>CM038670.1:857881439-859180752 GCA_021605145.1 Aegilops bicornis | reverse complement strand
TTATGAAATCTGGCAAATGGATGTCAAAACTGCATTCCTTAATGGATTTATTAAAGGAGAGTTGCATATGATGCAACCAGAAGGTTTTGTCAATCCTAAAGATGCTAACAAAATGTGCAAGCTCCAGCGATCCATCTATGGACTGGTCCAAGCATCTCAGAGTTGGAATACACGCTTTGATAAGTTGATCAAAGCATATAGTTTTATACAGACTTGTGGTGAAGCCTGTATTTACAATAAAGTGAGTGGGAGCACTACCGCCTTTACGATAAATATATGTGAGTGACATATTGTTGATCGAGAATGATGTAGAATTTTACGGAAAGCATAAAGGAGTAATTGAAAGGAGTTCTTCAAAAGAAAGACCTCGGTAAAGCTACTTATATATTGAGCATCAAGATCTATTGAGATAGATCAAGGCGCTTGATAAGTTTTTTCAATAAGTACATACCTTGTCAAGATTTTGAAGTAGTTCAAAATGGAACAATCAAAGAAAAAGTTCTTGCCTGTGTTGCAAAGGTGTGAAATTGAGTAAGACTCAAATCCCGACCACGGCAGAAAATAGAGAAGAGAATGAAAGTCATTCCCTATGCCTCAGTCATAGGTTCTATAAAGTATGCTATGCTATGTACCGGACCTATTGTATACCTTGCTCTGAATTTGGCAAGGAGTACAATAGTGATCTAGGAAGTAGATCCTTTGGACATTGGTCAAGAACATCCTTAGTGAGGACAAAGGAAATATTTCTCGATTATGGAGGTGATAAAAGAGCCCGTCGTAAAGAGTTACAACAGTGCAAGCTTTTACACCGATCCAGATGACTATAAGTGTCAATCTGGATACATATTGAAAGTGGGAGCAATTAGCTAGAGTAGCTCCGTGCAGAGAATTGTAGACATAGAATATTTGCAAAATACATACGGCTCTGAATGTGACAGACCCGTTGACTAAGCTTCTCTCACGAGCAAAACAAGATCACACCTTAGTACTCTTTGAGTGTTAATCACATAGCGATGTGAACTAGATTATTGACTCTAGTAAACCCTTTGGGTGTTGCCCACATGGCGATGTGAACTATGGGTGTTAATCATATAGAGATATGAATATTGGTGTTAAATCACATGGCGATGTGAACTAGATTATTGACTCTAGTGCAAGTGGGAGACTGAAGGAAATATGCCCTAGAGGCAATAATAAAGTTATTATTTATTTCCTTATTTCATGATAAAATGTTTATTATTCATGCTAGAATTGTATTAACCGGAAACATAATACATGTGTGAATACATAGACAAGCAGTGTCACTAGTATGCCTCTACTTGACTAGCTCGTTAATTAAAGATGGTTATGTTTCCTAACCATAGACATGAGTTGTCATTTGATTAACGGGATCACATCATTAGGAGAATGATGTGATTGACTTGACCCATTCCGTTAGCCTAGCACTTGATCGTTTAGTATGTTGCTATTGCTTTCTTCATGACTTATACATGTTCCTGTAACTATGAGATTATGCAACTCCCGTTTACCGCAGGAACACTCTGGGTGCTACCAAACGTCACAACGTAACTGGGTGATTATAAAGGAGTACTACAGGTGTCTCCAAAGGTATATGTTGGGTTGGCGTATTTCGAGATTAGGTTTTGTCACTCCGATTGGGGAGAGGTATCTCTGGGCCCTCTCGGTAATGCACATCACTATAAGCCTTGCAAGCAATGTAGCTAATGAGTTCGTTACAGAATGATGCATTACGTAACGAGTAAAGAGACTTGCCAGTAATGAGATTGAACTAGGTATTGGATACCGACGGTCGAATCTCAGACAAGTAACATACCGATGACAAAGGGAACAACGTATGTCGTTATGCCATTTGACCGATAAAGATCTTCGTAGAATATGTATTAACCAATATGGGCATCCAGGTTCCACTATTGGTTATTGACCAAGAATAGTTCTAGGTCATGTCTACATAGTTCTCGAACCCGTAGGGTCCGCACACTTAACGTTACGATGACAGTTTTATTGTGAGTTTACAAGTTTTGATGTACGAAGTTTGTTCGAGTCCCGGATGTGATCACGGACATGACGAGGAGTCTCGAAATGGTCGAGACATAAAGATTGATATATTGGAAGCCTATATTTGGATATCGGAATGGTTCCGGGTGAAATCGGGATTTTTCCGGCACACCGGGGGGTTACGGAACCCTCCCGGGGGTTAACGGACCTTAGTGGGCCATATGGGAGAAGAGGAGGGCCGGCCAAGGTAGGCCGCACGCCCCTCCCCCCTAGTCCGAATAGGACAAGGAGAGGGGGGGGGGCGGCGCCCCCCTTCATCTTTCTCCTTCCCCCTTTCCTTCTCCAACAAGGCAAGAGGGGGGGAGTCCTACTCCCGGTGGGAGTAGGACTCCTCCAGGCGCACCCCTTGGGGGCCGGCCGCATCTCCCCCTCCCTCCTTTATATATGGGGGCAGGGGAGCACCCCAGAACAACACAAGTTGATCTACGGATCGTTCCTTAGCCGTGTGCGGTGCCCCCCTCCACCATATTCCACCTCGGTCATATCGTCGCGGAGTTTAGGCGAAGCCCTGCGCCGGTAGAGCATCATCATCGTCACCACGCCCGTCGTCTTGTGGAACTCATCCCCGACACTTTACTTTGGATCGGAGTCCGGGATCGTCATCGAGCTGAGCGTGTGCTGAACTCGGAGGTGCCGTCGTTCGGTACTTGGATCGGTCGGGTCGTGAAGACGTACGACTACATCAACCGCGTTGTCATAACGCTTCCGCTTACGGTCTACGAGGGTACGTAGACAATACTCTCCCCTCTCGTTGCTATGCCATCACCATGATCTTGCGTGTGCATAGGAAAATTGTTGAAACTACTACGTTACCCAACGGTGGCATCCGAGCCTAGTTTTATGCGTTGATGTTATATGCACGAGTAGAACACAAGTGAGTTGTGGGCGATACAAGTCATACTGCTTACCAGCATGTCATACTTTGGTTCGGCGGTATTGTGAGATGAAGCGGCCCGGACCGACATTACGCCAGACGCTTACGCGAGACTGGTTTCACCGCTGCGAGCACTCGTTGCTTAAAGGTGATTGGCGGGTGTCATCTGTCTCACTTTAGTTGAACTGAGTGTGGCTACGCCCGGTCCTTGCGAAGGTTAAAACAGCACCAACTTGACAAACTATCTTTGTGGTTTTGATGCGTAGGTAAGAACGGTTCTTGCTCAGCCCGTAGCAGCCACGTAAAACTTGCAACAACAAAGTAGAGGGCGTCTAACTTGTTTTTGCAGGGCATGTTGTGATGTGATATGGTCAAGGCATGATGCTATATTTTATTGTATGAGATGATCATGTTTTGTAACCGAGTTATCGGCAACTGGCAGGAGCCATATGGTTGTCGCTTTATTGTATGAAATGCAATCGCCATGTAATTGCTTTACTTTATCACTAAGCGGTAGCGATAGTCGTAGAAGCAATATTTGGCGAGACGACAACGATGCTACGATGGAGATCAAGGAGTCGCGCCGGTTAAGATTGTGATCACGACGGTGCTTCGGAGATGGATATCACAAGCACAAGATGATGATGGCCATATCATATCACTTATATTGATTGCATGTGATGTTTATCCTTTATGCATCTTATCTTGCTTTGATTGACGGTAGCATTTTAAGATGATCTCTCACTAATTATCCGAAGTGTTCTCCTGAGTATGCACCGTTGCCAAAGTTCGTCGTGCCCAGACACCACGCGATGATCGGGTGTGATAAGCTCTAGTCCATCTACAACGGGTGCAAGCCAGTTTTGCACATGCAGAATACTCAGGTTAAACTTGACGAGCCTAGCATATGCAGATATGGCCTTGGAACACTGAGACCGAAAGGTCGGACGTGAATCATATAGTAGATATGATCAACATAGTGATGTTCACCATTGAAAACTACTCCATCTCACGTGATGATCGGTTATGGTTTAGTTGATTTGGATCATGTGATCACTTAGATGACTAGAGAGATGTCTTTCTAAGTGGGAGTTCTTTAGTAATATGATTTATTGAACTTAAATTTATCATGAACTTAGTCCTGGTAGTATTTTGCAAATTATGTTGTAGATCAATAGCTCGCGTTGTTGCTTCCCTATGTTTGTTGCTTTCATATGTTTATTTTGATATGTTCCTAGAGAAAATTGTGTTGAAAAATGTTAGTAGCAATGATGCGGATTGGATCCGTGATCCGAGGTTTATCCTCATTGCTGCCTGGAAGAATTATGTCCTTAATGCACCGCTAGGTGAAAGACCTATTGCAGGAAGCGGATGCACGGAGCGTTATGAATGTTTGGCTAGCTCAATATGGCGACTACTTGATAGTTTAGTGCACCATGCTTAACGGCTTAGAATCGGGACTTCAAAGGCGTTTTGAGCGTCATGGACCATATGAGATGTTCCAGGAATTGAAGTTAATATTTCAAGCAAATACCCGAGTTGAGAGATATGAAGTCTCCAACAAGTTCTATAGCTAAAAGATGGAGGAGAATCGCTCAACTAGTGAGCATGTTCTCAGATTATGCAGGTACTTCAATCGCTTGAATCAAGTGGGAGTTAATCTTCCAGATAAGATAGTGATTGACAGAATTCTCTAGTCACCATCACTAAATTACTAGAACTTCGTGATGAACTATATTATGCAAGGGATGACGAAAGCGATTCCCGAGCTCTTCGTGATGTTGAAATCGACGAAGGTAGAAATCAAGAAAGAGCATCAAGTGTTGATGATTGACAAGACCACTAGTCTCAAGGAAAAGGGCAAAGGGAAGAAGGGGAACTTCAAGAAGAACGCCAAGCAAGTTGCTGCTCGAGTGAAGAAGCCCAAGTCTGGACCTAAGCCTCAGACTAAGTGCTTTTGCTGCAATGGAACTGGTCACTGGAAGCGGAACTACCCCAAGTGATTGGCGGATAAGAAGGATGGCAAGGTGAACAAAGGTATATTTGATATACAGGTTATTGATATGTGCCTTACTAGTGTTTATAGTAGCCCCTGAGTATTTGATGCTTGTTTGGTTGCTAAGATTAGTAACTTGAAACAGGAGTTACAGAATAAACAGAGACTAGTTGAAGGGGAAGTGACGATGAGTGTTGGAAGTAGTTCCAAGATTGATATGACCATCATCACACACTCCCTATATTTTCAAGATTAGTGGTAAAAGCCAAATAAATGTTATTTAGCGTTTGCGTTGAGCATGAATATGATTTGATCATGTTTATTGCGATACAGTTATTCATCTGAAGTTAAAGAATAATTGTTATTACATTTACATGAATAAGACGTTCGATGGTTATACACCCAATGAAAATAGTTTGTTGGATCTCGATCGTAGTGATACACATATTCATAATATTGATGCCAAAAGATGCAAAGTTAATAATGATAGTGCAATTTATTTGTGGCACTGCCGTTTGGGTCATATCGGTGTAAAGCGCATGAAGAAACTCCATAAAAGATGGATTTTCGGAATCACTTGGTTATGAATCATTTGATGCTTGCGAACCGTGCATTTGGGCGAGATGACTAAAACTCCATTCTTCGGAACAATGGAACGAGCAACAAACTTGTTGGAAATAATACATACTGATGTATGCGATCCAATGAGTGTTGATGCCCGTGGAAAATATCATTATCTTCTGACCTTCACAGATGATTTGAGCAGATATGCATATATCTTCTTGATGAAACATAAGTCTGAAATAGTTGAAAGGTTCAAAGAATTTCAGAGTGAAGTGGAAAAATCATCGTAACAAGAAAATAAAGTTTCTGCAATCTGATCGCGGAGACGAATAATTGAGTTATGAGTTTGGTCTTCAATTAAAATAATGTGGAATAGTTTCACAGCTCACGCCACCTGGAACACCACAATGTTATGGTGTGTCCGAACGTCGTAACCGCACTTTATTGGATATGGTGCGATCTATGATGTCTCTTATCGGTTTACCACTATCGTTTTGGGGTTATGCATTAGAGACAGCTGCATTCACGTTTAATAGGGCACCATCTAAATCCGTTGAGGCGACACCATATGAACTATGGTTTAACGATGAAACCTAAGTTGTCGTTTCTTAAAAGTTTGGATTTGTGATGCTTATGTGAAAAAGTTTTCACCGATAAGCTCGAACCCAAATCGGAGAAGTGCGTCTTCATAGAATACCCAAAGGTAACTATTGGGTACACCTTCTATCACAGATCCGAAGGCAAGTTTTTCGTTGCTAAGATGGATCCTTTCTAGAGAAGAAGTTTCTCTCGAAAGAAGTGAGTGGGAGGAAAGTAGAACTTGATGAGGTAATTGTACCTTCTCCCTTATTGGAAAGTAGTTCATCACAGAAATCAGTTCGGTGATTCCTACACCAATTAGTGAGGAAGTTAATGATGATGATCATGAAACTTCAGATCAACTTGCTACCAAACCTCGTGAGGTCTTCCAGAGTAAGATCCGCACCAGTGAATGCGGTAATCGTGTTACGGAAGTCATGGTACTAGACCATGATGAACCTACGGACTATGAGGAAGCGATGATGAGCCCAGATTCCATGAAATGGCTTGAGGCCATGAAATCTGAGATAGGATTCATATATAAGAACAAAGTGTGGACTTTGGTTGACCTGCTCGATGATCAGCAAGTCAAGTTAAATAAATGGATCTTCAAGAGGAAGGCGGACAATCGATAGTAGTGTTACTATCTACAAAGCTCGACTTGTTGCAAAAGGTTTTCGACAAGTTCAAGGTGTTGAATGCGATGAGATTTTCTCACTCGTAACGATGCTTAAGTCTGCGAATCATGTTAGCAATTGCCACATTTTATGAAATCTGGCAAATGGATGTCAAAACTGCATTCCTTAATGGATTTATTAAAGGAGAGTTGCATATGATGCAACCAGAAGGTTTTGTCAATCCTAAAGATGCTAACAAAATGTGCAAGCTCCAGCGATCCATCTATGGACTGGTGCAAGCATCTCAGAGTTGGAATACACGCTTTGATAAGTTGATCAAAGCATATAGTTTTATATAGACTTGCGGTGAAGCCTGTATTTACAATAAAGTGAGTGGGAGCACTACCGCCTTTCTGATAAATATATGTGAGTGACATATTGTTGATCAGGAATGATGTAGAATTTTACGGAAAGCATAAAGGAGTAATTGAAAGGAGTTCTTTAAAAGAAAGACCTCAGTAAAGCTACTTATATATTGAGCATCAAGATCTATTGAGATAGATCAAGACGCTTGATAAGTTTTTTTCAATAAGTACATACCTTGTCAAGATTTTGAAGTAGTTCAAAATGGAACAGTCAAAGAAAAAGTTCTTGCCTGTGTTGCAAAGGTGTGAAATTGATTAAGACTCAAATCCCGACCACGATAGAAAATAGAGAAGAGAATGAAAGTCATTCCCTATGCCTCAGTCATAGGTTCTATAAAGTATGCTATGCTATGTACCAGACCTATTGTATACCTTGCTCTGAATTTGGCAAGGGAGTACAATAGTGATCTAGGAAGTAGATCACTTTGGACATTGGTCAAGAACATCCTTAGTGAGGACCAAGGAAATATTTCTCGATTATGGAGGTGATAAAAGAGCCCGTCGTAAAGAGTTACAACAGTGCAAGCTTTTACACCGATCCAGATGACTATAAGTCTCAATCTGGATACATATTGAAAGTGGGAGGAATTAGCTAGAGTAGCTCCGTGTAGAGAATTGTAGACATAGAATATTTGCAAAATACATACGGCTCTGAATGTGACAGACCCGTTGACTAAGCTTCTCTCACGAGCAAAACATGATCACACCTTAGTACTCTTTGAGTGTTAATCACATAGCGATGTGAACTAGATTATTGACTCTAGTAAACCCTTTGGGTGTTGCCCACATGACGATGTGAACTATGGGTGTTAATCATATCTGAGATATGAATATTGGTGTTAAATCACATGGCGATGTGAACTAGATTATTGACTCTAGTGCAAGTGGGAGACTGAAGGAAATATGCCCTAGAGGCAATAATAAAGTTATTATTTATTTCCTTATTTCATGATAAAATGTTTATTATTCATGCTAGAATTGTATTAACCGGAAACATAATACATGTGTGAATACATAGACAAGCAGAGTGTCACTAGTATGCCTCTACTTGACTAGCTCGTTAATTAAAGATGGTTATGTTTCCTAACCATAGACATGAGTTGTCATTTGATTAACGGGATCACATCATTAGGAGAATGATGTGATTGACTTGACCCATTCCGTTAGCCCAGCACTTGATCGTTTAGTATGTTGCTATTGCTTTCTTCATGACTTATACATGTTCCGGTAACTATTAGATTATGCAACTCCCGTTTACCGGAGGAACACTTTGGGTGCTACCAAACGTCACAATGTAAATGGGTGATTATAAAGGAGTACTACAGGTGTCTCCAAAGGTACATGTTGGGTTGGCGTATTTCGAGATTAGGTTTTGTCACTCCGATTGTCGGAGAGGTATCTCTGGGCCCTCTCGGTAATGCACATCACTATAAGCCTTGCAAGCAATGTAGCTAATGAGTTAATTCTGGAATGATGCATTACGTAGCAGTAAAGAGACTTGCGATAATGAGATTGAACTAGGTATTGGATACAAGCGATCGAATCTCGGGCAAGTAACATACCGATGACAAAGGGAACAACGTATGTCGTTATGCCGTTTGACCGATAAAGATCTTCGTAGAATATGTAGGAACCAATATGGGCATCCAGATTCCGCTATTGGTTATTGACCAATAATAGTTCTAGGTCATCTCTACATAGTTCTCGAACCCGTAGGGTCATACGCAACAACATTACGATGACAGTTTTATTATGAGTTTACAAGTTTTGATGTACCGAAGTTTGTTCGGAGTCCCAGATGTGATCACGGACATGACGAGGAGTCTCGAAATGGTCGATACATAAATATACATATATTGGAAGCCTATATTTGGATATCGGAATGGTTCCGGGTGAAATCGGGATTTTTCCGGAACACCGGGGGGTTACCGGAACCCTCCCGGGGGTTAATGGGCCTTGGTGGGCCATAGGGGAGAAGAGGAGGGCCGGCCAGGGCAGGCCGCGCGCCCCTCCCCCCCACCCCCCCTAGTCCGAATAGGACAAGGAGAGAGGGGCGGCGCCCCCCTTCATCTTTTCCCTTCCCCCTTTCCTTCTCCAACAAGGCAAGAGGGAGTCCTACTCGGTGGGAGTAGGACTCCTCGGCGCACCCCTTGAGGGGCGGCCGCACCTCCCCTCCCTCCTTTATATCACAGGGCAGGGAGCACCCCAGAACAACACAAGTTGATCTATGGATCGTTCCTTAGCCGTGTGCGGTGCCCCCCTCCACCATATTCCACCTCGGTCATATCGTCGCGGAGTTTAGGAGAAGCCCTGCGCCGGTAGAGCATCATCATCGTCCTGCGCCGTCGTCTTGTGGAACTCATCCCGACACTTTCTTTGGATCGAGTCCGGGGATCGTCATCGAGCTGAGCGTGTGCTGAACTTCCGGAGGTGCCGTCGTTCGGTACTTGGATCGGTCGGATCGTGAAGGCGTACGACTACATCAACCGCATTGTCATAACGCTTCCGCTTACGGTCTACGAGGGTACGTAGACAATACTCTCCCCTCTCGTTGCTATGCCATCACCATGATCTTGCGTGTGCGTAGGAAAAATTGTGAAATTACTACGTTACCCAACAGTGGCATCCGAGCCTGGTTTTATGCGTTGATGTTATATGCACGAGTAGAACACAAATGAGTTGTGGGCGATACAAGTCATACTGCTTACCAGCATGTCATACTTTGGTTCGGCGGTATTGTGAGATGAAGCGGCGGACCGACATTACAGCAGACGCTTACGCGAGACTGGTTTCACCGCTGCGAGCACTCGTTGCTTAAAGGTGACGGGCGGGTGTCTGTCTCTCTCACTTTAGTTGAACCGAGTGTGGCTACGCCCGGTCCTTGCGAAGGTTAAAACAGCACCAACTTGACAAACTATCGTTGTGGTTTTGATGCGTAGGTAAGAACGGTTCTTGCTCAGCCCGTAGCAGCCACGTAAAACTTGCAACAACAAAGTAGAGGACGTCTAACTTGTTTTTGCAGGGCATGTTATGATGTGATATGGTCAAGACGTGATGCTATATTTTATTGTATGAGATGATCATGTTTTGTAACCGAGTTATCGGCAACTGGCACGAGCCATATGGTTGTCGCTTTATTGTATGAAATGCAAACGCCCTGTAATTGCTTTACTTTATCACTAAGCGGTAGCGATAGTCGTAGAAGCAATAGTTGGCGAGACAACAACGATGCTACGATGGAGATCAAGGTGTCGGCGCGGTGGCGATGGTGATCACGACGGTGCTTGGAGATGGAGATCACAAGCACAAGATGATGATGGCCATATCATATCACTTATATTGATTGCATGTGATGTTTATCCTTTATGCATCTTATCTTGCTTTGATTGACGGTAGCATTTTAAGATGATCTCTCACTAATTATCAAGAAGTGTTCTCCGTAAGTATGCACCGTTGCCAAAGTTCGTCGTGCCCAGACACCACATGATGATCGGGTGTGATAAGCTCTACGTCCATCTACAACGGGTGCAAGCCAGTTTTGCACACGCAGAATACTCAGGTTAAACTTGACGAGCCTAGCATATGCAGATATGGCCTCGGAACACGGAGACCGAAAGGTCGAGCGTGAATCATATAGTAGATATGATCAACATAGTGATGTTCACCATTGAAAACTACTCCATCTCACGTGATGATCGGTTATGGTTTAGTTGATTTGGATCACGTGATCACTTAGATGACTAGAGAGATGCCTGTCTCAGTGGGAGTTCTTTAGTAATATGATTAATTGAACTTAAATTTATCATGAACTTAGTCCTGGTAGTATTTTGCAAATTATGTTGTAGATCAATAGCTCGCGTTGTTGCTTCCCTATGTTTGTTGCTTTCATATGTTTATTTTGATATGTTCCTAGAGAAAATTGTGTTGAAAAATGTTAGTAGCAATGATGCGGATTGGATCCGTGATCTGAGGTTTATCCTCATTGCTGCACAGAAGAATTATGTCCTTAATGCACCGCTAGGTGAAAGACCTATTGCAGGAAGCGGATGCAGATGTTATGAATGTTTGGCTAGCTCAATATGATGACTACTTGATAGTTTAGTGCACCATGCTTAACGGCTTAGAATCGGGACTTCAAAGGCGTTTTGAGCGTCATGGACCATATGAGATGTTCCAGGAATTGAAGTTAATATTTCAAGCAAATACCCGAGTTGAGAGATATGAAGTCTCCAACAAGTTCTATAGCTAAAAGATGGAGGAGAATCGCTCAACTAGTGAGCATGTTCTCAGATTATGCAGGTACTTCAATCGCTTGAATCAAGTGGGAGTTAATCTTCCAGATAAGATAGTGATTGACAGAATTCTCTAGTCACCATCACTAAGTTACTAGAACTTCATGATGAACTATAGTATGCAAGGGATGACGAAAGCGATTCCCGAGCTCTTCGTGATGTTGAAATCGACGAAGGTAGAAATCAAGAAAGAGCATCAAGTGTTGATGATTGACAAGACCACTAGTCTCAAGGAAAAGGGCAAAGGGAAGAAGGGGAACTTCAAGAAGAATGGCAAGCAAGTTGCTGCTCGAGTGAAGAAGCCCAAGTCTGGACCTAAGCCTGAGACTAAGTGCTTTTGCTGCAATGGAACTGGTCACTGGAAGCGGAACTACCCCAAGTATTTGGCGGATAAGAAGGATGGCAAGGTGAACAAAGGTATATGTGATATACATGTTATTGATGTGTACCTTACTAGAGCTCGTAGTAGCACCTGGGTATTTGATACTGGTTACATTGCTAATATTTGCAACTCAAAACAGGGACTACGGAATAAGCGAGCAGCGCCAAGGACGAGGTGACGATGCGCATGGGAAAGCGGTTCCAAAGTCGATGTGATCGCGATCGACACGCTACCTCTACATCTACCTTCGGGATTAGTTTTAGACCTAAATAATTGTTATTTGGTGCGGCGTTGAGCATGAACATTATATCTGGATCTTGTTTGATGCGAGGCGGTTATTCATTTAAATCGAGAGAATAATGGTTGTTCTATTTATATGTGTAATATCTTTTATGGTCATGCACCCTTGAAGAGTGGTCTATTTTTATTAAATCTCGATAGTAGTAATACACATATTCATAATGTCGAAGCCAAAAGATGCAAAGTTAATAATGATAGTTCAACTCATTTGTGGCACTGCCGTTTAGCTCATATTGGTGTAAAGCTGTAAGTGCATCTAGTGCCCCTTAGTGATTTTGGTGGTTTGAAGACTTATAGGTTAAGGGACTAATGCGTTTGTGAGTGTACACGGGTCTATAAGTCTATGAGGAGTTTGATATTTACAGAGAAAGTCGACCCCTAAAAATGAAGTTCTTGATTTGAAGACTTTGATATTACGAAGACTTTACGAAGACTTTGAAAGTGAAGAAATTGGTGTGACCTTGAAGACTTGGTATTCATTTGAGGAACATGAAGCGTGAAGACTTTTGTTTTCGTAGTATCGTTTTTCTCATTCTTGAGTCATAGGAAACACAGTACTGTAAAAGGGGGTCGAGTAAAAACTAAGGAAAAAATTCCATGTGATGCTCAACTCAAAATCCTACACCTACCGATCCCTTGAGTGAAGCCTTTGGAAATCTCATACTGATTCAGTCAATTTCTTCAATAGCGAGACGGAGTTCTTACGGTCATTGAGGAATTTGTTACGACCGAGGAGTTAGGAATTCGCCAAAGGCGGATTGCCTACGATGAGGAACATGATAGCCACGAGGAATTTGAGATTCAAATTTCCGACCGTTGTTGTCTTCTTGGCATGACTGTCCCAAAATATCTTATCCACCTAACGGTCATATCATTGAAGGGCATTTATGTCTTATCATGTCGGGCTGCTCCCTAGGCTATAAATAGCCGCCCCTACAACCACTAGCTGGTTGGCTCCTCGAAGAACTTGACACTTGTCATTTGAGAGCAACCCATCCTCTCGAGGACTTTGAGCGAAAATCATCAAGTGAGGAAAAACCCCAAAACCAAACCCCAAAACCCAAAGTGATTGAGCATCTTGAAGAAATTGATCTGCGTGGATCCGGCGCTTGTTACACGAGCTGCGTGCTCAGCAAGCTGGAGTGTCCGGACTGTGTGTCCTCGAGTTTAAATACTCGGCCGCTCCAACCAGACGTTACAAGCTGAGATAGCAGTTGGAACTGGTCTACCAAATCATTCTCTTCACCAACCTTACTGGTTCCTATTTCCTCAACCCTTTCATTTCCTCATTCTTGTGTTGAGTGTTTGTTCATATCTGTGTTTGAAGACTTTGGTGAAGACTTTCTCAATTTCCTCAGTTCAATTTCTTCAGTCAGTTTGTCTTCATCTTGTCTTATCCTGTGATTACGGTTTCTGTACTCTGTGTTTGTCTTCATTTCATCATGATGACCATGTTTGTAATCTGTTATGTTTACTTCTGAGTACCTATTCCGCTGCAAGTAGTTCTTCGCTAAGGAATTTCCTCACAGGCAAATTCCTCAGTGAAGAATTCATAAAAATCGCCTATTCACCCCCCCCTCTAGTCGATATAACGCACTTTCAATTGGTATCAGAGCAAGGTACTCCCTTGTTCTGTGTGATTTTGGTTTAACCACCTGGAGTTTTAGTTATGTCAACCGCAGGTATGATCAAGGTCTAAACAGGGTGTCCTACCTTTGATGGGACGGACTACCCCTACTGGAAGAACAAGATGCGAATGCATCTTGAAGTAATTGACAACGATCTCTAGTATGTTGTGGAAAATGGTGTTCCCTCAGTCACACCTTCTCTGAATGCTGCTGACGTGAAGAGATTCAAGCAACTCGATTCTCAAGCGAAGAATATCATATGTGGCCATCTGAGCAAAGGTCAATATGGAAGAGTGAGTGCCTTGGAAACTACCAAGCTCATCTGGGACAGGCTGTCCAAAGTGAATGAAGGAGTCTCAACTCAGCGTGACTCTCGAGTTGATGTTCTTCGGAATCTCTTCAACCTCTTCAAAAGACTCGACAACGAAAATGTTCAACAAACCTTCGATCGCCTCATCGACATCTCAAATGAGCTTCAAGCTCTTGGCGCCCTTGACATCACCGACCATGAGGTGGTGAAGAAATTATTAAGATCGCTTGATTCCTCATTTGATACTCGCACCGATGATACAAGAGCGTCGACTACAAGTCACTTGATCCTGCTGATATCCTCGAGAGGCTGAATACTCATGAGTTCGACTTCTTTGAAAGAGAGATCTCTATGGTTCTAGCTATGGAAAAACACGTGCCCTGAAGGCCAAGGCTGAATCTGAATCTGAGTGTGAAGACTCTGGTAGTAGCCTTGGAGATCCTAAGGAATTAGGCCAGGAGCTAGCACTGCTCGTGAAGAAATTCCAGAAGTTCACGAGACGTGGTCGTTTTGGAAAATCCTCAAGGAGCAGTGATTCCTCATCCAGTGACTATAAGAGAAGACTTTGTCACAAATGTAAGAAACCTGGTCACTACATCCAAGATTGTCCTCAGTGGGAAAAGGAATTAAAGAAGAAGAAACACAAGGATTACAGTTCTGATGACGCGAAGAAGAAGAAGAAATCATCGAAATCTTCATCATCAAAATCCTCAAAGCTTTCTTCTCACAAGAAGGGCAGCTCCAAAAAGGCTCGGGCATTCATTGGCAAGGAAATGGACTCTGAAGTTGAATCTGAGGAACATGAGGAAGAGGAGGCATCAGAAGAATCTGAGTCTGGTGTGGCGAGTCTAGCTCTCGCTACTGCTTTCATCAGGAAGTCCATCTTCAACTCTGAAGAAAATGACCTCACCAACAATGCTAATGAAGATAGTGATGACTACACTCCCACCTATTGCTTCATGGCAAAGGGTGCCAAGGTACTCAACTATACCTCCTCTGAATCTAGTGAAAATGAATCTGATGAAGATCTAAAGCCCAGTTACTCAAAACTTGCTGAAATTGCTGTAAAACAACAAAGGACTTTGGAAAAGGTTCAAAACATGCTAGATAAGAGTGATGATATGTTAGGTGAAGAAATGGATCGCACTAAAGCCCTGACTAAAAATCTTCAGAGACTTAGGTCTAGGTTTGATAGCCTTCAAGGTCATCATAACACTCTCTTATCGATCATGAGAAACTTTCTTATGAATTTCTTCAAAGAAAGCAAGACCTTGAGAAGCTAAGAGTGAGTTATGAAGATCTTCGAAGGAGCGCGATTCATTACTTGCTCAACAAATCAGCGCTTCTCAAGAAGAATTTGTTCCTCCATGCTTAAAGTGCATTGAACGTGAATCGCTAATTCTTCACCTGAATGTTCAAATGCTTCAAGCTGTTACAAATTCTTCACTTGCCTCTGCTATCACTAATTCCTCATCTGAGGACATTGCTAGTATCCTTGACGATGCAGGGTGAAGGAATTGTATATGACAGGCATGTACAAAAGCCTCAAAGGGCATCAGACTCTCTGTGATGTGCTTAAAAGGCAGATCCTCAACAGGAACCCTAGGAAAGAGGGTATTGCCTTTGAGAGGAAACTCAATGCTGATGGAACATATTGGAAGCCTGAGCAGTATCCCAAAACCTCATGGGTTGCTGCAAAGGGACCTCCAGTTGATCCATCTAACTTATCTGGCTTTACATGCGAATCTCCTCATTCTTCGATGAGTCATTTGACTCCAACTATAAACTGTTCAAAAATCAGAATGGTGAAGTATTTGCTAGATATGTTGGCACTAAGCTGAGGAGCGGTTCCCCTATGAAGAAAATCTGGGTCCCAAGAAGTGCCTTGAAAGTCTTCAGGTGAATGTCCTCATGACACCACCTGTGAAGAATAGGAACCCCAGATCAAATTCTTCATATGGACCAAATTCTTCATATGGATCAAAGTCCCCATACGGACCAAATTCCTCACGTGGATCAAATTCCTCAAAAGGATCAAAGTCCTCATATGATTATCATCGTGCTAACAACTCTGTTTTGCAGGGTAGAGCTAAGGGCTATGAATATGTTCATTATTCTTCAAACCAATATGTTAGTAAGTCCTCGAAGAATTTCTCTGCTTATTCATATGCTTACCCTAACCCCTCTTATGTGAAACGAAATGGTTTGGCTTCTATGCCACCATTCTCATATGGTGCTCGCAGAGTGATGAACTCTTTGCCACCCCTTCAGATGTGGGTGGTGAAGAAAAGAACTAATCTTTTCTGCAGGGTCAGGTCTCGGGCGTGCCTTAACGTCTAAAGAATTTCTTTGGGGACTAGACGAAATTACTGAAAGGGCCTTGAGCTAATCATGATGAAATGACCTTTCATTTCACATGTCCTCATCGCTTATCTGTTATCTTGGTTGATGAAATTCATCGATGAACTTGATATCATATTCTTCATTGATGAAGTATATGAGATCGTAAGTTGTACTAATTCATCTGCAGGATGATCAACCCCAAAAGCCACCGAGTGGGTTCTCGATAGTGGTTGTACAAATCACATGACTGGTGACAAGAATCTATTGATGGATGCTACCTTATCACCATCACATCTGAAGCATATCATCTTTGCTGACAAAGGCAAAAGTCAGGTATTGGGTCTTGGTAAGGTTGCAATCTCTAAGGATAAACACATGGACAAAGTCATGCTTGTTGAGTCCTTAGGATAGAACCTCATGTCAGTCTCAATGCTTTGTGATCTTGATATGGTTGTGATCTTTGGCAAGTATCGTTGTGTTGTGATTATGGAAGCTGACAATTCCAAAGTCTTCGAAGGCTTTAGGAGAGGAGACTTGTAGATTGTTGATTTCTCTACAGGACCACAACCAGCCGTGTGTCTACTTGCAAAAGCTTGGAGAAGGCTGGCTATGGCATCGACGACTTGGTCACATGAGGCATGAGGAATTTGAACACGCTTGCAAAGAAGAAGCATGTCATTGGCATTAAAATGTCAAATTCCTCAAGGATCACTTGTGTGGAGCTTGTGAAGCTGGAAAAATGACCAAGGCCAAGCATCCGGTGAAGACTATCATGACCACTACTCGTCCCTTGAATTGCTTCACATGGACCTCTTTGGTCCCAATCATTACTCAAATGTCGTTAATGATGCATCTCTATATGGCTTTGTTATTGTTGATGATTACTCTCGTTACACATGGGTACACATTGTTACTTACAAAAATCAAGTGCAGGAAGTCTTCAAACGATTTTCCTCGAGGGCTTCAACCAACTTTGGTGTGAAGATCAAGCACATCAGGAGTGACAATGGAACTGAGTTCAAGAATTCCGGTCTTGATGCCTATCTTGATGAACTTGGTATTACTCATGAGTTATCTGCTCCTTATACTCCTCAGCAAAATGGCGTCGTGGGCGCAAGAACAGAACTCTTGTTGAGATGGCTCGCACTATGCTTGATGAATACAAAACGCCTAGTCGTTTTTGGATTGATGCAATTGATCTGGCGTGCCACATTATCAACAGAGTATATCTTCACAAATTCTTCAAAAGACTGCATATGAACTCCTCAACGACAAGAAACCCAATGTAAGTTATTTCAAAGTCTTGATTGCTAAATGTTGGATTAGAGATCCTCATCACAATTCTAAATTTGCACCGAAAGCACATGAAAGGTTTATGCTTGGTTACGGAAAGGACTCGCACACCTCTGAGTCTTCAACATCGCTCTTCACAAGATTGTTGACACTTTGTAGATGTGCTTGATTCGGCAAACTAATGGCTCGCATAAAGAGCACCTACCTTACGTGTTAGATGAACCAGCACTGAGGAATCTATCAAGTTCAAGGCAACCGAGGATGTCATTCCCTCTTGAAGAAACTGCTGAAGAATTCATTCCTGTCCGCGAAGAACGTCGAGCTGATGCACCTGAAGATAATGCTGAAGACAATGGTGCTGAGGAAAATGATCAAATTCCTCGACGACAACCAGCTCATCCTCGCGTTGCAAAAGAAGTACAAGTGGTGAAGATCATCGATGACATTAAAGCGCCAGGTCCTCTCACACGCTCAAAAGCTTCACATCTATCTAACTTTTGTGGGCACTATGCTTTTGTCTCTATCACAGAGCCCACCAAGGTAGATGAAGCATTTCTGGAGCCGGAGTGGATTCAGGCTATGCAAGAAGAATTACATCAGTTCGAGCTCAACAATGTATGGGAACTGGTCAAACGTCCAGATCCTCGCAAGCATAATATCATTGGCACAAAGTGGATCTACCGCAACAAACAAGATGAAAATGGCCTTGTGGTGAGGAATAAGGCACGACTAGTAGCTCAAGGCTACACACAGGTTGAAGGAATTGATTTGATGAAACTTTTGCACCTGTTGCTAGACTTGAGTCTATTCAAGATATTACTCGCCTATGCTAACCATCACAATATCACTTTATATCAAATGGATGTGAAAAGTGCATTCCTCAATGGTAAGCTTGAGGAAGAAGTATATGTTGCTCAACCCCAGGTTTTGAAGATCCAAAGAATCCCGACAAAGTCTTGAGACTCAACAAGGCCCTCTATGGTCTCAAACAAGCCCCACAGGCGTGGTATGATACATTGAAGGAATTCTTCGTGAAGAATTGCTTCACACCAATTCACTCGACCCTACTCTCTTTACTAAATCTTATGATGGTGAACTGTTTGTGTGCCAAATATATGTTGATGATATTATCTTTGGCTGTCTTGACCAACGTTATAGTGATGAATTTGCCTATATGATGAGTGAAGAATATCAAATGTCTATGATGGGAGAGTTGAAATTCTTCTTAGATCTTCAAATTAAATCAACAACACAATGGCATATTCATATCTCGGAGAAATACCTCAAAGATGTCACGAAGAAATTCGGCATGCAAGATTGCAAAGGCGTCAAAATTCCTATGCCCACAAATGGCCATCTATGCCTTTGATGAAAATGGTACTGACTTGATCACAAGGTATACCGCTCCATGATTGGTTCGTTATTGTACTTATGTGCATCTAGGCCAGATATAATGCTTAGTGTTTGCATGTGTGCCCGATTTCAAGCTAAATCGAAGGAATCACACCATAAGGCTGTGAAGCATATTCTTCGATATCTAGCTCACACACCAACACTAGGATTATGGAACCCCAAGGACTCTGCTTTTGATCTCATTGGATATTACGACTCGACTATGCTTTGGTGATCGTGTGGACATAAGTCAACCTCGGCACTTGTCATTTCCTCAGACGATCTTTGGTGCATTGGTCCTCGAAGAAAGCAGAACTGCGTGTCACTTCATCTCTGCGGAAGCTGAATACATTCTTGATGGCTCGTGTTGTGCTCAATTGCTGTGGATGAAGCAAACTCTCAAGGACTACGGCATCAATATGAAGAATGTGCCTCTCTCTGTGACAATGAGAGTGCCATCAAGATTGCTCACAACCCAGTTCAGCACTTTCGAAGACAAAGCACATTCAAATTCGTCATCATTTTCTTCGTGATCATGTGTTGAAGGGCGACATCTCTATCGAGCACGTGAAGACTGAAGAACAGCTAGCCGATATCTTCACTAAGCCCTTGGATGAGAAGAGATTTAGCAAGTTACGGTGTGAGCTAAATATCTTAGAATCTTCGAATGTTCTCTGAAAAGACACACATCCTGACACTTATGCAAAATTGATGACTTAGATGTGCAACACATGAAGAAACGTTTTCTTCAATCAATGAAGAATAACACTCTAAGTGTGAAGAAACTAATGAAGAATTTGATTCTCAGAACCCTCGACAATTGTAATGCGGTGTCTGAAATCATCATTCTTATCTGATTGGGTCACGCCACCACCAAAGTTGAAAATCTTCAATTTGAGTTTTTCCTCGCTTTTGAAATTCTTCAACTTTGTAAAATCTTCACTTATTTCCGTCGTCTTTCTTCATTGGCTATATATATATATATATATATATATATATATATATATATATATATATATATATATATATATATATATATATATATGGGTTTATGTCCTCTACGACATTCACTTATGGCTATTTCTTCAAGTCGTTTTTTACGCTAAGTGAATGTGATGGGACCCTTCCCCCTCTATGCTATACTCAACCCAATCTATTCACAAATTCTTCATATGCGTTCTATTATGAAACTCGTTCAAAATCTTCACTGTGTCCTTGTCAGCTGAAGAAATTGCGAACGAAACTTTAAAACTGATCTTATCCAAATTTTCGGTTTTGCCGCTCAAACCGTTCCGCATCCCATGATGCATTATCTTACTCACCCACGATCGTACACAATCTCAACTACACAGTACGTGGGTGACACATGTCGTGAGAAGGAGAATGGTCAGGGGCACGTTCGTCCTAAATCTTCGGGCGAACGGTTTTCACTGCCTCTATAAATACCCCTCTCCCCTTCCTCACTTCTTTTACCCCGCTCGATCTCTCTCTCTCCCGTTCGAGCTCCTCAAACCCTAGCGCCGCTGCTACTCCATCGTCGCCGGTGAGGAAGAGCTTCACTGCCTCGACCTCTTCGCCGTCGTACTCGCGCCGACCGCGGAATTCCTCACTCCGCCGTCGCCGTAGCTGTCTTCCTCCGCCAAGTTAGGGCGTGGAAGATCTGAACTGACGGACTTCCCAACTGTTCTTCTTAGTTCGTCGTGTTCCTCACTTTGGGTAATTAAAAGTTACTTTTATTACTCGCTTTGATTCTCAAACCTTCCTGAAAATCTTCAAAGGTGTTTATTCTTCAAATCTTCACACAGATGAACACCTCAAACAAAATATGCTCTTGATTCGTTTCTCTAAGCAATGATTTTCTTCAAGATTCCTCAATTGTGTGGATCTTCTATCTGTACAACTCTGGAACCTAAGAAAAGAAAGCTAAGTGAAATTCCTCAAGGCTCATCTGGTCAAAATCCTCAAAACTTGTTCTTTTGAAAAACCTTACGAGAACGCATATGACCTCTCCAAATTCCTCATAACTATACTCTGTTCACAGGTACACATGTCATTCTTTGAATCACTAGGTTCTCATCAACTTAACTCATTTGCAGCGTTCCTTGAAGAAAAACTGCATACTTCTTGAGAGAACTCAATTGTTCAATTTCCTCAAGCGAAGAAAATGGCAGACGGAAAGAAGCAACGAAAGGAGGAAAGAAACTTTGAGGTTATGACTGCGTTTGAAATCCTCGAGGAAATCTATGCTGACTATTGCACACCTGATGTAGAAAGCAAAAATCAGTGAAAGGTGCGCATTCAGAAGATTGAGCGGAGATGGGCAAGGGAATGGAGGGAATACAGATATGTGACTCCAAAATACATGAAGAAATTCGCTCTCAATCCTCCATGCCCAAGAGCTCCATTGGCACTGGCCAAGTAGCTGATCCCACAAGCATCAAGCGTGGTGAGGACTTTCTGAAGAATGGGCTAAGCGCCAAGCTAAATTGGCAAGACAAGCCAAGGATGCAGTGAAGAAATTCAATGAGGATTACGCCTTGCTCACGCTCTCATCGAGGCCTCGGTCAAACCGAGGAAATCCATGCCAAAGAAGTCTGCTCATAAGCCAAGTTCCTCGGCGCCCTCACGGCAAATTCCTCACTGCTAAAGCTCCACCAAAGTCCTCAACAGTTCCGTCAAAGTCCTCAGCCCTGTGCATCTGGCTACATGTCAAAGGACTGCTGGTTTCTCGATTGCCACAGTGTTTCGCGGTTCCTCAATGACACCAATTTCATCATCTGGCCCGTTGTGCTAAAGATCAAAACAACGGTGGGCGTGGTCCTCGGCCAAGTCCAAAGAAGAAACAAGTTGCATTCCATGTGCCTTACGATGATGAAGCTTCGATGAAGAACTTGCGAAAATCATCGAAATCGCCAAGAAAGGGCCGCTAGAGCCAAAGGCACTTTTGTGCCACTGCTGTTGGATCCGAAGAAAATCCTCGACTATATTGATCTCTGGCACAAGGATCCCAATACCCCTATGCCTGACTTTCATCTGACCCCTGGACAAAGTCATATGCTGACCCATTTCATCACTGAAGAGAAATGGAAGTTTGAAAAGGCAAGAGAAATCAAGAAGGCTCAATACAGAAAGGAGAAGTTTCTGAAGAAAAATGTTGTCAAAATGACACACGAGGAACTTCTCAAGGTCGGACTGAAATTCAAAACCTCAGCAAAACTTCGATTCTTACTATGCCGATTGGCAAGGAGCCAAGGTCGATTAAATCAACTGACGAAGAATCTCACAAATGTTGCAACTAACGCAACAGGAAATTCCTCAGCTGCAGCCTCTGCTCGACTTCTTGAAGAACATGTCAAGACGGTGATGATTTTCAGCCTGCTAATGAAAATACAAGTTCCAGGGCTGATGACTCAATTCAACATTGAAGAAATTGCGGGGCATCCACTAGTGGTGCTCTGAAGAAAGCTGAAGAGATCAGGGCAAGCTGCATCGATTGCGCTGAAGAAATTCATCCTGATTCCTCGGCTCCTCCTGCGCCAACACCAACTCCAATTCTTCCCTCTGCCTCGATGTGAAGAAAACCAAGGCTGCAGAGCGAGCTGCGATGAAGAAAAGGAAGGCATCGGTGTGTCACATTCTTCGCTGCGAAGAAAATGAAGCAAATGACCAGCTCATTTGAAAATCCAATTGATGTTGTTCCGATTTCCTCCAAGCCATCAAAGGACCTTGTTCCTTTTGAGAAGACTATGAGATCCCAATCGGATCGATGAAGAATGTCATTCTGCTGCTTCGTCGAGGCAGATTGATGAAGAAATTGAAGTGGACGTAATCCCTTCAACCCCAGTCATTTCCTCACCTCGCCTGCTCATTCCCTTTGAAGAGGCTGGTGTTGAGGAAATTCAAGATGAAGATGTGGATATTGGGTGCACCACACGGTGATGAATGATGACTTTTGGGAAAGTCTGCATCCCAATACTCCTCTCTTCACCCCTTCAACAGATTCCTCGGTCCCTGCACAAACAGTCCAAATGGACTCTGAAGAAACTCAACCCACTTGCTCTGTGCATGAAGAAATTCCAGCCACTAGTGCTGATGAACCTTCTGCTGATCCTCAGACTGAACATATAGAGGAACCAGAAATTCCTCAGCCTGAGGAACCTGAACTTGCGATTCCTGAGGTGGTGATGCAACTCACTGACACCCCTCTGCCCAAGCAAAAGAATCCTTACTCAACAAAGCAAAAGTTCAAGGCTGAAGATTTCTTCGGAGAGCACGTATTCTTCACTGATTACAATCCGTATGATTCTGCTCACATAAGGAAAAGGCGTTTCTGGACTGCCAGCCAAGCCAATTTCTATTCCTCAGTGCTCTTCAACAAGGACAAAATCTTCGATCATGCTCATATTCCTCATGTGGACATGGAGTCACTGCCGAACTTTGAGCCAGTCCTCAGTGTTCTTCACGACGCAGGACTTCTGAATTTCTGCACTGATATATGTGACTGGAATGAAGAAATAATTCTTCAATTCTATGCAACACTGCACATCACCGGAGACGCTGAAGACGTGAACTCATGGGGTTAGACTGGATGTCTGAAAACACTCACTACAAGGCACCAGCCACTGAATTGCTTCGTGCTCTACCACTTAGTCCTCCACTTGATGGTGCACGTTGTATCTACAACGAACCAGAACTTTCAAATCACTATATGCAAGTGCTGATGAAGCCTTTGAAGCCAAGGCAGGCTCCAAGAACCAAATTCCTCGTCAAGGAATTATTGTATGTGCCTCGGACTGTCTATCGGATTCAGCGAAGACAATGAGTCCTATCAAAGGCCACAACTCGAATGATGAAGAAGTCGTTGGCATCATGAAGAACATGCTTTTCTACATCATCCATGGCGTTCCCGTCAACTTCCATGATTTCTTCATGAGGACTCTGGCAAACATTGCTATGTCACCATTTGAGCTGAAGCCTTATGCGCCTTGGATAATGAGATTCATCAGGACAAGGTCTTCACTCAATTACAAGGCTGATACTCTAAACCACTGCAGCTACTTGCCCCCGATTGAAGTCCTCAAACGGACATTTACCTCAGATGATGACAAGGGCAAGGCTACTACTATGATCGATGAAGGCATTCGTCCATTGGATGGACAGTTTACAAAGCGACATCCTACTCCACCAATGATGACTCTGCCACCCATGACTCTGCCATAAATACCTCGGTCAAGCAAAGTCCTCAAGCTCACGCACCTGTGGTGATGACTGATCGTGAGTTACTCCTCAGTCTTCATCGGAAGGTTGATCGCAATCATAAATGGGTCAAGCGTCAGTTTGGTTCAATTCTTCACAACATGACCTCAACACACAATGCAGTGAAGAAAAACCACTACTACCTCCATGAAACCTTCAAACGCACCTGGGCTGTTCTTTCCCATGTCTACGATGCAGAAGAACTGAAGACTATGGGACTCAAGGAAGAATTTGATTGGTCTGCACCTCCTCCAAAGAAATACAAGAAGGTCAAAGTTCCTTCCTTGGTGGCCAGCTCCTATTCTTCATCGCGCGACACTGATGAAAATGAAGATTTGGACGACACTGCGGCAGGTCCTACTACAACAACCGACCCCAACAACGCTGGCGCTCCTTCTTCAACTTGAAATTCTTGGGAGGCGTTAGTCCTCGATTTCGATCCTTTTGGTCATTTGATGACAAAGGGAGAAATTTGAGTTAGTCTTCAAGCGGGTCTAGCTTATTGCCTATATCTGATAATTTATTTTTGTTAAGTTACAACTCTTGTTCTTCTGAAACTTTTATTGGATCGAGTTGTAATCTTAAACCCGATGGTGCTTTGATAC
Organism: Aegilops bicornis; assembly: GCA_021605145.1. NCBI lineage: Eukaryota > Viridiplantae > Streptophyta > Magnoliopsida > Poales > Poaceae > Aegilops > Aegilops bicornis. The sequence continues at coordinate 859,155,820 of CM038670.1, read as the reverse complement.
TTTTGATGCATTATGCTCTTGCACTACGCTCTGATTCTCTTGAGCTCCATGAAAATCTTCATAGCAAATCTATTTGAGCTCTAATACTCTTGATGCGTTATTTTGCATGCTTGTTCCTCATTAATGTTATCGAACGCATGCTGAATTACATCAAGCACCATATTTCATCATGCATTTCAAATTCTTCATATTATATGTCAAATGCGTGTATGAATTACAAGATATAGGGGGAGATCTCCATGATTCAACTCTTCAAATGTGCATTGCCTCAAAAGCAAATTCCTCCTTTGTGCATATCTTGGGGGGAGTTCTTCTATATCTTGCAATCAAATTCCTCATAATCAGTATTTACACTTCATATGTTTATCCCCGTTGAAAACTTAACCTATATTGTCATCAATCACCAAAAAGGGGGAGATTGTAAGTGCATCTAGTGCCCCTTAGTGATTTTGGTGGTTTGAAGACTTATAGGTTAAGGAACTAATGCGTTTGTGAGTGTACACAGGTCTATAAGTCTATGAGGAGTTTGATATTCTGAGAGAAGTCGACCCTAAAAATGAAGTTCTTGTTGAAGACTTTGATATTCTGAAGACTTTGAAAGTGAAGAAATTGGTGTGACCTTGAAGACTTGGTATTCATTTGAGGAACATGAAGCGTGAAGACTTTTGTTTTCGTAGTTTCGTTTTTCTCTTTCTTGAGTCATAGGAAACACCGTACTGTTAAAGGGGGTCGAGGAAATACTAAGGAAAAAATTCCATGTGATGCTCAACTCAAAATCCTACACCTACCGATCCCTTCGAGTGAAGCCTTTGGAAATCTCATACAGCTCAGTCAATTTCTTGATGTGATGAGACGGAGTTCTTCTGGTCATTGAGGAATTTTTCTGGCCCGAGGAGTTAGGAATTCGCCAAAGGCGGATTGCCTACACAGTGAGGAACATGATAGCCCCGAGGAATTTGAGATCCAAATTTCCGACCGTTCTTTGTCTTCTTGGCAAGCGCTGTCCCAAAATATCTTATCCACCTAACGGTCATATCATTGAAGGGCATTTATGTCTTATCATGTCGGGCTGCTCCCTAGGCTATAAATAGCCGCCCCTACAACCACTAGCTGGTTGGCTGCTCCGAGAGAACTTGACACTTGTCATTTGAGAGCAACCCATCCTCTGAGGACTTTGAGCGAAAATCATCAAGTGAGGAAAAACCCCAAAAACCAAACCCCTTCAAACCCAAAGTGATTGAGCATCACTGAAGAAATTGATCCTGCGTGGATCCGACGCTTGTTACCTTTGAAGACTGTGCTTCTTCCAGACGGTTAGGCGTCATGGTCTAGAGCATCCAAGAGGAATTGTGGATCGCCGAGTGACCAAGTCTGTGAAGGTTTGGAAGTCGCTCAAGACTTACCACGAGTGATTGGACGAGTGCATGTGACCTTAGTTCAAGGAGAATCTGATGACGACTTGGTGTCCTCGAGCTGCATGCTTTCGTTGGGTGTCCGGGGCTGTGTGTCCTCGAAGTTTAAATACTCGGCCCGCTCAACCAGACGTACAAGCCCAGACAGCGGTTGGAACTGGTCTACCAAATCATTGTCTTCACCAACCTTACTGGTTCTATTTCCTCAACCCTTTCATTTCCTCATTCTTGTGTTGAGTGTTTGTTCATATCTGTGTTTGAAGACTTTGGTGAAGACTTTCTCAATTTCCTCAGTTCAATTTCTTCAGTCAGTTTGTCTTCATCTTGTCTTATCCTGTGATTACGCTTTCTGTACTCTGTGTTTGTATTCATTTCATCATGATGACCATGTTTGTAATCTGTTATGTTTACTTGAGTACCTATTCATTGCAAGTAGTTCTTCGCTAAGGAATTTCCTCACGGGCAAATTCCTCAGTGAAGAATTCATATAAATCGCCTATTCACCCCCCCTCTAGTCGATATAACGCACTTTCAAAAGCGCATGAAGAAACTCCATGCTGATGGGATTTTGGAATCACTTGATTATGAATCACTTGATTCTTGCAAACCATGCCTTATGGGCAAGATGACTAAGACTCCGTTCTCCGGAACAATGAAGCGAGCAACAGATTTGTTGGAGATCATACATCTTGATGTATGTGGTCCGATGAATATGCAGGCTCGCGACAAGTATCATTATTTTCTGACCTTCACAGATGATTTGAGCAGATATGCATATATCTTCTTGATGAAACATAAGTCTGAAATAGTTGAAAAGTTCAAAGAATTTCAGAGTGAAGTGGAAAATCATCGCAACAAGAAAATAAAGTTTCTGCGATCTGATCGTGGAGATGAATATTTGAGTTACGAGTTTGGTCTTCAATTAAAACAATATGGAATAGTTTCACAGCTCACGCCACCTGGAACACCACAACGTTATGGTGTGTCCGAACGTCGTAACCGTACTTTATTTTGATATGGTGCGATCTATGATGTATCTTACTGATTTACCACTATCGTTTTGGGGTTATGCATTAGAGACAGCTGCATTCACGTTTAATAGGGCACCATCTAAATCCGTTGAGATGACACCGTATGAACTATGGTTTAGCCGTAAACCTAAGTTGTCGTTTCTTAAAGTTTGGGATTGCGATGCTTATGTGAAAAAGTTTCAACCTGATAAGCTCGAACCCAAATCGGAGAAGTGCGTCTTCAAAGAATACCCAAAGGAAACTATTGGGTACACCTTCTATCACAGATCCGAAAGCAAGATATTTGTTGCTAAGATGGATCCTTTCTAGAGAAGAAGTTTCTCTCAAAAGAAGTGAGTGGGAGGAAAGTAGAGCTTGATAAGGTAATTGAACCTTCTCCTGTATTGGAAAGTAATTCATCACAGAAATCAGTTCCTGTGATTCATACACGAATCAGTGAGGAAGCTAACGATGATGATCATGAAGCTTCAGATCAAGTTACTACCGAACCTCGTAGGTCTTCCAAAATAAGATCCGCACCAATGTGGTACGGTAATCCTATTCTAGAAGTCATGTTACTAGACCATGATGAACCTACGAACTATGGGGAAGCGATGATGAGCCCAGATTCCGCGAAATGGCTTGAGTCCATAAAATCTAAGATAGGATCCATATATAAGAACAAAGTGGGGAATTTGGTTGACACCTTTCGATGATCAGCAAGTCAAGTTAAATAAATGGATCTTCAAGAGGAAGACGGACAACGATAGTAGTGTTACTATCTACAAAGCTCGACTTGTTGCAAAAGGTTTTCGACAAGTTCAAGGTGTTGACTACAATGAGATTTTCTCAACTCTAGCGTTGCTTAAAGTCTGTCCGAATCATGTTAGCAATTGCCACATTTTATGAAATCTGGCAAATGGATGTCAAAACAACATTCTTTAATGGATTTATTAAAGAAGAGTTGTATATGATGCAACGGAAGGTTTTGTCAATCCTAAAGGAGCTAACAAAATGTGCAAGCTCCAGCGATCCATCTATGGACTGGTGCAAGCATCTCAGAGTTGGAATATATGCTTGATGATTTGATCAAAGCATATGGTTTTATCTGAGACTTTTGGAGAAGCTGTATTTACACGAAAGTGAGTGGGAGCACTATAGCATTTCTGATAAGTATATGTGAATGACATATTGTTGATCCGAAATAATGTAGAATTATTCCGCAAAGCATAAAGGAGTATTTGAAAGGAATTTTTCAAAGAAGGACCTCGGTGAAGCTGCTTACATATTGAGCATCAAGATCTATAGAGATAGATCAAGACGCTTGATAAGTTTTTCAATGAGTACATACCTTGACAAGATTTTATAGTTGTTTAAAATGGAACAGTCAAAGAAAGAGTTTCTTGTCTGTGTTACAAGGTGTGAAATTGAGTAAGACTCAAATCCCGACCACGGCAGAAAATAGAAAAAAAAAATGAAAGTCATTCCCTATGCCTCAGTCATAGGTTCTATAAAGTATGCTATGCTATGTACCAGACCTATTGTATACCTTGCTCTGAATTTGGCAAGGGAGTACAATAGTGGTCTAGGAGTAGATCACTCGACATTGGTCAAGAACATCCTTAGTGTGGACTAAGGAAATATTTCTCGATTATGGAGGTGATAAAAGAGCCCGTCGTAAAGAGTTACATCGATGCAAGCTTTTTACACTGATCCAGATGACTCTAAGTCTCAATCTGGCTACATATTGAAAGTGGGAGCAATTAGCTAGAGTAGCTCCGTGCAGAGCATTGTAAGACATAGAATATTTGCAAAATACATACGGCTCTGAATGTAACAGACCCGTTGACTAAACTTCTCTCACGAGCAAAACATGATCATACCTTAGTACTCTTTGGGTGTTAATCACATAGCGATGTGAACTAGATTATTGACTCTAGTAAACCCTTTGGGTGTTGGTCACATGACGATGTGAACTATGGGTGTTAATCACATACAGATGTGAATATTAGTATTGAATCACATGATGATGTGAACTAGATTATTGACTCTAGTGCAAGTGGGAGACTGAAGGAAATATAACCTAGAGGCAATAATAAAGTTATTAGTTATTTCCTTATTTCATGATAAATGTTTATTATTCATGCTAGAATTGTATTAACCGGAAACATGATACATGTGTGAATACATAGACAAACATATATTCACTAGTATGCCTCTACTTGACTAGCTCATTAATCAAAGATGGTTATGTTTCCTAACCATAGACATGTGTTGTTATTTGATTAATGGGATCACATCATTAGGAGAATGATGTGATTGACATGACCCATTCCGTTAGCCTAGCACTTGATCGTTTAGTATATTGCTATTGCTTTCTTCATGACTTATACATGTTCCGGTAACTATGAGATTATGCAACTCCCGTTTACGGAGGAACACTTTGGGTGCTACCAAGCGTCACAACGTAATCGGGTGATTATAAAGGAGTACTACAGGTGTCTCCAAAGGTACATGTTGGGTTGGCGTATTTCGAGATTAGGTTTTGTCACTCCGATTGTCGAGAGGTATCTCGGGCCTTCTCGGTAATACACATCACATAAGCCTTGCAAGCATTGCAACTAATAAGTTAGTTGCGAGATGATGTATTACGGAACGAGTAAAGAGACTTGCGGTAACGAGATTGAACTAGGTATTGGATACCGACGATCGAATCTCGGGCAAGTAACATACCGATGACAAAGGGAACAACGATTTCGTTATGCGGTTTGACCGATAAAGATCTTCGTAGAATATGTAGGAACCAATATGGGCATCCAGGTTCCGCTTATTGGTTATTGACCAAGAATAGTTCTAGGTCATGTCTACATAGTTCTCGAACCCGTAGGGTCCGCTTGCAACAACGTTACGATGACAGTTTTATTATGAGTTTACAAGTTTTGATGTATCGAAGTTTATTCGAGTCCCGGATGTGATCACGGACATGACGAGGAGTCTCGAAATGGTCGAGACATAAAGATTGATATATTGGAAGCCTATATTTGGATATCGGAATGGTTCCGGGTGAAATCGGGATTTTTCTTAGGACACAGGGGTTACCGGAACCCTCCCGGGGGTTAATGGGCCTTAGTGGGCCATATGGGAGAAGAGGAGGGCCGGCCAGGGCAGACCGCACGCCCCTCCCCCCCCCCTAGTCTGAATAGGACAAGGAGAGGGGGGGCGGCGCCCCCCTTCCTCTTTCCCCTTCCCCCTTTCCTTCTCCAACAAGGCAAGAGGGGGGAGTCCTACTCCCGGTGAGAGTAGGACTCCTCCAGGCGCACCCCTTGGGGGCCGGCCGCACCTCCCTCCCTCCTTTATATCACGGGGCAGGGGAGCACCCCAGAACAACACAAGTTGATCTACGGATCGTTCCTTAGCCGTGTGCGGTGCCCCCCTCAACCATATTCCACCTCGGTCATATCGTCGCGGAGTTTAGGCGAAGCCCTGCGCTGGTAGAGCATCATCATCGTCCTGCGCCGTCGTCTTGGAACTCATCCTCGACACTTTCTTTGGATCGGAGTCCGGGGATCGTCATCGAGCTGAGCGTGTGCTGAACTCGGAGGTGCCGTCGTTCGGTACTTGGATCGGTCGGATCGTGAAGACGTACGACTACATCAACCGCGTTGTCATAACGCTTCCGCTTACGGTCTACGAGGGTACATAGACAATACTCTCCCCTCTCGTTGCTATGCCATCAGCATGATCTTGCGTGTGCGTAGGAGATTTTTTGAAATTACTACGTTCCCCAACACGGTCGCCGCCTCCAAGGGCACCAATAGTGGAATCACGGCATCTCGCATTGTGTGAGGGCATGAGGAGAATACGGTGGCCCTAGTGGCTTCTTGGGGAGCATTGTGCCTCCACACCGCTCCAACGGAGACGTACTTCCCCTCAAAGGGAAGGAACTTCGGTAACACATCCTCGTCTTCACCGGCTCCACTCTTGGTTATCTTGTGCCTTTACGTGTGCAAGCTTATTTGTGTTATATCTCTTGCTTGCATGTGTGCTTGTTGTTGTTGCATCATATAGGTTGCTCACCTAGTTGCATATCTAGACAACCTACTTTGATGCAAAGTTTAAATTGGTAAAGAAAAGTTAAAAATTGTTAGTTGCCTATTCACCCCCCTCTAGTCAACTATATCGATCCTTTCAATTGGTATCAGAGCCTCGTCTCTTGATTAAGGACTTTACCGTGCGAAGAGTATGGTTGACGTCGTAGACGGTGTGGAGGAGCACTCCGGTGCGAATCCGGTCTCCTCTACGGGATATGGGGGAACCGTGGTCTCGTGAGGAATTCAATGTGGCGTTGGACACATTGAAAACCTCCATGACAACCGAGGTCGAAAGCATGTTAACAAATTCATAGAAGGGCTTAAACTTTCCACCGCACCATTGAAAGTGGGTGATGCCGCTAATAAGGTGACGGATGCTACCTCCGACAAGGGGGAAGCTACTAGCGAGAAAGCTCCTTCTTCTAGGGGTAAAAATGGCACCGGCATCTTTGCCCATGTGGAACCTCCACTTGTCTATGGTGGACTGCTTCCTTCCACTGATTTGAATCATGCCGGCTCGGCCCCTAAGATTGATAAGAATGTGGAATTTGATTCTTGGGTCTATTGGTTTAAGCGTCATTTAAACCATGTGAACACTAACCTTTGGAGAATCCTTGAAGAAGGTTTCTATCCGCATGACCGAAGCAACTTCACTCCTAGAGAAGCCGTGGATAATCAATTCAATGAGAATGCTCTCTTCATTATCCAAGAAGCAATCCCACCCGAAGATCTTCCTCATCTCCGGCCCTACTCCATGGCCAAAGATGCTTGGCACCAAATGGTTTCCCTCTATCGGGGAAGCGCAAGCATTCAACGCTCCAACTATGAAGTGGTGCAAGATGAAGCCGATGAGTTTGCAATGAAAGAAGATGAAGAACCTCGTGAGCTTTATCGGAGGGTAATCAAACTCGCGGTCTCTCTCTGAGATCATGTAAGTAAGGACACGATGACAATTGGATCAAGCGCAAATTCCTCAAGGCAATGATGCCCTACCACAAAGCCATGTCCTCAGTCATTCATCAAAGGTCGGACTTCCACACCTTGTCCTCAAGTGAAGTGTTGGATGAGTTTGTTGCTATGAGCATCTTGGACAAGACCGCCGACAATGCGGTACTTTGCTCTCAAAGAGTAAAGAAGCCCAACCTTGCACTAAAGGCCAAGGTTAGTATGGAGGAAGAGGATGAAGAGGAAGAAGAGGAGAGCAACCTCGAAGATACGAAGTATGCCTATCATGAACACATGGCTCTTGCTTCAAGGCAATTTTGGAGCAAGAAGAACTCAAGGCCCAACTTCAACAAGAACAATTCAAGTGGCGCAAAGGGAAAGCAACGAGTGAGGACTTGCTTTAATAGTGTCAATGTGATCCACTTTGTTGCGGAGTGCCCTTATGAGAAGAGGGAAGACAATGGTGGCAAGCTCATCCGGAAGAACAAGGCCAAGTCTTTCCCCAACAGGAGCAACTTCACAAAGAAGACTCCTCCCAAGGCATTGGTGGTACAAGAAGAGTACAATGAGGATGATGAAGATGATGAAGATGGTGAGTCGGTTGCCATGGCCTCCGTTGCCATTGCGATGACTCTAGGGTGTATCTCTTCGACTCACCCAATGAGAGCATCACCGCCAAGTGCCTCATGGCTAAAGCCACCAACAAGGTAACCCCCAACATCAAAACTACCATCATTAATCATCCTTCTTTGACGGATGGCATTGATGAACATGAGGGAACTAATGTGGAGGAGAATGAGTTTGAGACCTTTATGGGCAAACTCAAGGGTAATGCCAAGAAGCACTTCGTTGCTCTCTTGGAACAACTTGGTGAAGCCAATTATATGATCGAGGCTCACGAAGATACCATCTCTAAGATGGAGGGGCATAGTCGTGACTATGCCGATGAGATTTCAGATCTTTCCAATGCTCTTGAGGAAGAGCGTGGTCTTCGTTTGGCTCTTGAGGAGTCACTGGCGATGATCATGCTAAGTTAAATAAAGATCTTGATCATGCTCTTGTTGTTTCTCGTGTGCTAAACTCCGAGAAGGCCAAGCTTGGGGTTGATCTTGCTAGACTCAAAGAGGAGTTTGACATTCTCGACAAGGCCCACAAAGTCTTGAAGGGTGCTCATGCTAGCCTCAAGGAGTCTCATGATCAACTTCAAGTAAAGCTAACTAAGGAGAAAGCCATATTTCCTCATATGGTGTTAATTGATAATGCAAATGCTACTAACCCATGTTGTGAGCATGTGCATCTTGTTGAGGAGAATGCTAAGTTAAAGGAGCAGCTTGAGAAGGGTCTTGTGTCTTGCATACAAGGCGAGAAGAACCTCAACGACCTTTTGAGCAATCAAAAGGAAGTTATGGCCAAGGAAGGGATGGGGTACGCACCCAAGTCCAAGATTAAGAAGAAGAATGACAAGACCAAACGACCTCCCCCTCTCAAGCAAACCTTTGTGAAGGAAGGAGAGGGTGCTGCTAAGGAGAAGAAAAAGAACACCGTGAAGGGTGGTGATGCCAAGATGGGCAACACTTCCCTTCCCAACAAAGCCGGCGACTTTAACCCTTCTTATGTGTTGTGCCGAGCTAGTGATGGACATGTTTATGACAAATTTGTTGGTTTTCCCTATGAGTACATTGAATGGTCTATTTGGGTCCCTAAGACCCTTGTCACTAACATCAAAGGACCCATTACAAAATGGGTACCTAAAACCAAGCATTGTTCTCTTGTAGGTGTTTGCTTCCGGTGGGGGATCATGGTTGCTTGACAGTGGAGCTACAAATCATATGACCAGAAGCAAGGACTTGGTGGTGGACATGCACAAAATTCCATCTAGGCCCACCAATGTCGAGTGGGGTGATGCCTTGTCTTCTAAGGTATTGTGACTTGGCAAGGTTGTCATTTCTCATGATCTCACGATCGAGAAGGTCATGCTTGTTGAGTCCCTTGCATACAATTTACTTTCCATTCGTCAACTTGCAATCATGGGCTTTGCCACTTTCTTTGGTATTGATACCGTGGCCCTCTTGTGGAGCAAGACTCTTAAAGTAGCCTTTGTTGGGCATGTCGAGAACGGTCTATATGTGATTAACTTTTCGGAGAGACCCACTAAGACCGCGACATGCCTAATGGCTAAAGTTGACGTGGGATGGCTTTGGCATCGCCGTTTAGCCCATGTCAATATGAGATCCTTGCAAAGTCTTCTCAAGGGGGACCATGTTCGTGGACTAACAAATGTTAGTTTTGCTAAAGATCGTGCTTGCAGTGCTTGTATCGAAGGAAAGCTACATGAGAAGGCTCACCCTCCCACGACTATCATTTACTCGAAGAGGCCTTTGGAGCTCCTTCACTTGGATCTCTTTGGGCCTACATCCTTTGATAGTGTTGGGGGTAGAAAGTATTGCTTGGTGATTGTGGATGACTACTCAAGATACACATGGGTATATTTCTTCAAGAGGAAGAGCGAGACCCAACAAACCGTCATTGACTTTGCAAATGAATCCCAACGTCAATACAATGCAAAGATCTTGGCTATAAGAAGCGACAACGGCACCGAGTTCAAGAACTACACCTTGGATGAGTTTCTTAGTGATGAGGGGATCAAGCATCAATATTCCGCACCATACACCCCTCAACAAAATGGTGTAGCGGAGAGGAAGAATCGGACGTTGATGGATGCGACAAGGACCATGATGGCGGAGTTCAAGTCTCCATACAACTTTTGGGCCGAAGCCATCAACACCGCGTGTCATGCATCCAATCGGCTCTACCTCCACAAGGGCTTGAACGAGACTCCATATGAGATACTCACCGGTAACAAGCCCAACCTCAAGTACTTTCGGGTGTTCGGGTGTAAGTGTTTCATTCTCAAGAAAGGTGTTCGCTTGTCTAAGTTTGAGGCTAGAGCTTATGAGGGCATATTTCTTGGTTATGCTACAAACTCTCATGCTTACCGTGTCCTCAATAAATCCACGGGACTTATTGAGGAGACGTGTAACGTGGAGTTTGATGAGAATAACGGCTCCCAAGTGGAGAAAAGTGGCACTTGTGATGTAGGTGATGAAATTCCTCCTCAAGCCATAAGAAGAATGGTTGTTGGTTTTATCCTACCCATTGAGGAACCCCTTGTGGCCGAAGGAGAAGGACAATGCTCTACTCAAGTGGAGCCATCACCAACCCAAGGCCCACACGCTTCCGAAGAACAAAGTGAAGGCCATCAACCTCATGAACAAGACCAAGGGCAAGATCATGCTCAAGACGGTCTTGACACACCAAGTGATGCCCAAGGTCAAGTTCTCTCCTCCGAGCAAGTTCAGTATCAAGAACAAGCTCAAGACGGTGCTCAAGATGATCAAGTGATCGCTCCTCAACTCACCACCGAGGAGGAATTGGAGCGTCGTGCCTCCAAGATTGCATCCAAGCTCTCCACCAAGGGTCATCTCATGAAAAATGTGCTTGGAAGCATTCAAAAGGGGGTAAGCACTCGTAGACAATTGGCAAACTATTGTGAACATCACGCGTTTGTCTCTTGTGTTGAACCCCAAAAGGTATATGAAGCACTCGAAGATCCGGATTGGCTTAATGCTATGCATGAAGAACTCAACAACTTCGAGTACAACAAGGTGTGGAGATTGGTGCCAAGGCCAACCGGGAACCACAATGTCATTGGAACCAAGTGGATATTCAAGAAAAAGCAAGATGCTCATGGGACCATCGTCCGCAACAAGGCAAGATTGGTGGCACAAGGCTACTCCCAAGTCGAGGGTATCGACTACGGTGAAACCTTTGCTCCCGTTGCTCGCCTTGAATCCATTTGTTTGTTGATTGCTTATGATTCTCTTCACAACTTTAAGTTGCAACAAATGGATGTGAAGAGTGCTTTACTTAATGGTCCCATTAATGAGTTGGTATATGTCAAGCAACCCCCCGGGTTCGAGGATCCCTACTTTCCCGATCATGTGTATCAACTCGATAAGGCACTCTATGGCCTTAAATAAGCCCCACGTGCATGGTATGATCACCTTACCGAGTTGTTACAAGACCGTGGATTTGAAGTTGGGCTAATCGACCCCACTCTTTTTACTAAGAAGGTCAAAGGGGAGTTGTTTGTGTGCCAACTATATGTTGATGATATTATCTTTGGTTCCCCTAACAAAGCTTTCAATGAGGAATTTGCCGCTCTCATGACCTCAAAGTTCAAGATGTCTTCCATGGGAGAGTTGAAGTTCTCTCTCGGGTTCGAAGTGAAGCAAAGAAGAGAAGGAACCTTCATCAACCAAGCCAAATACATTCAAGACATGCTCAAGAGATTCAAGCTAAGTGATGTCAAGCCGGCTTCCACTCCGATGCCCACCAAGTGCCAACTTGACATTGATCCCAATGGTAAAGCGGTGGATCAAAAGGTATATCGCTCCATGATTGGCTCCTTGCTTTACCTTTGTGCGTCTAGACCGGATATCATGTTGAGTGTGGGAATTTGTGCACGGTTTCAAGCCGCACCTAAGGAAATCCACTTTTTGGCGGTCAAGCGAATCTTTCGATATTTGGCTCATACCCCAAACTTTGGCTTATGGTACCCAAGGGGAGCAAACTTCAAGCTTGTAGGATATTCGGACTCCGATTGGGCGGGAGACAAAGTGGATAGGAAGTCCACTTCCGGAGGGTGCCAATTTCTTGGTTGCTCTTTGGTGAGTTGGTCCACCAAGAAGCAAAGTTGTGTGTCTCTCTCGTCCACCGAAGCGGAGTATGTGGCGGCCGGTAGTTGTTGTGCACAACTCTTATGGATGACGCAAACTTTAAAGGATTACAGTGTCATTTGTGACAAAGTGCCTCTTTGGTGTGACAATGAAAGTTCCATCAAGATTTCTCTCAACCCGGTGCAACACTTCAAGACAAAGCATATTGAGATTCGGTATCACTTCATCCGGGGTCACATTAGGCGAGGGGAGATCGAGCTCAACTACGTCAACACCCAAGATAACCTTGCAGATATTTTCACGAAGCCTTTGGATGAAGCAAGATTTCGCGAGTAAAGGCATGAGCTAAATATCATTGATTCGAGCAATGTTGCTTGAACCCTTGCACACCCCACCTCACTCAACTTGTTGTCTAATCTAGGTGTAGGCATGGACATAGGGGGAGGGTTGTCCTCTCAATGAACTCTCCCTCCCCCCATTATGCATAAAGTGATCAACTCTTTCACATTAGCCATTTTTTATGGTACTTGTGCTTCAAAGACGAGTTTTGGTCATGGGCCCAAGGATAATTCTTCGCGGTGCCATACCAATTGACTCAAACGTAGGTGGCTCCGGCCACCGCCCTCTCCTTGGAGAGATTGTGCCTCGTTTTTTGTCTTTGTTGTCTCTTGCCTCTCTTCCTTCGTGCCGAGCTTGTGCTTGTGGTGTCTAGTGTGTTAGCTCTTTGGTGTGGTCTTTCGCTTGAAGGTTTCGTTCTTCGGTGTTCTCTCGTTTGGTTGAAACTGCTTTTTCTTGAGCTCACGGTACTACCGCGGCCTGCCACGGTACTACCGCGTGGGGAGCGCACGGTACTTCCGCACCCAGCGCGGCAGTAATTTTTTACTGTCGCCTGGGGGAGCGGTACTACGGCCTCAGTGCGGTACTTCCGCCCAGGCGGTACTACCGCAATGACGTGCGGGACTACCGCATGAGGAGCGCACGGTACTTCCGCACCCAGCGCGGCAGTAATTTTTTACTGCCGCTTGGGGGAACGGTACTAAAACCACTGTGCGGTACTTCTGCCCGGGGCGGTACTACCGCGATGACGTGCGGTACTACCGTGCGGTCGAGGGCGCGTGGGGGGTTAAACACGGGCAGGGGGAGTTCATGCTTGCTGAACTAGGGCGCACGGTAGTACTGCTCCTTAGAGTGGTAGTACCGCCCGCTGGCGCGGTAGTACCGCATGCGCCCACGGTAGTACCGCTTCTAGGAAAGCGGTAGTACTATGGCCGTAGTCCAGATGTTGTCACCTTCTCCCTAGTGGGTGGCACCCATCACGGTAGTACCGCGCACAGGGCGCGGTAGTACCATGGTATCTGGCTTAGTTCCGCAAGTACGCGGCAGTAAGGGGTGGATGTAATTTTTTACATCCACGCCTCGCGCGGTAGTACCGCTGCTGGCTTACGGTACTACTGTGTCGGGTTTTTGCATTGACTCCAACTCTGCGGGAGTAGCCACGGATGTAATTTTTTATATCCATGCCTTCCCATCTCTGGACAGCCCCTGCCTTGCGGTAGTACCGCAAGGGGGCGCGGTAGTACCGCGCCAGCAGTACTACCGCCCTCTCCTTTAGTGCATTTTGGGCTGTTCTGGTCTCTGCTGCGTGGGCGGTAGTACCGCGTGCCCCTGCGGTAGTACCACGCCTCAGGTACGGTAGTACCGCATTGCGCAGGCTGAGTTGGTGGATAACGGTTGGATTTGTTCTTCCACTATATAAGGGGTGTCTTCTTCCTATAGTTGACTACCTCTTCCACCTCCAAGCTCCATTGTTGCTCCAAGCTCCATTTTCGCCCGATCTCTCTCCCTAGCCAACCAAACTTGTTGATTCTCTAGGGATTGGTTGAGAAGGCCCCGATCTACACTTCCACCAAGAGAAATTTGAATCCCCCACTAATCCCTTGTGGATCTTGTTACTCTTGGGTGTTTGAGTACCCTAGACGGTTGAGGTCACCGCGGAGCCATAGTCCATTGTGATGAAGCTTCGTGGTGTTGTTGAGAGCCTCCAATTAAGTTCGGTCACCGCCTCCAAGGTCACAAATAGTGGAATCACGGCATCTCGCATTGTGTGAGGGCGTGAGGAGAATACAGTGGCCCTAGTGGCTTCTTGGGGAGCATTGTGCCTCCACACCGCTCCAACGGAGACGTACTTCCCCACAAAGGGAAGGAACTTTGGTAACACATCCTCATCTTCACCGGCTCCACTCTTGGTTATCTCGTGCCTTTACTTGTGCAAGCTTATTTGTGTTATATCTCTTGCTTGCATGTGTGCTTGTTGTTGTTGCATCATATAGGTTGCTCACCTAGCTGCATATCTAGACAACCTACTTTGATGCAAAGTTTAAATTGATAAAGAAAAGTTAAAAAATTGTTAGTTGCGTCTTAAACCCCCCTCTAGTCAACTATATCGATCCTTTCATCCTCTTTTAATCAGACGGTATTTCAATTGCTATACATTCGCACCATTGTCTACCACTAGAACACAGAACAAATATGTAAAAAAAAAAGAACAGATGGCACTCTGGTTTGATCTAGTAATTACTTCATACTCCCTCTGTTCCAAAATAGATGACTCAACTTTGTACTAAATTTAGTTGAGTCATCTATTTTGGAACGGAGGGAGTAGCAATCAAGAGGAGTTTAACGTACCCAAAGAAGATGACAATTGGTAAATATTCATAGCGATAGGTTATACTGATGATCACGAACGGCCAGCTCAATATTTCAATTTATGTTGCGAGTCACTCTTGCTTTTATGCATATGTTGGTTTTAGTTTGAGAATGGTCCCCTCTTAATTGCTTGTTACGCTTCGCCACTGTACCAAGTGCTTCTGTGTTGAGGTTAGAGATATTGCAACAAAGATGTTTTGCTACCATTACTGATATATGGTCATTGACTCATTGGTATTGCTAGCTTATTGCACATTTATTGTTCTACTATAAGCGTTCTGCGCGTGTCGTTGCGCCGTCTTGTGAAAGATGTAGTGTTTCCAAGCTGATATGCAATGCTTTATAGTATGCCTTATACGATAAGAGTATTTCCCCATTCTCTAATCCACACCTTAACTCATTGGTGTCACTGTACACAATTATTGAGAAGAGTACGATTTCTCAAATGGGTTTGATCCTCTCCAAAGGAAGCTTCACAGTAAAAACAAAATTGAGGTGTGAAAGACCAAATTTAGACTAATCGCTCCTAGTACTTTCTACCCCAGGGAGCTTAGTGATTTAGGTGTTATAGTATATAATTTTTTTTGCAATTTTTTTACAATGAATACCCAACACCAAATTCCTGGCTCCGCCACTGCCCCTAAGCCTTTCGGTTCTCTTTCTTTCTCTCTTTTGCAGGAAATTGACAAGTTTCGCCTTATCTCCTGACCGACAGATCATGCGGCACTTGGGGGCTACTGACGAGGATATGGCACTGGGGTACCTCTACCCCCATGGAATACGACCAAGTCCTCTGCCAAGGTGCTGACTTGGACACCCGAGCCAGGTGCCAGTCCGGGATCGGACCAGCTGATACGTCTCCAACGTATGTATAATTTTTTATTGTTCCATGCTATTATATTATCCATCTTGGGTATTTTAAATACATTTATATGCTATTTTATATGATTTTTGGGACTAACCTATTAACCTAGAGCCCAGTGCCAGTTTCTGTTTTTTCCTTATTTTTGAGTTTTGCAGAAAAGGAATATCAAACGAAGTCCAGTTGACCTAAAAATTTACAGTGATTTTTATGGACCGGAAGAAGCCCCTGAAGCAAAAGAGTTGGGCCAGAAGAGCCACGAGGCCTCCACAAGGGTGGAGGGGGCGGCCGACCCCCCGGCGCGCCTTTGACCTTGTGGGCTCCTCCTGGACCCCCCCCCCCCCCGACGTGAAACCGACGCCAAAAAATCCTATAAATACAGAAATCTCCAGAAAGAAACCTAGATCAGGAGTTCCACCGCCGCAAGCCTCCGTATCCACGAAAACCCAATCGGGACCTTGTTCCAGCACCCTGCCGGCGGGGGAAACCATCACCAGTGTCCATCTTCATCATCCCGCACTTTCCTTGATGAGGAGGGAGTAGTTCAACCTCGAGGCTGAGGGTATGTACCAGTAGTTATGTGTTTGATCTCTCTTTCTCTCTCACGCGTTCTTGATTTGGCACGATCTTGATGTACCGCGAGCTTTGCTACTATAGTTGGATCTTATGATGTTTCTCCCCCTCTACCTTCTTATAATGGATTGAGTTTTCCCTTTGAAGTTATCTTATTAGTTTGAGTCTTTAAGGATTTGAGAATACTTGATGTATGTCTTGCATGTGCTTATCTGTGGTGCCAATGGAATATTCACGTTATCTACTTGATGTATGTTTTGGTGATCAACTTGTGGGTTATGTGACCTTGTGAACTTATGCATAGGGGTTGGCACATGTTTTCGCCTTGACTCTTCGGTAGAAACTTTGGGGCACTCTTTGAAATTCTTTGTGTTGGTTCGAATAGATGAATCCGAGATTGTGTGATGCATATCATATAATCAAACCCGCAGATACTTGTGGTGACATTGGAGTATCTAGGTGACATTAGGGTTTTGGTTGATGTGTGTCTTAAGGTGTTATTTTAGTACGAACTCTAGGGCTGTTTCTGACACTTATAGGAATAGCCCAATAGATCGATCAGAAAGTATAACTTTGAAGTGGTTTCGTATCCTACAATAATCTCTTCGTTTGTTCTCCACTATTAGTGACTTTGGAGTGACTCTTTGTTGCATGTTGAGGGATTGTTATATGATCCAATTATGTTATCATTGTTGAGAGAACTTGCACTAGTGAAAGTATGAACCCTAGGCCTTGTTTCGAAGCATTGCAATACCGTTTACGCTCACTTTTACTACTTGCTACCTTGCTGTTTTTATAATTTCATATTACAAAAACCTATGTCTACCATCCATATTACATATATATCACCATCTCTTCGCCGAACTAGTGCACCTATACAATTTATCATTGTATTGGGTGTGTTGGGGACACAAGAGACTCTTTGTTATTTGGTTGCAGGGTTGTTCGAGAGAAACCATCTTCATCCTACGCTTCCCACGGATTGATAAACGTTAGGTCATCCACTTGGGGAAAATTTGTTATTGTCCTACATTCCTGTGCACTTGGAGGCCCAACAATGTCTACAACAAGAATGTTGCGTAGTAGACATCACCAGCTTAGGAGGCAAGGAGGTGGGAGCCATCCTCGTGTGGCATAGTTTGGCAATTGGCGAGGATCCCGTGCACGGAGACACCGGCTAAAGGCCCCAAATTGCATGCATTCTACACGTACCTAGAGCTAGGGTTCTCCCCCTTGGATCCTCTTCCACCCCTTAGCCGCCAACCCGATAGACTTGTGACCCAAGATATAGATCCCGCCGGTGATCTCATATATCTCCTGCGACCACTGTGATAATACAAACACCAAAGAAGGAGTAGGGTCTCACCTCCTCCCAGAGGGCCTGAACCTGGGTAAATCTCCATGCTTTACCATCCCAATCAGTCACTCATGGCCCCCTCCCGATAACCTCACGTGTTGCATTTTGATGACCAGCTGTAAGGCATTAAACACGGTAGATGTCGTTGAAGAAGTTTAAAAGAAATGGAAGAAAATGATGGGGTTATAGGGTGGTCTGCATAGAACACACTGGCTTCCATCTACCTGATTGTTGGTTTGGTTGAAAAAGCAGTCTAATCTGCAGAAACTCGAGGGCCTTGTTGAAGATCGTGATGGTACACAACTTTCATAGGCAATTTGAGCAAGGTCAAGAGGGTGTGAGGCATGGTCAAGGACACTTTCCCAAAGGTGACAAACACGAGCTACTTCAGCATGCTTCCGGCTCTTTATAAGCTCAATGACGCCAGCTGCATGAAGCAGATCTTTGAGGAATGGGAATCGAATCATGGATGTTATGACATGAAGCTGACTAATGTGATGACTCGAGCCCATCTAAAGAATGGCATGGTCAAGGAAGCCGAGCTTGCATGCTTCGACTCTAAAACTTGCGAGTTGTTTCTGGATCAGTGCATGGGGCAGGGTGCATGAAATCGGCGTTGAACTGGGTTGAGAACGTGACAAGGCTCCCCAAGGAAGCAGGAAATTTAGATCAGGATTTTTTATCGAAAAGGAGGGTAACTCCGGCCTTATCAAGCGATGTACACAGTCATCTTTATAATATTATTCAATAGAGCCTTACAAAAAAAATACACGACTCAATCCAAAGCCACCTTCATACGAGTTTGATAATATGTCCTGACCTCGCACAAAAACACATTAAGTGCCTGTCGGCAAGCCGGGAGCACCACCTGGTCTAGCAGACCCTCATCGCACACCGCATGTGCACGCTCAATAATCTGCCCCGCCACCTTCCGTCGTCCCATCTTCACCAGTGATCCATGCATTGACCTTGCCAGTCTCTTCTGCCGTCGACGCCATCATGACGCCAGACAACACCATCCTCCAGTGCGCGCCCATCAACACGCGTCTAGCACCGAGAGCCTACTGTGCCACGCCGTTGAGACCCGCTGCTGGTAATGCTAAAGATGAAACACCACACCACCTCTTGTCCCCTCCAAGGCTCCAACCATCACCTGCCCCAAAACGATGCCCTCGGGAGGGGGAACATCATTGAAAGGGTAGTCATTGCCCGATCCAGGAGACCCAGATCTCGGGTTTTCCTCGAAACATCCCGAGTGTGGTGAAGCAACCTGCAACAATGATGCCTCTATAGGGGAACGATGTCGAAGACGCAGTCATCATCCTCCATGACCGAAGTCGGCACAATTTTCACCAATAGTTGCGCCACCTCGATCTCGCTGCTGACTGGATTCGTGGGCACCCTTGCCACGTAGACATACAATGTCGCTAGCATGCCGGTCGAGGACCCCCTGCGGCTCCACACCAATTCCATCACGCGCCGCCGGCCGGCCAAAGCATGCCACGAAGGATCTTGTCGGGATGCCAAATCCACGACCACCGCCACCGCCCATCGCGCAGCTGGGGAGCCCACCGGAGCACCCCATCGGCCATGGGGTCGCAAACTTCCGCCGCACAGCCAGGACCCAGCCATGACTGCCGCGCAAGGACACCCGGCATGAGGCGCCCCAACCGCCTCATGGGGGGTCCGCCACAACCCTCCTACCCTAACCCCTTTGGTGCCAGGCGCCGCCGTGGCTAATGCCGGTGGCAGAGATCTGCTTGGGAGGAAGGCCCGTGGTGTATAAGGTTTGCCCCCCCCCCCCTCAGATGTCATCCTGGGGTGATGGTTTCCCCCTTCGTGGCTACAGAGGCTTGCGGTGGTGGAACTCCTGATCTAGGTTTATTTCTGGGGGTTTTGGTATTTATAGGAATTTTTGGCGTCGGGAACAAGTCAGGGAGGTCCACGAGGCGACGACAAGGTAGGGGGCGCGCCCTCCATCCTTGTAGTTGACTCGAGACTCTTCTGGCCCAACTCTTTTGCTTCGGGGGCTTTCTAGTCCATAAAAAATCATCGTAAAGTTTCAGCTCGTTTGGACTCCGTTTGGTATTCCTGAGCTTCGTGATGAACTATAATATGTAAGGGGTGGATAAGAAAATTCCCGAACTATAACCGTCTCGCATCAAACAAGATCCAGATATTATGTTCATGCTCAACGCTAGCACCAAATAACAATTATTCAGGTCTAAAGCTAATCCCGAAGGTAGATGTAGAGGTAGTGTGCCGACCGCGATCACATCGACTTTGGAACCATTTCCCACGCGCATCGTCACCTCGTCCTTAGCCAATCTTCGCTTAATCCGTAGTCCCTGTTTCGAGTTGCAAATATTAGCAACAGAACCAGTATCAAATACCCAGGTGCTACTGCGAGCATTAGTAAGGTACACATCAATAACATGTATATCACATATACCTTTGTTCACCTTGCCATCCTTCTTATCCGCCAAATACTTGGGGCAGTTCCGCTTCCAGTGACCAGTCCCTTTGTAGTAGAAGCACTCAGTCTCAGGCTTAGGTCCATACTTGGGTTTCTTCTCCTGAGCAGCAACTTGTTTGTTGTTCTTCTTGAAGTTCCCCTTCTTCTTCCCTTTACCCTTTTTCTTGAAGCTGGTGGTCTTGTTGACCATCAACACTTGATGCTCCTTGATTTCTACCTCCGCAGCCTTTAGCATTGCGAAGAGCTCGGGAATTTTCTTATCCATCCCTTGCATATTATAGTTCATCACAAAGCTCGGGAATACCAAACGGAGTCCAAACGAGCTGAAACTTTACGACGATTTTTTATGGACTAGAAAGCCCCCGAAGCAAAAGAGTTGGGCCAGAAGAGTCTCGAGTCAACGACAAGGATGGAGGGCGCGCCCCCTACCTTGTCGTCGCATCGTGGACCCTCCCTGACTTGTTCCCGACGCCAAAAATTCCTATAAATACCAAAACCCCCAGAAATAAACCTAGATCGGGAGTTCCGCCGCCGCAAGCCTCTGTAGCCACGGAGGGGGAAACCATCACCGGTGGCCATCTTCATCATCCCAGTGCTCTCCATGACGAGGAGGGAGTAGTTCACCCTCGGGGCTGAGGGTATGTATCAGTAGCTATGTGTTTGATCTATCTATCTCTCTCTCGTGTTCTTGATATGGCACGATCTTGATGTACTGCGAGCTTTGCTATTATAGTTGAATCATATGGTGTTTCTCCCCCTCTACCTTCTTGTGATGAATTGAGTTTTACCTTTGAGGTTTCACTATTATCGGATTGAGTATTATTATGGATTTGAGAACACTTGATGTATGTCTTTTGTGGGATACCCGTGGTGACAATGGGCATTTTATTGATTCACTTGATGTATGTTTTGGCACCCAACTCGCGGATTCCTGAGGTGACATTTGGGTAATGTATGGATAGGGGTTGATGCACGTTTTCGTCCTTGTTTCTCCGGTAGAAATCTTGGGGCACTCTTTGAGGTTCTTTGTGTTGGATTGAATATTATGAATCTGAAGTTGTTTGATGCATATCGTATAATGGACCCACGGATACTTGTGGTGACATTGAAGTATCTAGGTGACATTAGGGTTGATTGATGTGTGTCATATGGTGTTATTTTACTACGAACTCTAGCGCTGTTTGTGACACTTATAGGAATAGCTCAATGGATTGATCAGAAGGAATAACTTTGAGATGGTTTCGTACCTTACAAGCAAATTCATCTTATGTTCTCCGTGATAGGAACTTTGGAGTGACTTTTGTCGCACATTGAGGGATTGCCATCTTATATTTACTAATCGGAAGCACCAACAAAAGCTCCACGTTAATTCTCAGAAAAAGTAATTATTGTCCATCTGATCTCCATGGAAGTTATCTACAACCGTTAGATGAATTATACAGAGTCCATGCCTTTAGTCCCACACGCATGCCTTTTTTTTAAGAAATCCCACATGTATGCCTCCGTAGCCAATTCTTGCATGGGTCATCTCAAATAAAAAAAATCTTTACGGGCCAGGAAACATTGACGTCTCCTCCCTGTTGTCCTCCTGTCAGATCCCCACGCCGTTCTAAATTACCACGCTACAGTACGGCCTTGGTGATTCCCTTCTCTCCAACTGTAATCCACATCATCAAAATTAATTTAGCCATTAGATTATAAATTTGATGGTCAAGACCTAATAAAGGACGCTCCCTTAATAACAAAAGAAAACCATGTACGACTAAGCCCACACGTACAAAAAGTTCTCAATACAGATAAAAAAAGACTCTCAACGCCCACATCTAAGTTAGTTGCAAAGGAAAAACACATAGGTTTAGGCTCTGTAAAGAAAACATGCCTCCTTCCTTAAAATTTGGTGGTCAAGATATACTAGAACGTGCTAGGATTCAGCCCACACGCGCAAAAAATAGATCCCAGACGCCCACCTCTATGTTCTGAAAAACAAAAAACTACTTTCAAAAAAAAACTGCATGCCATCTTTCCTTAAAAAACCCGCAAAGGTAGGTGTTAAAAAAAGCACACACACACAGACAATAACTCTTGAAGCCGCACGTAGAAAGTGAGTCCAAATATCAGTTTGGCAAAAGCAAAAGCCACGCACATATAAAAAGGAACCTGAAGCCTCACATCCAAAATAAGGAGTCAAAAATAATTTGTTTTTACATTTAGCGTCCTCTCTCTCTAACGCTAAAATATCTTGAGATCATGGAGGATGGGAGATATTCTAAGAGTTAACAGCTCACACGTACAAAAAAAAATCCACAACGCCCACGTCTAAGGTAGCTGCAAAGAGAAAACACCCACGTCTTAGTTCTGAATAACCAGAAAAAAAATATGCCCTCTTTCCTTTAAATTTGATGGTCAAGATCTTTTAGAAGATCCCCACAAAAAAAAGATCTTTTAAAAGCACTTTGTTTATCTGCAAAACATATAGAGACTAGTAGACCGCCCGTGCGTTGCTACGGGCTACAATACAATGCATATAAATGAATTAAACAAATGGTTCAAGTTGTCTTCAAGGTCAAAACTCATTTCTCCCTTGTATATTTGGGCATGTTTGGACATCAAACGGATGGCCGGTAGGCTCTCCAAAATTCAGCTGTGTGGACAATCGCTGCAACATAGCTAACACTTTATTTGCAATCAACCGCTCTCTTTCCATAACATCCTTTCTTCCTGTCATTGTAGCCCAATTGTTGAGCTCCCTCCATAGTCACACATTTCCTCACACCGCCAACCCGTCAACCACGTTGGAGGGCCACCCAAAGACAACCGTCCTTATCGTAAGCCCTCACGCTAGGAGGGACAAAGAGCGAGGCATAAACATACACATATGTAAGTTAATTCATTATTTCATTAATTGATTACTTAATATGATATCTTGTATCCTCTAAATGGACATTTAATACAACATACATATTTTCTTCTTTCTTAAGAATGAAATTGTAAACTTGTGAACAAAATCACAAATAAGTGTTGAAAAGTAAGAAAACATGAGGATCCTTAAATTGGTGATACGATTTACATGATACTAACTCCTTCCATATACATAGGTCCCCTATCAAAATACTGAGAAAAAGAGAAGTTATTAATGCCCATCTCCTGGGCCTCGCATACTTGGACAGACGATGTAAATGAAATCCATATATTAGCTAAATTATAAGGTGCTTCCAATCAAAACAAAACATTTATAAGGGAAGGGCTACTACAACTTGTACAGTCCTGAGCCACCACGCTGCTAACACACTCATTGTCCAGTGTATGCAAGTCATCTCTTCCTCTCCCCATCACAAGTGACATGTTCAAACTCCAAAGTCGATGGATTGGATCCTTCAATGCGAAGACACCAAATTTTGAGCTCCAAGGTGCAACCTTGCAGCCTTCATGGCCACAGAGGCCAGATATAGTGCACTTTTGAGAACGAGAAACATTCACATGATGCAATATATTGGCCAAATATCATACTATCAAATTTAGATCCGATTATATTTTTATACCTCTCATAACATAGAGATTGACAAGATATGATGATTATCACTTGAGAATATATACCAGCAACAAAAACATCCACAAAATATAAACACAAATCACTTTTAAAAAGGTAAAACTTTGAGACACAACAAAACACTATATGCCTAGATGTAAAAAATGACAAAAGGAGAATAGGAATAAATATGAGGACATGGAGTATTTGAACCCGAGCTCACATGCTCCTTGATGAACAGTAAAATCCGAAAACACAGTAACAAAATAAAAATTTCTGATTTTTTTAAACATTTATGAAAGTTTTAACTTCTTGCAAATGTTTTCATGACATTCAGAGAAGTCTGGGGAAAAAAATCGACGCTCCAAAAGATTTGTTCTCGGAAGCATTTTGGAGCATCGATTTTTTTCTTTTTGTCCAGACTCCACCAATGTTATTTCATCACCAAAATTTGCAGGAAGTTAAAACTTTCTTCGATGTTTAAATCCAGAAATTTTTTAATTCTTTAACTAATTTTTTGGATTTTACTGTTCATCAGGGAGCTTGTGAACTCGATCAAAAGAGCACTTTCGTAAATATGAGTGGAATTAAATAGATCTAAGAAATGGTAAAGATAAACACGAACCAAGAAGGCAGAAATTAAAGTACTTACATGGAGGAAATGAGAAATAAAAAAGAAAGGGCGAAGACAAACACCAACAAAGAACCATGGAGTTAGAAATCCTTCAATTCCAATTGGGGCAAAGACAAACTCCAAAGTCACAACTACTAATTGGGGGACAACCATGGAAGATCATACAAGAGGCGATCCACAGTATGGAAATCCTTCAATTCCAACGTCTTTGCTCATGCATAGTGAATTTCTTTGAGATCTAGAACCTGTAAAATCACAAAAAAGAAAAGCAGAGATCACAAATTCTTTCCATTTGACAGAGTGTATTGCACAAAGCACTCTAGTTAAAACTGGTCAGTTTTGTTTCAAAAGCACCAGGGCAAAAGAAACTAAAATTTACAGTAGCAAAAAAATACTGAAATTACTATTATCAAGACAAGCACCTGTGCACAACAAAGTTTCGACACAAAGATAGATTCAGTATATATTGACAGCGTGAATAGATGCAACACTACCCAACATAGACATTGTGATTTACAGTCTAATGACCACTGTAATTTTACTGAAATTACACTGTATTTACATGTAATTGCACTGACTGTAAATAATGTAAATATTCTAGTAAGAATGCACTGTGATTACCCATGGAAATTACACTATAACAACACTATAAATTATAGAGAAATTGCACTGTAATTACAATAACATGGTAGTGGGATTTACAGTGTACTTACCCTGAAAATCACACTGCAATTACAAGTACACTATAAGAACACTATGATTACACTGTAATTTCAGAGGAAATTACACTGTAACTAACGAGATTACAATCTTGGAGCTGCTGTAAACTTAGATGCAGCACTACAGAAAACATAGAAAAAAGGTTATAAAATTGATACAAATACTATCCAACGAAGACAAACCACAAAAAGAAAAAGGTTCTAGAATGCTTGGAGACCCAACATAGGCAACCCCTCCCCCCCAAAAAATCACAGAAGTAACAGAAAAAATTGAACTGTGGTTAACTCTGGAAATTACACTGAAATTACAGTGTCACTACTCTATGATTTGAGAGGAAATTTCACTGAAATTGAACAGTTATTGATCTAACTTAGATGCAACTACTACCTAAAAACACACACCCTGCATCTAACAGCAAAAAAGGCCAGTTGAATCAAACGCCCAGGCTAGCAGAAAGAAAATCAACAGGGAATCGGATCCACCACTACATCCATGCAACTACCACTGAATCGCAAAAATGTAGCAAGGAAAATCCACCTCTACTCCAGATGGTTTCATTCAGTGGATTAGAGCGAACAAACACGAATCATCCCTCCCTCCTCCCTCCCTCTCTCTCTCTCTCTCTCTCTCAATTCAGGGCAATTCATTAATATATGTTGCTCCTTTCAGTTCAGGGCCTTCCTGTTCTTGTGACAGCACACATGCCACCTAAATCAATATGGCTGAAATACATGCCATCACACATGCCACCTACATAGAAATGGCTGAAACACCATTCTAAGGAATACATTACACATAACCTTGATGACAAAACTACTGCCAATGAATCAATGAGGTTATTAGAAGTGATAAAAAAAGAAATGCACAAGCAATGCAAAATACTAAAAAGAATTCTAGAAGGTTTCACATGACTATGGGCAAATGATTTTTGCTTCAGCGAATTTATGGAGACAACAGGTGGCTCTGAGCTTGGCAACCTAGCATGTACTGAATATATCTCTGAATGACTTACTGCAAGTGTGTGTCATTAAAGTAACGAAATTGTTCTTCACAAGCTTGATTCCTGATAATCAAGGGCCAATGCATCAGACTTATGCATAGAAAAGAGACCAAGTTGATGCAAAACTCTTACATATTACAACACCGCTGCCACTGCAATTCAGGCAGCTCCTTGTGTGCCGCCTTGTTCTTCTATATCCGCAACAAGTTCATTTGGTCCACAAATTCTTTGGCCAAATGCACTTTATTAACATTACAACACATAGGCAAGCTAGAAATCTTCGTATAAGGGGGATACCTTCTTCCTACATGAGATTAAAAAAAATGTACATCAGACTTCAAAGCAAAATGATCCTTGACCATTGAGGGAATCAAATTTCAGAGGACCACCAGGGGCCCCATCTTGCTGTGACGGGTAGTGAGGAGCAGCCCCAGAGTAGCATCATGTATCATAAAAATCATGCTCGGAGTGAAAACAAACAAACTTGCATCATAATCTGCTACCAACTGTACACTGCATGTTACCTACAAAGCAAACTAAAAGAAAAGTATTTCTTGTTTGAGAACCGAAGAGACATGCACACATATCATGGTATGAAAAGATAATAGAGTTGCAATCTGATGCAATCATCAAGACAGGTTTGAGTGTCGTGAGGATGGAGTCAGAGCTTCACGGCCACCTGAAGCGAAGAAGTGCAGTCGTATTGGATTTAATAGGAGCCGGTCATCATCACCATACAGCAAGAGATGCAAGCAATTGGTCGCCGGACCGACGCAGTCCCGACCATACATGCGATCGCAAACCTCGCAACATGAAGATCAGAACACAAAATTTGAATCAATTTGGTCCTCTTCTCCTGAGAGAATGAATGAATGAGCTTACCACATCTGAATCTGTTGTTGCCGCTGCAAGTCAGGCTTATAGTGATAGAACTTGCAGCCCCTGCTGAACGCGAATGACAGCCATTGCACAAATCACAATTACACCCCACTCCATGAACACATTTAATTTGCATTCCAAGGTACCAGATGATACCGACGGCAAAGGGGTCGTGGCCGTAGATGATGAAGCAGAGGTCGGCGCTGACGAAGTCCATGAAGGCGCCGAAGATGGCCACTGGGTCCTGCCCTGCCATGTCGGCATCGCCGGGGAAGCCAGGAACGCATGGTCAAACGTACATTAGCAGGAAGCACACACAGCCGCAGGGCACATCACGTACACATGCTGGGTACAAACGAACAATCTTATAGTACACAAAAACAGAGCAAGGATAAATAAGTTTGCTTTCTCAAGAAATAAATTAGGGTTCACAGAAACTTCTCAACGTGATTTTGTTGCACATTCTCGGATAAAATTTGCAATGACCATTGCTCTGCTTTGAGACTACAGAAAGCAAACACAAAGCAAACAGAAAGTGAACATACCCGTTCCTCTCGATTCAGGGCACGCCGCCGCTCCTCACTGGCCGCAACGCCGCCACGCCCTGCCATTGGGTTATGCGATTGCCTCCGTGCCGTCGTCCCACGGGTCAGGGGGCACGCACTTCAGGGGCTGCTCGCTGGCCGCAACGCCGCCACGCCCCGGGGTTACGCCGCCAAGCCCTTGCGGAGGTCCGCACCGTCGTCCCACGATTCGGGGCCCTCGACCAGGGCACGATCGATGAGTCCACTGGAGGAAAAAAGGCCTTCGGTCGCGGTTCGCAACAGCCATTAGTCGCGGTTGCGCAACCGCGACCAAATAAGCGCGACTAAAGCCCCCCCCCCCCTTTAGTCGCGGCTGCTTAAGGACCGCGACTAAAGGCCCGTCCACGTGGGCGCCAGGCGGCCGTCGGGGCGGAGGACCTTTAGTCGCGGGTCGCCTGCCCAGCCGCGACTAAAGACCTTGTGCTGCCAGCGCCTCGCGCCCAAATGTTTAGTCCCACCTCGCTAGTTGAGAGAGCTCGAGAGTGGTTTATAAGCGCTGCGCCACCCTCTCGAGCTCCTCTCAACTGCAGGCTTCGAACCTACTACATTACTAGCTATGTGCTGTGGGCCTACTTGGCCTCCTCAAGGGCCTGAATCCTGGCCCATGTAGGGTTTCTAGTCGTATTCAGGCCGTGGGGGTCCAGTAGGGGGCACTATTTTTTCCAGTTTTTTTGTTTTGTTTTCTGCATTATTATTTATTGTTTGTTGTTTTTTGCTTTATTTTTTAATTCTATTTGCTTTTAGTTTTAGAAAAATTATAAACTTTCTGTTAGTGCCATTAGTTTTCAAATTTGAAAACACTTTTTTGTTTTCTTTGTTGATTTATTTATTTTATTTTGTTTCTACTTACATATATATTCAATATCAAATAAATTTGCATATGAATGTACAATCTCAAATAAATTTGAAATTAGAACCAAAAGAATTCAAGAGGAATATACAATATATATTCAATATCATCGGATGACCATATACAATTTTGAACAAGTTTCCATACATGATTTAATCCATATAAAGTTCTACGTCCTCGTAATAGTGTTCTCCTTTAGGATGGAGGACTTCCTGCTCAACCATCCAGCTAGTTCCTCTTGAAGTGGTCGGAAGCGAGCTTCTACACTAAGCATCATCCGGAGGTTATTCCTCTGAGCATTGGTATCACTTTCGGAACGGCCCGCTCAGAGGTGTATCTCGGATCCTCTCCTGAACATAGTATCCACATAGATTGGTCTTCGGTGGCTGAATATCCCCAGCATTCTTAGGCTTTACCATTTTGAATTCTAGCTCTTTTTTGAATTCACCGACCTTTGTATCTACGAACCGTCTCCAAACCCTACGAGGCAAAGAAAATTAAGTGAACAAGAGAGTTATTAGTTACTTGATATTAGGAAATGAACGAAATAGGCCGATCGATATAGAGCGCAAATGAATGAAAATAATTACTTCTGCAGCATTCTTCTCATGTCGGCCCAAAGCTTTGGATCCATATTCAGAGAGTCGTTGACGAGACATTCTGAGGTGTTAACTTTAATTACTAGCAGAATCCAGTGGAACCTGCGGACACGATACATGCACAGTACGTCATGCATAACTCATCGATTAGCCGGCCACATACCATGCATGGAGTAAACAAAAGAGAATTAATGTGCTCAAGACAGAAACACTCACGGGCTAGATTTTGCTTGAATTTCCGGAATGCGTCGGCCATCTTATGAAGAGCGAACTGTTTGACTAGCCTCCTCCTCTCCTTGTTTTCCTCAATCTTGTTACCCTCCTCATCGAATTTGTTGTATTCGGAGGTAGAACGAAATGTTCCATAAGCTTCTTGAAGCAATCTTTTTTGTTCTCTTATCGACAAAAGTGAAACCATCAATTCGTGCCTTCTTTGGCTCATTCCACTCTGGACGGTGATCGAGACGTTGTCTCTAACAATGGCTCCGCATTGGCTGACAAACTTGGTGGCGTTCTTGCGGGGCTCCAGCGCCTGCCGGTTGCACTGTCGACAACCTCGATGGTGCATGTTTCTCCTTGTTTCATCGTCTTGGTTGCGCCACGCTTTGACGGCGTACTCGATTGTTTGACGATCCGCCGAGGGCTAAAATAAGAAAGAGAGTCGCGCGTTAGTACACACATATTTATTCAAATCAGTTTGTTTGTATCACCAGGCTCAATGTATATATATACCTCGGCGCGGAGGTGGTTGCTACTTCCATTTGAAGATCGTCGTTTATCGACGCTTTCTTGACATCTTCTTCTTGACCGCGCCCTTCATCTTCACCGTCAAGGTTCAGATAAGAAGAGATATCATCTTCTTCTTCTCCGGTCGGCACATATTGAATATCGCCGTTTATGATGCCGAACATATGTGCTTCACCCTCCGGATCATAGTTGTCCATAATCGGGTCAGCTCTATCGTCCGCCATTATGTCGATCCTGAAAACATGTAGTAAAAACAAATTAATTAAGTGAAGAAGGGGCGGTGGCGGTGGCGGTGGCGAAAGGCGGTGGCAAAAGGAGGGGGCCCGAGGAAGGGGTGGGAGAGGGTGTCGCGTAGAGCGCGAGACGGGCGGGCAGACGACGGCGTCACGGAGAGGGAGGCGAGGACAACACACATGTATAACCTCGCCGCCCCCTCTTATAAAATTCTAAATACATAGAAGGCAAGTGCATAACAGGTCAATGCAGACAGAGCTAGACGTGTTCTAACGCAGCGCTAGGCGATACCGGCGAAGGGGAAACATCCGGAAAGTTTTCCGGTTCCGGACGTCTGCGAGCAGATGAACCGGAGAGGAAAGTTTGCAGGTTCGATAGGTTAGGGGTGTGTGGCGGACGAACGGTCATGCGTAATCGGATTCGTCTCGTCGTTACGAGCAACTTTCATGTACAAAGTTTTTCGATCCGAGCTACGGTTTATTTTCTATGATTTTCTAAAGTTTTATTGATATATTGTAATTAAAACTAATTCGAGAATAAAGATTAAATTGCTACTAGTGTTAACATAACAGTTTTAATTAGGTTAATTAAACTCAACAATTTAAGTTAATTAATTAATTAATTAATTAACTAATATATTTTATTATTCTTTTTTATATCAACACAGTTTTGGGGTGGGACTCTCTGTCATAGGCACGAGGGCCTATCGGGCGTCGGCTTACGGCGTGGCGTGCAGGCGCCACCTGCCAAGGACGTGGCGCGCCGCGTTAACAACCGGGACGTCTTGGACGGCGGCGGAGACGTCTTGTGGAGCATGACAGCGCCCGCCATGCAGAGCTGGCGCCGCCATGCAGAGCTAAGGGCTGGGCAGGGCTAGGGCTAGGCTGGGCGGGCGGAAACAAGGCGTGGCGAGGGTTACAGGCGAGGCGGCAAGGCGAGGTCGAGGGCGACGGCAATGGGCGGCGTCGAGGGCGACGGCGACAATGGGCGGCGTCGAGCGAGGGCGAATGGCGGCGTCGGTCGACAAACGGTATGAGGGAATCGGAGAAGACGAGAACGGCAAGGCGTCGAGGGCTTGAATATATAGCCCGACCCTTTAGTCGCGGTTAGCCACGAGGACCGCGACTAAAGGTACCTTTAATCATGGTCGCCTGCCCACCAGCGACTAAAGGGTTTGGCGGTTGGGAAGGCGACCCCCTTTGGTCGCGGTTGGGAAGGCGACCAGCGACTAAAGGCACCTTTAGTCGCGGTCCTCGTGGCCAACCGCGACTAAAGGCCTTGTCTTCTGGCGCCCAAATGTTTAGTCCCACCTCGCTAGTTGAGAGAGCTCGAGAGTGGTTTATAAGCGCTGCTGCGCCACCCTCTCGAGCTCCTCTCAACTGCAGGCTTCAGGCCTACTACTGTTACTAGCTATGTGCCTGTGGGCCTACTTGGCCTCCTGCGGGCCTGAATCACAGCCCATGTAGGGTTTCTAGTCGTATTCAGCCGTGGGGGTCCTGTAGGTGGCACTATTTTTTGCTTTATTTTTAATTCTTTTTGCTTTTAGTTTTAGAAAAATTATAAACTTTCTGTTAGTGCCATTAGTTTTCAAATTTGAAAACACTTTTTTGTTTTCTTTGTTGCTTTATTTATTTTATTTTGTTTCTACTTACAACAAAATACTTATTGTTGCTATTTTAGTTTTCTGCATTATTATTTATTTTTGTTGTTTTTTGCTTTATTTTTAATTCTTTTTGCTTTTAGTTTTAGAAAAATTATAAACTTTCTGTTAGTGCCATTAGTTTTCAAATTTGAAAACACTTTTTTGTTTTCTTTGTTGCTTTATTTATTTTATTTTGTTTCTACTTACAACAAAATACTTATTGTTGCTATTTTAGTTTTCTGCATTATTATTTATTTTTTGTTGTTTTTTGCTTTATTTTTAATTCTTTTTGCTTTTAGTTTTAGAAAAATTATAAACTTTCTGTTAGTGCCATTAGTTTTCAAATTAACATGATCCATTCAACAAAGTTTGGTACAATAAATTATTACACGTCATTTCTTCCCTTGTGTCCCTCGCTTGCTTACGATTGTGCCGTATCCATGGAGCATCCTCATCATTTAACTTAATGCTTGGGTCGGTGTTCACTTTGAAGGGCGGAATTTCAGCAAACATATTATAATCTTGACATGTACATCTTGTCCTCCACTCCCACGATGTTTCTTTTCCTGAAAGAACAATGTGGCGCTTTGGATCATCGCATGATGTCTTGATCGTTTTCTTATCTTTCCGTTTCCTCGGTTTGCTACTCATGTCCTTCACATAGAAAACCTGAGCGACATCTTTCGCTAGGACGAATGGTTCGTCAAGGTAACCAAGATTGTTGAAATCCACCATTGTCATTCCGTATTGCTGGTCCACCTTTACCCCACCTCCTGTTAGCTTGAACCATTTGCACCGGAACAAAGGGACCTTAAAGGAGGGTCCATAGTCAAGTTCCCATATCTCCTCTATGTAACCATAATATGTGACCTCTTGCCCATTCTCGGTTGCTGCATCAAAGCGGACACCACTGTTTTGGTTGGTGCTCTTTTATCTTGGGCGATCGTGTAAAATGTATTCCCATTTATCTCGTACCCTTGGAAAGTCGTTATAGTCGAAGATGGTGTCTTGGCCAACATGTACAGCTGATCTACAACATCATTGTCATTCATTAAATGTTTTCTCAACCAACTGCCGAAAGTCTCCATGTGGGCCTTCCTAATCCAGGATTCAGGCTTCCCGGGTTGTCGAACGTAAAATAGTCTTGTGTTTCTCAAAGTACGGAGCCACCAAGCTGGAATTGGTCAAGATAAAGGTGGTGTGCTTCTCGAGAATGGCCGTCCATACATATCGTTGATTTCATTCCGATCGTGCCTTTTCCACTTAGTCTCCCTCGTGCGCGATCGAGGAAGACCAATCGGCTTAAGGTCAGGAACAAAGTCAACACAAAACTCAATTACCTCCTCATTTCCATAGCCCTTGGCGATGCTTCCTTCTGGCCTAACTTGCGATTCTGAACATATTTCTTTAATACTCCCATGAACCTCTCGAAGGGAACATATTGTGTAGAAATACAGGACCGAGAACGAAAATCTCTTCGACTAGGTGAACCAGGAGGTGCGTCATAATATTGAAGAAGGATGGCGGGAACACCAACTCGAAGCCGACAAGACATTGGATCACATCGTTCGTAACCGTGGTAGAACTTACGGATTGATTACCTTACGAGAGATTGCATTGAGGAATGCACATAGCTTCACAATGGCTACTCGAACATTTTCGGCAGGAGCCCCTCAAAGCAATCGGAAGCAATTGCGTCATAATCACGTGGCAGTCGTGAGACTTCAGGTTTTGGAACTTTTTCTCCGCCATGTTTATTATTCCCTTTATATTGGGCGAGAATCCAGACGGAACCTTCATACTGCTCGGGCATTCAAAAAGATGACCTTCTCTTCTTTGGTCGGGCGTAGGGGCACGACCTTGAAACCATTCCGGATGCCGGTCATCAGGTCTTTCAAACGTTGCAGGTCCTGCCGTGCTTCCTTTGTATCATTTGTCTTCCCATACACGCCCAAGAAGCTTAGGAGGTTCACGCAAATATTCTTCGTAACGTGCATCACGTCGATTGCAGAGCGGACATCTAGGACTTTCCAATATTCTAGCTCCCGAATATAGATTTCTTCTTCCACATGGCTGCGTGCCCGTCGGCTCCCTTCGAACTGATTGTCCGCCAGACCCTTTCCAAAGATGACTTTCAAATCCTTGACCATATCAAATACCTCGGCACCGGTCGTTCCATGAGCTTCGCCGGTGATCTGCCTTGCCGTTGTAATGCTTGCCTTTCTTTCTTCTTGGATGAATTTTCGGAAGAAATCGACGATGCCCAAGGTACACGTTCTTCTTACAATTT
Organism: Aegilops bicornis; assembly: GCA_021605145.1. Classification (NCBI taxonomy): domain Eukaryota; kingdom Viridiplantae; phylum Streptophyta; class Magnoliopsida; order Poales; family Poaceae; genus Aegilops; species Aegilops bicornis. The sequence continues at coordinate 859,121,944 of CM038670.1, read as the reverse complement.
GGCAAATGTACACTTTCGGTCTCATGTAAGCAGTGCGTGCATGCATTGTATCCCTTATTTGACAGTCCGAAAGGTTACTAAGAGCAGGCCAATCGTTGATGGTTACGAAAAGCAACGTCAGAGGTCAAATTCCTCTTGTTTGTGCTCATCCCACACACGGACACCACCCCACAGCTGTAAAAGTTCATCAACTAATGGCCTTAGGTACACATCGATGTCGTTGCCGGGTTGCCGGACCTTGGATGAGCACCGGCATCATAATGAACTTCCGCTTCATGCACAACCAAGGAGGAAGGTTGTAGATGCATAGAGTCACGGGCAGGTGCTATGGCTGGAGCTCTGCTCGCCAAAAGGATTCATGCCATCCGTACTTAGAGTAAATCTTATGTTCCTTGCGTCAGCTGCAAAATCTTTGAACCATCTGTCGATCTTTCTCCATTGCGTTCCATCTGCAGTGTGTCTCAACTCCCCGTCCGACTTACGGTCCTCTTTGTGCCATCGCAACAACTTGGCATGCTCTTTGTTCCTGAACAGACGTTTCAACCGTGGTATTATAGGAGCATACCACATCACCTTGGCGGGAACCCTCTTCACGGGTTTCGGCCCTCAACATCGTCACCGTGGTCATCGCCTCGATCTTATAACGCAATGCGATTGCATACCGGGCATTCATTCAAATTCTCGTATTCACCGCGGTAGAGGATGCGATCGTTGATGCATGCATGTATCTTGAGAACCTCTAAACCTAGAGGGCAGACAACCTTCTTTGCTTAAATGCGTCTTTGGCGGGCAACTCGTTATCCTTTGAAACATATTCTTCAACATTTTCAGCAATTTTTCAAATGCCGAGTCAGCTACACCTGCCTCGCCTTCCATTTCAGCAAATCCGATGTGCAGCCCAGCTTTTTCAGACCATCATCGCATCCGGGTACAGCGCCTTTCTGTGATCCTCTAACATGCGATCCAAATTCTCCCTCTCCTTTTCGGTTTACTTGGCGTCTCCGTGCATCGGCAATGGTCCGACCAAGATCATCAACGGGATCATCACGTGCCTCTTCTTCACCTTCCCTTCACCTTCAAAGCATCCTCCATGAAAGTATCACCGAAATGAGCAAGATAGCTTTCATCGATGAAATCATCCCTTCTTCATCTTCTTCCATTATAACCCCTCTTTCTCCATGCTTGGTCCAACAATTATAGCTTGGCATGAAACCCTTCAAGCAGATGCATGTGAACAACTCTTGAGGAAGAGTAACCCTTCTCATTCTTACAGATAACACATGGACAGATAACAAAACCCCCGCTTGTTCGCATTAGCCACTACGAGGAAATCTTTCAAACCCGTAGTGAACTTCGCCGGAGAGTCGGTTACCGTACATCCATTGCCGATTCATCTGCATTATTATAATATAAAATATATAATTAACCATCATGCATTTGTTAAACTAACTAGCTACAAACAATATAAATTAAACAATGAACTACACACATGCATATTGACACATCAAAGGTTCATCAAGTTGCTAACATGATCGAAGAGTGTGGCTCCAACACTTCATGTCATGTTTGTTTCATGCTCTTGGGGCATTTCATCAAACACCTTATGTGCATAAGAGGAACCAAAAGCAAACCTACACCCACTTGTGAAGAGAATGGCTCCAAATGGCTAAGTGTTGGCTGCTGGATGGGTATATATAGGGAGGGCTTTAGTTGCGGTTGGCACGGCAAACCGGGACTAAAGGTGCCGAAAACCTTTAGTCGCGGTTGTCCCGGCCAACCGCGACTAAAGCCCCTCACGATGCACTGGCCACCGAGCGCCACAGGCCCAGGCCTTTGGTCGCGGTTCACCTCCAGAACCGCGACTAAAGGTCCCATTAGTCGCGGTTCCTACAGCTTCGCGACTTATGGGGCTGGACGGAAGCCTGTTTTTCCACCAGTGGTCCGATGGAGGCAGCAGATCACCATGTTTTGCCACGGTCGCGCAAGCGCAGATCCAGGAGCATCTTCCTTGACAAGCACGCACGGGTCACGGATGTGGAGCTCCGCTGCCTAACCTTGACGATCTGCAAGCGGATCCGCAATGGGGAGAAGGGGGGTGGTGGGCGTGGCTGAGCGGGAGGTAGGGGAAGGCGGGGCGGTGGCGGAGCGAGAGATGGGGCGGTGCCGCATCGCGAGGAGAGGGAAAGAGAGCGGTCGCCAGAGGGGGTGGATCGAGAGGAGAGGTCGTCAGACGTGACCAATCACAGGATTAACACACAAATAATAGCATACCTAATATCTGCATGCAATTACTATGGTGGGATAAGGAAAGTTAAGATTTTTGCCATAATTTTTTGTGATTTTGGGAAGCGTGGCCCACAACCATGCTTGATTGTTAGAAAATCTGTAAGACGGAGATCTTCATTCCAAGAAGGAAAGAATCATTACGTAATGAGGAAATACAATTGCCAAGATGGAAAAAGCGAAAGGAAGGGTTATGGAAAAACGAAAGGAAGGTTTTTAATGCCTAATATCTGCATGCAATTACTATGGTGGGATAAGGAAAGTTAAGATTTTTGCCATAATTTTTTTGTGATTTTGGGAAGCGTGGCCCACAACCATGCTTGATTGTTAGAAAATCTGTAAGACGGAGATCTTCATTCCAAGAAGGAAAGAATCATTCGTAATGAGGAAATACAATTGCCAAGATGGAAAAACGAAAGGAAGGGTTATGGAAAAACGAAAGGAAGGTTTTTAATGCGAAGGCTGGTGGGATGTGAGACGAAAATAAACCAGATGAAAAAACCGGTTGAAAATAAACCGGTTGAAAATAAACCGGTTGAAAGTGGGGGGACTATTCAACCAACTCGTCCATTAGGAGTAGAGATTTGTATACCTATTTGTTATTCTATTGCATGGTTGTCATATAATAAATCTGAGATCTTTTTTCTCTGTTATAAATTTGTAAAATAATAATGGCCCATTAATATCAATCCAAAAATTATAAGTGCCAGATTCAGACGTGTGTGCATATCAATGGTTTTTTTGGTTAAGGCAGTTATGTATGATTACCATTCCTGGATTTAAATTTGAGAACGTATAATCTAACTTCTATTTTTATTCTGCTATTTTATTCGTTTCACTGATTCTTTTTAATATGTCTCCAGTTGTCTCCTTTTCGTTTCTTTGTTTCCTTCATTTTTGGTAATACAATTCTGAGAAACAATTGGTGATAGACACACGAATTGTTTTCTTATATGGGTCAAAAAAGTTTAGTTATCAAGTGATTGCACACATTAGCTACATTTTCACAGCTATTTTTTTCAAAAAACCAAGAAATAGATCAGAAGCGTTTTCATTGTGGGATGTTTTCTTATAGTATGGTATATACCGCTTATTGGTATGTTCAATGGTGTTGGTTGATACATATTTGAATATGTATTCAGTCTAAAACTATACTTATCCATGGAATTTGAAATATTTTTTGATACAACAGTTATGTTGACTGTGTTTCCTTGCATACTTTTTTCAGTTATGTTTTCCTTCAAAGTAGGCACAAATTAATCAATGATGCCATCTCTATATCGATGAATCTATAGAAATCTGACTATGCTTAAATTGTATCCATAGAATCAAACAATTATAATAGATGTACCATCATGGAGTATGTATACTACTATAGTGAATATTGTTTTAATACCTTGAAAGTATGCTTTTATTCTGCTTTGAGAAAGAGCCATGTGCGGCCCTCCTTCTAATCAGTTTCATTTACGTACTTAAACCACGAGGATCTAATGTTTTTAGTTTCAAAAATTATTTGAAATAGAGTAGTTCCTAGCCCGTGCAGGCACACGGGTTAACGACTAGTATGATCTAATTATGTTATCATTGTTGAGAGAACTTGCACTAGTGAAAGTATGAATCCTAGGCCTTGTTTCCAAGCATTGCAGTACCGTTTTCGCTCACATTTATTACTAGCTACCTCGCTGTTTTTATTTATTCAGATTGTAAAAATATATTCCTACCATCCATATTACAATTGTATCACCATATCTTTGCCGAATTAGTGCACCTATACAATTTATCATTGTATTGGGTGTGTTGGGGACACAAGAGACTCTTTGCTATTTGGTTGCAGGGTTGTTTGAGAGAGACCATATTCATCCTACGCCTCCCACGGATTGATAAACCTTAGGTCATCCACTTGAGGGAAATTTGCTACTGTCCTACAAAAGTCTGTGCTTGGAGGCCCAACACGAATCTACAAGAAGAAGGTTGCGTAGTAGACATCACTGACTTCTCTTCTAGTTGACTTGTGCGTCCAATTTAATTTGTTCTTCCTCCATTTTTGCGTCTTTCCTTGTAAATGATGATTTTTATTCATGTATGACCTCTTTTCCTATGGAAACAAAATGAAGAGTGGATTTTGCAATGTCTCGCATTCATTAGTCATTGATGGTAATATCAGAGTGTATTTCTATGATTTTCTAAGATGAAACGGTTTAAACAACGGGGTGATGAGCGTAAAAAATTATACTCATCAACTAGCGTCGTCGCCAGTGCCTGTAGAATTCTCCTTCGCCTTTCTCCCCACCCTGCTCCATCAACTAGCATCGTTGCCAGAATTCTTCTTCACCTTTCTCCTTCGCTTTCGCTCCGGCTAGTTTAGATTAGTATTTTTTTTAATCCTCGCAGGTGCGATGCTCAGGCGAATGGCCACACTTCTTTGAGTTTTTGTCCTTCAGTCTCCAATCCTTCTCGAGTTCGTCCATCTGGATGTAGTCGACGAAGCTCCGGTGTAGATTCATGCCGTCTCCTTGGGCAGCGAGGATAGGGGTTTCTCGTCATGCACGACAGTGATGTTTGATGTCAGTTGATTCAAGGGTCAAACGGCGACAACTACGGCTCCAGGACGATGGTCCTTAGGGGCGCATGCATAAAGACTTCCCCGTTGTCATCGACAATTCAAGCAAACTCTGATAGGCGAGCGGCAATAGCGGCGCGTCGGTGGCTCGTTCTGGCAGCAATAGTGTTCGCTTGGTGTTCTAGAGGTTTTCAATGTAGTTTTTATTGTGTTTGATTTGCTTTGTACTTGTGCTCAACTTTTATAATATGTCTGTATCTTTTTCAAAAAAAAAATCATAAAGTCAATTGTAAAATTGAACTGTCCAAACAGTTGATGCAAAATTACTTCCACCAATAATATGATGAACAATTGTAAGTGTTGTTATTTTAGTTCCGGGCCTCAGCCCTGCTGTCTAAAAAGGGTTTTTCTACATCTACGTGTAGAATCCTACGTGATTTACGTAAGGGCTTAGGGGGTAGTTTTTGATTGAATGAAATCAGGGGAAGGGCCCCACCCAGCTGAATTCAGTGGGGGAGAGATTATGGAGGAAGGTTATGTAACAATTTCGTAACAGATTCGTAGGTGTAGCATTATCTTTACTCCTATAAAAACCTGAGTTGGTGATGATGATGTACCTGCCATCTATCACCGATAGCCGTTGGATCTGGATCTGACGCATACAAAGCAAACAGGTGCAGATTTGTAAAAAGATACCCATACTTGTTTCCATATTTACAAACAACTCATTGTCTCTCACAAGCAGCCTTATCTCTTCCCACCACATCTAGAAGGCCATGAAACAATCTGGTGTGATGGCCGCTACCGGCGCCGTCCACCACCAATCTTGATGTTCCGTGAAATGCACGGGCATCTTACGGGTTGCTCTAAAAAAAGAAGGATAAAGTTCTCAACCGATGGGGAAAAGAGGGTTATGGGCCCATGCCACTCCCAACACTTGGGCCGGCCCAACTAGCTTTTCCCATTTTTGGCAAGGTTCCGTCCTAGATCATTTTTCCTTTTGTTTTTTTTCTGCTTTTTAATTTTTCATTCTTTCCTTTGTTTTTTCTTTGATTTTTATCTCCCTTTTTATTTATTTCAGGTTTTCCCTTTTTCTTTTTCCTTCTTCATTCAAATTTGTGAACATTTTTTTCAAATTTGCAAATATTTTTTTATTGAAATCCTTAGCAATTTTCAAATTCACTGTCAATAACATTTTTGTAGAAAAAATCGTGATTTATTTTAAATCATGAACATTAGTTTTTCAAAAATTCACAAACAATTTATGGAATTATGGAGAGAAATTGAAACTCGTGAACATTGTTTTTGGATCGGGAACATTTTCCGAGTCAACGAACAATTTTTTAAAATTGGGAAATAATTTTTTTTAAATAGAATATTTTTTGAATTGCATGAAAAAATTTGAAATTCCTAAAAGTTTCTTGAATCAGTGAACATTTTCTGAATCAATGAACTTTTTTGGACATTTGAAAAGAGTTTCCAAAAATTTATGTCGCGGGCATTTGTTAAAATTCACGGCAATTTTTGAATACTTGATTTTTTTCAAAATTATGAATATTTTTTATTTCCCAAACATTTAAAAAGATGTGAACATTTTATGATCTCCCGGACGTTTTCCAAAATTATGAAAAAACTTATTCACAAACATTTATGATTTTTCAAATATTTTTTAATATACAAATTTGTAAATATAGAACATTTTTGAAACCGTTAATTATTTTAAATTTTATGAAAAAGAAGTGAAAAAAGCAAGAGGCATCCCACCCCGCATATGTGCTGGCCCAAAAGGGGTGCACGTTTTGTGTCTTCCCAAGGCGTACAATGTTCAATAGGAGGTCCTAATCCAGCAACAACACATTACCCCTCACAAAAAGAAAAAGAAAAAAGCAGCGCACACAGCCATCGCCATTGGATAGCAGCAGCCGGAAGATGACCTTGCAGGTGATCCCCGACAGGCTCCTGATGGAAATCCTCGTGTGCCTCCCCACCGCAGCCGATCTCATCCACGCCTCCGTCGCCTCGTCGCCGGTCGCTCCTTCCTATAGCGCTTCTGTAAGCTCCATCCCCCGCCCCTCCTCAGTTTCATCAAGCTAGAGCTTCACCCGCACCACTTCAACCCCGTCGTCCCATGTCACGCCTGCGCACGACAACTAGTGATGCCCTTTGGGATCCGGTTGGACAACGAAGGTATTCCTACCCTTTCTCCAAGGAGTGACCTTAAGTTTATCGGACCCAGGAGAGGATGGCCACTACGACAGAGGCTCTACCAAGTATTTGCAAGAGAAATAATTCCAGTTTTTACAACCGGGCCTTAACAACCTTAGTGTGTAAACACTCATAATTAAGAGAGGCATGTGTATGAGGACTTGTTTTCACAACCATATATATTTGCATTGACACCTACAACACAACTATATCTTTGCATTGACACCCACAACATCATAGTGAGCATAAAGTTTCAGATACTATGAGCATAAAGATTCAACTACTATGAGAACAAGCATCCAGAAACCATGACCACAAACATTCAGATAGATAGATATCATAGATAGATGAGTACTCTAGATAGATAGATAGATAGATAGATAGATAGATAGATAGATAGATAGATAAGTTGAGAAACCACACATAGTGACCTGCTGCTGCATAAATTAAGTTCAGAAACTAAGTACTTGAGACACTAAGTTCAGAAACTAACTGAATCCATATATTGGTTCAGATCTTGCTGCAGAAATTAACACGGCAGATGCTGCATCAGACTCACTCTTGTTGCAGCTTCAGAAGACGGAGAAATCGGCGAATTCGCCCCATGATGCAGAGCTCCTCTTTTTCCTCCTGCTACTTGTGTCTATCTCCACCTGCATGACTTGCTGCTCAATCTGTTGTTGCTCAATCAGCCGCTGCTCCATCTACGGCCGCACCATCTCGAATAGAGGAGCGATGGGCATCACTGACCAACCTATCGAGCGCGTAGTCCACGTTGGTCACGGTTTTGGTACATGTACCAGTGTGCCCTCTGGTATGGATCCGAGGAATCCCTCGCCTCCTCCATCGCCCAGACCAAGTTCTCGATCAGTGGGCGGTGGAGGTCTGGCAATCGGGCGTACTCCTCGTGGTTGGTAGTCGCCCTCACTGTGCGCGCATGGTTCTTCAGGATTTCAACGTTGGCGTACCAGGTTCTCACCTCGCGCGTGTAGGAGAGCTTGGTGTTGTCGCCGTCGAAGATCTCCTTCGGCGCCTTGTCCCATTCGAGGCCAAATGCCATGCCGCGATCGAGGTTTATTGGGTGGGAAGAAGGAAGTTGGATGGAGAGGCGATGGAGGGCGGTGGTTATCTGTGCAAGGATGGTGAATGTGAATGAATGCACTATATATGTGGAGACTGGGGTTTTCTGGAGAAACCGAACGAGCACACTGAGTCGATCGAACTACCGCTGCGTGATTTCTTTTATGAAAAACGAAGGAACACAGCCCGACCCAGCAGCCCACTAAATAGAAACGACTGAACGCCCCCAGCCCAGCCAACCCAGCCATCGACCGGACGTGACCCGCCCAGCCCAGCCTAGTAGCGGGAGCTCCTAAGCAGCGCTTTTGGCGCCGCTAACAGGTACTGGCGCCCTCGCGCTGCCCACCTGGGCCTGGCCCAACAAAGTCGATACGCCCGGTTGCCACAACCTGAACGAGCGAAAAAGCGCAAAAAAAAAGGTCACCCTCTCCTGGATTCGAACTCGAGACGTTAACTTCACGTACTAGCGCACTTAATCAGTAGACCTACTCGACTCTACTGGATGAGGAAAGTATCAATAATATAAGGACATGCGGCCGCGCTATTTAATGCACTTAGTTTTCTGAATTATTTAAAATAACCGTGAACTTGAATAAGTTCATCACTTTAGAAAAAGTTCATCATTTTTGAAGAAAAGTTCACAAATCTGGAAAAGGTTCATCGATTAGAAGAAGAGATCACATATTTTCAAAAGGGGTTCCTAAAATCCTAAGAAGTTCAATTTTTCTGAAAAAAAAGTTCACCAATCATGAAAAAAGTTCATCGAGATTGAAAAAAAGTTCACCGATTTGAAAAAGAGTTAACGGGTTTTCAAAAAACGGTTCATGAATTCAAAAAAAGTTCAATTTTTTGAAAAAAAGTTCATAAAGTTGGAAAAGGTTTATCGGTTTTGAAAAAAAGGTCATCAGTTTGAAAAAGAGTTCATGGATTTTCAAAAAGGGTTCACGAATTCGAAAAAAGTTCACCAATCATGAAAAAAGTTCATCAAAAATGGAAAAAGGTTCATCGATTTTGGAAAACAGTTCACGAATATTTTTTTGTAACTTAAAAAACAGTTCGTCGAAGTTTTTTAAAAAGTTCATCAAGTTTTAAAAAAAGTTCACTAATTTTGAGAAAAGTTCACCAAATTTTAAAAATGTTCATTGAATTCGAAAAAAAGTTCATCGAATTTGGAAAATTAATATAATTTAAGAAAAATCATTGAATTTCAAAAAGTTCATCAAATTCGAAAAAAGTTCACGAATGTTAAAAAAATGTATTTTAAAAAAGTTTAGCAAAAAACTGTTCCAAAAAGCGAAAAGGGAAATAAAATAGAAAAAATAAAATACCCAAACGAAAGCATTCCAAGAAAAAAAGAAAAATAATGAAGAGTATAAGAAGGAAAAAGCTTTGAGTAAACAAGTCAAGGAGGGTGGCTTGTTGGTTGTGAGTTGTGACAACGAACACTACGCCAGGAGATTGGGAGTTGGAGTCACGTTGCACACGTTCTCTTTTTGCGCCTCTAAAACAGAAAAAAAAAAAGTAACATGGGCCAGCCCAGGGCAGTGCGTGGGGTGTGCGCCCTGTACGGTTAAGCCTATAACGGGCGCTACGGGCGCCGTTTAGGAAATGCCCCTAGTAGCTTCGTCCCGCGCGAAAAAAAAGGGCCGTTAACGGCCGTTAGTGCCTCGATTCGCTGTCAGCCCGCGAGTGATCGGCCACGTCAAAACACACTTAGAAAACGAATCCAAGTTTTTTGCCACTGTCAAAACCATGGTACGGTGTAAAGTGTCACATTTTGTAAAGTGTTGGTTTTACGAGATCTATGATGCTAATGTGGTAGTTCTGTGCATTTTACTCATTTTTTCTGACATGAACATTTTTAGAATTATAGTAATTTGGTTATATTCAAGAGAATTGCTTAAAAATTTGTGAACATTTTCTTAAAATTACTTATGGCTTTCAAAAACCTTTTTTACTGCAACCGATTTATTTGTGAGAAAACCGGCAGAAATCCGAACGTATATAAAGAAAATCACGTGTGCTCACTACAGTTCAGCATTCGCATCCGCCGCCGCCACCGCCGCTGTGGGAAGATGGCCTTGCCGGCGATGCCCGACGAGCTCCTGGTGGAGATCCTCCCCCGCCTCCCCACCGCATCCGATCTCATCCGCGCCTCCGCCGTCTGCGTCTCCTTCCGCCGCCTCGTCGCCGACCGCTCCTTCCCCCGGCGCTTCCGCAAGCTCCACCCTCCGCCCCTCCTCGGCTTCCTCGACCCAGGGCATCACCGGCACCGCTTCAACTCCGCCGTCCCGCCTCACCCCTCCGCGCCGGCGGCCAGCGCCGGCGCCAGCACCGCCGACTTCTCCTTTGCCTTCCTCCCCGCCCCTGCGCCGGACTGGTCCATACGAGAGGTCCGCGACGGCCGCGTCCTCCTCGACAGACCCGGCCGTCACGACGCCGCCGAGAGGCTCAGAGCCATCGTCAAGGAGATGGTGGTGTGCGACCCCTTGCACTGGCAGTATCTCTTGCTTCCCCCGATCCCTGATGACCTAGTCCGTTTGCTTGTGGCCGCACTCCTGATTGAAGGGCCGTGCTTCGCCGACTCCTTCCTCGCCCCTTCCAGCGGCGACGAGGAGGCAGCAGCTGCTAAGGAGGAGACGTCATTCAGAGTGGTCTGTAAGCTGCTGCTCCAATCTAAGCCGGTGACCTTCGTCTTCTCATCCGGCACAGGGCAATGGCGAACCGTTCCAATCTAAGCCGGTGACCTGCGTTCTTGTCGTGCTATTACGCCCATGGCTGCTTCTACTGGGTTTCGCAATCGAATGAGAAAATGCCCGTGCTTGACATCCGGAGGATGGAGTTCTCCATGGCCGAGCAACCATCCTATGTCATAGATTTCGGTGTTGGTATGGCCATTGCCGAGGCAGGCCAAGGCACCACTGTGATGTTCGTGCCTAAACCTGACACATCTCGTATTTACACCATCTGGCGAAAGGATGGCGGGAATTCCACCGACTTTCAGATGGAGAAGAAGACAATCTCTCTGAATTCTGGGTTCACCCTCATGGGTGCAGTGGGGAGGCACCTGCTCCTCTTTCATTCGGGAAGCTCGTCGGTCATGGCAGGTTGTTTCACATGGGACGTCAACACATCCCAGGTTGAGAGGGTGTGTGATTCATTGCCGCTACAGTCGCACATATACTACAACTTCCCACCATCGTTATTATCGTCACCGACAGTGTCAAGTGGTAAACTCTCTGTTGCATCCTAGTTACCTCCTTCCCTTCATAGTTATTACTACTAGTTATCATGATCACACAACTTGTCTGATGCTTGCCGGTTCATTATTGTGATAGTTACAAGTTTCAGTGGATGTTGCCTTTTCTGTGCTTGGGGGAAAGCTATTCAAGCTAATTGTTAGTATTATGTATTTGCCATTGGAAGGTAATTATTAGACAAGTGAAAAAATGATTTTGCAATCTAGGAATGGCATTTTACTGGCATCATGAAGTTGTGATAGTCACCAACCATTCCCACCTGATGGTCACTTCACATATAACCTTACCTAGCTGCAGACTAATAGTTGCACACCATAAAAGAGAGTATTGTGCACATCCTTAGTAGTGTGCAACATCGATTGAAAATCAGCAATAGCTTGTGTCCATTTAATGGTGTATCCTTGTGCAATGCAGGGACACTGTGCGGGTGCCTGGACTTCGAGAAGCTGGCCCTGGAGGCATGCAAGGACCCGTCCGAGCAGCGGTTGCCTGAGCTCCAAACCCCATATTCGTCATCAACAACGATGACAATGCCGAGGCAGGTCGTGGTGGGGCGAGGAGAAGGAGGCGTTGGGGCTGGGGCTGGGGTTGGGGCTGGACCTGCGGACGGTGCAGGGCCAGGTAGCCGAGGGACCAGAGTAGGCGTCTAAGGATGTGGCAGGCTGGTTACGAACTACTCCCTTCGTTTCTAAATATTTGTCTTTTTAGATATTTCAAATGGACTATCACATACGTGTTGGGATATCCTCCTCATGTGGGTCGTGAGGAGATGACCATTTGAGGCCTTTTAGGCAGGCCAAAGAGGTGCATAAGCCCACTACCCATTAGGGTTATGACCTAGGGTCATTTTGGACTTTGCACATGTGTGGATGGGGATGCTTTACCCTCCTTCCAGCAGCCACCATCAAGAGTGACGAAAATCAGTTCATCCTCCAAAAGAGAAGAGAGAAAACCAAGAGAGCAAGGGAAGAAGAGGAAGATTGAAGGAAGAAGCAAAGGGAGCTGTGATGGTCCAGATCCACTACCTTGCCTCCTTCAAGCTTCAGTTCCACCATCTTTGGTGAGATTGTTCCAATCCCTAGTTCTTGAGCCCCAAATCCTGTTGTGTTCATCCAAGATTCAGAAATCTTGATGTATGAGATCCTCTAGAGAAGAACTTGTTGTATCCCACATTTGATAATAGTGGAAGAGGATTTGGGTGGCTTCGGCCCGTGGTTTTTCCCCTCAAGTTGAGGGGTTTTCCACGTAAAAATCTGGTGTCTCTTTGTTGATGCTTGATGCTTGTCGGAAAACTTACTCCTGCCACAAGACACTAGGCTGAGGAGTGTCTTGTCTGCTGAGTAACTTTTCTGCCTCCATATATGCTGCTGCATATGTTTCCTTCCGTGCTAAGCAACGATCCTTGAATTAGTACAGGATGTGGTGCTGAGATTACTTGTTTCCGCTGCAGTTTTCAGTTAACCACAAGTGTATTTGTGTGCTAATTCCCAACAATACGGATGTATATAGACATATTTTAGATTGTAGATTCACTCATTTTGCTCTGTATGTAGTCACTTGTTAAAATCTCTAGAAAGATAAATATTTAGGAACAGAGGGAGTAGATGGAAACAGGGAATGACTTAATCCTTTTTGTGAAGCTTGTTTGACTTGTGCCGTGAGCTGGTTACGACTGAGGCAAGAGTGGCAGCTGGGACTGCAAAGTTTTCGCCATTGTTACTTGGCAACAACCAACAAGAACCGCATTGTCGATTTCGTTGTGGTCTCGACCTCGTTAGCTGCATTGTGCGGCTGTGGGTCGCTACGCTGCGAACACGACATAATGGTGTGTGTAAGATCACAAGATTCACAATATGGCGCATTTGTCTGAGTTATCAGGCTATAATGGATGTGCTTGTTTCTTTCTTTCTTTCTGATGAATTGTTCGATCTCTTCAGTTCATACATTGCAACTGAACTCTCAACCTCAACCTCAACGCAGAGGAGATGGCTGGACCTGATGCTGGGAAGTAACCAACGACAGTAACATGAACTTCATCTTCATACATTGCAAAAGCTCAACTGTTGTGTTAAATCCTTTCATTTAATGAATAACGGAGATACAGCCAAATCCAAGTTCAAAACATGCATAATAACAACAAAACATATGAACTGAATCGGGTTAACTGAAGAACCGAAGTCGATGTGTTTCTTTCAGATTTCATTGTTTCAGACCTCTGCACCCGATGGAGGTCCAAGTAAAGGAGGGTGTATTCACTTGGTTTTTAGACATGTTTTTACTAGGAACATTGCTAGTAGCACAATCTTGTTATATGGTTGTTGTTTACAGTTTTCATCTGCTGCTGCTCACAAAGTCTGGCACGATCGAGCATGGAAACTGACTGCACGCACAAACAGAACAAGAAACGATCCTGTAGTAGCGTCCTTGCTCCAGTACTCTAAAGTACGAAACAGCCAATACATACAAAAGAAAGGCAAAAAAAAAAAATTGGGCAACGATCTGCGCCGGCGCACCGGCCCAACTGTTGGGCCGGTCGCACAGCAGCCGTTGGATCCCGCTGCATGGGCCGTTGGATCCCGACGAAGAAAACGATTCCCCCTTACCTTCTTCTGTCTCGCGCCGCGCCGCGCCTCCTGCTGCGCCCGCCGCTCCAAGCGTTGCCCCTCCCCCCGCCCCCCTCGTGCTAGTCAACGCCCTCCGCGCAAGTTGGTGCCGTCGTGGATCGAGCCCCACCACGCCGCCTCCGCCTTCGCACTCCGCACCGCCATGCTCGCACCCAATTGAAGCTTTTTTTCATTGCTGGTCGAAGCAAATGGAGACATGCTTGTAGCAAAAAACGAAGACAACGTCATGTCGTCGGGCCGTAGCTCCTGCATCGTCATCATGTCAGCGCCTGGTAGCCAGCTATTTTCTTTGCCGGTTGAAGCTTTTTCCTTCCCGGTTGAAACCGTTTGCATGTCTGAAGCTTTTTCTTCCCCGCCCATTGAAGCTTTTCCATGGTTGAAGCTTCCTCATTCAACGGTTGAAGCTTCTTCACACAACGGTTGAAGCTTTATTCCGCGTCGCTTGTAAGAATTTTTCCATGGTTAAAACTTTTTTTCCACTCCATTGAAGGTTTTTCCCATGGTTGAAGCTTTCTTTTTCGCCAGTTGAAGCTTTTTTACACATCGGTTGAAACTTTTTGCCGTGCAAGTTGAAGACTTTTTGCATCGTTGAAGCTTTTCCCCACATCTTTATGATTTTTCCATGGTTGAAGCTTTTTTTCATGGCAGTTGAAGCCTTTTTACATGCCGGTTGAAGCTTTCAACATTATGCCCGTCGTCAGTCGGAACATTCCTCATTACTGGTTCCAGCAAAAATTCACGCTGGATGCAGCTTTTTTTCCGGCCGGTTCCAGCTAAAAATCACACTGTTTGCAGCACCAGTCGCCTCCGGTTGATGCTTGTCGCTGAGCTCCACCTCGCTGCTCGTAGCATCTAGTCGCGACGGTTTGCAGCTCGTGCCATGCTGGTTGCAGCTCCGCCGGTCATCTTTGCATCTCCCCCGAGGTCTGCCCCCGCCTCATCTTCCACACCCCATCACGCGCGGCCATGGCGACAGGAGCGGCGCGAGGGCGCTGCCATGGCGAGGGGTGCGACCATGGCGATGAGGTTGCAGCAAAAAAGGCAGCAGGATTGGGCGCGCAAGGGGGCGCACAGCTAGGGGCGAGTCCACTGGCCGGGTGGTGCTTGCCAGAGAAAGAGGAAAAGGGAGGGTGGGTCGAGGTGGAAGAAGATAAGGCAAAAAAAAGACGCAGGAGGACGTGGGATAGACACAGGATTCCAGTAGATCGAACGCTCGCGATAAGACCGGCCGAGCGTCGCCGGGCGCACTGCCTGTAAACATTTCCCAAAGAAAAGGGGGGGGGGAGGGGGGGATGTAGGAGAAAGATCCCCTCAGACCACTACAAGTTGTGCTAATACAAGAATTATTTGCTTTCTGCTTCCTCTTGCAGAAGCACCAAACGCCCATGAGCCAGAACAAGGGCTATATAATATCTGCTTTGTGCTTATCGTTCACGGAAGGAATCAGAAGAAACCCCCGACGTAAGCTAGGGGCAGAAACAGGTAGTACCATTTCATCGCCCCTTGTCGCCCAACCTCTTGAGCAGCTTCCCAATGTCGTAGCATATCTCGACCTTGTCGTCTTTGATCTGCTGCCGGAGGGAGCGGCTCGTCTCGCCGGCCGCCAGATAGGTCCGCAGGAGGGACTCGTACGCTTTGCCGTCGATGCACCCGAGCGCCCTCAGGCAGCTGCAGAACCTCTCGGCGCCTTGCACGTCCTTCTGCTCTTCAAAGTACTTGGAGAACTTCGGGATCTTATCAGGATCCAGCTTCCCTGCTTTCTTGGGGAGCTTCGTCACATTCTCCACCCAGTTCAGCGCCGATTTCATGTCCCCTGTCCCCATGTAGTGATCGAGAAACAGCTCGCATGTTTTAGAGTCAAAACATGCACCCATTTCCTTGGCCTTTTCCCACAACTGCTCCGCTTCCTTGGCCATGCCATTCTTCAGGTGGGCTCGAGTCATCACGTTAGTCAGCTTCACGTCGTAGCACTCATGGTTAGACTCCCATTCCTCAAAGACCTGCTTCATGTAATCGGCATCATTGAGCTTAAGAAGAGCCTGCAGCATGCTGAAGTAGCTCGTGTTGGTCACTTTTGGGAAAGTGTCCTTAACCACGCCCCACACCCTCTTGACCTCGCTCAGATTGCCTACGGAAGCATACAGACTCATAAGGAAATCAAAAGGCTGTCTGCCATCACGGTCCTGAACAAGGCCCTCAAGTTTCTTCAGAGCAGACTCTGCTTTTTCAACCAAACCAGCACTCTGGTAGATGGAAGCCAGTGTGCTGTATGCAGACCACCCTAGAACCCCACCCTTTTCTTCCATTTCTTTTAGAACTTGTTCAACGTCATCTATCTTGTTCAATGCCGCACAGCTGGTCATCAGAATGCAGCACGTCAGGTTATCCGGCTTAACATTCTTCTCCTTCATCTCCTCAAACAGGCTACAGACCTTCTTATGCTGGCCTAACTTCATGTATAGGGACATCAGATTGTTGATGGGAAGAGTGCTGGATGCGATGCCTAGCTCATCCATCTTGCGATAAAGGTCTGTTGCTTTCTCTTCCTTCTTCGATGAGCAATAACAGTTCAGAAGTGCACCATAGGTTCGATGGTTCTTGGCTGGATCAGGAAGGCCTTCAAAATATTTTTCAGCTGCCTCGATGCCACGCACTTTGTGGATGAGATCCAAACGTATTGCATGGTTAGTGTACGACATGTTCATACCCTTTGTATGAACCATCCAATCCATCAACTGCCATAAGAAAAGACAAATCCTTGCTAAGTACAACAGACGTAATTAAACAGCAATAGCAGAAGTACAAACAGAAGGTATGAAACAAAGATGAGTTGAGAGCTCCAATTTTTTTGGCCTTAAAGACAACTGCGCACATAGTTGTGATAACATACTATTACAGATATTGATATGGAACATGAAGCATATCAAACCTCCTCCCTACTCTGCTTGATAACACATTATTGTATATACACATCAGAAAACTCTGAAACAGAACAAGCATTCTAAGGGTCAGCACTGAGCAGACTGGTTTGGCGCTTCTGTGGTGTGATGTGCTGCAGAAATGCTCATGGAATCTAGTTCAAAGAATCTTTAAAAGTTATATCAGAGCATTTGTGTTACCGCTAAGAAAGAGGTTATCAATGTTCCCCAAGCATTTGCTGATATAGCCTGCGAAATTATTTCTGGGTTGCACATATGTAGGCTGTATTTGGTTGGTGCCCACATTAGCGCTGCCAAACCTCTGGCAGCCCATTCATATTTCAATTCTTGCTTGGTTTGTTGCAAAAGTTTTGGATGTCTATTACTATGAGTGCCCACCCATTCCCCTCACAATTTCCTAAAAACAATTGACCAATTGAGGGCACAGGATTCCTTGGCCAAAAATCTGCATTGGGGCATCAACCAAACATACCCGTAATACGGAGCTCTGCTTTTGAAAGTCAATTTCAGAGGAAACAGTACAGTTCCATCATGAATCTGGAAAATCCTTGCATCCCTTCACGGGACGGGCGCCGAACGAACTGGGCGAAGCTAAAGATTCCACAAAGATTACTTCTATTCCATTCGCACAATCTAATCATAAATTAGCTGGAGGAGGCAAAGCCGAATCACTTCATCTACTCACTCGGTTCTAAATTAATTGAGCACATTGCAGAATAACGCTGCAAAAAACCATCTTTCTGGTACCAATCCGGTCCTAAGCAGAGCACCAACATTAACCAACAAGCAGAGAACGCGACAGGGGATATAGTCGTTCGTACCTCGAGGGCCTGGGAATGGCGCTTGTACCTGCGGAGCTCCTTGACGTAGCGCTCGAGATCCACGGAGCGCGTCTCCCGGCCCTCCCGCAGCCACTTGTTCATCACCGCGGAGACGCTCCCCTCCCCGGCGTTCCCCAGCGCCGACAGCCGCCGGTACAGCGGGCGCGAGTCCTTGGGCCCCGCCGCCGCCGCTGCTTTCTTCGCGCCCTCCGCATCCGGCGCTACCGTCTTGGCGCCATCCGCATCCGATGCCGCCTCTGCCGCGTCCTGGGGGGCGACGGCGCGCGCCGCCCGCTTCCTGACGGGGCGTGCCGCCGCTTTCTTCGGGTTCTTCGCGGCGGGGGGCGCCGCCTCCCGTGCCACCTCGGCGGCGGTGGAGAGGAGGCGGCGGAGGAGGCGGGCGCCGGCGGAGGGGGTGAGCGCCGCCATGGGTTTAGGGTTTTGTTTTGGGGGTTTCGACTCTGGGAGGGGAGGAGTGGAGCCGGCGACGATGAAGCACCGGGCGCCGGTTTGTTGTGAATCGGTCGCTACCCGTGCCGCCGTGCGGTCCCTAAAGAAAATGGTGATTCTTTTTTTTTTTTTTTGGGGAAAAGCTCGTGTACAACCGACCGATCTTTTCTTTTACGTCCACCACGTCCTACGCTTGCCACGCGTCTTGATTAGGCCCGCGCACCGCATCTCTCCTTCATCCTTATCTTCGTGAAACGCTGGACACTGATGTGTTTGTGTAGCTACTTCCATTCCTGCAACCGGTCACCTGTTTCAGAAAGCAAACCGCAACAAATGGTATGTTGTAGATTGACTAGAAGGTAACTCCGTCGGTGTTGGCCTTTCAGATCATGGTGGAGCCCCCAGGGTGTCTGGGCCCGAGCGGTGGACATCGATGCCGCCGAGGTACTAGCAGGGAAGAGCCTCGTGCAATGAACCCAATAGGGACTGAGAGAACGACGCAACCTTCCCTGACAGACGAGACGCATCCCCCTTGTCGTCTCCGCCGCGGTGCAAGCCTGGCAAGAGGTTTCCATCGCCGGCAATGAAGCGGGTGCAGGACCAGCATCGCAACACCGTCGGCTCGGCCTCGCGCCGCGGAAGCCGTGCATAACCGACATGTCGTGCGGCCACACGCTGACAAATTTCTGCAACAACGGCGGAGTTGCAAAACGAAGACAACAATGGCACTAGTGCTGCTGCTGCAACATCTTTTATTGTAAAAAAAATCTGCAACACCATCCATGTTGCAAAAGCCTTTTCCGCGACATCATCTATGTCACAAAGCTGGAAAAAAAATCTGCGACACAACCTCAGTTGTAAATATTTTCCTGCAACATAAGCTCTGTTGTAAAAGTTCTTCAACATTGCCTTTTGTTGCAATAGTGAGGACGAGGTTGGGTCGGCCGACGCGTTTTTTAGAATTTTTTTTTTGAGATTTTTCCAGAACAGAAAATGTTGATAGTGTAGCCCAATAATTGTCTTGGATTGGATTAATTAATAGTGTAGCCCAATGATGTAATAAACTTGTTAAAAAGAATCCGCAACACGACATGGCTCAAGCAATAGGGTGCAAGGGTGTTGGCGACTGTCTGCAACATGTGTTGCCCGGTTCCCTCTTGTTAGGGTTTCCTCTTTCTCTCGCTGGCATTGAGACCTCCAATCCCTTCCTCCCTCTAGCTGCTTGGATTTCGACCGGGCCGACCCAGGGGTGCTCTTTGCAGCGCTTCCCGGCCTTGGTGGGTTTCCTCGGAGATATGAGAGTTAGGGTTTCTTCAAAGCCCATGAACAGTTATCTCTTCTCGGGCGGGGGAGGCATGGCAGCAGAATCTTCGACTTCTGTGGTGAAGGAACAATTGGATCTAGAGGCAATGATGGAGTTGGGTTTGACGAAGGACGATCTCTAGATGATGTCGTGGAAAAGGAGGATCAAAACCTGACTAAGGCTACTCGTTTGATGGCCATCGCTCGGGTCAACACGGACATGCATGGAGTATAGTGAAATCTGGCTCTATAAGAATATGCAATCTGCTCGGGATCTTGCTCAAGAGGTTAAATCAGATCTTTGGATGAAAATCTGCACATGATGCCATTCTCATGTCTCGGTGACCGAGAGGAGGTTATGGACAGCGACCCGTGGACTTATAATTTTTTGTGTCATTCTTGCACCCTGCGGTGAGTACACGAAGCTGAGCTCAATTCAACTATTCATATAGACATCTGGATTCAGATCCATGATCTCCTAGATGATTTCATGGGGCTGCTAAAAAATGCTTGCAAGTAAAGTGGGAGAATTCATATATGTTGTACCAGCATCACAAGATTTCTCTCGGAATTTCTTTCAGGCCCGGGTTAAATTGGATGCGGGGAAACCGCTTAAAAACACACTATCCATTGGGAAACTTGAAAATGGTGAGCTCTGCTACTTCTTGAGCTTGCGTTGGTTTTTTCCTTAAAGAGGAAAGGGTGATGCAGCAAAGCAGAGATAAGTATTTCTCTCAGTTAAGAACCAAGTTATCAATCCAGTAGGAGAAACACGCAAGTCCCCAATATATGCACCTAGACAAACAATCAAACACTTGCACCCAACGCGATAAACGGTTGTCAATCCCTTCACGGTCACTTGCAAAGGTGAGATCTGATAGAGATAGATATAAAAGATTACTAAAACGTAAAAGTAAATAAAACTCAGTGAGATATTTATGGTATTTTTGATCATCCACAAATTTAAACCATGTTCTCTCCCAAGATTGTGCAACATGTTCATGATCAACTTACTTAAAGTTCATAATATCGTTCCTAAGGAAGATGATCTTGGCGGGAGGAAAATACTTGGAAATAAAAGCATCTTTACACTTATTCCATGAATCAATACTATTTTTAGACAAAGATGAAAACCAAGTTTTAGCACGATCTCGTAATGAGAACGGAAATAGTTTCAATTTAACAATATCATTATCCACATTTTTCTTCTTTTGCATATCACACAACTGAACGAAGTTATTCAGATGGGATGCCGCATCTTCACTAGGAAGGCCGGAACATTGATCTTTCATAACAAGATTCAGCAAAGCGGCATTAATTTCATAAGATTCCGCACTAGTGGCGGGAGCAACCGGAGTATTAATAAAATCATTATTATTAGTATTGGAAAATTCGCACAATTTGATATTTTCTTGAGACATATTGACAAAGCAAACAATTTAACACACGAGCAAACAAAAGGCAAATAAAAGGACGATTGAAAGAAGGGCGAATAAAAAGGCAAATCTTTTTGTGTTTTCTGAAAACATTTTAGAAGTGGGGGAGAGGAAAACGAGAGGCAAATGGCAAATAATGTAATGCAAGAGATGAGAGTTTATGATGGGTACTTGGTAGGCTTGATGTAGATCTCCCCGACAACGGCGCCAGAAATTCTTCCTGCTACTTTTTGAGCTTGCGTTGGTTTTTCCCTTAAAGAGGAAAGGGTGATACAACAAAGTAGAGATAAGTATTTCCCTCAGTTAAGAACCAACGTATCAATCCAGTAGGAGAAACACGCAAGTCCCCAATATATGCACCTACACAAAAATCAAACACTTGCACCCAACGCGATAAAGGGGTTGTCAATCCCTTCACGATCACTTGCAAAGGTGAGAACTGATAGAGATAGATATAAAAGATTACTAAAACGTAAAAGTAAATAAAACTCAGCGAGATATTTTTGGTATATAAATATGAAAATAGACCCGGGGGCCATAGGTTTCACTAGAGGCTTCTCTCTTGAAAGAAAATAATACGGTGGGTGAACAAATTACTGTCGAGCAATTGATAGAAAAGCGCAAAGTTATGACGATATCCAAGGCAATGATTATGAATATAGGCATCACGTCTGTGTCAAGTAGACCGACTCCTGCCTGCATCTACTACTATTACTCCACACATCGACCGACTCCTACCTGCATCCAGAGTATTAAGTTCAAGAGAACAAAGTAACGCTTTAAGTAAGATGACATGATCACTAGTGTAGAACCGGGCTTTAGCGCCGGTTCGTAAGGGCCTTTAGTGCCGGTTCTACAACCGGCACTAAAGAGTGGAGACTAAAGCCCCCTTTACTACCGGGTTCGCACGAACCGGCGCTTAAAGTGCCACCACGTGCCACGAGCCAGGCCCGGTCTTTGGTAGACCATTAGTACGGTTGCTAACACCAACCGTACTAAATGTTTGGGGGGTTGGTTTTATTTTTTATTTTTCCATTAATTTTTTGTTTTCCATTTAATTCTTTTTTGTTTGCTGGTATTTTACGATACTACATATTGTACACGTTATGCATATATATATAAATAGATTTTCTTGTAGAACCGATCATATATATATATATCATCGAATGTCTCACAACCACCATTAATTATTCACACATACACATGTATATATATATATATATACAATTTCTCCTACATGTTGCGTTGGTGCCTTCGGAGCACGATGACAAGTGGTTCATGGGGGCGATAGCGGGTAATAGTATTCTCCTTTGGGATTTATGACCTGGTCGAGCAAAAATCCCGTTATTTCCTCTTGAAGTGCTAGTATGCGCTCCTCTGGTAGGAGCTGCTCCCGCACCTCTCTGAACTGTTAAGAAGGAAATCAATATGCATGTGTATTAGTTGTGTGACTAGATATTGATAATGGTGTAAAAATTTGTGAATAGTGTTCTGACAAACGTACCCAGTCCTATCTTTGAGATCTGCTCCTTTCGGACGTCATCATGCGAATGTTCTCACAAACGTAGTATGCACACAGATCAGTCCCCGGCGCCTGCTTCAAGGCCTTTACGAGAATAGAATTTAATCAGATAATGATTAATCAAGCATGCTAATTAATTAATAGTATTGAAACAAGAATAAAAGAGATGGTAGCTAGCTAGCTAGTACTACTTAATTACTTACCTTGGGTCGATACCAAAACAACTTTTCTGCCATTTTCCTGGAGTCACCTTGATGAACTTTGCCCAACCCTGCCCGCCGGCAAAGAAAATTAATAAAGGGGTTATTAAATAGTTCATATCAGGAAATGACGAACTAAATAAGCTGAAATATAGTTAACAATGATTGAAATTACCTGCTGACTATCCCAAACAAGATGGTGTAGTCACTTTCTTTTTTAAGTAGTGAGTCCAGTACTTCAACTTTTTCTTCTTCAACTTTAATGTCTAACAAGATCCAGTGGTAACTGCATGCGCACACGTTTGCATGTCTTAATTAAGCGGCCATGTGCATAACACTAATCAACTATACCCTAAACCCTATACACTTAATTATTAACATCTACCTAGCTAGTAAGCA
Organism: Aegilops bicornis; assembly: GCA_021605145.1. Classification (NCBI taxonomy): domain Eukaryota; kingdom Viridiplantae; phylum Streptophyta; class Magnoliopsida; order Poales; family Poaceae; genus Aegilops; species Aegilops bicornis. Next base: position 859,098,863 of record CM038670.1, on the reverse strand, counting down.
AAAACAGAATTTACAGTACAAGACAGTGTGACTCACAGGAAGTTGTAAGGAAGTAGTATATCTTCATTGGTATTGAGGCGCTTCAAGAACTCTAGCATGTTTTTCTCTACATTTGCTTTATACCATTCCAATTTCCATGTGTCTTCATTAACGGTATTTGGGTCAATGAACCCAATGCCATAGCGTCCAGCTTTTTTCATTTCATAGATCTTCATCCTGCATAATACCACAAAAAAGAATATAGTGAGGATAATTATAGGTAATGATCGATCAATGAGCACTAAAGCTAGCTTGAGACTTAAATTACAGAAAGAAATCACTTACAGACAATAGCAACTGACGAGAGATTTGTCGAGTGCATCTTGATTGAATAACTGAAATAGTTCTGAATACTCAACGGACAGAGCTAGCTTATGGAAGTAATGATCTTCCTCGACTTTCACCATGAGGGACTCTCGATTGGAACTCTTGGTAATGTTCATGTACCACTGATGCAATTCATACATTCTCGTTGGGAGCTTCTTGACCTCCTCGGGCTCGACCAAAGGTTGGCCCCGGACATATTTCCATTTTATTTCCTCCTCTCTAAGCGGAGACATGGGCTCGATCTCGAGGAGATGTCCAACAGTGATGTTGAGCATTTTAGCCTGCATTATATGCTCCTCGGTTATTACCACATTGCCCAGCAGGGAGCGTTAATGGTTTGCCCACAATAATATTGGGCGCGCATACTCTCATGTGTTGTTGGCACAACAAGCGGGGGGATCGATTGCGCCTTTGTTCTCCCAAATTGGGGAACGGTTTTCCCGCATTTTTTGACAGCTGCTTGTTGGCTCGAGCTCGAGCTCGCTTCTTTCTATAGTCATGCTCGATGTGCCTTCCTGATTTGGCGCTCATAGTCTGAGTCAACGGGCTTGGGAGCTGGTTTTCTTGCCATATGAATAAAGTGGTCAATAAGTTTCTCAGGCACTTTCTCCCTTGACGGCGGTGCCGGTTTCGGTCCAAAATGGGCGTCCACATGGGCCTGCACTATGGCTTCGTTTTGCTCCTCGGTCATGTCGTAAGGCCTCTGAGGAAGAGGAGCGAGGCTTGGACCATATTTATATCGCTTGTCTCCGCCTATACCTCCTGTACTACCTCGACTCGTACCGCTACGCACCATAGTTGCGGCGTGTCTCTTCTGCGATTGCTGATACGGCGGAGATGGCTGACGTGGCTGAGTTGGAGCAGGAGTCTGCTCACGCATTGGTGGACTTGGAGGAGCGGGAATCTGCTGACACGGTGGCGGACTTTGAGGAGGAGTCGGCTCACGCGTTCGTGGACTTGGAGGAACGAGAGTCTGCTGACACGGTGGTGGACTTCGAGGAGGAGTCGGCTCACGTGTTCGTGGACTTGGAGGAGCGGGAGTCTACTGACTCAGTGGCGGACTTCGAGGAGGAGTCGGCAGACGCGGTGTCGGTGGCCTTCGAAAGATGATGCAATCCTTTCTCCATAGGATGATACGATGTATGGCCTCTCCCAGTGTGTGCTCGTCGTCACCTCCAGGAATGTCAAGCTCTAGCCCCGAATATTGGTCCACCACCTCATCAACCAAGACACGAGCATAGCCCGTTGGAATCAGGGTGCAATGGAAGGTTGCTTCGGGGGTATTTGTAAAAGCAACGGCGTCCGCCACCTTCATGGATATGTTCTTCATTTTGAAGTGTAGCTCACAGTTAGTGTTCTCTATGATGTCATCCACAGGGTATTTATCCAGCAATGCGTCGCCCGGGGCGGAACCAACGCCGCTTCTCGGCATGGATGGGACTGTGCTATCCAATGCTGGACGATCATCCGCTTGCTACTGCCGCTGGTGAGACCCCCTTTCCTGGCTAAGTGAGTCGATCTGCTGCTGCTGCTGATGGAATTTGAGTGCCAAGTCCGCGTGCCTTGCTTCTAGGCCTTGAAGGCGTTCAAGGCCCCGCTTCCTCTGCTCCTCCTCCAGCTTCCTCTTCTTCTCCTCCTCCATCTTCTTTCTTGCACGGGTCCTGTAGTCGTTGTTCCATTCCAAAAAGCCCTCATACCAGGGAATAACGTCCTTGCCTTGTGTTCTTCCCGGTGTCGATTTCCCAGTATGCGTAAGCTCGTCGTTTTCTCTCATGGCGTGAACACCCCCTTTCGAGCATCTTCTATTGCGTCAAGTAACTTTTGTTCGGCTACTTTTAGACTTTCCTTCTTCGAAACCAGGCATGTCTTCGGGTCCAACGCCCCCCATGTGCATAGAACCAAGTTCTGCACCTGGGGGCCCAGCTCCTAGTAACCGGAGTGACCCCTGCATCCTCCATCTCTTGCTCAGACTTATCCCACTTAGGCATTGCCACCGCGTAGCCACCTGGCCCCACCCTATGGAATTGCGTCTTTTTTGCGGCATTGGCCTTGTTTTTTCTCGACCATTCCTTAGATAATTTTGATTCCTAGAATTTCATGAAAGCGGGCTAGTGTTCTCTTTGCTTCTCCAGTGTTCCCTTGAATTCTGGAGTCTTCCTTTCTGCAGCGAGGTAGTTGTCCCATACAGTTTTCTTGTGGGTGTTGAATGCAATTGCCATCTTCTTAAGAGCAGTGTCCTTGACTTTCTGCACATCTGCATCAGTCAAATAATCTGGTAGGATGAAATGTTCCATCAAAGATTCCCAAAGCTTTTCTTTTGCTCTGTCGTCGACCCAAGTAACATCTGGACGTTTAGTTTTTGGCTCTTTCCATTCTTGAATGGAGATCAGGAGTTGGTCCTTCACAAGAACTCCAGACCGATTTAACGAACTTGTTCGCAATGTTCTTAGGCATGAGGGGTTCGCCACTAGCTTTGATGGAATCGATGTTGTACTTTACACCCTCCTTCAACTTTTTGCCCGGGCCTCGCTTTGTCCTGCTATCTGTAGAAGCAGATTTGCTCGATCCGGAGGGCTGAAAGAAGAAAGATCGATTCATTAATATATCTTCAAATAAAAAAACATATGATGATCACCAGATGCCTGCTTATATAAATATACCTCGCCGGTAGTCTTTGTTATTTCAAGATCAACATTGTTCGCGTCATCATAATCATTGTCTGCGTCATCATAATCATAATCATAGTTCATGACTTCATCAGCTCGGTCGTCGAGATTGAATATCTTATCATCACCCTCCCCGGTACTGTTCAGATATTGGGAGCCGTCATCTGCTTCATTCAGATCATCTGGCCTGTTCTCCCTCTCTTCCAGATCATCTGCTTCATCATCTCTTCTGCGTATGATCTCGAACATGGCCTCTTCTCCCTCTCTGCCGGTATTGTCCGCCATAGCTTTTAACTAATACAGAAGAAATATAAAATAATTTAGTATTCAAATTACAATGCATGGTTGCAATCAATAAGGAAAAACTGAATCATATAGTACATAATATGCATCGTCTCGAATAATATATAATCTCGAATACATCGTCTCGAATAATATATAATCTCGAATACATCGTCTCGAATAATATATAATCTCAAGTACATCTTCTCTAATAATATATATTATCTCGAATACATCGTCTCGAATATTATATATTGAATACATCACTGGCTAGGTAGCTAATAAAGATCGAATACTATAGAAGAATCTAGGCCACTCGCGGTTCCTGGGGCGTGAGCGGTGGACACCCAAAGAGAAGGAACCATCACAGGATCATATCTCCGGTCATCTGCCCAAAGAACCTGCCAGGTATTGGAGAACCTGACGTCCAAAGCAGCCATGTAGCGATGGACGTGCTCGTCCTCCTCCCTGACACGGCGACGCACCACCTCCGGCGGGGCCGGCTCCCTCTGCACCGAATGTGGCCCACGCGAACGACACCAAAGGAGATCAGGATCGACGACGGGACCCGAGGCCGGGTTCCTCACCAAGCGGCGCGCCTCTCCAGGTAGCACCTCCCAGTGCCAGCCCGGCGGAGCCCAATCCCGGACATGGTCAGCCGGATGTCGTCGCGAACGGGTCGACGGCGAGGATGCGGGTCGGGCATCGTCGAGAACAAATACTATATGCCCGCAAAATGTAACATTTTTTAAATGATTGGATTGTGATAACTAAAATTCTATATGCAAATTCTAAATTTTTCTATAACTAAAATTATAACATCGATCATCGTCTAACAATTTTACATTAATCTAATTCATCTAGCTAAAACATTTCTACAACATTTCTATAACTAAAAACCAGAAAATTTGCTAACATTTCTATAAATTTTTCTATAACAAAAAAACAGAAAAAATTATAACATTTCTATATAACTAACATTTCTAATATTCCTATAACTAAAAAACAGAAAAAAAAAAAATCTAACATTTCTATAGATATTTCTATAACTGAAAAAAGAAAAAATTTCTATAACTAAAAAACTAAAAAACAATGTGTGTGTGTGTGTGTGTGTGGACATGGCGGCGGGCAGAGCTCACCGGCGGCGTAGGCGAGGCGGCGGGGCGACGACGGGACGGCGACGGCGGTGACGACGGGATCAATGGGGACGGGCGGCGGCGACGGGACGCTGGACGGGCCGGGCAGGGACGACGCAGCGGACGACGAGGCAGGGCGTGGCCGACGGGACGGGACACGGCCGGGTGGCGACAGCGATGGGCGGCGGCGATGGGGACGGCGACGGCGGTGACGACGGGATTGATGGGGCGAAGCGGCCAGGGGATGGCGATGGGGGCGGGCAGGCGGGGACGGCAGGCGGGCGTGGCACGAGGGGCGAGGGGCGGCGGCGGGCGGCAGCAGCGGCGACGGCGGCGACGGCGGCAGACGGTGACGAACGGCGACGGTGGCGTGACGTGACGACAGACGGTGACGAAGCGGCGGCGAAGGCGAAGGAGAAGAAGCAGAGGGAGAGATGAGAAACTGACAAAAATTTTGAAGTGTTTTCTTATATAGAGCCCCCCTTTAATACCGGTTGGAGCCACCAACCGGTACTAAAGGTCTGTTTTGCCGAGGCCAAGCGGCGGGAAGCGCCCATCTTTAGTACCGGGTGGTGGCACCAACCGGTACTAAAGAACCCCCCTTTAGTACCGGTTGGAACCACAACCCGGTACTAAAGGGGTGCACTGGCGCAAGTGCGGTGCGGCAAGTTTAGTCCTACCTCTCTAGCCGAGGGGCGTCCGCACTGGTTTATAAGCACCAGTGCGGTAGCTCTCTCGAGCTCCTCTCCAAAGCAGGCCTACTGGGCCTACATTACTGTGCTGCCACAGGCTCATCTGGTCTTCTTGCGGGCCTGCATCCTGGCCCAACAACACGTTCGGTTTCTAGTCGTATGCATGCCGCTCTGGCCCAGTAGGCGGGCTTTTTTATTTTCTTATTTTTTTGCTTTATTTTTTTTGTTTTGTTTATTTTTGAGTTGTTTTTTGCAGTATTTAGAGTTTTTTTGTGAATATTTTTGTTTTACGTACAAAAAATTACAAACTTTCTGTTAGTGCCGGTAGTTTTCAAATTTGAATAGTTTAAATTTTGAATTATTTGAAATTTGTGTGAATCACTAGTTTGTGAATAACTTAATAATACGTCTCCAACGTATCTATAATTTTTGATTGCTCCATGCTACTTTATCTATTGTTTTGGACTATAATGGGCTTTATTTTTCACTTTTATATTACTTTTGGGACTAACCTATTAACCGGAGGCCCAGCCCAGAATTGTTGTTTTTTGCCTTTTTCAGTATTTCGAAGAAACAAGATATCAAACGGAGTCCAAACGGAATGAAACCTTCGGGACGTGATTTTCTCATCAGATAAGACCCAGGAGACTTGGACCCTCCGTCAAGAAAGCCACGAGGCGGTCACGAGGGTGGAGGGCGCGCCCCCTCCCCCTGGGCGCGCCCCCTGCCTCGTGGGCCCCTCGAAGCTCCACCAACGTACTCCTTCCTCCTATATATACCTACGTACCCCCAAACGATCAGAACAGGAGCCAAAAACCTAATTCCACCGCTACAACCTTCTGTATCCACGAGATCCCATCTTGGGGCCTGTTAGGAGCTCACGGAGGGCATCTACCACGGAGGGCTTCTACATCAACACCATAGCCCCTCCGATGAAGTGTGAGTAGTTTACTTCAGACCTTTGGGTCCATAGCTAGTAGCTAGATGGCTTCTTCTCTCTTTTGGATCTCAATACAATGTTCTCCCCCTCTCTCGTGGAGATCTATTCGATGTAATCTTCTTTTTGCGGTGTGTTTATTGAGACTGATGAATTGTGGGTTTATGATCCAGATTATCTATGAATAATATTTGATTCTTCTCTGAATTCTTTTATGTATGATTGAGTTATCTTTGCAAGTCTTTTCGAATTATCCGTTTGGTTTGGCCAACTAGATTGGTAGTTCTTGCAATGGGAGAAGTGCTTAGCTTTGGGTTCAATCTTGTGGTGTCCTTACCCAGTGACAGAAAGGGTTGCAAGGCACGTATTGTATTGTTGCCATCGAGGATAACAAGATGGGGTTTTTATCATATTGCATGAATTTATCCCTCTACATCATGTCATCTTGCTTAAGGCGTTACTCTGTTTTTAACTTAATACTCTAGATGCATGCTGGATAGCGGTCGATGAGTGGAGTAATAGTAGTAGATGCAGAAACGTTTCGATCTACTTGTTTTGGACGTGATGCCTATATACACGATCATACCTAGATAACCTCATAACTATGCTCAATTCTGTCAATTGCTCAACAGTAATTTGTTCACCCACCGTAGAATATCTATGCTCTTGAGAGAAGCCACTAGTGAAACCTATGGCCCCCAGGTCTATTCTCATCATATCAATCTCTATCACTTTATTTACTTGCTTTGTTTTTACTTTGCTTTTACTTTTTACTTTGCATCTATCTATCAAAAATACCAAAAATATTATTTATCATCTCTATCAGATCTCACTATCGTAAGTGACCGTGAAGGGATTGACAACCCTAATCGCGTTGGTTGCGAGTTGCTATCATTTTGTGTAGGTACGAGGGACTTGTGCGTGGTCTCCTACTGGATTGATACCTTGGTTCTCAAAACTGAGGGAAATACTTACGCTACTTTGCTGCATCATCCTCTCCTCTTCGGGAAATCCAACGCAGTGCTCAAGAGGTAGCAAGAAGAATTTCCGCGCCGTTGCCGGGAGGCTCACGCGAGCAAGTCAACCATACCAAGTACCCATCGTAATCCCTATCTCTCGCATTACATTATTTTCCATTTTCCTCTCGTTTTCCTCTCCCCACTTCACCCTTGCCGCTTTATTCGCCTCTCTTTCCCAATCTCCTCCTCTTTTTCCCGTTGCCTTTTTCCTCGTCCGCTTGTTTGCTCGTGTGTTGGATTGCTTGTTTGTCACGATGGCTCAAGATGCTACTAAATTGTGTGACTTCTCCAATACCAATAATAATGATTTCCTTAGCACTCTGATTGCTCCTCTTGCCAATACTGAATCTTGTGAAATCAATACTGCTTTTTTGAATCTTGTTATGAAAGATCAATTCACCGGCCTTCCTAGTGAAGATGCCGCTACTCATCTGAATAGCTTCGTTGATTTATGTGATATGCAAAAGAAAAAAGATGTCGATAATGATGTCGTTAAATTGAAGCTATTTCCTTTTTCGCTTAGAGATCGTGCTAAACGTTGTTTTCATCTTTGCCTAAAAATAGTATTGATTCATGGAACAAGTGCAAAGATGCTTTTATCTCTAAGTATTTTCCTCCCACTAAGATTATCTCTCTTAGAAACGATATTATGAATTTTAAGCAACTTGATCATGAACATGTTGCACAAGCTTGGGAGAGAATGAAATTAATGATACGTAATTGTCCTACTCATGGTTTGAACTTGTGGATGATTATACAAAAATTTATGATGGATTGAATTTTGCTTCTAGAAATCTTTTAGATTCGGCTTGGAGGCACTTTTATGGAAATCACTCTAGGAGATGCTACTAAACTTCTAGATAATATTATGGTTAATTATTCTCAATGGCATACTGAAAGATCTACTAATAAAAAAGTGCATGCTATAGAAGAAATTAATGTTTTGAGTGGAAAGATGGATGAACTTATGAAATTATTTGCTACTAAGAGTGTTTCTTCTGATCCTAATGATATGCCTTTGTCTACCTTTATTGAGAATAATAATGAATCTATGGATGTGAATTTTGTTGGTAGGAATAGTTTTGGAAACAACGCTTATAGAGGGAATTTTCCCTAGGCCTTATCCTAGTAATCCTTCTAATAATTATGGAAATTCCTACAACAACTCTTATGGAAATTTTAATAAGATGCCCTCTGAATTTAAGAGTAGTGTTAAAGAGTTTATGAATTCACAAAAGAATTTTAATGCTTTGCTTGAAGAGAAATTGCTTAAAGTTGATGATTTGGCTAGGAACGTTGATAGAATTTCTCTTGAAATTGATTCTTTAAAGCTTAGATCTATTCCTCCTAAGCATGATATCAATAAGTCTCTCAAAGCCATGAGAATTTCCATTGATGAGTGCAAGGAAAGAACCGCTAGGATGCGTGCTTCCAAAGATGCCTTTATTAAAGCGTGTTCTTCCAATTCCTATGATAATCAAGATGAAGATCTAAAAGTTATTGATGTGTCCCCTATTAAATCGTTGATTTGCAATATGAATCTTGATGAAACTGAATATGATCTTCCTTTACCTAGAAGGCGTTCTAAGAATTCGGAATTTTTAGATCTTGATGATGAAATTTATAAAAGTGGGATTGAAAGAAATAAAAATCTAGATATTGCTAAACCCACTATATTGGATCTCAAGGAATTTAATTATGAAAATTGCTCTTTAATTGATTGTATTTCCTTGTTGCAATCCGTGCTAAATTCTCCTCATGCTTATAGTCAAAATAAAGCCTTTACCGAACACATTGTTGATGCCTTGATGCAATCTTATGAAGAAAAGCTTGAGTTGAAAGTTTCTATCCCTAGTAAACTCCATGATGAGTGGGAACCTACTATCAAAATTAAAATTAAAGATTATGAGTTTCATGCTTTGTGTGATTTGGGTGCTAGTGTCTCCACTATTCCCAAAACTTTATGTGATTTGCTAGATTTTGGTGATTTTGATGATTGCTCTCTAAACTTGCATCTTGCGGATTCCACTATTAAAAAACCTATGGGAAGAATTAATGATGTGCTTATTGTTGCAAATAGGAATTATGTGCCCGTAGATTTTATCTTTCTTGATATAGATTGCAATCCTTCATGTCCTATTATTCTTGGTAGACCTTTCCTTGGAACGATTGGTGCAATTATTGATATGAAGGAAGGGAATATTAGATTCCAATTTCCCTTAAAGAAGGGCATGGAACACTTCCCTAGAAAGAAAATAAAATTACCGTATGAATCTATCATGAGAGCCACGTATGGATTGCCTACCAAAGATGGCAATACCTGGATCTATCCTTGCTTTTATGCCTAGCTAGGGGCGTTAAACGATAGCGCTTGTTGGGAGGCAACCCAATTTTATTTTGTGTTTTTTGTTTTTTCTTCTGTTTAGGAATAAATAATCCATCTAGCCTCTGTTTATATGTGATTTTATCTTTTAATTAGTGTTTGTGCCAAGTTAAACCTATTGGATCTTCTTGGATGATAGTTATTTGATCTTGCTGTAATTTCCAGAAACTTTGCGCTCAGTGCCCGAATTGTTAAAAAACACCAGAACGTGATAAAATATTGATTCCAATTGCTGCTGATCAATAAACAAATTGTCCAGGTCGTCTGATTTTGGTAGAATTTTTTAGTTCCAGAAGTTTGCGTTAGTTACAGATTACTACAGACTGTTCTGTTTTTGACAGATTCTGTTTTGTGTGTGTTGTTTGCTTATTTTGATGAATCTATGGCTAGTAAAATAGTTTATAATCCATAGAGAAGTTGGAATACAGTAGGTTTAACACCAATATAAATAAAGAATGATTTCATTACAGTACCTTAAAGTAGTCTTCTGTTTTCTTTCTCTAACGGAGCTCACGAGATTGAGTTTTGTGTTGTGAAGTTTTCAAGTTTTTGGTGAATTCTTTTGATGGATTATGGAACAAGGAGTGGCAAGAGCCTAAGCTTGGGGATGCCCATGGCAAACCCAAGATAATCCAAGGACACAAAAAGTCAAAGCTTGGGGATGCCTCGGAAGGCATCCCTCTTTAAATCCACTTCCATCGGTAATTTACTTGGAGCTATATTTTTATTCACCACATGATATGTGTTTTGCTTGGAGCGTCTTGTATTATTTGCGTCTTTGCTTGTTAGTTTACCACAATCATCCTTGCTGTACGCATCTTTTGAGAGAGCCATACATGAATTGAAATTTGATAGAATACTCTATGTGCTTGACTTATATCTTTTGAGCTTGATAGTTTTCCTCATAGTGCTTCACTTATATCTTTTTGAGCGTGATAATTTTTGCTCTAGTGCTTCACTTAGATCTTTTAGAGCACGGTGGTGGATTTGTTTTAAAGAAACTTGATCTCTCATGCTTCACTTAGATTATTTTGAGAGTCGTTAATAGCATGGTAATTTGCTTAATGTTAATATACTTGGATTCAAGATATGTGAAACTTTCTTTTGAGTGCGTTGAATACTAAGATAAGTTTGATGCTTGATAATTGTTTTGAGATATGAAGATGATGATATTAGAGTCATGCTAGTTGAGTAGTTGTGAATTTAAAGAATACTTGTGTTGAAGTTTGTGATTCCCGTGTGAGGTGCACGTATGGTGAACCGTTATGTGATGAACTTCGGAGCATGATTTATTTATTGATTGTCTTCCTTATGAGTGGCGGTCGGGGACGAGCGATGGTCTTTTCCTACCAATCTATCCCCCTAGGAGCATGCGCGTAATACTTTGCTTCGATAACTTCTAGATTTTTGCAATAAGTATATGAGTTTTTTATGACTAATGTTGAGTCCATGGATTATACGCACATTTCCCATCCTTCCACTATTGCTAACCTCTCTAATACCGCGCACTTTTCGCCGGTATCATACACCCACCATATACCTTCCTCAAAACAGCCACCATACCTACCTATCATGGCATTTCCATAGCCATTCCGAGATATATTGCCATGCAACTTTCCACTATTCCGTTTATTATGACACGCTCCATCATTGTCATATTGCTAGCATGATCATGTAGTTGACATCGTATTTGTGGCAAAGCCACCGTTCATAATTCTTTCGTACATGTCACTCATGTTTCATTGCATATCCCGGTACACCGCTGAAGGCATTTATATAGAGTCATATTTTGTTCTAAGTATCGAGTTGTAATTGTTGAGTTGTAAGAAAAATAAAAGTGTGATGATCATCATTATTAGAGCATTGTCCCAAGTGAGGAAAGGATGATGGAGACTATGATTCTCCCACAAGTCGGGATGAGACTCCAGACGAAAAATAAAAAAAATGAGAGAAAAAGAGAGAAGGGACAATGTTACTATCCTTTTACCACACTTGTGCTTCGAAGTAGCACCATGATCTTCATGATAGAGAGTCTCTCATTTTATCACTTTCATATACTAGTGGGAATTTTTCATTATAGAACTTGGCTTGTATATTCCAATGACGGGCTTCCTTAAAATGCCCTAGGTCTTCATGAGCAAGCGAGTTGGATGCACACCCACTTAGTTTCTTTTGTTGAGCTTTCATATACTTATAGGTCTAGTGCATCCGTTGCATGGCAATCCCTACTCACTCACATTGATATCTATTGATGGGCATCTCCATTGCCCGTTGATCGCCTAGTTGATGTGAGACTATCTTCCCTCTTTTTGTCTTCTCCACAACCACCATTCTATTCCACATATAGTGCTATATCCATGGCTCACGCTCATGTATTGCGTGAAGATTGAAAAAGTTCTGAAAATGTTAAAGTATGAAACAATTGCTTGGCTTCTCATCGGGGTTGTGCATGATTTAAATACTTTGTGTGGGGAAGATGGAGCATAGACAGACTATATGATTTGGTAGGGATAACTTTCTTTGGCCATGTTATTTTGAGAAGACATAATTGCTTTGTTAGTATGCTTGAAGTATTATTATTTTTATGTCAATATGAACTTTTGTCTTGAATCTTCGGATCTGAATATTCATACCATGATTAAGAAGATTTACATTGAAATTATGCAAAAGTATCACTCCGTATCAAAAATTCTCTTTTTATCATTTACCTACTCGAGGACGAGCAGGAATTAAGCTTGGGGATGCCTGATACGTCTCCAACGTATCTCTAATTTTTGATTGCTCCATGCTACTTTATCTATTGTTTTGGACTATAATGGGCTTTATTTTCCACTTTTATATTACTTTTGGGACTAACCTATTAACCGGAGGCCCAGCCAATTGCTGTTTTTTTGCCTTTTTCAAGATTTCAAGAAACAGAATATCAAACGGAGTCCAAACGGAATGAAATCTTCGGAAACGTGATTTTCTCATCAGATAAGACCCAGGAGACTTGGACCCTCCGTAAAGAAAGCCACGAGGCGGTCATGAGGGTGGAGGGCGCGCCCCCCTGGGCGCCCCCTGCCTCGTGGGCCCCTCAAAGCTCCACCGTCGTACTCCTTCCTCCTATATATACCTCATTGCACTTCAAACGATCGTAACAGGAGCCAAAAACCTAATTCCACCGCCGCAACCTTCTCAGATCCACGAGATCCCATCTTGGGGCCTGTTAGGAGCTCACGGAGGGGGCATCCACCACGGAGGGCTTCTACATCAACACCATAGCCCCTCCGATGAAGTGTGAGTAGTTTACTTCAGACCTTCGGGTCCATAGCTAGTAGCTAGATGGCTTCTTCTCTCTTTTTGGATCTCAATACAATGTTCTCCCCCTCTCTCGTGGAGATCTATTCGATGTAATCTTCTTTTTGCGGTGTGTTTATTGAGACTGATGAATTGTGGGTTTATGATCCAGCTTATCTATGAATAATATTTGATTCTTCTCTGAATTCTTTTATGTATGATTGAGTTATCTTTGCAAGTCTCTTCGAATTATCCGTTTGGTTTGGCCAACTAGATTGGTAGTTCTTGCAATGGGAGAAGTGCTTAACTTTGGGTTCAATCTTGCGGTGTCCTTACCCAGTGACAAAAAGGGTTGCAAGGCACGTATTGTATTGTTGCCATCGAGGATAAAAAGATGGGTTTTTTTATCATATTGCATGAATTTATCCCTCTACATCATGTCATCTTGCTTAAGGCGTTACTGCTTTTTAACTTAATACTCTAGATGCATGCTGGATAGCGGTCGATGAGTGGAGTAATAGTAGTAGATGCAGAAACGTTTCGATCTACTTGTTTTGGACGTGATGCCTATATACACGATCATACCTAGATAACCTCATAACTATGCTCAATTCTGTCAATTGCTCAACAGTAATTTGTTCACCCACCGTAGAATATCTATGCTCTTGAGAGAAGCCACTAGTGAAACCTATGGCCCCCAGGTCTATTCTCATCATATCAATCTCTATCACTTTATTTACTTGCTTTGTTTTTTACTTTGCTTTTACTTTTTACTTTGCATCTATCTATCAAAAATACCAAAAATATTATTTATCATCTCTATCAGATCTCACTATCGTAAGTGACCGTGAAGGGATTGACAACCCCCAATCGCGTTGGTTGCGAGTTGCTATCATTTTGTGTAGGTACGAGGGACTTGTGCGTGGTCTCCTACTGGATTGATACCTTGGTTCTCAAAAACTGAGGGAAATACTTACGCTACTTTGCTGCATCATCCTCTCCTCTTCGGGGAAATCCAACGCAGTGCTCAAGAGGTAGCAAGAAGAATTTCTGGCGCCGTTGCCGGGGAGGCTCACGCGAGCAAGTCAACCATACCAAGTACCCATCGCAATCCCTATCTCTCGCATTACATTATTTGCCATTTGCCTCTCCCCCACTTCACCCTTGCCGTTTTATTCGCCTCTCTTTCCCAATCTCCTCCTCTTTTTCCCGTTGCCTTTTTCCTCGTCCGCTTGTTTGCACTTGTGTTGGATTGCTTGTTTGTCGTGATGGCTCAAAATGCTACCAAATTGTGTGACTTCACCAATACCAATAATAATGATTTCCTTAGCACTCTGATTGTTCCTCTTGCCAATACTGAATCTTGTAAAATCAATACTGCTTTTTTGAATCTTGTTATGAAAGATCAATTCATCGGCCTTCCTAGTGAAGATGTCGCTACTCATCTGAATAGCTTCGTTGATTTATGTGATATGCAAAAGAAAAAAGATGTCGATAATGATGTCGTTAAATTGAAGCTATTTCCTTTTTTGCTTAGAGATCGTGCTAAAGCGTGGTTTTCATCGTTGCCTAAAAATAGTATTGATTCATGGAACAAGTGCAAAGATGCTTTTATCTCTAAGTATTTTCCTCCCACTAAGATTATCTCTCTTAGAAACGATATTATGAATTTTAAGCAACTTGATCATGAACATGTTGCACAAGCTTGGGAGAGAATGAAATTAATGATACGTAATTGTCCTACTCATGGTTTGAACTTGTGGATGATTATACAAAAAAATTATGCTGGATTGAATTTTGCTTCTAGAAATCTATTAGATTCGGCCGCGGGAGGCACTTTTATGGAAATCACTCTGGGAGATGCTACTAAAATTCTAGATAATATTATGGTTAATTATTCTCAGTGGCATACTGAAAGATCTACTAATAAAAAAGTGCATGCTATAGAAGAAATTAATGTTTTGAGTGGAAAGATGGATGAACTTATGAAATTATTTGCTACTAAGAGTGTTTCTTCTGATCCTAATGATATGCCTTTGTCTACCTTGATTGAGAATAATAATGAATCTATGGATGTGAATTTTGTTGGTAGGAATAGTTTTGGAAACAACGCTTATAGAGGGAATTTTCCCTAGGCCTTATCCTAGTAATCCTTCTAATAATTATGGAAATTCCTACAACAACTCTTATGGAAATTTTAATAAGATGCCCTCTGAATTTAAGAGTAGTGTTAAAGAGTTTATGAATTCACAAAAGAATTTTAATGCTTTGCTTGAAGAGAAATTGCTTAAAGTTGATGATTTGGCTAGAACGTTGATAGAATTTCTCTTGAAATTGATTCTTTAAAGCTTAGATCTATTCCTCCTAAGCATGATATCAATAAGTCTCTCAAAGCCATGAGAATTTCCATTGATGAGTGCAAGGAAAGAACCGCTAGGATGCGTGCTTCCAAAGATGCCTTTATTAAAGCGTGTTCTTCCAATTCCTATGATAATCAAGATGAAGATCTAAAAGTTATTGATGTGTCCCTATTAAATCGTTGATTTGCAATATGAATCTTGATGAAACTGAATATGATCTTCCTTTACCTAGAAGGCGTTCTAAGAATTCGGAATTTTTAGATCTTGATGATGAAATTTATAAAAGTGGGATTGAAAGAAATAAAAATCTAGATATTGCTAAACCCACTATATTGGATCTCAAGGAATTTAATTATGAAAATTGCTCTTTAATTGATTGTATTTCCTTGTTGCAATCCGTGCTAAATTCTCCTCATGCTTATAGTCAAAATAAAGCCTTTACCGAACACATTGTTGATGCCTTGATGCAATCTTATGAAGAAAAGCTTGAGTTAAAAGTTTCTATCCTGAGGAAACTCCATGATGAGTGGGGACCTACTATCAAAATTAAAATTAAAGATTATGAGTTTCATGCTTTGTCTGATTTGGGTGCTAGTGTCTCCACTATTCCCAAAACTTTATGTGATTTGCTAGATTTCCGTGATTTTGATGATTGCTCTCTAAACTTGCATCTTGCGGATTCCACTATTAAAAAACCTATGGGAAGAATTAATGATGTGCTTATTGTTGAAAATAGGAATTATGTGCCCGTAGATTTTATCTTTCTTGATATAGATTGCAATCCTTCATGTCCTATTATTCTTGGTAGACCTTTCCTTCGAACGATTGGTGCAATTATTGATATGAAGGAAGGGAATATTAGATTCCAATTTCCCTTAAAGAAGGGCATGGAACACTTCCCTAGAAAGAAAATAAAATGACCGTATGAATCTATCATGAGAGCCACTTATGGATTGCCTACCGAAGATGGCAATACATGGATCTATCCTTGCTTTTATGCCTAGCTAGGGGCGTTAAACGATAGCGCTTGTTGGGAGGCCACCCAATTTTATTTTGTGTTTTTTGTTTTTGCTTCTGTTTAGGAATAAATAATCCATCTAGCCTATGTTTAGATGTGATTTTATCTTTTAATTAGTGTTTGTGCCAAGTTAAACCTATTGGATCTTCTTGGATGATACTTATTTGATCTTGCTGTAATTTCCAGAAACTTGCTGTAATTTCCAGAAACTTTGCGCTCAGTGCCCGAATTGTTAAAAATCACCAGAACGTGATAAATATTTATTCCAATTGCTGCTGATCAATAAACAAATTGTCCAGGTCGTCTGATTTTGGTAGAATATTTTGAGTTCCAGAAGTTTGCGTTAGTTACAGATTACTACAGACTGTTCTGTTTTTGACAGATTCTGTTTTGTGTGTGTTGTTTGCTTATTTTGATGAATCTATGGCTAGTAAAATAGTTTATAATCCATAGAGAAGTTGGAATACAGTAGGTTTAACACCAATATAAATAAAGAATGATTTCATTACAGTACCTTAAAGTAGTCTTCTGTTTTCTTTCTCTAACGGAGCTCACGAGATTTCTATTGAGTTTTGTGTTGTGAAGTTTTCAAGTTTTTGGTGAATTCTTTTGATGGATTATGGAACAAGGAGTCGCAAGAGCCTAAGCTTGGGGATGCCCATCGCACCCCCAAGGACACCAAAAAGTCAAAGCTTGGGGATGCCCCGAAAGGCATCCCCTCTTTCGTCCACTTCCATCGGTAATTTACTTGGAGCTATATTTTTATTCACCACATGATATGTGTTTTGCTTGGAGCGTCTTGTATTATTTGCGTCTTTGCTTGTTAGTTTACCACAATCATCCTTGATGTACCCACCTTTTGAGAGAGCCATACATGAATTGAAATTTGATAGAATACTCTATGTGCTTGACTTATATCTTTTGAGCTTGATAGTTTTCCTCATAGTGCTTCACTTATATCTTTTTGAGCGTGATAATTTTTGCTCTAGTGCTTCACTTAGATCTTTTAGAGCACGGTGGTGGATTTGTTTTAAAGAAACTTGATCTCTCATGCTTCACTTAGATTATTTTGAGAGCCGTTAATAGCATGGTAATTTGCTTAATGTTAATATACTTGGATTCAAGATATGTGAAACTTTCTTTTGAGTGCGTTGAATACTAAGATAAGTTTGATGCTTGATAATTGTTTTGAGATATGAAGATGATGATATTAGAGTCATGCTAGTTGAGTAGTTGTGAATTTAAAGAATACTTGTGTTGAAGTTTGTGATTCCCGTAGCAGGCACGTATGGTGAACCGTTATGTGATGAACTCGGAGCATGATTTATTTATTGATTGTCTTCCTTATGAGTGGCGGTTGGGGACGAGCGATGGTCTTTTCCTACCAATCTATCCCCCTAGGAGCATGCGCGTAATACTTTGCTTCGATAACTTCTAGATTTTTGCAATAAGTATATGAGTTTTTTATGACTAATGTTGAGTCCATGGATTATACGCACTTTTTCCCATCCTTCCACTATTGCTAACCTCTCTAGTACGGCGCACTTTTCGCCGGTATCATACACCCACCATATACCTTCCTCAAAACAGCCACCATACCTACCTATCATGGCATTTCCATAGCCATTCCGAGATATATTGCCATGCAACTTTCCACTATTCTGTTTATTATGACACGCTCCATCATTGTCATATTGCTAGCATGATCATGTAGTTGACATCGTATTTGTGGCAAAGCCACCGTTCATAATTCTTTCATACATGTCACTCATGTTTCATTGCATATCCCGGTACACCGCCGAAGGCATTTATATAGAGTCCAGAATTGCTGTTTTTTGCCTTTTTCAGTATTTCGAAGAAACAAAATATCAAACAGAGTCCAAACGGAATGAAACCTTCGGGAACGTGATTTTCTCATCAGATAAGACCCAGGAGACTTGGACCCTCCGTCAAGAAAGCCACGAGGCGGTCACGAGGGTGGAGGGCGCGCCCCCTTCCCCTGGGCGCGCCCCCTGCCTCGTGGGCCCCTCGAAGCTCCACCGACGTACTCCCAAACGATCAGAAGCCACTAGTGAAACCTATGGCCCCCGGGTCTATTCTCATCATATCAATCTCTATCACTTTATTTACTTGCTTTGTTTTTACTTTGCTTTTACTTTTTACTTTGCATCTATCTATCAAAAATACCAAAAATATTATTTATCATCTCTATCAGATCTCACTATCGTAAGTGACCGTGAAGGGATTGACAACCCCTAATCGCGTTGGTTGTGAGTTGTTATCGTTTTGTGTAGGTACGAGGGACTTGTGCGTGGTCTCCTACTGGATTGATACCTTGGTTCTCAAAAACTGAGGGAAATACTTACGCTAATTTTCTGCATCATCCTCTCCTCTCCGGGGAAATCCAACGCAGTGCTCAAGAGGTAGCACTTAACTTTGAAAATAGATGTTTTAGTGATTCTTTTTTCTTATGTTTAATATTAGTGTGTTTTATCATTATATTCAATTTGATAATGCTTAGGTTATTTAAAAATGAAATGCCTTTGTAATAGATGATTTTTCGTCCGAAACCCTGATACTTTGAAAGAGATTGTCCATTTTGTACATGAAGTGCATCCAATTTTTGCGGTAACCCTCTCTACTTTTTTGCACATGCTATGTGGGTGAAATTATGATACCATGCCAACTTTCAACCTTTTCTGAGTTCATTTCAAGTGCTTTTCAATTTCAGGGTCATTTAGGTGAAAAAATTGGTAAATGCATAAAAGAACTTGTTTGCACATCAAATTTCTTCGTGTTTCAAATGCCAAAACACATAACTACCCTAACTATTACAGAGATTCCCTCCTGGGTGTGAAACACAGAAGAAAGTGATGATAGTGAAGCCGATCAAATCGTAGATCATTGGGTGTGAAACTTTTTCTTCGCGTGTGTCCCTTTGCGCCGTAGCCATGGAAAATCTTCATCATTTAACTCGATGCTCGGGTCAATATTCACTCTGAATGGAGCAATTTCATCAAACTTTTCATAATCTTCTGACATGTCTGTCTTGTCATTCACTCCCACGATGTTTCTCTTCCCAGGAAGAACTATGTGGCGCTTTGGCTCATCGTATGATGCATTCGCTTCCTTATCTTTTCTTTTTCTCGGCTTGGTAGACATGTCCTTCACATAGAAAACCTGTGCCACATCATTGGCTAGGACGAATGGTTCGTTTGCATATGCAAGATTGTTGAGATCCACTGTTGTCATTCCGCATCGCTGGGTCTTCCGTTACCTACTGTCATATTGACCCATTTGCTTGAAACAAAGGGACCTTCAAACCACGTCCATAGTCAAGTTCCCATATGTCCTCTATGTAACCATAATATGTTTCCTTTCCCGTCTTGGTTGTTGCATCAAAGCGAACACCACTGTTTTGGTTGGTGCTCTTCTTATCTTGGGCGATCGTGTACAATGTATTACCATTTATCTCGCACCCTTTGAAAGTCATTATATTCGAAGATGGTAACTCGGACAGCGAGTACAGGTCATCTTCAATAGAGGTTTCATGCATAGTACGTGGTTCCGCAACCAGCCGTAAACTCTGGTTTGTTCACGTGTAATCCGGTCATCGACCGCCCGGTGTTTGGAGCGTAGATAATTCTTGTGTTCGTCCATATACGGAGCCACCAAGGTGGAATTCTGTAGAACTGTGTAGTGTGCTTCTGTGAGAGAATGTCCGTCCATACATATTATTTGATTCCCTCCTAGTGTGCCTTTTCCATCCAGTCTGCCCTTATGCCGCGATTCAGGAATACCAATCGGCTTAAGGTCGGGAATGAAGTCAATACAAAACTCAATGACCTCCTCATTTTCATGGCCCTTGGAGATGCTTCCTTCTGGCCTAGCACGGTTATGAACATATTTCTTTAAGACTCCCATGAACCTCTCAAAGGGGAACATATTGTGTAGAAATACAGGACCCAAAATGTTAGTCTCTTCGCATAGGTGAACTAGGACGTGCGTCATGATGTTGAAGGAGGATGGTGGGAACACCAACTCGAAACTGAAAAGACATTGCACCAAATCATTCTCTAACCTTGGTATGATTTCTGGATCGATTACTGCTACGTCTTGAGCTTGCATTGGTTTTCCTCGAAGAGGAGAGGGTGATGCAGCAAGTGTAGCGTAAGTATTTCCCTCAGTTTTTGAGAACCAAGGTATCAATCCAGTAGGAGGCTTCTCAAAAGTCCCACGCACCTACACAAACAAACTGAGAACTCGCAACCAACGCAATAAAGGGGTTGTCAATCCCTTCACGGCCACTTCATGAAAGTGAGATCTAATAAAGATAGTATGATAAGATAAATATATTTTTGGTATTTTGTAATATAGATGCAAAAAGTAAAGATGCAAATAAAAGTAGATTGGGAGCAAATGTGATAAGAGATAGACCCGGGGCCATAGGTTTCACTAGTGGCTTCTCTCAAGATAGCATAAGTATTACGGTGGGTGAACAAATTACTGTCGAGCAATTGATAGAATTGCGCATAGTTATGAGATTATCTAGGTATGATCATGTATATAGGCATCACGTCCATAACAAGTAGACCGACTCCTGCCTGCATCTACTACTATTACTCCACACATCGACCGCTATCCAACATGCATCTAGAGTATTAAGTTCATAAGGACAGAGTAACGCATTAAGCAAGATGACATGATGTAGAGGGATAAACTCATGCAATATGATATAAACCCCATCTTGTTATCCTCGATGGCAACAATACAATACGTGCCTTGCAACCCTTTACATCCTTTGGGTAAGGACATCGCAAGATTGAACCCAAAGCTAAGCACTTCTCCCATGGCAAGAAAGACCAATCTAGTAGGCCAAACTAAACTGATAATTCGAAGAGACTTGCAAAGAAAACTTAATCATACATAAAAGAATTCAGAGAAGATTCAAATATTATTCATAGATAAACTTGATCATAAACCCACAATTCATCGGATCTCGACAAACACACCTCAAAAAGAGTTTACATCGAATAGATCTCCACAAGAGAGGGGAGAACATTGTATTGAGATCCAAAAAGAGAGAAGAAGCCATCTAGCTAATAACTATGGACCCGTAGGTCTGTGGTAAACTACTCACAACTCATCGGAGGGGCAAGGATGTTGATGTAGAGGCCCTCCGTGGTTGATTCCCCCTCCGGCAGAGTGCCGGCAAGGGCTCCAAGATGAGATCTCGCGGATACAGAAGGTTACGGAGGTGGAAATTGTGTTTCGTGGTGCCCCTGGATGTTTTCGGGCACGAGGTATATATAGGAGGAAGAAGTACGTCGGTGGCATGAGGGGCCCACGAGACAGGGGCGTGCCCTATAGGGGGCGCCTCCTATCTCGTGGAGGCCTCGGCTGCTTCTTGACTTGCACTCCAAGTCCTTCGGATCACGTTTGTTCCAAAAATCACGCTCCCGAAGGTTTCATTCCGTTTGGACTCGTTTTGATATTCCTTTTCTTGAAATCTTTGAAATAGGCAAAGAAAACAGCAATATGGGTTGGGCCTCCGGTTAGTAGGTTAGTCCCAAAAATGATATAAGTGTGTAAAATAAAGCCCATAAACATCCAAAAGGGGTAATAGAATAGCATGGAACAACCAAAAATTATAGATACGTTGGAGACGTATCAATTACCTTTTGAGAGATTGCATTGAGGAATGCACATAGCGTCACAATGGCTAATCGAACGTTATCCGGTAGAAGCCCCCTCAATGCAACCGGAAGTAGTGGCGTCATAATCACGTGTCAGTCATGAGACTTTAGGTTCTGGAACTTTTTCTCTGCCATGTTTATTATTCCCTTTATATTCGACGAGAAGCCAGACGGTACCTTAATACTAAGCAGGCATTCAAAGAAGATTTCTTTCTCTTCTTTGGTAAGAGCGTAGCTGGCATGACCCTGATGTATTCCGTCTTTTCCGTGCATACGTTGCTAGTCCTCCCGTGCCTCAGGTGTATCTTTTGTCTTCCCATACACGCCCAAGAAGCCAAGCAGGGTCACGCAAAGGTTCTTCGTCACGTGCATCACGTCGATTGCGGAGCAGACCTCTAGGTCTTTCCAATAGGGCAGGTCCTAAAATATAGATTTCTTCTTCCACATGGGTGCCCGTCCGTCAGCGTCATTCGGAACAGGTTGTCCGCCAGGACCCTTTCCAAAGACTACCTTCAAATCCTTGACCATATCATGTACATCAGCACCAATACGGTGGCGAGGCATCGTCCGGTGATCCGCCTCACCTTTGAAATGCTTGCCTTTCTTTCTTACGGCATGCCTGCTCGGAAGAAATCGACGATGTCCCAGGTACACATTCTGTTGGAAATATGCCCTAGAGGCAATAATAAAAGGATTATTATTATATTTCCTTGTTCATGATAATTGTCTTTTATTCATGCTATAATTGTATTATCCGGAAATCGTAATACACGTGTGAATACATAGACCACAACATGTCCCTAGTGAGCCACTAGTTGGCTAGCTCGTTGATCAATAGATAGTCATGGTTTCCTAACTATGGACATTGGATGTCATTGATAACGGGATCACATCATTAGGAGAATGATGTGATGGACAAGACCCAATCCTAAGCATAGCACAAGATCGTGTAGTTCGTTTGCTAGAGCTTTTCCAATGTCAAGTATCTTTTCCTTAGACCATGAGATCATGTAACTCCCGGATACCGTAGGAGTGCTTTGGGTGTACCAAACGTCAGAACGTAACTGGGTGACTGTAAAGGTATACTACGGGTATCTCCGAAAGTATCTGTTGGGTTGACACGGATCGAGACTGGACTTTGTCACTCCGTATGACGGAGAGGCATCTCTGGGCCCACTTGGTAATGCATCATCATAATGAGCTCAAAGTGACCAAGTGTCTAGTCACGGGATCATGCATTACGGTACGAGTAAAGTGACTTGCCGGTAACGAGATTGAACGAGGTATTGGGATACCGACGATCGAATCTCGGCAAGTAACGTACCGATTGACAAAGGGAATTGTATACGGGGTTGCTTGAATCCTCGACATCGTGGTTCATCCGATGAGATCATCGAGGAGCATGTGGGAGCCAACATGGGTATCCAGATCCCGCTGTTGGTTATTGACCGGAGAGCCGTCTCGGTCATGTCTACATGTCTCCGAACCCGTAGGGTCTACACACTTAAGGTTCGGTGACGCTTAGGGTTATTAGGAAGACTTGTATGTGATTATCGAATGTTGTTCGAGTCCGGATAAGATCCTGACATCACGAGGAGTTCGAAATGGTCCGGAGGTGAAGATTTATATATGGGAAGTTGTCATACGGTCACCGGAAAGGTTCGGGGCATATCGGTATTGTACCGGGACCACGGAGGGGTTCTGGGGTCCACCGGAGGGGCCACCTCTCTCGGAGGGCCTCATGGGCCGTAGTGGGCAGGGAACCAGCCTGGAGGGCTGGGCGCATCCCCTTGGGCCCATGCGCCTAGGGGTTGGGGGAACCCTAGTGGGGCGCCCCCTTGCTTGGGGGCAAGCCCCTCCCTTGGCCGCCGCCCCCTCTAGATCTCATCTAGAGGGGGCCGCCCTTCCCCTTCCCTATAAATAGAGGGGCGAGGCAGGGCTGCACACAACATCCAAGGCGTAGCCCTCCCTCCCCAACACCTCTCCTCCTCCGTTAAGAGCTTGGCGAAGCCCCGCCGAGTATCGCCTCTCCACCACCACCACGCCGTCGTCTTTGCTGGAGCTCTCTTCCTCAACCTCTCCCTCCACCTTGCTGGATCAAGGCACGGGAGACGTCTCCGCTCCGTATGTGTGTTGAACGCGGAGGTGCTGTCCGTTCAGCACTAGGATCATCGGTGATTTGGATCATGTCGAGTACGACTCCCTCAACCCCGTTCTCTTGAACGCTTCCGCTCGCGATCTACAAGGGTATGTAGATGCACTCCTCTCTCTCGTTGCTAGTTGAACTCATAGATAGATCTTGGTGAAACCGTAGAAATTTTTTATTTTCTGCAACGTTCCCCAACAGTGGCATCATGAGCTAGGTCTATGTGTAGTTCTCTTTGCATGAGTAGACCACAAATCTGTTGTGGGCGTTGATGTTGTCAACTTTATTGCCACTACTAGTCTTATTTTGCTTCAGCAGTATTGTGGGATGAAGCAGCCCGGACCGACCTTACACGTACGCTTACCTGAGACAGGTTCCACCGACTGACATGCACTAGTTGCATAAGGTGGCTAGCGGGTGTCTGTCTCTCCCATTTTAGTTGGAGCGGATTCGATGAAAAGGGTCCTTATGAAGGGTAAATAGAAGTTGAAAAATCACGTTGTGGCTTTTTCAGAGGTAAGAAAACGTTCTTGCTAGAACCCTATTGCAGCCACGTAAAAGATGCAACAACAATTAGAGGACGCCTAACTTGTTTTTGCAGCAATTGTCTTGTGATGTGATATGGCCAAAAGTTGTGATGAATGATGAATGATATATTGTGATGTATGAGATCATGTTCTTGTAATAGGAATCACGACTTGCATGTCGATGAGTATGACAACGGCAGGAGCCATAGGAGTTGTCTTAATTATTGTATGACCTGCGTGTCAATGGTTTAACGCCATGTAATTACTTTACTTTATTGCTAAACCGTTAGCTATAGTAGTAGAAGTAATAGTTGGCGAGCAACTTCATGGAGACACGATGATGGAGATCATGATGATGGAGATCATGGTGTCATGCCGATGACGAAGATGATCATGGAGCCCTGAAGATGGAGATCAAAGGAGCTATATGATATTGGCCATATCATGTCACTACTATTTGATTGCATGTGATGTTTATTATGTTTATGCATCTTGTTTACTTAGAACGACGGTAGTAAATAAGATGATCCCTCATAATAATTTCAAGAAGGTGTTCCCCCTAACTGTGCGCCATTGCTAAAGTTCGTCGTTTTGAAGCACCACGTGATGATCGGGTGTGATAGATTCCTACGTTCACATACAACGGGTGTAAGACAGTTTTACACAGGCAAAAACACTTAGGTTAACTTGACGAGCCTAGCATGTACAGACATGGCCTCGGAACACAAAGACCGAAAGGTCGAACATGAGTCGTATGGAAGATACGATCAACATGGAGATGTTCACCGATGATGACTAGTCTGTCTCACGTGATGATCGGACACGGCCTAGTCGACTCGGATCATGTAACACTTAGATGACTAGAGGGATGTCAAATCTGAGTGGGAGTTCATTAAATAATTTGATTAGATGAACTTAATTATCATGAACTTAGTCTTAAATCTTTGCAAAAATGTCTTGTAGATCAAATGGCCAATGCTCATGTCAACATGAACTTCAACGCGTTCCTAGAGAAAACCAAGCTGAAAGATGATGGCAGCAACTATACGGACTGGGTCTGGAACCTGAGGATCATCATAGTTGCCAAGAAAGCACCCATCCCAGAGAACCAAGACGTTATGAACGCTTGGCAGTCACGTGCTGATGATTACTCCCTCGTTCAGTGCGGCATGCTTTACAACTTAGAACTGGGGCTCCAAAAGCGTTTTGAGCAACACGGAGCATATGAGATGTTCGAGGAGCTGAAAATGGTTTTCCAAGCTCACGCCCGGGTCGAGAGATATGAAGTCTCTGACAAGTTCTATAGTTGTAAGATGGAGGAAAATAGTTCTGTCGGTGAGCACATACTCAAAATGTCCGGGTTGCACAACCGCTTTGTTGATTGAATATTAACCTCGAACGAGGCGGTCATTGACAGAATCCTTGATCGCTCCCACCGAGCTACAAGAGCTTTGTGATGAACTACAATATGCAGGGGATGATGAAAACTATTCCTGAAGTATTTTCAATGTTGAAGTCAGCAGAGGTAGAAATCAAAAAGGAACATCAAGTGTTGATGGTCAATAAAGCCACCAAGTTCAAGAAAGGCAAGGGTAAGAAGAACTTCAAAAAGGACGGCAAGGATGTTGCCGCGCCCGGTAAGCCAGCTTGCCGGAAGAAGTCAAAGAATGGACCCAAGCACGAGACCTGAGTGCTTTTATTGCAAAGGGAAGGGTCACTGGAAGGAGAACTGCCCCAAATACTTAGCGGACAAGAAGGCCGGCAACACTAAAGGTATATGTGATATACATGTAATTGATGTATACCTTACCAGTGCTCGTAGTAGCCGTTGCTCATATTTGTAACTCAAAGCACGAGCTGCGGAATAAGCGGAGACTGGCGAAGGACGAGGTGACGATGCGCGTCGGGAATGGTTCCAAGGTCGATGTGATCGCCGTCGGCATGCTACCTCTACATTTACCTACGGGATTAGTTTTAAACCTCAATAATTGTTATTTAGTGCCAAGTTTGAGCATGAACATTGTATCTGGATCTTGTTTAATACGAGATGGCTACTCATTTAAATCTGAGAATAATGGTTGTTCTATTTATATGAGAGATATGTTTTATGGTCATGCCCCGATGGTCAATGGTTTATTCTTAATGTATCTCGAACGTGATGTTACACTATTCATAGTGTGAATACCAAAAGATGTAAAGTTGATAACGATAGTCCCACATACTTGTGGCATTGCCGCCTTGGTCACATTGGTGTCAAGCGCATGAAGAAGCTCCATGCTGATGGACTTTTAGAGTCTCTCGATTATGAATCATTTGACACGTGCGAACCTTGCCTCATGGGCAAAATGACCAAGACCCCGTTCTCGGGAACAATGGAGCGAGCAACCAACTTATTGGAAATCATACATATTGATGTGTGTGGTCCAATGAGCGTTGAGGCTCGCGGAGGATATCGTTATGTTCTCACTCTCACTGATGACTTAAGTAGATATGGGTATGTCTACTTGATGAAACACAAGTCTGAGACCTTTGAAAAGTTCAAGGAATTTCAGAATGAAGTAGAGAATCAACATGACCGAAAGATAAAGTTCTTACGATCAGATCGTGGTGGAGAATATTTAAGTCATGAATTTGGTACGCACTTAAGAAAATGTGGAATCGTTTCACAACTCACGCCGCCTGGAACACCTCAGCGTAATGGTGTGTCCGAACGTCGTAATCTCACTCTATTGGATATGATGCGATCTATGATGTCTCTTACCGATTTACCGCTATCATTTTGGGGATACGCTCTAGAGACAGCTACATTCACTTTAAATAGGGCTCCGTCTAAATCCGTTGAGACGACACCATATGAATTATGGTTTGGGAAGAAACCTAAGCTGTCGTTTCTAAAAGTTTGGGGATGTGATGCTTATGTCAAGAAACTTCAACCTGAAAAGCTCGAACCCAAGTCGGAAAAATGCGTCTTCATAGGATACCCTAAGGAAACCATTGGGTATACCTTCTACCTTAGATCTGAAGGCAAGATTTTTGTTGCCAAGAACGGACCCTTTCTGGAAAAAGAGTTTCTCTCGAAAGGAGTAAGTGGGAGGAAAGTAGAACTCGATGAAGTACTACCTCTTGAACCGGAAAGTAGTGCAGCTCAGGAAAATGTTCATGTGGTGCCTACACCGATCGGAGAGGAAATTAATGATGATGATCAAGGTACTTCGGATCAAGTTGCTCTTGAACTTCGTAGGTCCACAAGGACACGTTCCACACCAGAGTGGTATGGCAACCCTGTCCTGGAAATCATGTTGTTGGACAACGGTGAACCTTCGAACTATGAAGAAGCGATGGCGGGCCCAGATCAACAAATGGCTTGAAGCCATGCAATCCGAGATAGAATCCATGTATGAAAACAAAGTATGGACTTTGACAGACTTGCCCGATAATCATTAGAAAACAAATGGATCTTTAAGAAGTAGATGGACGCGGATGGTAATGTTACCATCTATAAAGCTCGACTTGTCGCTAAGGGTTATCGGCAAGTTCAAGGGGTTGACTACGATGAGGCTTTCTCTCCCGTAGCGAAGCTGAAGTCCGTCTGAATCATGTTAGCAATTGTCGCATACTATGATTATGAGATATGGCAGATGGACGTCAAAACGGCATTCCTTAACGGCTATCTTAAGGAAGAACTGTATATGATACAGCCGGAAGGTTTGTTGATCCTAAGAATGCTAACAAGGTATGCAAGCTCCAGCGATCCATTTATGGGCTGGTGCAAGCATCTCGGAGTTGGAACATTCGCTTTGATGAGATGATCAAAGCGTTTGGGTTTATCTTGAGACTTATGGAGAAGCCTGCGTTTACAAGAAAGTGAGTGGGAGCTCTGTAGCATTTCTCATATTATATGTAGATGACATACTTTTGATGGGAAATGATATAGAACTTTTGGACGACATTAAGGCCTACTTGAACAAGTGTTTTCAATGAAGGACCTTGGAGAAGCTGCTTACATATTAGGCATCAAGATCTATAGGGATAGATCGAGACGCCTCATAGGTCTTTCACAAAGCACATACCTTGATAAGATATTGAAGAAGTTCAATATGGATCAGTCCAAGAAAGGGTTCTTGCTCAGACATAAGGTGTGAGATTGAGCTCGGCTCAATGCCCGACCACGGCAGAAGATAAAGAAGAGATGAGTGTCATCCCTATGCCTCAGCCATAGGATCTATTATGTATGCCATCTTTGTGCAGGTACCTGATGTAAACCTTACCGTAAGTTTGGTAGGAAGGTACCAAAGTAATCCCGGCAAGGAACACTGGACATCGGTCAAGAATATCCTGAAGTACCTGAAAAGGACTAAGGATATGTTTCTCGTTTATGGAGGTGACGAAGAGCTCGTCGTACAGGGTTACGTCGATGCTAGCTTCGACACAGATCTGGATGACTCTCAGTCACAAACCTGATATGTGTATATGTTGAATCGTGGAAGCGATCGGTGGTGCGATTGCAAGCTGAGCGTCGTGGCGGGATCTACATGTGAAGCGGAGTACATGGCAGCCTCGGAGGCAGCGCATGAAGCAATATGGATGAAGGAGTTCATCACCGACCTAGGAGTCATACCCAATGCGTCGGGGCCAATCACTCTCTTCTGTGACAACACTGGAGCTATTGCCCTTGCCAAGGAGCCCAGGTTTCACAAGAAGACCAGGCACATCAAGCGTCGTCCATCCGTGAAAATGTTCAAGATGGAGACATAGATATTTGCAAAGTACATACGGATCTGAATGTCGCAGATCCGTTGACTAAACCTCTTCCGCGAGCATCATCATAATGAGTTCAAAGTGACCAAGTGTCTGGTCACGAGATCATGCATTACGGTACGAGTAAAGTGACTTGCCGGTAACGAGATTGAACGAGGTATTTGGATACCGACGATCGAATCTCGGGCAAGTAACGCATCAATCGACAAAGGGAATTGTATACGGGGTTGCTTGAATCCTCGACATCGTGGTTCATCCGATGAGATCATCGAGGAGCATGTGGGAGCCAACATGGGTATCCAGATCCCGCTGTTGGTTATTGACCGGAGAGCCGTCTCGGTCATGTCTACATGTCTCCCGAACCCGTAGGGTCTACACACTTAAGGTTCGGTGACGCTAGGGTTATTAGGAAGACTTGTATGTGATTACCGAATGTTGTTCGAAGTCCCGGATAAGATCCCGGACGTCACGAGGAGTTCTGAATGGTCTGGAGGTGAAGATTTATATATGGGAAGTTATCATACGGTCACCGGAAAGGTTCGGGGGCATATCGGTATTGTACCGGGGCCACCGGAGGGGTTCTGGGGGTCCACCGGGAGGGCCCACCTCTCTCGGAGGGCCTCATGGGCCGAGGTGGGTGGGAACCAGCCTGGAGGGCTGGGCGCATCCCCTTGGGCCCATGCGCCTAGGGTTGGGGGAAACCCCAGTGGGCGCCTGCTTGGGGGGCAAGCCCCTCCCCTTGGCCGCCCCCCCTCTAGATCTCATCTAGAGGGGGCCGGCCCCCTTCCCCCTTCCCCTATAAATAGAGGGGCGAGGGGAGGGCTGCACACAACATCCAAGGCGCAGCCCCTCCCCTCCCCAACACCTCTCCTCCTCCGTTAAGAGCTTGGCGAAGCCATGCCGGAGTACTGCCTCTCCACCACCACCACGCCGTCGTGCTGCTGCTGGAGCTCTCTTCCTCAACCTCTCCCTCCACCTTGCTGGATCAAGGCGCGGGAGACGTCTCCGCTCCGTACGTGTGTTGAACGCGGAGGTGCTGTCCGTTCAACACTAGGATCATCGGTGATTTGGATCACGTCGAGTACGACTCCCTCAACCCCATTCTCTTGAACGCTTCCGCTCACGATCTACAAGGGTATGTAGATGCACTCCTCTCTCTCGTTGCTAGTTGAACTCATAGATAGATCTTGGTGAAACCGTAGAAATTTTTTATTTTCTGCAACGTTCCCCAACACATTCTTCCTACAATTGTCCAAATATATACTGTCGGTATCGTCCAAATAGTGCATGCATGCGCGGTATCCCTTGTTTGTCTGTCCTGAAAGGTTACTGAGAGCAGGCCAATCATTGATGGTCACGAATAGCAACGCCTTTAGGTCAAATTACTGAGAGCAGGCCAATCATTGATGGTCACGAATAGCAACGCCTTGATGGGACATATGCAAACTAAGTGTTATTTTTGACCTCAAATTGCATATAAATCAAATACTAGCACATATAATTCCTCCCAAATTACTAAACTCATAAATTAATCACTATACAAAGCATTGCAAGAGCTAATCTAGCAATGAGAGATGGAAGGACAACGTTGCTAACCTTTGTGATCATTTGAATGGATGGGGGCCTTCAAATCTTGACAAATTTTGGGCAAAATGTGTGATGAGCTCGAGAGGAAGAGGGGAAGAACAGAGAGGAGAGGGAAAGGGGAAGAACAGAGCGAGCCTGTGTGGACGAAGGGTTTATGTAGGGCGACCTTTAGCACCGGTTCGTGCCACGAACCGGTACTAAAGGTGCTGGAGGGGCCCCGGACTGACAACATCCTGCCACCACTCTCTTTAGTACCGGTTTGTGGCACGAACCGGTGCTAAAGGTTCGCACGAACCGGTACTAATGAGAGCGGCCGGCTAGCCGTTGGAACTGACACTAATGGACACATTAGTGCCGGCTCAAAATGAAACCGGCACTAATGTGCTTCACATTTGACCCTTTTTCTACTAGTGGATGTAGAGGGATAAACTCAAGCAATATGATGGAAACCCCATCTTTTTACCCTTAATGGCAACAATACAAATACGTGCCTCGCTACCCCTACTTTGTCACTGGGTGAGGACACCGCAAGATTGAACCCAAAACTAAGCACCTCTCCCATTGCAAGAACTACCAATCTAGTTGGCTAAACCAAACCAATAATTCGAAGAGAAATACAAAGACATCAAATCATTCATATAAGAATTCAGAGAAGATTGAAATAATATTCATAGATAAGCTGATCATAAATCCACAATTCATCGGATCTCGACAAACACACCGTAAAAGAAGATTACTCGGATAGATCTCCAAGAACATCGACGAGAACATTGTATTGAGAATCGAAGAGAGAGAAGAAGCCATCTAGCTACTAGCTATGGACCCATGGGTGTATGGTAAACTACTCACGCTTCATCGGAAGGGCAATAGAGTTGATGTAGAAGCCCTCCGTGATCGAATCCCTCTCCGGCAGAGTACCAAAAAAGGCCTCCAGATGGGATCTCACGAGGTCAGAGACCTGCGGCGGCGGAAAAGTATTTTGATGGACGCTTCTGGTCGTTTAGGAATATTTGGGAATTGATAGGTCAAGAATTAGGGTTAGAGGACCTCCGAGGGGCCCACAAGCCAGGGGGCGCCCCCCCTAGGGCGCGCCCTGGTGACCTCCTCGGGACTTCTCTGACTTCATCTCCAAGTCCTACGTGTGTCTTCTGGTCCAAGAAAAATCATTGCGAAAGTTTTATTTCATTTGGACTCCGTTTGATATTCTTTTTATGTAAAACTCAAAAACAAGAAAAAAACAAAAACTGACGTTGGGCTCTAGGTTAATAAGTTAGTCCCAAAAATAATATAAAATAGCATATTAACATTCAAAACAGATAATATAATAGCATGGAACAATTAAAATGATAGACACGTTGGAGACGTAACAACCTCCAGCGTGTCGTACCGCCAGTGAATACCTTATGCTTAAATTATCGGGGTTGCGAGCGGCCCGAGATAGTTAATGAATAAACAACTTGGTTAACTTGTATCACTTCGGCTTAGTTTTTCTCTCGAACACGAAATTGTCTACCACGAGAGCTCAAGATTTTGCAGTCCAGGTTTGGTTTTTCCAAGGATTTTGTTGTTAAGAGTGTTGGACATGGTGGTGGCCTCGTTCTCTTCTAGAACAACAACAGGGTGGTTAGCCTAAAATTGTTTAGCAACTCTAACATTGACATAGTGATCCAGAATGAAAAGGTAGAGGAGAAGGAGTGAAGGTTCACCAGTTTTTATGAAGAGTCGACAAGATATAAAAGGTTTCATGGCAGGCTTCTATATTGCGCATTGGGCTATTTTGAAGGATTCGGAGTGTGCAGCGATTCGGCTCTTCTTTGAGACGGGTAATATGCCAGAAGCAATTAACATCGCCAATTTGGTTCTGATTCCAACATTAGAAGCTCCTCGAAATCTCACTCAATACATATGAAGGCTCGATATTTTGTCACTTTTTATAAGTGTGTTTTGACGTGGTTTTCATTGGGTTTTTGATATTTTACTGCATCTTTCTAATGCTAATCCTTCGAGAAAGAAGAAAACTTGTTTTTACTATTAATGCTCAGGAAGAAATATATTAAGAAGGAAACCAATCAATGCCCTAGCAAATAAAACCACCTGGAGCATCTTTCATTTTGAAGAAAAATCATCAGAGCATCCAAAGCGCAAGACGACGCATGATATAAGGGCACCCGCATGTACCAGCAGTCGTGCCATGCAGCGACATCACCACATCGTCTACACAACCAATCTTTGTGAAGGCGACAGGAGAGGAAGGCAGAGAGAGGCGCTCCCACTACATTTAGAATAGAGGGAGAAGCGATCCAGAGATCCATTCTTTCTCGTTCACTCCATCTCCATTTCATTCATCGCAAACACCACCGTAGGGAGAGGAATTCTAGGTTGTAAGATCAGGGTTTGATTTTTCTTTTGTCGAGAGCTCATCCTTTGTCAAATCACCATGAAAAGTTGCATACACCTAGAAAACCTGTGCATCTTCGGTGCCAAAAGTATTCAATTTATTTGGATATTTTTGCTATTTTCTGAAATTTCAATATTGTGCATCGAAACGCTGTCCTCTATATGCGTATTTTTTTTTTGAAAATAAACTTATTCACTTAAGTTTCGGCCCACGGCAAACGAGTACTAGTATTCTGCAGCCCACGTTTGTGTGTGGGCTTACTTCCCCAATAGCACACACTGAGCACGCACAGCCTCCTGCGAACTCCCCCTCCCACAGAGCAGCACACACACCGCCGCCGCCGCTGCCGGACGGCGGCCGGAAGATGGCCTCGCTGGCGATCCCCGACGAGCTACTAGTGGACATCTTCCTCCGCCTCCCCACCCCAGAAGACCTCATCCGCGCCTCCGCCGCCTGCGTCTCCTTCCGCCGCCTCGTCGCCGACCGCTCCTTCCTCCGGCGCTTCCGCAAGATCCACCCCCCGCCCCTCCTCGGCTTCCTCGACTCAGGTCGGCACCTCTTCCACCCCGCCGTACCGCCTCACCCCTCCGCGCCGGCGGCCAGCGCCGTCGCCCTCGCCGCCGACTTCTCCTTCGCCTTCCTCCCCGCCCCCCACCAGGACTGGTCCGTGCGGGAAGTCCGCGACGGCCGCGTCCTCCTCGACAGACCCCGCCCCCACGACTCCGGTGATGGGTTCGGAGCCCTCTTCAAGGAGATGGTGGTGTGCGACCCCCTGCACCGGCAGTATCTCCTGCTCCCCCCAATCCCCGATGACATGGCCGCTCCGGTTGCGGACCACCTCATGATATATGGGCAGAGCTTCGCCGAGACCTTCCTCGTCCCTCCCGGCTACGACGAGGAGGAAGCTGCTACGGCTCCGGAGGAGACGTCATTCAGGGTGATCTGGGTGGTGCTGCTCCAAGCTAAGCAGATGGCCGTCGTCTTCTCTTCCCGCACAGGGCAATGGCGAGCCCTGACTCGGAGCGTGTCGTTGCCTCTACCGGATTTCACATGGATGGTTCACTTCAGGTCGCGCCATTACGCCCATGGCTGCTTCTACTGGATTTCAGGTGAAAAATTGCTGGTGCTTGACATTCAGAGGATGGAGTTCTCCATGGCTGTCCACCCACCCTGTGCCAGAGCTCCGAGCGACGATGTGGCCATCGCAGAGGCAGGCCAAGGCACGATTCGGATGTTTGTGCCTACACCCAACACGGTTCGCCGTAGTTTTACGGTTTGGCGAAACAATGGTGGGATTTCCACCCAGTGGCAGTGGCAGATGGAGAATGAGACAATCTCGCTGCCTTCTGGGTCCTTGCTCACGGGCGCGGTGGGGAGGCACTTGCTCCTATATCATGTCGGAAGCTCGTCGATCAGGCGAGGTTGTTACACGCGGGGCGTCGACACATTCCAGTTTGAGAGGGTGTGTGGTTCTGCTTCATTGCCCAAGCCGTCTCATGTATATTGCAACTTTCCACCGTCGTTATTATCGTCACCGACGGTGTCAAGTGGTAAGCTTTTTGTTGAATGCCAGAAACCTCCTTCCCTTCATATCACTACCACACAGCTTACAGTTCAAATGGTCACAATATTTATCTCCACTAAACAAAAATATTTGTCATGCAAAATAATACCTATTTTCCCTTAGAAATCCCAATTGTTTTCAGTTCACACCTATGTTTATCTCCTCTTCATGACATCTATCTTGAGCTGTAGCTCTGCATGTTTGGGCACTTTATTTCATCTATAGTAAGTTACTAAGGTTCCGAACAAAAAACAAATTCATCCGTAGTGATTTACATCAGTACTTTCTGTCAAAAACCCAACTCTGTTTGTCTGCACGTAGATGTAAACCTTTTTGCACCTTCCCCTGTTGGCAGTGCACTTCTGTGATTCATGCTGCCATTAGTCATTCGAGTTGATCCTCTTTAGTATTGAACTCTGATAATTGTACAACCAAGATATCTCCTTTGTTTAGCCTACTGTTGCAATGGAACCTAGGAACCTTCTACCGGATTGCCATTGGTGCTTTCTATGTGCAGATGTTTTTCTCCCTCTCCTTTTTGCATGTGCTTCCTTCTTTGATTTATTTCTCATGCGCGGCCTTCCTTTGAAGCATGATTGAGCTTAACTGCTTTAGCTAGTACCATTAAGAAGAAATGCTTACAGAAGTTGGTTGAATTTTGTGAGTACAGAATTGCTGGATTTGCTACTGGGTTCTCAATTCATAAGTTACTTGCAATTTCATTAAACCTTGATCACGGTACTACTGTTTTTCAATCAACATAGAACCATTTGAATCTCAAGGGCACTTCATATATAATATACTCCCTCCGTTCCAAAATAGATGACCCAACTTTGCACTAACTTTAGTGCAAAGTTGAGTCATCTATTTTGGAACGGAGGGAGTATAACGTAAAGACTAACAGTTGCACACCATAAAATAGAGTGATTTCAGCCTTGGTAGAGTGCAACTTTAAGTGAAACTGTCAGACAAGTGAAAATTAGCATTAACTAGCTTGTGTGAATGTAACGGCGTGAACTTGTGCAATGCAGCCACACCCCACGCTGACGTCCGGGGAGAAGGGGGCGCTGTGCGGGTGCCTGAACTACAAGAAGCCGACCCTGGAGGCATGGAAGTGCACGTCCTCGCAGCGGCCGCCCAGCTCTAAACTCCTTGTTCGTCGCGGGTGGCGTAGGTCGAGAGGGCGTGCAAGGAGACGAGGGGCCTGCCAGTACCAGGGTGTCCAGGAGGACGACAGCGGCCAAGGGCAACAAGTCCTTCAGCTGGAGGGGCTGCTTCCCTTGATTGTGATAGCTGGTCTCAGATCCTTTTGTAAGTTCATTCATTTGCCTGATGTGTTGTGCTGGTCTTTTGGTTTGTGCAACTGTTGGTTACTCACTGGTTAAGAGTCAGGTAAGGTAAATGAGCAAGATTAGCAGGTGGGATTGCGGAGCTTTCACCGCTGTACCCTGTTTGCTCTTGCCGTCCTGTGCAACTGTTGCTTGATGACTGGTCGACAGTGAATTAGTAACCCCTCTGATTTTTTTACTTCGCATGTTTGTTTTGTCTTTACAGTTTGACCAAATTTGTAATGCTGAAAAATATCAACATCTACTATACCAGATAAATACAGTATGAAAAAAGAATACTATTCCATGATGGATCTAATGATACATTGATATATATAATGGATGTTCTTGGTTCCCAATTACTACTACTTGCTTTCTTCATAAACTGTGCAATCTCCAATGCACAGAAAAGGGCAGGACTGAACTTGATGTTGGAAAGTAACCGACGGCAGTAACATGAAGTTCATCCAATATGCGAAGAGGTACATATCAATTCCAAAGCTGGATTTAATTTTATTTGTAACATCAAGTGCACCTCATGCCACAGGAAATCCAGAAGAGAGAATGAGTTGCAGGCAGGATGATTCCCAGCCTCGTGTTATCAGCGCTCTGGGTCTGTCATTACCGCTGGGATGCTAGAAAGTTCCCAAAAAAAAAACTGTATCATTTATGCCGCATATAACAGAGCAAGCACACCTGTAAATTTTGGGGGGCTAATATGGTTTGTATCAGTAGCATGTGTAAAAACTGAAGAGGGTGCAGTTCAATATAAAATGAAAATGAAGAGGGTGTGATGGTGACGGGTTTTTATGATTATATCTCTAGCCCGCCTTTTTTACTTTTATTGATTTATACAACTGGTATATTTGATTACAACAGCTATTGTTGTTACCTTAAAAAAACATTTATGCTACTCTGGTGTGCAGTGCACTATCTGCAAACAGGGGAGCATCGATGGCACTGTTCATCCCGAAAGGCTGCAATCATCATGTTCATCTCTCTTTTCTTTTTAAAAGCTACTTCCTCCGTCCCATAATATAAGAACGTTTTTGACACTAGACTGCAATGATCTGATACCTGTTCTTCTATTTGGTTTTAACTAATGGTCTGTTACAGTAACTGTAAATTAGTGCTGTTGTCTTCTACTAGCATTGATGGTTTCAGTGTCAATTGCTGCAGTTTTCCGCACATTTGTATCAAAATGGAGTAAAAACTCAAACTGGATTTCGGCTTTACTGAACAGTCCTACATCTCAGTGTTGAATTACCGTAAAATCCATTTGTCTTTTCTCTTTTAAAAGCTACTCCCTCCGTCCCATTCTCATACTGTAAGACGTTTGTCTACACTACACTATACTAGTGTCAAAAAACGTCTTACATTATGGGACGGAGGAAGTAGAGTGCAATGGTCTGATACATGTTCTATTAGGTTTTAACCAATGATCTGTTACTGGAACTGTAAATTAGTAGTGATATTATCTTGTGTTGACGGTTTCGGTGTCAATTGCTTCAATTTCAGCACATTTGTATCCAAATGGAGTGAAAGCTCAAACAGGATGCCTACCTTTACTGAACGGCCCTAGATCTCAGGGTTGGATCGCTGTGAAAATTCCCTCATTTATTCCAAAGCAGAGGTCCACAGCAGGCAGCCAGGTCTCTGGGGACCGAAGCTTCGATCTGAGCATGAGCAGTACCGGTCAATCATTCTGGGTTTTGATCCGGATCAAGGCAAGGGAAACACGTCAGCCGGGCATTCAACCAACCAACCAACCAACTGTGAAGTCCGTGCGCCATTTACTATGGTGTCGTCGGTCCTGCATCACTTATTATTGTTCAACACGCACTCATCTTGACCCTTTTTACTTGCTCCATAATAGAGAGTTTATTTACTGCATCCTCACAGCAGACGATTCAGTGGATTTTGGCCCAAGTTCTGACCGAAGAAGAAGAAGGAAAATGTGCAGCCTAGAAGGGAGGGACCCCGCCCCGTCCTAGAGAAATGGCGGCTCCGAGCTGACCACCATGCCGAGGATGCCGCTCCAGTAGCTGCTGCTGCTCTCTCCGTCGCCCGAGACCTGACCGCCGTGCTCGGCCTGGCCATTGCCGGACTCGCCCCAGCACTCCAGTGCACCGTTCGCACCGACACCGGATCCAGCGAGCAGCACGTCTGTGAGGCCAGCCCCGACGCCTACGGTCCCTTGGAACCACGGCTCCTCGCCGCAGCCAATGATGTGCTCGTCCCCCCTCTCCGCGCCTTCCGGTCCTTGCATCCGCTGCTGGCGGAGGAACCTGCGCGCGCTGTCCTCCTCGCGCTCCAGATCATCGCTTCTCAACTTCCACGTCGTGGGGTCGCCCTCAGATATCCCAAGGCTGACACTGTTATTGTTACCGACGAACGTCAGCGTGGAGGTGGGTGACTCCAGGTCGAGCTTCGCGCCATGCCATGGCTGCAGCATGCCGAGGCACGGGGAGGCGGTAGGCTCTGGCAGGTTTATTGGGTGCAGAGGGACTGAGGTTGGTGTGGAGGCTGCTGTGCGCATCGTGGATTCTCGAGCC
The DNA here is from genome assembly GCA_021605145.1 of Aegilops bicornis. Classification (NCBI taxonomy): domain Eukaryota; kingdom Viridiplantae; phylum Streptophyta; class Magnoliopsida; order Poales; family Poaceae; genus Aegilops; species Aegilops bicornis. The sequence continues at coordinate 859,060,166 of CM038670.1, read as the reverse complement.
AGGCGCCCCTCGGCCTCGAGCCGGGCGCTCTCCCACTGGGCCATGTGGCTGAGGCTCGCCGCGGCCTTGGCTGATCTGACGTCGTCTGCGGTGCCTACGGGAGCTCCACTGGCGGCCTTGTGGGTGACGGGGTCGATCCCCATCTTGGCCAGCCTCTTCTTGAGGTGGGTGTTCCAGTAGTTCTTGATCTCGTTGTCGGTGCGCCTCGACAGGTGCGTCGCGATGGCAGACCACCTGCACAGTCCCAGGAAGCAAAGCTTAAGAACTGATCATACTCATGCATTAGTATTGCTGGACAACAGAATAAGCACAATGCCAGCCAAAATTCTTTATTCTGGAAGCGCAAAAAATCAGGAGGATTCCGAATACGCTGATATTTGGTGCATTCAACACTACAAATTATTCGTTTTCCATTTTGCTTTCAGATGTGATAGGAGTGGAATGCATAGACATGGAATTTTTTTTTCAAGCAATTATTATGGGCAGAGAGCAGTCTGACAAGGTCAGAGACTCTGCACTTGATCTTAGACCCGAACAAGAATGCAGGTAAGACATTCATGACACGGCAACAGAAGGATCTGTACTACTCTGAAAGGGAGCTTAAGTTGGTAACTGTGCTGTAATAATCTGAGTACAAAAAATTATACTATACATGAAAACGACTACACACCTGTTGCCGAGAAGAGCATGAAGCTGGATGATGGTCTGTTCTTCCTGCAAGCTGAACTTGCCCCTCTTGATGTCCGGCCTCAGGTAGTTGGTCCATCTCAGTCTGCAGCTCTTGCCGCACCTCTGCAAACCTGCAAGATGTTGGCCGAACCCTCATCAACTCCGTAGAAAGACGCCTCTGTTCCTCAGCAACCGGATGGAAATCAAGCTTTCGTAGACTCACCGGCCTTGGAGGGCAATGCACGCCAGCTCCCGTGTCCATGCTCCTCGATGTGGGCAAGAAGCTTCTCGTCCTCCTCCGGCGTCCATGGACCTTTCTTCAGGCCGACCTTGTCACAGCATGGCGATCGCCCCATTGGAGTAGGCCCGTAATATGCTGCTGCCTTTCGGAAGCCAGGAGCTGACAGCTGAGTGCAGAGGAGCTAAATAGAGCAGCAGGAGAGGGCAAGTTAGAGCTATACATCATTAGCACAATATGAAGGTATGGAAACTGAACTTTCCACGCCTTATCATCATGACATAAATGCCCTTTTGACGGTCTTGTTTTGGCGCAGGTTACTGGGGGCAAGAAGATGTACAGCTCCTCACCAATCGACTGAATGTAAGAGTAACAAGCAAGTGACTTTCAGTTGAGTATGAGTTTAGCATTCAGGTCCACGGCTATGGCCCTTGAAATAAAAGCTGCTATAACTCCAAGCGGTGATTGGACCCCTCTACTATGGCACCAAGTCTAGGTTGGTGAGACCGTAAGGTAATTTTCTTTTTGCCTGAAGTTATTGAGGGTCAATGTTCGTTACGTATGTTGCTTCATTTTGGGATGAGTCCTCTTAGAGGAGCAACCCATTTGGTACAGCCATTCTGGCAGTCCAGTACAAAACATAGGCTTATTAATATGCAATGTCTACCAATGCTTGGAATTAAGGATTTAATTATAATAATCTCAGGATGAACTGTTTGGTGTACAGCTGTAGATGGAGTGGAAGTTTCTTTAGCAAACGCGATTTGTACTGGTGAAGCTCAACATGGATTTGAAGTAGCTTTCAGTAATGGCACCAATGCCAACCTTTTTTTTTTTGAATTTATTCCACGCAAAAAAAAATTGAAGCGAGAATAACTTATGAACTGATTTTTTTTAATGTTTTTGTGAGATGCAGGAAGATACTGGAAGCGTTACAGTTGAAAAGGTGAAAAAGACGACATCTGGATAAACGTGTGTTAGTATGATATGGGACCATTAGGGCAGTGGATGGTCAACATCAAACTACATGAGTAGCTTTATTTGCAGTTCTGTGTAAGGAAACACTTACTGAATAGTGGGGAAAATGGGAAGGAAACAAAATGATCAATAAACGTAATACTGCACACATATAACACATGGATATAAGCGCTGCACTATCTACTCTAGAGAAGTAGAGAGGATAACATGCAGTCTCAACCTAAAAATACATGCCCAGTGTATGAGTAAGATACGGGGGTACTTCAACTGAACTAAAGCAAAGAGAGGGGGGAAAGAAGGATACCAAACCTATTTCATGACAAGAAGCATTATTCAGCCTAAGATAAATAAGCATTATGACATCTTAAAGACATAATTTGTGTTTATAACAGCACAGTTGCACTGTGTTAGAATAGAGAACATGTGAACATACTAACTGGAGACAGGTCAGGGATGAAACACTTACCTCATTGCGAAGGAAGTAAGGACAACCGTGACCCCATCGAATTAACTATGTAATATTGCATTATTCAACATTGTGGTACATGTTCTTCAATCTGCACATGGCTTTTCAGACCAGATCAACCCCTTGTGCCAGTGGAAGATTGTACCGTCTTGTTTAACACCTTGGTTGCCTCCTGCAAAGGAAAGCTTGGACGATCTGCTGGGAAGCTGTTGTTTACAGCATCCATTCTGTGCCTCTCACTGTCTGAGTAACATGTTGGCCTGAACCAAACTTGTCAATGGAACAATGAATAAGTTCACAATGTTTCAGTGGCATATAGCTAGAGATTTAACTGCAATTTCAAATAAAGGCCAGTTAACAACTGTTATCACGATGAAATTGCTAAATAACACAAATCATGAAATCAGACACTGCAAGTCTACTTCTTTGAAGCTATGGCGATTTGATAGGTGGCATTAATTTGCAATCAGGTTAAAGATTGCTGGCATAGGTGGAAATTATTTTCATTAAGTTTAGAGGGTCCTAGACTGTTAAAATTTCCAGCACAGGTAGTAAATGTGCAACCATACAGATAAAGTGATTTTTCAAAATATAGTAACTCGATGGGTTTGGAAAAGTACATGTGATTCCAATGCAAATACCTCTTCCAAATACATCTATTATAAAGACATGCACTGCAGGATAGAAGTAACAATGACAAATAAGGCACTTAAAAATCTACTCTCAGACAGACAGGCCCCTATGAAACAGCCACTTTTTCAGCAGACATCTAATTAGCAGAATATCATTGTCCATAACCTCTTCTACTCTAATATGTAAGTTGTGAAAAAGGGATATGCATACCTGGAGGAAGAATTGATTAGTGAGAACCGACGCTGGTGTCCTGCCATGTTAGTAAATAGGGCAGCTGTTATGACTATTGTAATCTAGAATAGAGAAGCCGATGGACCAATACCAACTTGTAAAAGGTCATACTGAACCAACAACCAGTATTAGATGGTAGTAGCAACAACAGACAAGAACTCGTGGAAATTTGTGTGTACTTTAACCCCTGCCACTTGCGCATGATACAGCGTTAGCATGATATGCACAAGTTGATTTTATTGTAAGCTGGAAGGTTCCGGACAACATAAAAGCCACCAGCTATGCATTCAGTGCAAAAGAATTAGCAAAAACTAAGTAGAAGAACATAAATAAAAGCACAACAAATTGTAAATGACAGGAACAGACCCTATGAAATGATGCGCAAAGATCCACACTTTCACACTGCTACACATATGCACCCTACATACTAGTATAAGTCTAGATCCACCTGTGATTATGAAGATGTGCTCTAGCTAACTAATATGGCGGTAAAACCTTTTCAAACAACTGACAGTAAAAATTTATTAGGCAGAATATGCGATCAGGGTCCAGACAGGTTCCATCTGGTCTCGGTGACAGTTCAGACCTAAGCATACCATAACCATTTTGCCAAACACCATTGCTTCTCTGACGTGCTCTGACAAATCACGTATGTGGGGGATAGCAATGTTAGGAAACTGGGAGCAGTGCAAATACATTGGTGTTACAAGCACTGGAGCAGGATGAATCAAGACGTTAAGTAAAACTAACATCAAATTTTATCATGATCACTTGATCAGCATTGTCGAATGAGCCATGCAGAAGCTCAGTATCAACGTACATTCCCTGAAACATACACAACACAGCTCACCTTACATGAGAAGAGCATCACACTTGTTGAACCTCGGAAGACCCTGACCCTCTGAATATGCCATCCCGATAGCAGCCTCACCATCCTTCCCTACGCCCATGTAATAGAGTCTCCAATCATACGGCCCATCCATTTGCACCAGGCACGGGGCGCCGACCCCAGCGACGTCCCACTCATCATCATCCTCCGACGGGCGCAGCGCTGGCGATTCACTGCACCGCCTCCACCCTCTAAGCCCGTCCTCCGACACGGCCAACCCAATGCTCACCCCGCCATTGCCGTCCAAACCCTCGTACGCCATCATGTACCGACCGGCGGCGCGGTCACGGACGACATGCCCCTGCCGCACCCCGCCTTCGTCGAACGACCCGGGCCCGCCCCCCTCGAGCGCCTTCCCCACCCTCTCCCACCGGATGCCGTCCCTGGACCTGGCCACCCCGACCGCGTGCCTCTGGGACATTTCGTCGAACGAGTGGTAGTACATCCGGAGGTCCCCGTCGGCGTGCATCACCACCTTGGGGGCCGCCGCGCAGCGCTTCTCCCAGCCCTGCGGGTGGTCCTCCCCGACCCCGAGCAGCGCGCCGGTGTGGTGGGCCCCCTCGATGCGCGCCCAGTGGCGGCCGTCCTGGCTGATGGCGAGGCCGGGCAGCGCGGCGACGTCCGCGGCGGGGAACGGGGACGGGAGGCGCGCGTCGTTGGAGCCGGTGTAGTAGAGCCAGTACACTGCGGAGGAGGAGGGCGGGAGGCGGCGGGACGACGGCGCGTCGGGGCCGGAGATGACGAGCACGTCGCCGGGGCGGACGGCGGCGGTGTCGAAGACCCACCACTCGGTGGAGGGCAGCAGCGGGTCGGGCGCCACGGGCGCGCTCCAGCGCAGGCCGTCGGGGGAGGTGGCGAGGGCGACGCGCGCCCCGGAGTGGTACCAGAGGAGCCAGTCGCCGGCGGGCAGGCGCTTGACGACGGGGGAGCCGGCGCCGCGGAGGAGGAGGCCGCGGGAGGAGGAGGCGGCGGGCTGGTGGTGGCGGGCCGGGGCCTGGCAGCGGAGAGGGGAGGCGAGCGGGCAGCGCGGCGGCGGGAGGAGGTTGGCGAGGAGCATGGCGCCGCCGGGTGAGAGCTTGGGCGTGACGGCGGCGGAGCCGGGGATTTGGATGTGCGGCGCAAAAATCCAACGGCCGGATGACAGAGAAAACCGTCATGAAATTCAAGCGTTTGTTTGGTTTAAAAAAGAAATGAAATACTGTAGAACAGAAATGAACGTGCAAAATAGATTATTTTTTAGTGTGCAAAATACTTATAATTTTGGATGTTTGGTTCACATGGATATAGAAAAAAAAACACAAATTGTAATAACAGCAGTCAAACCACATGCGGTGAAAATGGCGACCGGACTTAAGCGGTTGTTACTTTGTTTGCTTATTACTATCAATATTCTTAAAAGTACAGACAGTATGCAAAAAAAATATTGTGTAATGGGATACTCCTGTTAATTAATTGAATTTCTAGATGTCTTGTAGTATGTCAAACTTTCTAACGCTAGGCCAAGGTTTATGAAGAGCATCAACAGCCGCGCGCCTTTTCCCTTCCTAAACATTCGAAACGGAAGAAAATCATATGCGACCGGGTCGTCCACTCAGAACGGAACGACCCATTCCATCAGACGCCACGTGGACCCCCGAATCTCAAAGCAACCACCCCTATCTTCTTCCCCAACAGGTCGTCGCCTATTCCTGGCTTCCTGTGCTGCAGCGCCGGCATACCGGCAAGTACCACTCGTTCCTGGCGTGAGTCTGCGGCGTCGGGAGGCTCGCCGGCGACCTTGTGGGGCTCACCTATTTCGTGCTTCCATCTTGAAACTCGGTAAATCCATGATGAAGTTCCTGCCGCCCTGCTCCTTTTATTCACAGGTCCAGCGGAGAGTACTGCTGCGGCAGGGACGACGTCTCGGCTGCCGGCGCCCGCCGCATCATGGTGCTACTCCTCCCTGGGCGCAGCCTCGCGGGGCTCACTCTGGCTTCTCTGCTGGGCCTCGTGAGGCTGAAGGAGCTCGATCCAAGCCTTTCTGGTAGATTCTTCCACTCCGTCGTCAGACCGGAGAACTAGTGGTACAAATCAATACGGCGACGTTGCAGCAAAACTGATGGCCTGACAGGGAAGAATATGGTAGTGGTTGCCTTGTGATTTGCGGATCCACGTGGCGTGCGATGGAACGGGTCGTTCTGTTTCGAGCGTACGATCCGGTCGTATATGATTTTCATTCGTTCGAGACATTTGCGGTTAGCGCCTGGTAAAAAATAATATCCCAACCAGAACCCTCACTTTCTCTGTAAACACCCGACTGGCCGACACTCCTAAAACCCAGATCATTACGTGGGGGCAATATGAGAAGTTGCGGGCGTGCCCAGGCAACGCTCCATGTCAACTACTGGTAACCAATGACCCCACCTGCAGCCACTATTCCTTTGCTTTTTGGAAAGAAGACTGCAGCATCAACTATCACTCACTGGCCCGTGTGCCATATTCGTCCACGCGTGGTTTTCACCGGCCCGTGTGCCACATTCGTCGTTGTTGTGTGCTTTTGGCAGTGTCACGTACAAGCAGCTCATTGAAATGCCATAATGTGCGGAGAACAATTTGAGGGGTGTGGTTGTGTGTCATAAAAAGTAAGAATTCAAAGCGGACACACCCGGACATTGATCAGACGCGTCCGCGCATGTTGAAGGAGCCAATTTATAAATTGTAGTTGTAAATGGCGTACGAAAATTATATTAACATCTGAAACACCAAACTAATTTTATTAGATTATTAACAAGATATAATCATATAGTGTGTGTATTTAATTTTGTACTCCCTCCGTTTTAAAATAAGTGTCTCAACTTTGTACTCATGTGTTATTTATACACTTGATCGAACTTAAAGGACAGACAAGTTAGATTTAGCCATGCCCCATGCGGCAGATTGACAATTGGTTTCTTATCAAACGAACTTTCTGGTACTGCCATATGTGGACAAGGAACAGAGACAGTAGACACCTGATGCTGTTGCTAACTACTCTATCCATTCACAAAGATAAGATGTCTTGACACTTTAATATAGACTACATACAGACTGAAATGAGTGAACAACACACTAAACACTGCATGTCTATATATACATATAGAAGTTAAAACATCTTATATTTGTGAAATGGATGGAGTCTATGCGATGGTTCTAGTACTCATGAAATTCGATAATAAATGATAATCAAGTTAGTTTGTCCGCTATTATCCATATATTTCATATCAACTATGCTTCATTCCCATGTTACAAGAACCAAGGAGAAGCTTGCAAATTTGCAATATAGATCTTCCCATCTGCTTTCCAAAAAATCTACTTGTAGTACTGTTTTTTTTCAAGGGTGCATGTAATTTTGTTTCATTCCATTACTTGTGTTGACGAATATTTAGTGGGATTACTTTAGAGATATACGCCCTCCTTTAAGTATGGCACTAAACAAGAGAATTTCAACTAAATATTTCGCGGGCACTGCTACTGGTGTTGACCCTCTGTTCATAAACATGTAGTCCACAGAAAATTCTCAGATTGCCCATTAAAGTTAGTACAAAATTGAGACACTTATTTTGAAACGAATGGAATAGTTAGTAGCTTCAAACATGAGTAATTCTGGTTGCCATCTTCAACATGTATATAACCAGCTTGTAAGTAGAGTACATGTTTATCTCTCTGATGCCACAAGGGCAAGGCTATCAACATGAAACTAAAGGGGAACTAAAGACTATCAGCATGAAACTAAAGGGCAAAATCATAAACCTCGTGCTCAGGCCATCGACGCCAAACAATTAAAGGGCGGGGAAAATTGTTTCGACAACGGTGGGACGCAACGGCGCGCCTTTGCTTCTAGCCAGGTCTAGTCTCAACCTGGTCTTCTTCCGTTGATAGAGGAGGGATTTGTTCTGCCGGCAGCTACATAGGTCCAGGACAGGGCGTCCCGAGCATCTGCGTCGAGGCACTCCAGCTTCTCAAGGCACGCGCAGAACGACTCCATCCCATCCACATCCTTCGCCTCCTCGAAATGCTTCAGAAATCTCTTCACGAGCTCTGGCGGCGGTGCCCAGTTTTGGGTGTTGACTATCTTCTCTGCGTCCCTCCAGACCTGGAGCGCTGCTTCGATCCTGGATTTCTCCAGATAGGACTCAGCGAATATGTAGAAGGTCACAGGATTGGAACGGCCTTGGGCCATGGCTGCCTGGCGGAGAGCCTCGGCTTCGTCTGTCATGTCCTTGGCAAGGTAAGCTTGAATCATCACGTTTGGTATCCTCATGTCAAAGCTCTGTTGAGTGAATTCCCACTCCTGGAAGACCTGCTGCATGGAGTCGAAATCGCCTAGCTTTTTCAGAGATGAAAGCATCACTAGGTAACTTCTGTTTGAACATATCTTTAGTTCTAACCTCAGAGATACCCAAAGCCTCTTGACCTCAGACAAATTGCCGGAACTGGCATAGAGGGAGAGAAGATTATGCCAAGCAAACATCTCACCCTTGTCCATGACTTCCTCGGCTTTCTTTAGGGCCAATTCCGCCTTGTCAAACTGCCCCACTTTATTGTAGTTGTTAGCCAGCACAGTGTACATGGACCAGTGAACCGGAATTGACTTCTCGAAATCTTCCAGGAACTTCTCGGTGGATTCTAGGCCATTAAGCATAATATGGCCTTCTGTCAGGATGCAGTATGTAAAATTATCTGTTCGTATGCCATTTCCTCGCATTTCTTCAAATGTTCTGAGGATTTTCTCTGGCTGGCCTGCCTTCAGGTACAGGGACATCAAATTCTGGTACACCAGTGTACTCCGAACGATGTTCATGGTTCTCATTTTTTCATACAGTTCCAGACCTTTCTCTGGCTTGTGTTCTGCATAGCAGTTAAGCAGAGAGGAATATGTTTTCACTGATTTATGCATATCCGGAAGACTTGAGAAGTATTCTTCAGCAGCTTCTAGCCCATTCACTTTGCATACAAGGTCAAGCCGCAGCGCATGATCCCCAGGAAGCAAGCATGCCCCACGAGCTTCCATCCAGTCTATCAGCTGCAAACATACAACATGGTCAATCGTAATATAGTGAACATAAGTTCCCTTTGCTAGAAAGGGGGCTTCAGATAAATACTTAGATGTAAAAAGAGAAAAGGTCCATATGGAACTATTATATACAGAAGTACACACAACTCCAAGAGAAACACAATTGGCGATTTCTGATGACGTACAAAGTTTAGAGGGGTTAAATATAAATAAAAGTAGACTTTCGCGATAGTTGAAGACATGGGTATTTTTTTAATATAAATATTCCGAATCCGATTTGCAGCATGATTCCGCATAAAGCAAAGAATGTAAAACTGATGCACTACTGGCGTTTTTAACAACCCGACCATAAAAATAATTTCCATCATGCTAGTCAGAAGATATACTCACCAAACTAAACTAAATAGATAAAATTCACAGACGAGCACTTCTACCAGCAACTTTTGGCAAGAGTCATTCCATATGGCTGGTATCAAGTTGCGGATGACCGTAACTTTCCATCCACAGTTGGACAGTCAAACTGAGGTGATTTCGCTGCCTAACTAGAGAGCGCCCTCAGCATTGTGCTAAGTGAATCACCTACTCTTATTCTATAAACCAGACAAGGCAAAGATAACTGCTGTTCATAATCAGATGAGGGATAGGGATGAGTTTTTCAAGGAAATAAGGGAAAGATTACTGCAAGTTCAGGCTGTTATGAAAGACCAATATGACCAGAACCACTGCCAGGTTGACTATGCTGTAGGCCAGCGGGTTTGGTGGGGGCTACCGTACCAGGTGTCAAGGAGACAGTGCAACCTTTATGGACCCTTTAAAATTTTGGAATGAACTGATTCAGTGGCCTGTCATTTTCAATTTCTGTCTGTGCCAAGATACATGATGCCGTCCACGTGGCTCTGCTCAAGGAGTATCAACGAGACCATGCTAATGTGGTTGTGACCCTCCCAGACATTCTGCATAGGCGAGTGCTTCCTACCCAGACAAGGTGGTGCATACAAAGTCGAACCATGGACAATGTGAGCTCCTGGTTCAGCGGAGGCGCACAGCAGCAGCTGATGCAATGCCGCTCCCAAACTCATTTCTCACTAAAACTGATAACACAACAAGATCCAGAGGGATACATCAGAGACCAAGCCTCCAGCTTGAAACCAAAAATCGCTACTTGCAACTTAAAAGTTCGTCTCCCAAACTTCAAAAAAGCCAACAACTTACAGGGAACCCTGAGAGAACAAAGCAAGGTACCAGAGTCAGACTCATCAGCAAGAATCAGCGCTGGCAGCATCACAAGAATCAGAAGTAGCAGCAGGCGTGTAGCCATGTTAATTAGAGAGCGTGTCTTACTTATCCTAGTTAGAGTTTGCAAGTCTGACATATTGACTTTGGTAGCTGGTCAGTTCCTACCATTAATTCAAGTCCATATAATTGTAAGGACAAGAGAAAATAGTGTCCAAACACAGAAAAGTTTCAGAGCCTCCTAGATTCAGTCGGGACAAGTCCCAAAAGCAGACTGGAGGGTGAATCTTTTGCCTCCGTACTACCCCCTGAGATGTGATCCTCGTTCCCAAGATCATTTCTACCTTCCCTTGCCCAGTTTCGAAAGACATGCATAACTAACTGCGGGGTTGGGGTGGGGTTCCGAGTGCCACAAAATAAGGCTTATCAGAAATCAGACTGAACTTTTATCGGGGGCATGTAAACTAAATGAGTTACTGGTATACTGGTAACTGGATGAATAAATTACAGGGTACCTGCGCAGATTGCACAGGCAAAGCGGCTAATGGTGAAGACAGACACTATAACCATTGCGATCCTCTCTGCACTAAATGTTTTCTGTTGTTTATTAAACAGCACTTGAGCTAAAACTAAACTATCCCCAGGCATCAGCATTTTCAGGTAGCAGCTGGAGACGGCTAATTTAGACTATCATCTTCAGAATCTACTACTTATTTGCTAATTTAGACTAATTGGTGAAGCCAACATTTGGTACCACTAGACAGTAACAGAATAAGGTTTCAGGTTTTCTGTCGCCAAAATCTAAAGCTACACTTGCAGTTGGTCAGAACCCTTGCATTTCAATCACCAATCCACCTGTAGATGGCCGCGTCGCCTGTCCTAGACTAGATCCAAGAATCAGATAGAGGCGCGGCCACATTGGAAACCAAGGGGGGTGGGGTGGTGGGGGGGCGGTCAGGCTTACCTCGAGGGCGTGCCTGTGATGCCTGAAGTTGCGGAGCTTGCGGACGTAGGAGAGGAGCTGGTGCTGGCAGAGCGGCTGTCTCTCGCGGAGCCACCGGTCGAGCTCCGGCGCCACGCACGCCGCCGGGGGCAGCTTCGACAGTCGTCTGTACAGGGGGAGCCACGCCACCCGCAGTACCGGGCCCTGGCGATACTGCGCGTGCACGAATCCTGCCGGAACCGGCGGGGCCGGCGGCGAGACGCGCCGCAACGCCGCCGTGGCCGCCGTCCGCAGCATCGGCGGTTCTTGGAGTTTAGGCGGGGAGGACTCGGGAAGTTGTCCTCCGAACTCTCGACCCTCGGCCGCAAGAGGAGCGGAAGAGCCGCCGCCGGTTAGGGACGAGGGAGCCGCCGCCGGTTAGGGACGAGGGAGCCGCCGCCGGTTAGGGACGAGGGAGCCGCCGCCGGCGAGGAAAATGGGCGGATGCGGGGCGCCGGGAAGGAAGGGAGGAGTGCGGCGCGCGGCCTGGGCTTTCGGCCCACCAACCGACGGAAAACCTAGCGACCTCGGCGGCACGCGCAGACGGGAGGCGAGCTTTATTTAACCCGTCACAGTAAAATTTAACCCGTCACAATGTTTGCAATGGCACAAACAAAAGATTATATGACCGCCTAATCAAACATGACGGTCAACCCCAAAAGGTAGTGCATACTTTTGCGAGGTTGTGAGCTTTTAAATTCGAGATTCCAAACTCACGAACAACATCACACATAGTGAACACCAAGGCGTGATATATAATTTTGATATCGCGCACCGCCACTTTACAACATGAGGCAATATGAATCCGCTTAACATATAATCATCAACGAGAGCAACGCCTCTTCTCTAGCCGCAAGGGCTTCAAGCCTTGTCATAGGATCACACGTGCCTGTGGAAACTGCAGTCGATACCTTACCCGTCGCAAAGAAGAGTCGGATCGTTGTACACATTGGATCCTTCAAAATAGCCCAATGCCGAATATAGAAGCATGCTATGAAACCTTCTGTTCATGGGGACTTGCTTGGGTGCATCATAGACGTACATCACACAATCTCTCATTCATAGCCTCGGTCACCTTAATCTCAATTGCATAAGTGACCACTTGTGGCCTAGTGTCATCTTGGGCGGTGATTTTTTTTTTATAGAAGTCGATGGCCAAGGCCCCTGTCTCTTTATGATCTGCCAAAAAACCTCCATCCTTCCGAGCCAACAGAGACTTTAGGTTTTTTTTTTGAAACAGAGGCAAAGATTGCCTCATCTATTAATTAAGCAGAAGAGAATTGTCCAGTTAATTACGAAAAACCGGGCAAAAACCGGAACAACAAGGGCCAAGCCCACTCCCATAGAATAAAACACACAGGGCAAAGCCCATCCTAATCGACGACAAGTCGGCATGCGGCCAGACAACATAGCTCTGACTCTGACGAAGAACACATAATCTCATAGTAGTTTAAAGGATATCGCAATGCGGCATATTGCGCATGAAAATATGCCGCATTGCGATATCCTTCAAACTACTATGAGATTCTGCGCATCAAGCTTTTCTCCCTTCTCCACTTTGAGCTGGTTTGTTCTGCGTATTTCCTGGCTGGTTTGTTCTCTGTGTGCCACTTTGAGCTATGAACCGATCTAAGCAGTGCACGATGGTCCGATTCTGTCATTTGGACGTGCGTGATTGGCGTATTATCAAAGGCCTCCTAGAACCTTGCGGTTGGTTATCCCAGGTATAAGGTCCAAGGGGGAAAATATCGTGTGCTCCGAAGGATTCCGTGCTCCGGCTGCACCCTGCGCATCTGGAACGTTGGGTATGGAATGAAGGGACAAGATGGAACCCGAACGCTCCACCCTTCAGTTTTTGCAAAAATCACCTCAGCTAAGTACAGAATAGGCGTAACTTTCTCCAACCTGTGCTGACCCAACTTTGGGCGAACACGAACAGAACAGAGCTCCGGCGGCGGACCTCGCCGGCTGCTGCGCTGCGACCTCACCGGCTGCGCTCCGGCGGTGGTCCGACGTACAGAGGACAGCCCGGCCCATCCCCGCGCCTCCGTTATCCACCTCCGCGCCACCCTCCACCCCCACCCCCCTCACCACACCCAGCGCCTACCTCCGCCATCCGTCGGCGGCTAGATCCGCCATCCGCCGACGCTGGAGAAGAGAAATCAAGCCGTCAGATATCCTTTTGGATGTTACAGATCTGTGTTTTTATTTCTGTATTATGGTTCTAATCCATCACCCCATTATGCTGATTGTGTTAGATGTAGCTAATCTTATTTGAGTAAAATGTGCTTATCTCTCTCTGAATCAGGGCACAGGCAGTAATCAATGGAATATCTTGCTATATTTTTCTTAGACTACATATTCGAGCAATTGCAAATAGAAAAATGTCTGCAACTTATGGCCTGAGATGAGTTTGAGGTAATTTTAACTGAGTTCAAAGTAAAATGTCAGCAACTTATGTACAGAAAAATGTCAATGTCGATGAAGCACCTAGAACTTGTACTGATCAATGGAGGTTAATAGTAGCAAGTACATACACATCTGGTCAGATCATCTGAATGTGGTTGAATCGTTGGTTATATTGTAAAAGCAATCAGGCTGGCATAACCAAGAGAGAAAATGGCGGCTATGGATAAGAAATACAGTTTTCATTAGAAGGAAAGGAAATAATAAAAAAAGACAAGCTAGATGCAGCAGAACATCCATATTTCTACAAGTTTTGGTTCAGATTCCTTTCATTTTCTGCATGTCCATCCTAATACTATGTACGGGTGAAGACTGAATAGTCCGAAAAATATAAGCTACTGCCTGAACATTTATGTTTGTTTGTTCTGAAATAAGTGGATGCAAGCAATTATAGGGCAGTTAATTTCATTTCATCCTCTGCTACTATCTCTCTCTCAAGGACGACAATTCCAGTTAGGATGGAGTTAGTAACCGGCATATAAGCAATGAATCTACACTTAATTAACTAGAAGGAGCAAATTAAGCAGCGCATGGGATGGGATTGGTGGGCGTGCTATCGTTGGGTCCATGGAAGTGGACAACGAACTCTTGCGAGGAATGCTGCTGTACTCAGGAATGTTCTTTATTAGCACCGTTTTCATAACTCTCTTTTCTTTAGTACATCTAAATGTTGCATTAGACATTTTCTTTCTTCGCTACTTTAACCTGTGACTTACTTTTTAGTGCACCTGCATGTAATATCTTACATTTTTTGCTGCGTCGAGCAGGGAATGATGGAGTCACTGACTAGTATTGCTCCAAGTGTCGGATCAACTACAGCGATGGGACTTGAAGACGATGCCAACCATTTTTCCATGGTATCTCTTTGTTATATTACTCATGTTCATCTGTGTGCGTCACTTAACTGAAGTTCAGACAACATTGCTAGGTCCAAACGAGATTCGACATACATGATGAAGATCGTTACAGCACACCGAAAAGAACCAGTAGTCTACCCGCGTGTGTAAGTTTATTATTTAGTGATTTCATTTACTAGTTTCATGGCTTTCAGTTCTGGAGCTAATCCATTGTATTTTTCTTATGCAGGGGTCAACTTACGAGCCAGAGTGTGATGACAACCTACAACCCTCAATTGGAATGCGATTTGATAGCTGGGAGGCAGGTTTGGCATTCCATAGAATGTATGCTCATGAGGTTGGTTTCTCTGTACGCATATGGACACAACACAAAGGAGAGGGCGGTGTAATACTTTGGAAGAAGTTTGTTTGCGCAAGACAAGGTTGGAGGAAGAAAAAATCAGTGAATCTAGGTCAGGTTACTCAAGAAGTGCACAAAAAAAAGGCTAAAAGAAATATCAAGATAAGCAGATGCGGCTGTGAGGCTATGATGGGATTGAAGAGGCAAGGGGACAACAAGTACTTTGTATGTGGCATATTCTGATGAAACTCGCTAAAAAAATTGGACCCATCTTGAGAAACAATGAAGATTTTAAACCACGATCCATGGCATGTGTCTGGGGATCAGAGACTCCAGATGAGTTCGAATCACAGTGGTCCTCAATAAATTCTGAGTTTGGTCTAGAGGATAATGAATGGTTGATAGAGAAGTATGGTTTACGCGAATCATGGATTCCAGCATACTTTACGCGAATCATGTTGCAAACACAAAGGGTAGTGGCAAGAGACTGAAAAGAGGTTCAGAGGAGGCCATTAACAAAATGAAAAAGGTAAATAAAGCATAATGTAAATAGTACATCTTTTGTCATGTTTTCATAATGTGATTTTCTTCTTGTTTGCAGAGCAAGTAGCATCCAAGGTTTAACATCAGCATGTTTAGTATGTTTGCAAACTTTTGGTAGGGGTATTTATATTTTGCTCCTCATCTATTAAAGCATGTTGAGTATGTTTGCTAACCTTTTGACTTTTACTTGTTTAATATGTTGCAGCACAACCCACCCATGGGAGCGGACACCCTTTACTTTGCGTTAAATAATGGATGAAAAATGTGTTCGTTAATGTGATATATGGACCTAGTTCAAGTATACCATGTTGAATCTGTTGGTTCAAATGTGTACCTACTAATCTTCTATACATTGTTTGTAACTGTTGGGCTGCAACTCTAGTTATGTGCATGTGGATTAATGTGTATTGTCATGATTGTCGTTTATAAAGCATTCAGACTGTCATGCTATGAGCTATGAAATGTCGAGATGGTTGTTGATATGTTGCCTTCTAAGTTGAGAAAGGTGGTTAATACACCTGATGTTCTGGTCTTTGCATCTTTGGTGCAGAATATATGAATCCTGGACTTACTAATTCTTTATTTTCTTAGAATTAGCTTTACCTTCTCAAATCATCTTGCTGACTAAGGTTCATGTTGTGCACTCCATATGTAAAAAAAATGTTTTCATCTTGGGAAATCCACGATTCTCTCTGTACCATATAGCTGTTGTTGATTTTATACGTACTAGATGGAGGTACATGATGCCTCTGTTTATTCTGTTCCAAAACTGGGACGTCACAGATTCAGAAGATAGTGCATAAAAACATTGGTCATTCTGTACCTATATGGGGGGCTTTCTGCAAATTTGACAAGATGAGTCCTCCGCATTCCATCATGTCCCTAGATTTTCAATCCTACAGTTGTAGAGCACATGGTGCAGCCGGAGTACCCCGCCATCGGGAGTACAGGATATTTTCCCAGGTCCAAGGATATAACCCAGGTACATATACAGCGTCTCTGAATCCACCCATTTGCCATTCCTCACGACCATGAACTGCAAATTGTTCATGAGCCTCAAGAATCTCATTGAAATCCCCGGACACAGGGCCAATGATATCATACTCGATCTCACCTCAAATACTTGAGCGATTCCCGGCTATTTTTCCTTTCATGTCTTGCCGGCTGGCTCTCCATAGAAACCGGTGAACCTCCACCCCTTCTCCCCTAGCTTTTCATTCCGGATCACTACATCAATATATATGGATCACTGCTTCAAATAAAAAGAATCCAGCTTTCGGTGTTGCTACGTACTCATCCATATATTGGATGAATTTCATGTTACTGTCATCGGTTACTTCTGAACATCAAGTTCAGTCCGGCCCTCTTATATATAGCCTGGTAACTCAGATGAGTAAATATCCTCTCGAAACGGTTGACTGAATACCATCTTATACCATCCATCCCTCCTTTGCTCTAGTTTGAAACTTTACCAAGTTTATAGAAGTTTGTTCAAAAAAAAAAGTTTATAGAAAAAAGATACTCCATGGAATGGTATTTTTTCTTGCCAAGTTCATAGAAAAAAGATACTCCGTGGAGTATCATCAACATTCAAAAATACCAAATCAATATCATTAGATCCATCATGGAATGGTATTCTTTTTCATAGTGTTATATTTATCTGGTATAGTAGATGTTGAAAATTTTCAATATAAATTTGGTCAAACTGTACAGACAAAACTAGCATGCGAAGTACGTAGTAAAAAAGAACAGAGGGAGTACTAATTCCTTCCAGCGCTTGAAATCGTCAAGTAATAATACTGCACTGCCGATCGATCAGTCATTCGCAACAATTTCACAGGACGACAGAAGCAAACAGGGGGCAAACGGTGAAAGCTCGAAGTCCCAGCTCAGCTGCGCCAGTCTTGCTCATTTACCTACCCGACTCGTAACCAGTGAGTGACCAACACGCAGCACAAAAACCAAGAGACCAGCACAACACATCAGGCAAATGAATGAACTTACAAAAGGATCTGAGACTGGCTATCACATCCAAAAAGGCAAGCAGCCCCTCCAGCTGAAGGACTTGTTGCCCTTGGCCGCAGTCCTCCTCCCCGACACCCTGGTACCGGCAGGCCCCTCGCCTCCTTGCACGCCCTCTCGAGCTACGCCACCCGCCCCTGCACCCTCCGGAGGTCCAGCCCCTGCACCAGCCCCAGCGCCGCCTCCTCCTCGCCCACCACAACCCGCCTCTGCATTGTTGCCGCCGACGAACAAGGGGTTTGGAGCTTGGGCGGCCGCTGCGAGGACGTGCACTTCCACGCCTCCAGGGTCTGCTTCTTGTAGTTCAGGCACCCGCACAGCGCCCCCCTCTCCCCGGACGCCAGCGTGGGGTTTGGCTGCATTGCACAGGGTCACACCATTACATTGACACAAGCCAATGCTATTTTTCACTTGTCTGACAGTTTCACTTAAAGTTGCACACTACCAAGGCTGAAATCACTCTATTTTATGGTGTACAACTATTAGTCTTTAGGTTAAAATATCTTATATATGAAATGACCTTGAGATTCGAATGGTTCTATGTTGATTGGAAAGCAATAGTAATGTGATCCAGGTTCAATGAAATTGCAGGTAACTTATGAATAGAGAACCCGGTATCAAATTCAGCAATTCTGTACTCACAAATTCAACCAAGTTCTGTAAAAAAAGAATCTTAATGGTCTAAATCATGCAGCAACCAAGGGCAATTGTGTAGTACTCTAATTTGTGCGTTTCCATGCTTCAAAGGAAGGGTGCGCATGAGAAAGAAATTACAGGAAGCACAGACAAAAAGGAAAGGAAGATGATTAAAGGAGAAAAAAAATAACATTTGCACATAGAAAGCACCAATGGCAATCCGGTAGAAGGTTACTAGGTTCCATTACAACAGTAGGCTAAACAAAGGTGATATCTTGGTTGTAAAATTATGAGAGTTCAATACCAAAGAGAATACATTCTAAAGACTAATGGCAGCATGAATCACAAAAGTGCACTGCCAACAGGGGAAGATGTAAAAAGGTTTACATTTGCGTGCAGGCGAACAAAGTTGGGTTTTTGACAGCAAGTACTGATGTAAATCACTACGGGTGGATTTGCTTTTTGTGCGGAACCTTAGTAACTTGCCATAGATGAAATAAAGTGCCCCAACATGTGGAGCTACAACTCAAGATAGATGTCATGAAGAGGAGATAAACATATGCGTGAACTGAAAACAATTGGGATTTCTAAGGAAAGGACGTACGCATTATTTTGCATGACAAATTTTTGTTCAGAGGAGATAAATATTGCGATCATTTGAAATGTAAGCTGTGTGATAGTGATATGAAGGGAAGCAGGTTTCTGGCATTCAGCAGAAGGCTTACCACTTGACACTGTCGGTGACGCTAATAACGACGGTGGGAAGTTGCAATATATGTGAGACGGTTTGGGCAAAGAAGCGCACACCCTCTCACACTGCAATGTGTCGACGTCCAGCGTGAAACCACCCGACTTGATCAACGAGCTTCCACACTGATATAGGAGCAGGTGCCTCCCCACCGCACCCGTGAGCAAGGACCCAGAATCCAGCGAGAACGTCCTCTCCTCCATCTGCCACTGGGTAGAAATCGCAGCATTGTTTCGCCAAACGTTGTATTTAAGGCGAGACGTGTCGGGTTTAGGCACAAACATCCGGATCATGCCTTGGCCTGCCTCCACAATGGCCACATCATCGCCCGAATGTCTTGCACAGGGCGGGTGGTCGGCCATGGAGAACTCCATCCTCTGAATGTCAAGCACCAGCAGTTGAACCTGAAACCCAGTAGAAGCAGCCATGGGCGTAATGGCGCGACACGAAGAGAACCATCCATGTCGATAACACGAAGCCCGGCAACAACTCGGTTGAAAAGGCTCGCCATTTCCCTGTGCCGGAAGAGAGCACAGCGGCCACTAGCTTAGCTTCAAACAGCACCATCCAAATCACCCTGAATGATGTCCCCTCCTCCTCCGTGGCGGCTGCTGCCTCCTTGTCGCCGTTGCCGGGAGGGGCGAGGAAGGTCTCGGCGAAGCAATGCCCTTCTATGAGGAGTTGGTCAACGACCGAAGCGGCTAGGTCATCGGGGATTGGGGGAAGCAGGAGATACCGCCGGTGCAAGGGGTCGCACACCACCATCTGCTTGAAGAGGGCTTCCAGCCCATCGCCGGCGTCACGAAGGCGGGATCTGTCGAGGAGGAGCGGCCGTCGCGGACTTCCCGCACGGACCAGTTCCGGGCGGGGGCGGGGAGGAAGGCGAAGGAGAAGTCGGCCGCGAGGGCGGCGGCGCTGGCCGCCGGCGCGGAGGGGTGAGGCCGGACGGCGGGGTGGAAGCGGTGCTGCCCTGGGTAGAGGAAGCCGAGGAGGGGCGGGGGGTGGATCTTGCGGAAGCGCCGGAGGAAGGAGCGGTCGGCGACGAGGCGACGGAAGGAGGCGCAGGCGGCGGAGGCGCGGATGAGGTCGCCTGGGGTGGGGAGGCGGAGGAAGATGTCTACCAGGAGCTCGTCGGGGATCGCCGGCAAGGCCATCTTCCGGCCGCTCTCCGGCGTCGGTGCTGGCGGCGGCTGTGTTCTCACGAGGCTGTGTGTGCTCAGCTCATCTTTTTTTTTTTGAGGGGTTGTGTGCTCAGCTCATCTTTTTTTTTTTGAGGGCTTGTGTGTGCTAGCTTTTTTTTTTTGAGCAAACCGCACCCTTTATTGAACGTTCAAGCATAATGGGATACAGATGATATCGGACATAATACTAAGCCACATGGCGGGTAACTAAGAGAAGCAGCTGCCTTTGCCAAGGCATGGGCCTCTCCATTGTACTTTCTGTTTTCATGAATAAACTAAGGTCGTTAAAGAGTCTACTTTGATACTTTATGTCCTGTAAGATAGGGTAGTATCTACATGGAACTTCCTTCCTTAGATTCGTTACAACCTCAAGGCAGTCAGTTGCAACACAAACGGACCGGAGCTGAAGATCGGCAGCAAGAGAGAGAGCTTCGTTGCATGCTTCGGCTTCAAGGATTGTCGGATCGAGACGACCCTCGTAGATGATCGCCGAGGCTCCAATATATTCGCCCTTGTCCCTACACACACAAGAATCGAGGCAGCCCGGTCTCCTATCTTGGAGAAGCCCCATCGACATTGATTTTGTAATCATGGCTCGCAGCGGGAGCCACCCGATCCCACCACGGCTCACTTAATCTTGGATTTACATGCAAGTCCCTATAATTCACATGCAGGTCCCTAGGGTTTGCATTCCGCTCCTTTCTTTGTCAGATATTCGCTCGGCGGCGTCTCAGCCGCCAAGTACTTGTCCACAAAGATATGAGTGGATAACGGGCTCTGGAACTGGTGATCATGTATGGCTCGTCGCCGCGCCCGCCAGATGGCCCACATGGTAACAAGGACAGGGCCAAATCAGCAGTGTTTAAGGTGTCTACCAGCCATAACATCGAGCTTGGTCTTCCGTTACATTGGAGATGACTGTATGTGAGATCCTCGTCGGAAGAGCCCAAACACGGCGTGCCATGCGGCAATCGAAGAGAGTGGCGCCACGTATCCACCGCCACGTGACATAATGAGCACTCACGAGTCGGCCCATTCGCCTATGCTTTCGAACTTCTCCTGTAGGGAATTGAGCACTTGGCCAATCTCCAAGCAAAGACGCGAACTTTGGAAGGGACCGCCGCTTCCCCAAAGTTTCGCCAGATCCACGGCCCGCCTAATCCATGAGTGTCCATCATTGTGCTCGAGCCCGGTCCGTGCGTTCTTTGCTTGGTGGCGACGAAGCTTGTGTTTAACGCGACTTTGTGAAGACACCCTTGCGCTCATAGTGCCATGACCAAAAATCATAGCGAACTCGAGAGCTAAGTGGGATGTTAAGAATTGCCTCCTTGTCCATTGGGTACAAGTGTTCATCCAAAGCCTCTTTATCCATGCACAGGTGACAGGTTAATGAGATCCGAGACCAGCTGTGGTGGGTTCAACGATTTCGGGCACACCGGGCGCAGTTTAAAGTCACGTGGTATCCAGTTATCAGCCCAGATATTTGTGTCCGCGCCGGATCCAATCCGCTTGATCAGCCCAAGCTTGAGTGTGTCTCTGCCTTCGATCAAAGAGCGCCAGACCTGTGACGGGTTCTTCCCCAACTCAGCTTCAAGGATCGAAGCCGAAGGGTAGTACACAGCCCTGAGAATGCGTGCACTGAGAGAGTTGGGTTCCTGGAGTAGCCGCCAGGCTTGTCTGGCCAGCAGAGCAAGGTTAAAGAGTTCGATATCACGAAACCCCATGCCTCCCATAAACTTCGGCTGTGTCATCACATCCCAAGACACCCACGCGGTCTTCCTCTCGCCCTTTTGGATCCCCACAGAATTTCCTCAAAAGGCCATTAATGTGTTGACACAAGCCACGTGGTAACTTGAAGCACGCCATTGAGTACGTCGGGATAGCTTGAGCAACCGACTTGATAAGCACTTCTTTCCTCCCACGTAAAGTGCCTTCTCCATCCAGCCCGCACTTGCTTCCGTATCCTATCTTTAAGATACTTGAAGGATCCTTCCTTTGCCCGCCAACGTTCACGGGAGGCCAAGGTACTTTTCAGACAATTTCTCATTCTGGACTGAGAGGATATGTTTGATTTCCTGTCTCACTCCTTCCGAACAACCTTTACTGAAGAATATCGAGGACTTCTCCTTGTTGATGCGCTGTCCGGAAGCTAGGCAATACTTTTGCAAAAGATTCTCAACTCTGTTGGCCATGACAGATGTGGCATCAAAGAAAAGAAGGCTATCATCTGCAAAAACGAGGTGGTTTACCTGCGGGGCTCCCGGTGCCACTTTTATACCGTTGATGCTCTCATCTGGCTTTGTGGATTTTAGTAGGCAAGAGAGACCTTCGGCGGCCAATAGGAAAAGATATGGCGATATGGGATCACCCTGCCTGAGTCCACGAGAGGGACTGAACTCCTCTTGCTTACCACCATTAAAGATAACTGAGAAGGAAACCGAGGTTACACACCTCATTACTGTTTGCGTAAACTGTGGGCTGATTCCCATCTTGAGCATAACCTTTTCCAGATAGTTCCACTCAAGCCGATCGTAGGCTTTCATCATATCAAGCTTCAAAGCACATAACCTGTTACGCTTGAGCTTCCTGGATTTCATATAGTGGAGACACTCATAGGCAGATATAAAATTGTCAGTAATGAGACGCCCTGGAACAAATGCTGACTGTTCCTCGGAGATGATATCGGGGAGAATAAGCTTGAGCCGATTAGCCAACACCTTTGATGCAATCTTAAAGATCACATTGCAGAGGCTTATCGGTCGAAACTGTGCTAAAGTTTTTGGGCTAGCAATCTTGGGTATTAGAACGATGAACGTCTTGTTTATCTCCTCCGGAGAATCTACTCCATTAAGAACTCGAAGCACCATCTCAGTAACCTCATCACCACATAGATCCCAGTGTCTTTGAAAGAAATGTGCCGGGAAACCGTCTGGCCCTGGGGCCTTCGTCGGAAACATCTGGAACAAGGCTGCTTTCACCTCGGTCTTACTATATTGTGCATCCAGAGATATATTCATAGGTGCATCTACCCTGGTCGGTATATGGGAAAGGACCTCCTCAATGCCAACCGTAGGTTCAGAGGCATAGAGATTACTATAAAAGGAAGTAGCCATACCAGCCATCTCATGCTCCTCCTTACACATGGTTCCATCAGGTCGCTGCAGCTCCCCAATCCGGTTCTTTGCCTTAGGCGCTAGATTCTGATGAAAAAATTTCGTATTGCTGTCTCCTTCTGCTAGCCACTGAATACGCGCCCTCTGACGCCACATGATCTCCTCCCGTAAGCAAAGTTCAACCATACGGGCTTCGACCCTTTCTTCCTCAACCGATGGCCCGACGAGGCCAGGTAATGATCGCAGCTCCTCCAAGTGTGTGCGGAGGTGACGCAATTCGGATCGCACCGCACCAAAGGATGTCCGGCCCCAACTCTGTAATTTCCCAGCCACCGCAGTTAGCTTATGGGAGCGCCTTGAAACACTTTGAGCCATACTGCATTATTCCAGGCATCAAGTAACACATCGCCAAAGCTGGGGTCTCTTTCCCACATGCATTCATAGCGGAACTGTTTTTGTTTTGCCCGAATACTTGTGTCCCTCAGCTCGGTCTCCAGAAGAATTGGACAATGATCCGACTTTGCAGTTGTAAGGTGCTCGACATACGCGAATGGAAACAAGGCTGACCAGCACGGTGAAGCCAGAGCTCTATCCAAGCGAACACGGCAGTAGCTCCCTCCAGCAACCTTCTTCTCCCACGTCCAACCCAAACCCCGATACCCCAGGTCAGCTAAGCCGCAGATATCAATTGCTTCTCTGAACGCATCAATCTGCGAGCTATCACGCTCGTTTGGTCCATGCTGCTCTTCGGGCCTCAAAATCTCATTAAAGTCCCCAATGCACATCCAAGGGAGTGTACTCTCTCCCCTCAACCGCTTCATGGTGTCCCATGTTTTATGACGAAGGCTCCTGGTAGCTTCGCCATAGAAGCATGTCAGTCTCCATTGCTCCTTACCTGGTTCAGTGACCCAGGCATCCACGTGATACTCAGAAAAATTCTTTATTGAAACACCCAAATAGTTCTTCCAAAAAATACAAAGACCACCACTACGTCCACTACTCCCGACACCAAAGCTAAAATCATACCCTAACGACGTACGCAAACCTTCAACACGACTCTTCTGTAACTGGGTTTCAACTAAACACAAGATAGATGGCGAACTGATCTCAATGAGATCACGTAGTTCACGGACTGTCGCGGGATCGCCTATCCCACGACAGTTCCAGCATAGGATTTTTATTGGGCTTGGCGGCGCCCCGAGTCGGAGCCCGCCAATAACGCCATCTTATCTGAATTTTTCTTCACTGGTGATGCCGATTTCTTCGCTTTCTTGGCATCTCGGGGGGACACATACGCTGGTGGTGGTGGTGGTACCGCCGTGAGTGCCAGGTCTATGCCCGGAACAACTCCGTGTCCGGTGTCAGAACTCCCAGTCACGCCCTGTTGCTGCAAGTGTTCATCTGGTTTGTTTTCAACCCCAGCGAAGTTCAGGTTTCTGCGGGCCCCCTGTCCTCCTTCATGCTCCCTCCCCTCTGTGGCAGACGGTTTCAGCGGACTAGTCACGTCATCCTCCTCTTCATCTTCTGCTACCGAATCCAGCCCCGCCTCCTGCGACGAGCGTTTGCGAGCAGGTGAAGTTTGCCGAGGTGGTGGTGCACCCCTTCCTGATCTTCCTCTTCCCCGGCCTCCAAAGCGACCACCCCGAGAGGCTCGGCCTCCTCCTTGGGACTCCTGCACTATCTCCCGCCTCTGTGCCAGCATCCAGCTTCCCCATTGCTTGTCCTTGGCCTCCCAAACTCCATCTCCACACTCATCATGATTATGGCCCATGAGTCCACAAATCTGACAGAAGTACGGTATCTTCTCATACTTGACAGGGAGGAGTTTCCTGCCCTCACCCACCACGTTCAACGGAATCACCCTCGTGAGTGGTTTGTCTACCAGAACCCTAGCCCGGATTCGGACGTAGTTACCTTCATAGAAAAGCCTTGGAGACAATTGTGTTTCCTTCACCCGGCCGATCCGTCTAGCTAGCTGATCAACGACTTCGAGCTTCCGGTAGAGCTCCGGTATATTGTGTATTTGTGCCCAGACAAACAGGCCATCGAGGGCGACGGATTCCGGATCTTGCTTACCATCATAATCTTCAATCAACATCCCCATCCCCCTGAACAGCCATGGACCGCCATGGACAACTTTCTTCCAATCTCCTAGGCAGAACATCTGAAAGATAAAAAGGTTTTCCCCTGCCTCCCTGTACTGCGGCACATGTGCTAGACTCCAGATCGATTTCATGGTCTCAAACATGGCGGATGCGCTGAAGGTCCGGGTCGTGTTTACCTTTGCGATCGCCAGCCATCTCGCGTCTGCTGCATATTTCTTAGATTCCTCCACCCCCACGATCACGTCATCTAGCTCGTCGTCCTTGAGATCCAAGTGTTGCAGCATCTCCTCCAGGTTCTTCCCTGACCAGCCCGAGGATGATCCTGCGCCGGTCGACATGTTTCCCGCTCACGATCCAAGG
Organism: Aegilops bicornis; assembly: GCA_021605145.1. NCBI lineage: Eukaryota > Viridiplantae > Streptophyta > Magnoliopsida > Poales > Poaceae > Aegilops > Aegilops bicornis. The sequence goes on along the minus strand of CM038670.1, from coordinate 859,034,444 downwards.
TGCGAAGGGAGGCGCCCGGCGATCGGGCGGAGAAAAAGCTCTAGGCGGCGGCGCCAGAGGCGATAAACCCTAACCTAGAGGGTAGAAGCATGCTTGTGTGTGCTAGCTCATCTGTTCGGTGTGTGCTGCTGGGGAAGTAAGCCCACGCACGGTACAAATGGGCTACAGAATACAAGTTTGTCGCGGGCCGAAAGTAAATGGGTTAGTTTATTTTTCAAAAAAAGTGAATAAATATAGAGGACAGAGATTGAAATTTCAGAAAAATAGGGTTTTGAGAAAAGTGCAAGATTTTTGATTTTGGACCATTGATTCTTTTTATTTACATCCCAAGATCCTCCGATGTCAAATCGCCACTATATTTGTACGCCCATAGAAAACTTGTTCATTGTTTATGTAAAAAAAAATCAGAGTTTTTATTTTTTTGCTTTTTTTCCTGATTTTACTATTCGCCCGAGAGCATACGAGCTTGTAATCAGCTATGGATTACCGATAAGTATAACATTTCACTAGTCATTTACCAAATTAGATAAAAAAATCCACACTACCATATATCTTCAATTAAGAATTATTATTTGGTTGCTTAACTATGATGTGATGAGGAGTGGAGAAGCAAAAAAATTCAGACCTGTACTGTGTGACATTGAGAAGCTGCAAACTGAGCTAGCAAGTGTGCAACAAGGTAATGCCGAAAGGTTGTTAATTAAGCAGAAAATGAACGAGCTTGATGAGCTCCTATACAAAGAGGAAATGTTACGGCTGCAACGTTCAAGGATTACTTGGTTAAAGGACGGAGAAAGGAACGCCGAATATCTGCGCCGCAGGGATGTATGGCGAGTGAGACGCAATTACATTTAGCGTCTACATAAACTTGATGGGACCTGATGCATTTCACCCTCGGAGTTGGATTTGATGACGAGGTCCTACTTTCAGAATGTATACACTAAGGATCCAACTCTATCTCCTAATGATGTTATAGAGTGCATAGAAAAGAAAGTTACAGTTGAGATGAATGGCTGATTATGTGCTTATTTTCCCGAGAAGATCTCAGATGCATTATTTCAGATTGTCCCAACAAAAGCCCCAGGGACGGATGGATTTCCTGCTCATCTCTGTCAACATAATTGGGTCGTGGTGAAGGAAGAGATTATTTCTCGGGTAATGGAGTATTTTGCTACTGGGGGCATGCCAGATGGTGTTAATGACACGATGATTGTCTTGATCCCTAAAATTCGATTCCCCAGGGAGCTTAAGGATTTCATGGTTAACCGGTTGCGTCCTATTTTATCTGATCTTATTTTAGAAAATCAGGGTGCGCTTATTCCAGGGAAGCTCTGTTGGAAATATGCCCTAGAGGCAATAATAAATTAGTTATTATTATATTTTTTTGTTCATGATAATCGTTTATTATCCATGCTATAATTGTATTGATAGGAAACTCAGATACATGTGTGGGTACATAGACAACACCATGTCCCTAGTAAGCCTCTAGTTGACTAGCTCGTTGATCAATAGATGGTTACAGTTTCCTGACCATGGACATTGGATGTCGTTGATAACGGGATCACATCATTAGCAGAATGATGTGATGGACAAGACCCAATCCTAAGCCTAGCACAAAGATCGTGTAGTTCAGTATGCTAAAGCTTTTCTAATGTCAAGTATCTTTTCCTTAGACCATGAGATTGTGCAACACCCGGATACCGTAGGAATGCTTTGGGTGTACCAAACGTCACAACGTAACTGGGTGGCTATAAAGGTGCACTACAGGTATCTTCGAAAGTGTCTGTTGGGTTGGCACGAATCGAGACTGGGATTTGTCACTCCGGTTGACGCAGAGGTATCTCTGGGCCCACTCGGTCGGACATCATCATAATGTGCACAATGTGACCAAGGGGTTGATCACGGGATGATGTGTTACGGAACGAGTAAAGAGACTTGCCGGTAACGAGATTGAACAAGGTATCGGCATACCGACGATCGAATCTCGGGCAAGTACAATACCGCTAGACAAAGGGAATTTTGTACGGGATTGATCGAACCCTCGATATCGTGGTTCATTCGATGAGATCATCGTGGAACATGTGGGAGCCAACATGGGTATCCAGATCCCGCTGTTGGTTATTGACCGGAGAACGTCTCGGTCATGTCTGCATGGTTCCCAAACCCGTAGGGTCTACACACTTAAGGTTCGATGACGCTAGGGTTATAAAGGAAGTTTGTATGTGGTTACCGAATGTTGTTCGGAGTCCCGGATGAGATCCCGGATGTCACGAGGAGTTCCGAAATGGTCCGGAGGTAAAGATTTATATATGGGAAGTCCTGTTTTGGTCACGGAAAAGTTTCGGGTTTTATCGGTAACGTACCGGGACCACCGGGAGGGTCCCGGGGGTCCACCAAGTGGGGCCACCGGCCCCGGAGGGCTGCATGGGCCAAGTTCGGGAGGGGACCAGCCCCAGGTGGGCAGGTGCGCCCCCACAAGGGCCCAAGGAGCCTAGGGTTTGGGGAGGCGCACCCACCTGGCAGGGGCAAGTTTCCCTCCCCCCCTTGGCCGCCACCCTAGATGGGATTGGGGCCGCCCGCACTTTGGGGTGGAAACCCTAGAGGCGCACCCTCCCTCTCCCCTATATATAGTTGAGGTCTTGAGGGCTGCCAACACATGAGTTTGACCTCTCCTTGGCGGCGGCCCTACCTCTCTCCCTTCTCCTCTCCCGCGGTGCTTGGCGAAGCCTGCAGGATTGCCACGCTCCTCCACCACCACCACGCCGTTGTGCTGCTCTTTGGACGGAGTCTTCCTCAACCTCTCCCTCTCTCCTTGCTGGATCAAGGCGTGGGAGACGCCACCGGCTGTACGTGTGTTGAACGTAGAGGTGCCGTCCGTTCGGCACTAGGATCTCCGGTGATTTGGATCACGGCAGTACGACTCCTTCAACCCCGTTCTCTTGAACGCTTCCGCTTAGCGATCTACAAGGGTATGTAGATGCACTCTCCTTCCCCTCGTTGCTGGTTTCTCCATAGATAGATCTTGGTGACACGTAGGAAAATTTTGAATTTCTGCTACGTTCCCCAACAGTGGCATCATGAGCTAGGTCTATTGCATAGATTCTTTGCACGAGTAGAACACAAAGTAGTTGTGGGCGTTGATTTTGTTCAATATGCTTACCGTTACTAGTCCAATCTTGTTTCGACGGTATTGTGGGATGAAGCGGCCCAGACCGACCTTACACGTACACTTACGTGAGACAGGTTCCACCGTCGACATGCACTTGGTGCATAAGGTGGCTAGCGGGTGCCGATCTCCCACTTAGTCGGAACGGATTCGATGAAAAGGGTCCTTATGAAGGGTAAATAGCAATTGGCATATCACGTTGTGGTTTTGCGTAGGTAAGAAACGTTCTTGCTAGAAACCCATAGCAGCCACGTAAAACATGCAAACAACAATTAGAGGACGTCTAACTTGTTTTTGCAGGTATGCTATGTGATGTGATATGGCCAAGTATAATGTGATGAATGATATGTGATGTATGAGATCGATCATGTTCTTGTAATAGGAATCACGACTTGCATGTCGATGAGTATGACAACCGGCAGGAGCCATAGGAGTTGTCTTAATTTATTTTATGACATGCGTGTCATTGAACAAACGCCATGTAATTACTTTACTTTATAGCTAACCGGTAGCCATAGTAGTAGAAGTAATAAGTTGGCGAGACAACTTCATGGAGACACGATGATGGAGATCATGATGATGGAGATCATGGTGTCATACCTGTGACGATGATGATCATGGAGCCCCGAAGATGGAGATCAAAAGGAGCAAAATGATATTGGCCATATCATGTCACTATTTGATTGCATGTGATGTTTATCATGTTTATGCATCTTATTTGCTTAGAACGACGGTAGTAAATAAGATGATCCCTCATTAAAATTTCAAGAAAGTGTTCCCCTAACTGTGCACCGTTGCAAAAGTTAAATGCGTTTCAAGCACCACATGATGATCGGGTGTGATAGATTCTTACGTTCACATACAACGGGTGTAAGCCAGATTTACACACGCGAAACACTTAGGTTAACTTGACGAGCCTAGCATGTACAGACATGGCCTCGGAACACAAGAGACCGAAAGGTCGAGCATGAGTCGTATGGTAGATACGATCAACATGAAGATGTTCACCGATGATGACTAGTCCGTCTCACGTGATGATCGGACACGGCCTAGTTGACTCGGATCATGTAATCACTTAGATGACTAGAGGGATGTCTATCTGAGTGGGAGTTCATAAGATGAACTTAATTATCCTGAACATAGTCAAAAACCCTTTGCAAATTATGTCATAGCTCGCGCTTTAGTTCTACTGTTTTAGATATGTTCCTAGAGAAAATATAGTTGAAAGTTGGCAGTAGCAATTATGCGGACAGTAGAAGGCTTATGTCCTTAATGCACCGCTCGGTGTGCTGAACCTCGAACGTCATCTGTGGATGTTGCGAACATCTGACATACACGTCTTGATAACTACGTGATAGTTCAGTTAAACGGTTTAGAGTTGAGGCACCAAAGACGATTTCAAAACGTCGCGGACATATGAGATGTTTCGAGGGCTGAAATTGGGATTTCAAGCTCGTGCCCACGTCAAGAGGTATAAGACCTCCCACGATTTTCTTAGCCTGCAAACTAAGGGAGAAAAGCTCAATCGTTGAGCTTGTGCTCAGATTGTCTGAGTGCAACAATCACTTGAATCGAGTGGGAGTTGATCTTCCTAATGAGATAGTGATGTTTCTCCAAAGTCATTGCCACCAAGCTTCTAGAAGCTTCGTGATGAACTATAACATATCAGGGATGGATATGATGATCCTTGAGCTATTCGCAATGTTCGACACCGCGATTGTAGAAATCAAGAAGGAGCATCAATTGTTGATGGTTAGTGAAACCACTAGTTTCAAGAAGGGCAAGGGCAAGAAGGGGTACTTCATGAAACGGCAAATCGATTCTTGCCCAGAAGAAACCTGTGGTTGAACCCAAACCCGAGACTAAGTGCTTCGTAATGATAGGAACGGACATCAAGCGTAACCACCCTGGATACTTGGTAGATAAGAAGGCAGGCAAGGTCAATAGAAGTATATTGGATATACATTATGTTAATGTGTACTTTACAAGTACTCCTAGTAGCACCAGGGTATTAGATACCGGTTCGGTTGCTAAGTGTTAGTAACTCGAAATAACAGCTACGGAATAAAAGGAGACTAGCTAAAGGTGAGCTGACGATATGTGTTGGAAGTGTTTCCAAGGTTGATATGATCAAGCATCGCACGCTCCCTCCACCTTCGAGATTGGTGTGAAACCTAAATAATTGTTATTTGATGTTTGCGTTGAGCATAGACATGATTGGATTATGTCTATCGCAATACGGTTATTCATTTAAGGAGAATAATGGTTACTCTGTTTATTTGAATAATACCTTCAATGGTCTTGCACCTAAAAGGAATGGTTTATTGAATCTCGATCGTAGTGATACACATTTTCATGCCAAAAGATATAAGATAGTAGTGATAGTACCACTTACTTGTGACAATCGCCATGTAAGTCATATTGGTGTAAACGCATGAAGAAGCTCCATGTTGATGGATCTTTGGACTCACTCGTTTTGAAAAGTTTGAGACATGCGAACCATGTCTATTGGTGTATACGCATGAAGAAACTCCATGCAGATGGATCGTTTGGACTCACTTGATTTTGAATCACTTGAGATATGCAAATCATACCACATTGGCAAGATGACTGAAAAGCCTCGTTTTCAGTAAGATGGAACAAGATAGCAGCTTGTTGGAAGTACCATATTTTGATGTGTGCAGTCCAATGAGTGCTGAGGCATGCAGTGAATATCGTTATGTTCTTACTTCACATATGATTTGAGTAGATGTTGAGTATATTTACTTGATGAAACACAAGTCTGAATTATTGAATGGTTCAAGTAACTTCAGAGTGAAGTTAAAGATCATCGTGACAAGAGGATAAAATGCCTATGATATGATCGTAAAGATGAGTATCTGAGTTACGAGCTTTGGCACACTATTAAGACATTGTGGAAATTGTTTCACAATTAATACCGCCTGGAACACCATAGTTTGATGGTGTGTCCGAACATCATAGTTGCACCCTATTAGATATGGTGCGTACCATGATGTCTCTTATCGAATTACCACTATCGTTCATGGGTTAGGCATTAGAGACAACCGCACTCACTTTAATAGGGTACCACGTAATTCCGTTGATTCGACACTGTTTGAACTATGGTTTGGAGAAACCTAAGTTGTCATTTCTTAAAAGTTTGGGGCTGCGATGCTTATGTGAAAAAGTTTCATCGTGATAAGCTCGAACCCAAAACGGATAAATACATCTTCATAGGACACCCAAAACAGTTGGGTATACCTCCTATCTCAGATCCGAAGCAAAAGTAATTGTTTCTAGAAGCGGGTCCTTTCTCGAGGAAAAGTTTCTCTCAAAAGAATTGAGTGGGAGGATGGTGGAGACTTGATGAGGTTATTGAACCATCACTTCAACCCGGTGTGTAGCAGGCACGTGAAGTTGTTCTGTGGCACTTACACCAATTGAAGTGGAAGTTGATGATAGTGATCATGAAACTTGGATCAAGTCACTACCGAACCTCGTGGGGTGACAAGGATGCGTACTACTTGAGAATGATACAAGAATCATGTCTTGAAGGTCATGTTGCTAGACAACAATGAACCTACGAGCTATGGAGAAGCGATGGTGGGCCCGGATTCCGACAAATGGCTAGAGGCCATAAAATCCGAGAGAGGATCCATGTATGAAAACAAAGTGTGGACTTTGGAAGAACTACTTGATGGTCGTAAAGGCTGTTGGGTACAGATGGATTTTAAAAGGAAGACGGACAATGATGGTATGTATCACCATTAAGGAAGCTCGACTTGTCGTTAAGATGTTTTCTGACAAGTTCAAGGAGTTGACTACGGTGAGGCTTTCTCACTCATAGCGATGATAAGAGTCCGTTGGAATTGGATTAGCAGTTACTGCATTATTTATGAAATCTTGCAGATAGGATGTCAAAACATTGTTTCCTCGACAATTTTCTTGAGGAAAGATTGTATGTGATACAACGGAAGGTTTTGACAATCACGAAGACGCTAACAAGTATGCAAAGCTCCAGCAATCCTTCTAAGGACTGGAGTAAGCATCTCGGAGTTGGAATGTACGCTTTGATGAGATGATCAAAGATTTTGGGTTTATACAATGTTTTTGAGAAACTTGTATTTCCAAAGAAGTGAGTGGGAGCACTATAAATTTCTGATGAGTATATGTTGTTGACATATTGTTGATCAGAAATAATGTAGAATTTCTGGAAAGCATATAGGGTTATTTGAGAAGTGTTTTTCAATAGAAAACCTGGATTAAGCTGCTTGAACATTGAGCATCAAGATCTATGAGGATAGATCAAAAGCGCTAAATGGTACTTTCAAATGAGCACATACCTTGACATGATCTTGAAGGTGTTCAAGATGGATCAGTCAAAAAAGGAGTTTTTGCCTGAGTTGTAAGGTATGAAGTTAAGACTTAAAGCTCGACCACGGCAGAAGAAAGAGGAAGGACGAAGGTCGTCCCCTATGCTTTTGTCATAGGCTCTATACGGTATGCCATGCTGAGTACCGCACTGATGTGTGCCTTGCCACATGTCCGGCAAGAGGGTACAAAGGTGATCCAGAGTGGATCACTAGATAGCGGTCAAAATTATCCTTAGAGGAATAAGGAAATGTTTCTCGATTATGGAGGTGATAAAGAGTTCGGCGTAAAGGGTTACATCGATGCAAGCTTTAACACCTATCCGAATGACTCTGAGTGGGAAACCGGATACGTATAGTGGAGCAACCATTTAGAATAGCTCCAAGTGGAGCGTGGAAGCAACATTTACAATATGACCTAGAGATTTGCAAAGTACATACGGATCTGAATGTTGCAGACCCGTTGACTAAAACCTCTCTCACAAGCAAAACATGATCAAACCCCAGAACTCATTGAGTCTTAATCACATGATGATGTGAACTAGTGACACTAGTAAACTCTTTGGATGTTGGTCACATGGCGATGTGACCTGTGAGTGTTAATCACATGGTGATGTGAACTAGATTACTGACTCTAGTGCAAGTGGGAGACTGTTGGAAATATGCACTAGAGGCAATAATAAATTAGTTATTATTATATTTCCTTGTTCATGATAATCGTTTATTATCCATGCTATAATTGTATTGATAGGAAACTCAGATACATGTGTGGGTACATAGACAACACCATGTCCCTAGTAAGCCTCTAGTTGACTAGCTCGTTGATCAATAGATGGTTACGGTTTCCTGACCATGGACATTGGATGTCGTTGATAACGGGATCACATCATTTGGATAATGATGTGATGGACAAGACCCAATCCTAAGCCTAGCACAAAGATCGTGTAGTTCGTATGCTAAAGCTTTTCTAATGTCAAGTATCTTTTCCTTAGACCATGAGATTGTGCAACACCCGGATACCGTAGGAATGCTTTGGGTGTACCAAACGTCACAACGAATCGGGTGGCTATAAAGGTGCACTACGGTATCTTCGAAAGTGTCTCATTGGGTTGTACGAATCGAGACTGGGATTTGTCACTCCGGTTGACGCAGAGGTATCTCTGGGCCCACTCGGTAGGACATCATCATAATGTGCACAATGTGACCAAGGGGTTGATCACGGGATGATGTGTTACGGAACGAGTAAAGAGACTTGCCGGTAACGAGATTGAACAAGGTATCGGCATACCGACGATCGAATCTCGGGCAAGTACAATACCGCTAGACAAAGGGAATTGTATGCGGGATTGATCGAATCCTCGACATCGTGGGTTCATCCGATGAGATCATCGTGGAACATGTGGGAGCCAACATGGGTATCCAGATCCCGCTGTTGGTTATTGACCGGAGAACGTCTCGGTCATATGCGCATGGTTCCCGAACCCGTAGGGTCTAAACACTTAAGGTTCGATGACGCTAGGGTTATAAAGGAAGTTTGTATGTGGTTACCGAATGTTGTTCGGAGTCCCGGATGAGATCCCAGACGTCACGAGGAGTTCCGGAATGGTCCGGAGGTAAAGATTTATATATGGGAAGTCCTGTTTTGGTCACCGGAAAAGTTCCAGTGTTATCGGTAACGTACCGGGACCACCGGAAGGGTCCCGAGGGCTCACCAAGTGGGGCCACCGGCCCGGAGGGCTGCATGGGCCAAGTGTGGGAGGGACCAGCCCGGGTGGGCTGGTGCGCCCCACAAGGGCCCAAGGCGCCTAGGGTTTGGGAGGCGCGCACCCGCTAACTTGGGGCAAGTTTCCCCTCTCCCCCCCTTGGCCGCCACCCTAGATGGGATTGGGGTCAGCCGAACCCCTTGGGGTGGAAACCCTAGAGGGGGCGCACCTCCTCCCTCTCCCCTATATATAGTTGAGGTCTTGAGGGCTGCCAACACATGAGTTTGACCTCTCCTTGGCGCAGCCCTACCTCTCTCCCTTCTCCTCTCCCACGGTGCTTGGCGAAGCCCTGCAGGATTGCCACGCTCCTCCATCACCACCACGCCGTTGTGCTGCTGCTGGACGGAGTCTTCCTCAACCTCTCCCTCTCTCCTTGCTGGATCAAGGCGTGGGAGACGTCACTGGGTTGTACGTGTGTTGAACGCGGAGGTGTCGTCCGTTCGGCACTAGGATCTCCGGTGATTTGGAGCACGACGAGTACGACTCCTTTAACCCCGTTCTCTTGAACGCTTCCGCTTAGCGATCTACAAGGGTATGTAGATGCACTCTCCTTTTCCTCGTTGCTGGTTTCTCCATAGATAAATCTTGGTGATACGTAGGAAAATTTTGAATTTCTGCTACGTTCCCCAACAAGCTCATCAAAGATAAACTCTATTATCGCATTTGAGTGCATGGATTATATTCAGTCCGTTCGAGCCAGTTCACCGACATGTTGTGGTAACAAATTGGATCTTTCTAAAGCCTATGACCGGGTGGACTATTTTTCTTTCGAAAAAGGCCTTAGGCAAATGGGGTTTCTCACATAAGTGGATCTCATGGGTTAGGCCAACTCCACCGTACGATCTCAGACGGACGTCCAGTTTGGCCGGATTCTGTCCCTTTGGGGTGGCAATGGGTTCGCCCATGTCCGCTTCTGTCCGTTGGGTCGTGGGTGCGCCCAACGCGCGACCGCACCCCAAATCATGTCCGTGTTAGATGTGATTAAAAAACAGAAAAACTTAGATAAAATGACTAAAGAAAGTAAATAAACGTAGTTAAAAAACATAAAACATAAGTTAGGGGTCACGGCCACAAAACGGCCCAGTTTCACGGTTCACTTAACGGCTCAGTACCATAATTAACATAAAAACAAAAGAAAAAAAGCCGCCCGCGCGCTCCTGCCATCGCCGTCGCCGTCTCCGGTGGCCGTCGGTGTCGTCGTCGTCGCTGACGAGGTCGACGTAGTCCGGCGGCGTCCAGAGGTGGATCGGCGGTCCGTGGTACGCGAGGGCCTGCACCACCTCCTCCCGTGGCGACGCGTCCCCCTCCGGTGACCGCGGCGGCGTGGGGCACCAGTTCACGCCCCCCACGGCGCCGGCCATCTCCGGAGCCATGCACGACCAGCTCCACTGCTGGCCCACTAGGCCCGGGTGGAACGCGGCCACCGGCTCCTCCTCCATCGCCTCCTCCGCGGCCACCATCTCCAGCTCGGGAATGGCAATGTCGCCGGCCGCAGAGAGGGCCATCATCTCCTCGAGGCCCTCCCATTGGCGCTCGTCGTCCGTCTTCATGGAGTCCTCCATGACACGCGCCATGAGACGGGCCTCCTCCTCCACTGTCATGCGAGGAGGTGGTGGTGGCGACGGAGAGGGTGAAGGCGACGGCGTGGGCGTGAGGCCGCGCACCCGCGTACGCCCGCGCTTCTGGGGAGCACGCGCTGCGCGCTCTCGACGTGGCCGCCACGGCCCCGACGACGTGCCAGCGAAGAATGATGCGCGCCGCACGTCGTGATCGTCCTGGAACCACATGTCCCAAAGCGGTGAGTCGGGGCGTACCTGTCATCGTAGTACGGGTCGTCAGGGAGGAGGCGGCGGCAGCGCTGGATCTCCTCGCGGCGTGCACGGCCGCTCTGCGGCACAGACGGGATCAGGACCCGGTCGACGGAGAGGTGCCAGTTATTGGGAAGGTGCACGTCCGTCGCTCCACGGGAGCGGTGTCCTCGTCTCTCAATAATGGCGCATACATCCGCCACGATGTACTGCCGGTCGCGCTCGCCGCCGGCCATAGGACCGATGGTGAACGGGGCAGGCGCGGGGTCCGACGCGGTGGCGGTGATGCGGGCGCCTTCTTCACCGAGCCGCACGTATCCCTCTCCCACACGGGTCACGGGTCACGCAGGATGGCCGACCACACGCGTCACGCAGCGCCACGCGTATCCCTCTCCCAGTTTCCGTTCGGTGACGTGGCCGCGGTCGCGGGACACACCACGGGCACGCACGAGACGCGGTCGCTCGAGCCGGGCCGGCGCCGCGCGAGCCTCCGTGGCCACGAACGACCAGCGACCTCGACGTGGCCTCCTTGTCGCCGCCCGGATCACGTATTTAAACGTTGGATTGGACGGCCACGCATGCCGCCGGTGCCGGGTGATGGGTGTCCTCGGGCCAGGGCCAAGAGGAAGAAGCCGAACGCAGCAGCGGTTCCGCTCGAGATGATCCATCCCAGCACCAATCATTTGAACAGTATTACTCCCTCCGTTTATTTTTATAAGTCGTTTCAGACAGCTGAAAATAAACTGATTTGCATGTTGTCTGAAATGTCTTTAAAAACTTATAAAAATAAACAGAAGGAGTAATATTCATCATGGTGGCAGTGTCAGTGTCCGTCGACGAGCTAAAAGAAACGGAATAATCAACCACAGTGCCGGTTACCCGAATACATGTCGTCTTGTGTGTACGTTTCCTTTTTTTGACGGGTTGTGTGTACGTTTCCTAGCGCACGTGATTAAGTCATTCGTCCGTCCTCATTGTTTGACTTTAAGTTGGTTTCCTTGCCTCTCGTCGGCGTCACCGCCGGTCCGTCTCATCTCCTATGATTCTTTGACCATGGAGGCGCGGTGGATTCCGGCCATTGCCACGAAGGGCTTTTTTTTAGGTGTTTTTTTTTTGAGTTTTGTTAGGGTTTGTGCCATGACCAAAAAGATGAGGCGGCGACGGTTTCTTGAATATTAAATAAGGTTCTCCTCGCGCGAATTCCTGTCCCGGTGATGCTAGCTTCAAGCGTTGTCGGAGGACGTGTGGAGGTGTGTCTTCGACGGATCTCGTGGGGTCCAGTCGGCGTTTGTCTTTGGTGGGATCCTTCCGGTCTTCGTTCTTCTACGTATATGCGTTTGCAGGTTGGATCCTTTCGATATTTGCTTCTCTTCATCGGCGGCGGTTGCTGTTTTGATGCGCTGGTCTTATGTGGTCTTAGCACGACAACTTCCTGACCATTTACTACAACAATGTTTGCCCGGTTCCGAGGAAGGAGGGGCGATGACGGCGGCGCGCCTTCAGCTCGCTCCAGTATTTGTAATTGTTGTTAGTTGGTTTACGGACATATATGTAAATTTTACTCCTAATGTTTTTGTACTATTTTAGTTGATGATGGATAGATCAGAAATTTTCTAAAAGAAAAGTCGGACGTGTGGAAGTCTAAAAAAAATCACGTTTATGTTTTGCTCTCTTCGTATCAAAATATTAGCCGTTTTGTATGTTAGTTTGGCCTATCAAATATAATATGCATGTTCTGGGATCAAAACTAGCCAATTCTGGTTGTAGATGCTTTTAGGTGTGACATTTCTTTTGGAGCTCTTTCTCTCTTTCTTTCTTTCTTCTCCCTCGTTATTTGGGCTGTCGGAAGACTCTTAAACAGTGCTTTTCGCATCTGGTTTTAGGTGCTGGAATTTTATCTATTTTGGGCCTAGCCCAATAGTAGTTTTAGAAATTTCTAATAAATCCTAGAGGCCCACGCAGCTCATTTGTGCAAGGCAAGAGGTGGAACTAAAGTTTAGTCCCACATTGCTAGTTTAGAGAGGGTTGGACCTCTTTATAAGGGAGGCTCCTTCCCCACTTGTATGAGCATGAGAACAAGAGGGACATCCACGCGCGCTCCTCCTCCGCCGCCCGCCCCGCCGCGCCAAAGGTCACACGGAAGCTAAAAAGTTTTTGCGATGGTGGAGTTTGAATGCGAACGGTGCTCCTCTCAGAGAGACGCACCAGAACTTCTTCTTCCTCTCGCCACCGGTTCCTGAGCACTGCGCTGCTGCTACGATCTTCCCCATCCCGGCTTGCGGCGTGCACCGCAGGTCGGGACAGTAGGCCTCCGAAACCGTACCTTTTGAGTCATGTACGAGAGAAGGGTGATAACGTTTTTGGGGAGCGCTTCGCGCGACTACTAACTTCTTCGTCACGGACGCCCCGGACTCCGACGACTACTTCCCCGACGTCGATTTCTTCCCCGACGTCGACAACCTCCTCGACGACATAGAGGACACCGACCCCAAGTCCAGTGCCTCTGCTCCTGCTGATGTCTCGTACGTGTTCTTATCTTTCCTGTTAGAAGTCCTGCAACAGTTCCTTGTTCTAGTGTTTTTCCTAGACGTGATAGGCTCTACTTCATATATGCATCTTGATCTATTGTCTGCTCTAGAGATGATCGGTTCTAGCTCATATATGCAGATATTATTTACCTTGTCTTTGTCAAATCGCATGGTTTGTTTTATCACTGCTATACTAGTCATGCATTATCTAGTATTTTTGTTAATAAAATCACGAGGTAAATTGCTCATATTTCCAACAATCTAAAAACCTTATTATAGGCAATTTACCCCAAGTGGTTTTTCTGCTTCCATGAGACCTCCTATGTTTGAGGGTATCCACTATAAGAGGTGGCGCGTGAGAGCAGTCTTATGGTTTCAAACCATGAGTTGCTATGACGCCACTCTTGGCGGACCTGAAGGAGAACTTGATGCTCAACAGGCACAAGCTTTTCAGAAAATGGATACTGAAAGGATCGATATAGTTGACTAGAGGGGAAGGGGGGGTGAATAGGCGACTAACAATTTTTAAGCTTTTCTTTACCAATTTAAACTTTGCAATAATAAAGGTTGTCTAGATGTGCAACTAGGTGGACAACCTATATGATGCAAACAACACAAGCACAAGAGCAAGCAAGGATAGGAACACAAATAAGCTTGCACAAGTAAAGGGATAAGATAACCAAGAGTGGAGCCGGTAGAGACGAGGATGTGTTACGAAGTTCCTTCCTTTTGAGGGAAATGCGTCTCCGTTAGAGCGGTGTGGAGGCACAATGCTCACCAAGAAGCCACTAGGGCCACCGTAATCTCCTCACGCCCTCACACAATGCGAGATGCCGTGATTCCACTAATGGTGCCCTTGAAGGCGGCAACCGGACCTTTACAAACAAGGTTGGGGCAATCTCCACAACAATTGGAGGCTCCCAACGAAACCACGAGGCTTCACCACAATGGAATATGGCCTCGAGGTGACCTCAACCGTCTAGGGTGCTCAAACACCCAAGAGTAACAAAATCCACACTAGAAAGTATGGGGAACTAAATATCCTTTGGTGGAAGTGTAGATCTAGGTCTCCTCCTTCAAACCCTAGCAAATCAACAAGTTTGAGTGGCTAGAGAGAGAGATCGGGCAAGAAAGCTTGAGAGCATCAATGGAGGAGTGAGAGAGGTAAGAGGTGGGCGTGGTAGGTGGAAGAACCACCTTATATACCAGCCCACATAAATCCAACCGTTCTTTGCGTTTTCGATCTTGCAGCGGTACAACCGCTCCTTGTCCCAGTACAACCGGGACTCACGATGTAGCTGCAGAACCCTACCAGCGGTACAACCCGGACCATCGGCGGTAGTACGGTTATTAGCAAATAACCGGACCAACCGGGCCACCACCGCCCGACCACCGCATCAAAAACAGAATCTCGACGGTACATGGGCGGTGCATGGCTGGAAAATCGCCTGGCCTTGAGCGCTTGAGCGTTAAGGTATGAGCGGAAGAACCGCTCGAACCTCGGTTGTACCGGTTGAAAAGGAACAACCGAGCAATCGGGTTACCACCGCCAGCCACCGCATCGCAATGTAACCTGTGCCGGTACATGTGCGGTGCTAGGCGAACAACCGCTGCTGTGCTTTGTAGAGACAAGTGGCGGTACCACCGCCCGGAGGCAGCGGTACCACCGCTCGACAAAGGCAGAGAAGCGTCAAGAGCCAGCGGTACAACCGCTCGAAAGAGCGGTACAACCACTGGGAAAACACAGCAAGGATTAGATAAAGATGGAGGCACACTCTCGACAAAAGAGGGGTGAAGGATGTGTACGTGAATGGAATCCCCTATACTCCCCAAAGTGGATTCCCTCTTGATAGTACGGGATCCCTCGACCAAAGAGATAAAAAGCGTAGAGGATTCCATCTTCAAACGATTCCTTGAGAGAGAACCACCAATGACGAAAGCCTAATCATTGAGAACACGAAACATTTAGCACAGGATTAGACCAACAAAGGGTTGTCATCATCATCCAAAACATAAGGTAGGGAAATGCCCTTTCAATCTCCCCTTTTGGTGGATGATGACAACAACACGATATAAGATAGAAGTCTATAGAAACTAGGCGGAGCTCCCCCTAGATGTGAGCCCCAGGTCGAGACTCCCCCTAGGTTTTATAGACTGGCCACAAAGAGCATATAACAAGAAGGTAGCCAACACAATGAAATAGGAGCAATCCTGCCATTAAAGACCAACAAGCATAAAGATAAGATAGCAGGAGTGGCACAAAATCCACACAAAGCAAACGAGAACGACCAAGGTTCAACTGGAGACCACAGACAAGTTCAGACAAGTTCAATACGAGACACACACTACGCAACCACCCATGCAACTCCCGAGTCCTATCACACTCTCTCCCCCTTTGGCATCAGGACACCAAAAAGGAAGAGAGCGAAGCTATCGCCCCAGGCTCAGTCGTCCTCCTCTGACTCCTCGGTAGCATCTGGATCTTCATCATTGTCAGAATCTTCACCATCATCAGAAACTTCATCATCGTCCCGATCTGAGTCTTCCATGATATCATCAGCAGCAGGAATGGTGGTGGAGGGCTGAGGAGGGGCTTCATCATCAGTCCAGGTGTTGTGGGAAGATATCCAACGCTCCTCCGGTGTGATGCTCTTCTCAGAACCACTCGGAACCGACATGCTGAGGTGCCTCATCATAGCAATTTGACGACGCCGCGCAAGCTTCTCATTGACATGTGCCTCATACAACCTCTTCTGGATGTCAGACTGAAGGCAGAAAGTCTTCTTCACCTTGGCAGCGAGCTTGTCCACCCACGAGGGCTTGGCCCCTGGTTCCAACTCAAAATCCTCATCATCAGAAGTGGCATAGACATCCTCAGGAGCATTAGCAGGGAAACGTGGCTCGGCGTGCTTTTTCTTCTTAAGGAGCTTGACTTCATGAGTGGTAAGATTGTCAGGAGAGGTGAGGGGCTCTCCAGGACGGCGAACTGCCCACACGGAGTTCAGAAGGCACATGACAAACGGAGCATAAATGGGGACCTTCCTGTAGATGACCATATTGTACATCTCGTTACAGCCAGTTGGACACATCAAACGTCTCCCAGATCCCACCTTGGTCTTCATAGCAACCATCAAGTTAACAAGATAGCCATGGATTTCATCTTGATTCCCCACTTTGGGCAGAAGCACATTGCGAAAAACACGATGCATGATGTCATAGACCTTCACCAAATCCTTAGATTCACCAATAGTACCACGGCCCCGAATGTACAGAGGGGCAAGCTTCTCCTTAGGCATGGGCTCAGGATGATCATGGGGGCGAATGCCACCCCTTCCTTCCGCACGGTATCATCGTACCCAATAGCATTGCGAAGTTCCTCCGAGGAACGTGAAAAGCTCATCACGACACATGAAAGTGAGGGTGCACGCGTCATCTTCTCCAAAGTGAGCGGTGGCATAGAACTAATGGATGAGTTGAACATCAAAGTCACGAGAGACGGACATGATCTTGACAAGATCAAACTCCTCACAGAAGAGCCAAAGCCTCACCAAAATACTCCAGGTTGTTCCGCCAAAGATCAAGATCGATGGTCCACTGCTTGGCATATCTGTTCTTGTTGTGCTCAAAGAGTTCATGAACAATTCGTACTTGCATCTCATTTCGAAACTGAACAGTGGTCCAACGAGGAGCTACGGGAACCACATAAGGATTCTTTGAGCGGAAGGCTTCCCAATCCTTGGCTTTCCAACGGTGAAGTGGCATTACCACACGTTGCTTGATAGCGGCAGACTTTTCACGGCGAGTGGGCTTGGTAGGGATCACGACTTCCTCTTCAGAATTAGCCGGGCGCGGAGCCCTTCGAACCCTCTTCTTGGTCTTGCGAGGAGCAGGCGAAGCTGGAGCCACTGAACACAAACACGAAGGGGACACACGAAAACCAACAAGAATGAGAGGAAAGCATACGAAAAATGCAACACCATAGAAACCAGAACAATGCTGTGAGGTGCAGACAATCCGGTTGTACCGGATCTCCCACCGGTTGTACCGCCCATCTGGGCGGTAGAACCGCTGACAGTGGCACTACCAGGGAAGTTAGATCTGTTCAAGACGTGCAAATCACCCAAGCAATATTCGGAGTTCTAGGTACTGCATAGACACAAGACAACAACAATGATCTCTCCCAACCAAAGAACGAAAACTAAACTAGGAGGGAAAAGTAATTCCCTAAAGCAAGATGGAAACCTAGAATCAAAGAACGAAGAACAAGGGCATTACCACCATCCATGGGAGAAGACCGAAGACTTCCACGGAGAGAATCCACGGAGAGCCCTCGGGTCCGGCGCAGGCGCACTCCGGGGTGGGGCAGAGGTGACCGGCGGCTAGGGCAAGGAGGAGGCGAATGGGGACGAAGGAAAAAAAAAGAGAAACCCTTCGCCCCGTCGGATATAAATAGGCCCATAGCCGCGCGGCGGTAGAACCGCTCCTAGGACCGGTTGTACCGCAAGTCAGGTGCTGACAGATTGTAGTGGGCGGTACTTCCGTTTTCTGAAGGGCACCGGAAGTACCGCTCGGAGAACAAGACACACAGAGCAACAAATAAGAGAAACCAAACACTAAGAACAGGGAAAAGAACGAAAGGAAAAACAAAAGCAACCGCACACAAGCAGAGCGAGCTCAGTCCTCTCTCTGAAGAGAGGGCGATGGCCGAAGCCACCTATGTTTGAGTCAAATGGTATGGCACATGAAGAATTATCCTTGGGCCCATGACCAAAACTCGTCTTTGAAGCACAAGTACCATCAAAAATGGCTAATGCGAAAGAGGTGATCGATTTATGCATGATGGGGGAGGGAGAGCTCATTGAGAGAACAACACTCCCCCTATGTCCAGGCCTACACCTAAACTAGACAACAAGTTGAGTGTGGTGGGGGGTGCATGGGTTCAAGTCACATTGCTCAAATCAATGATATTTAGCTCATGCCTTAACTCATGAAATCTTGCTTCATCCAAGGGCTTCGTGAAAATATCGACAAGGTTATCATGAGTGTTGACATACTTGAGCTCGATCTCCCTCGACTATTGTGATCCAGGATGAAGTGATACCGAATCTCAATGTGCTTCGTCTTGAAGTGTTGTACGGGTTGAGAGAAATCTTGATGGCACTTTCATTATCGCACCAAAGAGGCACTTTGTCACAAATGACACCGTACTCCTTTAGAGTTTGCCTCATCCATAGGAGTTGAGCACAACAACTACCGGCCGCCACATACTCCGCTTCGGTGGACGAGAGAGACACACAACTTTGCTTCTTGGAAGACCAACTTACCAAAGAGCAACCAAGAAATTGGCACCCTCCGGAAGTGGACTTCCTATCCACTTTGTCCCCCACCCAATCGGAATCCGTGAAACCTTCAAGCTTGAAATTTGCTCCTCTTGGGTACCATAAGCCAAAGTTTGGGGTATGAGCCAAATATCGAAGATTCGCTTGACCGCCACATAATGGCTTTCCTTGGTCTTGACTTGAAACCGTGCACACATTCCCACACTCAACATGATATCCGGTCTAGATGCACAAAGGTAAAGCAAGGAGCCAACCATGGAGCGATATACCTTTTGATTCACCGCTTTACCATTGGGATCAATGTCAAGTTGGCACTTGGTAGGCATTGGTGTAGTAGCCGGCTTGACATCACTTAGCTTGAATCTTTTGAGCATGTCTTGAGTGTATTTGGCTTGGTTGATGAAGGTACCTTCTCTTCTTTGTTTGATATCGAAACCAAGGAAGAACTTCAACTCTCCCATAGAAGACATCTTGAACTTGGAGGTCATGAGAGCGGCAAATTCCTCATTGAAAGCTTTGTTAGGAGAACCAAAGATAATATCATCAACATATAGTTGGCATACAAACAACTCCCCATTGACCTTCTTAGTAAAAGAGTGGGATCGATTTGCCCCACTTCAAATCCACGATCTTGTAACAACTAGGTAAGGTGGTCATACCACGACGTGGGGCTTGTTTAAGTCCATAGAGTGCCTTATCGAGTTGATACACATGATCCGGGAAGTAGGGGTCCTCGAACCCGGGGGGGTTGCTTGACATAGACCAACTCATTAATGGGACCATTAAGAAAAGCACTTTTCACATCCATTTGTTGCAACTTAAAGTTGTGATGGGAAGCATAAGCAATCAACAAACGAATGGATTCAAGACGAGCAACGGGAGCAAAGGTTTCACCGTAGTCGATACCCTCGACTTGGGAGTAGCCTTGTGCTACCAATCTTGCCTTGTTGCGAATGATGTTCCCATGAGCATCTTGCTTGTTCTTGAAAATCCACTTGGTTCCAATGACGTTGTGGTGTCCCGATGGCCTTGGCACCAATCTCCACACCTTGTTGTACTCGAAGTTGTTGAGTTCTTCATGCATGGCATTGAGCCAATCCGAGTCTTGGCGCCTCATAGACCTTTTGGGGTTCAACACAAGAGACAAACGCGTGATGTTCACAATAGTTTGCCAATTGTCTCTGAGTGCTTACCCCTTTTCTTAGGCTTCCAACCACATTCTCCATGAGATGGCCTTTGGTGGTGAGTTTGGAAGCAATCTTGGCGGCACGACGCTCTAATTCCTCCTCGGAGGTGAGATGAGGAGGGGACACTTGATCATCTTGAGCACCATCTTGAGCATGATCTTCATATTGAGCATGCTCGGGGGAGAGAACTTGACCTTGGGCATCATTTGGAGTTTCATCATCGTCTTGAGCATGATCTTGCCCTTGGTCTTGTTCATGAGGTTGAGGGCCTTCACTTTGTTCTTCGGAAGCATGTGGGCCTTGGGTTGGTGATGGCTCCACTTGAGTGGAGCATTGTCCTTCTCCTTGACCACAGGGGTTCCTCAATGGGTAGGATAAAACCAACTCCCATTCTTCTTATGGCTCGGGAGGAATTTCATCACCTACATCACAAGTGCCACTTTGCTCCACTTGGGAGCCGTTATTCTCATCAAACTCCACGTTACGTCTCCTCAATAAGTCCCGTGGATTTATTGAGGACACGGTAAGCATGAGAGTTTGTAGCATAACCAACAAATATGCCCTCATGAGCTCTAGCTTCAAATTTAGACAAGCGAACACCTTTCTTGAGAATGAAACACTTACACCCGAACACCGGAAGTACTTGAGGTTGGGCTTGTTGCGGTGAGTATCTCATAAGGAGTCTTGTTCAAGCCTTTGCGGAGATAGAGCCGATTGGATGCATGACATGCAGTGTTGATGGCTTCTGCCCAAAAGTTGTATGGAGACTTGAACTCCGCCATCATGGTCCTTGCCGCATCCATCAACGTCCGGTTCTTCCTCTCCGCAACACCATTTTGTTGAGGGGTATATGGTGCATAATATTGATGCTTGATTCCCTCATCACTAAGAAACTCATCCAAGGTGTAGTTCTTGAACTCGGTGCCGTTGTCACTTCTTATAGTCAAGATCTTAGCATTATGTTGACGTTGAGCTTCATTTGCAAAGTCGATGACGGTTTGTTGAGTCTCACTCTTCCTTTTGAAGAAATATACCCAAGTGTATCTTGAATAGTCATCCACAATTACCAAGCAATACTTTCTTCCTCCAAGACTATCAAATGATGGTGGCCCAAAGAGATCCATGTGAAGGAGCTCCAAGGGTCTCTTTGAGTATATGATGGTCGTGGGAGGGTGAGCCTTCTCATGAAGCTTTCCTTCAATACAAGCACTGCAAGCACTGTCTTTGGCAAAACTAACATTTGTTAGTCCACGGACATGGTCCCCCTTGAGAAGACTTTGCAAAGATCTCATATTGACATGGGCTAAACGGCGATGCCAAAGCCATCCCACGTCAACTTTAGCCATTAGGCATGTCGCGGTCTTAGTGGGTCGCTCCGAAAAGAATCACATAGAGACCGTTCTCGACATGCCCAACAAAGGCTACTTTAAGAGTCTTGCTCCACAAGAGGGCCACGGTATCAATGTCAAAGAAGGTAGCAAAACCCATGATTGCAAGTTGACGAACGGAAAGCAAATTGTATGCAAGGGACTCAACAAGCATGACTTTCTCGATCGTAAGATCATGAGAAATGACAACCTTGCCGAGACCCAATACCTTAGAATGTGATGCATCACCCCACTCTACATTGGTGGGCATAGATGGAATCTCTTGCACGTCCACCACCATGTCCTTGCTCCCGGTCATATGATTTGTTTCTCCACTATCGAGCAACCATGATCCCCACCGAAGCAAACCCTACAAGAGATCAATGCTTGGTTTTAGGTACCCATTTGGTAATGGGTCCTTTGATGTTAGTAACGAGGGTCTTAGGAACCCAAATAGACCATTCAATGTACTCATAAGAAGAACCAACAAATTTAGCATAAACATGCCCATCACTAGCACGGCACAACACATATGAGGGGTTAAAGTCGCTGGCTATGTTCATGGGGATGACGTTGTCCTTCTTGGCATTGCCACCCTTTGCGCAGTTCTTCTTCTTCTTGGAAGCACCCTCTCCCTCCCTCACAAAAGTTTGCTTGAGAGGGGAGGTTGCTTGGTCTTGTCATTCTTCTTCACGCTCTTGGGCTTGGGCGCGAACCCAATCCCTCCTTGGCCACAACTTCCTTTTGATTACTCAAAAGGTCGTTAAGGTTCTTCTCACCTTGTATGCATGTGACAAGGCCCTTTTCAAGTTGCTCCTTCAACTTAGCATTCTCCTCAACAAGATGCACATGCTCACAACAAGGGTTAGTAGCATTTGCATTATCAATCAATATCATATGAGGAAAGGTGGCTTTCTCCTTGGTTATCTTCACTTGGAGTTGATCATGAGACTCTTTGAGACTAGCATGAGCACCCTTCAAGACTTTGTGAGCCTTGTCGAGAATGTCAAAGTCCTCGTTGAGTCTAGCAAGATCAACTCCAAGCTTTGCCTTCTCGGAGCTAAGCACACGAGACACAAGAAGAGCATGATCAAGGTCTTCCTTTAATTTAGCATGATCATCGTTGTATGACTCCTCAAGAGCCAAACGAAGACCACGCTCTTCCTCAAGAGCATTGGAAAGATCCCAAATCTCATCGGCATAGTCACGACTATGCCCTTCCATCTTAGAGATGGTTTCTTCATGAGCCTCGATCATGACATTGGCTTCACCAAGTTGTTCCAAGAGAGCAACGAAGTGCTTCTTGGATTTGCCCTTGAGTTTACTCATAAAGATCTCAAACTCATTCTCCTCCACATTAGTCCCCTCATGTTCATCAATGCAATCCGTCAAAGAAGAATGATTGATGATGGTAGTTTTGATGTTGGGGTTACCTTGTTGGTGGCTTTAGCCATGAGGCACTTGGCGGTGATGCTTTCATTGGGTGAATCAAGAGAGACACCCGAGGAGTCGTTGCAATGGCAGCGGAGGCCATGGAAACCGATTCACCATCTTCATCATCATCATCATCCTCATTGTACTCTTCTTGAACCACCAAGGCTTTGTGAGGAGTCTTCTTGGTGAAGTTGCTCTTGTTGGGGAAAGACTTGGCCTTGTCCTTACGGATGAGCTTGCCACCATTGTCTTCCCTCTTCTCATATGGGCACTCCGCAACAAAGTGACTCACATTGCCACAATTGAAACAACTCCTCACTCGTTGCTTGCCCTTAGAGCCACTTGAGTTGCTCTTGTTGAAGTTGGGCCTTGAGTTCTTCTTGCTCCAAAATTGCCTTGAAGCAAGGGCCATGTGTTCATGATAGTCATACTTTGTATCTTCGAGGTTGCTCTCTTCTTCTTCCTCCTCTCCATCTTCTTCGACACAAATCTTGGCCTTCAAAGCAAGGTTGGGCTTCTTTGCTCTTTGGGAGCGAAGCACCGCATTATCGGCGGTCTTGTCCAATATGCTCATAGCCACAAACTCATCCAACACATCACTTGAGGACAGGGTGTGGAAGTCCGGTCGTTGACGGATGACGGAGGACATAGCTTTGTGGTAGGGCATCATTGCCGTGAGGAATTTGCGCTTGATCCAGTTGTCATCCGTGTCCTTACTTCCATGATCCCGGAGGAGATAGCAAGCTTGGTTACTCTCGATAGAGCTCACGAGGTTCTTCTTCTTCTTTCATTGCAAACTCATTGGCTTCATCTTGGACCACTTCATAATTGGAGCGTTGAATGCTTGCGCTTCCTCGATAAAGGAAACCACCTTGAGCCAAGCATCTTTGGCAAGGGAGTAGGGCGGAGATGAGGGAGGTCTTCGGGAAGGATTGCTTCTTGGATGATGAAGAGAGCATTCTCATTGAATTGATGGTCCACGACCTCTCTTGGAGAAAAGTTGCTCGGATCATGCGGATAGAAACCTTCTTCAATGATTCTCCAAAGGTTAGTGTTCACATGATTTAAATGACGCTTAAAATGATAAACCCAAGAATCAAAATCCTCCTTTTTATCAATCTTAGGTGGTGGACCGGCATGATTCAAATGAGTGGAAGGAATCGGTCCACCATAAGCGGGAGGTTGCACATGGGCAAAGATGCGGTGCCATTCTTACCACTAGACGAGGGGCTTTCTCACTAGCAGCTTCCCCTTATCGGAGTTAGCATTCGCCTCCCGTGTTGGCGGGATCACCCACTTTCACGCGGTGCGGTGGAAAGTTTAAGCCCTTCTAGGAATTCCTTAAACATGTCCTTGACCTCGGTCGTCATGGAGTTTTTCAATGTGTCCAACGCCACATTGAATTCCTCACGAGATCGAGGTACCCCATCTCCGTAGATGATATCGGATTCAAGACCGGAGTGCTCCCCACATCATCTACGACGTCAACCATACTCTTGGACGGTAAAGTCCTTAAAAAGAGACGAGGCTCGATACCAATTGAAAGGATCGATATAGTTGACTAGAGGGGGGGTGAATAAGCAACTAACAATTTTAAGCTTTTCTTTACCAATTTAAACTTTGCAATAATAAAGGTTGTCTAGATGTGCAACTAGGTGGACAACCTATATGATGCAAACAACACAAGCACAAGAGCAAGCAAGGATAGGAACACAAATAAGCTTGCACAAGTAAAGGGATAAGATAACCAAGAGTGGAGCCGGTAGAGACGAGGATGTGTTACCGAAGTTCCTTCCTTTTGAGGGAAAGTACGTCTTCGTTAGAGCGGTGTGGAGGCACAATGCTCCCCAAGAAGCCACTAGGGCCATCAGTAATCTCCTCACGCCCTCACACAATGCGAGATGCCGTGATTCCACTAATGGTGCCCTTGTAGGCGGCAAACGGACCTTTACAAACAAGGTTGGGGCAATCTCCACAACAATTGGAGGCTCCCAACGAAACCACGAGGCTTCACCACAATGGAATATGGCCTCGAGGTGACCTCAACTGCCTAGGGTGCTCAAACACCCAAGAGTAACAAAATCCACACTAGAAAGCATGGGGAACTAAATATCTTTTGGTGGAAGTGTAGATCTAGGTCTCCTCCTTCAAACCCTAACAAATCAACAAGTTTGAGTGGCTAGAGAGAGAGATCGGGCAAGAAAGCTTGAGAGCATCAATGGAGGAGTGAGAGAGGTAAGAGGTGGGCGTGGTAGGTGGAAGAACCACCTTATATACCAGCCCACATTAATCCAACCGTTACTGCGTTTTCGATCTTTGCGGTACAACGCTCCTTGTCCCAGACAACCGGACTCACGATGTAGCTGCAGAACCCTACCAGCGGTAGAACCGGACCATCGAGGCGGTAGTACGGTTATTAGCAAATAACCGGACCAACCGGCCACCACCGCCCAGCCACCGCATCAAAACAGAATCTGACCGGTACATGGGCGGTGCATGGCCGGAAAAACCGCTGGCCTTGAGCGCTTGAGCGGCTAAGGTATGAGCGAAGAACTGCTCGAACCTCCGGTTGTACCAGTTGAAAAGGAACAACCGGAGCAACTGCCACCACGCCCAGCCACCGCATCGCAATGTAACCTGTGCGGTACATGTGCGGTGCTAGGCGGAACAACCGTTCTTTGTGCTTTGTAGAGACAGGTGGTGGTTACACCGCCCCGAGGCCGTGGTACCACCGCGCGACAAAGGCAGAGAAGCGTCAAGAGCCAGCGGTACAACCGCCGGAAGAAGCGGTGCAACCGCTGGGAAAACACATGCAAGGATTAGATAAAGATGGAGGCACACTCTCGACAAAAGAGGGGTGAAGGATGTGTACGTGAATGGAATCCCCTATACTCCCCAAAGTGGATTCCCTCTTGATAGTACGGGATCCCTACGACCAAAGAGATAAAAAGCATAGAGGATTCCGTCTTCAAATGATTCCTTCGAGAGAGAACCACCAAGCGACGAAAGCCTAATCATTGAGAACCTGAAACATTTAGCACAGGATTAGACCAACAAAGGGTTGTCATCATCATCCAAAACATAAGGTAGGGAAATGCCCTTTCAGATACTCTGTTTAAGGCTGCTCTCTTGAGTGTTCTTGGTGAGAATATAGTTGATGCTTATGCGTCAATTGACAATGGAAAAGATATGTGGGACACACTCGAGGCCAAGTTTGGGGTCTCGGATGCAGACCGAGCTGTACATCTTGGAGCAATTCTATGACTACTGAGGATGGTGAAGAGCGCTCCGTGGTTGAGCAAGCTCATGAGATCTGATCATTTGCTAGAGAACTTGAGCACTTCAATTGTATCCTACGGACAAGTTTATTGCCGGAGGTATCATCACTAAGCTTCCTCCCACGTGGAGGAACTTTGCTACCTCAACTGAAGCATAAGAGGCAGGAGTTTTCCGTTCGGATCTCATTGGTACTCTTGATGTGGAAGAAAAGGCGAGCAAAGGACAACCGTGCTCGAGGTATTGAGGGAGGTTCTAGTGCCAACTGCATGTGAAGAAGAACTTCCAGCCCCACAAGTTCAAGAACAAGGGCAAGTTTGATGGTAAAGCAAAGTTTGATGGGAAGAACAAGGCTGTGCAGCACACGAACTTCAAGAAGAAGAACGACAAGAAGAAAGGTGTTTGTCATGTGTGCGGGGATCCTGATTATTGGGCTCCAAGTTGCCCTAATCGCTATGACAAGCGTCATCCTGGGAAAGGCGGCAAGACCACTAATGTTGTCATTGGAGACATGAAGGATGCTGGGTATGGTATATTTCCCACTATTCTTTCAGTATGTCATTCTCCTGATTGGTTGATTGACACGGGTGCTAATGTGCATGTATGCGGTGATATTTCCATGTTTTCGTTTATCGCATCATGAGGGACTTCCACCGCGTTGATGGGCAACGGTTCAAGTGCTTCTGTTCGTGGTGTTGCACGGTCAATCTGAAGTTTACTTCGGGGAAGATCGTGCGGTTGAAGAACGTGCATTATGTCCCCTTTGTCAATAAAAATCTTGTTAGCGGATCTCTTACGTGTAGAGATGGCTATAAGCTTGTCTTTGAGTCGAATAAATTTGTAATATCCAAGTATGGAACCTTTGTTGGTAAAGGCTATGAGTCGGGAGGCCTGTTTCGTTTATCCTTATCGACGTTTGCAATAAAGTTGTTAATCATATTTGCAACAATAGTGAATCAAATGTGTGGCATTCACGTCTTTGTCATGTTAACTTTGGTTGCATGTCGCGACTAGCGAAGTTGAACTTAATCCCTAGTTTCACCACTATCAAGGGATCTAAGTGTCAAGTGTGTGTGCAAGCTAAGCAACCTCGTAAGTCTCACATGACTGCGGAGACGAGAAATCTTGCACCACTAGAACTTATATATTCAGATCTATGTGAAATGAATGGTGTTTTGACAAAAGGTTGAAAGAAATATTTCATGACGTTAATTGACGACTCCATTAGATACTGCCGTGTGTATCTTCTGAAATCTAAGGATGAGGCTTTGAACTTTTTCAAGATCTATAAAGCTGAAGTGGAAAACCAACTTGATCAGAAAATCAAGAGGCTTAGGTCCGACCGTGGTGGAGAGTATTTTTCTAATGAATTTGATGCTTTTTGTGCGGAACATGGTATAATCCATGAGAGGACGCCTCCCTACTCACCTCAGTCAAATGGGGTGGCCGAAAGAAAGAACCGTACTCTAACTGATTTGGTTAACGCCATGTTAGACACATCGGGTCTCTCAAGGCATGGTGGGGAGGCGATATTGTGACATGTCATGTCCTAAATCGAGTCCCCACAAAGAACAAAGAGATAACTCCATTCGAGGAATGGGAGAAGAAAAGGTTAAAACTCTCTTATCTGCGAACATGGGGTTGTTTGGCGAAAGTCAATGTTCCAATTCCAAAGAAGCGGAAGCTTGGACCAAAGGCGTGGATTGTGTTTTCTGGGATATGCTTTTCATAGCATTGGCTATAGATTCTTGGTTGTAAAATCTGAGGTACAGGACATGCATGTCGGTGCGATCATGGAATCGAATGATGCGACTTTTTTTGAAGATACCTTTCCCATGAAGGATATGGCTACCTCATCTAATCAGGAGATGCCTAGTTCATCGAATCGGGAACCCGATTACAATTACCGAACACGACATTTCGATGGAACACTTTGAAAGTCTGTGGAGAACAATGAAGTTCCTACTAGGAGCAAGAGATGAGGACAGCAAAGTCCTTTGGTGATGATTTTCTTGTGTATCTCATAGATGATACTCCCGGTTCCATTTCGGAGGCCTATACATCGGAAGATCTTGACTCTTTGGAAGGAAGCGGTTCAGAAGCGAGATGGATTCCATCTTGACGAATGAAACTTGGGAGGTAACTGATCGTCCTTATGGGTGCAAACCTATAGGATGCAAATGGGTATTCAAGAAGAAGCTTAGGCCTGATGGTACTATCGAAAAGTACAAGGCTCGGCTCGTGGCTAAGGGTTATACCCAAAAGGAAGGTGAAGACTTCTTTGATACTTACTCAACTGTGGCTCGACTGACCATAATTTGAGTTATACTTTCACTAGCTGCCTCACATGGTCTTCTCGTTCATCAAATGGATGTTAAGACTGCTTTCCTAAATGGAGAGTTGGATGAGGAAATTTATATGGAACAACCGGATGGGTTTGTAATAGATGGTCAGGAAGGGAAAGTGTGCAAGTTCTTTGAAGTCTTTGTATGGACTCAAGCAAGCACCCAAACAGTGGCATGAGAAGTTCGAAAGAACTTTAACAGCTGCAGGCTTTGTTGTGAATGAAGCTGACAAATATGTGTACTATCGCCATGGTGGGGGCGAGGGAGTTATGCTTTGCTTGTATGTTGATGACATACTGATTTTCGGAACAAATCTGAATGTTATTAAGGAGGTCAAGGATTTTCTATCTCGCTGTTTTGGGATGAAGGATTTAGGAGTGGCTGATGTCATTCTGAACATCAAGTTGTTGAGAGATGATGATGGTGGGATTACATTGCTTCAATCTCACTATGTAGAAAAGATCTTGAGTCGCTTTGGCTATAGTGACTGCAAGCCCTCTCCAACACCATATGATGCTAGCGTCTTTGCTTGAAAGAATCGAAGAATTGCTAGAGATCAATTGAAGTATTCTCAGATTATTGGCTCGCTTATGTACTTAGCCGGTGCTACAAGATCTCGACATCTCTTTTCTTTGTTAGCAAACCGAGTCGGTTTGTCTCAAAACCAGGAGATGTGCATTGGAAAGCTCTAGAGAGAGTTTTGCGTTATTTGAAAACCTTTGCGAATTATGGAATTCACTACACGGGCACCCAAAAGTGCTTGAAGGGTATAGTGACTCAAACTGGATCTCAGATCTTGATGAGATAAAGGCCACAAGCGGATATGTATTCACTCATGGAGGTGGCGCTGTTTCTTGGAAGTCTTGCAAGCGAGACCATCTTAACGAGGTCAACAATGGAAGCAGAACTCACAACACTAGATACTGACTACGGTCGAAGCAGATTGGCTTCACGGCTCTTGAATGACTTGCCGGTAGTTGAGAAACCTGTACCGGGTATCCTTATGAACTGTGACAATCAAACTGTGATCACTAAAGTGAGCAACTCAAAGGATAACATGAAGTCATCAAGACACGTTCAGAGAAGGTTAAAGTCTGTCAGGAAAATGAAAAACTCCGGAGTTATTGCATTGGATTATATCCAAACGTCTAAAAATCTGGCAGACCCTTTCACTAAGGGTCTAACACGTAATGTGATAGATAATGCA
Source organism: Aegilops bicornis (assembly GCA_021605145.1). Classification (NCBI taxonomy): domain Eukaryota; kingdom Viridiplantae; phylum Streptophyta; class Magnoliopsida; order Poales; family Poaceae; genus Aegilops; species Aegilops bicornis. The sequence continues at coordinate 859,004,654 of CM038670.1, read as the reverse complement.
TCGAGGGAGATGGGTATGAGACCCACAATATGAGTTGTTCAAAGTGGTGACCTATTCTTTGTGATCGGAGATCCCGTGAATTAGATGTGGAAGACAAGCTGTTGATCAACTGGGAGGAGAGTACCCTTACTGTTAAAATACCACTCCATGAAGATGCAATACTCCCCTAATCTGCATGGCAGGTTGATGTATATCTTAATGTGTTCTAAGTGGCTCTTTGAAGCAGAGATATTGTCCTGCAGAACATCTTTTGAAGAACGCACCTATATGAGTCTGATTGTTAAACGTCGCAATCTATGAGAGTAGGGTTCTCTCTAGTAAACTCATGAAAGGTCTCGGAGTATGACAAATAAGCTCCACCCACGGGGAAGACCCACGGTAGCCACGTATCGGTCAAGGCTTTATGTGAAGCTAAATTCACAGAAAACTTGTAGTTCAAGGCCCAGTCCACTGTTCAAGTTGCTTACTAGTGTAGCATAGAGTTCTAGGTGGAAGTTCAACTTAACGATGCAGCTGATACCGGTATATAAAATAGTGTTTTGGAACCAAAGGCAAATTTTGTGTGCCTCACGGGATGCAGTGGGGATTGCTGGAATTTTGTCTATTTTGGGCCTAGCCCAATAGCAGTTTCAGAAATTCCTAATAAATCCTAGAGGCCCACGCAACCCATTTGTGCAAGGCAAGAGGTGGAACTAAAGTTTAGTCCCACATTGCTAGTTTAGAGGGGGTTGAACCTCTTTATAAGGGAGGCTCCTTCCCCACTTGTATGAGCATGAGAACAAGAGGGACATCCATGCGCGCTCCTCTCCGCCGCCCGCCTCGCCACGCCACGCCTCGCCTCGCCTCGCCGCGCCGCGCCACGGGTTGGGGGAATGAGCCGATGTCTAAATTTTTGCCACGCACTACGGGTATATGAAAGGTCACACGGAAGCTGAAAAGTTTTTGCGATAGTGGAGTTTGAATGCGAACGGTGCAGCCCTTCGGCTGCTGGCTGTTCGCCTCGTCTTCGTCTCTTCATTTCACCTTCCGTCTCTGCCCTCTCGCCTCCTTCTCTTGCGCCTATAAAAGGGAGGTCGCTCCTCTCGAGAGACGCGCAGAACTTCTTCTTCCTCTCGCCACGGTTCTCGAGCCTTCACGCTGCTACGATCTTCCCCATCCCGGCTTGCGGCGTGCACCGCAGGTCGGGATAGTAGGCCTCCGAAACCGCACCTTTTGAGTCCTGTACGGGAGAAGGGTGATAATGTTTTTGAGGAGCGCTTCACGCGACTACTGACTTCTTCGTCACGGACGCCCCGGACTCCGACGACTACTTCCCCAACGACGACTTCTTCCCCGACGTCGACAACCTCCTCGATGACATGGAGGACACCGACCCCAAGTCCAGTGCCTCTGCTCCTGCTGCTGTCTCGTACGTGTTCTTATCTTTCCTGTTAGAAGTCCTGCAACAGTTCCTTGTTCTAGTGTTTTCCCTAGACGTGATAGGCTCTACTTCATATATGCATCTTGATCTACTGTCTGCTCTAGAGATGATCGGTTCTAGCTCATATATGCAGATATTATTTATCTTGTCTTTGTCAAATCAACATGGTTTGTTTTATCACTGCTATACTAGTCATGCATTATCTAGTATTTCTGTTAATAAAATCACGAGGTAAATTGCTCATATTTCCAACATTAGGTGCCTGTAGTGTGGCTTGTGTGTGTACGTAAGCCATGTTCTCAACACGACAACACCCTTGTATTTTTTGGTCCGCTGGTGTTTCTTTGTGCTTTGTCAGTGATGATGGGTATTGTCCCGTTGGCTGAATACTAGTCGGTTGATGGATTCTTTAATTCAAATATGAGTTCGTCTTGAGCCTTTATTTCTAGAACATTCTCATTTTCTATCAACATCTCACAACTTCCTTCACTTTGGTCCACCTCGACAAATATGATAGGGACTTTGGGCTGTCGGACGGTGAAGATCGATCACGTCGTGCCCGGCTTTCACCAGGCAGGGGAAGCAAATTGCACCCCGGCAGACACGAGACAATCGCCGTGCTCGTGCTAGTGATGGATTCACCGTTGTCTCTAATAATTTTTAGATCAGTATTTGCATAAGTTACTCTTAGTCTCTTATGGCCTTCTCTCCTCTCTCATGCCAACGTCGTCATTCTCGCTCTTGCTCCGCCGCCTCTCATCTCTCTCCCACTCCATCTCCTGCTCTTGCTTCGTTATCTTGTCATCTCACTCTCTCTTCCTTCTTCCTCCTACACTACCCGCAAAACTAGGCCAAAATCGCTGTTTTGACCTTGTCGGAAAACTTTAGCACTATCTAAACCCTTTTGGGCCTTGTACAATGCTAGGTGCTTAGAAAAATAAGGCTCTATTTGGTTGCAGAGTATTTTTGAAGTATTCCAATAATACCACAGAATCTTAGGAAACTGAAGTTTCAAATACTATGAGGTGTTTAGCGCTAGTTAAAACTGTGGTACTATAAACCATGGCATCCACAAAATCATGGTATTTTTGGACCTCTTTTTTTAAAACTGAGAAAGAGAAAAGAAGGACACAACCAAATACTACCCCTTAATACTTTGATTGTCAAACATATCACTGTTTTCACAAAATACTGTAAAAAGACTGATGTTTTCATAAGCCACGGTATTTGATGTCCTCAGCATAAAAAACTGTGGTATTGAAATACTAAGATTTTTAAAAAGCATTGCATCCAAACAGAGCCTGAACCGGATTTTTCTAAAGCACCGATGCCTGTTTCTACAGAAGAAACGCCTAGCTAAGCGTCCATCCTGTATAAATAAGCATCGATGTTTTAAAAAAATGCATAATTTATGTCTCTAAGCACCCTGCATTGTAGCTCGGCGACGCGCTCTTATACACGGAAGTAGTGCTAATTTCAACCGTTGGAGTAGGATCCATCCAACTAACATCCACGGACCACGGTGAGCGTAAGCAGGACACAGCGCTACAACTACAATCCTGCGTGTCCGTGTCCATATCAGCGCATTAATTTCAGCCCGGATATCTATCGCTTCCGATCTACGTACTCCCAATCCACTGACCACTGGACGCGGCCCGAACCCGACACCGGCTCGAGCCCGACCCGACCGCTCTCCCTTTTTGTCCACCGGACCGCTTCGCTTCGCTTCGGATCATCCAAGTCAAGGCCGTAACGACAAGCCGATAGACGGACGCCACGCCAATCCAAACACGACCCATCACATTTTTTACGGTTTCACCCCCCACCTTTCCGCGAATTCCACCTCCCCGGAACGAGGGATCTCGCCGCCGCCGCCGTGATCCCCCCGCGCGGCGAGGAGGGGAGGAGGATGTCGTCCGCCGCGCGGCGCGCCAGCCACCCGGCGCTGGCGAACGGGGACGGGGAGTACGGGCCGGAGGAGGACGAGGAGGAGGAGGAGGAGGGGGAGGGGGACGAGCCGGAGGAGGAGCCGCGGCTCAAGTACCAGCGGCTGGGCGGGAGCGTGCCGGCGATCCTCTCCACCGACGCCGCCGCCGCCATCGCCGTCACCGACCGCGCCGTCCTGCTCGGCACCCACGACGGCACCCTCCACATCCTCGACTTCCAGGGCAACCAGGTACGGCCACTCCTTGCGGAATTGAGGGGGTTCGTGGCGTGTCTCGCCATTGGATCGTCCCTCAGAGCCCGCTCTTAGTATCTATACGAGCTCGTAGCATTGGCCTACTACTAGCCAATTGCCAAGAGACGTTTCAGAGAGCGGAATTCTGGGGGGGCGATTGTAAGCTTCTGCTGCGGAGATTTATGGATGCAGATAGCGTTTGGGCGGCGGAATTTTGAGGGATTACTTGTGATGACTATGCTGAAATTCTATCCTATGAGGCAGAGTCGACATGGTTAGATGAGCTAAATAAAAGAGTTATAACTGTCTGCATCAAAACCGTTTGCACCTTTTCATCAGATAACAAATACAGTAGCTGCTAGCTTCACTTTGGCTTGTTATCTGAAAAATAAACATCATTATTGTTTGAATCTATGCTACTAGATAACATTGGTAGTAATGATCATGTTGCCATAAGTCTGAATATAGCTTCCCACTTTCTGTCAAAACTCAAAAGGAAGGGTTGATGGAAATCATATAGGGAAAAAAATGGTATGCGATATGTGAAGTGAAGCCTGTGTTCTGATGCCTTCGTCATCCACATATATTCTGTCTCTACAAATGCCATATCCTTTATGTTGGCACTCCTACTAATCTATCATCAAATGCCATATTCTTTATCTTGATACTAATCTATTGTCATCCATCTGTTTCAATATGTTTTGCAGTCAAAGGAAATTAAGGCTCACACAGCAACCATTAATGACATCAGTTTTGAAGATCGTGAATATATAGGAAGCTGCTCAGATGACGGCACAGTAGTAATAAGCAACCTCTTCACTGATGAGAAACTCAAGTTTGAGTACCATCGCCCCATGAAAGCAATTGCTTTAGACCCTCAGTACTCCCGGAGCAACAATAGATTTGCTACAGGTGGTTTAGCAGGTCAAGTACTTGTGCTGACAAAGAAGAGTTGGGTATCAGGCTATAACAAAAAGGTGCGCTTTGCATTCTTGGGATAAATTATGATCTGATGGATCAATGAGCTCTAATGTCCGTTATCTTGTTTCCTTATTTTATAGGTTGTGCGTGAGGGGGAAGGACCAATCCATTCTATGAAGTGGAGGACAGATCTTCTTGCCTGGGCTAATGATGCAGGGGTGAAAGTGCATGATATGAAAACGGACAGAGGAATCGCATTCATAGAGAAACCAAAAGGAATTCCTCGGCCAGAGGTTTTACTTCCTCACTTAGTCTGGCAGGTAAATAATGTTTTGATTCAAGATATATAGTTTATTTCAATCAGCTCAGTTTCAACATCTCAATCCGGTTAGCTGAGAAATACTACCTAGGTTGCAAAAGGAATCAGAAAACATGTAATTTTTTCGCTGATGTGTGCAATAAGGGTTGGAAAAGAAAACATGTAATTTTTTCGCTGATGTGTGCAATAAGGGTTCATAGTTTCCTTCCTCTGTAATCTGGGTCACACAGTGTAAGACAAAGGATGTTGACCAAAACAAGAGGAATAGCATATGGTGCACATTAGTTTCTGAATGGGTGGAACATACTGTGTGTTATGTTTAGGAGCATAATACATGCTTTGTTCTGTGAGGAACAAGGATATATGCACCTTGCCGCACGACATATGACTTGCATGACAGATCACATGGAAACTGTACATACATGCTTGCATACTGATTGATCTTTCTATTTGTAGGACGACACAGTTTTAGTTATTGGGTGGGGAACAAGTGTCAAGATTGCTGCAATTCGAACAGATTCATCCCAAGGACTCAATGGAATGCAAAGGAGCATTTCCGCAGCAAGTTCTGAGAAGTATGTTGATATTGTGGGCTCTTTCCAAACTGGCTACCACATATCTGGAATTGCTCCATTTGGCGATCTTTTGGTTATGCTTGCTTATATTCCCGAAGAGGATGATGGAGATAAAAAAATTAGTACTTCTGTTTCTTCACGCCAGGTAAACACCACTGCTTGTCCTCGTATTACCCTTTACCACATTGATATATTTCCATTATGTCTGAACATTTTGTAGGGAACAGCGCAGCGTCCAGAAATACATCTTGTATCATGGAAAAATGATGTGCTTACTACTGATGCTCTGCCAATTCATGGTTATGAGCACTATAAGGCAAAGGATTACACTCTCGCTCATGCACCTTTCTCAGGTTTGGTGGACTGCTCAACAGTGAATGGACATTTCTTCACTCTTCACTGGAATTTCTATACTGAGGGAACACTTGTTTTGTGATCCAGGAAGTAGCAATGCGGGTGGACAGTGGGCTGCTGGCGATGAACCGCTGTATTACATCGTGTCTCCTAAGGATATTGTGGTAGCAAAGCCAAGGTTCGTTAAAATGTTACAGACCTAGAGTGCATATTAGCCCCTTGTTCTACAATTGTTAATTAAACAAGGCAATGGTAATTTATACAGCGTTATTCTTTCTGAAATTGTGGTGATCTTCATTGGCAATTTTCTCTGATTGCACGTGCCTTCTAATTAGAGATACTGAAGACCATATTGCGTGGCTTCTTCAACATGGTTGGCATGAAAAGGCATTGGCTGCAGTTGAAGCAGGACAAGGGAGGACCGAGCTTCTTGACGAGGTAAAGTAGCAATGTCAAGTTTGAATAGTAAATGGAGTACAGTGCATCAGCATTATTTGTCTGATGACGAGGATGCTTTCTTTTAGGAACCTAGAAATTGGCACCTTTAAGGAGCCAGTATTATGTTGGTTGGTGTTCACTGTATTGTTGACTTTATGTACAACCTAGCCTTCCCATCTGAAAATAATGAGACCTCTGTCAGTGAGCAATACGTGTTTCTATTCAAAAATCAAAATAATCCATCTTTAGGCATTATTTTAGAAAACCTTTAGACCTTTGAGTGTCATGAACTAAGGTGACCATAACATTGGAAGTGATAAATGAGACGCTGAAATACATGTTCTCTTCTTAAATCCCATCTATATGCATTCTTCTTTTCAATTCATTTTCCAGAAAGTTATAAGTGTGTTATGTTTAACCACGTAATTGGTCTATCGTATGTGGGGCAGTTTTTAGGAAGGGTTGCTCTAACTATGAAAAGGAGATCTAACCACAAAAGGAATAGTTGAATTATTATTAAATTTTGTTCATTCAATTTTCTAGGTGGGCACAAGATACCTTGATCACTTGATCATTGAAAGAAAATATGCTGAAGCAGCACAACTCTGTCCAAAGTTACTCCGAGGATCTCCTTCAGCATGGGAGAGGTGAGATAATTATGTAGACACATTTCTCACCCAGAGAAGGAGTTGTTTTCCATGGGCACTATCTGTGTTAATCATACATGTTTTACATCTAATAACAATAACTTACCTGCCACAGGTGGGTCTTTCACTTTGCTCATCTCCGCCAGCTTCCTGTGTTGATCCCTTACATACCCATAGAGAACCCACAGCTGAGTGATACTGCTTATGAGGTACCTGTACTAGTTTTTGTTAGCTGTAATCCTTGTGTTATATTTTACTTAGCTAGGGAGTAGTAGTACAGGTCAGCTAGAGCTTCCTTAGGGCTACTTTGATTCATAGGATTCTTACAGGATTTTCATAGGATTGTGATTCTATGGAACTGGAATTTTTTCTATAGATGTTGTTTGATTCATATGAATGCAATCCTTAGGAATCATTCCTATGGAGCTTTCCATTTTCTATTTGGTAGGAAATTTTGCATGAGTTCCAAGCTTTTGGAAAATTCTAATGCTTCCATCAAACACACACTTGCCCCAATTCCTTTGTCTTGCAATTTCATTGAATTCAGATGGGCAAGGCATATTAATACTCCATTTTTCCTATCCTATGAATCAAAGGAGCCCTTAGTCAGTAAGATAGTGTATGCAGCTGGATAGCTAGTAGTAGTCAATTTGCCTTTTGCATGTACTAGCAACTGCTATAGCTGCATGGTCGGTTCAGCATTAGCAACTGACTTGCCCTGTACTGTTTATATGCCTCAAGGCAACAATACAAGTAACAGCTCCAGAAAAACACTATCCTGTGTTCGGCCCCGGCCTCTCTGCTTCTAACAGTTTTTTGCTTGTTCTTTCCAAATCTATCTATTTGTAATGATATTCTAATGTGGTCTATGTAGGTTGCTCTTGTAGCTTTAACTACCAATGCGTCTTTTCACGGACTTCTCTTGACTACAATAAAAAGTTGGCCACCTAGATTATACTCTGCTTCACCAGTCATATCTGCTATTGAGCCACAGCTCAATTCCTCATCGATGACTAACTCATTAAAAGAGGTGGGTCGGAACATTGTTTACTGGATATCGAAAGACTGTAATTTATTTATTTGAGCTAGAGGTTGGTATCTTGATCTTGTCTGCTTTGTAGGCTTTAGCTGAGTTGTACGTGATCAACAGTCAATATGAAAAGGCCCTTTCTCTCTTCGCTGAAGTAAGTACACCCTAGATTGTAACAGTTAAGAGCTCCATTCTACAATTGAGTTATAAAAGTAGCAGTTCCTGTAGTTTTGTTTCTAGGGCATGTTTTTATTTCTAAAACCTTATTTTGTTCAGCTGCTGAAGCCTGAAGTATTTGAGTTTATCGAGAAGCACAATTTGCATGATGCCATTCATGATAAGGTACGGTGTAAGGATTCCCAATTGGATGATAAAATTATCACAAGCATTTGATATTGTATTCGTGACTGAATTTGTGGAATTTAATGTGGCCATAAATCCTAGTCTGTGGTCTAACTTGAGTTCCTTATATATAGTTACATTCTACCAAGACATAACGTAGAAAGACAAAGTCTTTCACATGCTCCACTTATTTATTGTTCTTTACGTTCTGCAGGTTGTCAATCTTATGCTATTGGATTGTAAAAGGGCAGTCCATCTATTGATCCAACATCGTGATATCATTCCCCCGTATGAAGTCGTGGAGCAACTGTTGCATGCAAGTAAAAGTTGCGACAAAAAATATCTGTTGCATCAGTATTTGCATGCTTTGTTTGAGGTAGACATACATGCTGGAAAAGATTACCATGATATGCAGGTATGTGGATTCTCATTGGACATACTATCCCTATATATTGTCTACCTGCTCATTCTTCCCGTTTCCCCTATTTCTGTATCCTCTTATCTCATGTTTTGACACAAACTAGTAATTCCAAACTATCTGTGTTGTAGCTGGAGCTTTATGCGGATTATGAGCCAAGGATGTTACTACCCTTCCTTCGTACCAGCCAGCATTACAGGCTTGACAAGGTCCTAGTCCTAATACTTAAAAAAAAATGTTATTCATTCATTATAGTTAACAATGGCGTGTGGTATTTCAGGCTTATGAAATATTTGCACAAAAAGAATTTGTCAAGGAGCAAGTTTTTGTTCTTGGTCGTATGGGAAATGCCAAGGAAGCGCTTTCTACAATTATAAACAAACTGGAAGACATACAGGAGGTCCTAACCTGGCTTTCCTCATTTTCTTATGATATCTTATGCTGTGTTACCCAACTTGAGTCTATGGGTTTGGATTAGAATAACATAATTTTTGAACTGTATGCAGGCCGTTGAATTTGTTACGGAGCAACATGATGATGAATTATGGGACGAACTGATAAGACAGTGCCTCCAAAAGCCTGAAATGGTAAATCGAATGAGATGTCTGTTTAATCGTCATGAGACTGATACCATTATATGTCTTACATTATTTGTTGTGACTGTTGAGCAGGTTGGGATGCTGTTGGAACATACTGTCGGCAATCTTGACCCTCTGTACATTGTCAGTTTGGTTCCAGATGGGCTAGAAATACCCAAGTATGTTTCCCTGGAAGTCTATTTCGCCCAAAGATCACAAGATTGATCCGAGGAAATATTATGCATGACAAAAACCTTACAAAACCAATTTCTTTCGTCATAATTCACCAACAATTTGTGAAAGTTTTACCTACCACCCCCTTAAAAAACTGACAAAGACACCTCTTAACCCATTCCGTTCCTGGTTAAAGTATTTACTGATTATTCATGCTTTGACAGATTGCGGGATCGCCTTGTGAAGATTGTAACAGACTATCGAACAGAAACTTCACTGAGACATGGATGCAACGATATACTAAAGGTCAGCCATCTCCATTTCACTACCCTGGTTTATCTGTCATCCATCTTGCATGTTTGCTGACTCTGCCTTCTGTAGGCCGATTGTGTTAATCTTTTGGTCAAATACTACCATGAGGCTCGGCGTGGGGTCTGCATGGCAAGCATGGACGAGGAGGCACAAGGAGCCAGAGTCAATGAAGGATCTTCGCGAACAGGCGACAGATCATCGACTTTACGTAATCTAGAGATGAAATCCAGAACGAGATGTGGCGCTCGATGCTGCCTGTGCTTCGACCCTTTGTCCATCCAGGACATGTCATTCATCGTGTTCTATTGCTGCCATGCGTATCATCAGTCTTGCCTCGAAGGCGGGCTGGACTCGATGAAATCAAACAGCAACGCCCGGGACAGCGACGATGGGTCGGAGGACGACGACGACGGTTCCCCCTCGGGCGAGTCTAGAATGCGGTGTGTGCTGTGCACCACAGCCGCCGCATAAGTTATATTCCTCATTGAGCTGTCCATATTCTGATGTGTTGTGTTGTAAGTTTTGAGCCCTGTAATTATTGCATTGCGCTCTTCTGGGGTTGATACATATGTAACAACAATAGGTTGTTGATTCTTTGAGGGGGAGCTGCGTGCGTCCTCGGCATGGGTTTTCTGTAAATTTGGCATGCCACCTGAGTTTGAGCAAGGTTGTAACGGCATTTCTTTTTTCCTCGATGCCACACTTGCTAGATCATGCAATGTTCATGAAGACTTGTTGTTTTGAAGAAAGTGGAATGAGCAATTTTATTTTTGGTGTGATATATATTTGTTTCCTGTTTGTATAAACAACATTTTCTCCATGTTTCAAGCTGAAGTATGACTCTGGTGTATCTGAGATTCAGCCATCACAAGTGTAATACACTGATTCAAAATTACAATATAGAATAGTATAAGTGTTTGAGCAAACTGAGAAGATATATCATATAAGTAGTTTGTGCTCAACATTGCATAGTACCTTACGAAGCAACATCCAACAGCTACCGTACCCTATTTACTTGTTAACATATCAGCAGCACAATTCATGGTATCATTCTCACAAAGAGAAACTGACAACACGCAAGCGCAAGGCTGAAAAACCAAGATACAGACGTTTTTATGCAAAAGTGCATTGGCCTAAAGTCTAAGCACTGCTTGTCGCCTTGGGATCCGGGCATGGCACGATCCCCCAGTTCCTCCTCACCTCCTCCAGATCTTCATGGAAGTGCTTCTCATAGTACACGGACATCAGATCAGTAGCCCTGACACCTGCCTTGGTCGCCCACGGGAAATAGTGCTGGAAGAACAGCCTCCTCTGCTTCTCGCTGAACCTCGCGGAGCCCCCGACGACAGAGAGCATGCACATCGGGAGGAACATCTGCTCGAACTCGATTACCTTGAGGGCAGTCTCGCCGATCAGGTTGGTCGGGAGGCCGAACAGCACGTGCCAGAAGTCATGCACCTCACGGGCACGGGTCGCGACGAAGGCGAGGTCGTCGGTTTCCATGAAGCGAACTGGTGGGCGGTCGTCCGGCGAGAAGTTCCTTGATCCCATGAACTGAGCATAGGCAGCACCGAACGTGTTCTCAGGCATGTCCCAGGCGTGTGAAACCCGAGTGGATATAACCCGAGGACGCTCCAAAAGAATTTCCTGCAGGCACAATCTATTTCAGTTAGACAGGAAAGAGGTCCATAGCTAAATGGATATAACTGTATCTTCAGTTTGCCATGTATACACAAATTGTGCCGCACTGGCAAAAGACAGTATCAAAAGCACAAACTTCTCCTTTACAGAATGAAAGAGTGAACTTTGATATGTACTCCCTCCGTTCCTAAATATTTGTCTTTCTAGCCATCTTAAATGGACTACAACATACGGATGTATGTAGACATGTTTTAAAGTGTAGATTCACTCATTTTGCTCCGTATGTAGTCACTTGTTAAAATCTCTAGAAAGACAATTATTTAGGAACGGAGGGAGTAGGATGCAGAGAACATCTTGCTAGTAGTGGCAGAAAAAAAATGCCAAGTATGGAAACTGAAACTGAACATGTGTTGTGTGGTAGACAAACTAAAAGGGACACCAAACTCAGTTGCTCCTCTTCTGCATAGCATTATTCATGGCCGGTCCAAGTTACCTCAGAGGATTAATAACAACGGATATTCAAGTTGTTCAGAAACTATCTAGAACAAATGGGTAAATAGAATCCAATGAACAATACAGCAACAAAAGGAACCAATCTAGAACAAATGCTTCATATAACATATTCAATCTTCTGTGGTTATGTCCTCTCTCCGAAACAAACAACATAAACAGGGAAAAAATATATATTCTACTCCCTCTGTACCGAAATATATGTAGTTCGGCTACTCCAGCGACATATATTTCGGTACAGAGGGAGTACAACAATAGCATGGGTGAATCAGCAGTTGGCAACCATTCTCAGTTCTGACATGACAAATTACGGTGTTTCAATAATCGAGCAACCATGCCTATAGAAATCTACAAAACATGCTAGTAGCAAAGGCTCTAAAACGATGGTCTAAGACAGCAACAAATGTCCAAACATAACAGCACACCCGATTATGATAGAGAAGGGACAGTGTGGGCTTACCCTGCCTTCAGCACTGTTCTTCATACGCTGGAGCACCCGCTCAAACGCTGGCTTCCCGGTAGTCTCCCCAAGCGCAGCAATCAGATCAGCTCTCTTCGGATCAAGCAAGGCCCCGAACGCCGAACCAACTGCAACAGCCGCCTGCTGCCAGCCCTTGAGGTTCACACGCGCCGCCAACATGACGCTGCGAACACCAAGGTACAGAAGATAAGAAGTTTAAGAACCCTATAGTCTGATGACTTTTTACAACAGCATCATACGAACACGGCAGCCGCATAGTTAAGCAGTGATGGGAGAGGCGTTTCATCAAACAGCTAGAGGGCGTGATCCCAAACGCCGGAGCGCCAACACCGCACTGCCGAGGCGGTTGGGCTCAGCGACGATCCGAGCTGAGAAAAGCGCGCGCGCGAAGAAGAAGAAGACGCCGCATCGCGGCGGAGCAAGCAGTCGAACCGATCACAGCTCCTCCGTTCCGTTCATCACGCTCGGCATCCCGCGAAACCGCGGAGAGAAAAGTCCCGACGGGAGCCGAGAGGAATGCGAGCACAGGGGTGGATACCTTGCGGGAAATCTCGGACTCCCGTGACGCCGCGGGTCGGAGAGGGATTCGCCGGAGTCGTCGCCGGAGGAGGAGACGGCGGCGGCGGCGTGGAGAGAGTCCCCAGTTGTTTATGCCTGGATGGCCTGGACGGGAGGGTGTTTCCGCAAAAGCGCCCACCGCTTCGACGCGAGCGGCCGGGCCCAGCGCCACGTCGACGCATGCAAAATTGCAAAACAACCCTTAAATTCTTTAAGCTAGCTCGTCCACTGTCCAAGCCGTCCCGTCATCTGCTCACATGGCGACGGCGATGGCCGTGGCGGGAGCAGCCTGCGCCTCCCGGCCGCCGCGCCGGAGAGGTCCCGCGCCGCCGCGCGCCGCGGCGGGGGCGGTGGAGATACGGGTCTGCACGAACCGCACGTGCGCGCGGCAGGGCGGGCGCGAGGTGCTCGCGGCGCTCGAGGGGCTCTCGCCGCCCCCGCCGCGCGTCCACGTGGCGTCCTGCGGGTGCCTGGGCCGCTGCGGGGCCGGGCCCAACGTCGGCGCCTCCGTCCCGGGCCGCGGCACCGCCGTGTTCGGCCACGTGGGCACCGCGGCCCGCGCCGCGCGGCTCCTGGAGCACCTCCTCGGCGCCGCCGAGTTCGACGCCGCCGCGGGGCTCGCCGCGCTGGCCCTACGGGAGAAGGCCGAGGCCGCGCTCGCCGACGCGGACGCCGCCCAGGCGGAGGCCCTCTTCACCGAGGTCCGTGCGTGCTCTGCTCTGTGTCTCCTTTCTCTTCAGGTTGCCATGGACAGAGCTGCAGTTCTCGGCTTAGTATTCTGATTCAGTAATTACCATGGCTTGCATTTCCTTAGAGCATCGCAATGGATGCTCCCGGTGGACTGCATCTGGCCTACGGAGGCAGGTCTGCTCTGCTCCGCTGAATTTGCTTGCAGAATTAGAGTCTGTCAGTGTAAATGTGTACTCTGATCTGATGAGCTTGGCATGTGATGCTTGCTGGAAATTGTGCAGGTGCAAGGCGAGATTGGCGATTGGGGATACCGCCGGCGCGCTCGCGGATGCCGATGAAGCGATAAGGATAGCTCCCAAATTTCCTCAGGTATCACTTGTAAATTGAGCTCTTTTGCTTGTTCATGATACTACATCCTTGGTTAGCTATATATGGTGTATTGTTAATGAATTGGATGGCTCAGAGTGGCCATTTTCTGTCACAAACTTGTGCCGGTAGCTTTGCGTTAACTAGCAAGTTCAGGTTGGGGAAAGCCAGGGTGGGTACCTATGACAGTAAAGTGAACTGAAACCATTTAGTATGCCTGACCGTGAGCCCATGAATTACAAAATCGAGAGTGGTGATTACAAGATGAATCTGATGATCAACTTATATGTGCACATAGTGTGAGATCATGTCCACTTGTACGATATCAAATGCACTGTAATTTCATATACATCTGCGAGGCTGCACTATGTACCAATAAATATGGCCCTGATAACACAATCGTAATCATGGACATAAGTTAGTAAGCTCCATTTGAGGCTTTTAGACATCGCAGATTTAATGCTTTCGCAAAAAAAAAAAAAACCTGCCTACTTGAGTGTCCTGTCTTTTTTATCCTTATCTTGCAGACTACTTGGAAAACATCTTTGTGCATAGCCTTCGTTCGGAACATGAAATATTTCCATGTTGTTCTTTTTTATGGCCGTTTATTGGACAATTAAACACTTGTAGTTTGATGCTTGGCTTTCTTAATAAAGAAGCATGCAGCCTTCTTGCTTCTGAAGCATCAAGTCCTGTGGGCATACGGTCTTCATAAGGTCTTGTGTATCATGGCTATGCAGTCTCACTTGTTGCGAGGGGACGCACTATTCACACTGGGAGAGTACCACTCCGCAGAGGATGCGTATGCGCGTGCCTTGGATCTTGACCCATCTATTCGTCGGTCCAAATCTTTCAAGGTTAGTGTTGAAAAATGCGCTGTAGTTTTGGCATTTCATGGTTCCAATTGCAGTCGCGTGATTTAGCGCTGCGGACTTTCTATTCTGACACTCCCTTCTCCAGGCCCGCTTGGAAAAGCTACGGGAGAAGCTTGTCAGTGTCAGCAGTTCATCATAGTTCACACCGAAAACTGCACTTCTAAGATCAGATGAAAAGGTTCATCCAGCAAGAAACGTAGAGCTTGTGGATCCATCAGTTTATATAATTCTCAATGCAACCTCTGCAAGTGTCATATGTAGCTAGGTCTGCTCGTTCATTTTAACATTACGCAGTGTAGAGTCTTCCATTGACTCCTTAGAAGAAAGAGGCGATATGTTGACCATCATTGTTGTGTCCATGTAGTTTTGAACTCGATATATCATATTTGAAATAAATATAACAGATTCAGATGTAGGCTATGGAGTTGTTTACTGGGTTAATATTTATTGCTTCACTTCCCATTTGTGAACTACTATTTCGCTATACCATACTGGCATTGGTTTTATTCAGGTTAAGATTAATTTTGAGCCAAACAAATTGGATATGAAGGAAATGTGATTTTTAGCGACGCAATTCCTTGATAACTTTATAACACAGTATGATAGATGTGGCGACTAGAAAGACAAGTCAGTATTATAGCTAGCACACAATGATAATAATAGGTAGGTGGATGCCGTACGTCCCAGACCAGCTGGTACTTCTCCGGGCCGCCGCACTCGCTCGCTCCAGCCATGCCGCACCTCTTCCCGTTGTCCTAGTTGTAGTTCATCGTGGGCGAGAATTTGGTCATGTTACTCATGTATAGTATGAATTGTGTTTAATCTCAATATTATTTAATGTACATGGTAACTAATCTATGACTCGTAAAAATATATTAATCTAGGACTACCATGGTGCCCATATCCTTCATAATATCTTTGTCGGTGAAGATCTGACACAACTCTCATGTGTCTCAGTTTTCACCAATCAATCTAGATACTTGTCACCGAGAATGCCGCATGTAACTCGATTTTTTTGTCACGCAACACGAAGGGATGCATTTTACATTGTAAATATGTATCTCGGTTGATCGATGGAACAAAAGGACAGAGAAATACATGTGTCATCTGGTCGATGGTCTGGTAAAGGCAATGCAGGTCGTCCATAAAACTAAGGGTCATGCACCTACCTCGGAAGGAGAATTGATTCAAGACCACTCCCTCTGCTTGTTCTTTGCTCATCCTCTCATTACCTCCCAATGTGAACTATATATAGCCCAACTTAGTAAATCGTTAGCCACAACGAGGAGAAAGCAAACCTTGCATATCGCATCAATCATGGCGATGAAGAAACTCTTGTTGTTCATGGGGCTGCCTCATACTTGTGTTGTTTCCAGTGCTGTTGCGACAAGACGGTTTTGATCAACGGGTGGCATTGCAAGAGACTAAGAGTAGTGTAGCCACATTGACACTTGACGCCAATCTCTCCATAGCAGAAGCCTCAAGGCTCGGTAATATCATTGACCCAGACACTATCTTTGGTGGTGAAGATGGCTTGTACAAGAACATCAGTGAGTGCATTTCCAACATCCCCGATGATAACATTAAATGATACTCCTCAAATGGATGTATCTAGCACCAAAATTAGTGCTAGATACTCCCTCCGCCCGAAGAAGTTTGTCCCTCAAATGGATGACGAATGGCTTCCTTTTCCAATGAACACCTTCTCACGGAACACTGTTCTGGGCTTTAGGCTAAGCATATACTCCCTCCATCCGAAAAAGCTTTTCCCTCTGAACAGTGTTCGTGAGAAGGTGTTCATTGGAAAAGATAAGCCCTTCGTCACACTATGACCAAGGGCAAGGATGGCATGCTCCTCAGCTCCAGTGGTAGTAGCACTGTTACCATAGAGTGAGTCCGACTGTTTCATTGCCTATGGTATTATCATCAAGAATGATGCACTTCCTGCCAAGCGGGCGGCAAACAAGTGCAGGCCACTGCGTTGCATGTCATGGGCACAAAGGCAATTTTCTATAACTGCACCATCGAGGCCGGCCAGAGAGCCTTGTATGACCATGAGGGGCTCCACTTTCAAGGCCTCTACAATCAATGGAAGTGTTGACTTCATCTTCGGGTCCGCATGATCGTTGTATGAAGACTGTAGTATCATCTCTAATAACAAGGATATCACCGACATGGAAGTGGCACAAGAGGGCCGGGCCAGCGAGAGCCGTATCAACAGTGAGAGCAGTTTCTCCTTCAAGAATTGTACCATCAAGGGTGAGGGAAAACCAGTATTCTTAGGAAGGGCATGTGGGAACTTCTCGCAGGTTGTGTACTCTTCCACTGAGATGGGCAGTGAAATCGTTTCATCAGATGGGGAAAGGGGAATATGCAAAAAACATGAAAAGGGGATTATGCAAAAGCCTAAGAGGTACTTATATCCCTTTTCCCATCCAACGACGGGCGTGGGTACGGTTTCACTTTTGTTTCTCCGCCCTCGACGTCCGCACCGAGCCCCTCTCCCTCTACCATCACTTCGCCCTCATGTCCAACTTCGATCGGAGGGTCGAACTAGTCTAGGGCGTTGATGGCAACTTCAAATTGTCCGCTAATGCCGCTGCTCATGGTGGCCGTGGTCCACCCAAGGGCTACCGTTGCAAACCGCGAAGTAACTCTGGTGGATCGCGCGACGGCGGTGGCGCCGGTTATAACCAGCAGGGAGGAGGTGGCGGCTACAACAGGCCATGACAAGGTATTGACGTTAACCCAAATGTTTCAGTGGCGACACAATTCCTTGATAACTTTATAACACTTGTTGAGTATGGTGTGGCGACTATAAAGTTAACTTAATATTGTAGCAAACGGAATCACAATGCCAACTTAGCATAACTGTAAAGTATCTTATCTCATTGACACTAGCAAATTAAATGACAACACATAATAACCTAATAACTAAAGAGTATATAACAAATTAAATCGCATTAATCTCATCACATAGCCTAATAGTAGTACATAGTACATCAAGTTCAGTCTTGCTCTCTTGTCTGTACGTTGAGGTAGAGGATTGCTCAGTCTACGAAGAGCACATAATTCAGAAAGAAGCACATCCATCCAGAAATAAGAGAAGGAAGCTCCTACAAGCCTCCACAGAGATCAGTGATTCTGGGCCGTTGGATCGGTTTCCTTGATGCGTTTCTGGGCGTCGGATCAAGATCTGGATGAACCTGGGCCGTTGGATCTGAGGTAAACACTGCTGGAATGAATAGTAATGGCAACAAATGTGTATACCATGCCCCCACCAGGGCATTTCGGTCATTTCGCCTAGGGGGGGGGGGGTATAAAATGGGGTCGCGCTCCTGTGGCGGAGATCTAGCTGCCGCCGCTTCCTCCCGCACTCGCTCGTCCCTCCTCCTCCTCTACGCCTCCTCCACATGAACCCTAACCCTAGCAGCTCGCCATGACGCCGCCGTCTCCTTCGCCCAGCCCACCGGACCCCTGCCGTCCACTTCCCCGGGGTTGCCGCCTCCCCGCGCGCGCACCCCCCCCCCCCCCCCCCCCCGCAGCCTCTTCCCATCACAAGGCTGCACCGCCGCCGCCGCCAGCAAAATGCAACTGGCGCAGGTACGTCCTTCCCCTCTTTCCTCGTCCGAATCCACCCTCCCCACCTCACCTTCTCCTTTCCTTCCATTGCCGCAGGTCACCTTGGCACGGTCTGGAAGGCAACGACGGCAGGAGGGCGCCGTCCTTCCTATTCGAGGAGGCGGAGGACGAGGGGCGCACCTAGCTTGCGGCCTGTCACCTTTCGAGGAGGCGGAGGACGAGGCGCACCTAGTGGCGGCCCTGTCACCTTTCGAGGAGGCGGAGGAAGAGGGCGCACCTAGCTGGGCGGCCCTGTCCTGCTCGAGGAGGCGGGGCTGCCAAGCTCAAGCACGGCCACGGGCGGCCCACCTCGGCAGGTAGCACCTCCATCTCCTCCGCCTCCTTCCTCTGCTCACTATTGCTTCTGCTAAGTAGAGGAATATGTGATGCAAATCCTCTTGTGTGAAGGAATTCTAGAGGATTTGTATGAACAGAGAGAGAAGATGAGTTTAGAATCCTGGTTCTTTAGTTAGATAGTACCAATAGGGATTGGTTAATTTTGCTACTACTACTCGAACGGAGATGAGGAGCGAGACGTTGGTGAGAGGAGCTATGGTGAGTGCCCTTCCTTTGCCTCCTCTTGCTTGTACGCCAACATGTGAGAGCTGGGAGGAAGGGGTGGAGGCCATGGAGGTCGTGGGGGAGAGGAACAGGATGCCACGGGGGAAGAAGAAGATGCCCCACTCGTTCCTGGAGTTGGTCTTCGCGTCATTTCATTGTATGCCCCTTGTTCTTCTTGCTCGTTGGCTGCTGCTCATCAATGATTTTTCTTTGTTTTCATGCAGATTGGTCCGCTGTTACCAGATTCTTGTGCTTTTGGTCGATCCTCTGGTCGGTGGTGCGTCCGTTGATATGTGCCTGCGCATCGTTTGGTAGCAGCCTGGTGCGTCTCCCTTCGTGGATCTGCAGGTCAACCCCTTTTCCCCTCTTCGTTTCCACTCCTCTTTGTTTCCAGGGCTAGGTCCACTGTTGAATGGTGATATGATTGGTATGCCGTTTCGCCAATGAGGACCTTTTGTTTCTTGTCTTTTTTTCTGGTAAAGGGAGTATTATTCTCTTTGCTTTTTTAGTGGAATGTGTCTCTATGCCTTTTGTTCCTTGCCTAGATCCTGGTAGGACCTACAATTGTCGTTTCTTTGTGCATGGATGCTGGTGGTTTTGTTCCGTTATGCATGGATGCTGGTGGTTTTGTTCCGTTGTGCATGAAAGTCTAGCTTGTTTGGAATTAGTGGGCTAGCTAGGTTCCAAGTAAGAGGGATGTTTGTTTATATTGATTGGTCAGATTGACCCCAAATCTCCAGGATGGACGTGAAGGTAATCGCTTGGCTAAGGGTGTTTTTATTTCAAAGTTTTTTGTGAATCAGGGCAAAATGCAATTGCAAAAATTGGACTGCAGAGATGGTACTCACTTTTGCCATGACTGCATTTGCAGAATTAGTAATATATAGCTCTTGGGAAAGTAAAGTGCGTATACATATAATCTGAAACTGGTGTGGTTCTTTCAATCCTACCTTGTTATTGTTGAGACACACCTTAGAGCATGTTATGCAAAGAGTATTAAAATTGGTAAAGCGCAACTAGCTGATGCTTACAAAAGGATTGCAGTGTTGCTTGATTTTTGTCATACTGAATTCTGATATGGGCGAATAAAGGCTAGGTACAGAAAGAAATAATAAGTAAGAAAATTAAATTTATAATTGTTGATTACAAGCATGCATCTGTATGGATTTATGAAATTCACAAAATTTTGACTGTAGCAAAAGATATGACATAAAGAAAGCCGAGCCACTGCACATGGGGAAATAGAAGATGATCCTATATGTTTGGCTAGCCTGAGTGACACGATAAGTTCCTGAGAGCCCTATGTCAAAACAGAGTAAGGTTGCAAAGAAATGCAAGACAAACATCATGAAAATCTGCTAGAGAGCACTAGAGTTCCAACAACAAAGGAAACAACTGACTCACTATTTGCTTCATCAGTACAGAATCTGTACAATGCAAATGGTAATCTCACAGAGAGCACTAGAGTTTTTTTCTTTAATTATGGCTATCCTTTATAGTAGTAATGCTAATTTGAGTCGATATATCGGTGTTCCATACCATCCTAAAAATGCATCTCTGGTGACATTCATAGTTCTTAATTTTCATTGGATTTCTATGTGGTTTCTGAATATTTGATGTTCTGAATATTAAGGAATTACTTAATTTCTAAAATATGCGCATATCCTATTATCATCATTGAGGGAATCAATTGGCATAATTTTAGTGTGTACGTATAGTTGATTAATATTCAAAATGTCATGCTATGTAACCATGGGGTTTAGTTTTGCATCATGCTTGCCTCTGTAGTTTTGCTTGCTTATTTGACTCGCTGTTTTGATTCAACAGCATTGCTTTTCAGATAATATAGGAGAGTGGAAGGTTCATGCTCATTTTTCTTTTTTGTATTTTTTCTTGTTCATACTTATACTATTTTTTCTTGCAAATCTGTACTATTGAAATAGAAAAATCATCTTGTGTTGTTCAGACCCATATACTTATCCTACAATATGAAAATGAATGCTTATATTGGCATCCTGCTGTAGAAAATGGTTAGCTTAGCAACAACTATTGTGTCTTCTAATTATGTCGCCTCAAATTTGTAGGAACGCTACTGTTGCTTTCGAAATGCTATTGGATCTTATAAAGATTTTTGGACCTGTTATTCATTCAACATTGTCAGCTAGCTCACTCTTTGGAGTAGAACTTCAAGCCGAACAGAGGTATGCTCTCCAACTTTACTCGGGGAAGGGAACTGGGTGTTGCTAAGAGAACTATTTTAAAAACTTGTGTTGCTACAAGCCACTCAGGAACTTGTGTTGCTACAGCTTCTTCAGGAATGGGGGGGAGTAGGGACACGATCTTCTTGATGTTCGTCACCGGCTGATGCAGCCGGATTGTCTTCAGCAACTTGGGCTTCAGACACGGAGACATTCACAGTTGGAGTGGCTTCTGAAAACACTTGGCGTGCAACAGGTTGGTGGTGCACTTCTCCTTCTGGAACGCTCGGAAGAGGGACTTGAGGCCTTGGTCCTTTGCGAAGCCTTTGTAGAACAGGCGACGCCTTTGGAGATGGAGTAGGCAGGCCCTCATCCTCTTCAACTTGCACAGATGATGTGACTTGTTGTTGTTGGGGAGTACCGGGGGAGTCTTGTTGTTGCGGGCGATCAGCCCATGATGCATCCTGAGCAATTGGCGTCAGAGGACGACCAATGCTGATGATTTCGCTGTTCGTGAGAACAGGTGATGATACCATGTTGTGTTCAATCCGAGGAAGAACTTCATCATCTTCAACATTGTCATGGTGACCAATGTCTTCAGCAGCAATGGGATCAACTGCTAGAATGTCTTCAGCTTCATGAGCCTCTGTGGAAGCAGGCTCGTGAATAATCATTCGTAGTTCTTGATTTGCAGATGTAGGGAGAACCACTGAGATAGGTTCAACAACAAGGGGCTCTGTGGTAGCAGCCCGATTCTTCTTGGTCTTGCGCTTCTTCTTGGAGGGAGCAACATCAGAGGCTTCTGAGGGTTTCCATTTCCTGGCTTCAGCCTCTGCAGCCCTCGTCTTCTTCTGTTCTGAAGCGGTTGACAGGGCCTTTGGCTTCGAGCCAGTCATGCTGCTTGGGAAGACTATGCGTGGTTCATCCTACCTTGAAGGTGCAGGTTGGACAGTGGATAGCTTCTTCTTCTTTGCATCCATCCTGGGGTCGATGCCAGGACGACCAAGAGCCTTGCGCTTCTCAGCCTCATTGTAGGCAAGCACACACTTGTCAGCCAGATTCTTCATGCGCTCTCTAGAGCCTCGAGCTTCTTCACGCTTCTTGTGAAAGGCTTCTTTGAGCTCGTGCAGCATGATCTTGAGAACCAAGGGATTCTCCTACGGACATGTACCTGTGACAGCATTAGAGATGCGAGGGAAGGGGAAGAGGTCATATGCATTCTCAGAAGATTTTGAAGATAAATCAGTTTGAAGACATTGACCTCATGTTGCGAAGACATTCACTTATATGTTGAGAGTTGGTTCCAGATTTTTACGAATCCGTGAATAAGTACAAGTGAGGAATCTAACTATGTATGAAGCTTAAGTGAATATACTAGGCAGTATGAGATGCAGACAGAATAGATCTAACATTGTGTAGACAGAAACCAATTTTGGTGAATAGGATGAATCATTGCGGATCAAAAAGATGGTAAAAATAGAGTTATATTTACCACACGAAGAACTGCTAGATGGGATGAATAGGAGACCGAGCAGTTCAATCCACCGTGCCCTAACTTGGCGACGGAGGACACCTACGGCGGCGACGGAGAGGACGATGCCCGCGGCCGGCGTGAGGATGGTGTCGGAGAAGTCGCGACAGCTAAGCGCTTTGTCGCCGGCGTCGTCGAGAGCTAGCGGTGGCGCTAGGGTTTTGACGAGGTGGAGAGGTGGAAGAAGGTTTTCTTGATCGCAGGGGACACATATTTATAAGTAGGTGTGTGGCATAGCGCAATTACGCAGGTGCCCCTGCCTGTTCACATCCGTGGGACACGTGGCAAGCATGCAACATACTCAGAGTTGTCCCACGTTCCCACGCCCGCCAAGTTTGTCGGATGGTTGTTCCGGCTTCTCCAGATTTCAACAATAAAGATGAATCATTTAAAAGGACTTGATGTTTGTCTCTGTGTCTTCTGCTGACAAGGATGCAGAGAAGACATTTGACAGTTTCAATAGAATGCATATGATTTGGACAGATAGAGTTTGAGATAGAAAGCATAGAGAGATTAGGGTCCGATCACATTCACTTAGTTCAAAAGATTCACAAATGAAGACATAGCTATAAGTGAATGCTGTAGAGGAAAGAATACTCAACATAGTGAAGTAAATCATGAAGATAAGTTGAAAGTTGAAGACAAATCAAATGCGAATATATTCAACAATAACGCCGTGAGTGAAACACTTCAAACCTAGAAATTTGGTGGTGGCGTTACCCACCGTATAGGAAGTATTAGACCCAGACACGGCGCACAATTATCGTGGCGCTCCGAAGTCAAATTCCATGTTAATGTATTCACACTCCGAATGTAAGTCTTCATTGATTGAAGATATACTTTACTTCATGTGCTGCACATCTAAGTCATCAACATGCATAAGTGTTAGGATGTGTGCCTGATCACAGGACATTTGAGGATTCCAAGATATTTAGCTCACACCGTAACTTGCAAAACCTTTTCTCATTCAGGGGCTTTGTGAAGATATCTGCCGATTGCTCTTCGGTGTTGACGTGAATGATGTCAATATCTTTCTTCATGACATGATCTCTGAGAAAATGATGACGAATTTCAATGTGCTTTGTCTTCGAGTGCTGGACTGGATTGTTGGCAATCTTGATGGCGCTTTCGTTGTCGCAGAAGAGAGGGACTTGCTTCAGATTGATGCCATAGTCCTTGAGAGTTTGCTTCATCCACAGAAGCTGAGCGCAGCAAGATCCAACAGCAATGTATTTAGATTCAGCAGTTGAGAGTGATACACAGTTTTGCTTCTTTGAAGACCAACAGACAAGCGATCGTCCCAGAAAGTGACATGTGCCTGATGTAGACTTGCGATCGACCTTGTCACCAGCATAATCAGCATCCGAGAATCCAACTAGATCAAATCTTGAGCCCTTTGGATACCATAATCCGAGTGTTGGGGTGTAAGCCAAATATCTAAGAATTCACTTCACAGCTAAGTGATGCGATTCCTTTGGTGCCGCTTGGAATCGAGCACACATGCAAACACTAAGCATAATATCTGGCCTAGATGCACATAGGTAAAGTAAAGAACCAATCATGGAGCGGTATACCTTTTGATCGAACTCTTTACCATTGTCGTCGGGACCAAGATGGTGTTTGGCTGGCATTGGCGTCGTGTAACCTTTGCAATCTTGCATTCCAAACTTCTTCAGACAGTCTTTGAGATATTTTTCTTGAGATATGAAGACGCCATTCCTTTGCTGACGAATTTGAAGACCAAGGAAGAACTTCAGCTCACCCATCATGGACATCTGATATTGCTCTTGCATCATGTATCCAAACTCATCACTATACTTCTGGTTGGTGCAGCCGAAGATAATATCATCCACATATATTCGGCACACAAACAATTCACCATCATATGTCTTCGTGAAGAGTGTGGGATCGAGGGATCCATGTTTGAAGCCTTTGCTCTTCAGGAAGTCTTTGATCGTATCATACCAAGCGCGAGGAGCTTGTTTGAGGCCATCTGATTGCTTTGTTTAGTTTGTACACCATATCAGGATGTTTTGGATCTTCAAAGCCAGGTGGTTGAGCAACGCACACTTCTTCTTCAATCTTGCCGTTGAGGAATGCACTCTTCACATCCATTTGATATAGCAAGATGTTGTGGTGATTAGCATAGGCTAGCAGTATGCGAATAGCTTCAAGCCTTGCTACAGGAGCAAATGTTTCATCGAAGTCAATTCCTTCAACTTGAGTATATCCTTGAGCCACAAGACGTGCTTTGTTTCTGACAACTTGACCATGCTCATCTTGCTTGTTTCGATATATCCATTTAGTGCCAATAATGTTATGCTTGTGAGGGTCAGGGCGCTTGACAAGTTCCCAAACATTATTGAGCTTGAACTATTGAAGTTCTTCTTGCATGGCTTGAATCCATTCAGATTCCATAAAGGCTTCAGCAACTTTCTTGGGTTCTGATATTGATACAAATGAAAAATGCCCATAGAAATTTGCTAACTGTGTTGCTCTTGAGCGAGTAAGTGGACCAGGTGCATTGATGCTATCACACTAGTAGAAAAGGGGGCAATGGTCCAGGCCGGGTCAGCCCATTAGTCCTGGTTCAATCCAGAACCGGGACCAATGAAACATTGGACCAGTTCGTGAGCCGAGGGCGGCCGGGCCACGTGGGCCATTGGTCCCGGTTCGGCTGGACCTATTGGTTCCGGTTGGTGGGACGAACCGGGGCCAATGCGCCTCGCTTCTGGCCCACCACCAGTGGTCCCGGTTGGTGGAGTGAACCGGGACCAAAGGCTGCCTTTAGTCGGTTCGTAGCACGAACCGGGACCAATTAGTTGCCTATATCTACCCCTCGTCATGGCGAGCACTCCCGGTGCTCTGTTTTTAAATCAACCCGACAAGGGAAAACTTTGTGGTGCTCTAGCTCACCTCCTATGCACATGAGGTGTTCGATGGAATGCCCGAGCCACACTACTTAAGCTTTCTCCTCTCCAAGCTCGACCTCCAAGCTCCATTTTCCTCAATATTTGTCTAGGTTTAGCGGTCCGTCACGTCCCGTCCCCGTCTTCACCGCCGTCGATCGCCCGCGCCGATCTCGTCGCCGGCACCACCGTGGTGAGCCTCTTGTTCTTATCTTCTTTCTGAAAAGAAAAAAAATCTTGCTTGTATATTTATATAGATACTTGTATAATTTTCTTACTTTTATTATTGCATCTTATATAGTGCGATGGTTTTGGTATCCGCCCCCGTCGGCCCTCGTCCTGTCTATGATTCAGATGTGGTATATATTATCTTTTCATAACTATTGGTTCATTTATTGTTTATGACAATTATGCCGACCAACGTGACATAGATTTTATTTATCTAGGAGGTTGTTGAATCGGAAATTCCAACCGACCCTATTGTCGAGAGGTTAAATTTAGTTGAAGAAGAAAACAATTTGTTGAAGGAAAAAATTAGAAAAATTGAGGAGGAGAAGATGATATTGGAGTTGCATGTTGCGGATGTCATCGATGATCACAAGATCAAGATGGATGCAATGCGCTTGAAGATTAGAAAGATTAGAAAATATGCCATTCATACCGAGGCTTGGTATCATTATGCCGTTGGATCAGTTGTTACATTGGTTGCGATTATGATCGCATTTCTTTTCGCATTGAAATGCTTTACATAGTTTCAGTGTATGGTTTAATTAATTTAGATGCTCTGCAGAGTTTTATGTTGTTAGATGAGAACTATGTATGTACTTTGGTTTTAATGTGATGATGAACTTCTATTAATTTGGTCACTTAATTATCTATTCATGATGTTCTGTAATGATTTTTGACACACTTAATTATATATAATGCACGCAAATGAACCGACAATGGATGTACGGTTCAAGACACACCTCCGAGTACATTAAGGGCGTGCATGATTTTGTCGAAGTGGCTGAGGCAAACAATCAGAATGGTTTTATGTGTTGTCCATGCCTATATGTGGGAATACGAAGTCTTACTCTGACCGGAAAATCCTCCACACCCACCTGCTTTACAAGGGTTTCATGCCACACTATAATGTTTGGACGAGGCACGGAGAAATAGGGGTTATGATGGAAGACGGCGAAGAAGAAGAGTACGATGACAACTATGTGCCCCTGAATACGGTGATGCTACTGAAGATCAAGAGGAACCAGACGATGTGCACGATGATGCTGCAACAGGCGAAGCTGCTGAAGATCAAGAGGAACCAGACGATGTGCCCGTTGATGATGATCTCCGCCGGGTCATTGTCGATGCAAGGATGCAATGCGAAAGTCAAAAGGAGAAGCTGAAGTTCGATCGCATGTTAGAGGACCACAAAAAAGGGTTGTACCCCAATTGCGAAGATGGTAACACAAAGCTCGGTACCGTCTTTGGAATTGCTGCGGTGGAAGGCGAGAGAATCTGTGCCCGACAAAGGATTTGAGAAGCTACTGAAAATATTGAAGAAGAAGCTTCCAAAGGATAACGAATTGCCCGACAGTACATACGCAGCAAAGAAGGTCGTATGCCCTCTAGGATTGGAGGTGCAGAAGATACATGCATGCCCTAATGACTGCATCCTCTTCCGCGGTGCGTACAAGGATCTGAACGCATGCCCGGTATACGGTGCATTACGGTATAAGATCAGACGAGATGACCACAGTGATGTTGACGACGAGCCCCCGGGAAGAGGGTTCTGCGAAGGTGATGTGGTATGCTCCTATAATACCACGGTTGAAACGTCTGCTCGTAAACAGAGCATGCCAAGTTGATGCGATGGCACAGTGAGGACCGTAAGAAAGACGGGAAGTTGAGAGCACCCACTGACGGGTCGCAGTGGAGAAAAATCGAGAGAAAGTACTGGGATGAGTTCGCAAGTGAGCCAAGGAACGTATGGTTTGCTTTAAGCGCGGATGGCATTAATCCTTTCGGGGAGCAGAGCAGCAATCACAACACTTGGCCCGTGACTCTATGTATGTATAACCTTCCTCCTTGGATGTGCATGAAGCGAAAGTTCATTATGATGCAGTTCTCATCCAAGGCCCTAAGCAACCCGGGAGCGACATTGATGTGTACCTAAGGCCATTAGTTGAAGAACTTTTACAGCTGTGGAATGGAAGCGGTGTGCGTCGTGGGATGAGCACAAACATGAGGAATTTAACCTAAAGGCGTTGCTGTTACGTGACCATCAACGATTGGCCCGCTCTCGATAACCTTTCGTGACAGACAAACAAGGGATACCACACATGCACGCACTGTTTACTTGACACTGATAGTATATACCTGGCAAGCTGCAGGAAGAATGTGTACCTGGGCCATCGTCGATCTCTTCCGACCAACCATCAATGTCGAAAGAAAGGCAAGCATTTCAAAGGCGAGGCAGATCACCGGAAGAAGCCCGCCATGCATACCGATGATCACGTACTTGCTATGGTCAATGATTTACACGTAATCTTTGGAAAGGGTCCCGGCGCACTAGCTATTCCGAGTGACGCTGGGGGACACGCACCCATGTGGAAGAAGAAATCTATATTTTGGGACCTACCCTACTGGAAAGACCTAGAGGTCCGCTCTTTGATTGACGTGATGCACGTGACGAAGAACCTTTGCGTGAACCTGCTAGGCTTCTTGGGCGTGTATGGGAAGACAAAAGATACAGCTGAGGCACGGGAGGACCTACAACGTTTGCACGAAAAAGACGGCATGCCTCCAAAGCAGTATGAAGGTCCCGCCAGCTATGCTCTTACCAAAGAAGAGAAGGAAATCTTCTTTGAATGCCTGTTTAGTATGAAGGTCCCGACTGGCTTCTCGTCTAATATAAAAGGAATAATAAATATGGCAGAGAAAAAGTCTCATGACTGCCACGTGATTATGACGCAACTGCTTCCGGTTGCATTGAGGGGGCTTCTACCGGAAAACGTCTGATTAGCCATTGTGAAGCTATGTGCATTCCTCAATGCAATCTCTCAGAAGGTGATCGATCCAGAAATCATACCAAGGCTAAGGAGTGATGTGGTGCAATGTCTTGTCGGTTTCGAGCTGGTGTTCCCACCATCCTTCTTCAATATCATGGCGCTTACGTCCTAGTTCATCTAGTTGACGAGATTGTCATTCCGGGCCCCGTATTTCTACACAATATGTACCCCTTTGAGAGGTTCATGGGAGTCCCAAAGAAATATGTCCGTAACCGCGCTAGGCCAGAAGGAAGCATCTCCATGGGCCATCAAACAGAGGATGTCATCGGGTTTTGTGTTGACTTCATTCCTGGCCTTAAGAAGATAGGTCTCCCTAAATCGCGGTATGAGGGGAGACTGACTGGAAAATGCACGCTTGGAAGGGACTCAATAATATGCAGGGACGGATATTCTTGGTCTCAAGCACACTACACAGTTCTACAGAACTCTACCTTGGTGACCCCGTATGAAAATGAACACAAGAACAGTCTGCGCTCCAAACACCCGGAGGCGGTCGGCGGCGATTGGATTACATGTGAACACATCGGGACTTTCAGCAGTTGGTTGGAAGCACGTATCATAGGTGACAACACTGTTTGTGATGAGCTGTACTTGTTGTCCGAGGACCATCTTTGACTGTATTGATTTGGAAAGGATCTGAGAT
The DNA here is from genome assembly GCA_021605145.1 of Aegilops bicornis. Lineage (NCBI taxonomy): Eukaryota > Viridiplantae > Streptophyta > Magnoliopsida > Poales > Poaceae > Aegilops > Aegilops bicornis. The sequence continues at coordinate 858,975,307 of CM038670.1, read as the reverse complement.
AAACGGGAATACATTTTACACGATTGACCAAGATCAAAAGAGCACCAACCAAAACAGCGGTGTCCGCTTTGATGCAACAACCGAGAGGGGAAATGACACATATTATGGTTACATAGTGGACATATGGGAACTTGACTACGGACATGATTTTAAGGTCCCTTTGTTTAAGTGCAAATGTGTGAATCTGTCGAGAGGGGTAGTGCAGGTAGACCCACGATGCGGAATGACAACAGTGGATATGAAAAAATCTTGGGTACACTGACGAACCGTTCGTCCTAGCCAATGATGTGGCATAGGTTATCTATGTGAAGGACATGTCTACCAGACCGAGAAAGAGAAAAGATAAGGAAGCGAATACATCATACGATGAGCCAAAGCGCCACATAGTTCTTTCAGGAAAAAGGGACATCGTGGGAGTGGAGGACAAGACAGACATGTCTGAAGATTATGAAAAGTTTCATGAAATTCCTCCTTCAAAGTCAAGGCTGACCCAGACATCACGATAAGCGATGAAGATTATCCAGGTTACTGGCGCAATAAGCAAATGACACAAGCGAAGAAAAAGTGAAGACTTTCTCCGCAACTATTATGATGATACCATGCCAACTTTGTAATGGCCCAGTATGATACCATTGTCCATTTTGTATATGCACATGCTATGTGGGTCAATTTATGATACCATGCCAACTTTCAACTTTTTCAGAGTTCATTTGAAATGCTTTAATGTCTTATGGTTCGGCCCTCGTAATAATTAAAAATAGCAACAATAAGTATTTTGTTGTAAGTAAAAACAAAATAAAATAAATAAAGCAAGAAAGAAAACAAAAAAAACAAAAAAAGTGTTTTCAAATTTGAAAACTAATGGCACTAACAGAAAGTTTATAATTTTACTAAAACTAAAAGCAAAACCAATTAAAAATAAAGCAAAAAACAAAAGAAAATAAATAATGCAGAAAACAAAAGAAAAAACAACAATAAGTATTTTGTTGTAAGTAGAAACAAAATAAAATAAATAAAGCAAGAAAGAAAACAAAAAAACAAAAAAAGTGTTTTCAAATTTGAAAACTAATGGTACTAACAGAAAGTTTATAATTTTCCTAAAACTAAAAGCAAAAACAATTAAAAAATAAAGCAAAAAACAAAAAAAATAATGCAGAAAACAAAACAAAAAACTGGAAAATAAATAAATATAGCAACAATAAGTAAAGAAAACAAAAAAACAAAAAAATGCCTCCTCGGGCCCCCACGGCCTGAATCGACATGAAACCCTACTATGGGCCAGAATTCAGGCCCTTGATGAGCCGGAAGGCCCATCGAGCAAAGCAATAGTAAGTAGGCCCGAAAGCCTGCGGTGGAGAGGAGCTCGAGAGGGTGCGGCGGTGGGGCTTATAAACCATTGCGCCCCTCTCAACTAGCGAGTGGGACTAAACTTTGGCCCCGAGGCGGGCAACCTGAGGCCTTCGTCCCGGTTGGTGGCACCAACCGGGACTAAAGGGGGAGGCATTAGTCCCGGTTGGTGCCACCAACCGGTACCAAAGGCCGCCGGTTCCCGCCCTTTGGGCTGCCGAAAAAGAGGCCTTTGGTCCCGGTTGGTGCCACCAACCGGGACTAAAGGGTTTGCTATATAAGCAACACTTAGCAGTTTCTGGCCAAATCGCCCACTTCTCCCCCGACGCCCCCTGCTCCTCCTCGTCGCCGTCGTCGCCCGACGCCCCTGCTCCACCTTGCCGTCGCTGCCGCCACCGACGCCGTCAGGCTGCTCGCCTGAGCCGTCGCCGCCGCCCCCTGTGAGCACAGCCTGCTCCGCTCCCTCCCGTCCAGCGCCCTGCTTCAGCCTTGGCCGCCCTGTCCTTGGCCGCCTTGCCCCAATCCTTGTGAGCCCGCGTGCCGCCCCGCCGCCCCTGCAATTTCCATAGCATTTTTTTGCATTTTGTGTGTATATGTGTTTGTATGTGTATATATATATATATGTACATGTTCATAGTATTTTTTTCATAAGTGTATTTTTTTGTTCATTGCATTTTTTCATATATATAATGTATATATGTATGTGGTAGCTATATATATGATGAATGGATGTGGCTATATATATATGTATGTATGAATATAATGTTCATAGCATTTTTTGCTTATATATGTTTTTTCATATATGTATTAATTTTTTATTTAGGTTGTTAGTAGATATCGATTTTAGGTTAGTGCATTTTAGGTTAGTGTAGAGGAGAAATTTAAAGTAAAATATGGAAAAGGAAGAAAAGAGGAAGAAGGAAGAAGGAAGAAAGAAGAAGAAAAAGAATGAGAGGAAAAAGGAAAATAAGAAGAGGAAGAAGAGGAGAGGAAGAAGAGGAGAAATAAATAAGAAGAGGAAAAAAGAAGAAAAAGAAGAGGAGAAGAAGAAAAAATAGAAAAAAAATTTCTATTTTTTCTTCTTCTCCTCTATTCCTTTCTTCTTCTCCTCTTTTTTTTTTCTTCTTCTTCCTTCTTCCTTCTTCCTCTTTTCTTCCTTTTCCTTAATTATTTTCCTTTCTCGTCGTTGTCGCGTCGTTGTCGATATAACCCCCTCGAGATAACTTCGACATGAGGGGCGATATATATACCCCCTCGGCCCTCTCGCTCGACCAAAACTCTCGAGGACACCCAAACCCTAGAGATAAAAGCGATGTTGGTCTCCTAACCCCTCCCGCCGCCCCTACCCGACAAATTAACTCTCGAGGCCACCCAAATTTACCAAGTTAAAAGAGCGTTGTCGTCGAGGCCACCCCAAACCTTTGAAGCGTTGTTGTGTCGAGGCGACCCCAAACCCTAGAGAAGCAGCGTCGAGGCCACTAACATGATTCCTTATTGTGATTAGCTGGCTAGTTCTACGTTTGCCACTAATATATATATATATATATATATATATATATATATATATATATCCATCTGCGCCATGTTTGAATAATAATTGACATGTTGTAAATATTTGCAGAAACTATGTAGCACTGCCGAGACGAAGAAACAGAAGCGATATTGAGGGACATAATCGCAAATGGAAGAGATGAAGTTGCGTCATTTCTCCTCGACACCGTTGGTCAGCTGGAAGAACGGGGTGAAGAAGAGGGCTATGTTCATGATGGCTTCGGCCCATTAATGCCGGTACAAGAACATGACTATGTTCATGATGGCTTCGGTGACACAATGGAGGTACAAGAAGGAGACCGTGCTGACTGCTCCGGTAACCGAATCGAGCCCGGCCAGGTATATATATATTAGTTAAGCCCGTGCTGACTAGTTAATTGATGCTTCCATTGTTTTGGTATATGTACACATATTAATTACTCTCGTCTTTCTTCCTTATAATTTCTAGCCCTCCGGATCGAGCACAACTTCGGTAAGGAGACGAGGCCCGAAGAAAAAGTTGAGATCGGATGAAAAGTTTGAGATCATAGAAATCGCGCCCGACGGCGAACCGATTGAACCCATCCGGACAAGGAAGGCATTTTCTGCTTTCGGTCACGGGGGTTCTTGTTAGGGAGAAGATCCCGATCAGCATCCAAAGAATGGTATAAGCCTAAGGAGGAAGACCACGAGGTGTCTTATGTCAATGATATGCGTGAAGAATATCTTTGGACTGAGCTGAAGGCAAATTTCACCCTACCGCCAGAGGAGGATCCGGAGAAGCCAGTTAAAGAGGAATTAATCAAGTCTTGTGGTCTTAAGAAGATGGCAACCCTAATGAGGAGGTGGAGGAAAGAGCTGAACCAGTTTGTCAAAAATAAAAAGACACCAGAATTCATCGGCAAATATGAGAAGATCAAAGATCACTGGCCCGCATTTGTGGCCCACAAGACATCGGAAAAGAGTAAGAAGATATCGGAGACAAACAAGAAAAATGCTGCGAAGAAGACGCTTCACCATCGCACGGGTCGGTGGCTACCGCAAGCCCGCCTAAGTGGTCCAAGGCTGAGAATGATCTGCTTGAAAAAGGGATCGAACCAGAGACAATGAGATGGCCAGACCGTTGCCGGACTTGGTTCTTCGGGTCTGGCGGAACCTTGGACCCTGTAACAGGGTTTTGCCAGTGGACGGACGAGCAACTGGAAGTACCAGTCAAGAACCTTCGACACTATATCGATGCAGCGCGAGGGACGTTCCTTCCAAACAGGGAGAAGGACGAGCTCACAATGGCCCTTGGGAATCCTGAGCACCCTGGACGGACACGAGGCACGCCAGGCTCCATTCCGTGGAAGGTTGGTTTTCCGGACGCAGGGCGTTACAAAACCCACGAGAGGAGGAAGAAACTGGAGCTGGACCAACTGCAGGCGCTGCACGAAAGGGTAATGGGTCTAGAGGATCGAGAAGAGGAACGAGAAGCAGCAGATCGCAGCAAACGACCTGCCGAAGCTTCCCCCGAAGCTACCCCGCCATCTCAGCGGAGAAGCAGCGTGGCTTCCACCGAGCTGCTTCAGCCGGAGCATGTCTTGACGGCTCCTGCCAGCTATCCCATGGATGGTATCACGGAGTCTCAAAATTGCCACATTATGGCGGGATGGATGAATTTGAAGGTCAAGGCGGCTGTTGGCCAAGTTTATCCTAGTGGACCCGGCACAACTTATCACTGCCAGCCGATTCCAAAAGGATATGCTAAGGTGATGGTGGATGAAATAACGGAGGGATTTGAGGACCTCGTGCTTGACCACCCTACCGGTGAAGGGGAGACTAGGCTGGGTTCTGCTCTGAAGACTCCATGCCTATGGAAGAAGGAGCTCATCAACCTTCCGAACTGGACGCCTCCGCCTCCTCCTCCTCCTCCTGCTCCGGCGAGTCAGGGCACTCCGCCTCCTCCACTGCCTCCTCCTCCGGCGAGTGACGATCAGGGCACGCGTGGCGGCACTCCGCCTCCTTCTCCGGCGCATGGCGGCACTCCGCCTCCTTCTCCGCTTTCTTGGCGCTCCCGAGCAGCCAGCAGCATCCTCCTTCTCCACCTCGCCAGCAAGGGCGGAAGAGACCCGCCGCCACCCCGGCTGCTCCGGCGCGTCGTACTCCTTCTCCTCCGCCTCGTAAGCAAGCAAGAAAGAAGACAGACGCCGCAGCCGCTCCGTCTGCTCCGGCGTCTAGCAGCACAACCAGAGGCGGGAGGCAATACAAATACGGTCCATCTCTCAAGCCTCTAGAGAGGTTACCGTACGAGAGGTCCGAGGAGGAAAACGATACGATTGTGCGGACCCACGTGAAGGAGTTCTTTGAAGGGGTGAAAGCAAAGAGACATCCACCTCCGGAGGAGAAGGTAGATCCGGTGAAAGCAAAGCGCACTATCGATGCCCTGAGGAAACCACCAAAGTCTCCGCCGAGAACCAACTATGAGTGCATTCTTGAGCAGACATATCTCCAAGCCCGGTGGTCGGGAACTACTGTCAGTGCTAAAAGGTCAAAAGAACGAGCAAAGGGGAAAAAATTGCCCAGCTCGGCGAACAAGCACAACAATCGTGCCCCCCGCTCAATGTGTCTAATGCTCCGGGGACGGTGGCCGGTTATGGCAATCTTGAAGATTACCTGCCTGACGATGCACTTCCTGATTTCTTGAAGGTGGACGAACACAGATACGAGTACGGGAAGCCTCTCGTCAAAGATGAAAAATCTCTGACAACAATGATGCGAAAATTCCATAATTGATACATGGAAACCTGCAGAGAGTCTGAGGGTACGAATGCTTTGTATCTGCATATTAAAGAGGAGCACGACCTCGTTACAAATGATCTGTTGACTGTTCCATTTGATGAGTTCTTCGCGTTCTTCAATCAAAAGGCCCTCGATAAACTAATGGTCTTTTGCTACTGTCTGTAAGTACTATTTCTGTCATTAAGTCTCTATATATAGCTCGGCTCTTTCATTTCATGTATTTATAATTAATTATCCTCAATATATTATGCAGATTGAAGATCGTCGAGTGCAAAAAACAAGAAATTTATGATATTGGGTTCATTAACACAAATATCATAGATGAATTTCTGGTTAAAAGGACATCAAAGAGGCCGAGGACAACGTGCTACAATCATTGATAAAAATCAAAACAAAGATACCATACTCTTTCCTTACAATGGCAAGTGAGTGTTACTGTCGTGTGCATATTCGGTTTCCCTTATTACTCGAGCGAGGTTATAGTAATGTAATTGATGAGTTATGCATGCGTGCTTGGTACCACTATATTCTTACGGAGATTAAGCTTGAGCGTGGACTAGTAACCGTCTTAGACTCGAGACGGAAAGATCCCAAATCCTATGCGGACATGACTGAAATGCTCAGCAAGTAAGTTCAATCGATCATTATCGCACCATATCGGCAACTTTTTGTTCATTTCCTGATATCTCAAGTAATAATAATTATTTTCTTTGTCTTGCAGGGTTTGGAAACAGTTCACCGCACAAGCTCCGGGACTGCCGAAGGAGCTGCGATATACATACCCGAAAGTAAGTACTACTGGCTAGCTAGTTGCGCGCATCTCCCGTTGATTCTATAGCTATACTTTCATCAATGCCATTTATAATCCTTCATTATCAGTTTGATTGACCTCTATTTCTCGTAAAGTGCTTGTGGCAGGAAGAAGGGAATGATTTCTGTGGATACTACATGTGCGAGTTCATCCACAACGCGACTTTGAAAAACAAGCGGGGCTACTCTCAAAGACAATATGAAGTGCGTAAGCAATAATATTCACAATTTCATTTTATTACACCATCATTTCTGTTGAGTTTCATTCATATATATGTATTAATTAACCCCCTTCTTCAAATTAGACATGGCAGATGCGGAATGAACTCCTAGAACCAGATCGCATGAAAGCAATTCAAGAGGAATTGGCGGGATTCTTTCTTGACCACGTCATCAATAAAGCCGGAGAATACCATGTGGGAATTGATTTTAATTGCTAGGGGATTGTAATTATAAGAGATCTTATACATATTGTACATGCATGTATGTAGCCAGTAGCGTCAGATACTTGTTGTTCGACCAATCTCCCGGAGAAGGAGAGAGGTCGATCGATCACTTCTCTCGGTATGCATGAACTTCTGTACTGAATGGTTCTCTCGATCACTTATGTATATATAGTACGTAGAGTTGACCAAGCACAGACATAAGAGAGGACACTTCTCTCTATTAATTAGCTAGCTAACACAATATATGAAACACGTAAATTAACCCCCCAAAACCCCCAATCCCCCCCTCCTTTCAAAAAAATAACAAAAACCCCAACCCTTTGGAATCTTGTGGCGTGGATGCTTTTTGGTCCCGGTTGGTGCCACCAACCGGGACCAAAGGACCCCTGACTGGGCTCGGCGCACAGGGACACGTGGAGGCACATTGGTCCCGGTTCTTGTTTGAACCGGGACTAATGGGTGGAGGTATTAGTAACGGCCCATTAGTCCCGGTTCATGAACTGGGACTAAAGGCCCTTACGAACCGGGACTATTAGGTGTTTTTCTACTAGTGTCAATTATCTTCTCAATTTGTACTTCATTTGCAACACGAGGATGAACTGGATGAAGACCTTGCTCATGCTGATCATTGTCATCATTGGGAGGATTGTCTTCAGTTTGAGCATTGTCTTCAGGTTGGTTTGTTGCAGAAATGATAAGTTCCTCTTCAGGCTGTGCTTCAGAAGGCATGATTTCACCAGTTCCCATCAGCTTGATAGATTCGCTGGGAGGAGCTTCATCTAATGTGCTTGGCAGGAGCTCTCGTTGTGAACCATTGGTTTCATCAAATCGCACGTCCACAGTTTCAACGATTTTGTAGTGAAAGAGGTTGAAGACTCTGTAAGAGTGCGAGTCCTTTCCATAATCGAGCATGAAGCCTTCGTGAGCTTTAGGTGTAAATTTTGACTTGTGATGGGGATCCTTGATCCAGCACCTAGCACCAAAGACTCTGAAGTAGCTGACATTTGGCTTCTTGCCAGTGAGGAGCTCATAGGATGTTTTGCTCAGAAGCTTGTGGATGTAGGCACGGTTGATGATGTGACATGCTGTATCAATAGCTTCAGGCCAGAACTTTCTTGGTGTCTTGTACTCATCGAGCATTGTTTGAGCCATCTCAATGAGGGTTCTGTTCTTGCGCTCTACAATGCCATTTTGCTGAGGTGTGTATGGATCAGAAAACTCATGAGTGATTCCCATTGTATCCAGATAAAGATCAAGCCCGGTATTCTTAAATTCAGTGCCCTTATCACTTCTGATATGCTTGATCTTGACGCCATAATTGTTCATGGCTCGATTGGCGAATCGTCTGAAGACATCTTGTACTTCAGTCTTGTAGAGAATTATGTGCACCCATGTGTATCTTGAGTAGTCATCAATAATAACGAAGCCATAGAGACAAGTTGTTGTTGTGAGGGTAGAGTAGTGAGTAGGGCCAAATAAGTCCATGTGTACCAGCTCGAAGGGTTGAGATGTCGTCATGATTGTCTTTGAGGGGTGCTTCGCCCTAGTCATCTTTCCAGCTTCACAGGCACCACACAAATGATCTTTCTTGAACTTGACACCTTCGATGCCTATGACATGCTTCTTCTTGACGAGTGTGTGTAAGTTCCTCATGCCAGCATGCCCCAGCCTCCGATGCCAGAGCCAACATTACAAGCTTTTGCAAGAAGACATACGGCAAGCTGTGGACCTCTTTGAGAAATCTACCATGTATAGATCATCTTTCCTATACCCTTCAAAGACTAGAGACTTGTCAGATTCCATTAGTGCAAGGCAACGATATTTTCCAAATAGCACAATCATGTTCAAGTCACAAAGCATTGAGACAGACATTAAGTTGAACCCAAGGGATTCAACAAGCATCACTTTATCCATGTGTTGATCCTTCGAGATTGCAACTCTACCTAGACCCAATACCTTGCTTTTACCAAAGGTGTCAAATGTGATTTGACTCTTGTCGGATGGACGTAAGGTTGAGTCCATGAGAAGACTTGATCACCAGTCATATGATTAGTGCATCCGGCATCGATAATCCATTCGAAGCATGAGGTGTCATACCCTCTGATGCAGTTAGGAGGATAGGCTTCACAAGGTATGTTGTGAAGCATAAGCATTTGACGCACACTAGGATTATCACAGCTTAGATCAAGGTTAGAACACACAGTATGACAGGTAAACGATTCGTAAGTGGAATACATAGTAAGTCGTTTTATCGAGCGTCCCTTAATGTGTTTTAGGTCCCCAGCAATAGTATCGGACGCCTTTGATTGCTGGCTGGAGACCATATTCTGCAAAAGAGAGTTAATTCTTCTTCACCACCCACATCTTCAGGGGTGGCTTAGAAGCAATGAGTCTAAGTGCAGCATCTGAGAATTTCGGCTTTGAAGCCCTAGAAAATAGCCTTGCAGGAGATGAATGATACTCATATGAATAAGCAGAAAAGTTCTTAGTCCTATGAACATGGCGGTTTGAGGACACACGTTCATATTCATACGTTTGAGCACGATTTCCCTGCAAAACATTGGCGTTAGGGTGACTCAAGTGAGTCCTGTATTCGTATGAAGCCGTTGGACCATATGATGCCTTTGGTCTGGGGTTTGTCTTCTTCCCTGGTGGTGTCATGATGACATTCACTGGAAGATTCTCAAGACAGCTTTTGGGAACCCAGATCTTCTTCATAGGTGGTCCATTCCTGCGATTAGTACCAATATACCGCAAACACTTCACCATTCTGATTTTTGAACAGTTTATAGTTTGCATCAAAGGATTCATCAATGATAATAGGATTAGCACAGGTAATGCCAGATAAAGTGGATGGATCCACTGAAGGTTCCTTTGCAGCAACCCATGTGGTTTTGGGATACTGCTCAGGCTTCCAGTAGGAACCATCAACATTCATTTTCCTCTCGAACCCAACACCCTCTTTCCTAGGGTTTTGGTTCAGAATCTGCTTTTTGAGGACATCACAAAGTGTCTGATGTCCTTTCAGACTTTTATACATCCCTGTTTCAAGCAATGTCTTCAACCTAGCATTTTCATCAGCAATAGCAGTGGTATCCTCCATAGAGGGGTTAATTTCCACATCAGTAGTTGAAGACAATGCAACAGCAGCAGCATTGGAACATTCAGCAATAGAGGTAGCGTTATCACACTCAATGCATTTTAAACATGGTGGTTCAAATCCATCCTGAGCGGAACTGATCTGTTGAGCGCGAAATGACTCATTCTCTTTTTGAAGATCTTCATGAGTCGCTTTCAATTTCTCAAGCTCTTGCTTCCTTTGAAGATAATCATAAGAGAGCCTTTCATATGTGGTTGAGAGCGTCTCATGAAGACTTTCAAGTTCTTGGTACTTAGCATGAAGATTTTTATGTCTTCTACTAAGGACGTGGAACGTGTCATTTCCGCGTCCAACAGGTCATCGCTTTTGTCTAACAGTTTTTGAGTATGTTCCATATCCCTTTGTTGTTCAGTAGCAATTTTAGCAAGTGTTTTGTAGCTGGGTTTGGATTCACAATCAGAGTCATCTTCACTTGATGTTTGAAAGTAAGCATCGCGTGATTTTACCTTGGCACCACGTGCCATGAAGCGATAGGTGGGAGCAGGATCGTCCATGTCATCGGCTTGACATTGGTGTGGAAGTCATTGTCTTCAGTGTTGAAGATGGACTTGGCAACATAGGCTGTGGCTAGAGCCAGACTTGCAACGCCAGGGTCGGACTCTTCTTCAGACTCCACCTCCACCTCCTAAGAAGCAGACTCCTCCTCTGAATCCATTTCCTTGCCAACAAAAGCACGAGCCTTGCCAGATGAGCTCTTCTTATGTGATGAAGACCTTGATGAGGACCTAGAAGAAGACTTTGAAGATTTCTTCTTCTTCTTGTCATCAGAATCATATTCCTTGCTCTTCTTCTTCTTCTTCTTCTTCTTCTCATTGTCCCACTGAGGACACTCAGAGATATAGTGTCCAGGTTTCTTGCACTTGTGACATGTTCTCTTCTTGTTGTCATGAGTGGAAGCTTCATCATTTCTTGAGCTAGATCGTGAAGACTTTATGAAGCCCTTCTTCTTGGTGAACCTCTGGAACTTCTTCACAAGCATGGCAAGTTTCTTTCCAATGTCTCCAGGATCATCAGAACCGCAGTCAGATTCTTCTTCAGATGAGGAAACCACTTTTGCCTTCAAGGCGCGAGTTCGGCCATAATTGGGACCATAGATATCTCTTTTCTCAGAAAGCTGGAACTCATGTGTGTTGAGCCTCTCAAGTATATCAGACGGATCGAGTGTCTTGAAGTCAGGGCGTTCTTGTATCATGAGGGCAAGGGTGTCAAAGGAGCTGTCAAGTGATCTCAGTAGTGTCTTGACGATTTCATGCTTGGTAATCTCAGTGGCGCCAAGAGCACGAAGCTCATTTGTGATGTCGGTGAGGCGATCAAACGTGAGCTGGACATTTTCATTGTCGTTTCTCTTGAAGCGGTTGAAGAGGTTGCGAAGAACACTGATCCTTTGGTCTCTCTGTGTAGAGACGCCTTCGTTGACCTTGGATAGCCAGTCCCAGACTAGCTTTGACGTTTCCAGAGCACTCACACGGCCATACTGTCCTTTGGTCAGATGACCACAGATGATGTTCTTTGCAGTGGAGTCCAGTTGAATGAACTTCTTGACATCGATGGGGTGACACCTTCACCAGTTTTGGGAACGCCATTCTTGACGACATACCAGAGGTCGACATCAATGGCTTCAAGATGCATGCGCATCTTATTCTTCCAGTAGGGATATTCAGTTCCATCGAACACGAGACAAGCAACAGAGACTTTGATTATCCCTGCAGTCGACATAGCTAAACTCCAGGTGGTTAAACCGAATCACACAGAACAAGGGAGTACCTTGCTCTGATACCAATTGAAAGTGCTAGTTATCGACTAGAGGGGGGTGAATAGGCGATTTTTATCAAAGTCTTCAAAACCTGGAAGTTTCGAAGACAAACAATAGAAATGACCTAATTGATATGCAGCGGAAGATAAACTACAACAAGCAAGCCATAGTCAAGTATGCAATAATGTGAACGTACAAAGACTAATAGTAGCTAGGTAGTAAGAATCAGGATGGAAGATAGTATGAAGCCAATCAACGATAGTAGTCAAACAATGAAATCAAACAGATAAGACAAATAAGCAATGACTTCACGAAGACAAACTCAAAGTAAAGAAGGAAAGGGATAGAACCAGTCACTTGTTGAAGACACAGGATTTGTTGGACCAGTTCCACTTGCTGTGACTACTGTACGTCTGGTTAGGGAGGCTGAGATTCAACTCAGAAGACCGCGTCTTCACCTTATTCCCCTTGAGCTAAGGACACACAGTCCTCGCCTAATCACTCTGGTAAGTCTTCAAGGTAGACTTCCGAACCTTCACAGACTTCGTTCACCGGCGATCCACAATGACTCTTGGATGCTTAGAACGTGACGCCTAACCGGCTGGAGGATACACAGTCCTCAAGTGTAATAAGTCTTCAGGTCACACAGACAGAAAGACTTCAGTGATGCCTAACACTCTTTGGCTCTGGGTGTTTGGGCTTTGTCCTCGCAAGGATTTCTCTCTCAAAGGCTTCGAGGTGGGTTGCTCTCAAAACGACAAAAGCCGTAAACTAACTCTGAGCAGCCACCAATTTATGGTGTAGGGGGTGGGCTATTTATAGCCACAAGGCAACCCGACCTGATATGTCCGAAATGACCCTGGGTCACTAAGGAACTGACACGTGTTCCAACGGTCAGATTTCAAACACACACGACAACTTTACTTGGGCTACAAGCAAATCTGACTCATCCAACTCTGGATAAGATTTGCTCTCATTGTCTTCGCTCGAAGACATAGGATTTGGGTTGAGCATCACTTCAGTCACTCTGACTTTGTTCACTTGGACCCCACTTAACAGTACGGTGGTTCCTATGACTCAACAAAGAAGAAAAGGAAACAACGAAACAACACAGTCTTCGCGCTCTATAGTCTTCGCTCAATGTCTTTTCATGTCATAGTCTTCAATGTGAATATCTTCACATACCACCATTGTCTTCAATGTCTTCATACATTTTTAGGGGTCATCTCCGGTAGGTAAACCGAATCAATGAGGGACACTACCTGCGTTATCCTGCAATTCTCACAAACGCATTAGTCCCTCAATCAACTTTGTCGTCAATACTCCAAAACCAACTAAGGGTGGCACTAGATGCACTTACAGTTGGCAACCAGGGACCATCACGACACAGATCAACGGATTAGCTTCTTTCTTTACAAAAAGGAGCTACTAGTAATTTTTGGTTGTCTGAACATTTTCACTTGATGTTGCACATTACTAAGGCTGAACTTACTTTTTTGTTGTTGTTGCAGAAGGCTGAACTTACTCTCTTTTATGGTGTGCAACTATTAGTCTGTAACTAGGTTATACTATATGAAAACCTTTGGATGAGAATGGTTGGATGTTGACTGAAATGCTTAGTTGTGATTGAGATCTAAGAAAATTGTAGGCAGTTTATGAAGAGAGACCTTATCCTTCTCCCCGCCAGCCGCCACACCACAGCCCGCCTCCATAACATCGTCGACGACGAACAAGGGGTTTGAAAGCTTGGGCATTCAGGACAGGTCCTTGCATGCCTCCAGGTCCAGGGTCACTAGTTTGAAACTTTGTTGTGCCTTCGCGTCTAAAGCTCCTCTTTGCATGCTCGCTGTGAAGCTGCCATGTAGGATCGTTCACGCATCGGGTGCTAGTATATCGTGTGTATACTGCCGCATTGTCTCCAGGCTATGGCGCGGCGTCGTGGCCGACCCCACTTAATTTCCACAGACTCGACGCTGAGGCCGACCACGTCCCCGCCGCGCCGGAGGCCTTGCTCGTCATGGAGACCCGCGAGCACGGCAGGCCCGACGAGGCCGGTTTCTCCTGGTCTCCTCGTCCAAGCCCACGCCCATGCCCCACCGCGTCGCCATACCCAGCGGCTACAGCCTCTCCAACGTGTGCATCGGCCTCCTCTGCTTCGCCCTCGACACCGTTCCCGATGCGCCGGCGTTCATCGGCAACCCTGTCACCGGCGAGACGGCAACGCTTCCTAAGAGCATCTCCAGCCGTTGAGCCCCCAGGAGGCATTTTTTTCGCCTCCTAGGGGGCTGCCGGCGAAAATTTTGGCATGGGGGTGAAAAATTTTCCACTCGTTGCACCCCCAGGCTGCGTTCCCAGGCCGCGCCAGCTCGCTCGCTCGTCCGCTCGTCTCTGCCCATGAACCGGCCGACGACTCGCACAACCTCGCCGCTGGTCTCCGACCACGGGTCCCTGGAGAAGAAGCCGTGCTCGTTGCCGACGAACACGGCGAGCTCCACGTTGTTCCCCACGGCCTTCATCCGCTCCACGTACTGGACCTGGTTGTCTTTGAGCATGTCGTCGCCGCCCACCACGACGAGCACGCGGCCACGTCCCGGCTCAGGGACGCGCTGCCCCGCGAGCCCAGCTCAGACTGCGTTGGCGCCTCGGATACCTGGCTCACGGGGTCGAGCCCCGCCGCGCCGAACCGTGCGCGATATGTTGGAGCCGACGGAGTCGCCGGACACGAAGAGCCTGCCCGGGTCGGCGAGCCAGGCTTGGACGTCCTCGTCAGACCCAGATCCGTTGGGCCCGGGGGTCGTGCCGGCGAGGCGGTCGCGGAGCCAGGCGAGGGCGGCGGCGGCGCCCTCGTGTGCTGCCGGGAGCCGGTGCTCGGGCGCGAGGCGGTAGCCGAAGGAGAGCACGAGGGCGGGGAGCTCGTGGGCGAAGCGGAGGCAGCAGGCGCACACCGCGGCCACGGGCATAGACCCTCCTCGGCGAAGCCACGCGGATGAGCGCGAGCATCCGGAGAGCTTCGGGTGGCCGGAGCACGGCGGCTCGGCTGAGGCGGCCGTGCCAGGCGGCGGGGAGGGAGAGAGAGAGAGAGAGGAGAGAGCTGGCCCACAAAACGTGTGCGTGGAGGGAGAGAGAGAGAGGAGGGAGCACGTGGGTGAGGAAAAGTGAGGAGACAGGGGAGGCGCTGGCCCACAAAACG
This sequence comes from Aegilops bicornis, assembly GCA_021605145.1. Lineage (NCBI taxonomy): Eukaryota > Viridiplantae > Streptophyta > Magnoliopsida > Poales > Poaceae > Aegilops > Aegilops bicornis. The sequence continues at coordinate 858,960,290 of CM038670.1, read as the reverse complement.
GCAAAATTAGGCCCCCAGGAGCCCCCCGGTGCGCTATTTTTTGCGTTTACCGGTGAAAAATGAGGACTTGGGAAGTTGACTGGGGCGTTTTTTGTCCGCCGACACCTAGAAAATGAGTTGGGGGGCGTCTTGGGGGCCCTGATGGAGATGCTTTAAGGCACCTCCCTTGTAGCTCTGGGGCGAGCAAACCGCCTACCATCACTTGGCCTTGGCGTTCTGCCCTTCCACCAAGGAGCACAAGAAAAGGAGCACAAGCTGTTCTGCTTCTCCTGCTTGCCATGCATATGGTGGGCCCTCGCTCGAAACTCCAGTTATGGGTTATGTCACTGCCACCGGAGAACCAGTGGGCCGAGTACGACGACAACAAGCTATGCTAGGATCTGAGCTACAGCTTCTACACCGACGACGATCGGTGGGTCACCTCGAGGAGCACCTGGTTTGACAACGGTGAGAATACGCTGTGCTTCGGATGTGGGGATGTCTTGTTCAAGCATGGCACGAGAGGACGCTCGCCAGAGCCGTTCCCAGACGCTGATTGTCCTCCATGAGGACAACAACTCGAGCTGCCGCCAACGCAGCCGAACTGCAAATGGAACGTTTTCAGTAGTTATCGCCCGAGCCTGCTCTCACCTCTCACCTTGGCAACGTCGCCATCGCCTTCCTATGCCGAATCGACGAGACAACATTTCGAGCATAAATTGTTTCTCACCCTATGCCAACAGGAATGAAAACATCACGCATACGCTGAGCTAAGTCAATTTTGCTGACAAGCTTCAACACATCTTGAATGATAGCATGCATGACTCACTGGCCATTGAGCCCGGAGGTTCTCCCAGCATCAACATCTCTCACAGCGCAGGCCATACTCGCCATAAACATTCATAGTTGCATTACTGTGACTTGAAGCTTTCCTATTGGTAGTATTTCCTCTGTTTTTATTTACTCCGCGTATTAGCTTTGGCGAAAGTCAAACTTTGAAAATTTTAACAAAGTTTAGACAAAATTATTAACATATACAATAACAAATCAATACAATCAGATTCATTATTGAATGTACTTTCACGTCATATAGATTTGTTATAACAAATGTTTATATTATTTTCTTTAAATTTGGTCAAACTTTGCAAAGTTTGACTTCAGTCAAATCTAATATACAGACTAAATAAAAACAGAGGGAGTACATTATATTGTTTTAGGAGCTCTCTCTATTAGTAGAGCTATGGGAATTGTCTTTCCCTTTCGATGATACTATTTAAGGAAATGCTGTTAAATGTTAATGATAATCATTTGCCCTTTCCTGTTGTTGTGGTTGATCATCTGCTTTTTTTAGACACTCTTTCTAAGCTTTTATTCAAGCTCCATAATGTTTACAGGTAAAAATTGACTTAGATAGGTCTATGATTTTGCTTAACCAAACATGGCGACCAAACCCGAGAGTTAAAGAATGCCTAGCGAGATTGTGAGCCGCGAAATTCGAGCTCCTAAACTCATGAACGGTATTACAATCAGCAAAACCCCTAGATAGGTCTATGATTTCTTGTACGATAGCATACTTCGCCGCAGAATTTGCTTGATGTCGTTCACCACCGTCTTGTCGGTCATCTGGTGTCACTAATGTTAGTGTATTGAAAGGTGTTTATATCTCCTTAAAATGTTTAAACAACCTGTCGATGGGGCTTTAAAAATAGTATGGTCTTTCGTGGCACAAGAGGTTACAATCACTTTTTTAGTACTGTGGGACAAGAGAAGATATCTGAAAATTTACACATGCAAGATGAGTTTAAGAAACGTTTTTAGCACACTCCACCTGATTTGAAAAGGAAATAGGAAAACAGGGAACCTTGGCTTGCCTGTGCAGATTGTGATGTTTAATTGAATTTCTTCCCGTGTGCAGTGTATGGAAGCAGAACTCTTCAGGTTACGTGAATTGGTCTCCCCTGTCCACTTCGAGTTGGTAAGAGCATCTCCAACAGGCGCGGCAAAAGGCGCGCCCGCGCAGTAAAGGTTGTTTTTAGCACGCGTGTTAGAATAAATCCGAGGCGCTCCGTCGATCTACCGAGGACCAAGCAATCACACGAAGCACGAAACCAAGATTTGTTAACGAGGTTCATCGATATGGCTACATCTTCGGGGCTTGACTACGGGCGCTCCTCCCCATGACACTGCTACAATACCGCACCCCGGCCGCCCGGGCGCCGGCACACGCCGCCGGCTCCCCCGCATGCCTGTGCTATTATGTTGGCATAGGTTACATCGTGTGTCTACTCCTGATATATATGAGAGGCCTAGGATACAAGTGTCCTATTAGGACACAGCTCCTACCCTGTCTACACACACAGTCCAAAACGAAGTCCAACTGTAACCTAACTTGTACAATAATATTCGACACAACTCTAACAGCGTGCCGGCTGGTTCCGCGCGCTCCAGCGGTGGCGGGAACTTACAGCGCGCGGGAGAAAGTGGCATGCGGCGCGGTAGATTTGGCGCGCTGCTTCACGCGCGCCTATGAATTCCCGCGCTCGCCACGCGCACAGAACAGCCACGCGCCCTCCCCCTCGCAACCTCGCCCCTTCGCTGCCTCGCCGCTTTGCCGCCTCGCCGCTTCGCCGCCTCGCCGCTTCGCCGCCTCGCCGCTTCGCCGCTTTCCGCGCCACCATCGCGCCACCATGCCGCCGCGCCATCGGGGTGCTTCGGGCTTTCGCAGCGTCCGCGAGCGCCCCAAAGGTTGGTACTCCGCCGAGATACGGGCTGGCGACATCCGGCTCGGCCTCGGGACGTTCCGGAGCGCGCACGAGGCGGCCCACACGTACGACGTGGCGGCGTGGCGCTTAGAGAGGCCCCGATCGCATATGAACTTCCGGGACGTCTTCACCGCGAGCAGGCGCAGCGCGTCGCCCCTCCGCCGCGTCTCATCACCGACATGGACTGTGCCGACCACGCTCGGCAGCAGCGACATGATCACACCTTAGTACTCTTTGGGTGTTAATCACATAGCGATGTGAACTAGATTACTGAATCTAGTAAACCCTTTGGGTGTTGGTCACATGACGATATGAACTATGGGTGTTAATCACATGATGATGTGAACTATCGATATTAATCACATGGTGATGTGATCTAGATTATTGACTCTAGTGCAAGTGGGAGACTGAAGGAAATATGCCCTAGAGGCAATAATAAAGTTATTATTTATTTCCTTATATCATGATAAATGTTTATTATTCATGCTAGAATTGTATTAACCGAAAACATAATACATGTGTGAATATATAGACAAACAGAGCGTCGCTAGTATGCCTCTACTTGACTAGCTTGTTAATCAAAGATGGTTATGTTTCCTAACCATAGACAAAAGAGTTGTTATTTGATTAACGGGATCACATTATTAGTTGAATGATCTGATTGACATGACCCATTCCGTTAGCTTAGCACCCGATCGTTTAGTATGTTGCTATTGCTTTCTTCATGACTTATACATGTTCCTATGACTATGAGATTATGCAACTCCCGATTACCGGAGGAACACTTTGTGTGCTACCAAACGTCACAACGTAACTGGGTGATTATAAAGGTACTCTACAGGTGTCTCCAAAAGTATATGTTGAGTTGGCATAATTCGAGATTAGGTTTTGTCACTCCGATTGTCGGAGAGGTATCTCCGGGCCTTCTCGGTAATACTCATCACCTAAGCCTTGCAAGCATTGTAACTAATGAGTTGGTTATGAAATGATGTATTACGGAACGAGTAAAGAGACTTGCCGGTAACGAGATTAAACTAGGTATTGGATACCGACGATCGAATCTCGGGCAAGTAACATACCGATGACAAAGGGAACAACGTATGTTGTTATGCAGTTTGACCGATAAAGATCTTCGTAGAATATGTAGGAGCCAATATGAACATCCAGGTTCCACTATTGGTTATTGACCGGAAACAGTTCTAGGTCATGTCTACATAGTTCTCGAACCCGTAGGGTCCGCACGCTTAACGTTACGATGACAGTTATATTATGAGTTTATGAGTTTTGATGTACCGAAGGAGTTCGGAGTCCCGGATGAGATTAGGGACATGACGAGGAGTCTCGAAATGGTCGAGACGTAAAGATCGATATATTGGACGACTATATTCGGAGTTCGGAAAGGTTCCGAGTGATTCGGGTATTTTCGGAGTACCGGAGAGTTATGGGAATTCGCCGGGAGTATATGGGCCTTATTGGGCTATACGGGAATAGAGGAGAGAGGCCAAAGGAAGGAGGCCTGCGCCCCCTCTGGTCCGATTGGACAAGGCGCAGCCCCTTTCCTTCTTCCTCTCCCCCTCTTTCCCCTTCTCCTACTCCAACAAGGGAGGTGGAATCCTACTAGGACTAGGGAGTCCTAGTAGGACTTCACACTTGGCGCGCCCCCTCCTAGGGCCGGCCTCCTCCCCCCTTGCTCCTTTATATACGGGGGCAGGGGGACACCCCATGACACACAAGTTGATCATCGTGATCGTTCCTTAGCCGTGTGCGGTGCCCTCCTCCATCATATTCCACCTCGGTCATATCGTCGCGGAGTTTAGGCAAAGCCCTGCGCCGGTAGAACATCATCATCGTCACCACGCCATCGTGCTGACGGAACTCATCCCCGACACCCTGCTGGATCGGAGTCCGGGGATCGTCATCGAGCTGAACGTGTGCAGAACACGGAGGTGCCGTACGTTCGGTACTTGGATCGGTCGGATCGTGAAGACGTACGAATACATCAACTGCGTTGTCATAACGCTTCCGCTTTCGGTCTACGAGGGTACGTGGACACACTCTCCCCTCTCGTTGCTATGCATCACCATGATCTTTCGTGTGAGTTGGTAATTTTTGAAATTACTACGTTCCCCAACAAGTGGCATCCGAGCCAGGTTTTATGCGTTGATGTTATATGCACGAGTAGAACACAAGTGAGTTGTGGGCGATACAAGTCATACTGCTTACCAGCATGTCATACTTTGGTTCGGCGGTATTGTTGGATGAAGCGGCCCGGACTGACATTACGCGTACGCTTACGCGAGACTGGTTCTACCGACGTGCTTTGCACACAGGTGGCTGGCGGGTGTCAGTTTCTCCAACTTTAGTTGAACCGAGTGTGGCTACGCCCGGTCCTTGTGAATGTTAAAACAACACTAACTTGACGAACTATCGTTGTGGTTTTGATGCGTAGGTAAGAACGGTTCTTGCTCAGCCCGTAGCAGCCACGTAAAATTTGCAACAACAAAGTAGAGGACGTCTAACTTGTTTTTGCAGGGCATGTTGTGATGTGATATGGTCAAGACGTGATGCTATATTTTATTGTATGAGATGATCATGTTTTGTTGAAGTTATCGGCAACTGGCAGAAGCCTTATGGTTGTCTCTTTATTGCATAAGATGCAAGCGCCAAAAATTGCTTTACATTATCGCTATGCGATAGCAATAGTTGCAAGAGCAATAGTTGGCGAGACGACCACGTGACGACACATTGATATAGATCAAGATGATGGAGATCATGGTGTCATGCCGGTGACAATGAAAATCATGACGATGCTTTGGAGATGGAGATCAAAGGCACAAGATGATGATGGCCATATCATGTCACATATTTTGATTGCATGTGATGTTTATCTTTTATGCGTCTTATCTTGCTTTGATTGACGGTAGCATTTTAAGATGATCTCTCACTAATTATCAAGAAGTGTTCTCCTGAGTATGCACCGTTGCCAAAGTTCGTCATGCCCGGACACCACGTGATGATCGGGTGTGATAAGCTCTCGTCCATCTACAACGGGTGCAAGCTAGTTTTGCACACGCGGAATACTCAGGTTAAACTTGACGAGCCTAGCATATGCAGATATGGCCTCGGAACACGGAGACCGAAAGGTCGAGCGTGAATCATATAGTAGATATGATCAACATAGTGATGTTCACCATTGAAAGCTACTCCATTTCACGTGATGATCGGTTATGGTTTAGTTGATTTGGATCACGTGATCACTTAGAGGATTAGAGGGATGTCTATCTAAGTGGGAGTTCTTAAGTAATATGATTAATTGAACTTAAATTTATCATGAACTTAGTCCTGATAGTATTAGCATATCTATGTTGTATAACAATAGCTCGCGTTGTTACTTTCATATGTTTATTTTGATATGTTCCTAGAGAAAATTGTGTTGAAAATGTTAGTAGCAATGATGCGGATTGGATCCGTGATCTGAGGTTTATCCTCATTGCTGCACCAAAGAATTATGTCCTTAATGCACCGCTAGGTGACAGACCTATTGCAGGAGCAGATGCGGACGTTATGAACGTTTGGCTAGCTCGATATGATGACTACTTGATAGTTTAGTGCACCATGCTTAACGGCTTAGAATCGGGACTTCAAAGACGTTTTGAACGTCATGGACCATATGAGATGTTCCAGGAATTGAAGTTAATATTTCAAGCAAATACCCGAGTTGAGAGATAGGAAATCTCCAACAAGTTCTATAGCTAAAAGATGGAGGAGAATCGCTCAACTAGTGAGCATGTGCTCAGATTGTCTGGGTACTACAATTGCTTGAATCAAGTGGGAGTTAATCTTCCAGATAAGATAGTGATTGACAGAGTTCTCTAGTCACCATCACCAAGTTAGTAGAACTTCGTGATGAACTATAGTATGCAAGGGATGACGAATACGATTCCCAAGCTCTTCGTGATGCTGAAATCCATGAAGGTAGAAATCAAGAAAAGCATCAAGTGTTGATGGTTGACAAGACCACTAGTTTCAAGAAAAGGGCAAAGGGAAGAAGTGGAACTTCAAGAAGAACGGCAAGCAAGTTTCTGCTCAAGTGAAGAAGCCCAAGTCTGGTCCTAAGCCTGAGACTAAGTGCTTCTACTGCAAAGGGACTAGTCACTGGAAGTGGAACTGCCCCAAGTATTTGGCGGATAAGTAGGATGGCAAAGTGAACAAGGGTATATTTGATATACAGGTTATGGATGTGTGCCTTACTAGTGTTTATAGTAGCCCCTGAGTATTTGATACTTGTTCAGTTGCTAAAATTAGTAACTCGAAACAGGAGTTACAGAATAAACAGAGACTAGTTGAAGGGGAAGTGACGATGAGTGTTGGAAGTAGTTCCAAGATTGATATGATCATCATCACTCCCTAGACTTTCGGGATTAGTGTGGAACCTAAATAAGTGTTATTTGGTGTTTGCGTTGAGCATGAATATGATTTGATCATGTTTATTGCAATACGGTTATTCATTTAAGTAAGAGAATAAATTTTTGTTCTGTTCACATGAATAAAACCTTATATGGTTACACACCCAATGAAAATGGTTCGTTGGATCTCGATTGTAGTGATACACATATTCATAATATTGAAATCAAAAGATGCAAAGTTAATAATGATAGTGCAACTTATTTGTGGCACTGCAGTTTAGGTCATATTGGTGTAAAGCGCATGAAGAAACTCCATGCTGATGGGATTTTGGAATCACTTGATTATGAATCACTTGATGCTTGCGAACCATGCCTTATGGGCAAGATGACTAAAGACTCCGTTCTCCGGAACAATAGAGCGAGCAACTGACTTATTGGAAATAATACATACTGATGTATGCGATCCGATGAGTGTTGAGGTCATGGCAAGTATCATTATTTTCTGACCTTCACAGATGATTTGAGCAGATATGGGTATATCTACTTAATGAAACATAAGTCTGAAACGTTTGAAAAGTTCAAAGAATTTCAGAGTGAAGTTGAAAATCATCGTAACAAGAAAATAAAATTTTACGATCTGATCGTGGAGGAGAATATTTGAGTTACGAGTTTGGTCTACATTTGAAACAATGCGGAATAGTTTCACAACTCACGCCACCCGGAACACCACAGCGTAATGGTGTGTCCAAACGTCATAACCGTACTTTATTAGATATGGTGCGATCTATGATGTCTCTTACCGATTTACCACTATCGTTTTGGGGTTATGCATTAGCGACAGCTGCATTCACATTAAAAGGGGCACCATCTAAATCCGTTGAGATGACACCTTATGAACTGTGGTTTGGCAAGAAACCAAAGTTGTCGTTTCTTAAAGTTTGGGGTTGCGATGCTTATGTGAAAAAGTTTCATCCTGATAAGCTCAAACCCAAATCGGAGAATTGTGTCTTCATAGGATATCCAAAGGATACTGTTGGATACACCTTCTATCACAGATCCGAAGGCAAGACTTTTGTTGCTAAATTCGGAATCTTTCTAGAGAAGGAGTTTCTCTTGAAAGAAGTGAGTGGGAGGAAAGTAGAACTTTATGAGGTAACTGTACCTGCTCCCTTATTGGAAAGTAGTTCATCACAGAAACCGGTTTCTGTGACACCTACACCAATTAGTGAGGAAGTTGATGATGATGGTCATGAAACTTCAGATCAAGTTACTACTGAGCCTCGTAGATCAACCAGAGTAAGATCCGCACTGCAGTGGTACGGCAATCCTGTTCTGGAAGTCATGCTACTAGATCATGATGAACCTACGAACTATGAAGAAGCGATGGTGAGCCCATATTCCGCAAAATGGCTTGAAGCCATGAAATCTGAGATGGGATCCATGTATGAGAACAAAGCGTGGACTTTGGTTGACTTGCCCGATGATCGGCAAGCAATTGAGAATAAATGGATCTTCAAGAAGAAGATCGATCGACAGTAATGTTACTGTCTACAAAGCTCGACTTGTCGCAAAAGGTTTTCGACAAGTTCAAGGGATTGACTACGATGAGATCTTCTCACCCGTAGCGATGCTTAAGTCTGTCCGAATCATGTTAGCAATTGCCGCATTTTATGAAATCTGGCAAATGGATAAACAAAACTGCATTCCTTAATGGATTTATTAAAGAAGAGTTGTATATGATGCAACCAGACAGTTTTTGTCAATCCTAAAGGTGTTAACAAAATGTGCAAGCTCCAGCGATCCATCTATGGACTGGTGCAAGCATCTCGGAGTTGGAATATACACTTTGATGAGTTGATCAAAGCATATAGTTTTATCTGAGACTTGCGGTGAAGCCTGTATTTACAAGAAAGTGACTGGGAGCACTACAACATTTCTGATAAGTATATATGAATGACATATTGTAGATCAGAAATAATGTAGAATTATTCTGCAAAGCATAAAGGAGTGTTTGAAAGGAGTTTTTCAAAGAAAGACCTCGGTGAAGCTGCTTACATATTGAGCATCAAGATCTATAGAGATAGATCAAGACGCTTGATAAGTTTTTTCAATGAGTACATACCTTGACAAGATTTTGAAGTAGTTCAAAATGGAACAGTCAAAGAAAGAGTTCTTGCCTGTGTTACAAGGTGTGAAATTGAGTAAGACTCAAAACCCGACCACGACAGAAGATAGAAAGAGAATGAAAATCATTCCCTATGCCTTGGCCATAGGTTCTATAAAGTATGCCATGCTGTGTACCAGATCTATTGTATACCCTACACTGAGTTTGGCAAGGGAGTACAATAGTGATCTAGGAGTAGATCACTGGACATCGGTCAAAATTATCCTTAGTGGAATAAGGATATGTTTCTCGATTATGGAAGTGACAAAAGGTTCATCGTAAAGGGTTACGTCGATGCAAGTTTTGACACCGATCTGGATGACTCTAAGTCTCGATCTAGATACATATTGAAAGTGGGAGCAATTAGCTAGAGTAGCTCCGTGCAGAGCATTGTAGACATAGAAAATTGCAAAATACATAACGGATATGAATGTGAAAAACCCGTTGACTAAGATTCTCTCACAAGCAAAACATGATCACACCTTAGTACTATTTGGGTGTTAATCACATAGCGATGTGAACTAGATTACTGAATCTAGTAAACCCTTTGGGTGTTGGTCACATGGCGATGTGAACTATGGGTGTTAATCACATGATGATGTGAACTATCGATATTAATCACATGGTGATGTGATCTAGATTATTGACTCTAGTGCAAGTGGGAGACTGAAGGAAATATGCCCTAGAGGCAATAATAAAGTTATTATTTATTTCCTTATATCATGATAAATGTTTATTATTCATGCTAGAATTGTATTAACCGGAAACATAATACAAGTGTGAATATATAGACAAACAGAGTGTCACTAGTATGCCTCTACTTGACTAGCTTGTTAATCAAAGATGGTTATGTTTCCTAACCATAGACAAAAGAGTTGTTATTTGATTAACGGGATCACATCATTAGTTGAATGATCTGATTGACATGACCCATTCCGTTAGCTTAGCACCCGATCGTTTAGTATGTTGCTATTGCTTTCTTCATGACTTATACATGTGTCTATGACTATGAGATTATGCAACTCCCGTTTACCGGAGGAACACTTTGTGTGCTACCAAACGTCACAACGTAACTGGGTGATTATAAAGGTACTCTACAAGTGTCTCCAAAAGTATATGTTGAGTTGGCATAATTCGAGATTAGGTTTTGTCACTCCGATTGTCGGAGAGGTATCTCTGGGCCTTCTCGGTAATACTCATCACCTAAGCCTTGCAAGCATTGTAACTAATGAGTTGGTTATGAAATGATGTATTACAGAACGAGTAAAGAGACTTGCCGGTAACGAGATTAAACTAGGTATTGGATATCGACGATCGAATCTCGGGCAAGTAACATACCGATGACAAAGGGAACAACGTATGTTGTTATGCGGTTTGACCGATAAAGATCTTCGTAGAATATGTAGGAGCCAATATGAACATCCAGGTTCCACTATTTGTTATTGACCGGAAACAGTTCTAGGTCATGTCTACATAGTTTTCGAACCCGTAGGGTCCGCACGCTTAACGTTATGATGACAGTTATATTATGAGTTTATGAGTTTTGATGTACCGAAGGAGTTCGGAGTCCCGGATGAGATCGGGGACATGACGAGGAGTCTCGAAATGGTCGAGACATAAAGATCGATATATTGGACGACTATATTCGGAGTTCGGAAAGGTTCCGAGTGATTCGGGTATTTTTCGGAGTACCGGAGAGTTACGCGAATTCGCCGGGGAGTATATAGGCTTATTGGGCCATACGGGAATAGAGGAGAGAGGCCAAAAGGAAGGAGGCCTGCGCCCCCCCTCTGGTCCGAATTGGACAAGGGGCGCTGCCCCCTTGTCCTTCTTCCTCTCCCCTCTTTCCCCTTCTCCTACTCCAACAAGGGAGGTGGAATCCTACTAGGACTAGGGAGTCCCAGTAGGACTCCACACTTGGCGCGCCCCCTCCTAGGGCCGGCCTCCTCCCCCCTTGCTCCTTTATATACGGGGGCAGGGGGACACCCCATGACACACAAGTTGATCATCCTGATCGTTCTTTAGCCGTGTGCGGTGCCCCCCTCCACCATATTCCACCTCGGTCATATCGTCGCGGAGTTTAGGCGAAGCCCTGCGTCGGTAGAACATCATCATCGTCATCACACCGTCGTGCTGACGGAACTAATACCCGACACCCTGCTGGATCTGAGTCCTGGGATCGTAATCGATCTGAACGTGTGCATAACACGGAGGTGCCGTGCGTTCGTACTTGGATCGGTCGGATCGTGAAGACGTACGACTACATCAACCGCATTGTCATAACGCTTCCGCTTTCGGTCTACGAGGGTACGTGGGCACTCTCTCCCCTCTCGTTGCTATGCATCACCATGATCTTGCGTGTGCGTAGGAATTTTTTTGAAATTACTACGTTCCCCAACACTCGTCGCCGAGGAGGACGAGCGAGCCATGGCGGAGTGGCGCCGTCGCCACCCGGAAGACGTCGACGCCGAGCGTGCCTACTGGGCGGAGAGGACGGCAAGGCGCCGTGCGGAGCGGGCTGACCGGCGTCAGCGGAAGGCATTGGTGAACGAGCACTGCGATATCGTTCAAGCAGGTGGGCGGTCATTCTTCACCTCGTACGATGAACATTGGGACGAGATATGGCTCTCAACCTCGGACGACACCGACGAGGATGATGATGGTGGTGATGGTAGCGACTTGGAGTACACTAGTAGAAAAACACCTAATAGTCCCGGTTCGTAAGGGTCTTTAGTCCCGGTTCATGAACCGGGACTAATGGGTCGTTACTAATACCTCCACCCATTAGTCCCGGTTGAAACACGAACCGGGACCAATGTGCCTCCACGTGGCCCTGTGCGCCGAGCCCAGTCAGGGGGCCTTTGATCCTAGTTGGTGGCTCCAACCGGGACCAAAAGGCATCCACGCGTCAGCATTCCAGTGGCTGGGTTTTTTTTTTGAAAGGAGGGGGGGTTGGGGGTTTTGGGGGGTTAATTTAGGTGTTTCATATATTGTGTTAGCTAGCTAATTAATAGAGAAAAGTGTCCTCTCTTATGTCCGTGCTTGGTCGACTCTACGTACTATATATATACATAAGTGATCGAGAGAACCATTCAGTACAGAAGTTCGTCATGCATACCGAGAGAAGTGATCGATCGACCTCTCCTTCTCCGAGAGATTGGTCGAACAACAAGTTTTCGTATCATGTATCCGACGCTACTGGCTACATACATGTACAATATGTATAAGATCTCTTAATTACAAACCCCTAGCATTTGAAATCAATTTCCACATGGTATTCTCCGGCTTTACTGATGACGTGGTCAAGAAAGAATCCCGCCAATTCCTCTTGAATCGCTTTCATGCGATCTGGTTCTAGGAGTTCATTCCGCATCTGCCACGTCTAATTTGAAGAAGGGGGTTAATTAATACATATATATGAATGAAACTCAACAGAAATGATGGTGTAATAAAATGAAATTATGAATATTATTGCTTACTCACTTCATATTGTCTTCTAGAGTAGCCCCGCTTGTTTTTTAAAGTCGCGGTGTGGATGAACTCGCACACGTAGTATCCACAGAAATCATTCCCTTTCTTCTGCCACAAGCACTTTACGAGAAATAGAGGTCAATCAAACTGATAATGAAGCATTATAAATGGCATTGATGAAAGTATAGCTATAGAATCAACGGGAGATGCGCGCAACTAGCTAGCCAGTAGTACTTACTTTCGGGTATGTATATCGCAGCTCCTTCGGCAGTCCCGGAGCTTCTGCGGTGAACTGTTTCCAAACCCTGAAAGACAAAGAGAAAATAATTATTATTACTTGAGATATCAGGAAATGAACAAAAAGTTGCCGATATGGTGCGATAATGATCGATTGAACTTACTTGCTGAGCATTTCAGTCATGTCCGCATAGGATTCGGGATCTTTCCGTCTCGAGTCTAAGACGGTTACTAGTCCACGCTCAAGCTTAATCTCCAGAAGAATATAGTGGTACTTGCGCACGCATAACTCATCAATTACATTATTATAACCTCGCCGAGTAATAAGGGAAACCGAATATGCACACGACAGTAACACTCACTTGCCGTTGTAAGGAAAGAGTATGGTATCTTTGTTTTGATTTTTGATCAACGATCGTAGCAAGTTGTCCTCGGCCTCTTTGACGTTCTTTTCAACCAGAAATACATCTACGATATTTGTGTTAATGAACCCAATATCATAAATTTCTTGTTTTTTGCACTCGACGATCTTCAATCTGCATAATATATTGAGGACAATTAATTATAAATACATGCAATGAAAGAGCCGAGCTATATATAGAGACTTAATGACAGAAATAGTACTTACAGGCAGTAGCAAAAGACCATTAATTTATCGAGGGCCTTTTGATTGAAGAACGCTAAGAACTCATCAAATGGAACACACAACAGATCATTTGAAACGAGGTCGTGCTCCTCTTTAATGTTCAGATACAAACTGTTCGTCCCCTCAGACTCTTTGCAGGTTTTCATGTACCAACTATAGAATCTTCGCATCATTGTTGTCAGAGATTTTTCATCTTTGACGAGAGGCTTCCCGTACTCGTATCTGTGTTCGTCCACCTCCATGAAATCAGGAAGTGCATCGTCAGGCAGGTAATCTTCAAGATTGCCATAACCGGCCACCATCCCCGGAGCATTAGACACATTGAGCGGGGGGCACGATTGTGTGCTTGTTCACCGAGCTGGGCAATTTTTTTCCCCTTTGCTCGTTCTTTTAACCTTTTATCACTGACAGTAGTTCCCGACCGCTGGGCTTGGAGATATGTCTGTTCAGTAATGTGCTCATAGTTGGTTCTCGGCGGAGACTTTGGTGGTTTCCTCAGGGCATCGATAGTGCGCTTTGCTTTCACCGGATCTACCTTCTCCTCCGGAGGTGGATGTCTCTTTGCTTTCACCCCTTCAAAGAACTCCTTCACGTGGGTCCGCACAATCGTATCGTTTTCCTCCTCGGACCTCTCGTACGGTAACTTCTCTAGAGGGTTGAGAGATGGACCGTATTTGTATTGCCTCCCGCCTCTGGTTGTGCTGCTAGACGCCGGAGCAGACGGAGCGGCTGCGGCGTCTGTCTTCTTTCGTGCTTGCTTACGAGGCGGAGGGGAAGGAGTACGACGCGCCGGAGCAGCCGGGGCGGAGGCGGGTCTCTTCCGCCCTTGCCGGCGAGGCGGAGAAGGAGGAGGCTGCTGGCTGCTCGGGAGCGCCGGCCCAGGCGGCGAAGGAGGCGGAGTGCCGCCATGCGCCGGAGAAGGAGGCGGAGTGCCGCCATGCGTGCCCTGATCGTCACTCACCGGAGGAGGAGGCGGTGGAGGAGGCGGAGTGCCCTGACTCGCCGGAGGAGGAGGAGGAGGCGGAGGCGTCCAGTTCAGAAGGTTGATGAGCTCCTTCCGCCATAGGCATGGAGTCTTCAGAGCACAACCCAGCCTAGTCTCCCCTTCACCGGTAGGGTGCTCAAGCGGGAGGTCCTCAAATCCCTCCGTTATTTCATCCACCATCACCTTAGCATATCCTTCTGGAATCGGCTGGCAGTGATAAGTTGTGCCGGGTCCACTAGGATAAACTTGGCCAACAGCCGCCTTGACCTTCAAATTCATCCATCGCGCCATAATGTGGCAATTTTGGGACTCCGTGATACCATCCACGGGATAGCTGGCAGGAGCCGTCAAGACATGCTCCGGCTGAAGCAGCTCGGTGGAAGCCACGCTGCTTCTCCGCTGAGATGGCGGGGTAGCTTCGGGGGAAGCTTCGGCAGGACGTTTGCTGCGATCTGCTGCTTCTCGTTCCTCTACTCGATCCTCTAGCCCCATTACCCTTTCGTGCAGCGCCTGCAGTTGGTCCTGCTCTAGTTTCTTCCTCCTCTCGTGGGTTTTGTAACCCCCTGCGTCCGGAAAACCAACCTTCCACGAAATGGAGCCTGGCGTGCCTCGTGTCCGTCCAGGGTGCTCAGGATTCCCAAGGGCCATTGTGAGCTCGTCCTTCTCCCTATTTGGAAGGAACGTCCCTCGCTGCGCCTGCATCGATATAGTGTCGAAGGTTCTTGACTGGTATTTGCAGTTGCTCGTCCGTCCCATCGGCACTTCCTCGTTATAGGTCCAAGGTTCCGTCAGCCCGAAGAACCAAGTCCGGCAACGGTCTGGCCAGTACATTTTCTCTGGTTCGATCCCTTTTTCAAGCAGATCATGCTCAGCCTTGGACCACTTAGGGCGGGCTTTGAGGTAGCCACCTGACCCCGTGCGATGGTGAAGCTTCTTCTTCGCAACATTTTTCTTGTTTGCCTCCGACATCTTCTTACTCTTTTCCGATGTCTTGTGGGCCACAAATGCGGGCCAGTGATCTTTGATCTTCTCATATTTGCCGATGAATTCTGGTGTCTTTTTTTTCCGACAAACTGGTTCAGCTCTTTCCTCCACCTCCTCATTAGGGTTGCCATCTTCTTAAGAGCACAAGACTTGATTAATTGCTCTTTAATTGGCTTCTCCGGATCCTCCTCTGGCGGTAGGGTGAAATTTGCCTTCAGCTCAGTCCAAAGATCTTCTTTCTGCATATCATTGACATAAGACACCTCAGGGTCTTCCTCCTTAGGCTTATACCATTGCTGGATGCTGATCGGGATCTTGTCCTTGTCCCTAACAAGAACCCCGCACTGAGCAGAAAATGCCTTCCTTGTCCGTATGGGTTCAATCGGTTCGCCGTTGGGCGCGATTTCTATGATCTCAAACTTTTCATCCGAGCTCAACTTTTTCTTCGGGCCTCGTCTCCTTACCGAAGTTGTGCTCGATCCGGAGGGCTAGAAATTATAAGGAAGAAAGACGAGAGTAATTAATATGTGTACATATACCAAAACAATGGAAGCATCAATTAACTAGTCAGCACGGGCTTAACTAATATATATATATATACCTGGCCGGACTTGGTTCGGTCACCAGAGCAGTCAGCACCGTCTCCTTCTTGTACCTCCATTGTGTCACCGGAGCAGTCAGCACGGTCTCCTTCTTGTACCTCCATTGTGTCACCGGAGCCATCATGAACATAGTCCTCTTCTTGTACCGGCATTAATGGGCCGAAGCCATCATGAACATAGCCCTCTTCTTCACCCAGTCCTTCCAGCTGACCATCGGTGTCGAGGAGAAACGACGCAACTTCATCACTTCCATTTGCGATTATGTCCACCAACATCGCTTCTGTTTCTTCGTCTCGGGAGTGCTCCATAGTTTCTGCAAATATTTACAACATGTCAATTATTACTCAAACATGGTACAGATGGATATATATATATTAGTGGCAAACGTAGAACTAGCTAATCACAATAAGGAATCATGTTAGTGGCCTCGACGCTGCTTCTCTAGGGTTTGGGGTCGCCTCGACACAACGCTTCAAGGGTTTGGGGTGGCCTCGACAACAACGCTCTTTTAACTTGGTAAATTTGGATGGCCTCGAGAGAGTTAATTTGTCGGGTAGGGGTGCGGCGGGAGGGGGTAGGAGACCAACATCGTTTTCTCTCTAGGGTTTGGGTGTCCTCGAGAGTTTTGGTCGAGCGAGAGGGCCGAGGGGGGGTGCTGCCGTTGTATAAGTTATCACGGTCGATAGGGGGTATATACATCGATCGCCCCTCATGTCGAAGTTATCTTGAGGGGAGGGGGTATCGGTACGCCCCTCGTGTTGAAGTTTCTTCTTTCTCCTCTATTCCTTTCTTCTTCTTCTACTCTTCTTTTTCTTCTTCTCCCTCGAGAAAGGAAAATAAGGAAAAGGAAGAAAAGAGGAAGAAGGAAGAAGAAAAAAAACAAGAAAAAAAAGAGGAGAAGAAGAAAGGAATAGAGGAGAAGAAGAAAAATAGAAAATTTCTATTTTTCTTCTTCTCCTCTTCTTTTTCTTCTTTTGTCCTCTTCTTATTTATTTCTCCTCTTCTTCTCCTTTCTTCCTCTTCTTATTTTCCTTTTTCCTCTCATTCTTTTAGTATTGCTTGTTTTAAAAAAAATGTTCAAATAGAAAATTTCGAAAAAAAACAAAGGTTTTGCCCAATGCATTGTTCATATGAATATACAAATATTTGCATATTCTACAATAATTAATATCACCAAAAAAATCTATGAACAGAAAAAAAACCTAACTTTTCTAAAAATATATCTTTTGAATATATGAAAACATTAATAAAAATATGAACAAAAATACATATATGAACAAAAACATGCTCTGAACAATTTTTTTATACATTTTGAACATCTACATACACATAGCCACATACATACACATATACATTGAACAAAAAATTAAACTAATAAAATGAAAAAACAGAGCGGTGCAAGGCTATGCTCACAGCGGGGCGGCTAGATGATGATGGCGGTGGGGCGGGCGAGGGCGCTTGTGCGGGGGCGGACGGGCAGGGGCTCGGGCGGCGCGTGGGGCGTGGACGGGCGCTGGCTCGGGGAGGCCGGGCGACGAGGACGGCTGGCTCGGGGAGGCCGGGCGACGAGGACGGCGCTGGGCTCGAGGAGGCCGGGCGACGAGGACGGCGCTGGCTCGGGAGGCGGCCTTGGCGGCGGCGGCGGAGATCATGAGGTGGAGCAGCCTGGTGGCGTCGAGGAGGGTCGGCGTCATCGGGGGCAACTGGCGATGAGATTCTGAATTTTTGCACAGTGTTTGATTATCTAGCAAAGCCAGTGGTCCCGGTTCGTGAATCCAACCGGGACTCATGCATTTTAGTCCCGGTTGGTGGCACCAACCGGGACCAAAGGCCTCTTTTTCGGCAGCCCAAAGGGCGGGAAGCGGCGGCCTTTGGTCCCGATTGGTTCCACCAACCGGGACCAATGCCCCCCCTTTAGTCCCGGTTGGTGCCACCAACCGGGACCAAAGGCCCCTATGCTGCCCGCGTCGGGGCCAAAGTTTAGTCCCACCTCGCGAGTTGAGAGGCGTGCAGTGGTTTATAAGCCCCACCGCCGCACCCTCTCGAGCTCCTCTCCACCGCAGGCTTCGGGCCTACTTGCTATTGCTTTGCTCGATGGGCCTGGGGCCTCTGCGGCCTGAATCTCGCCCATAGTAGGGTTTCATGTCGTATTCAGGCCGTGGGGCCCGATGAGGAGGCATTTTTTGTTTTTTCGTTTTCTTTACTTATTGTTGCTATTTTTATTTTTTTCCAGTTTTTTTGTTTTGTTTTCTGCATTATTTATTTTCTTTTGTTTTTTGCTTTATTTTTTAATTGTTTTTGCTTTTAGTTTTAGGAAAATTTTAAACTTTCTATTAGTGCCATTAGTTTTCAAATTTGAAAACACTTTTTTGTTTTTATGTTTTCTTTTCTTGCTTTATTTATTTTATTTTGTTTCTACTTACAACAAAATACTTATTGTTGTTTTTTTGTTTTGTTTTCTGCATTATTTATTTTCTTTTGTTTTTTGCTTTATTTTTCAATTCTTTTTGCTTTTAGTTTTAGGAAAATTATAAACTCTCTGTTAGTGCCATTAGTTTTCAAATTTGAAAACACTTTTTTGTTTTTTTCTTGCTTTATTTATTTTATTTTGTTTCTACTTACAACAAAATACTTATTGTTGCTTTTTATAATTATTACGAGGGCCGAACCATAAGACATTAAAGCATTTCAAATGAACTCTGAAAAAGTTGAAAGTTGGCATGGTATCGTAAATTGACCCACATAGCATGTGCATATACAAAACGGACAATGGTATCATACTCGTCAGTTACAAAGTTGGCATGGTATCATCATAATAGTTGCGGGAGAAAGTCTTCACTTTTTCTTCGCTTGTGTCATTTGCTTATTGTGCCGTAACCATGGATAATCTCCATCGTTTATCAGGATGCTGGGGTCAACCTTGACTTTGAAGGGAGGAATTTCATGAAACTTTTCATAATCTTCAGACATATACATCTTGTCCTCCACTCCCATGATGTCCCTTTTTCCCGAAAGAACTATGTGGCGCTTTGGCTCATCGTATGATGTATTCGCTTCCTTATCATTTCTCTTTCTCGGTCTGGTAGACATGTACTTCACATAGATAACCTGTGCCACATCATTGGCTAGGACGAACGGTTCGTCAGTTTACCAAATAATTTTCAGATCCACTATAGTCATTCCGCGACTGTGGGTCTACCTGCATTCTCGCCTCCCAGATTGACCCATTTGCACTTAAACAAAGGGACCTTAAAATCATGTCCGTAGTCAAGTTCCCATATGTCCACTATGTAACCATAATATGTGTCCTTTCCCCTCTCGGTTGTTGCATCAAAGCGGACACCGCTGTTTTGGTTGGTGCTCTTTTGATCTTGGTTAATCGTGTAAAATGTATTCCCGTTTATCTCGTATCCTTTCCAAATCAATACAGTCAAAGATGGTCCCCTGGACAATAAGTACAGCTCATCACAAACAGTGGTGTCACCTCTGATACGTGCTTCCAACCAACTGCTGAAAGTCCTGATGTGTTCACATGTAATCCAGTCGTCGCACTGCTCCGGGTGTTTGGAGCGCAGACTGTTCTTGTGTTCATCGACATACGGGGTCACCAAGGTAGAGTTCTGTAGAACTGTGTAGTGTGCTTGAGACCAAGAATATCCGTCCCTGCATATTATTGAGTCCCTTCCAAGCGTGCCTTTTCCAGTCAGTCTCCCCTCATATCGCGATTTAGGGAGACCTATCTTCTTAAGGCCAGGAATGAAGTCAACACAAAACCCGATGACATCCTCTGTTTGATGGCCCATGGAGATGCTTCCTTCCGGCCGAGCGCGGTTACGGACATATTTCTTTAGGACTCCCATGAACCTCTCAAAGGGGTACATATTGTGTAGAAATACGGGCCCCAGAATGACAATCTCGTCAACTAGATGAACTAGGACGTGCGTCATGATATTGAAGAAGGATGGTGGGAACACCAGCTCGGCCCGACAAGACATTGCGCCACATCACTCCTTAGCCTTGGTATGATTTCTGGATCGATCACCTTCTGAGAGATTGCATTGAGGAATGCACATAGCTT
Source organism: Aegilops bicornis (assembly GCA_021605145.1). NCBI lineage: Eukaryota > Viridiplantae > Streptophyta > Magnoliopsida > Poales > Poaceae > Aegilops > Aegilops bicornis. The sequence continues at coordinate 858,939,976 of CM038670.1, read as the reverse complement.
CACAATGGCTAATCGGACGTTTTCCAGTAGAAGCCCCCTCAATGCAACCGGAAGCAGTTGCGTCATAATCACGTGGCAGTCATGAGACTTTAGGTTCTGAAACTTTTTCTCTACCATATTTATTATTCCTTTTATATTCGACGAGAAGCCAGTCGGGACCTTCATACTAAGCAGGCATTCAAAGAAGATTTCCTTCTCTTCTTTGGTAAGAGCATAGCTGGCAGGACCTTCATACTGCTTTGGAGGCATGCCGTCTTTTTCGTGCAAACGTTGTAGGTCCTCCCGTGCCTCAGCTGTATCTTTTTTTTCCCATACACGGCCAAGAAGCCTAGCAGGTTCACGCAAAGGTTCTTCGTCACGTGCATCACATCGATCGAAGAGCGGACCTCTAGGTCTTTCCAGTAGGGTAGGTCCCAAAATATAGATTTCTTCTTCCACATGGGTGCGTGTCCCCCAGCGTCACTCGGAACAGCTAGTCCGCCGGGACCCTTTCAAAAGGTTACGTGTAAATCATTGACCATAGCAAGTACGTGATCACCGGTACGCATGGCGGGCTTCTTCCGGTGATCTGCCTCGCCTTTGAAATGCTTGCCTTTCTTTCGACATTGATGGTTGGTCGGAAGAAATCGGCGATGGCCTGTGTACACATTCTTCCTGCAGCTTGCCAGGTATATACTATCGGTGTCAAGTAGACAGTGTGTGCATGCGTGGTATCCCTTGTTTGTCTGTCCTGAAAGGTTACTGAGAGCGGGCCAATCGTTGATGGTCACGAACAACAATGCCTTTAGGTTAAATTCCTCCTGTTTGTGCTCATCCCACGTACGTACACCGTTTCCATTCCACAGCTGTAAAAGTTCTTCAACTAATGGCCTTAGGTACACATCACTGTCGTTGCCGGGTTGCTTAGGGCCTTGGATGAGAACTGGCATCATAATGAACTTCCGCTTCATGCACATCCAAGGAGGAAGGTTATACATACATAGAGTCACGGGCCAGGTGCTGTGATTGCTGCTCTGCTCCCCGAAAGGATTAATGCCATCCGCGCTTAAAGCAAACCATACGTTCCTTGGCTCACTTGCAAACTCATCCCAGTACTTTCTCTTGATTTTTCTCCGCTGCGACCCGTCGTGGTGCTCTCAACTTCCGCCTTTCTTACGGTCCTCACTGTGCCATCGCATCAACTTGGCATGCTCTCCGCTTACGAACAGATGTTTCAACCGTGGTGTTATAGGAGCATACCACATCACCTTCGCAGGAACCCTCTTCCTGGGGGCTCGCCGTCAACATCACCAGGGGTCATCTCGTCGATCTTATACCGTAATGCACCGCATACCGGGCATGCGTTCAGATCCTTATGCACCGGAAGAGGATGCGATCATTAGTGCATGCATGTATCTTCTGCACCTCCAATCCTAGAGGGCATATGACCTTCTTTGCTGCGTATGTACTGTCGGGCAATTCGTTATCCTTTGGAAGCTTCTTCTTCAATATTTTCAGTAGCTTCTCAAATCCTTTGTCAGGCACAGCATTCTCTGCCTTCCTTTGCAGCAATTCTAGTACGGTACCGAAGTTTTGTGTTGCCATCTTCGCAATTGGGGTACAACCCTTTTGTGGTCCTCTAACATGCGATCGAACTTCAGCTTCTCCTTTTGACTTTCGCATTGCGTCCTTGCATCGACAATGACCCGGCGGAGATCATCATCATCGGGCACATCGTCTGGTTCCTCTTGATCTTCAGCAGCTTCACCCGTTGCAGCATCATCCTGCACATCGTCTGGTTCCTCTTGATGTTCAGCATCACCGTATTCAGGGGGCACATAGTTGTCATCGTACTCTTCTTCTTCGCCGTCTTCCATCATAACCCCTATTTCTCCGTGCCTCGTCCAAACATTATAGTGTGGCATGAAACCCTTGTAAAGCAGGTGGGTGTGGAGGATTTCCCGGTCAGAGTAAGACTTCGTATTCCCACATATAGGGCATGGACAACACATAAAAACATTCTGCTTGTTTGCCTCAGCCACTTCGAGAAAATCATGCACGCCCTTAATGTACTCGGAGGTGTGTCTTGAACCGTACATCCATTGCCGGTTCATCTGCATGCATTATATAAAATTAAGTGTGTCAAAAATCATTACAGAACATCATGAATAGATAATTAAGTGACCAAATTAATAGAAGTTCATCATCACATTAGAACCAAAATACATACATAGTTCTCATCTAACAACATAAAGCTCTGCAGAGCATCTAAATTAATTAAACCATACACTGAAACTATGTAAAACATTTCAATGCGAAAACAAATGCGATCATAATCGCAACCAATGTAACAACTGATCCAACGGCATAATGATACCAAGCCTCGGTATGAATGGCATATTTTCTAATCTTTTCTAATCTTCAAGCGCATTGCATCCATCTTGATCTTGTGATCATCGACGACATCCGCAACATGCAACTCCAATATCATCTTCTCCTCCTCAATTTTTCTAATTTTTTCCTTCAATAAATTGTTTTTTTCTTCAACTAAATTTAACCACTCGACAATAGGGTCGGTTGGAATTTCCGGTTCAACAACCTCCTAGATAAATAAAATCTATGTCACGTTGGTCGGCATAATTGTCATAAACAATAAATGAACCAATAGTTATGAAAAGAATATATACCACATCCGAATCATAGACAGGACGAGGGCCGCTGGGGGCGGATAACAAAATCATCGCACTATATAAGATGCAATAATAAAAGTAAGAAAATTATACAAGTATCTATATAAACATACAAGTAAGAATTTTTTTCCTTTCAGAAAGAAGATAAGAACAAGAGGCTCACCATGGTGGTGCCGGCGACGAGATTGGCGCGGGCGATCGACGGCGGTGAAGACGGGGACGGGACGTGACGGACCGCTAAACCTAGACAAATATTGAGGAAAATGGAGCTTGGAGTTCGAGCTTGGAGAGGAGAAAGCTTAAGTAGTGTGGCTCGGGCATTCGATCGAACACCTCGTGTGCATAGGAGGTGAGCTAGAGCACCACAAAGCTCTCCCCTCGCCGGCCACGAAAAACAGAGCACTAGGAGTGCTCTGCTCGCGGGCGAGGGGTATATATAGGCAACTAATTGGTCCCGGTTCGTGCCACGAACCGGGAATAAAGGGCAGCCTTTGGTCCCTGGTTCAAGCCACCAACCGGAACCAATGGTGGTGGGCCAGGAGCGAGGCGCATTGGTCCCGGTTCGTCCCACCAACCGGGACCAATAGGTCTAGTCGAACCGGGACCAATGGCCCACGTGGCCCGGCCGGCCCCCGAGGCTCACGAACCGGGTCCAATGCCCCCATTGGTCCCGGTTCTGGATTGAATCGGGACTAATGGGCTGACCCGGCCTGGACCATTGCCCCCTTTTCTACTAGTGGTAGTTTCTATCTATGTATGCCGTAGTAGTTTCTATCTATCTATCTATCTATGTATGTCGAACTATCTATCTATCTATGCCGTAGTAGTTGCACCGATGTAAAATATCTTTGTATCATTTTTTATCTATATGCAATTAATTTAAAAAATGTTGTAGAATGAGCGCGCGCGCTGCATTTTTACCGCGCCTGCTGGAGCTGCGCGCGCGCGGCTTTTTAGCGCGGCTGCTGGAGCAAACGCCGCGCGCTATGTCAAACCAGACGATGGACGCGTGCCAAATCAGTTTTTAGCGCACGGCGCGTTCGGCGCCTGTTGGAGATGCTCTAAAAACAGTTCCCTGCCCTAGTCGCTTGCCCAATGACAGCAATGCGTATGTGGTGAGATTTGTAAATGGTATCTCCACACGACGTTGAATCACTCCCATGAACGGCATTCTGTTACATTCAAAGAATCTGTAAAGATTCTATGGTCCATTTGTGCAGCACATTAAGAAAAAGGGCCCCCGCTTTATATTATAAAGCAACAACCAACCGATACAACCAGCTCATTGGGGCCACAACACAAACAAGCCCAAAAGAAAAAATGAGAGGAAAAAAAGAAACAAATGCCGATGCCGGCAGTTCAACTAAGCGAAGATGGCCGATATCCGCCGCACCCTCCGGAGAAGTACCATCGCACGCCTAGCACTCCGAAGTCTCGCGTAATAGGCAACACCTTCAGGAAGGAATGCGATGGCGACGCCGCTGCTGCCCGGACAGGTCCTAGGGTTTCCCCCGGTACGCGGTTGGTACATGGGAAGGGGTATCACCGACGCCCCTTAAGAATCGAGAGTGCACCACCCAACATGCCGCCCACCAGCCTGTGCCACCACGGATACCGCGCCAACTTCACCGTCTCACTGAGGTCACCAACACGAGGCCTGGAGGGAGGACGAGGGGACACCGGGCTCGGGGGCAACCACAACGTAGCCGACAGGAGGGGACAACCTCCACCGTGCCGCGGAGCCGACCAGACGTAACGACATGGACTTACCAGGCCTCCACAGGCCCGGTCGGACCCCAATGGATCCGGACAATCCCTGCAGCCACGCTGCAGCACGCCAGCCGCCGGAGCCATCACCACCTGCAGCCACAGCCGTCTCGCCACCACCACCAGGGAGCCGCGACGCCGAGCCCCGAACCGCCGGCCCGCCCGAGCCTAGATCTGGGCCCCGGAAAGGGCCCAGATATGGGCCGAGCGGGCGTCGCCGGCCAGCCGCACGCCCCGCAGCCCCGCAGCATATTACACCACAGTAACTCCAAACTAGTCTGCTGGCCCTTAGGGCATCTCCAGCCGTTCGGCCCCCCAGGGCGCCTAAATAGAGCGGCACAGGCGTGTCGCGCTTAGTTCGCCTCGGGGCGACCTAGCTCCCAGTCACGCCCCCACGCGCCGGCCCCAGGATGCGGGAAATTTAAACTTGGTCGTTCCCGCTCTCAAAAGACGCCGCAAATCCGGCGATCGGACGTAGTCTGGCGTTACAAAAAACAGAGCGCCGCCGCCGCAAGTTCGCGTGCGCAACGATTCACTCGGCGGGGTCGGCTCCAGGCGTTGGCGGAGTCAGCGTGCGCGGGCTCGTCGGTGTCGGAGCTGCTTTGGTGCTGGGCTGCGTCGGCACGGCTTCGGCACTGCTGGGCGGCGATGTAGAGGCGTCGTTCGGGCTTGGCTTCCGTGTGGTCGTGGGCGTCGTCGGCGTCGTCGGCGTTGCCGTCAGCAGCTCGTTCAGGATGAGGCCGCGCTGCACCAGGTACCACGCCTTGAGCTTCTCGTCGTTGCTCTGGAGCATGTCCGCCCCGCCCATCAGAAAAGCCATGTCGGTGTTCCTCTTCTTCGCGGCGACGTTCATCCTGGGTGGCGAACCCGGGAGACGCGGCGGCCGCGGTCGATCCTGTCGCGATGATGTCATCCATGTCGGCTCCCGTGTCGTCGGCGTCGCGAGGTGCGAGAAGGGTAGCGGTCCACGGTAGAGATGGGGCGTCGGTGGACGCCAGAGGGCGGGCGGCGTAGTAGTTGTATGGAGGGTACCGCACGCCGACGGCGGCGGGCGAGGGCGCGCCAGAAGCGGGTGACCATGAGGGAAGGGCACGTGTGCGTTGAACCCACCGTGCGCGTCGCCGTCGGCGTAGCCGGGTGACGATGAACCCCATGGAGATCCGGCGCCTTGCTGTCCCTGTGGCACGATCGGGCGTGGGCGGCGACGACGGGTGGATTCATCCCGCCGGTCGACCGATGAGGAAGACGCCGCCGCTGCTGCCAGCGTTGTCGCGGGCCTTCTTGGCTATGGCCTGTTCACTTTGTCGTGATGACAACCAGCGCTGAACTTCCACCTCCACTCGGCGCTCGACAGGCTCGGTGGCTTCGATGGCGGCGCCCTCGGCCGGCTGAGCCACGGCGCGATCGCGGTTGTTACAGCTGCATGGCGTGCTTCTTCGCGGCGGCGGAGGGGTTTGGCGGAGAAAGGAGAGAATGGCGGGAGGAAGGCGAGCGAGCGGGAGAGATGCGAGGGAAAAGCGTCAAGAAACGGCGGGAAAAGGCCCTCGGGTCGCCTCCAGGGCGGGCCCACGCGCCTTTTCCGCTTGTGCCGGCTCCCCAAGCGCCCCCCAGGGCGCCGGCACCAGTTTTGGCCCGAGCCGGCGAAAAACGGGCTTCTAGGGGCGCGACTGGGGCCTTTTCTTGGCGCCGGCGCGGCAAAATCGCCTGGGGAGGGCCTGTTGGGGGCGCGGCTGGAGATGCCCTTAGAGTGCTTGTTCTGTTTCACAGTTTTTTGTCGTAGCAAAGTAGATAGGAAATTTGATATGTTTCGTGTTCCATATTTCAATATCCGTAGTAAGTATATTATCACAACCTTGTGCACTCTTGTCCTTGAGAACAGAAAAATAGTACTCCCCCTGAACCAAAAAAAGTGTCGCAGTTTTGAACTAAAGTTTTGGATTGGAGGGAGTAGTTTTTAGTATGACTGAAGTTTTCGACTCTCCTTATTTCATACCTTGTGTTTCTACTTCTGCTATTGGTGTTTAAATATGTCTGTAGTACTTATGCAAGAATTTGTCTTTGCTTGTGCCAGTTGATGGACGGGATGGTTCATACAAAGGGTTAGGAACATGTTGTACACTAACCAAATAATTCGTCTGGATCTCATCTACAAAGTGAGTGGCTTTGCGACAGCTGAAAAATAGTTTGACGGTCTTCCCGATCCACCAAAATACATGGAACGTTTGGGGCACTTCTGAACTGTTATTGCTCATCCAAAAAGGAAGAGATGGCAACAGACCTTTGTTGCAAGATGGATGAGCTTGGCATCTCATCCAGTATTCTGCCCATCAACAATCTGATGTGCCTTTACATGAAGTTAGGCCAGCATAAGAAGGTTTGTAGCCTGTTTGAGGAGATGAAGGCGAAGAATGTTAAACCGGATAACCTCACGTTCTGCATCCTGATGAGCAGCTGTGCGGCATTGAACAAGATAGATGCCGTTGAAGAAAAGGATGGGGTTCTATGGTGGTCTGCATACAGAACACTGTCTTCCGCCTACCAGAGTGCTGATTTGGTTGAAAAAGCAGAGTCTGCATGCCCCTGATCTACATCGGCGATGAAATTTCTTCTGATTCCTTGCATGACCGAATAGCAGAAGGCAGATATTATGTGAACGAATAGCAGAAAGCATTTAGTGCTTTTACAAGAAGCAGAACTAGGCCAGAGCAAAGTTTTTTTTACTATTACAATTTGTAGTCTGAGGGGGGCTTTCTCCTACATTTTCTTTTCTTTTTGCCTTTCTTCTGTATATGTATTGGCTGTTTCAGACTATGCTACTACAGGATCGTTTCTTATTCTGTCTCTGCGTGCAATCAGTTCCCACGCTCGTGCCTGTGTGAAGAGCAGATGAAAACCACAAACAAGAAGCAGATAACAAAAATTGTACTAGCAATGTTCCCAGTACAAACGTGTCTAAGATTTCCCAGTACAATCAGTTCCCAGTACTAGGCTTTTGGACAGGAACGATCAAAGATTTCCCTAGTTTTTTTTAACTTAAAGATAAAGATCAAGCTAAGTCGGTTTTCCTAGTTGTAACCTATATATAAACGGTCTGTGCCGGCCGCTTAGCAGTCGTCGACCGATCTAGGTTTCGACGATGAGGAGGACGGGGAGGCGAAGGCGACAACGAGCCCCGTCGCTGGAATCCGCGGACATTATCCAGGAGATCATGCTCAAGCTGCCCACCAGGGACGTGATCCGATGTCGTCGCCGACCCCACTTTCCGCAGACTCCACGCCGAGGCCGAGGTCACCGGCCGCCTCCCCGTCACGTCGGAGGCCTTGCTCGTCATGGAGACCCGTGAGGATTGCAAGCCCGACGAGGCCAGTTTCTTCTGCGTCTCCTCGTCGAAGTTCACGCCCATGCCCCGCCGGGTAGTTATCCCCAGCGGCTACAGCATCTCCAGCGTGTGCAATGGCCTGCTTTGCTTCGCCCTTGACTCCGCCCCCGAGGTGCCGGCGTTCCTCTGCAACCCTCTCACCAGCGAGACGACGATCCTTCCCAAGGTGTCGTCCACGTGGCTCTCGGACGACCCTACCGTCTACCATAAGTTCGCCTTGGGGTTCAGCCCTTCCACCAAGGAGTACAAGCTGTTCCGGTTCTCCACGTTGCCATCTAAATCTTATGGTATGATGAATTGGATCCAGCACATGGTGTGCACGTTAGGCACCTGTAGTGGTTGGCGTCAAGGGTGGTACAGCTCAAGCTTCCCCCTACTGCGCACCTCGCCGCCGGTGCTCATTGATGACAAGTTGTACTTGTTGGCCTACGGTCGTAGAAGCCCGACCGAGAAACTTGGCGCGATTTTGATGGTCGACGTGGCGACCGAGGAGCACCACATCCACCCTCTCCCAGTTAAGAACAATGAGGGATACAGGCACTACGATCCGCAGGTAATCGCCTTCGAGATGAGCGGGCGGCTGTGCCTCGCCGCGAACGTCCTCCGCCCTTCCCAGAAGCTCCAGTTCTGGGTTATGTCGCCACCATCGCAGGTCCAGTGGCTGCAACCGCAGGACCTGTGGGCTGAGTTCGACGACAGCAAGCTCTGCTGGGATCTGCACTACAGCTTCCACATCCACGAACAGCGGTGGGGGCGCACCCCGACGGGCGCCTGGTTTGATGATGTCGAGAAGACGTTGTGCTACAGGAGCGGGGATGCATTGTTCATCAACGACACGAGGGGACGCTCGCCGGAGCCGTCTCTGGATGCTGATTGTCCTCCATGCGACCGTCGACTCGAGCTGCCACCAATGCCGTTGGGTTTGAACTGCAAATGGAACGTTTTCGGTGGTTATCGGCCCAGCCTGCTCTCACCTCTCACCTTCGCATCGCCACAATCACCTTCATGTGCCGAAGCAGAAAGACAACAATTTGAGCATAAATTGTCGCTTACATTGTGTGGACACGAGTGAAAACATCACATATACGCTGAGCTCTCTCAAATTTGCGGGCACGTATCAACACCTCTTGCGGTGCAGGATGGAACCCGCATTCCTAGTTGCATTGCATTAATGTTACTTATCGCTTTCCTGTTGGTAGCAGTAACATTGTTTTAGCCGTTCTTTATTGGTAGAGCTGATGGGGGAATTGTCTTTCCCTTATTGGTGGCAACATTTTGTTAAGCGACAATGATAACTACTCCTACGTGTTATTTTTACGAAGCTTAGCTGGTGGATTGGTTAAGGAGATTTTGCCAGTCCACGGGACATCATTTTTCTTTAATGAATTTCAAACTTACAAAGACATCTAGCATCAGTAATTCAGTATACATCATAGCAATTGCTCTGCAGCCCGGGGCTTAAAAAACAAGTATGAATTGTGCCTACTTATCGCCATGGCATATTTCGCAAATTTAGCATCGAGGCATTTCCCAAACAGTAGTCAGCACCAAAATTTCATCAGATTCAGGTTTCCTTAGCGCCAGCATTGTACCCCAATTAATTCCTATATAACTTTTGTTCTTATTTTATCTCCATGGTCCCGTGTCAGTCCTCTCGCCTAATGAAATTCCATCCATTTGGCTCCTCTGTTTTGAGTTTTTTTTTCTTGCAAAAAGGAGGACAACCCCCGGCTGCTGTCCTCTATTTTGAGTAAAATCAGGTCTTCATTTTTCTGTCGGCATTTCTTGCACCCACGGTTTTCTTTGTCTAAATCTTGCAATTCGAGCCTTGGGAGCTGACCCGGCCAATATCCGGCACCAAGTTGCCACCTTGCTGGCATTCCAAACCAGCCTAGCTAGCTCAACGAAAAATTGTATGGTCGTTCGTGACACAACAGATTCATGTGCCACTTTTTGGTACTTTGGGACACAAAAGAAGATATCTGATTGGTCATCCCATGCATGGTGATGATAACAACATTCTTAGCACACACTCCACCTGATTTAAAAAAGGAAACAAGGAACCTTGGCTATTTCTTCCTGTGTGAAGTGTATGGAAGCAGAACTCTTTTAGGTTGCGTGAATTGATGTTCGCTGTCCACTTCAATTTGGTAAATAGAGTTTGGTGCCCCCTAGTCGTCGGGTCCGATGATTGTGACGCGTCTATGCGATTTTGATTTCTTAAACATGCTCCCTCTCTACACGATGCTGAATCACTCCCATCGACGGCGGTCGTCCGTTTAGCTTTGGTGCCCGAAACATCTGTTTTCTCCTGTTAGTTTCCTGAAACGCTTACCCTTTTCTATTCTCTATTTTATGAAGCGATGGAATGCTGACCTCAGTTTAGGAAAAAGAATGGGAATGACGATGTAAGTCATCTGGCTTTTGAATTTGGGTTAGTCGATCATTTTGGAACGTCCGATGCACATCCAACTGCGCTTGGCCCTTCTTCTTCCTTCAAATCTTCTTATTCCACATACTGCCGCATAGGCCATCGGTTGGACCGCCTGCGACCACCAACCGCGACCGGCGGCACTCCCACGCAGCGTCACCGCCCCGCCCTCTATGGAACCGCCCCTCCCCCCACCGACGCCCCCGGCCATCCCTCTCCGCCCGCGTCCGGGTATTTTCCTCTGGCGAAGATACACCATCGCCGTCCTACCGCCCGCACCCCCCCCCCCCCCCCAATATCATGATAGATAACGGGGTGGCCCTCCGGCGAGCCCCTTTCTTCTCCTTCCTTCCCCCCGGCGAACTTCAAAGTCGACTGATCCAAATTTGGTGTCGACTGACATCTAGCTATTGTGAAAAAGAATCAGTAACTTGTAAACCTGGTTCTGATGTAGTTCAGCGATACAAACTTGATTCCCCACCTATAAACATCAGATCAGATTGTGTCGGTCTGGTCTGCATTAATGAACCCGCGGTTTCAGGCTTATAATCTATTTTTTGTGTCTATATTCTTAAAGTATAAAGTCTATTTATATTGTAATCTATCTCTATTAGTCTAGTCTTAGAGCCCAAGCTTTGTAATCTATATAAACAGCCCGTGAGGCCCCAATCAATACAATAATTACTTCTCCAATATCTCAATCTATCATGGTATCTGACGCCTAGGTTTTCTCAAGACTGGTATGGCTCCGCCACCCGCACCGCCGCCGGCCGATTCGGCCCCTCTTCTCCATGACCGAGTTCCGGCCGCGCCCCATCCCCTACCTCTTCCTCTACAACTACCCAAACACCTCCCCCAAACCCGTCATCCACCGGCCTCAGCCACCAGCTTCGTCATGGACTCCTCAAGATGATCCTTGACTGGCCTCGTCCAGTGCTTGGTCGATGCCTTGGTCGCCTCGCCAGAGTGGTGCCCCTCCTGCGCAGACACGGGCACATGGAGCCCGGTTCGCCCAGCCACCGGCTCTCCGGGACTCCTTGGACCCAGGCCGCCGGCGCACGTCTACACCGCCACTCCCACTCCGCCTACCAGCACGCCAGGACCGCCGTCGCCCTCCAACACCATATGCCGGTCTTCTACGGCAACATGCAGGCCCCAATCGCATACTATCCATCCGCTACCCCCTACGTCAACATGCAAGCTCCTGGCCCCTCTGCTCCTCCCCAACAGCCGGCTTGGGACCAAGTCGCCTTCATCAACGCCATGAATAATTTTGTCCTCAACGACGCAGGTACGGATTGGATTTTCAATTCTGGTGCATCAATGCATATGTCCTCAAATATGAATTTATTGTCAGCTTGTTTTCCTTCTGCTTTTTCCACTATCACCATTGGCGATGGCTCCACCATCCCTGTTTCATGCACCAGTCACTCTTACATCCCTTCCTCTCATGCCAATTTTCTTCTCCGCAATATTCTTGTGGTTCCTTTCATCATCAAAAATCTTATTTCTGTTAGACAATTTTGCATTGACAACAAAGTTATCCTGGCCTTTGACCCTTTTGGTTTGTCTGTGAAGAATCTGACAACGGGGGCGGTCCTCGCTCGGTACAATAGCACGGGCGAGCTTTATCCTCTTCATGGCGCTACCACATCCACCCTCGTGCCATGCTCGCATCCGTTGATCTATGGCATCGTCGCCTCGGTCATCCCAGCAAAAACACTTTGACGTCTTTACTTCAAGAATTTTGTATCCCTAGTTCTAGCAGTCCCTATAATCCCTCTCTCTGTAATGCATGTCAATGCGGCAAACATGTTAGATTACCTTTTGGAACCTCTACGACCATTAGTACTTTTCCTTTTGAGTTACTTCACTGTGATTTATGGACCTCCCCAGTCCCTAGTGTTTCTGGTTATAAATATTATCTTGTGATCTTGGATGATTATTCTCACTATACTTGGACCTTTCCTCTCCGCGCTTAAATCTGAAGTACCTGCAATTTTTCTCAACTTTCGACAATATGTAATCACACACTTTGGCTTGCCAATTCGATTTATTCAATGTGATAACGGTCGTGAATTTGATAACACCCAAAACCGCACCTTCTTTCTCTCCTAAGGCATTCTTCTTCACTTTTCATGCCCTTATACATCTTCTCAAAATGGTAAAGCTGAACGCTGTCTTCGCTCTATTAATGATGTTCTTCGCACATTGCTTTTACAAGCCTCTCTTCCTTCCCATTTTTGGGTTGAAGCCCTTCGCACCGCCACACTCCTTAATATTCGACCAACTAAAACTTGCCCTCTTTATTCGCCTTTCCAATATCTTTTTTTCTCTCCCATTCTGACTATTCTTTTCTGCGTGTTTTTGGCTATCTATGCTTTCCCAACATCGCCTCTACCGCCTCCAACAAACTAGAACCACGCTCACTACCTTGCATTCACCTTGGTCTTTCCGATGATCACAAAGGATATCGTTGTTTCGAACCATCTTCTGGTCGTATCATTCTCTCTCGTCATGTCACATTCGATGAAAATAATTTTCCTTTTTCTGTCACTACAACCACAGCACCAATTCCACCACAATCCGCCACCACCAAAACCCCTTCCCTAGTTCGGCCTTCGGTCATCTCTGCTGCCATGGAATCTTGTTCCGTCTCTCAGCCGGAATCTACCAACGTTAGCCACCCTCCTGCCTCTGGCCCCCACCTCTCCCGCAATCGCATCCTCTACCCCAGCCGCCTTTTCCTCACCACATCCTACCACGGCAACCCCTCGACACCCACCACCTCTGATTCTTCTTCCTCACCGTCCTCTTCAACCGAAAACCCATCGCCACCCAATGCCGTTCTTATACCACCGCTCACCAATGATCATGTCATGTGCACCCGTGGAAAACGAGGATTTCTTCTCCCCACCAAACGCCTCAATCTTACCGCCACCCCAACCATCTCTCCTATTCCAACCAGTTATAAGCGAGCTCTTCTTGACCCTCTCTCGGCTTTCTGCTATGCGCGATGAATTTGAAGCTCTTAAGCAAAATAATACATGGACTCTTGTTCCCAAACCTCCTGGTGTTAACATTGTTTCTGGCAAATGGGTTTTTCGTCATAAATTTTATTTCGATGGCACTCTCGCTCGTTACAAAGCTCGTTGGGTGTGTCGTGGTTTCTCCCAAAGAGCCTGGTATTGACTTTGATGAGACTTTTTCTCCTGTTGTTAAACCAAGCACTATTTGTGTTGTTCTTAGTCTTGTTGTTTCCTCTTCTTGGCCTATTCATCAACTTGATGTTAAAAATGCTTTTCTTCATGGCACTCTCAATGAAACTGTTTATTGTCAGCAACCCTCTGGTTTTGAGAATCCCTCATCTCCAAATTTTGTTTGTCTCCTCAACAAATCTCTTTATGGCCTTAAACAAGCTCCTCATGCATGGTTTCAATGCTTTGCTACTTTTATTCAAACCATAGGCTTTATTCCCTCCAAATCCGATTCTTCTCTCTGTGTTTATCAGTCTTCTACTCACACTGCCTACCTCTTGCTTTATGTTGATGATATCATTCTCACGGCTAGTTCTGATTCTTTTCTTCAACATACCATCTCTTCTCTCAATCGGGAGTTTTCCATGACTGATCTTGGTCCTCTTCATCATTTTCTAGGTATTCATGTTTCTCGCACAAAATCTTCCCTCTTTCTTTCTCAACGGTCATACATTTTGGACTATCTTTCTCGCTCGTATGTCCGATTGTCAACCCTTCGTACTCCAGCCGACACTTGGTGCTAAACTGTCGGCTGATGGTGATCCTCTTCTGATCCTACTTTATATCGTAGCATCATGGCGCTCTTCAATATGCCACTCTTACTCATTCCGAAATCTCCTATTCAGTTCAGCAAGCTTTGTCTCTTTATGCATGATCCTCGTGCTCCTCATCCGCTCATGTCAGACGCATTCTCCGCTATTTAAAATGCACTCTTGATCACGGTCTCCTTATTAATTCTTCTTCACCTACAAGCTTGACAGTTTATTCTGATGCAAACTGGGCAGGTTGTCCAGATACTCGACGATCTACATCCGGATTTTGCGTTTATTTGGGTGATAATCTTGTTTCTTGGTGTTCTAAAAGGCAGGTAACAGTTTCTGTGTCTTCCGCTGAGGCTGAGTATAGGGCGGTTGCTCACGCTATGGCTGAGGCGGTGTGGCTACGGCAGCTTCTCGTTGAACTTCATCGTCCGCCTCCCACGTGCTATCATTGTTTATCGTGATAACATCTCTGCAGATACATGGCTTCCACTCCAGTTCAACATCGCCGCACAAAGCACATTGAGATTGACATTCACTTTGTTCGTGAAAAGGTGGCTCTTGGCGAGGTTCGCGTTCTTCATGTTCCTACAAGTGCCCAATTTGCTGACATTTTTACCAAAGGACCGACTGCATCGCTCAATCGACATACGCTTCGGGCCTCAACATTGTTTCACCTGACGTTGAGACTGCGGGGGGATCTTCGAGTATAAAGTCTATTCGTATTGTAATCTATCTCTATTAGTATAGTCTTGGAGCCCAAGCTTTGTAATCTATATAAACAGCCCTTAATGCCCCAATCAATACAACAATTACTTCTCCAATATCTCAATCTATCATATATAATTCACGCTCATTATCCATATGTTGTTTATCTCTGTGATATATACTACTGATTATATATGCTGCAGCGTATGACTCCAGGAAATGGGTTTGGGGTTCTGTTGCAAAAAAAAATATGGCAAATTTTAATTCTTTCCTGATCGGAATCGAGCCAAGAGACCCCTTCTATGTGTCAGGACGGGGAGTTTATGTAGATTTGTCTGATTCCTAGCTAGTCCGACTCAGATTAATTTTTTTGGATGGGCTCGTCCGACTCAAATTGAAAGGGAACGATCAGTATTTCCCTGGTTTATTATCGAAGCTAGGTCGGTTGCCCCATCGTGTTCAAGCTTCGTGTCCGGTCGTACGTGATGCTGTCTTGTTTGTACCTGCTATAAACTGTCTCTGTCCAGCTCTATTTCGTTCTTCGGCCTCATCGAGTTTCGCCGTTTGACTGTCATCGATCGATCTTTTGTTTTCGTCGATGAGGGGACAACCTGCTCCGCCACGGGAATCCGCCGACACTATCTGGAAGATCCAGCTCAAGCTGCCGATAACCCGCTGCTGCTGCATCTCCAGGCTCTGGCGCGACGTCGTCGCCGACCCCACTTTCCACAGACTCCATGTCGAGGCCGAGGCCGACCACGTCGCCGCCGCGCCGGAGGCCTTGCTTGTCACGGAGACCCGCGAGCAGGGCAGGTCCGACGAGGCTGGTTTCTCTTGCATCTCCTCGTCAAAGCCTGTTTCCATGCCCCACAGCGTTGTCATCCCTAGCTAGCGGCTATGGCCTCTCCAACTTCTGCAACAGCCTCCTATGCTTCGCCCACAACACCGCCCCCATGGCGCCGGTGTTAATCTGCAACCCTGCCACCGGCGAAAACGCAACGCTACCCAAGCCACCTCCCCGGTGGCACAAGAACGACCCCACCGAGTATCATCACATAGCTTCGGAAATGTAAACGCCCACACGTGTGGGCGTTAGCCAACTCGCCCACACGTCTCCATCACCGTTCAACATCTTTTGCACGAATCTTGGCATAAAAAGGCTGAATTTGTTTGCCATGTAGGACAACTCGTGTGTGTGGCATGTGGGGGAGTTCGCCCACACGCCTGTTTTCTCTCCGCCGCCAATGTTCGCCAGTTGGGGCGTGCGATGGAACTGCTGTCGCGCCCGCACGCCACGCACCACTCCTGTTCCCCATCTCCCACGACTGCCATTCTCCCACTCTCCCACACCCAAGCTGTCATTTGCCATGTTTTTGAACGGGTACATGGCAACTGCCCTATTTTGTGATTGTAAGCATATGACAACTCTCTTTTTATCCGAACATGTTATTGTTGCCACGTCTGTTTTGTAGCGTTACATGGCAATCGCTCAGTGTTAGTAGGTGGCAACTCCTAAAGATACCACCGTCACCCACATGCCCGTCTCCTCTCCCACACACCAAAAGCCATCAGTTGCCATGTGTTTTGCAGGATACATGACAACTGCCCTAGCGTGCTTGTAAGCAGATGACAACTCTCTTTTTACCCGCAACATGTTTTTTGCCATGTTTTTTAGTGCTACATGGCAACTGTCCAGTGTTAGTAGGTGGCAACTCTTAAAGTTTTCCAAATCATGATAACTGTAGTTGTCCGACATGGCAACAGCTGTAGTTGCCCAAAAATGGCATCCGACACTTGACCTAAGATGGCAACTGCAGTTGAGCAATCATGGCAAATAGTTGTCCGACATGGCAATCGTAGTTCAAAGCAACATGACAACCGCAGTTCAGCAACATGGCAATCGAAGAGGGTCCGGACCATGGCAATCGCGCGGCACGCTGGTTACCGACACGCGGCGTGTGGCTCGCAGCGAGGGCAACGCCAAGACGGGTCGTCGCGGCGTGCTCGCTTTCGCCGCCGGACGATGCTCGCGGCGGCGTGGCGATCGCTACCGCACCGGACGCGGCGGATGTGGTTGCGCGCGCCCGGACGCGGTCGTGTGGGTGGGGTCGTCTTCGTGCCACACAGGGCGTGCGGCGCAACCACCCGATACACCACACATGTGGCAGTTATCGAGACCCGATAGCTTTGGGGTTCAGCCCTTCGACCAAGGAGTACAAGCTGTTCCGGTTCTCCGTGTCATCCAATTCCAACGACGAGAACGTGATCCAGCAGAGCGTGTGCACCTTAGGCGGCGGTCGTGACAGGTGGCACCGGCAATCATACATTTCAAATCATACATTTCAATGTGTCCCCTGTTGCACAACTCGCCGCCGGTGCTCGTCGATGGCAAGCTGTACTTAGTGACCAGCGGCCGTGGATACCAACAACTTCGAAAACGTAACCCTAGCGAGTGTTATGGTAATCTAGTTGCACCTGTTATATTTTCAGTAAGTTAGTTTTCTGAGTAATCCTGAAACGTGCAGTGTACACGGTCAGGTTCAGTTTAGACAGTTAGTGTCAGGCTAGTCTTTTCTTCAGACTTGTCGTAGTTTTCTTTGTTGCTGTAATCGTGGGTGTACTGGCCACGACTCTGTCCGTGGGATGGTGCGGGTAATACGGATCGTGGGCAGTGCATGCTGCGAGTTTGTTATGCTTGAGAATAAGAGAAAGGAAACAGAAAAGACGCAGGTTAAGCGCGTCGCAAAAATCTCTCCGTTCGTGCAGTTCTTCTTTCTCCTTCAGTTCGTCTCCTGTGAGTGTCCACCTCGCGTGCGTGTGTTGATCCTGGGCTTGATCCAACATTTGGCATTCAGAGCGTAGGTTCACGGAGGCGGTGCACGGCGGCGGAGATAGGAGGAGTTGTGGCGGCGGCGAGCAGTGATGGGCGATACTTCACCGAAGAGCAGCGGCGGCGGAAAGTACACGCCGCCGATGAAGAGGACCGGGGATGACGACACAGGCGCAGAGGTGGCGATCGTTCCGCGTGCGCCGTCGAGGACCGGCGGCGTCCTGATCCAGTACCCAATGCTCACGGACTCGAACTATGGTCTGTGGGCGGTGAAGATGAAGATCCTGTTGCGTCCGTACGGCGTGTGGCCGGCGCTCGAGGGCACGGGCGAATTTCACCAGAGCAGGGACGACGAAGCGTTTGCCGCGCTCTCTCAATCTGTTCCTGACTCGGTGATGATGGCGGTGGCAGAATGCACTACCGCCCACGAGGCCTGGGAGGCGATCCGGCGCATGCGCGTCGGCGAGGACCGTGTCAAGAAGGCGCGGGTCAAGCAGTTGAAGCGGCAGCTCGACCGCATGGAGATGGACGACGGTGAGTCTGTCAGTGTGTTTGCGCAGAAATTGATGACGCTCGTTGGAGAAATCCGATCGCTGGGCGAGACGGTGTCAGATGAGTCGATCATCGAGGTCCTCTTCAACGCCGTCCCGAGCCGGTTTGGGGACATCGTGAACACCATTGAGCAGTGGGGTGACCTCACTACCATGACCGTGTCGGAGGCAGTCCGTCGCCTCGCCGCGTTCGAGGAGAGCCAACACGGGCGGCGCCGTCACTCCGGTGGGAAGGAGGACCAACGGATGTTGATGACGCAGGCGCTTGAGCAGCTGATGGAGGGCAAAAAGGGGTCACCCGGAGCCGGCAGTAGTAACGCCGGTCGAGGCCGTGGAGGCGGTCGAGGTCGCGGCGCTGGCCGCGGAGGCCGTGGTGACCGTGGACAAGCCGGACGCGGTGAGAGCAAGGATGCCGGGAAGCAGAAGAAGCACCGAAAATTTGACATCACAAAGGTTAGGTGCTTCAATTGTAATGAAATGGGCCACTTTCAGTCTGACTGCCCAGAGCCGAAGCGCGAGCAGGCGAACTATGCGCAGGCAGAAGAGGTTGAAGATCCTGCACTCCTTTTGTTGGAGACATGTGAGCTGATGCCTTCAGACCCCATCACCTCTGAACAAGTACTGTTGAATGAAGAGAAAGTGGCGCCTAAACTGACGGGTAGCCACGACGTCGCTTGGTACCTAGATACAGGGGCAAGTAACCACATGACTGGAGATGCACACAAGTTTTCTGAATTGGATGAAACAGTGAAGGGAAAGGTGAAGTTTGGTGATGGTTCTGCAGTGGACATTTGTGGACGTGGATCGGTTCTCATACAATGTCTCACAGGCGAGCATCGTGTTCTGACCGATGTATATTTCATTCCTCGGCTCAAGAGTAATAACATCAGTCTGGGGCAGCTAGATGAAAATGGGTGCAAATATTCTAGTGAAGATGGGTTGATGACAGTATGGGATCGCCAGAGAAATGTCCTTGCTAGAGTAAAGAGGACTAAGAACCGGATGTATATCTTAAACATCCAACCAACTGAACCTGTGTGTCTGTTGGCGCATGCTAAGGAGCAATCATGGCTGTGGCATATGAGGTAAGGACATGTGAACTTTAGGTCACTGCGTGCACTTGCAGCAGAGAGTATGGTAGATGGTATGCCGTACCTAGACCAGGTAGATAAGATCTGCGATGCGTGTATGTTTGCTAAGCAGAGACGCCTCCTGTTCCCGGTTCAGGCCATTTACCGTGCAACGGAGCAACTTCAGCTCATTCATGCAGACTTGTGCGGGCCCATAACACCTGAAACGCCTGGTGGAAAGAGATATTTTCTTCTGGTAGTGGATGACCACTCTCGGTTCATGTGGATTACTCTGTTGCGGAGCAAAGATGAAGCTCTCACTGTACTGCAGAAAATACAGAAGGCAACTGAAGTTGAAAGTGGGCATCAGTTGAAGGCAATTAGAACAGACCGAGGGGGTGAGTTTACCTCAAGAGAATTTATAAAGCACTGTGAGCAGCACGGAATCAAGAATTTTTGCACGTCACCGTATAGCCCACAACAGAATGGTGTGGTTGAAAGGAGAAACCAAACCGTGGTATAGCAGTTTTCAAAAGGCAAATGAAAACAAGATTTAGTATGAGCGATCTCGGGCTTCTTAGTTACTATCTTGGGATAGAAGTGAAGCAATCAGCTCGGGGAATTGCCCTATGTCAGTCAGCATATGCAGCTAGAATTCTGAACAAGATGGGGATGCAGGACTGCAATCCAATTCACACTCCCATGGAGGCGAGGTTAAAGTTGACTAAGTCCAGTAAAGCACCAGAGGTTGATCATACTCAGTTTCGTAGCGTGGTTGGGAGCCTTCGCTACTTGGTCCACACTCGACCAGACATATGCTATGCTGTTGGTTATGTCAGTCGCTTTATGGAGAGGCCCACGACTGATCACATGGCAGCAATCAGGCACATAGCGTGAAAGGAACTCTGAACCTTGGATGTTTTTATGAGAAAGGAGCTGGAGAGAATCCGCAACTTCTCAGATATTGTGACAGTGATTTAGCTGGGGATGTGGATGACCGCAAGAGCACTACAGGCATGATCTTCTTCCTGGGTGGGAGTCCAATTACATGGGCAACGCAAAAGCAGAGAGTTGTGGCTCTATCGTCTTGTGAAGCCGAATATGTAGCAGCCGCATCAGCTGCATGCCAAGCAGTGTGGCTTGCTCGGCTCCTTGGAGAATTGTTGAACAGGGAGCCGGACAGAGTATTGCTGAAGGTTGATAACCAATCAGCAATTGCATTGTGCAAAAACCCAGTGTTCCATGAGAGAAGCAAGCATATAGACATTAGATATCATTATGTGAGAAGCTGTGTCGAAGAAGAGCATATCTCAGTGGAACATGTCAGAACAGAGGCGCAACTTGCTGACATATTGACCAAACCATTAGCAAGGGTGCGGTTTCAGGAAATGAAGGAGAAGATTGGGTTACAAAATGTCTAGCTAGTGCAACAATATTAAGGAGGTGAATTGTTATGGTAATCTAGTTGCACCTGTTCTATTTTCAGTAAGTTAGTTTTCTGAATAATCCTGAAACGTGCAGTGTACACGGTCAGGTTCAGTTTAGACAGTTAGTGTCAGGCTAGTCTTTTCTTCAGACTTGTCGTAGTTTTCTTTGTTGCTGTAATCGTGGGTGTACTGGCCACGACTCTGTCCGTGGGATGGCGCGGGTAATACGGATCGTGGGCAGTGCATGCTGCGAGTTTGTTATGCTTGAGAATAAGAGAAAGGAAACAGAAAAGACGCAGGTTAAGCGCGTCGCAAAAATCTCTCCGTTCGTGCAGTTCTTCTTTCTCTTTCAGTTCGTCTCGTGTGAGTGTCCACCTCGCGTGCGTGTGTTGATCCTGGGCTTGATCCAACAGCGAGATGCTGGCGGTCGACGTGGCGACCGAGGAGTTCCACATGCACCAACTCCCAATCGAGGACAAGGGGTACTACCCGGCCTTTGATCCGCAGGTGAAGGCCTTTGAGATGAGCGATCGATTGTGCCTCGCCGTAGACGTCTACCACCCTCATCGGAAGCTCCAATTCTGGGTTTTTTCACCGCCAGCGCAGGACGGGAGGGGAGAGTGCGACTACAACAAGCTATGCTGGGATCTGCGATACAACTTCTACACCCATGGCAATCGGTGTAACACCTTGACTAGTGTGTGGTTTGACGACGGTGAGAAGATGTTGTGCTTCAGACGTGGGGATATCTTGTTCAAGCACGACACTAGAGGACGCTCACTAGAGCTGTCCCTCGACGCTGACTGTCAACAATGTGACCAGCGACTCGAGCTTCCGCCAACGCCGTCAAACTGCAAATGAAACGTTTTTGGTGGTTATCGCCCTAGCCTACTCTCACCTTTCACCTTGGCAACGCAGTTGTCACTTTCGTACGCCGAAGCAGAAAGACAACAATTCAAGCATAAATTGTTGCTTACCCTGTGCCGACACGAATGAAAACATAAAGATTGTTGCAATCTCCGCGGTCAGCTACCAGGTCCGCAGCATCTGCTGATTAGCCGCACGTTCTCGCACAAGATGTGGTATAGTGTCCAGGTTTTCTGCTGCATGAACTCAATTCTGGTGGGCTTGAGGATTTCGATGGTTGGTGGATTCCTTATTTTCAATTGTGGGTCGTCGCGAGCCTACATCTAACTTTGCATCTGCTCTCTTTCTCTCTTAATATACTAGTACAAGACACAGGATGCTCTTGCATGTTCTTGAAAAAATAATCATGTATACACTGAGCTATCTCAAATCTTGAGGCAAGTATCAACACATCTGAGAGTGCAGGGTTGAACTCACCATAAACATATACCCCGCATGTCGATGCGTTGGTGCGGGAACTTTGTTAAAAAATACATAAATATATGCTAAAATAACTAAATTTAATGGAAGGGAAATATAATCATGAAAATCAAATAAAACAATGAAGTGTCTAAAAATAAATAAAAATGTCTAAATTACAGTTAAAAAAGTCATTTTGAACAAAAATATGAAGGATGACTGTCATGCATGCATGATGTGGCAGCGCCACTAATGCAAAAAAGAATTGTAATTTATAAGTTAAATACATGGCTTTCTTATGTGACGGACATAAATGCATGGTTTAGTGGGACACTAAGGTGGAACTCTATGCATCATGCATGTTGAGAGAAGACTTAAATACATGGTTTAGTCGGGATGCTGAGGTGGATTGTATGATTGTTGAGAGAATTGAGATGAACTTTTTAAGAACATACTAGGATGTAGGATTCATTGCTGTCACTCATAAATTTCCTATTGTTTGTGGAATATTGTTTTAGCCCTTCTTTGAAGAGTACCTGGACAGGAACTGTCTTTCCCTTCCTATGATTGTAGCATCTATAGGCGAGCTCCAGATTACTATCAGAAGGAAATTGAAATATGCGCCTTTCGTCAAGTTGTTTCTAAGGATTATCATGATACACAATCCATAAATAATTTTGAGTGCGACAAAAAATTTATACTAGTCATCATGTCCAATGATAAAAAGAAAGTAACCAGGTTATACATACCTCCACTATCAATCTTATATACAACATTATATTAAAAGATGATCTTAGGTGTTAGATGCTTTGCGTGACCTCCGCGCTGTCCTCATGTGGTGACTCTCGGAGTAATTAGGGTTTATTTCACGAGTGCAACCCATCCTGCACCCTCCCTCACTGTTGTTGGCCCATAGTGCTCCTTCGTCCCTGACACCCCTCCACGTAGCTTTTCTTTAAGATCAAGAATTTCTTCCCGATACCATTGCATATAACATGAAGCCACTGCATACCAGCCAGTCCAAAGCAGGTCTTGAAATTCAAGTTAAGGTAAAGTCTTGAATAATCCTTCCAACAAGAAAGACATCAGCACTAGGGGAAGGTAAAAGGTTTAACATCAATACGCAACAACACATAAGCTCTTAGACGACATAATCACATAACCCATCCATCACGCTGACGCTCCCAGAAAGCTTTGCGCATGACAATGTCATGAAGTTGAGCTATGTGCCAGGAGTTTTCATACGAATGCACCGGGGCCTCCACGTAGCTTCTTCCCTAAGTGCGATGTGGGATACATGTGTGTTTTCGGACATCGTCTAGATCCAGAGCTTCAGAGGTCTAGCCCAGTTCATTGAAGAGCCATTTTCCTCGGCACTTTGTGTGTTCGGCGTCACGGTTGTGTATGTTATCCATGGTTGTTGATCTCGTGTGCTGGGGTAGAGTCCCACCCTCGCACATAATGATGTCATTAGTCTATAGGATTAGCAAGGGGATCAGTCTACGACCATGGTCGGTTGCCCCCATGTTGGATCTGCTCTGCGGTCCGCATGCCCGAACGTCTAGATTTGAGTTGTCTGGTCCCAGGCTCTATTTTTTTCTATGGTGTCCAAATCATGTTTTAAGGAACTTGAGTTTTTTTTTGCCAGGATTAAGGAACTTGACTTTGCTGCAATATAAATTCAGCTTGAAATATGCATCTCTTGTTTATGTGGGGGGTGATGCGCGAATAACCATGAACTATGTCAAAATTGCTTTGTAAATCTACAATATCCTCAGCAGAGGCTTTCCCTCAGTAACAATACTATTATTTACTAGGTTTACACAAAAAATGTTGTACTCCCTCCGATTCCGAATTACTATACAACCTCTATACGATATTGTATAGAGACCGCGTCAAATAATTCGGATCGGAAGGAGCAGTTTTTTTTAGATTAGTAAGTGAAAAATGATATCTAGTTTGTCGACTCCTATTGGTGTGATCGACTGTTAGGCGTGATTACTGTTATTTTCGCAAACATCATTTGGTGGGTTAGTTAAGGTAATTTTGCCACTTTATGACACATACAATTGCCTAATTTTAAACTTAGGAAGACATTTAGCATCATTGTATTATTGCAAGATGTTTGCATACTTAAATAAGCTATCGAGCCAGCTAAAAGCACAAACAACGGCCCATAAGCCCCCTTCAACCCCCTCCATTCATTTTGAGAAGATTAAGCGAACAAAGGCCTTAGGGTAATTCGGTCTTCTAAACTTCCCTCGAACATGTAAAACGGAATATTTGGGAGGACAACAAGTTGGCACGTGACGAGATGTTGAGATCCTATAGGTGCCGAGTTCCCAAACCGCCCACTTATGTCTCTGAATTGATCGATGCAACATCAACAAGGTGGAGCACATAGCGAGTTGAGGAGGCGTTCATGCCGATGGATGTTCGGACGATCTTAAGGATACTTTTGTGCGCCCGAAACATGCAGGACTTCTGGTGTTGGAACTTTGAGAAACATGGAAAATTTTCTGTCAGGTCAACCTACAAAATGTTAATGTCAACAAGGCAAAGGAGGGAAGCCTGGCTTGATGGTACAGCGGTCCGTCTAGTACCACCAATGATGAAAGCTCATGGAAAACGCTATGGAAAACACAGGTCTCGGTAAAGATCTCCAGGCTGGCCAAATGGAGCGTGGTTTGTAGGCCGAAGGACCAAGGAGGGCTCGGAATTCATGACTTGCAGGTCAAAAATGAGGCCCTACTCAGTAAATGGTTGTTCAAACTTCTTACTGAGAATGGTGTTTGGCAAACCATGCTGCGCAACAAGTATCTAGGTCAAAAGTCGGTATCCCAGGCATTTTGGAAACCTGGCGATTCGCACTTTTGGGCTGGCCTAATGGCGGCAAAGAAACATCTCTTTTGCTTTGGGTCTTTCACGATAAAGGATGGGTCGGAGATTCGTTTTTGGGAAGACATCCGGTTAGGCAATGCCAGTCTCCGATGTGCTTATACAACATTGTTCGCGATAAGAATAATACTATTGCTAAGTGCTCAGTTCATTCCCCGAATATTTCGCTCAAAGGCGGATTTGATCAACTCCGACTTGTGTCATGGCATAATCTTTTATCTCGACTGGATTCGATTAACCTGACACAAGGCCGGGATGTGTTTCGCTGGAACCTTACTACATCAGGGTCTTTCACTGTAGACTCTATGTATCGTGCGCTCACACATTCTGAGGTACCAGTGAGTAATAACAAGAAAATTTGGAAGTCCAGGATTCCATTAAAAGTGAAATTTTTCATGTGGTATCTTCGTAGGGGGTTGTGTTAACTAAAGACAATCTCGCACGACGCAATTGGCAAGGGAGTAAGAAGTGTTGTTTTTGTACTCATGACGAGACAATCAAACACCTCCTTTTCCAATGCAAGTTTGCGCGTTCTACGTGGTCAGTCATCCAAATAGCGTCAAATTTGTATCCGCCCACAACTGTTGCCAATATTTTTGGTCATTGGCTGGACGGTATTTCAAATAGGTTCAAAACGCTAATAAGGGTGGGAGCGTATGCCTTAATTTGGTCGCTTTGGCTATGTAGAAATGATTTTGTTTTTAATGGAAGAAATGCTTCTCATCTACAGGTTATTTTCCGCTGTACACAATTGCTACGTATATGGTCTATGTTACAACGGCTGGAGGACCAACCGCTGTTCAAGGCGGTCTGTATGCGATTGGAGCAGGTGGCTATGGAGGTTTTTTCCCAACATGGGTGGCAACATAACCTTCGGATCGATCCACCACCTTCTTCGACATAGGCATAGTGTCGGTCTATAGGGCTCTACTGTTGCCGATTTGTCGGTTTTTTTATCAATTTTTTGTCAAACCTTTATATTGGGCCGTGTGCATCCTAGTTATGCAGAGGCCGGGTGTTACTCATAATGCTTTGCATCTGCTTGATGCTACATTTGAGATAATAAAATCGCTCTTTATCAAAAAAAAAGGTCTCGGTAAAGATCTGCATGTTCCTATGGAGGCTTTCAAAACATTCATTGCCAACTGAAGATATTAGAGCCCACAGACATATGGCGGACAAAAACTTATGTGGCCTATGCAGAGCATGGGATTCATGAAGGCACTCCCTTGTTAGTTGCACCGCTTCGAGATGCACCTGGACCCTAGCGGAAGATGTCCTTGTCGAGTAGGTCATGGCTAAACGGAACCCATCGCCAAATAGTGGCTATTTTCTATTCATGATTCATTATTGCATTATCACTTCACGTGCTTATTGGTCACTCTTTGGGCGATATGGACTTCTAGACGCAAGGCAATCCACGAAGGAATATTCCAAACCACTCAAACGGTTCACTCTTATGTCAATCATTTCATTGCTGAACTGGATGTTTTAAAGGAAGAAAAGTCAAATACTCGCTCCGGAGTGCCGACGGTTGTTCCCAGTCGGCCAAGGGCGCCACCTGTGGGATATGCCAAAATCCATGTTGACGCCGAAGTTACGGCAGGAAGAGGCGGTTCAGCTGCGGCAGTATGCAGTGACAGAGAAGGCCATTACTTGGGAAGTTTGGCTTTGGTTATTGATGGTGTTGATGGTGTTGATGATCCAACGTCTCTGGAGGCCATTGCATGTCTCGAGGCTTTCGCTCTTGCTGAAGACCTACACTTGCAGTGTTTTGTCATTGCCTTGGAGTCAACACAAGTAGTCGTTGATATTTCCAAAGGTAGCCGGGGTAGTTATGAAGGTATAGTTAGGGAGATCAATCTAAACGCATCTCAATTGCCTTGTAATATTACGTTCGAAGGTTGTGTTGTCAATAATGAATCACATAGTCTAGCCAAGTTTTGCTGTACTCTATCTTCGGGATGCCACGTCTAGTTGAGCCAACCCCATGACACAAATTGTACCCCACACTCTGTGGTTTTTGATGAATAAACTTCACTTTTCTCCTAAACAATTGTACTCCCTCCGTCTCACCGTGATGATATGAACATTCTTAAAATCTTAGAACATACTCCACCTGATTTAAAATAGGAAAAAAGAAAACCTTGGCTATGAAAATTGCGATGTTTAACAGAATTTCTGCATGTCTGCTGTGCATGGAAGCAGAACCCTTAGGGGAACTCCAACGCGGCAACCTAAACAAACACGCGTTTTGTCCATTTAGGTCGGCCTAGCGGAAGGTTCTGTCCGCTTTTGCATTTGGGTCGGCCGGTGTGCCCAACAGGTGGCCGACGCATTTTTCCCGCGTTAAAAAAAATACAATATCAAAAACATGCGGCCGAAAATAAACATAATTGTACATTAAAAGGTCGGTCAACCGCCAGCCAAAGTCCACTTAAACATTAATAAAACATAATGAAACAATAGAAAAAGTTTGCGCCTCCCCGCGCGTTGCTCTAGGTGTTGTCGTCCTCCCCCGGGCCGGTGATGTCGATCAACTCCGGCGCCGGGCCAGCCCAGAGAAATGCCGCCTCCTGCACCGGCAGCGTCGCCGGCTGCACTGCTGAGCCGCTGATGCTCTCCCCCTCTTCCCTCTCCCGGCGCTCCTCAAACTCCCGTGCCCCGCGGCACTTCAGCTCCATCCGCCGCTCGCCATCCTCGCGCTCCTCCGCCAGCGCGCGCCCTCCATTGTTGGAGGTACGACGCCTCTTGGTCTAGCGTCGCACCGAGCCACACGGGTGGAGCATATCCACTAGCAGAGCTGGCGGGTCCACTGGTACCGCTCTGGCTCGGGGTCCATGGGCGGCGGCTCGACCTTGGGCTCGGGGTGGAGCGCCGGTGGCAGGGGCAGCGGGCGGATGACGCAGTCGCCGGCCGCGGACAGCGCGAGGGCCTCCTCGAGGCCCTCCCAGTGCGAGTCGTTGTCGTGCCTGCTCTCCCCCAGAGCGCGCTGCATGGCCGCCTCCAGCCCGGCCTAGTAGACCTCCTCCTCCTCCGGCTTGACCTCCGAGGGCGGCGATGGGATACTGGGGTTGAGTTGCATGCCGCGTCGACGCTCCTCCTCGTGCTCCAGCATGAACCAGACCTGCCGGTTGGCCGGTTGGGAGAGTCGGCACGTACACAGGGAGCCGCCACTGCTCCGGTGTGAGAAGCTCACGGCTCAGACGTGCACCACCTTGACATGTACCCGCACCGACCGGGGCACCGCCAGCACCAGGATGCAGTGCGGGTCTAGATGCCAACCATGGGGCAGGTTGACATCTGGGTATGGGAGGGGCTGACGGTACTGCCAGTGCCACTGTGCCTTGTGCACTAGGATGTACAACTGCTCCCTCTCCCATGGTGGCCCGCCGCGTCTAGGAGGTGGAGGTGGTGGCACACGGGACGAGCTCGCGCCGGGGGTGAGCTTCCACTTGCCCTTCCTGAAAAACCCCATGGCGAGCTAGGGTTTGGCTGGCACTGACGAGGGGGCAAGTTTTGCTAGATGTGGACGGGGGAGGGGAGTGGATAAAAAGGATGGTGACCCGCAGCTTCCACCCATCGTCAGGCGGGCCCGAGGTTTGTGGCCGCGTTTAATACAACCATGGGCGGTGGTTGGGCGGCCGACATGTGGGGCCGCGGTGGACACCGAGCGAACGCGAGGCGCGTCCGTGTGGATGCAAACCGGGTGCAAATTACTAGCTTACGGGAACGCTTTGAATCTCAACTTACTTTGAACAAGTGCTTCCCACATAGATTGCTGGAAAAAGAAGTATACGAAGGGTGCGTAGTTGCCATATGGGACTAGAATGCGTCTAGACGGACATCGAGAGGACGTGGTTTTGGTTTGGGTCCGCTCGTTGGGCCGGTGCTTTGCTCCGTTCCGACCCAAGCAAACATGCGCGGACAGTTTGGGTCGACCAGTTGAAGTTGCCCTTAGGTTGCGTGAATTGTTGTTCCCTGTGTTGAATATATGAGCAAATTACTGCGAGTTTTAATCCAAAAAAAAACAGAAGATAAATCATGACAGCACAAGCAGAGATTAAACTAATCATGCAAACTAGCATAGTAGATGAACAGATCGCATCTAAGGCACATACTAGAAACATGAATTCTACCACGATCTCGAACAACAAGGATAGAATCACATACGGTGCAGCGGGAGCAGCACCGCCGGCGTTGACGTTTTCGCCCATGTCGTCGAGGATGAGGTTGCCGAGGTCGGGGAAGAAGTTGTTGTTGGCGAAGTCGTCGTTGCCGGCAGTCGAGCGAGTGCGCTCCCAAAAACCTGATCGCCCCTTTCCCGTACAGGATCACAGGAGGCGGGGTTCCGGAGGCCTGCTGTCCCTTCTCGCGGTGCACGCCGAAAGGAGGGATGAAGAAGACTTGCGTGGCGGCGCAATGATCTGAAACGGTGGTGCGAAACCATGCGAAGTGGCGGCAGCTAGGGTAGACGTTTGTCTGACAATATAGTGCAGGCCAGGTAGGTCGTGGAAGTAAACCCCACGTCCGAGTGGCGATCCAAAAGAATCGGAAACGGTTCAGTAATTAACGTGTTTGTTAATTATTAATTAATGACTCATTAATTTTTCCAAGAAGCAAAAATTTAGACAACATGCATAGCTTTGTCCTCGGCTCGGCTCAGTCCCGCAACCCGCGACGCATCGTGACGAGGCATGGCGTGGCAAGTAGTATGTGGCTAGCGCCTCATTTCATCAGAGCTTAATTTTGGACGTCACATTATGAAAGTTCTTCAGACGCACGGTCTTCCCCGAAGTAAACTTCAGATCAACAGTACTGACTCCTCGAACAATGGCATGTGACCCGTTCCCCATCTGCACGGGAGAAGTCCCTGTGGCCTGGTAAGAAGAAAACATGGAGGCGTCAGCACAAACATGTACATTTGCACCGGTGTCAATTAACCAATCAGGGGATTGAAATACTGAAAGGATGGTAGGAAAAATACCGTACCCAGATTCCTTCATATCAGTATCACCGATGACAATATTAGCGGACTTGCCGCTCTTCTTATGTTTGCGCTCCTCATAGCGGTTAGTACACTTCGGAGCCCAGTGATTCGGATCACCGCAGACATGGCAAAGTCCATTCCCCTTCTTATGAGAATTCTTCTTGAAATTGGTAGAATGTGACGTCTTGTTCTTTGCATCAAACTTGCCTTTGCCCTGAGTTTTGTTATTGTTGTTTTTGAACTTGTTGGGCTGGAAGTTCTTCTTCTATACCATGCGGGCAGTAGAAATTCCATCAGCAACTCGAGCACGTGTGTCCTTTGCTCTCGCCTTCTCTTCAACATCAAGAGTACCAATGAGATCCGAAACGGAAAACTCCTGCCTCTTGTGTTTTAGGAAAGTAGCAAAATTGTTCCACGAAGATGGAAGCTTGGCAATGATGCCTCCCGCAATACAAATTTGTCCGGCAATACACACTTGAAGTACTCAAGCTCTTTTGCGAGCGATTGTATCTCATGAGCCTGCTGTACAACAGAGCGCTCATCAGTCATCTTGTAGTCATAGAATTGCTACATGATGTGCAACTCGCTGCCACAGCGTCCGAGGCCCAACTTGGCCTTGAGCGCAGCCTACATGTCCTTGCCGTTGTCAAACGACATATACGAATCCACAATGGAATCATCCAGAACACTCAGAAGGGTGTCTTTAAAGAGGGTATCCATTTTCTCAAAAGCTTCTTGCTATGCGGGTCCAAGATTGCCCTCAGGCTTGCCCTTGGTGGCGTCATAGAAGTACATGGTCTGAAACAAGTAAACTGCTTTCGTGCACCACCTCTTATATTGCACGCCCTTAAATTTAGGCGGCTTCAGATGCGCAGCAAAATCACTCGGAGTAAATTGCCTATAATCAGGTTTTTGGAATATTGAATATATGAGCAAATTACTACGAGTTTTAATCCGAATAAACAGAAGATAAATCATGACAGCACTAGCAGAGATTAAACTAATCATGCGAACTAACATAGTAGATGAACAGATCACATCTAGGGCACATACTAGAAACATGAATTCTACCACGATCTTGAGTCGCGTCTAGGGTAGACGTCTGCCTGACTATATAGTGCGGGCCAGGTAGGTCGTGGGAGTAGACCCACGTCCGAGTCGCGATCCAAAAGACAACGTGCATAGGTCGGCCAAGGAGCGAGGAGGAGGAGTGCACGTGTAGGTCTCCTGTTCTCATGCTCATATAAGTGGTAGAAGAGCTCACCCTATAAAAAGGTGCAAGTCTCACTCAACTTCCATGATGGGACTAAACTTTAGTGTCACTCACTTCACTCACATATGTGCATGAATGAGGCAAAAGAATTTCAAAATTTTAATTGGGCTTTGGGCCAAAAGCCTGCTAGCAAAGTTCCAACACCCTGCCCACTTGGATTTGACAAATACAGTTTCCTGCCCTGGGCCCTGACCGTTGGTCCGATCACTGCGACGCTGAATCACTCACGTCGGTCTTTTGTCACAGTTCATTAGAGGCCTTGTCAGTTGGGAAGTAGTATGTGGCCAGCGCCTCATTTCATCATAGCTTAATTTTGGTGCCAAGAAACGAAACATTTCTTGCTCTTGTTAGAGCATCTTCAGCACAAAAAAAATTCGCATCCTAAAATAGTTTTAGCGCGTCACATTAGTACTTTTAGCGCGCCGGACCAAACATTGCTTTATCAGATGTCTAAAAACACGCGCCCAAAAAAACACGCAATGTAAATTGTGAAGCGCGCGCAATCCGACGCCTCAAATTTACAGCTTGCGATAGCATTTTCCAGCGCGCGCTCAACCCTGTTTTGTGCGTGACTATTTTACAGCTTCTGCTGGAGCTATCCGGCGCCCAAAAAACCCAAATTTTAGCGTGCGGAGCAGTTTTTACACGCCTATGAAAGATGTTGTTAGTTTTTCTGAAACGCTGGGCCTTTCTATTCACTCTTTTCCAAAGCGATGGACTGGTGACCTCAATTTTGAAAAACAAAATCAGTAACTTGTCAGCCTGGTTCTGATGTAACTAGTTCAACCAAGGTTACACACTTGAGGCTTCCACACGCACGCACCTTTCTAAAATTTGCCATCCAGTAAACATGAAAGAAATGGCCGGTCTGGTCTGCATCTGCTCATTATCCGACAATATATGTTGTTTGCAGCTCAAGTTATTCTCCTTGAGGTCAAAGTCGATGGTGCCCAGGAAGTGGGAAGGCTCCGGCGCCCCACGTTTCCGGCCATGCGTATGCGTGGGGCTGAAGCGAAGCTCGGTCGTCAGTCGCGTGGTGGGAAACTGTAGCTAGAGCTATCCCGCCCGCCCGTTGGGCAGTGGCGGCTTCAGGAATTTACAACCGGGTATTCATGTGTATTTATTTTACCAAAATCATTGTTGTTTTTAAAAAATTGTCACTCTTTTGCTAAAATCAACACTGTTTTGTAAAAATCATGGGTATTCACATGAAGACCCAAGAATACCCCTAGCGCCGCCCCTGCCGCTGGGGCTGCACCCGGCTGGTGATGGTCGCAGCTTGCAGCTATCATCCAAACTGCTGCCCACGGTGCGCCCTCGCCTCTACGCCTCAGTCGCCTGGGTTGTTTGTTGGGGCGGTTCGGGGTAAGCAGCAGCAACGGTGTATGTAATCAGATTATATATGGCGAAAGTGCATGCATCTTCTCCACACCAGCGTCGACATGTCGACATGCATATCTACCTAGGTGCGCTACCTAGCTAATAGCTACTCGTATACACGAATCTAAGAGCAGTAATAAAGCAGCCTGCTCGATCGTGTTGACAGCCAGCGTGTGGGTGGAACGCGCTGATATTTGCACATTCCTCCTACGCATTCAGAATAGTAAACATAGTACTCGATCGTCTAATTAAACCGCGATCAATGCATCGGACAGTGACTTATCGCCGTGACACAACGGTGGTATATATAGACAGCCCGTACCAACTCCATCGGTACCACAATGACACTAACTACAGTCCTGTGCGAACAGTAGCAACCCGCTCGATCGGCGCTGTGTGAATTGTGGTTGAGTGCAAGCGTTGCCATGACAAGCTGTACTGGCTATGTACGATGAGCCGTGGAGAAGCGTGACCCAAGGCCATGGTTTTCACTTTCGATGCAATTTCATTGGAATTTTGGAAAGTTCATTAATTTCGCACATGCTGAAATAACTTTGTTTCGATCAAAATATTTCAACGTTTTCAATAGTACACACAAATTCAAATTATATTTGAATTTTTACAATATTTAGTTCGATCTCAACTAAATTCAAGTGGAAATTTTGGTCCATTGGCCAAAATAAAAACCTGAATCACTTAATTTCATTGAAATTCAGTGTATTTCTGAAACTGAAATTCAAAACCATGCCCCATGCTTGGGGGAAGATAGATCTATCATATCAGTGGGTGATAATTAATCACTGGTCGTAACTTAGTGATTAGTGTCATCAATATCTCATATCAGTCCTTTCTAAGGAAAAAAAAAAGCATCTGCATGCCTTTAATCTGATCTAACTGAGAATGAGACATGGTTCACACGAGCTACTCAAAGCGCCCAACATGTTAGGCTCGATCATCATTCATACTATCAACTCAGCATAATCGGTCTTTGTTACTATTCCCTAGATTTCCATGCCAATTTTCTGTGTTGCGTTGTTGTGCAAAAAGAAGAGTAGTGCGATCCTGACGGAGTATTCATTTTTTTATCAACGAGGGTATTCATTTTGTTGTTCAAGAAAAGAAAGAAAAAGTTTCCTGAAGGTTAGATGTTATTTTATTATCAAAACTATACAAAAGCATGGGTTTATGTGCACAAGTTAGTCCATCCGCGTAATTGTTTTGCTCTACTTATTGTTCTTCAAGACAATCGTTGCTCCTTACTTCCTTCTTCGGCATACCTCATGAGCTACTCGCACACTCCATGCTCGACAAGCTAGTTTCGTTGGGCCAATCAACTCTACCATCCAACAACCGCTTCTTCACCAACTTGTTGTTCTGGCTTGCTTCCATTGACCATGTTCAGACGGAATAATCTAAGTCGCACTCGGCATATGCCTGTTTCAGTTACACAACATCGAAGACTTGGTCTCTCACTTAGTAATATTTATCAACACTCGGTTAGATCTACTTCGATCATCCCTATACAATCTACGGTCTCCTCTGGCGCCCTCCTTGTACAATCTCGGGTATCAAAACCCCAATAAATCTTTGCATATACTACTCTATATGTGCTGATGTATCTTGTTCGCGAAGAAACAACACACCTGTGATGATGACGGTACATGTTAGTCAATAATGTAGTGAGAGATGATGCAGAGAAATGGTTCTTTCGTTGTTCAATAAGAAAAATAAAGAAAAAATAATTTGGGTCTTTTTTTAAATGATGCAAATGCATAATCATTCTACTATACTACTGTTTTCTAATATAACTAGTAGGCAATGAGCTCCTGTGAGGGGCCGGAATTCCAGGACATAAATCCCAACAAATGACCCTTGTGTCATCACCAACCCCGGGATTACTATTCTCTGGTGGACACTTCCTTGATACAGAATTCCAAGCGATTACAAGAATTTGAGTACAAGACCACAATGGTCCAATGAATATAACAAGGCTCTCTAGTTGTGGATGACGGAAGCGACTCATGGATCTCCAACGTCGATGGGACTCCATTCCCACAGGAACAGCTGACCCGGATAACTCCTATCTCGCGTGGCTGCTATCATCAACTCCTAGGTTGTGGGGGTATCTTCGCAGTACTCCACTCCAATTCATGATCTTGCCAAGACAATAGGCAGGGACATGCCAGTTAGTACGTTTGAATGTACTCGCAAACATCACGAACAAAAGATATACCGGATGCATATGCTCATGATGAATTAAATTATATGCATGTGCTGACTGAAAATTAAAGCATAGCATGACAAATATTCATACGGTGCGGAAGGATAAGTGAACCATGTCATCAGTAAATCAATGTAATGAAACATAATATCGAGCGTTATACTGCCCGAAGAATTCCAAGAAAAATGCCAAGTGGGTGTCTAAAAGCGACGCCTCGGGAGGTCTTGAAAAGAAATGCCAAATGGGTGTCTCAAAGGAGAATCGGGCGAGACAGGACCGCCCGAGAATCCAAGCGACGCAACGAGAGGTCTTGAAAAGAAATGCAAAACAGGTGTCTAAAAGGAGAATCGGGCGAGATTGGACTGCGCGAGAGTCCAAGCGACACCACTAGAGGTCTTGAAAATAAAACCGAATGCCCGGGGTAGTCTAGCCAGCCCCTGAGACACTCAGAAAATAAAATAAGGAAAACAGGTTAGTTCACAGTAATATTCAAGCATCAGGAATTTCCCAACAATGGTAATCAGGATAATAAAAAAATTCATGAAAGCATTAGTGATGACAATCATATCTTGCAAAAATGAATCATGCTCAGCTTAATCATTTTCTCCGGAGACTGACACTAAGACCGGCACTTGACCAACTCAGACTGTAGTCCTTAACCATGGACACGACTATTCGGGTAGATAAAACTCTGCAGAGGGTGTACTCTTTACCCACACGTATAGGATTCCTTTAGCCAACACTGAGACGCTGACTAATTCCCATTACAGCCTTTGAGTTGAAAACACACCTCACCAACGCACACCATTTTTAACTCACCGAAGCCAGGAATCACCCAAGGCAATGATAGAGTAAGACTCTAAGAGGTAAGGCGTCATTCAACGGCCTCCAATAGCATCGGATCAAAATACTTAGACCGCGCACAACTAGGGGTGCTACCCCTCTTCAGCTTCAACTGAAGACACCCATGCTCCTGGACCAAGTGACATGCCTACCATGGGACAATGGTATCTTTCACTATGGCCTCTCTGTACGGTGTGTGCACGGAAATGGGTTAACAACTTACTGAACCATACCCTACCTGTGGCAGGGACAAGTGGCAGCACGAATCAAGTATGGGGGTTACCGGAACAAGACTCAACCTACGGTGAACTCAGGAGGTTTAAGTTTTCCTGCAGTGGTTAGCACAATATAATTCCTTGGCAGTACCCAACAGGGTCACCACCTGGCATGTCCCAACATACCATCACTGATCATTCTCGTCACAACGAGATTTCAGTCTCACGGTCACTTTTCTGGTGACTGGTTCTTCCTGCAAATTAGTGTGGACCAACACTAGCACATATGGCATATGAAATTAACCATACTCACTTTTGCTTCATGTTTAGCAGAAGATAAAACACCATCAAAGTGATCATGCATGTATGACTAGTGATTTGCAAATTCCATATGAATTCAACATATTCATAACTCAATTCTACATGCAAGCAAACAAATATGCTTTCACCATATCATGTGTTCAAGATACTTGCCTTGAGCATGCAGAGGTGTTGGGTGCATTCCAAAACTTTGAAAATTATCTCTCCCCTCCATTTCCTATTTTCAAAATATTATAATTACCACATAAATCCAAAAAAGTAAATACTGAAATTTTTGAAATAAACACTAAAATAAACTAGATAAAATTTTAGAAGTAACAGAAAAAGAATCAAGTCATTTGGAGTTCATATGATTTTCCTATGGATTTACTAAGCTGGAATAATCAAGGAAATGGACTATTTAGTAGATCCAGCAAAAACCAAGGTTAGGAAAAATGTTCACCCTATCTGTATAAATAGAGAATAATTTTTGGAGTTAGTAGAAATTTTAATCATCAAATTTGGATATGAAATGAACACTCTGGAATCATTTGAAATCTGCTGGAAAAGAAAAGGGCAACATGTATTACTGTGATGGGTTGATCAGAAACGCGCCCTTGGCGTAACTTAGTCGTCTGGCGCTACTGGGCCAAGCCTAATCGATTGGCCGTGCGGGAGGGTTGCGACGTCGAAAGCATATTCCGCGGAATAAGTCTTTCCCACGGGAAAACAACTTCCACGGTACCTGTTTCAACTTATCCACGCGCGGGGTTACATCTCACTGACCGTGGGCCCGCCTGGCCCACTGGTCAGGTTTGACTGGTCGTTGCGCGCGCCGTCTCCTCTGGCCGAACAGAGGCGGCGCTCCGGCGATGCTCGCCGGCGAGCGGCGGCACCCCACGGTGAGCTGAGCACATGGGTGTGTTCAGGAGGTCGAGGCAAACCCGTGGGTACCCTCCTTGGTCGCTGGAGTGGACGGAATCGCCGCCGGCGAGCTCCTCGGTGGACGGCGGTGTCAGGCAAGGTGAGGTTTTCTTCTACGGCGGCTCCCGAGCAGAATTGAAAGGTGGATCGAGTTCGTGGATGCTCCAGGAGGCCATTGGTGGAGAGAGTGGAGAGGGAGAGGCCCTAATGGCGTCGGAACCAATGCAGCAGTGGCGGCGGCCGTGGTGCCGGATTTAGGGAAGACGACCTTCTCTGGCCGTGCTGCTTCTATGGGAGGGTTATTGAGGGAGGGAGAGAGGTGGTGATGGACTGAGAGGGCTCGGGAAAAGCTTAAATAGGCGGGGGAGGGCGGTGCCGCGGCTTCCAGAGGATAGACATGGCGGCGACGGCCGTTACTGCGGCAGGTGAGGCCATTGAGGTCGGCAGGGTGATTGGTGAGGACGGTGGCCGCCCGCAGTTACTCCTGGGAGGTGTTGGGTGGCTCGGGGTGACGCACGCGTCGTGGGCGGAGACGTGGCCATGCGGGACTCATCGGGCGGCGGTGTTGGTCGTCGTGGACGGCGGTGGACAACGCTAGGGGCCAAGCAAGGGTGTCGGAGAGGTTCCTCGTGGTCGAGCTAATCCAGAGGAGGATTAGGATGAGAGGGGGCGGCGGCAGAGCGGTGGTAGCAGCTCGGTGCCGACGCGTGCAAAACACGCTTCTGGCAAGGCAGATAGTGTACGCGCACAGTGTTTTCGATTTAAATGCCAGTGGCATCTACAGGGACCCAAACGAGCTACTCCCTCCGTCCGGAAATACTTGTCATTGAAATGGATGTATCTAGATGTATTTTAGTTCTAGATACATCCATTTTCATCCATTTTGATGACAAGTAATTCCGGATGGAGGGAGTACAAATTAACAGGATGCTGCCTCTGGGTATGAGAGGAGTGATGGACATGCTGGTTAGCCAAATGACCATGTGTCCAGTGTAAGTTAGAAAGTTGCAAAGTTTCTGCCATGCCTAGAAGGTGGTTGACAAAATGCTAGGGCTAAGATTTTGTTGATGATGAAATTTGGCAGGATGAGGTCTCTTTAGATGATAGAGATGGTGGTGGAGTTAGTTTGGCAAGAGGAGAAACTTGCAAGTGCAAGTTTTACCAGAATTCAGTTCTGGACAGAAACTTCAGTGGCATGTTTGGTGGACTCAAAAGATGCAAATAGAGCTGATCTTCTCGAGTTAAGGTACTAATTGGAAGGACTACAATATGGAGAAGTTTTAGAATTATTGGAGCTAGAAAAATTAGGGTTGCAGTTAAAACTCAAGAATGGGGCAGAAATGAAAAAGGATGTTTCACTCAAAATTTTCAGAAGACATAGTTAGGTTTTTGCATAAAAGTGATTTGTTGCAGATGATTTGATATAAAAAGAATTTACGCTATAATTTTATACTTGTTTATAATTCATTTGGTCACACTATAACTTTATTTATTAGATTTTCAATAACATAGATTGTACAATTAACCATATATTACTATTGCTAAATATGAGTGTTACTCTTTTTTTGTTTGTTTCTAACTTGAGTAGTGGAAGAGATGCCTGCATCATGCTAGATTAAAAACCATAGTTTGTAAAAAAAACCATGCTAGTATATTTTTTCTTTTGAGGGAAATGTCCCTTAAAGAGATTCTTAAACCATGTAATCTTATGTGTGATACAAATTTAAAGGATTTTGTCTTGTATATATATTTGTGAGTTATATAATATTCACCAATATCTTGATAGAAATATTTTAAGTATATGGTCTACTAGTTTCCAGTGTATGGTTCATTGGTTATATATAGCTAAACGAAAAAAAGTAGGTGTGAGTGTGTGATGTGTACTTTGTGCCACCATAGAAATGAACATCAAAAGGTTGTGATTTGATTGCAATTCTATTACCTTTTTGTAACACCCCAAAAATTTAACCATGAATTTTTGAATAAAATTTTGCCAAGGAATTAAATTTTTACTTTCTGGATTTTCTTTTTATTTCAGAACCCCTTTTTCTTTAATATTGTGAAGTCTTTACCTCAAGAGAAAACTTTCCAAAAAAATATTATTGGACTTGTATACCCTCTCAAGAAAAACAATTCTTTTATCAGTGGATTTATTTGCATAATTGTTTTCCTGAGCTTTATTCTTTTAAAATGATTTTTCAAGAGTTTTAGGGCCTCTTTTGCACTGCAACCATTTGATAAATGCATTTAAAATTTTCACCAAAATTTGGGGAGGTCATGTGATATTTTTAAATCACTATGATGCAAAAATATCTTTTATTCATTGGAGATTTTAAGCTCTACCCCTAGTTTTCAAAACTGGTCCAGTTGGTAAAATTTCACTACAACCTATTTAAATATTTCTTTAAAAATTACATAAAAATTTGGAGATGTCAGTAGATGCATATAATTCATTTTTATGCAAAAAACCATGATTGTTCTTTGAAAAAAATTGAGCAAATCATCCTCTTTTGCTCTCTAGTCCAGTTGGGTGTTTTGTACTACAACTCTATTTTCTTCTTCTCTAATGTCCATGATCTTTCTCCTGCTTGTAAAACCCCCTACAAAACCCTTAAGTCCAGGAGAGTGGCCCCATGGGAGTATTTTTGGCCCATACAATGATGCCCTTTTCTTTCTGTCCAGAATTGGTTTTCTCAAAAACTTGCACCAACAAGTTTCTGGTCTTGACTAACTAGCCTTGCCACCATCACACTCACCTAAAGAGACACCGATCTGGAGATTTTGGCCACCCCAAGAGATGCCTAGATGCCCTTGGCATTTCATCGAGCAGGTTAGGAGCATGGCCAGTTTTGGCATGCTTTTGGACTTGCATTATGAAGTTGCCCTAATGGCCAAACCAGCATGTCTACTAGCTCCCATATGACCTTTAGCCTAGACCTGTTTAGTTGTAGAGGCAACAGAGGGGCATAGAGCGCGCTGGCATTGCATCGAGCACCTGGCGTGCGTGCGCTGGGCGCGCCCAGAGTGCACGTTTTGCACGCCACAAGACCGAGTCGCTGGCCCCACTGCCGCCTCCCCGCGCTGCTCGCCACTTCCTCGCACAGCCAAGACGCCTGACCTCCTCATGGGCAGAGCCGCCTGCCCCTCCTCGGGCGCCTCTACAGAGCCGCCGTCGGGTGGCAGGAAGAAGCGGGCGGCCGTAGCAGCCCCTGCCATGGACGGCGCCGCCCGGGCCACACGCGTGCGCCAGCTTCCCTCTGGAGCAGCTCGAGCTTATCCAGGGACACGTCCGCTAGCGCCCGTCGCCGCCATGTACCTCAATGCAATGAGCAGCGGTCACCGGCGTTCTTATCTACGGCCACAGGAACCGACCTCTCTGGGCTATATATAGCCCCCCCGAGCTTGCCCAAGCTCGTCAGCAGCCTCGTTCGAGCAGTAGGAAGCCCCCATCCTCCCGAGTTGGTCGGAAGCCCTTCCCTTCCCCACCTCCGGCAGGTTCGGCGGCCGCCGACCTCCGGTCCCATTCTTCGTAGACAGGCCCTCCCCCGTCCATCCAGCGCCACCACCCGACTCCACTTGGTCTCGCGGAGCCGCCCAACCTCTCAAACACGACCGGGAGCCACCGTAGCCCAAACCCCCAATTCTCCCGAAGCCGCCGTCCGCCGCAGAGCTCGCCGCCGGCGACTCCCTCCACCCCCGCCAGCCTTGCGACCACCGAAAGGACCGCCCCGGACTCGCGGATCTATCCCCGCCCTTGGAAACCCGTGGGGAGCCGCCGTTCGTCGGCGTCGATCGTGGCCCCCCTGGACCCACTGTCAGTGACCCCGCGCCAGTCCACGTGGTTGAAGTGGAGGCGTAAACCCAGAGTACGTCTTCGACGTGTTTTATTTCGAAACGTTTTTCTTTTTCTGTTTCATTTTTTTAACAGAAATTTGACTAAACTTTGACTGGCTATAACTTTTTAAATATAACTCCAAATGAGTTGATTCTTTTTCCTACCTCTCTCAAATTTCACCTAGTTTATTTTAAGATTTATTTCAAAAATAATTAGGCAAACTTTTTGTACTGTTTTAGAGTTTGTGTTAATTTGAATATTTTCAAAAATAGGATTTTTGGAGAAGGAGACAACTTTCAAAAGTTTTGGAATGCACCCTGCCTCTCCACAACTTGAAGGCAAGCATTCTGAACCCCGGCATAACATTGTCGTTTGATACGGTTACGGAACCCCTTGTCTCGGAGTTTTCGTTATTTTATGTGATGATATGGACATACTCATAAGTGCATATTGATGATTCTGTGCTATTGAAATTTGATACGTTGTGATAGTAATCACCCTCGTATGCCTTTCATGCCTGTCGGAAGAAATCCGGGAAAGCCTCTGCCTTGGGTAGACACGAGCTTGTCTCCGGTCTTCGTTGAGACGGTTGTGTACGGTATGGCATAGTAAGGTATGATGAGTGGTGGTTCTGTTGGTTGAAATGTATTTGTTATGCTAATCATACAGGGAATACTTAAACCTCCTGAGTCGACCGTAGATCGAGTCTTGTTCCAGTAACCCCCATACTTGTTTCAGATTACCACCGGTCCCCGCCATAGGTAGGGTACGGTTCAAGAAGTCGTCAACCCTTTCCTAGCACACACCGTATAGAGAGGCCATGGTGGAAGATACTGGCTGCATCCGGTAGGCATGCCACCTGGTCCGGGGGCATGGGTGTTTCGGTTGTAGCCGAAGGGGTAGCTCCCCTAGTTTGCGCGCCTTATAAATTTTGTGATCCCATGCTAATCTAGGTTGTAGCCTCCCACTTAGAGTTTTGCTTAACGAGTGTCGTGGGTGATTCCGGACACCGATAAGTCGAGTGGTGGTGTGTGCGGTCGGTGTGTTTTCAATTAAAAGATCAGAAGCGGAATTAGTCCCGATGGACTAACGGAATCCTTTACTCGTGGGTAAAGAGTACACCCTCTGCAGAGATTACATCTATTCGAATAGCCGTGTCCATGGTTAAGGACTACAGTCTGGGATGGGTCAAGTGTCGGTCTCAGTGTCGGTCTTCGGAGGAAAAATTGCTAAACCAGAACATTGATTATGACCTGTGACATATGATGATTATGATTATTATTATTGTGGACTAACCGGTTATATTATTTGAATTATTGGGTATCCCTGGGACGGCTTTACCTCCTGGATATTCACTGTAATTATTCTCTTATAAGCCCTTTATGTGGTGTCGCTTATACGCCCGACTGCGGCATGCTTGTCATTTATATCACTTATAAGCCCTTTATGTGGTGTCGCTCAGACGCCCGACTGTGGCATGCTTGTTATTTAAATCACTTATAAGCCCTTTATGTGGTGTCGCTCAGACGCCCGATTGTGGCATGCTTGTTATTTAGATCACTTATAAGCCCTTTATGCGGTGTCGCTCACACGCATCGTGGCATGCTTTAAATTATTATGTTTTCGAGGCCGCTTCGCATAATCGATCGGTGCATTCTATTCCTACTCTATTATTGTATATTCAAGTTATGAATAACCTGTCTGTGTGCATGATTGTTTTTATTTTTGTGATTTACATTGTGATTATAGAATAATTCTGAGCATGATTATCATCTGATATATTATACCTGTGCTTATAATGTTTGCGAGTACATTCAAAGTACTCACTGGCTTGTCCCTGGCTATTGTCTTGGCCAGATTTCTTGCTCGGAGAGGAGTGTTGCGATGACAGCCCCGGAGCCTATGATGATAGCAGCCTCGCGAAGATAGGAGTTATCCTGGTCAGCTGTTCCTGTGGAAAATGGAGTCCCATAGAGCTGATGAACCACAGACCGCTTCCGCCATCAACCACTAGCAACCTTGTGTTGTACTCATAGTCCAGAATGGTCTTGTACTGCATATTGTGTATTTTGCTTGGAGTTTCTGTATCAAGTTGGTGTCTCAGCAGCTAACAGTAATCCTGGGGCTAGTGAGCACAAGGGCCATTTTCTGGGAAATTAATACCCGGAAAACCGATCGTCACAAACTTGGTATCAGAGCCAGGCTGACCATTGGCTAATCCTATCTTAGCCAGGTCAATAAACCTAGATTAACCAACCCACCAGACCTTAACCTAACCCCCGCCAAGCTTCTCGTGTAAGATAGCCATACAGTGACTCCGACACCTTTTGGCAGTCGGTGCCCAACCTATCAACCTAGCCCGTCGATCACGCGCCAGTGACCGACACCTAAATTGTCTCATTCGCAAGCGTGCGGAGGAAGACTCCGTCCCCCTTTTTTTCTATAAAAAGGACACGCTAGCCTCAACCCAGCACAACAGAGCCTCCTTCCCCAAACCAATCCATAATGCCTGGCCCCGTCGTGCACAATGAGACCACAACAAACAACCTTGGAGGTTTTGTGACCGTGCTAGCAAACCTCACCCGCCGTGCCTTTGCATTAGAAGAGCCCCCAGAATATGTCGTGTATCAAGGACCCATGAGCGGTGAAAGCCGTCAATTCTGGGCCACTGTGCACATTTATGGTAGGGGCCTATTGCCCGAACGCCCCTACCGGTTCACCGGAAGGACGACTTCCTTTGAGACACAAGCCATCCAACTAGCGGCTCGAGTTCAACTCCGACACTTGTCGCCCAGAGTTAACTGTCGCTCATTCTACTACTACCCCAGCCGTGACGGGTATGGTAGGCCACCCCAGGTTGTCAACGGAGATCACGAGACGGATCCTGCATTGTTGCATCTGGTGCTCTATGTAGGTGCACTAGAGGAACTGTTCGATCAAATCACCCTTGATCTGATCACAGCTCATGGAGAACTGGTTCGCCGAGCCCCGGCGAGAGTAGAAGATGAGCCCGACGCCGACAACCCAGTCGTGCTGTTCGGACAACCGATCGAGTCCTTGAGGTCTGCCCTAGTCATCGACCAGAATGCCTTGGTGTCCCCGGCAGTGCTTCGTCGCCTTTTGGGTACACGCTCCAACGGGATTCATCGCTACCCGACCCTGCAGCCCCTCAACCCCATCCAGCTAACCCCGACGGTGAAACCCGTGGAGAAGCCTCGACGTCCTCAAGGCAGGCCCGCTTAGATATTAACGAGGTAGACTAAGTCACTCGAGTAGTACCGAGTCTTAGTATGCCCACGCCCTGTAATTATGTAATCTTGCATCGCCTTGAATAAACGCATCCTGCTTGTGTGCCTCTGTTTTGAATAGTAGCCTTGCAAAAATATGTTAGATTTCGGTTGCATTTTAAATCCCGGGCACAACTACCAGAAAA
Source organism: Aegilops bicornis (assembly GCA_021605145.1). NCBI lineage: Eukaryota > Viridiplantae > Streptophyta > Magnoliopsida > Poales > Poaceae > Aegilops > Aegilops bicornis. The sequence continues at coordinate 858,895,710 of CM038670.1, read as the reverse complement.
CCACCCCGACGACACCCACAGTAATGCGTCACTTTTGTGAGATATGTGTATCTGTAGCGTTTACCCCGACCCCGTAGAGCAGAACCGACAGACTAGTTACTCTTCACCGCGGTAAAAGACCCCGCCCGGATGCTATATAAAAGGCCACCTCATGACCTTGCCAAGTATCCCTCACCTCATGCACAACTTTCACAGCCATTTCTCTGCCATGCCGAGCCCCAGTATTTATCTGAGAACTCCAGACGCAACCCGAGGTAGTTTTGATAAAATTTTGTGGGACTTTACCTGCAGTACCATGAGTGCCATCCGTCCACCCCAGTACAAGTTACTCAAATCGAGGATCACACCATCCACCTCGAAATATTGGGCAGTGGTGCACATCCCTCCCACAAACCCAAACCAAGACCCAACGGAAGTTTCTTTTGTGGGGAAATCTATGACAACCCCACATATGGCCATAGAAGCTGCTGCGTACGAAGCACTTGCTCGCCTTCGATTCACGGTACCCTATGCCAGCGAACGGGGATATTATTACTTCCCGAGTCGTGCGGCACCTGGAGAAGTAGCATCTTTTCCCGGTGGACGAATTGAGAGAGACCCAGTACTAGCCAACCTTGCCCAGTATGTCATCGCTCAAGAGAGTTTGACCCAGCGGATAATGGGTTATCTCCAGAGCCTCGCAGATTTAAATCCTCAGATCGCCATCGGCAAACCACTGAGGCCCGACCAGGAGAGACGCGTCCATCGACTAGTCAATCTGCTTCCCCCGATAGAAGAAGAGTGTGCCCCAATCCCAGAGACGTTTTCTCAGGACCCTGTCCATTTATCGTTGTCATTGTAGACGTCACTGCTATGTTTATTGACTCAGCTTTTATTTTTGTGTTGCAATTTATGCGTGGTATCCTAAATTTGTGCGATGAATTAAATTCTTAGTTCCAATCAATGTGAGTAATTTTTGCTGCTGTAAATTTTTACTAACTGTTTTCACTCTCGGTAAATTCCGAAGTGAGATTTTTCCCTGAGCTGTTGCGGCATATATCTCTTCACGACATAGATTTTTATTTCCGCAGCACCACGACAGCAGACACACAACCACAATCACTCGACCTCGTGCACTGATTGCAAATCCACATGCACATTTTTGCACCTAACTGATCACCTCACTAGCACCACAGTCTCTGAAGGAGAGATTTGTGGGAAATTATTCGGGTACAAGTTACCTCCAGCACACTTACAACAGTTAGGACCCGACATCGTACTTAATCCTCATGATCACCGCCATCGCGGAGAGCTAATACTCGAGCGGCCGCATCGCGACAATCATAGAAGATCATCACGCACAAGAGCACAAAGAACCCCAGCAACGCCGCCAACCCTCCACACACCAGGATCACGTACCAGTCCGGCATCACCTCCGCCATTGCAGCCTCGTTTCGAGCTCCTGCAAACAGAAATGGAGGAGAAGGAAGGAGGAGGAGAAGCAAGGGCAGGTGTGAGGAAGAAGAAAGGAGCACCTCGGTCGTTTTATAGCTCCAGAATGGTGTACGGTGGGCGAGGTCCACTAGCGCCGCTCGTCGCCCGATCGCCGGTGTTCGGAGGCGAATCATGACGATGCCGACAGCCAAGACTTGGCCCGTGAGGTGAGTGCACGCTGCGCCGGCAGCTAGCACGCCGCGCACTGCCGCAGTACGGCCTAGATGCCCTACGCGCTAGCCGTTGCCGGTGGAGAAAGCGCGGGAAAGCGTGCAAGAGAGAGAGGGAGAAGATAGAGCCAGAGGAAGAAGAAGAGACCGACAGTGGGCCCCGGGTCCACCTGTCAGCCAGAGAGAGCACTGTGCTCTCGGGTACGACCAGCGTATTTTAGTAGTTTAGATTTTTAATCAAAATTTTACTGTATCTAACAGTAAAATTTACCGTAAATTTTTTCCACGCAACGCCAGCATGCCACATTGTAGTTTTGCACCACTTATTGCCCACTCACTGTAGCCACATCTTAATTGCATAGGTATGATGGTTCTTTTTGTGATATTATTTTTGAAAAGTAGGAGTATTTCTTTTCTAAACAGCCCTTAGCAAATCTCAAGGATGAGATTTTTCTTAAGGGGGGTAGCGTTGTAACACCCCAAAAATTTAACCATGGATTTTTGAATAAAACTTTGCCAAGGAATTAAATTTTTACTTTCTGGATTTTCTTTTGATTTCAGAACCCCTTTTTCTTTAATATTGTGAAGTCTTTACCTCAAGAGAAAACTTTCCACAAAAATATTATTAGACTTGTATACCCTCTAAAGAAAAATAATTCTTTTATCAGTGGATTTATTTGCATAATTGTTTTCCTGAGCTTTATTCTTTTAAAATGATTTTTCAATAGTTTTAGGGCCTCTTTTGCACTGCAACCATTTGATAAATGCATTTAAAATTTTCACCAAAATTTGGGGAGGTCATGTGATATTTTTAAATCACTATGATGCAAAAATATCTTTTATTCATTGGAGATTTTAAGCTCTACCCCTAGTTTTCAAAACTGGTCCAGTTGGTAAAATTTCACTACAACCTATTTAAATATTTCTTTAAAAATTACATAAAAATTTGGAGATGTCAGTAGATGCATATAATTCATTTTTATGCAAAAAACCATGATTGTTCTTTGAAAAAAATTGAGCAAATCATCCTCTTTTGCTTTCTAGTCCAGTTGGGTGTTTTGTACTACAACTCTATTTTCTTCTTCTCTAATGCCCATGATCTTTCTCCTGCTTGTAAAACCCCCTACAAAACCCTTAAGTCCGGGAGAGTGGCCCCATGGGAATATTTTTGGTCCATACAATGATGCCCTTTTCTTTCTGTCCAGAATATGTTTTCTCAAAAACTTGCACTAACAAGTTTTTGGTCTTGACTAACTAGCCTTGCCACCATCACACTCACCTAAAGAGACACTAATATGGAGATTTTGTCCACCCCAAGAGATGCCTAGATGCCCTTGGCATTTCATCGAGCAGGTTAGGAGCATGGCCAGTTTTGGCATGCTTTTGGACTTGCATTGTGAAGTTGCCCTAATGGCCAAACCAGCATGTCTACTAGCTCCCATATGACCTTTAGCCTAGCCCTGTTTAGTTGTAGAGGCAACAGAGGGGCATAGAGCGTGCTGGCATTCCGTCGAGCACCTGGCGTGCGTGCGCTGGGCGCGCCCAGAGCGCACGTTTTGCACGCGCGCGCACCGAGTCGCCGCGTCCCACTGCCGCCTCCCCGCGCTCGTTCTGGCCACTCCCCTCGCACAGCCAGCACGCCCGACCCCTCCCTCGCCGCAGAGCCGCCCTGGCCCCCTCCTGGCGCCCTACAGCGCCGCCGTCAGGTCGGCCATGGCAGCAAGCGGGCGGCCGCAGCAGCCCCTGCCATGGACGGCGCCGCCCGAGCTTATCCAGGGACACGTCCGCTAGCGCCCGTCGCCGCCATGTACCCCCAGCTGCAACAGAACGACGGTCACCGGCGTTCTTATCTACGGCCACAGGAACCGACCTCTCTGGGCTATATATAGCCCCCCCGAGCTTGCCCAAGCTCGTCAGCAGCCTCGTTCGAGCAGTAGGAAGCCCCCATACTCCCCAGTTGGTCGAAAGCCCTTCCCTTCCACACCTTCGGCAGGTTCGGCCGCCGCCGACCTCCGGTCCCATTCTTCACAGACAGGCCATCCCCCGTCCATCCAGCGCCACCACCCGACTCCCCTTGGTCTCGCGGAGCCGCCCAACCTCTCAAACACGACCGGGAGCCACCGTAGCCCAAACCCCCAATTCTCCCGAAGCCGTCGTCTGCCGCAGAGCTCACCGCCGGCGACTCCCTTCACCCCCGCCAGCCTTGCGACCACCGAAAGGACCGCCCCGGACTCGTGGATCCATCCCCGCCCTTGGAAATCCGTGGGGAGCCGCCGTACACCGGTGTCGATCGCCGGAGCCCCGCCTCTGTTCGGCCAGAGGAGGAAGGAGGCGAGGGCGACTGGTCAAACCTGACCAGTGGGCCCCCTGGACCCACTGTCAGTGACGCTGCACCAGTCCACGTGGTTTAAGTGGAGGCGTAAACCCAGAGTACGTCTTTGACGTGTTTTATTTCAAAACGTTTTTCTTTTTCTGTTTTATTTTTTTAAACAGAAATTTTACTAAACTTTGACTGGCTATAACTTTTTAAATATAACTCCAAATGAGTTGATTCTTTTTCCTACCTCTCTCAAATTTCACCTAGTTTATTTTAAGATTTATTTAAAAAATAATTAGGCAATCTTTTTGTACTTTTTTAGAGTTTGTGTTAATTTGAATATTTTTAAAAATAGGATTTTTGGAGAAGGAGACAACTTTCAAAAGTTTTGGAATGCACCCTGCCTCTCCACAACTTGAAGGCAAGCATTCTGAACCCCGACATAATATTGTCGTTTGATACGGTTACGGCACCCCTTGTCTCGGAGTTTTCGTTATTTTATGTGATGATATAAACATACTCATAAGTGCATATTGATGATTCCGTGCTATTGAAATTTGATACGTTGTGATAGTAATCACCCTCGTATGCCTTTCATGCCTGTCGTGGTTTTGTCACGGCAGATGTCCTCGTGAAAGGACTTAGTCGTGGAGCCATCGCTATGGTTTAACTTGAAGGGGTTAAAGCGGACGCAAGGACACAAGAGTTATACTAGTTCGGCCCCTTCGGTGAAGGTAAAAGCCTACGTCTAGTTGTGATGGGATTGATGTGGTCTCGATGACTAGGTAGCAAATAAGCTTCGCCTAGGCCTCGAGTTGTTGTTGTCTGTCCTTGAACCGCCCCGGGTCGTCCCCTTATATACACGGGTGACGCCCGTCGGTTCAGAGAGTCCCAAACTCCGGTTCATACTCGTATCCGGGTTGGTCTCTCTCTATTCCTAACTTACAATACAAGTTTACATACCAGGTCGGTTTACGGCTACAGGTTCTAAACCGACTATAGGCCTTGGGCCCTTACTTTCATGCTTGGGCTTCTACACCGTTGAACTACTGATGAAGTTAACCCGGCCCAGATAGGCCGGTTTACGCCCTGTAGTAATATCCCCAACAATGCCTGTCGGAAGAAATCCGGGAAAGCCTCTGCCTTGGGTAGACATGAGCTTGTCTCCGGTCTTCGTCGAGACGGTTGTGTCCGGTATGGCATAGTAAGGTATGATGAGTGGTGGTTCTGTTGGTTGAAATGTATTTGTTATGCTAATCATACAGGGAATACTTAAAGCTCCTGAGTCGACCGTAGATCGAGTCTTGTTCCAGTAACCCTCATACTTGTTTTGTACTACCACTGGTCCCTGCCATAGGTAGGGTACGGTTCAGTAAGTCGTCAACCCCTTTCTAGCACACACCGTACAGAGAGGCCATGGTGGAAGATACCGGCTGCATCCGGTAGGCATGCCACCACTAGTAGAAAAGGGGGCAATGGTCCAGGCCAGGTCAGCCCATTAGTCCCGGTTCAACCCAGAACCGGGACCAATGGGGGCATTGGACCCGGTTCGTGAGCCCCGGGGGCCGGCCGGGCCACGTGGGCCATTGGTCCCGGTTCGTCTAGACCTTTTGGTCCCGGTTGGTTGGACGAACCGGGACCAATGCGCCTCGCTCCTCGCCCACCACCATTGGTCCCGGTTGGTGGGACGAACCGGGACCAAAGGCTGCCCTTTAGTCCCGGTTCAAGCCACCAACCGGGACTAAAGGGTTGGCCCTCGTTGCGGTCAGAGTTTAGTCCCACCTCGCCAACCGAAGGGGAATCAGACCGGTTTATAAGCCACTCCCTCTCTCCCTTTGTTGAGCTCCTCTCAAAATGAAAATAGATGCCCTTATACAAGAAATTTAATCTAAATTCATATGAATTTCTCTGAAATTAGTAGAAATTCATTATGAATTTAGGTTGAATTTTCTCTATAAGCGCATCTATGCTCATTTCTGAGCAGTTTTTATATAGTTTTTTTCCTTTTCTGCTATATTTATTTTTTTTCTTTTTTTTCTTAGTTGTAATAAGTCATTAAAAATAAGCATCTATGCTCATTTTTTAGTTAGTTAATCACAACTATTTTTTTCTATTTATTTCTGAATTGTAACAAGTCATTAAAAATAAGCATCTATGCTCATTTTTTAAGTAAAGTTAATCACAACTATTTTTGCTTCTATTTATTTCTGAGTAGTTTTTTATATAGTTTTTTTATTTTCTGCTATATTTATTTTTTAATTTATTTCTGAATTGTAATAAGTCATTAAAAATAAGCATCTATGCTCATTTTTTAAGTATAGTTAATCACAACTATTTTTGCTTCTATTTATTTCTGAGCAGTTTTTTATATAGTTTTTTTCTTTTCTGCTATATTTATTTTTTCTTTTTATTTCTGAGTTGTAATAAGTCAATAAAAATAAGCATCTATGCTCATTTTTTAGTTAAGTTAATCACAACTATTTTTTTATATTTATTTCTGAATTGTAATAAGTCATTAAAAATAAGCATCTATGCTCATTTTTTAAGTAAAGTTAATCACAACTATTTTTGCTTCTATTTATTTATGAGTAGTTTTTTATATATATTTTTTTCTTTTCTGCTATATTTCTTTTTTATATTTATTTCTGAATTGTAATAAGTCATTAAAAATAAGCATCTATGCTCATTTTTTAAGTAAAGTTAATCACAACTATTTTTGCTTCCATTTATTTCTGAGCAGTTTTTTATATAGTTTTTTTTTCTGCTATATTTATTTTTTTCTTTTTATTTCTGAGTTGTAATAAGTCATTAAAAATAAGCATCTATGCTCATTTTTTAGTTAAGTTAATCACACCTATTTTTTTTTCTATTTATTTCTGAATTGTAATAAGTCATTAAAAATAAGCATCTATGCTCATTTTTTAGTTAAGTTAATCACAACTATTAAACATAAGTCATTAAAAATAAAAAAGAGGCGCAATGCTCGTTAATTTGCTTCAAGCCTTTCGGAATAGTGTCAACTGCACTGCACATAGCTCTGTGCAGTCTACCCCTATTCCTCAAGGCTTGAAGCTAACCAACGTGCAGGTGAGCATTGAGCCTCTTCTTCATCGTCTCTGCACTCAGGGCTTATAAACAGCTGTGAGTGCCTCTCGCTGGGCGAGGTGGGACTAAAAAAACAGCTGCAGAAAGAATCCACTAAAAAACAGTTGCAGAAAATAAAAAATTAGACGAGTCCATTGGTACCGGTTGGTGGAGCCAACCGGTACGAATACCCCTCTTTGGTACTGGTTGGTGCCACCAACCGAGACCAAAGGTCCTCGTTCCCCGCCCTTTGCGGTGCCGAAAAGAGGCCTTTGGTCCCGGTTGGTGGCTCCAACCGGGACAAAAGGCGTGCATTGGTACCGGTTTGCCGTACGAACCGGGACCAAAGCCTTTGCTATATAAGTAGCACTGCCACCCCGCCCCGAGTTTGATCTCTCCCGACGCTGCGCGCCGCCCCTGCCGCCACCTCGCCGTCGCCGCCCGCCCATGAAAACCCGCCCGACGCCGTCGCCGCCCCGCCCGGCCAGCGCCGTCGCCGCCCGCCAGCTGCCGCCCGCCCTGCCGCCCGCCCATTGCCGTCCCGGCGTCGCCGCCTGCCCTGCTGCATCTCGCCGTCGCCGTAGCCGTCGCCGTCGCCGGCCGTGAGCAACTTTATCTTATATTTGTTAGATTTTTTTTAGATTTTTTTGTTAGTTCATAGATTTATTTGATAGATTAGATTTGTTGTAATTTAGATATGTAGTTCATATTGTGTAATTTAGATTGTGTAATTAATTTGTTCATATTATGTTAGATTTTTTTAGATTTTTTTGTTAGTTCATAGATTTATTTGTTAGATTAGATGTGGTGTAATTTAGATATGTAGTTCATATTGTGTAATTTAGATTGTGTAATTAATTTGTTCATATTATGTTAGATTTTTTTTTCTGTTAGTAGATTTTTTGTTAGATTTTGTTAGATTTTTTATGATTTTTGTTAGATTTTGTTAGATTTTTTTAGATTTTTTTGTAGTTCATAGATTTTTTTGTTGGATGTGTAGTAATTTAGATGTGTAGTTCATAGATTTTCTGTTCATAGAATCTTTATGATTTTTTTCTGTTGTAATTTTGTTTATAGAATTTTATTGATTTTTTTGGTCATAGTACATATTTAGAAAAATGAAAAAAATAAGAAGTAGTTTATTCATAGTGTTTAATATATTAGTTAGAAAAATACTAGTTTATTTTTAGTAATTCTACTTTATTTTATTTATAGTAAGTGCTTCATATATAGTTGAACTAGCTAGTTGATTTGATAAACTACTTTATTTTACTATATAAAGAAGTAGTTTGTTTTTAGTAAGTACTACTTTATTTATTTATAGTAAGTGTTTACTAGTTGAACTAGCTAGTTGATTTAATTAATAAAAGTACTTTATTTAACTATATATAGAAGTAGTTCCCACATCGACGTCGGCGATGCCTATCCCGCATCCTCGTCGTCGTCGACTCGGCGGTGGAGGCTTGCTAGATCAAGGCCATGTTCGGGACTGGGCTCCGCCGGGCTGATATTGGGAGGTGCTACCTTCCGGGGGACGTAGGTTGGTGAGGAGGCAGCCCATTGTTGACCCGATCCTTGTTTGGTGGCGGTCGCGTGGTCCAGTGACGGTGCCGAGGCTTCCGGACACCACAGAGGTGGTACGTCACCGTGTCAGCGAGGAGGACGAGCACGTCCGTCGCTACATGGTTGCATTGGAGGGCAGGTTCGACAATACCGGCAGGTTCTCGAGGATCTCACTGGAGCTATGATCCTGTGATGGTTCCTTATCTTTGGGTGTCCACCGCCCGCGTCGATAACCGTCGGGCGCTACGGTTCTAGTTGTATTAGTGATGCTATATTAGTGATAATATTCGACGATGTACGGACACCAAGAGATGATGTACTTTTGCTTATAATTATTGAATGCATGCTAATTTGAATACTACTTTATTTTATGATTTGGTTTTGCTTATTTTATGATTTGGTTTTGCTTACTGAATGCTCATATTGGACAAGTTCTCCTTCATTCCCGTGTGCTAGACAATTTGATGTATTAATGCACTCGGGAATGAAAGGAGGAGCTACATACATCACCGATAGTCAACCCGTGATTAATAATCTAGTTTAATATTTGAATTATGAACATAGGCCGGAAATGTCATACTCGGATGACGAAAACCTCCCGGGGGAGTGCGACTGGTGCCACGACGACCGAGATATCTGCGACAGGTTCATTGAGCTGGACGAAGATCGTCGCTTCAGCATTAAGCTCGAGGAGACCTTCGATGTTCATACGGTACGCAACCGACGATTAGGTATCTGCAACATTTTTTCGTAATTACTCATGACTTCAACTATTTTAATCATGACAATATTTTTCATCTTTTCCAATTCGACTAGCTTATCCCATGCTTTGCAAGACGCTATGTCTTAGAGAGGATGGGTTTTGAAGACCATGAAAGTTTCGAAACCAAAAAAATTATCCTAAGTACCCATCATGGTGTGGATTTTCAAGTAAAGTTGTACAATGCTCAGAGTGTAACCCATTTTGGTTGCAAAAATTGGGAAGCACTTTGCAAGATGTATGGTTTTGATGAGGGTATGCTTGTTACCATGGATCTTGGTGATCCTACAATCGAGCAAGAGAGACCTATGATTTTCGGCCCTTGTGGATACACCTCAATTCTTCCCCATGTGAGCTTAACATAGTTATTAAGTAATTTATATTGTTTATTTCAAAATAGTTGACAACTTATTCTTCATTGACAGCTTATTTTCATTCTTCAAAGAATGTGCGGAAGATGGTAGATGTAACCTACTACAATCAAGGCTCGAACTAACTTATCAGGAGAAAAATCATCTGGTCGCATTTTGTACTGATCTTGAGAATTACAATGTCTACAATCGAACTCCTCAACATTATGGTCAATACGTGCCACTAGTGCACGTGTTGAACTACCCTGGTAAGATTTTTTACTATTACGACATCCGTGCATCTTTTTGCACACTTCTAAAACTAGTACATCATATCATTGCTAACTACGAAGTTATTACTATGTTTTTCGACAGATAATCCCGAATGATTGTGTGCCTCATCTGATGTATACACACGGTAGCCTTCATGTTTTGAACATACAACCAGGTCTTCCTACGAATCTGAACTGTCCATACCGGGTTTCTAAAAGAAGTGGAGACATGACAATCAAAGAATGGAAAAAATGTATGGACAGTCATAAGGAGCTTCTTGGAAGCAACACTCAGCGAAGGGCAAAAATTGGAGACAGGATGATCGCCATTCTTCATAATGGAGAGTCAGGGTCTATATTTTTTTATGCTATTTTACCTTAAGGGTGTTTAGGTCCTACCGACATCGATGATCATGTGTTAAGAACAATTATGTAGGGTTCGGTTCGATGAGTATGAGGATGATGATCGTATGACTTATTATTAATAACGAGTAGAAGTTGTATGATGATGCATGATTAGTAGGACGAGTACTTGTTATTATATATGCTGATGTATGCGAGCATGCATGAGTTATTATATCAGCGGGTAAAATGAACATATATAGCAGCAGCGTTGGTAAACCAAGGACGAAGATATAAGAGAGGACACTTCTCTCTATTAGCTAGCTAATATAACAACCTAAAAATAACCCCCAAAACCCCTAAAGCAGCCACTTTCCAAAAAAAACATGGACTTCTGGTCCTGGTTGGTGCCACCAACCGGGACCAAAGGCCCCCTGACTGGGCTCGACGCACAGAGCCACGTGGAGGCACATTAGTCCCGGTTCTTGTTTGAACCGGGACTAATGGGTGGAGGTATTAGTAACGGCCCATTAGTCCCGGTTCATGAACCGGGACTAAAGGCCCTCACGAACCGGGACTATTAGGTGTTTTTCTACTAGTGCACCTGGTCCGGGGGCATGGGTGTTTCCGGTTGTAGCCGAGGGGGTAGCTCCCCTAGTTTGCTCGCGTTATAAATTTTGTGATCCCATGCTAATCGAGGTTGTAGCCTCCCCACTTAGAGTTTTGCTTAACGAGTGTCGTGGGTGATTCCAGACACCGATAAGTCAGGCTGGTGTGTGTGTGGTCAGGTGTGTTTTCAATTAAAAGACCATAGATGGAATTAGTCCCGATGGACTAACGGAATCCGTTACTCGTGGGTAAAGAGTACACCCTCTGCAGAGATTATATCTATTCGAATAGCCGTGTCCATGGTTAAGGACTACAGTCTGGGATGGGTCAAGTGTCGGTCTCAGTGTCGGTCTTCGGAGGAAAAACTGCTAAACCAGAACATTGATTATGACCTGTGACATATGATGATTATGATTATTATTATTGTGGACTAACCGGTTATATTATTTGAATTATTGGGTATCCCTGGGATGGTTTTACCTCCTGGATATTCACTGTAATTATTCTCTTATAAGCCCTTTATGTGGTGTCGCTTAGACGCCCGACTGCGGCATGCTTGTCATTTATATCACTTATAAGCCCTTTATGTGGTGTCGCTCAGACGCCCGACTGTGGCATGCTTGTTATTTAAATCACTTATAAGCCCTTTATGTGGTGTCGCTCAGACGCCTGACAGTGGCATGCTTGTTATTTAAATCACTTATAAGCCCTTTATGCGGTGTCGCTCACACGCCCGACTGTGGCATGCTTTAAATTATTATGTTTTCGAGGCGTCGCTTCAGACACCCGATCGGTGCATTCTATTCCTACTCTATTATTGTATATTCAAGTTATGAATAACCTGTCTGTGTGCATCATGGGTTTTATTTTTGTGATTTACATTGTGATTATAGAATAATTCTGAGCATGATTATCATCTGATATATTATACCTGTGCTCATAATGTTTGCGAGTACATTCAAAGTACTCACTGGCTTGTCCCTGGCTATTGTCTTGGCCAGATTTCTTGCTCGGAGAGGAGCGTTGCGATGACAGCCCCGGAGCCTACGCAATGATGATAGCAGCCTCGCGAAGATAGGAGTTACCCTGGTCAGTTGTTCCTGTGGGAAATGGAGTCCCATAGACGCTGATGAACCACAGACCGCTTCCGCCATCAACCACTAGCAACCTTGTGTTGTACTCGTAGGCCAGAATGGTCTTGTACTACATATTGTGTATTTTGTTTGGAGTTTCTGTATCAAGTTGGTGTCTCAGCAGCTAACAGTAATCCTGGGAATGGTGAGCACAAGGGCCATTTTTTGGGAAATTCATTCCCGGAAAACCGGTCGTCACACTTTTCACATATACTATTTGGTTACCTGATATGCACATGGTATTGACTTTCTATACAGGTGCTCCTAGTTGTTTCTCAAGTAAATAAAATTTAGTCCAAATTTCATAAAGGAAATACGTTATTTATGAAATTCGGGCATCTACTGATACAATTGAGGTAGAGGGTATGACAGCCAAGCATATGAAATTAAATGCGGGAATCAATACTCGGGGACCATAAAGAGACTAGCTAAGATAGCATGCAAGACAATAGGGTTCATCAAACAGAGGCTAGCCTCCTATCAAAATAGTGGGCCTACCTTCGGAGTGGTTTGTTCCAATATGATGCACTCTCTTGGTACATGGTGAGTGGACTTTCTACTGTAGGTTGATTTTTATTTATTTATTTAATTCATGAGACTTGTTTGTGTAATGCATATTACTCACTCTGTTTTTATTTACTCCGCATATTAGCTTTGACTATAGTCAAACTTTATAAAGTTTGACCAAGTTCGTAGAAAGCGGTATTACCATTTACACTAACAAATTTACATGATGTGCAAATATATGCAATGATGATTCCAATCATATACATTTAGTGGTGTATATATTAATACATTTTTCTATAAATTTGTTGAAAGTATATAAAGTTTGATTTTAAACAAAGCTAATATGTGAAGTAAATAAAAACAGAGGAAGTACATAGTTACCATATTGGCAAAGGCTTCCGCAGTTCCACTGTCGGAGCTCAGGTTGGTGGCCTGTTTGCCCAAATTGTGGGGCCACCATACATTAAGAAACTATGTCATCCATCGGACTAATGAGCAATTTCGAGTATCTTCAATGAAGCATAAATTAATGACAAGTGTGCTAGCAAAACTTATCAAATATGCGATACTAGCATACGCACTGCACCTGGATTCCTATTTCATAGCGAATTTTCTGTCTTTTCGTTAAGTCATTTTCCGTTTCTTTGTTGATGAAGCTAGGTTTTGTTCTTATCTTATGTTCCAATGTCAAGCACATTAGATCCATTTCCTCCCCTGTTTTGAGTGAAGTTAGGTCTTTATTTTTCTGTCCTAATCCTATGGGTCCACGTGTGACCCACTTATAAGTTTGCTATATGAATCTTGCAGTTCTGGTCTTCAGAGCTGACCGGACCAATATCCGGCACCAAGTTGCCATCGATCTTGCTGGCATTCCAAACCAGCTTAGCTATACCAAAATCGGTTTGGTCTTGCGTGACACAACAGGTTACCAGTACCTTTTCAGCACTGTGTTAGACTAGAAGATATCTGGTTGTTTAGCACATGCAAGATGATGATAAGAACATTCTTAGCACACTCCACCTGATTAAAGAATGAAAAGGAACGGGGGTCCTTGGCTGAATCGATTGTGTTGTTTAACGGAGTTTATTTGTGTGTGATGCAGTGTATGGAAAAGAATGCTTCAGTGCGTGCCTATCCTAGTTTTCCTGAAACGCTGACCCTTTCTTCTCTCTTCTCAGAAGGGATGACATGCTGATCACTGAAAAAGAACCTGTCAGGCTGGTGCAATTCGACCAACGTTACACGCTTTCAGAGTTTCCACACGAACGTACGTACCTTTCCCTGCTGTGAACATGAGACGAAATGGTCGGTCTGTTCTGCATCAACGAAACCACAATTTCAGGCGTATAATTAATGATCCCATTGCTGATTCTGGCATATGTTGTGTGCACCTGAAGCTACCGTCCAGCCTCCATTCACCAGGTCAAACTCAACGGGCGAACGGGGGAGGAAGAGTCCAGCGAAGGAAGGCTCCGGCGCCCCATGTTTGTCTTCAGTCCGGCCCGCCGTTACTGTCGGTATTGATGGATGCGTAGCGCCGAAGCCAAGGCCGCACTGGTGGAAAAACAGGCTTCCGTCCAGCCCCATAAGTCGCGAAGCTGTAGGAACCGCGACTAATGGGACCTTTAGTCGCGGTTCTGGAGGTGAACCGCGACCAAAGGCCTGGGCCCAGAGCGCTCGGTGGCCAGCTGGCGCACGTGAGGGTCTTTAGTCGCGGTTTGCCAGGACAACCGCGACTAAAGGCCTTCGGCACCTTTTAGTCACGGTTTGCCAGTGCCAACCGCAACTAAAGCCCTCCCCTATATATACCCATCCGGCAGCCAACACTTAGCCATTTGGAGCCATTCTCTTCACAAGTGGGTGTAGGTTTGCTTTTGGTTCCTCTTATGCACATAAGGTGTTTGATGAAATGCCCCAAGAGCATGAAACAAACATGACATGAAGTGTTGGAGCCACACTCCTCGATCGCGGTTAGCAACTTGATGAACCTTTGATGTGTCATTGATAAAATATGCATGTGTGTAGTTCATTGTTTAATTTATATTGTTTGTAGCTAGTTAGTTTAACAAATGCATGATGGTTAATTATATATTTTATATTATAATAATGCAGATGAATCGGCAATGGATGTACGGTAACCGACTCTCCGGCGAGTTCACTACGGGTTTGAAAGATTTCCTCGTAGTGGCTAAAGCGAACAAGCTTGGGGGTTTTTTTATCTGTCCATGTGTTATCTGTAAGAATGAGAAGGGTTACTCTTCCTCAAGAGATGTTCACATGCATCTGCTTCGGCACGGTTTCATGCCAAGCTATAATTGTTGGACCAAGCATGGAGAAAGAGGGGTTATAATGGAAGAAGATGAAGAAGGGGATGATTTCATCGATGAAAGCTATCTTGCTCATTTCGGTGATACTTTCATGGAGGATGCTTTGAAGGTGAAGGGAAGGTGAAGAAGAGGCAGGTGATGATCCTGTTGATGATCTTGGTCGGACCATTGCTGATGCACGGAGACGCTGCGAAACTGAAAAGGAGAGGGAGAATTTGGATCGCATGTTAGAGGATCACAGAAAGGCGTTGTACCCGGATGCGATGATGGTCTGAAAAGCTGGGCTGCACTGGATTTGCTGAAATGGAAGGCAGAGGCAGGTGTAGCTGACTCGGCATTTGAAAACTTGCTGAAAATGTTGAAGAATATGTTTCCAAAGGATAACGAGTTGCCCGCCGACGCACTGAAGCAAAGAAGGTTGTCCGCCCTCTAGGTTTAGAGGTTACGAAGATACATGCATGCATCAACGATCGCATCCTCTACCGCTGTGAATACGAGAATTTGAATGAATGCCGGTATGCACCTTTGCATTGCGTTATAAGATCGAGGCGATGACCCCGGTGACGATGTTGAGGGCCGAAACCCAGGAAGAGGGTTCCCGCCAAGGTGATGTGGTATGCTCCTATAATACCACGGTTGAAACGTCTGTTCAGGAACAAAGAGCATGCCAAGTTGTTGCGATGGCACAAAGAGGACCGTAAGTCGGACGGGGAGTTGAGACACACCGCAGATGGAACGCAATGGAGAAAGATCGACAGATGGTTCAAAGATTTTGCAGCAGACGCAAGGAACATAAGATTTGCTCTAATTACGGATTGCATGAAACCTTTTGGAAGCAGAGCTCCAGCCATAGCACCTGGCCCGTGACTCTATGCATCTACAACCTTCCTCCTTGGTTGTGCATGAAGCGGAAGTTCATTATGATGCCAGTGCTCATCCAAGGTTCAAGCAACCCGGCAACGACATCGATGTGTACCTAAGGCCATTAGTTGATGAACTTTTACAGCTGTGGGGTGGTGTCCGTGTGTGGGATGAGCACAAACAAGAGGAATTTGACCTCTGGCGTTGCTTTTCAGTAACCATCAACGATTGGCCTGCTCTTAGTAACCTTTCGGGACTGTCAAATAAGGGATACAATGCATGCACGCACTGCTTACATGAGACTGAAAGTGTACATTTGCCAAATTGTAAGAAGAACGTGTACCTTGGGCATCGCCGATTTCTTCCGAAAATTCATCCAAGAAGAAAGAAAGGCAAGCATTACAACGGCAAGGCAGATCACCGGCGAAGCTCGCGGAACGACCGGTGCTGAGGTATTTGATATGGTCAAGGATTTGAAAGTCATCTTTGGAAAGGGTCCCGGGACAATCAGTTCGAAGGGAGCCGACGGGCACGCAGCCATGTGGAAGAAGAAATCTATATTACGGGAGCTAGAATATTGGAAAGTCCTAGATGTCCGCTCTGCAATCGGCGTGATGCACGTTACGAAGAATATTTGCGTGAACCTCCTAAGCTTCTTGGGCGTGTATGGGAAGACAAATGATACAAAGGAAGCACGGCAGGACCAACAACGTTTGAAAGACCACGATGACCGGCATCCGGAATGGTTTCAAGGTCGTGCCAGCTACGCTCGACCAAAGAAGAGAAGGTCATCTTTTTGAATGCCTCGAGCAGTATGAAGGTCCCGTCTGGATTCTCGTCCAATATAAAGGGAATAATAAACATGGCGGAGAAAAGTTCCAAAACCTGAAGTCTCACGACTGCCACGTGATTATGACGCAATTGCTTCCGATTGCTTTGAGGGCTCCTGCCGGAAAATGTTCGAGTAGCCATTGTGAAGCTATGTGCATTCCTCAATGCAATCTCTCGGAAGGTAATCAATCCAGAAGTTCTACCACGGTTCTGAACGATGTGATCCAATGTCTTGTCAGTTTCGAGTTGGTGTTCCCGCCATCCTTCTTCAATATTATGACGCACCTCCTGGTTCACCTAGTCGAAGAGATTTTCGTTCTCGGTCCTGTATTTCTACACAATATGTTCCCCTTGAGAGGTTCATGGGAGTATTAAAGAAATATGTTCGTAACCGTGCTAGGCGAGAAGGAAGCATCGCCAAGGGCTATGGAAATGAGGAGGTAATTGAGTTTTGTGTTGACTTTGTTCCTGACCTTAAGCCGATTGGTCTTCCTCGATCGCGGCACGAGGGGAGACTAAGTAGAAAAGGCACGATCGGAATGAAATCAACGATATGTATGGACGGCCATTCTCCGGTGAAGCACACCACCTTTGTCTTGACCAATTCCAGCTTGGTGGCTCCGTACTTTGAGAAACACAAGAATATTTTACGTTCGACAACCCGGGAAGCCTGAATCCTGGATTAGGAAGGCCCACATGGAGACTTTCGGCAGTTGGTTGAGAAAACATTTAATGAATGACAATGATGTTGTAGATCAGCTGTACATGTTGGCCAAGACACCATCTTCGACTATAACGACTTTCCAAGGGTACGAGATAAATGGGAATACATTTTACACGATCGCCCAAGATAAAAGAGCACCAACCAAAACAGTGGTGTCCGCTTTGATGCGGCAACCGAGAATGGGCAAGAGGTCACATATTATGGTTACATAGAGGAGATATGGGAACTTGACTATGGACCCTCCTTTAAGGTCCCTTTGTTCCGGTGCAAATGGTTCAAGCTAACAGGAGGTGGGGTAAAGGTGGACCAGCAATACAGAATGACAATGGTGGATTTCAACAATCTTGGTTACCTTGACGAACCATTCGTCCTAGCGAAAGATGTCGCTCAGGTTTTCTATGTGAAGGACATGAGTAGCAAACCGAGGAAACGGAAAGATAAGAAAACGATCAGTACATCATGCGATGATCCAAAGCGCCACATTGCTTTTCGGGGAAAAGAAACATCGTGGGAGTGGAGGACAAGACAGACATGTCAGAAGATTATAATATGTTTGCTGAAATTCCGCCCTTCAAAGTGAACACCGACCCAAGCATTAAGTTAAATGATGAGGATGCTCCATGGATACGGCACAATCGTAAGCAAGCGAGGGACACAAGGGAAGAAAAATGATGTGTAATAATTTATTGTACCAAACTTTGTTGAATGGATCATGTGAATTATATTACCCGTGATGTGTTTGGTGTCCATTTGAATGATTCGAGATACCACTGATGATACATGAAATTTGGAGTGATTTAGTCATACTCCTGCCTAGGCGTATAATATGCATACTCATAGTCTTCATAGCCGCCGCCGTCGTTGTACCGGTAGTCGCCGCTTTCTAAGTTGCCGCCGCCGTTGCCGCCGCTGTCGCCGTCATGCCGCCGTCATTGCCGTCGGCGGCGCCGTGGCTCGAATCGAGGGTAGCGCAGGCGGGGGATATCGCCGGCCGTGATGTAGTCCATGACGCTCTGCAGAGTCCGGCCATACCACCATAGCCGACGACCGGCCTCGTGGAAGTTCCCAGGAGGCAGACCGTCCTCCTCATACCTGGCGAGCGCCCTCTCACGCCGATTGATGAAGAAGGCGTCCCAAGTATGCTGGTTATCGGGATGCCAGCGGGGATTCATCCGCTGCTCGGCGTGAGGTCGAGGTAGTAGTGGTTCGTGATGGCCGCCCGGCCTTGATACCACGAGGACGGGAGGGACTGCACGCCGCCCGGCGCTTAGGCTCCAGCCGGTGGGGACGCTGTAGCCCGGTGGACAAGGGTAGTTCGAGGCGCAAAGCTCCTCCACCTGCTGGTAGGTTAGAGTGGGTGCGGTGAAAGCCATGAGAGAGTGATGAGAGATTGTAGAGATGTGATAATCTTGGCCAAGCCGGGCTACATATATGTAGTGAGAAATGGCGGGAAAAATGGGAGCGGGAAGACAGGAGGCGGAAGAAAGTGGCGGGAAGAAAGAGGCGGGAAGACAGGGAAGAAATGGCGGGAAGAAGAGGAATCCAGAGTTGGTCATCTAACCTTTAGTCCCGGCTGGTTGGTGCAACCGGGACTAAAGGTTAGACAGACGTGGGTAGCGCCACGCCATACATATTAAAATAAAGCACAAAAGAAATAAAACAATACAAATTAAACAGAAAACAATACAAATTAAAAAGAAAACAATACAAATTAAACGGAAAACAGGTTTCGGGGCTAAAACCTGCGGCGGCCTTTAGTCGCGGTTGGGCGGCGACCATGACTAAAATAGAAACAATAAGTATTTTGTTGTAAGTAGAAACAAATTAAAATAAATAAAGCAACAAAGAAAACAAAAAAGTGTTTTCAAATTTGAAAACTAATGGCACTAATGTAAAGTTTATAATTTTTCTAAAACTAAAAGCAAAAGAATTAAAAAATAAAGCAAAAAACAACAAAAAAAAATAATAATGCAGAAAACAAAACAAAAAAACTGGAAAAAAAATAGTGCCGCCTACTGGACCCCCACGGCCTGAATACGACTAGAAACCCTACATGGGCCAGGATTCAGGCCCGCAGGAGGCCAAGTAGGCCCACAGGCACATAGCTAGTGACAGATTAGGCCCGAAAGCCTGCAGTTAAGAGGAGCTCGAGAGGGTGGGCGCAGCGCTTATAAACCACTCTCGAGCTCTCTCAACTAGCGAGGTGGGACTAAACTTTGGGCGTGGGCAGCACAAGGCCTTTAGTCGCGGTTGGCGAAGACCCGCGACTAAAGGGTACCTTTAGTCATGGTCTCGCCGCCAACCGCGACTAAGGGGGCGGAACGCAATAAAACCGCCAAAAACCCTTTAGTCGCGGTTGGGCAGGCGACCCGCGACTAAAGGGTACCTTTAATCATGGTCTCGCCGCCAACCGCGACTAAAGGGGGGCGGCTATAAATAAAGGGCGGGATTCGATTCTCGCTTTGTTCGTCTCTGCCTTGACCTCGGCGCGCCGTCGCCCTCGCCCTCGACGCTGCCCGCCGTCGCCGTCGCCCTCGGCGCCGCCCGCCCGTCGCCCTCGCCCTCGACGCTGCCCGCCGTCGCCCCTCGCGCCCTCGACGCCGCCCGTCGCCCTCGCCCCTGGTCCTCTCCCTCGCTCCCTCGTCCTTTCCCTCCTGGATCCCTCTCTCTCTCACCACCGAGCGGGGCTCGTCGCCACCGACGTCGTTCACCGTAGCCACCGCCTCCCCCTGAACCTCTCTCCGCCTCCAGAAGATTCCCGATGACCACCTCTTCCTCCTCGACGAGTCACGTGAGCTCCTCCCTTGGCGCACGCAGCCGCATCCCCGCGCGTGTCCGAACTCCGGCCACCGCCTCGCTCGCCACCGCCGACGCCACAGCTCAACCCAACTCCTCTCACCTGCTCCCTGCGGATGCGCGAACTCAAGGAACCCGTAGAAACAAACGGCGAGGCAAATGGTTGCCCGTAGCTCGATTTGGATGAACATCCATCGTCAGATGTGCCCGCCGACGTCCAACTCCGGTGAGGTGACGTGGCGTCATTAGCCTCTAATTACCGCGTTAACCTTGCCCTGTGTCACTGACAGACCGACCCCACCACTCTAATTAACCACGGGGTAACCCCTATTTAGTTTTAACCTAACCCCTGTGGGCCCACGCGTCAGCTTTGACCAAGCTGATATGGCCGTTGACTGGGCCCACATGTCTGTGACCCAGAGAGCATTGTGTCACTGACCAGTGGACCCCACTGGTCAGGTTTACCTGGACCGGCCGCTTGACCTGATGACATCACCCTGACGCAATGCTGACGCAATATTTGATTTCTGGATTTAAAATAATTCAGAAATTCTTGAAAATAGTATAAACTTCTAAAATTCACATAAATTCAACGCCGCCTCGCTCGCCCGCCCTCAACGCCGCCGACCTCCTCGCCCACCACAGCAGCACGCCGCCTCGCCCTCAACGCCCGCCTCAGCGCCGCCTCGCTCGCTTCGCCCGCCCTCGGAACCAAAATCTTAAATGCTCATTTTGCCTAAGCAAAATAAATCTTCGAAAACCAAATTTGATTTATTTATAATATCTTCGTTTTTCCTAAATGTTGGGAAAGTCATATTATTCCCTCTCTTGAGATTTTTATAGGAAAACTTTATGAAGATAATTTTAAATAAATCAATGATCCTATTTCCAAAATTTGAGAAATCCCAAATATGAAAATAATGAAACTTCCAACTCTCTCCGAGGGTCCTTGAGTTGCGTGAAATTTCCTAGGATCGGAAAATGCGAGAAAATATGATATGCATGATGATCTAATGTATAACATTCCAAATTGAAAACCAAAAACAAATTGTATTTTTTACCAAACATTGACAAATGTTTAATTGCTTGCAAAGTTTCTTCACAAAATGACATTCGTGAAGACGTGGTTGTCTGTTGTCCTCGCCTCCCTCTCCGTGTGTGTTGTCCTCGCCTCCCTCTCCGTGACGCTGCCTCGCCACCCGTCTCGCGCTCTACCGCGACACCCTCTCCCACCCCTTCCTCGCCTCCTTTTGCCACCGCCCTTTCGCCACCGCCACCGCCACCGCCCCTTCTTCACTTAATTAATTTGTTTTTACTACATGTTTTCAGGACTGACATAATGGCGGACGATAGAGCTGACCCGATTATGGACAACTATGATCCGGACGGTGAAGCACATATGTTCGGCATCATAAACGGCGATATTCCATATGTGCCGACCGGAGAAGAAGAAGATGATATCTCTTCTTATCTGAACCTTGACGGTGAAGATGAAGGGCGCCACAAGCAAGATGATGCCGAACAAACGTCGATAAACGCATTTATCTTCAAATGGAAGTAGCAACCACCTCCGCGCCGAGGTATATATACATTGAGCCTCTGGTGATACAAACTAACTGATTTGAATAAATATGTGTGTACTAACGCGCGACTCTCTTTCTTATTTTAGCCCTCGGCGGATCGTGAAACAATCGAGTACGTCGTCAAAGCGTGGCGCAACCAAGACGATGAAACACGGAGAAACATGCACCCTCGAGGTTGTCAACAGTGCAACCGGCAGGCCGCTGGAGCCCCGCAAGAACGCCACCAAGTTTGTCAGCCAATGCGGAGCCATTGTTAGAGACAACGTCTCGATCACCGTCCAGGAGTGGAATGAGCCAAAGAAGGCACGAATTGATGATTTCACTTTTGTCGATAAGAGAACAAAAAAAGATTGCTTCAAGAAGCTTATGGAACATGTCGTTCTACCTCCGGAATACAACAAATTCGATGAGGAGGGTAACAAGATTGAGGAAAACAAGGAGAGGAGGAGGCTAGTCAAACAGTTCGCTCTTCATAAGATGGCCGACGCATTCCGGAAATTCAAGCAAAATCTAGCCCATGACTTTGTCAAGCAGAACAAGGCTCGGATTTCAAAGGACAATATGAGAAACTGAAACATGATTGGCCAGAATTTGTGAAGCAAAAGAAATCGGAGCAGTTCATTCAAATATTGAAAAAATAAGGAAAATGCGGATAAGAAGGAGTACAATCATGTTATGGGGCCAGGAGGGTATCGCATTTGGGTGCCTAGGTTGGAGAAGATGGAGAACGAGCTGAGGCGCGAGGAATCCGCCCAGTGCACGGAGGATGGGACCCAAGGGCCAAAAGCTGGTGGTACGGGCATGGGGAACGCTGAACCCGGAGACAGGGGAGTGTGTTTACCGGGCAAATTAATTAAACCCACCCAAGCCCTTATTGACGCAATGAAGGATGCTCAACAGGGAAGATCAAGTTCAACAGAGAGAACGACGCTACCGACAAAAGCCCTCAGGAATCCTGAACACGGAGGACGTGTACGAGGCATGGGGCACATTCCGTGGAAAATAGGGTTCCC
This sequence comes from Aegilops bicornis, assembly GCA_021605145.1. Taxonomy (NCBI): domain Eukaryota; kingdom Viridiplantae; phylum Streptophyta; class Magnoliopsida; order Poales; family Poaceae; genus Aegilops; species Aegilops bicornis. The sequence continues at coordinate 858,872,995 of CM038670.1, read as the reverse complement.
GAGCGATGACGATGATTCTGAAGCCGTAAGAGAAAGATGGATCGGGAATCAGATGTTGTGGCGCGGTTGGCATCGGAAATGGATGTGATGAAGAAAACCATGAGTGTACTAGTAGCGAAAGAGATGCAGCTCGGGTGCAGCATGAAGATCATCCAGCGGATCTCGGAAGCCAGCAGCGGAGAAGCAGCGTGGCTTCCACGGAGGCCCCACCGGCTGGTGCAGATGCACCGACGATCGAAATTACTGCACCGGAGCCTCCGGTGGTCGAAATTACTGCACCGGAGCCTCTGGTGGTCAAAATTACTGCACCGGAGCCTCCTCGCTACCCCGTGGACGATATATAAAGGAGATGAAAGAATGTCATCTGTATTATCCTATCGGGAACATGTCCATGAAGGTAGCCATCGGCAGTGCTTTACCATGTTTACCTGGAGCACTCCACCACAACAACCCCATTCAAGATGGCTATGCTCGTGTCACGGTGGAGGACATAGTCCAAGGGTTTGAGGACACGGAGATTGACATTGCTACACACGAAGGGGAGAAAAGACTTGAAGATGTCAAGCGCCATTTCATTCTATGGCAAAAGAAGTTTATCAAGTTTCAGGCGAGGCGCCAAGGACAACAAGTCCACCCCCTACGGTGGTGGTGGTGGCGGTGGCGGCGGTGGTGGTGGTGGTGGTGGTGGCGGTTCACCTACACCTCCGTCCACGCCACCGACGCCGCCCCGATCCACAACGTCCGGCGGGTGATCAGCCGCCGCCCCGATCCTCGTCCGGCGGGTGATCGACGCCGCCCCCAATCCACCTCCGACAAAGAAGCGAAGCAGTCCTGGATTATTAACCCGGACCCTTATGTACCTAAGACCACAAAGGTACAGGAGCCATCATCAAGCCTCTCCCCACAAGGCCTTGGGAACGTAGTGCCGAGGAAGTCGACGCCGCGGCTGCTCATTTGGAGAAATGGAAGGCGGACTGCAAGAAGAAAAGAGAGCCCGAGCCCAAGCCGGTATATTCGATGAGCAAAAGAAGTGGGCTAAGTCATTTTTGAGCACACCGTCCCAAGCCAAGAATCTGCCTAACGACTATGCACGTGAACTTGTGAGGCAGGCACTCATGTTCAACGAGAACAAAGAGCGGAGAAGGCCGAAAGTAAAATAAGCGTGAAACAAGTTGCCCAGCTCGGGGAACAAAGTAAACAATCGATTGCCCGCTTATAGTGGAAGCCTTCGTCCGGATGCCCCGAGATCATACAAGCTGCGACAGCACATGGATTGACTGTAACGAGTGCGAGAACAAGCGGCCAACTTAGGTATTACTCTTCGTGAACTGTTAGGCCTTGATGAGGCGCCCGATGAAGGAGGTAGTAATTACATATGTCAAGAATGGGCCTCTCGTCGAGCCTGCGCGAGGAAAATGATCTACCTCCACAAATGAAAGGTCTGCTGAAATGGTACAAGGGTTACATAAAAATAAAAACGCCAAAGAATATATTTATGCGGAAGTTAGACATGAGCATCACTTCAAACATTACTATGTACAAATTGAACTGAGTGAATTGTTCCAGCTTTTCAATCTGCCTTGAGCTCGACAAATCTATCATCGGTTGCTACGCTCGTAAGTGATTTATTAATTTCTACCCCATCTCGTTCATATTGCCTGCACTATATATATGTCCTAACTATATTGTTGTGTCCGCTATTATACATGCAGAATGAAGATTAAGGAATGCAGAGTAAGGAACATCCATGATGTTGGGTTCATTGACCCACACATCGTTAATGGACATGTGTTGGAGCATCACCCCGCCGACGTGGAGGCAGACCTGTGGCGGTTTCTTACAAAGCAGGAACTCAAAAGTGATATTCTATTTCCTTACCATTTTGGGTGAGTGTTTCTGTCTTGAGCACATTCTCTTTTGTTTACTCCATGTGCATGGTATGTGGCGGCTAATCGATGAGTTATGCATGACGTCTGTGCATGTATCGTGTCCGCAGGTTCCACTGGATTCTGCTAGTAATTAAAGTTAACACCTCGTAATGTCTCGCCCACGACTCTCTGAATATGGATCCAAAGCTTTGGGGCGACATGAGAAGAATGCTGCAGAAGTAATTATTTTCATTCATTTGCGCTCTATATCGATCGGCCTATTTCGTTCATTTCCTAATATCAAGTAACTAATAACTCTCTTGTTCATTTAATTTTCTTTGCCTCGTAGGGTTTGGAGATGGTTCGTAGATACAAAGGTCGGTGAATTCAAAAAAGAGCTAGAATTCAAAAGGCCAAAGGCTAAGAATGCTGGGGATATTCAGCCACCGGAGACCAATCTATGTGGATACTATGTTCAGTGAGATGATCCGAGACACACCTCTGAGCGGGTTCCGAGTGATACCAATGCTCGGAGGAATAGCCTCCGGATGATGCTTAGTCCGTAAGCTCGCTTCCGACCACTTCAAGAGGAACTAGCTGGATGGTTCAACAGGAAGTCCTCCATCCTAAAGGAGAACACTATTACGAGGACGTAGAACTTTATATGCATTAAATCATGTATGGAAACTTGTTCAAAATTGTATATGGTCATCCGATGATATTGAATATATATTGTATATTCCTCTTGAATTCTTTTTGGTTCTAATTTCAAATTTATTTGAAATTGTACATTCATATGCATGTATGTAGTATCGTAGAATATATGAAACTCCTTCAAAATTAAAATAAAGCACAAAAGAAATAAAACAATACAAATTAAACAGAAAACAGGTTTAGGGGGGCTAAAACCCTAAACCTGTGGCGGCCTTTAGTCGCGGTTGGCGAGAAGAACCGCGACTAAAGGTCCTCCGCTTGACGGCCGCTGGCGCCCACGTGGACGGGCCGTTAGTCGCGGTTCTTAAGCAGCCGCGACTAAAGGTGGGGGGCTTTAGTCGCGCTTATTTGGTCGCGGTTGCGCAACCGCGACTAATGGCAGTTGCGAACCGCGACCAAAGGCCTTTTTTCCACCAGTGCCGGCCGATCGTGTGGTGGCGAACTGTAGCGCTGCACTCCTGCCCAGCCATGGGCACGGGCACGGGCACTGCACCCGGTCGGTGGCCGTTGCCGGCTTGCCGCTATCCATCACCCGCGGGCTGTGGCTCCGCGGCTGCCCATTACACAGCACCATTCCTCTGCAAGGATCGCCCATGGCACTACATCCATCACGAACCGATCTTTTTTCTGTGCAGCGGAAGCGGTGGTTCATGCGGAATGAGCGCGTCCGGGCACCGGGGCAAACGAGCAGCTGAACGCGGCCGGGAGTAACACGTATGACGCTCCACCAGATCACATCACCATTCAGCGGTTGGGTCGCGCCGGGAAGAAAACCGTGTCTCTGCCCGGCAAAGCAAGCGACGTGTCCTTGCCCCCGGAGCGCCGATGCCTCTGCTCTCTCCCTCCGGCGCATGGGTTGTTGTTGGGTGGCGTTCACGGTAAGCAGCCAAGGGGTTACAAGAGGTCGGAAATCATTAGAGTACTATGGCAAAATGCATGCATGTTTTCCGCACAGGCGTCGACATGATCTACTCCGTAACTACCTAAGGTGCGCTAGCTAGTGTAGATGCTACTACACGGGTAGTGAGCCATTAGCTAGCAACAGCCTTGATCGGGTTGTGATCGTGTCGGTGAAACTAACGCACGAAATGGTTATTTACCTGGCATCCATGCACATTCACCCTAAGCTTGGTTGGAGAATGACCCGGTACTCCGTAGTTGTACAATTTTTCCATGAGATGGGATCATTTAAACCGTGATTAGTGCATCGTGCCAAGATTCTACTTATATGGCTGTGCTACAAGGGTGCACTAGTAGAAAAAGAGGCAAATCTGAAAAATATTAGTACCGCTTTGCATATGAGCCGGCACTAATGTGTCCATTAGTGCCGGTTCAAATGACTAGGCGGGAGGAGATCTTTAGTACCGGTTCAATGCGAATCTTTAGTACCGGTTCATGCCACGAACCGGTACTAAAGGTGCTGCCCGGGCACCAGCATCTTTAGTATCGGTTCGTGGCACGAACCGGTACTAAAGAGGTTGTGGCAGGCCTATTTTTAGTCCCACCTCACTTCCCTAGCATGATTTTGACCACCTTAAATATGTAACTTCTCAAACTATCACAAGCATTTGGTCTTCATTGAACTCTATGTGTAGGATCTGTGGCTGCAATAGGAGTCTTCGCCGGTTCTTAAATCGGTGGTAGATTCCTATTGACAATTTAAATTCTATACAAAAAGATCATTGATGATCAATGTATTTTTTATGTACTTCTCTGTAGCAGTAGCGCATTTTGGCTAAAAGTCGGTACTGATCAATGTATTTTTTTTGCGTTCAGATGCACAATTTAAAACTACCATAAGCATTTGGTCTTCATTGAACTCTATGTGTATAATTTGTGGACTCAATATGAGTCTTCACCGGTTTCGGACGAGAACTCATCAGTTACATGGGCACTTCAATTTTTTTAACTTATTTGAACTCTAGACTTTTTTGAGCCGGCATTATGCAGCATTCGAAGCGATTTCATCAATTTCAAACACGTTGTGACATCATTTGCTGTTTTTCAGTCACCGATTTGTTTAGATCAGAGCTAAATGACCGTTAAAATGAAAATCACTACAAAACAAACTCTGAAAATGTCAAAGGTATTATCATTTCACCCGCATAGCATGTGCGAAAGAGTAGAGAGGGTCACGACAAAAACTGGACGAACTTCATGTACAAACTGGACAATCTCTTTCGGAGTATCAGGGTTTCGGACAAGAACTCATCAATTACACGGTCACTTCATTTTTTTTTAACTTATTTGAACTCCAGACTTTTTTGAGCCGGTATTATGCAGCATTCGAAGCGACGTCATCAATTTCCAACACGTTCTGACATCATTTGCTGTTTTTCAGTCACCGATTTGTTTAGATCAGAGCTAAATGACCGTGAAAATGAAAACCACTACAAAACAAACTCTAAAAATGTTGAGGTATCATCATTTCACCCGCATAGCATGTGCGAAAGAGTAGAGAGGGTCACGGCAAAAACTGGACAAACTTCGTATACAAACTGAACAATCTCTTTTGGAGTATCAGGGTTTCGGACGAGAACTCATCAGTTACACGGGCACTTCATTTTTTTAACTTATTTGAATCCAGACTTTTTTTGAGCCGGCATTATGCAGCGTCCGAAGCGACGTCATCAATTTCCAACACGTTCTGACATCATTTGTTGTTTTTCAGTCACCGATTTGTTTAGATCAGAGCTAAATGACCGTGAAAATGAAAATCACTACAAATTAAACTCTGAAAATGTTGAAGGTATCATCATTTCACCCGCATAGCATGTGCGAAAGAGTAGAGAGGATCACAGCAAAAACTGGACGACCTTCGTGTACAAACTAGACAATCTCTTTCGAAGTATCAGGGTTTCGGACGAGAATTCATCAGTTACACGTGCACTTCATTTTTTTGAACTTATTTGAACTTCAGACTGTTTTTGAGCAGGCATTATGCAACATTCGAAGCGACGTCATCAATTTCGAACACGTTCTGACATCATTTGCTGTTTTTCAGTCACCGATTTGTTTAGATCAGAGCTAAATGACCGTGAAAATGAAAATCACTACAAAACAAACTCTGAAAATGTTGAAGGTATCATCATTTTACCCGTATAGCATGTGCGAAAGAGTAGAGAGGGTCACGGCAAAAACTGGACGAACTTCGTGTATAAACTGAACAATTTCTTTCGGAGTATCAGGGTTTCGAATGAGAACTCAACAGTTACACGGGCACTTCATTTTTTTAACTTATTTGAACTCCAGACTTTTTTGAGCCGGCATTATGCAACATTCGAAGCGACGTCATCAATTTCCAACACGTTCTGACATCATTTGCTGTTTTTCAGTCACCGATTTGTTTAGATCAGAGCTAAATGACCGTGAAAATGAAAATCACTACAAACTATATGAAAAAATTACTCAAAAATAAATAGAAAAAAATAAATAATGCAGAAAATAAAAAAATTATATAAAGCAAAAATATTCACAAAGAAACTAAATACAGCAAAAACAATTACTCAGAAATAAATAGAAGAAAAAAATAAAGCAGAAAAGAAAAAAACTATATAAAAAAATTACTCAAAAATAAGTAGAAGAAAATAAATAACAAAGAAAAGAAAAAAATTATATAAAGCAAAAATATTCACAAAGAAACTAAATATAGCAAAAAAAACTACTCAGAAATAAATAGAAGAAAAAAATAAAGCAGAAAAGAAAAACTAAATAAAAAAATTACTCAAAAATATATAGAAGAAAATAAATAATGCAGAAAAGAAAAAAATTATATAAAAAATTGTTGGGGCACTGTCCGGTGGGCCTGCCAGACCTAGGGTGTGCAAATTCAGGCCCAGAAGGGCCAGCAGGCTCACAGGGCAGCGCGCCCTAGTTAGGCCTAGAAGACTGCTATATAGAGGAGTTCGAAAGGGCAGCAACGACTAGGTTTATAAACCAGTGCGGCTGCGCTTCGCTCGGCGAGGTGGGACTAAAAATAGCGCACTGCGGGTGGCAGCGCACGACGATTAGTTCAGGTTGGTGGCTCCAACCGGTACTAATGTGTTGCCCTTTAGTACCGGTTGGAGCCACCAACCGGTACTAAAGGCCCTCATTTCCCGCAGCTTGGGCTGGCCAAAATTGGCCTTTAGTACCGGTTGGAGGTTCCAACCGGTATTAAAGGCCCCTTCTATATATACTGCACTTACGAAAAAACAGTTCCATCGTCGACCACTTCTCCACTTCTCGCGCGACATCGATCTATCGCCGACTCCGACGCTGCCGCGCCGCCGCGCCATCGCCCCCGCCGCCCTCGATCGCCGCCCCCGTCGCACGTCCCCGCTGCCCGTCGTTGCCGTTCACGTGGTCGTCGCGCCCCGCCGCCCGTCGTCGTCGCCGCCCCATCACCGCGTCATCGCCGTCCCGCCGCCCTCGCCACCCCGCCCGCCCGCCCCGCCGCCCGTGCACACACACACACACACACACACACACACACGTATACACACACACACAGACACACTACACACACATGTACGTACACACATACACACACAATTTTTTTACCTATTTTCTGTTTTCTATTGTTTAGATGAATTAATTAATATAACTAGTCTATATTTAGAATGTTAGAATGTTAATGTTAGATGAATTAGAACTAGTTTATTTTTAGTAAGAAAATTTAGGTATATGAGATTATTTGAACTAGTTGAATTAATAGAACTAGTTTATTTTTATTAAGAAATTTAGGTATATGATATTATTTGAACTAGTTGAATTAATATAACTAGTTTATTTTTATTATATGCTTAGTTGAACTAGTTGAATTAATAGAACTAGTTTATTTTTAGTAAGAAATTTAGGTATATGAGATTATTTAAACTAGTTGAATTAATAGAATAGTTTATTTTAGTAAGAAAATTTAGGTATATGAGATTATTTGAACTAGTTAAAATAATATAACTAGTTTATTTTTAGTAAATGCTTAGTTGAACTAGTTGAATTAATAGAACTAGTTTATTTTTAGTAAGAAAATTTTGGTATATGTGATTATTGGAACTAATTAAAATTTAGGTATATGAGATTATTTGAACTAGTTGAATTAATATAACTAGTTTATTTTTAGTAAATGCTTAGTTGAACTAGTTGATTTAATAGAACTAGTTTATTTTTAGTAAGAAAAATTAGGTATATTAGATTATTTTAACTAGTTGAATTAATATAACTAGTTTATTTTTAGTAAGAAAATTTAGGTATATGAGATTATTTGAACTAGTTGAATTAATATAACTAGTTTATTTTTAGTAAATGCTTAGTTGAATTAGTTGAATTAATTGAATTAGTAAGTGTTTAATGTTTCGCCTATATGAACATAGGAAATGTCGCGGCGGCGGAAACAGTTTCATTATGTGCGAATCTGTGAAGACCAGCGGACTGTCTGTGACAGAAATTTCCTTGTTGTTGATAGGCGATTCAGCATTAAGCTGGATGAGACCTTCGAATTTGATCTGTGAAGTCACAACGACAAGTCTGTTTTCGTAATTAAGCATGACTTATATATGCTTCATTTGCCTGACTTATAATTTTTAATTTTCACTATTCTACTAGCGCATCCCCTGCCATGCAAGAATTTTTGTCTTGGATAGGATAGGTTTCAATGCTATGGAAACTATGGAGGTAAAGAGAGTTTACCTGAAAACTGAGCATGGTTATACTTGCAACATCAAAGTATACAATGCAAACACGTACACCTATTTTGAATGCAAAACTTGGCAAGCACTATTCAAGGCTTATGCATTTGAGCCTGATATGGTTATCACCTTTGATATTCGTCCGGAAGATGATGTTGAAGGTAATAGATACATATGGGTCGATGTGCAGACGCCTCCAGTTCTACCATTACGTGAGTTGTTCTCAACTATATTTTTGTCTTTGATATTGCTTATTCAAAAATAATTGACAACTAATTTCTATTGACAGCTTATTTCCATTCAAGCAAACATGTCCGGCGCTTGGTAGACAGGACCTACTACTGTCCCGGAGCTGAACTAAACTGCGAGGAGATAAGTCATTATGTTTCATGGCTTGAGGATCTTCATACTGTCAAGACAAATTTTCTTCCTGCACTTAGAAACATTAGTACTCAAATCGTGCGACCAATAGTGATCGTATTGAACTACGGTCACATCTATTTTGGAATGAAGGTAAGATTTTTACTATTTGTCCTCAGTGCATCTTTTGCATACATAATTTTTTTGCTAAACTTTCATTGCTAAGTATATTAATTAAGTACTATACAATGTTCTTCAACAGGACTCCCGATGACAGTTGTGCCTCTGGGGATCGAGACTAAAGGTCGCATGTCAATTGTTAGCTTACGGCCAAGAGATCCTGCATTGCACATGAGTGCATTCAGGATTCCTAGAAGCGATGAATGCTTAATAGTGAAAGATTGGAGGAAATTTTTTAATGATTGCAGAGAAGTACTAGGGGGCAGCAATGAGAAGCACAACCCACAATTAGGAGACAGATTCATCTGCAGGCTCCAGTATGATGAATCAGGAGAGCTATACATGTTCTATGCTATTTTACCTGAGAGAGAGTAGCAGGAGTGATTTAGCTAGTTCATGCTCTTAGTACTTGTCCTCTCATGTCCGTGTTCTTCGTTCTGAACTTAATCTCAAAGAGTGATTTGATTTTGTGGTGTTATATATGAACGCTTATAATATCATGACAATCATGTTGAACTCGATAATATTTTTGCTTCTGGTACAAGTGAATGTTTATTTTTAAGCTACTGTTAGTGCTGATTAGATAGCGGTAATGACTATGATGATTAAATAGTGATAATGACGACTACGATGATTTTTAGCTAGCTAGCTAGAGTATATATACTCATGTTGATGATATGATGCAAGAGTTTTTATATTAATATGGATATGGCATATACTTGATCACTTAGCTAGTAGCTAGCTAGATCCAATGCATCCAGTCGAAACTAATCCGCGGTACTTTCACCTAATGATTTAACAGCTCATTATAATGTAAAACCATCACTAAATTAAATTGAAATAACAAAATTAAAAGAAAAACAAAAAAAACACCCAAACATTTAGTACCGGTTGGTGTTACCAACCGGTACTAATGTCCTACAAGCACCCGGGCCTGGCTCATGCCACGTGGTGGCACTTTAGCGCCGGTTCGTGACGAACCGGTACTAAAGAGGGGGGGGGGGACCTTTAGTCCCTACTCTTTAGTGCCGGTTGGCGAACCGACACTAAAGGCCGGTTCTGCACTAGTGGTGGTGACCCGCATCGACACTGTACTAGGCATGTGACAGTAATCCATCAGTGTGAACAGTAACTTCGTCCTGTCACATGTGTGAACTGTGGTTGGTTGCAAGCTTTGCACCTAGCAGGACTATTGGTGTACGATGAGCCGTGGAAAAGCACGATCTCAAGCTTGTGTTGTGTGCGTGGAGATCAATCAAGTCTCGTCTCAGTGGGTGAGAACTAATTGCTGGTCCTAATCTAGTTAATACTAGCACCATAAATATCTGATGGCTCATTTCAAGGAAAAAAGATCTTCAAAGATACCGTTCACTTCACAAAGCGCACCTTTCCGTCCTGTGAACATCAAGCAAAATGGCCGGTCTTCAGGCTTGTAATCATGTTATTAAGGCCATCTTTAAGGCGAACCTGGAAATCATCGTCCGGACCGTGCTGTCCGGACCGCAAAAGCCGTCCAATATTGTTCTGTCACTAGTAGAAAACAGGGCACTAGTCCCGGTTTCAGAGGGCCTTTAGTCCCGGTTCTGGAACCGGGACCAAAGGGTCAGGACTAAAGCTCAAAACCTTTAATCTCGGTTCGCTTACGAACCGGGACAGAAGGGGATCCACGTGGCCGCTGCGGGATGTCCAAGCAGGAGAACGTTTAGTCCCGGTTGGTAACACCAACCGAGATAAAAAGGCTGTCATGCGTCAGCAGCTCGTAGGCGCTGGGGTTTTTTTAAGAGAGGGGTGGGGGTTTTGGAGGGTTAATTTAGGGGTTTAATATTGTGTTAGCTAGCTAATAGAGAGAAGTGACCTCTCTTTGTCCGTGCTTGGTCGGTGCTAGCTACTATACATATAGAGAGAACTTGACACGCTAACTAGAGTAAGCAAATGAAGGAACCATTAATTACACAAGATCATCATGAACATATACATAGATAAGTGACCTCTCTTTCTCCGAGAGATTGGTCGAAAAAGAAGTTTTCGTACATCGACGCTACTACATATATACAATATAACATCTCTTACAATTCCTAACATCTAAAATCCATTTCAATTTCCACATGGTATTCTCCCTTCTCATTTATGACGTGGTCAAGAAAGAATCCCGTCAATTCCTCTTGAATTGCTCCTATACGATCATGTGGTAGGAGTTCATCCCGCATCTGCCACATCTAATTTAAAGAAGGGGGTCAATACATTCATATGAATGAAACTCAACACAAATGGTGGTAATAAAATAAAATTGTGAAAATTGTTGTTCACGTACTTCATATTGTTTTGCAGAGTAGCCCCGCTGAGAGGTCGCGTTGTAGATGAACTCGCAAACATAGTATCCACGTAAATTATTCCGGCCTTCCTGCCACAAGACCTTTACGAGAAATAGAGTTCAATCAAACTGATAATCAAGCACGATAATTGGTATTGATGAAACTAGAATCAATGGGAGATGCGTGGAACTAGCTAGTATTACTTATTTTCGGGTGTGTAAATCACAACTCCCTCGGCAGTCCTGGAACAATTTCGGTGAACTCGACAAAGAAAATAATTATTTGATATCAGGAAATGAACAAAAGTTGCCGATATGGTGCGATAATGATCGATTGAACTTATTTCTGGAGCATTGCAGTCATGTCCGCATAGTCCTGGGGATCTTTTCGTCTCGAGTCTAAGACAATTACTACTCCCCGGTCAAGCTTAATCTCTAGCAGAATAAAGTGGAAGCTGCGCACGTATGCGTAACTCATCAATTACATTACTATAATTAACCTCAAGTAAGCGAAACCGAATATGCACAAGACAGTAACACTCACTTGAAGTTGAAAGGAAAGAGTATTTTCCCTTTGTTTTGATTTCTAAGTAACGATTGTAGTAAGTTGTGCTCAGTATCTTTGACTCTGTTTTGAACCGACCATTCATTTATGGTACATATTTGGGTTAATGAACCCAATGTCATAGATTTTTTTTCATTCGATGATCTTCAATCTGCATAATATAGCGAGGATAATTATATACATGCAATGAAAGAGCTGAGCTATAGAGACTTAATTACAAAAGTAATACTTACAGACAGTAGAAAGTCATGAGTTGTTTGTCGATGGCGTCTTGATTGTATAACTGGAATAAATCCACAAATGAACAGGCAACTGATCAGTTCCAACAAGGTCGTGCTCTTCTTTAATTCCCAGCATCAAACTATCCTTCCCAGTCCCAGACTTTCAAGTATCCATGTACCATTCATGCAATCTTCGCATCATCGTTGTTAGAGGAGGATGATCAGGTTTGACGAGAGGCTTCCCGTACTCGTATCTGAAGATATCTACCTCTAACATTTCAAACTTTACATCATCGCTCAGGTAATCAGCAGGATTGGTACTGGGCATTAGCCCCGGATGATTAGCGACGATATAGCTAGACACCCTGCGGGCGGGGAGGGGGACACGTTTGCTTCGCTTGTTCGCCGAGCTGGGGAATTGTTTTCCCACTTCTTCATTGTGCAAATCTTGCATCACTGGAAGTACTTCCCGACCGCTGCGCTTCCTTATATGTCCTTTCAATAATGCGCTCATAGTTGGATTGCGGCGGAGGTGGTGCTGGTCGCTTAAGGGCATCCAGAGTGCGCTTCACTTTCACCGGATTTAACATTTCCTTCGGAGGTGGAGGTTTTCATGCAAAAGAGTCCCTCACTTGGGCAGCAGAGATGTCCGCGTTTTCCTTGCCGGTACTCTCAAATGGTAAATTTTCCGGAGCCTTGAGACATGGACCGTATTTGAATTGCTTTTCGCCTTTGCTTGTACTGCTAGCCGCCGGAGCGACGATGTCTCTCTTCCACTGTTGCTGACGCGGTGGAGTCCGCTGACACGCCAGAGGAGGCGGAGTGCTCCGACGCGCCGGAGGAGGCGGAGGAAGAGCCGGAGTGCCCTCACGCGCCGGAGGAGGCGGAGTGCTCTGACGCACCAGAGAAGGCGGAGGAGGAGGCGGAGTGCCCTGATCACTCGCTGGAGGAGGAGGCGGAGTGTCCTGACTCAGCAGAGGAGGAGGAGGAGGAGGCGTCCAGTTTGGAAGGTTGATGTACTCCTTCCTCCATAGACAAGTACTCCTTAAAGCATTCACCAGATGATTCTCCCCTTCACCTGTAGGGTAGTCAAGCTCCAGCTCCTCAAATCCCTCCATTATTTCATCCACCTTCACAACAGCATAGCCATGTGGAATCAAACAGCAATGAAATGTCCCCTTAGCTTCAGGAGGTGCAATAGAGCCGACAGCCGCCTTCAAAGCCAGGTTCGGCATTTCGTCATTAGCTCGATATTTTCAGCCTCCATGATACTATCCACGGGGTAGCGAGGAGCCATGAAATCACACTAAACGAGCTCCGGGGAAGCCATGCTGCTTCTCCGCTGAGATGGTGGGGTAGCTTCTGGGGCAGCGTCGAAGCAAGGATCTTCGTGCCACTGAGATGGTTGGCCGGTAGCTCGCTGGCTCTCAAGTTCCTCTAGCGCTGCTATTCTTGCATTGAGCTTCTCCATTTCGCTCGCTTCCACTTTTCTCTTTCTCTCTCAGCTTCTGTATCCACTGTTTTCAGGAAATCCATGCACCCACGAAACGCACCTGGTGTGCCTCTTGTTCGTCTAGGGTGCTCAGGATTGCGAGGGCCTCTTTCAGCTCGTCCTTCTCTCTGTCGGGAATGAATGTCCCTTCCTGTGCTGTCGTGATATATTTCTGAAGCTTCTTGATGGGTATTGCAAGTTGCTCGTCTGTCCAATGACACTCCCTAATTTTTGGGTGCAAAGTTCCCCCAACCCCGAAAAACCAAGTGCTTAAACGATCTGGCCAGTTCAATGTCGTTGGTTGGACCCCTTTAGCAAGCAGGTCTTGCTCAACTTTGTCGTACAACGGCCAGGCTTTGTAGTAGCCACCTGACCCCGTGTGATGGTGACACTTCTTCGTTGCAACATTATTCTTGTTTGTCGCTGACCTTTTTAGACCCTTCTCCGATTCTTGAGGCCACAAATGCGGGCCAGTGATCTCTTATGTTCTCATATCGACCGGTGAATTCTGGAGTCTTCACTTTGTCGACAAACTTTGTGTTCAACTCTTTGTTCCAGTTCCTGAATTGAACTGCCATCCTCTTAAGAGCAAACGCCTTGAACTTTGGCTCTATAACTGGGTTATTTGGAACCTCCTCTGGCGGGAGGCTGAATTTTTTATTAGTGAGGTCCAAAGACCACCTTTCAGTCTATCCTGGACATAAGAAACTTCAGGGTCGTCCTTACTCTTATTCCATTGCTGGATGCTTATCGGGACGCTCTCCCTAACAATAGCTCCGCTCTGACATACAAATGTGTCCTTGGTCCTCTTGGGAGCAATCGGTTGGCCATCGTCCGTGATTTCTGTGATCATGAACCTTTCATCCTGGTGCAACCTTTTCTTCAGGCCTCGTCTGCTTACGGAAGTTTGGCTCGATCCGGAGGGCTATAAAAGAAGAAAGAAGCATTAATATATGTACATACCAAAACAATTAATGCATCAAAAGTCAGCACAGGCTTAATTAACATATATACCTCGCCGGACTTTGCAGCAGCTCCCTCCTCCATTCGGTCACCGGAGCCGTCATCATGATCTCCTTCCTCCGCCATTCGGTCACCGGAGCCGTCATCATGATCTCCTTCCTCCACCATTTTGTCACCGGAGTTGTCATCATCTCCTTCCTCCTCCATTGTTGGATTACCAGAGACGTCATCCTCTCCTTCCCGACCATCGGTGTCGTTGAGAAACGACAAGGGATCAGCTCCGTCGCGGATTATATCCCCCAACAACTCTTCTTTTTCCAAGTCTCTGTCCATGGTTTCTGCAAAATATTACAACATGGCAATATATACAAACATGAGAGATGGATATATTAATGGCAAACATAGACCTAGCTAATATCACAACAATGACTCATATGCATATACGAGCAATGGATTAGTTGCGGACCGCCTCTCTCATGCATGTCCGACGTCCCCCTCATGTCGAAGTTATTGGGCCGGGGTTATACTTTCAAGGTTTGGGTGGCCTCAATATATCTAGACTTGTTCCGGTTTGGGGTGGCCTCGAAAACGCTTTTTCAGTCCCAGTTTGGGTGGATTCGAGAGTTGGACGGGTGAGAGGGGGTTGATCGACGTCCGACCTCATGTTGAAGTTACCGTAGTTTTCTTCTAGGGGTTTGGGTGGCCTCGAGAGTTTGTCGGGTAGGGGCGAGAGGGGGTAGGAGATCCACAATACTTTTTTCTAGGGTTTGGGTGGCATCGAGAGTTGGTCGCCCGATATATCCACCACGATATAAAATGATACATAGATGACAACAATCCTTTATTAGAAAGCAAACCCGATATCCGACATATCTACATATCTTCCGATATATCTAGACTTGTTTTTTTGATATATCTAGACTTGTTCCGGTTTGGGGTGGCCTCGACAACGTTTTTTCAGTCCCGGTTTGGGTGGAGTCGAGAGTTGGTCGGGCGAGAGGGGGTTGATCGAGCATGGCATTGAAGTACATGTTGGAAATATGCCCTAGAGGCAATAATAAATTAGTTATTATTATATTTCCTTGTTCATGATAATCTTTTATTACCCATGCTATAATTGTATTAATAGGAAACTCAGATACATGTGTGGGTACATAGACAACACCATGTCCCTAGTAAGCCTCTAGTTGACTAGCTCGTTGATCAATAGATTGTTACGGTTTCTGGCCATGGACATTGGATGTCGTTGATAACGGGATCACATCATTAGGAGAATGATGTGATGGACAAGACCCAATCCTAAGCCTAGCACAAAGATCGTAGTTCGTATGCTAAAGCTTTTCTAATGTCAAGTATCATTTCCTTAGACCATGAGATTGTGAAACTCCCGGATACCGTAGGAATGCTTTGGGTGTACCAAACGTCACAACGTAACTGGGTGGCTATAAAGGTGCACTATGGTATCTCCGAAAGTGTGCATTGGGTTGGCACAAATCGAGACTGGATTTGTCACTCCGTAAACGGAGAGGTATCTGGGCCCACTCGGTAGGTCATCATCATAATGTGCACAATGTGACCAAGGGGTTGATCACGGGATGATGTGTTACGGAACGAGTAACGAGACTTGCCGTAACGAGATTGAACAAGGTATTGGTATACCGACGATCGAATCTCGTGCAAGTATAATACCGCTAGACAAAGGGAATTGTATACGGGATTGATTGAGTCCTTGACATCGTGGTTCATCCGATGAGATCATCGTGGAACATGTGGGAGCCAACATGGGTATCCAGATCCCGCTGTTGGTTATTGGCTGAACGTCTCGGTCATGTCTGCATGATTCCCGAACCCGTAGGGTCTACACACTTAAGGTTCGATGACGCTAGGGTTATAAAGGAAGTTTGTATGTGGTTACCGAATGTTGTTAGGAGTCCCGGATGAGATCCCGGACGTCACGAGGAGTTCCGGAATGGTCCGGAGGAAAATAATTTATATATAGGAAGTCTTATTTTGGTCGCCGGAAAAGTTTCACGCGTTATCGGTATTGTACCGGGAGTGCCGAAAGGGGTCCGAGGGTCCACCGGGGGGGTCCACCTACCCCGGGGGGCCACATGGGCGGTAGGGGGTGCGCCCTGGCCTATATGGGCCAAGGGCACCAGCCGCAAGAGGCCCATGCGCCAAGATATAAGAAAAAGGGGAGAGTCCTAAAAGCGGAAGGCTCCTCCGAGGTGCCTTGGGGAGGATGGACTCCTCCCCCCCTCTTGGCCGCACCCCTTCCTTGGAGGAAGGGGCAAGGCTGCGCCCTTCCCCCCTCGCTGGCACCGATATAAAGGGAGGGGAGGGAGGGTGGCCGCACACAAGCCCCGGGCGCCTCCCTCCCTCCCGTGACACCTCCTCCTCTTCCACAGTGCTTGGCGAAGCCCTGCAGGATTGCAGCGCTCCTCCACCACCACCACGCCCGTTGTGCTGCTGCTGGATGGAGTCTTCCTCAACCTCTCCCTCTCTCCTTGCTGGATCAAGGCATGGGAGACGCCACCGGCTGTACGTGTGTTGAACGCGGAGGTGCCATCCGTTCGACACTAGGATCTCCGGTGATTTGGATCACGACGAGCACGACTCCTTCAACCCCGTTCTCTTGAACGCTTCCGCTTAGCGATCTACAAGGGTATGTAGATGCACTCTCCTTCCCCTCATTGCTGGTTTCTCCATAGATAGATCTTGGTGACACGTAGGAAAATTTTGAATTTCTGCTACGTTCCCCTACAGTGGTATCAGAGCTAGGTCTATTGCGTAGATTCTTTGCACGAGTAGAACACAAAGTAGTTGTGGGCGCTGATGATGTTCAATATGCTTACTGTTACTAGTCCAATCTTGTTTCGACGGTATTGTGGGATGAAGCGGCCCGGACCGACCTTACACGCATTTTACGTGAGACAGGTTCCACCGACTGACATGCACTTGGTGCATAAGGTGGCTAGCGGGTGCCAGTCTCTCCCACTTTAGTCGGAACGGATTCGATGAAAAGGGTCCTTATGAAGGGTAAATAGCAATTGGCATATCACGTTGTTGTTTTATGAGGTAAGAAACTTCTTGCTAGAAACCCATAGCAGCCACGTAAAACATGCAAACAACAATTAGAGGACGTCTAACTTGTTTTTGCAGGGTATGCTATGTGATGTGATATGGCCAAGAAGAATGTGATGAATGATATGTGATGTATGAGATTGATCATGTTCTTGTAATAGGAATCACGACTTGCATGTCGATGAGTATGACAACCGGCAGGAGCCATAGGAGTTGTCTTAATTTATTGTATGACCTGCGTGTCATTGAACAAACGCCATGTAATTACTTTTACTTTATTGCTAATCGGTAGCCATAGTAGTAGAAGTAATAAGTTGGCGAGACAACTTCATGGAGACACGATGATGGAGATCATGATGATGGAGATCATGGTGTCATGCCGGTGACGATGATGATCATGGAGCCCTGAAGATGGAGATCAAAAGGAGCAAAATGATATTGGCCATATCATGTCACTATTTGATTGCATGTGATGTTTATCATGTTTATGCATCTTATTTGCTTAGAATGACGGTAGTAAATAAGATGATCCCTCATTAAAATTTCAAGAAAGTGTTCCCCCTAACTGTGCACCGTTGCGAAAGTTCATCGTTTCGAAGCACCACGTGATGATCGGGTGTGATAGATTCTTTTGTTCACATACAACGGGTGTAAGCCAGATTTACACATGTGAAACACTTAGGTTAACTTGACGAGCCTAGCATGTACATACATGGCCTCGGAACACAAGAGACCGAACGGTCGAGCATGAGTCGTATGGAGGATACGATCAACATGAAGATGTTCACCGATGATGACTAGTCCGTCTCACGTGATGATCGGACACGGCCTAGTTGACTCGGATCATGTAATCACTTAGATGACTAGAGGGATGTCTATTTGAGTGGGAGTTCATGAGATGAACTTAATTATCCTGAACATAGTCAAAAGATCTTTGCAAATTATGTCGTAAGCTCGCGCTTTAGTTCCACTGTTTAGATATGTTCCTAGAGAAAATATAGTTGAAAGTTGACAGTAGCGATTATGCGGACAGAAGAAAGCTTATGTCCTTAATGCACCGCTCAGTGTGCTCAACCCCAAACATCGTCTGTGGATGTTGCGAACATCGGACATACACGTTTTGATAACTACGTGATAGTTTAGTTAAATGGTTTAGAGTTGAGGCACCAAAGACGTTTTTCGAAACGTCGCGGAACATATGAGATGTTTCGAGGGCTGAAATTGGGATTTCAGGATCGTGCCCACGTCAAGAGGTATAAGACCTCCGACGATTTTCTTAGCCTGCAAACTAAGGGAGAAAAGCTCAATCGTTGAGCTTGTGCTCAGATTGTCTGAGTGCAACAATCACTTGAATCGAGTAGGGGTTGATCTTCCAGAGATAGTGATGTTTCTCCAAAGTCATTGCCACCAAGCTGCTACAGCTTCGTGATGAACTATAACAAATCAGGGATAAATATGATGATCCTTGAGATATTCCCGATGTTTGACACCGCGAAAGTAGGAATCTAGAAGGAGCATCAATTATTGATGGTTGGTGAAACCACTAGTTTCAAGAAGGGCAAGGGCAAGAAGGGATACTTCATGAAACAGCAAATCAGCTGCTGCTCTAATGAAGAAACCCAAGGTTGAACCCAAACCCGAGACTAAGTGCTTCTGTAATAAGGGGAACAACCACTAGGAGGAGGATGACTCCTCCTTGGCGTGCCCCCAAGGGTCGGCCGGCCTCCCCCCTTGCTCCTTTATATATGGGGGCAGGGGGGCACCCTAGAACACACAAGTTGATCTTCGTGATCGTTCCTTAGCCGTGTGCGGTGCCCCCCTCCACCATATTCCACCTCGGTCATATCGTTGCAGTGCTTAGGCGAAGCCTTGCGCCGGTAGAACATCATCATCGTCACCACGCCCGTCGTCTTGTGGAACTCATCCCCGACACCCTGTTGGATCGGAGTCCGGGGATCGTCATCGAGCTGAACGTGTGCTGAACTCGGAGGTGCCGTACGTTCGGTACTTGGATCGGTCGGATCGTGCAGACGTACGACTACATCAACCGCGTTATTCTAACGCTTCCGCTTTCGGTCTCACGAGTGCGTGGACAACACTCTCCCCTCTCGTTGCTATGCATCACCATGATCTTGCATGTGCGTAGGAAATTTTTGAAATTACTACGTTCCCCAACAGTGGCATCCGAGCCCAGGTTTTATGCGTTGATGTTATATGCACGAGTAGAACACAAGTGAGTTGTGGGCGATACAAGTCATACTGCTTACCAGCATGTCATACTTTGGTTCGGCGGTATTATTGGATGAAGCAGCCGGGACCGACATTACGCGTACGCTACGCGAGACTGGTTCTACCTACGTGCTTTGCACACAGGTGGCTGGTGGGTGTCAGTTTCTCCAACTTTAGTTGAACCGAGTGTGGCTACGCCCGATCCTTGCGAAGGTTAAAACAACACTAACTTGACGAACTATCGTTGTGGTTTTAATGCGTAGGTAAGAACGGTTCTTGCTCATCCCGTAGCAGCCACGTAAAACTTGCAACAACAAAGTAGAGGACGTCTAACTTGTTTTTGCAGGGCATGTTGTGATGTGATATGGTCACGACATGATGCTATATTTTATTGTATGAGATGATCATGTTTTGTAACCGAGTTATCGGCAACTGGCAGGAGCCATATGTTTGTCGCTTTATTGTATGAAATGCAAATGCCCTGTAATTGCTTTACTTTATCACTAAGCGGTAGCGATAGTCGTAGAAGCAATAGTTGGCGAGGCGACAACGATGCTACGATGGAGATCAAGGTGTCGCTACCGGTGACGATGGTGATCATAATGACGGTTGCCGGAGATGGAGATCACAAGCACAAGATGATGATGGCCATATCATATCACTTATATTGATTGCATGTGATGTTTATCCTTTATGAATCTTATCTTGCTTTTGATTGACGGTAGCATTTTAAGATGATCTCTCACTAATTATCAAGAAGTGTTCTCCACGAGTATGCACCGCTGCCAAAGTTCGTCATGCCCGCACACCACGTGATGATCGGGTGTGATAAGCTCTACGTCCATCTACAACGGGTGCAAGCCAGTTTTGCACACGCGAATACTCAGTTAACTTGACGAGCCTAGCATATGCAGATATGGCCTCGGAACACGGAGACCGAAAGGTCGAGCGTGAATCATATAGTAGATATGATCAACATAGCGATGTTCACCATTGAAAACTACTCCATCTCACGTGATGATCGGTTATGGTTTAGTTGATTTGGATCACGTGATCACTTAGATGACTAGAGAGATGTCTGTCTAAGTGGGAGTTCTTAAGTAATATGATTAATTGAACTTAAATTTATCATGAACTTAGTCCTGGTAGTATTTTGCAAATTATGTTGTAGATCAATAGCTCGCGTTGTTGCTTTCATATGTTTATTTTGATATATTCCTAGAGATAAATTGTGTTGAAAGATGTTAGTAGCAATGATGCGGATTGGATCCGTGATCTGAGGTTTATCCTCATTGCTGCACAGAATAATTATGTCCTTAATGCACCGCTAGGTGACAGACCTATTGCAGGAGCAGATGCAGACGTTATGAACGTTTGGCTAGCTCAATATGATGACTACTTGATAGTTTAGTGCACCATGCTTAACGACGTAGAATCGGGACTTCAAAGACGTTTTGAACGTCATGGACCATATGAGATGTTCATGGAATTGAAGTTAATATTTCAAGAAAATACCCAAGTTGAGATATATGAAGTCTCCAACAAGTTCTATAGCTAAAAGATGGAGGAGAATCGCTCAATTAGTGAGCATGTGCTCAGATTGTCTGGGTACTACAATCGCTTGAATCCAGTGGGAGTTAATCTTCCAGATAAGATAGTGATTGACAGAGTTCTCTAGTCACGATCACCAAGTTACTAGAACTTCGTGATGAACTATAGTATGCAAGGGATGACGAATATGATTCCCGAGCTCTTTGTGATGTTGAAATTGATGAAGGTAGAAATCAAGAAAGAGCATCAAGTGTTGATGATTGACAAGACCACTAGTTTCAAGAGAAGGGCAAAGGGAAAGAAAGGGAACTTCAAGTAGAATGACAAGCAAGTTGTCACTCCTGCGAAGAAGCCCAAAGCTGGACCAAAGCCTGCAACTGAGTGCTTACACTACAAAGGAAATGGTCACTGGAAGCGAAAATGCCCTGAATATTTGGTGGATAAGAAGGATGGCAAATTGAACAAGGGTATATTTGATATACAGGTTATTGATGTGTGCCTTACTAGTGTTTATAGTAGCCCCTGTGTATTTGATACTTGTTCGGTTGCTAAGATTAGTAACTCGAAACAGGAGTTACAGAATAAACAGAGACTAGTTGAAGGGGAAGTGACGATGAGTGTTAGAAGTAGTTCCAAGATTGATATGATCATCATCATACACTCCCTATATTTTCGAGATTAGTGTTAAACCTAATAAATGTTATTTGGTGTTTGCATTGAGCATAAATATGATAAGATCATGTTTATTGCGATATGATTACTCATTTAAGATAGAGAATAAATTGTTATTCTGTTTACATGAATAAAACCTTCTATGGTCATACACCCAATGGTGATGGTTTATTGAATCTTGATCATAGTGATACACATATTCATAATGTTGATGCCAAAAGATGCAAAGTTAATAATGATAGTGCAACTTATTTGTGGCACTGCCGTTTGGGCCATATCGGTGTAAAGCGCATGAAGAAACTCCATAAAGATGGATTTTCGGAATCACTTGGTTATGAATCATTTGATGCTTGCGAACCGTGCCTTTTGGGCAAGATGACTAAAACTCCGTTCTCCGGAACAATGGAACGAGCTACTAACTTGTTGGAAATAATACATACCGACGTATGCGGTCCAATGAGTGTTGATGCTCGTGGCAAGGTATCGTTATTTTCTGACCTTCACAGATGATTTGAGCAGATATGCGTATATCTATTTAATGAAGCACAAGTCTGAAACATATGAAAAGTTCAAAGAATTTTGGAGTGAAGTGGAGAATCATCATAACAAGAAAATAAAAAGTTTCTACAATCTGATCGTAGAGAAGAATATTTGAGTTACGAGTTTGGCCTTCATTTTAAACAATGTGGAATAGTTTCACAACTCAAGCCACATGGAACACCACATCGTAACGGTGTGTCCGAACGTCGTAACCGCACTTTATTGGATATGGTGCAATCTATGATGTATCTTACCGATTTACCACTATTGTTTTGGGGTTATGCATTAGAGATAGCTGCATCCACTTTAAATAGGGCACCATCTAAATCCGTTGAGACGACACCGTATGAACAATGGTTTAGCAGTAACCCTAAGCTGTCGTTTCTTAAAGTTTGGAGTTGCGATCCTTATGTGAAAAAGGTTTCAACCTGATAAGCTCAAACCCAAATCGGAGAAATGCGTCTTCACAGAATACCCAAAGGAAACTGTTGGGTACACCTTCTATCACAGATCCGAAGGCAAAACATTCGTTGCTAAGAATGGATCCTTTCTAGAGAAGGAATTTCTCTCGAAAGAAGTGAGTGGGAGGAAAGTAGAGCTTGATAAGGTAATTTGTACCTTCTCCCGAATTGGAAAGTAGTTCATCACAGAAATCAGTTCCAGTGATTCCTACACCAATTAGTGAGGAAGCTAATGATGATGATCATGAAACTTCAGATCAAGTTACTACCGAACCTCGTAGGTCAACCAGAGCAAGATCCGCAGCAGAGTGGTATGGTAATCCTATTCTAGAAGTTATGTTACTAGACCATGATAAACCTACGAACTATGAGGAAGCGATGATGAGCCCAGATTCCGTGAAATGGCTTGAGGTCATGAAATCTGAGATGGGATCCATGTATGAGAACAAAGTGTGGACTTTGGTGGAGTTGCCCGATGATCGGCAAGCCATATTGTATAAATGGATCTTCAAGAGGAAGACAGATGCTGATAGTAGTGTTACTATCTACAAAGTTCGACTTGTCACAAAAAGGTTTTCGACAAGTTCAAGGTGTTGACTACAATGAGATTTTCTCAACTGTAGCGATGCTTAAGTTTGTCCGAATCATGTTAGCAAGTGCCACATTTTATAAAATCTGGCAAATGGATGTCAAAACTGCATTCCTTAATGGTTTTCTTAAAGAAGAGTTGTATATGATGCAACCAGAAGGTTTTTTCAATCCCAAAGGTGCTAACAAAATGTGCATGCTCCAGCGATCCATCTATGGATTGGTGCAAGCATCTTAGAGTTGGAATATACACTTTGATAAGTTGATCAAAGCATATAGTTTTATATAGACTTGCGGTGAAGCCTGTATTTACAATAAAGTGAGTGGGAGCACTACCGCCTTTCTGATAAATATATGTGAGTAACATATTGTTGATCAGAAATGATGTAGAATTTTTCTGAAAAGCACAAAGGAGTATTTGAAAGGAGTTCTTTAAAAGAAAGACCTTAGTAAAGCTGCTTACATATTGAGCATCAAGATCTATTGAGATAGATCAAGACGCTTGATAAGTTTTTTCAATAAGTACATACGTTGTCAAGATTTTGAAGTAGTTCAAAATGGAACAGTCAAAGAAAGAGTTCTTGCCTGTGTTGCAAAGGTGTGAAATTGAGTAAGACTCAAATCCCGACCACGACAGAAAACAGAAAAGAGAATGGAAGTCATTCCCTATGCCTCAGTCATAGGTTCTATAAAGTATGCTATGCTATGTACCAGACCTATTGTATACCTTGCTCTGAATTTGCAAAGGGAGTACAATAGTGATCTAGGAGTAGATCACTGGACATTGGTCAAGAATATCCTTAGTGAGGACTAAGGAAATATTTCTCGATTATGGAGGTGATAAAAGAGCCCGTCGTAAAGAGTTACATCGGTGCAAGCTTTCACATCGATCCAGGTGACTCTAAGTCTCAATCTGGATACATATTGAAAGTGGGAGCAATTAGCTAGAGTAGCTCCGCGAGCATTGTAGACATAGAATATTTGCAAAATACATACGACTCTGAATGTGACAGACCCGTTGACTAAGCTTCTCTCACGAGCAAAACATGATCACACCTTATTACTCTTTGGGTGTTAATCACATAGCAATGTGAACTAGATATTGACTCTAGTAAACCTTTTGGGTGTTGGTCACATGACGATGTGAACTATGGGTGTTAATCATATACAGATATGAATATTGGTGTTAAATCACATGGCGATGTGAACTAGATTATTGACTCTAGTGCAAGTGGGAGACTGAAGGAAATATGCCCTAGAGGCAATAATAAAGTTATTATTTATTTCCTTATTTCATGATAAGAGTTTATTATTCATGCTATAATTGTATTAACCGGAAACATAATACATGTGTGAATACATAGACAAACTTAATGTCACTAGTATGCCTCTACTTGACTAGCTCATTAATCAAAGATGGTTATGTTTCCTAACCATAGACATGAGTTGTCATTTGATTAACGGGATCACATCATTAGTAGAATGATGTGATTGACATGACCCATTCCGTTAGCTTAGCACTTGATCGTTTAGTATGTTGATATTGCTTTCTTCATGACTTATACAAAGTTCCTACAACTATGAGATTATGCAACTCCCGTTTACCGGAGGAACACTTTGTGTGCTACCAAACTTCACAACGTAATTGGGTGATTATAAAGGTGCTCTACAGGTGTCTCCGAAGGTACATGTTGGTTTGGTGTATTTCAAGATTAGGTTTTGTCACTCCGATTGTCGGAGAGGTATCTCTGGGCCCTCTCGGTAATGCACATCACTATAAGCCTTGCAAGCAATGTGGCCAATGAGTTGGTTACGAAATGATGCATTATGGAATGAGTAAAGAGACATCGAGGTAACGAGATTGAAACTAGGTATTGGATACCGACGATCGAATCTCGGGCAAATAACATACCAATGACAAAAGGAACAACGTATGTTGTTATGCGGTTTGACCGATAAAGATCTTCGTAGAATATGTAGGAGCCAATATGAGCATCCAGGTTCCGCTATTGGTTATTGACCGGAATCAGTTCTAGGTCATGTCTACATAGTTCTCGAACCCGTAGGGTCCGCATTAACTTAACGTTACGATGACAGTTTTATTATGAGTTTATAAGTTTTGATGTACCGAAGGTTGTTCGCAGTCCCGGATATGATCACGGACATGACGAGGAGTCTCGAAATGGTCGAGACATAAAGATTGATATATTGGACGACTATATTCGGACACCGGAAGTGTTCCGGGTGATTTCAGAGAAAACCGGAGTGCCGGAGGGTTACCGGAACCCCCCCGGGAGGGTGATTTCCCTCTCCCTCTCCCCCTTCCTTTCCCCCTCCTAGTAGGAGTAGGAAAGAGGGAGTCCTACTCCTACTAGGAGGAGGACTCCTCCTCCTTGGCGCGCCCCCAAGGGTCGGCCGGCCTCCCCCCTTGCTCCTTTATATACGGGGGCAGGGGGCACCCTATAACACACAAGTTGATCTTCGTGATCGTTCCTTAGCCGTGTGCGGTGCCCCCCTCCACCATATTCCACCTCGGTCATATCGTTGCAGTGCTTAGGCAAAGCCCTGCGTCGGTAGAACATCATCATCGTCACCACGCCGTCGTGCTGACTGAACTCAGCCCCGACACCCTGCTGGATCGGAGTCCGGGGATCGTCATCGAGCTGAACGTGTGCTGAACTCGTAGGTGCCGTATGTTCGGTACTTGGATCGGTCGGATCGTGAAGACGTACGACTACATCAACAACGTTATTTTAACGCTTCCGCTTTCGGTCTACGAGGGTACATAGACAACACTCTCCCCTCTCATTGCTATGCATCACCATGATCTTGCGTGTGCGTAGGAAATTTTTGAAATTTCTACGTTCCCCAACAAGAACATGTTTAAAACATCATGGCAAGATTGCAAATGATAACAGGTTTTCAGACTCGGTGGAATTTACTGGACATGGCAGAAACAAAATTAAGTACGCATGTTTGCAAGCTTATTAACTCAACACACAACATATCATGGCATACAAATACAACCAACAGTAAGATGGCATGTTTGTGCATCTACTCATGTCAAGAATATGGTTATATGATGCACAAAACACTGACTATGCACTTTGCAAAAATGAATTTACTACTAAAGTAGGCCAAAATTGAGAGCATGAAAAGAACAAGCTAAAGTAGGCCAAAATTGCAAACAAGGGCATGTATGGATAGAGCATAACATGGTTTCAAAAAATGATTACTGAACATCTTCCAAATATGCATAGATTTGATGGTAGCATCAAGTAAACATGGCAACATAATATAACATATTCAGACTTTGCATGGCTTGTGCTAGTCACCACGGGGCGTATCATAAGAATGGATCACATCGTTGCAAAGATGACATGATTATGCTCCTAAAACTTGTAGGCATGTTACTCAAAAGAGAATCACACAAAATGCTATGAAAAAGATAAAATGACATGTTACAACAGTTTTCTGCACTTAATATCATTTAGCACATTTGCAACAATGATAATGGAATCAAGATGAATTCTAACATGAATGAAAATGCAACCATCGTGTAGAGCATGAAGAGCAGACCATTTTGCCATATTACACACTCCAACCGGATCAACATGTGCAACGTTACAGCAAGTTCAAAATGCACATATGATGTTTACTGCAGAAAAGACTTGGACGTTTTAGACAGATCCGAGCGTCAAATTACATCCATATCCATACATCAACATATGTTCTTAAGCGCGCGGCGGCGGCGGCAAAGCAGAGCGTGCGGTGGCAACGGCGGCAACCACAGCATGCGGGGGAGGCGTCGGGGCAGGGGCTCACTGGAGGGCCGACAGGCGGCGAGGGGAGCGCGCGGGGAAGGTGTCGGGGTAGGGGCGCGGCGACGGCGACCTCGGGGCGGCTCGGGGAGGCGACGGTGACTTCGGGGAGGGGCGCAGCAATGATGTCGATCGGGGCAGCTCGGCAACGGCGAGGACGGCAAGGAGGCCCGACGAGAGTGAGTGCGTCGGCGTTGAGGGCAGTAGGAGCGGCCTGGCGGCTTCGTCTAGAGAAGAATGGCGGGTAGGGGAAATTTCCCAAGTCCTGGGTTATATAGCAACCACCTTTAGTCCCGGTTAGTGGCACCAACCGAGACTAATGGCCCCCTTTAGTCCCGCTTGGTGCCACAAACCGGGACCAAAGGTCAAGTTCCAGCAGCCCAAAGGGCGGGAAGCAGAGACCGTTGGTCCCGGTTGGTGGCACGAACCGGGACCAAAGGGAGGCAATGGTCCCGGTTGGTGGCACGAATCGGGACCAAAGGTAGGCATTGGTCCCGGTTCGAGCCACCAAGCAGGACCAATAGCATGTGCCTGGCACAGCCACGGTGCGGTGGATGTTTAGTCCCACCTCGCTAGCTAAGAGGCATCGGGACTAGTTTATAAGCGCACCCGCGTCTTCCCAGTTGAGCTCCTCCCAATTGCAGGCTTACGGACCTAAACACACTGAATCTCCATGTGGGCATACTGGGCCTTCCGCGGGCCTGAATCCTGGCCCAACTAGCTGGTTGGGTTTCTAGTCGTATTCAGGCTGTGGTGGCCTAGTAGGCGGCATTTTTTTTAAAAATTCCAGTTTTTTGTTTTGTTTTGTGCTTTATTAATTTTCTTTTGTTTCTACTTACAACTAAACACTTACAATTTCTCAGTGATTCTTTTTGCTTTTAGGTCACAAAAATTATAAACTTTCTGTTAGTGCCATTAGTTTTCAAATTTGAATAGTTTAACTTTGAACTCTTTTAAATTTGTGTGAATCACTAGTTTGTGAATAACTTGACTATAAAAATAGATTCTAGAACTTTTTCTCTGCCATATTTATTATTCCCTTTATATTAGAAGAGAAGCCAAACGGGACCTTCATACCTAGCAGGCATTCAAAGAAGATTTCCTTCTCTTCTTTGGTAAGAGCATAGCTGGCAGGACCTTCATACTGCTTTGGAGGCATGCCGTCTTTTTCGTGAACACGTTGCTAGTCCTTCCGTGCGTCAGTGATACGTCTCCAACGTATCTACAATTTTTGATTGTTCCATGCTATTACATTACCCATTTTGAATGTTTATGGGCTTTACTTTACACTTTTATATCATTTTTGGGACTAACCTACTAACCGGAGGACTAGCCCGAATTGCTATTTTCTTGCCTATTTCAGTGTTTCGAAGAAAAGGAATATCAAACGAAGTCCAAACGGAATGAAACCTTCGGGAGCGATCTTTTCAGAACAAACGCAATCCAGGAGACTTGGAGTGGACTTCAAGAAGTCAACGAGGCAGCCACGAGGGTGCCCGGCGCGCCCTAAGGGGGTGGGCGCGCCCCTCACTAATACGTCTCCGTCGTATCTATAATTTTTGATTGTTCCATGCCAATATTATTCACTTTCATATACTTTTTGGCAACTTTTTATATTATTTTTGGGACTAACATATTGATCCAGTGCCCAGTGCCAGTTCCTGTCTGTTGCATGTTTTATGTTTCACAGAATATCCATATCAAACGGAATCCAAACGGGATAAAAACGGACGGAGCTTATTTTTGGAAAATATGGAAAATTCCAGAAGAAAAATCCACGCGAGATGGTGCCCGAGGTGGTCACGAGGCAGGGGGCGCGCCCCTCCCCCCGGGCGCGCCGCCTACCCTCATGAGCCCACCGTAAGGCGGTTGATGCTCTTCTTTTGCCGCAAGAAAGATAATATTCGGAAAAAAATCTGGGCGAAGGTTTCAGGCCAATCAGAGTTACATATCTCCATATATACGCGAAACGGTGAAACAGAGCTAGAACAGAACGCAGAAACAGAGAGATAGATCCAATCTCGGAGGGGCTCGCGCCCCTCCCAAGCCATGGGAGCCAAGGACCAGAGGGGAAACCCTCCTCCCATCTAGGGAGGAGATCAAGGAAGAGGAAGAAGGAGGGGGGCTCTCCCCCCCTCGCTCCCGGTGGCGCCGGAACACCGCCTGGGGCCATCATCATCACCACGATCTTTACCAACACCTCCGCCATGTTCACCAACATCTCCATCACCTTCCCCCCTCTATCTACAGCGGTCCACTCTTCCGCAACCCGCTGTACCCTCTTCTTGAACATGGTGCTTTATGCTTCATATTATTATCCAATGATGTGTTGCCATCCTATGATGTCTGACTAGATTTCTGTTGTCCTATTGGTGATTGATGAATTGCTATGATTGGTTTGAGTTGCATATTTTATTGGTGCTGTCCTATTGTTCCCTCCGTGTCGCGCAAGCGTGAGGGATTCCCGCTGTAGGGTTTGCAATATGTTTATGATTTGCTTATAGTGGGTTGCGTGAGTGACGAAAACACAAACCCGAGTAAGTAGGTTGTTTACGTATGGGATAAAGGGGACTTGATACTTTAATGCTATGGTTGGGTTTTACCTTAATGAATCTTTAGTAGTTGAGGATGCTTGATAGAGTTCCAATCATAAGTGCATATGATCCAAGTAGAGAAAGTATGTTAGCTTATGCCTCTCCCTCAAATAGAATTGCAATAGTGATTACCGGTCTAGTAAGATAGTCAGTTGCCTAGGGACAATTCCACAACTCCTATCACCACTTTTCCACACTCGCCATATTTACTTTAGTTGTGTCTTTACCTTAACAGCCCCTGGTTTTATTTTCGTGCTCTTTACTTTCTTGCAAGCTTACCCGAAAACACCTACAAAGTACTCCTAGTTTCATACTTGTTTCCTAGAAAGTTTAACGCCAAGCGTCATGAGAGTTGTATCGGTGGTCGGCGTAACTGGAGGGAATATTTGTTCTACCTTTAACTCCTCGTTGTGTTCGACACTCTTACTTATCGAAAGAGGCTACAATTGATCCCCTATACTTGTGGGTTATCACCCACCCTCGTGGGCCCCTTGTGGCTCAACCGACCAACTTCTTCCTCCTATATATATCCACGTACCCTGAAAACATCCAGGAGAACCACGAAAACCTAATTCCACCGCTGCAACCTTCTGTATCCGCGAGATCCCATCTTGGAGCCTTTGCCGGCGCTCCGCCGGAGGGGGAATCGACCATGGAGGGCCTCTACATCATCTCCAAGGCCTCTCCGATGAGTTGTGAGTATTTTACCACAGACCTTCGGGTACATAGTAATTAGCTAGATGGCTTCTTCTCTCCCTTTGAATCTCAATACAAAGTTCTCCTCGATCTTCTTGGAGATCTATTCGATGTAACTCCTTTTGCGGTGTGTTCGTCGAGATCCGATGAATTGTGGGTTTATGATCAAGTTTATCTATGAAAAATATTTGAATCTTCTCTGAATTCTTTTATGTGTGATCAGTTATCTTTGCAAGTCTCTTCGAATTATCAGTTTGGTCTGGCCCACTAGATTGATCTTTCTTGCAATGGGGGAAGTGCTTAGCTTTGGGTTCAATCTTGCGGTGTCCTTTCCCAGTGACAGCAGGGCAGCAAGGCACGCATTGTATTGTTGCCATCGAGGATAAAAATATGGGGTTTATATCATATTGCATGAGTTTATCTCTCTACATGATGTCATCTTTCTTAATTCGTTACTCTGTTCTTTTGAACTTAATACTCTAGATGCAGGTAGGAGTCGGTCGATGTGTGGAGTAATAGTAGTAGATGTAGAATCATTTCGATCTACTTGTCATGGAAGTGATGCCTATATACATGATCATGCCTAGATATTCTCATAACTATGCACTTTTCTATCAATTGCTCGACAGTAATTTGTTCACCCCAGGTCTATCTTTTATCATACAAGTTTCCCATCTACTTTTATTTGCATCTTTTACTTTCCAATCTATATCATAAAAATACCAAAAATATTTATCTTATCTTATTATCTCTACCAGATCTCACTTTTGCAAATTACCGTGAAGGGATTGACAACCCCTTTATCGTGTTGGTTGCGAGGTTCTTGGTTGTTTGTGTAGGTTCGTGGGACTTTTGAGGAGCCTCCTACTGGATTGATACCTTGATTCTCAAAAACTGAGGGAAATACTTATGCTACTTTGCTGCATCACCCTTTCCTCTTCAAGGGAAAACCAACGCAGTGCTCAAGAGGTAGCAAGAAGGATTTCTGGCGCTGTTGCCGAGGAGGTCTTCGCTCAAGTCAAGACATAGCAAGTACCCATCATAAACTCATCTCCCTCGCATTACATTATTTGCCATTTGCCTCTCATTTTCCTCTCCCCCACTTCACCCTTGCCATTTTATTCGCCCTCTCTTTTCCGTTCGCCTCTCTCTTTCGCTTGCCTCTCATGTGCCTGTTTGCCCTTATGGCTTTGCCTAAGAACGTAGATCTCCATCTTCAAAGATTGGAAGAGATTGAATTAAATATTAGAAGCTTTACGACTTTACAATTTGAGCATAATAATTTCTTTATAAAAGAGCTTAATGAACAAAAATATTTATGGAATACATGAATAAAGAGCTTGATGATATGTCTAAGGAATTTTATGGTTTGAATTCTTTGATTACTCGTCTTGAAAAATCAATAGCCCAAATCTCTGATAAGCAAGCCACCTTGGTTAATAAGATGGCTGCCAAACCAGAAGGGTTAGGGGAAAATAATGATGAAGATCTAAAATTTATTGATGTGTCCCCTATTAAATCTTTGTCTGCAATATGAATCTTGATAATGATGGGACTGGAGATGAGTCAACTTTAGTTAAAAGGCATCCCAATGATTCGGAGTTTTTAGATCTTGATGCTAAATTTGGTAAAAGTGGGATTGGAGAGATCACAACTTTACATAGCATTGAACCCACTATTATGGATTTCAAGGAATTTAATTATGATATTTGTTCTTTGGTAGATTGTATTTCCTTGTTGCAATCCGTGTTGAATTCTCCTGATGCTTATAGTCAAAATAAAGCTTTTACCAAACATATTGTTGATGCCTTGATGCAATCTTATGAGGAAAAACTTGAATTGGAAGTTTCTATAACTAGAAAACTCTATGATGAGAGGGAACCTACTATTAAAGTTAAAATTAAAGATCATGAATGCTATGCTTTATGTGATTTGGGTGCTAGTGTTTCCACGATTCCGAAAACTTTATGTGATATGCTAGGTTTCCATGAATTTGATGATTGCTCTTTAAACTTGTGGATGCCACCATTAAGAAACCTATGGGGAGGATAAATGATGTTATTATTGTTGCAAAAAGGAATTATGTACCCGTGGATTTTATCGTTGTTGATATAGATTGCAATCTTTCATGTCCTATTTATCATGTGCAATTATTGACATGAACAAAGAGGAAGATTAGATTCCAATTTCCATTAAGAAAAGGCATGGAACACTTCCCTAGAAAGAAAGTTAAATTACCTTATGAATCTATTATGCGTGCCACTTATGAATTGAATGCCAAAGATGGCACTACTTAGATCTACTCTCGGTTTTATGCCTAACTACGGGAGTTAAACGATAGTGCTTCTTGGGAGACAACCCAATTTTATTTTTGTTTCTTGATTTTTGCTTCTGTTTATTAATAAATAATTCATCTAGCTTGTGTTTAGATGTGTTTTTATGTTTTAATTGGTTTTTGTGCCAAGTAGAACCTATAGGATAACCTTCGGTGATAGTTAATTTGATTCTGATGAAAAACAGAAACTTTTGCACGCACGAGAATAATTTTAGTAAATCACAGTAACGTGATTTTGCATTGATTCTCTTTGCATTAGATCAATAGATAAATTTCCCAGGACTTCCTATTTTGGTAGGAGTTTTAGAGTTCCAGAAGTATTCGAAAGTTACAGATTACAACAGACTGTTCTGTTTTTGACAAATTCTGTTTTTCGTGTGTTGTTTGCTTATTTTGATGCATCTATGGCTAGTATCGGGGGGTATGAACCATAGATAAGTTGGAATACAGTAGGTTTAACACCAATATAAATAAAGAATGAGTTCATTACAGTTCCTTATGTGGTGGTTTTTCTTTCTTGCACTAACGGAGCTTATGAGATTTCCTGTTGAGTTTTGTGTTGTGAAGTTTTCATGTTTTGGGTAAAGATTTGATGGACTATGGAATAAGGAGTGGAAAGAGCCTAGGCTTGGGGATGCCCATGGCACCCCAAGATAATGCAAGTACAACCAAAAGCCTAAGCTTGGGGATACCCCGGAAGGCATCCCCTCTTTAGTCTTCGTCTATCGGTAACTTTATTTGGAGCTATATTTTTATTCGCCACATGATATGTGTTTTGCTTGGAGCGTCTTGCATGATATTAGTATTTGCTTTTTAGTTTACCCCAATCATCCTTGCTGTACACACCTTTTGGGAGAATCCCAGTTTATTAGAATTTATTAGAATACGATATGTGCTTCACTTATATCTTTTGAGCTAGATAGTTTTTGCTCTAGTGCTTCACTTATATCTTTTAGAGCACGGCGGTGGCTTAATATTGAAGAAATTATTGATCTCTCATGCATCACTTATATTATTTTGAGTGTCTCTTAGAACATGATGGTATTTGCTATGGTTATAAAATTGGTCCTAGAATGGTAGGCATCCAAGTTGGGTATAATAAAAACTATCATAGGAAGTGAATTGGATGCTATGATCAATTTGATACTTGATAATTGTTTTGAGATATGGAGGTAGTGATATCAAAGTCATGCTAGTTAGGTGATTATAAATTTAAAGAATACTTGTGTTGAAGTTTGTGATTCCCGTAGCATGCACGTATGGTGAACCGCTTTGTGATGAAGTTGGAGCACAATTTTATTTATTGATTGTCTTCCTTATGAGTGGCGGTCGGGGACGAGCGATGGTATTTTCCTACCAATCTATCCCCCTAGGAGCATGCACATAATACTTTGTTTTTGATGACTTGTAGATTTTTGCATTAAGTATATGAGTTCTTTTGACTAATGTTGAGTCCATGGATTATACGCACTCTCACATTCCACCATTGCTAGCCTTTCTTGTGCCGCGCAAATTTCGCCGGTACCATACACCCACCATATACCTTCCTCAAAACAGCCACCATACCTACCTATTATGGCATTTCCATAGCCATTCTGAGATATATTGCCATGCAACTTTCCACCGTTCCGTTCATATGACACGCATCATCATTGTCATATTTCTCTTTGCATGATCATGTAGTTGACATCGTATTTGCAAGGCCACCTTCATAATTTTCATACATGTCGCTCTTGATTCATTGCATATCCCGGTACACCCCCGGAGGCATTCATATAGAGTCATATCTTGTTCTAAGTATTGAGTTGTAATCTTGAGTTGTAAAGTAAATAAAAGTGTGATGATCTTCATTATTAGAGCATTGTCCCAGTGAGGAAAGGATGATGGAGACTATGATTCCCCCACAAGTCGGGATGAGACTTCGGACTAAAAAAAAGGAAAGAAAAAAAGTGAAAGGACAAAAAGAAAAAAAAGAAAGGCCAAAGAAAAAAAGGAAAAGAAAAAAAAGAAAAAAAGAAAAAAATGAGAGAAAAAGAGAGAAGGGACAATGCTACTATCCTTTTACCACACTTATGCTTCAAAGTAGCACCATGGTCTTCATGATAGAGAGTCTCCTATGTTGTCACTTTCATATACTAGTGGGATTTTTTCATTATAGAACTTGGCTTGTAGATTCCAATGACGGGCTTCCTCAAAATGCCCTAGGTCTTCGTGAGCAAGCAAGTTGGATGCACACCCACTTAGTTTCTTTTGTTGAGCTTTCATACATTTATAGCTCAAGTGCATCCGTTGCATGGCAATCCCTACTCACTCACATTGATATCTATTAACGGGCATCTCCATAGCCCGTTGATACGCCTAGTTGATGTGAGACTATCTTCTCCTTTTTTGTCTTATCCACAACCACCATTTTATTCCACATATAGTGCTATGTCCATGGCTCACGCTCAAGTATTGCGTGAAAGTTGAAAAAGTTTGAGATTGCTAAAGTATGAAACAATTGCTTGGCTTGTCATCGGGGTTGTACATGATTAAATACTTTGTGTCATGAAGATAGAGCAACAGCCAGACTATATGATTTTGTAGGGATAACTTTCTTTAGCCATGTTATTTTGAGAAGACATGATTACTTGATTAAGTATGCTTGAAGTATTACTATTTCTTATGTCAATATGAACTTTTATTTTGAATCATTTGGATCTGAACATTCATGCCACAATAAAGAAAATTACATTGAAAATTATGCTAGGTAGCATTCCACATCAAAAATTCTGTTTTTATCATTTACCTACTCGAGGACGAGCAGGAATTAAGCTTGGGGATGCTTGATACGTCTCCAACGTATCCATAATTTTTGATTGTTCCATGCTATTTTATTAGTCGTTTTGGATGTTTTCGGGCTTTACTTTACACATTTATATCATTTTTGGGACTAACCTACTAATCGGAGGCCCGTCTTGTATTGCTATTTTTTTGCCTTTTCAGTATTTCGAAGAAAAGGAATATCAAACGGAGTCCAAATGCAATGAAACCTTCAGGAGCGTGATTTTTGGAGTGAACGTGACCCAGAGGACTTGGAGTGCAAGTCAAGAAGCAGCCGAGGCGGCCACGAGGGTGGAGGGCGCACCCACCCCTACAGGGCGCGCCCCCCTATCTCGTGGGCCCCTCGGGCGGCCACCGACCTACTTCTTCCTCCTATATATACCCACGTACCCCGAGGACATCAGAACAAGCCACGAAAACCTAATTCCACCGCCGCAACCTTCTGTATCCGCGAGATCCCATCTTGGAGCCTTCACAGGCGCTCCGCTGGAAGGGGAATCGATCATGGAGGGCTTCTACATCAACACCATACCCCTCCGATGAGTTGTGAGTAGTTTACCACAGACCTTCGGGTCCATAGTTATTAGCTAGATGGCTTCTTCTCTCTTTTTGGATCTCAATACCATGTTCTTCTCGATCTTCTTGGAGATCTATTCGATGTAACTCTTTTTGCGGTGTGTTTGTCGAGATTTGATGAATTGTGGGTTTATGATGAAGTTTATCTATGAGAAATATTTGAATCTCCTCTGAATTCTTTTATGTATGATTGAGTTATGTTTGCATGTCTCTTCGAATTATCAGTTTGGTTTGGCCTACTAGATTGATATTTCTTGCAATGGGAGAAGTGCTTAGCTTTGGGTTCAATCTTGCGGTGTCCTTTCCCAGTGACAGCAGGGGCAGCAAGGCACCTATTGTATTGTTGCCATCGAGGATAAAAAGATGGGGTTTATATCATATTGCATGAGTTTATCCCTCTACATCATGTCATCTTTCTTAAAGCGTTACTCTGTTCTTTATGAACTTAATACTCTAGATGCATGCTGGATAGCGGTCAATGTGTTGAGTAATAGTAGTAGATGCAGGCAGGAGTCCGTCTACTTGTCACGGACGTGATGCCTATATACATGATCATGCCTAGATAATCTCATAATTATTCGCTTTTCTATCAATTGCTCGACAGTAATTTGTTCACCCACCGTAATACTTATGCTATCTTGAGAGAAGCCACTAGTGAAACCTATGGCCCCCGGGTCTCTATTTTAGCATATAAGCTTTCAATCTACTTTTATTTGCATCTTTACTTTTCCAATCTATATCATAAAATACCAAAAATATATTTATCTTATCATACTATCTCTATCAGATCTCACTTTCGCAAGTGGCCGTGAAGGGATTGACAACCCCTTTATTGCGTTGGTTGCGAGTACTTTGTTTGTTTGTGTAGGTGCGTGGGACTATTGAGGAGCCTCCTACTGGATTGATACCTTGGTTCTCAAAAACTGAGGGAAATACTTACGCTACTATTGCTGCATCACCCTTTCCTCTTCAAGGAAAACCAACACAAGCTCAAGACGTAGCACATGGTATAGGCTATGTGATGAAACGGGATCTTGGAACTATAAACGATTGAAGTGGGAATTTCACCAGAAGTTCTATCCTATGCATCTTGTCCATCGGGATCGTAATTACATATCTAGTTTCTGGCCTCGCGAAGGAGGAAGCATCGCTCAAGCTTGGGGGAGGCTTAAGTCAATGTTATATTCATGCCCCAATCATGAGCTCTCAAGAGAAATGATTATTCAAAATTTTTATGCTCGGCTTTCTCTCAATGATCGCACCATGCTCGATACTTCCTGTGCTGGTTCTTATATGCTGAAGACTACTGAATTCAAGTGGGATTTATTGGAAAGAATTAAACGCAACTCCGAAGATTGGGGTTCCGACGATGGTAAGGAGTCAGGTATAACACCTAAGTTTGATTGTGTTAAATCTTTTATGGATACCGATGCTTTTCGTGGATTTAGCGCTAAGTATGGACTTGACTCTGAGATAGTAGCTGCTTTTTGCGAATCTTTTGCTACTCACGTTGATCTCCCTAAGGAGACGTGGTTTGAATATAATCCACCCATTGAAGTAAAAGTAGTTGCACCTATTACAATTGAAGAAAATACTATCACTTATAATGATCCTATTGTCCCTACTAGTTATGTTGAGAAACCACCTTTTCCTGTTAGGATAAAGGATCATGCTAAAACTTCAACTGTTGTTCATAAGAGCAATACTAGAACTTATACACCTCCTGAGCAAATCAAAGTTGAACCTAGTATTGCTATGGTTAAAGATCTCTTAGATGATAATTTAGATGGGCATGTTATTTACTTCTGTGAACAGGCTGCTAATATTGCTAGACCAGATGCTAAGATACATAGACCTGTTGTAGGCATGCCTATCATTTTTATTAAAATAGGAGATCATTGTTATCATGGCTTATGTGATATGGGTGCTAGTGCTAGTGCAATACCCTATGACTTATATAAAGAAATTATGCATGATACTGCACCTGCTGAAATAGAAGATATTGATGTTACTATAAAGCTTGCCAATAGGGACACCATTAAGCCAGTTGGGATTGTTAGAGATGTTGAAGTCATGTGTGGGAAGGTTAAATATCTTGCTGATTTTCTTGTTCTTGGTTCCCCACAAGACAACTTTTGTCCCATTATTTTTGGTAGACCCTTCTTGAATACTGTTAATGCTAGGATTGATTGCAAAAAGGATGTTGTTACAATTGGCTTAGGGGATATGTCTCATGAGTTTAATTTTGCTAAGTTTCGTAGACAACCCCGTGATAAAGAATCACCTAGTAAGGATGAGATTATTGGTCTTACTTCTATTGTCGTGCCTCCTACTGATCCTTAGAACAATATTTGCTAGACCATGAAAATGATATGTTTATGAATGAAAGAAGGGAAATAGATGAAGTGTTCCTTCAACAGGGTCCTATTCTGAAACATAACTTGCCTGTTGAAATCCCAAGGGTGATCCCGTGTTTGAGCTCAAACCATTACCTGACAATCTTAAGTATGCTTATCTTGATGAAAAGAAAATATATCATTTTATTATTAGTGCTAACCTTTCAGAGAAAGAAGAGGAAAGATTATTGAAAACTCTGAAGAAGCACCGTGCTGCTATTGGATATACTCTGGATGATCTTAAGGGAATTAGTCCCACTCTATGCCAACACAAAATTAAAGTGGAGAAAGATGCCAAACCAGTTAGAGATCCTCAACGACGATTAAAACCTAAGATGAAAGAAGTGGTAAGAAAGGAGATACTAAAGCTCCTAGAGGCAGGTATAATTTATCATGTTGCTGATAGTGAATGGGTAAGTCATGTCCATTGTGTTCCTAAAAAGGGAGGTATTACTGTCGTTCCTAATGATAAGGATGAATTGATCCTGCAAAGAATTATTATAGGTTATAGGATGGTAATTGATTTCTGTAAATTAAATAAAGCTACTAAGAAAGATCATTACCCTTTACCTTTTATTGATCAAATGCTAGAAGGACTATCCAAACACACACATTTCTGCTTTCTAGATGGTTATTCTGGTTTCTCTCAAATACCCGTGTCAGCGGAGGATCAATCAAAAACTACTTTTACTTGCCCTTTCGGTACTTTTGCTTATAGACATATGCCTTCTGGTTTATTTAATGCACCTGCTACCTTTCAAAGATGCATGATGGCTATATTCTCGGACTTTCGTGAAAAGATTTGTGAGGTATTCATGGATGATTTCTCCGTTTATGTATCCTCTTTTGATGATTGCTTGAGCAACCTTGATCGAGTTTTGCAGAGATGTGAAGACACTAGTCTCGTCTTGAATTGGGAAAAGTGCCACTTTATGTTTAATGAAGGCATTGTCTTGGGGCATAAGATTTTCGAGAGAGGTATTGAAGTTGATAAAGCTAAAGTTGATGCTATTAAAAAGATGCCATGTCCCAAGAACATAAAAGGTATAAGAAGTTTCCTTGGTCATGTCGGTTTCTATAGGAGGTTCATTAAGGACTTTTCTAAAATATCTAGGCCTCTGACTAATTTATTGCAAAAAGATATTCCTTTTATCTTTGATGATGATTGTGTAGAAGCATTTGAAATACTTAAGAAAGCTTTGATCACTGCACCTATTGTTCAGCCTCCTGATTGGAATTTACCTTTTGAAATTATGTGTGATGCTAGTGATTATGCTGTAGGTGCTGTTCTAAGGCAAAGAGGCAATAAGAAATTAAATGTTATCCAGTATGCTAGTAAAACTCTTGATACTGCCTAGAGAAATTATGCTACTGAAAAAGAATTCTTAGCAGTTGTATTTTCTTGTGATAAGTTCAGACCTTACATTGTTGATTCCAAAGTTACTATTCACACTGATCACGCTACTATTAAATATCTTATGGAAAAGAAAGATGCTAAGCCTATGCTTATTAGATGGGTTCTATTGCTCCAAGAATTTGATTTGCATATTATTGATAGAAAGGGAGCTGAGAACCCCGTTGCGGACAACTTGTCTAGGCTAGAGAATGTTCTTGATGACCCACTATCTATTGATGATAGCTTTCCTGATGAACAATTAGCGGTCATTAATGCTTCTTGTACTGCTCCATGGTATGCTGATTATGCTAATTACATTGTTGCTAAATTTATACCACCTAGTTTCACATACCAGCAAAAGAAAAAGTTCTTTTATGATTTAAGACATTACTTCTGGGATGATCCACACCTTTATAAAGGAGTAGATGGTGTTATTAGACGTTGTGTACCTGAGCATGAACAGGAACATATCCTATGCAAGTGTCACTCTGAACCATATGGAGGACTAGGGATGGCACCCGCCGGGTTTGGGTACGGGTGGAGCCACCCCATACCCTTGCCCGTCACTCCAAACTTTACCCTTCACCCGTACCCATACCCGCCGACCGGTACAACCTTTTCCCATACCCATCACCTGGCAGGGTAAATGGGTACCCGTGGGTAAAATTACCCAGATTTGCAACACATCAATTGGAGCACTACATAATCATAAACAACAGCTTGTAGTAACAACACGGTCTTCATCTTCATACATTGGGGCAGATGTATCATCGACCAATTCAAAGTGAACATCTACTTGATGTTGGTGCTTGTATCACTGCAAAAATCAATGTTCACGTACATGAATAGATCACATCATCTATATACGAAAAACATATTTTTGTGAAAATAAAATATTTGTACTCAATCATCACACACAAAATTTCATGTTTACATGTATATC
The DNA here is from genome assembly GCA_021605145.1 of Aegilops bicornis. Classification (NCBI taxonomy): domain Eukaryota; kingdom Viridiplantae; phylum Streptophyta; class Magnoliopsida; order Poales; family Poaceae; genus Aegilops; species Aegilops bicornis. The sequence continues at coordinate 858,831,950 of CM038670.1, read as the reverse complement.
ATGCATCTCTATGCAGAAATCAAGGGTAATGTGTAATGACGTACATGAATATATCACATAACATACATACAAAAATAATTGCTGTTGGAAACAAAATATTTCATACTTAATCGGCCGCTTGCGTGCCGAGCTAGGCATGCCTGCAATTTCAACAAATATGTTCAAATTGTAAGACCCATGCTCGTTATCGTAAAATAATAAACAAAATTTAAACACACCTAGCCAAAGTAGCCTTGCTCATGTTCTTGTGCTTGGCGGCATCAACAGATCAACCATTGCTAAGCAGGCTAGGGCGTCGCTGCTTCACGAATGTCTCAGACGTAGTGCTATGATGGTGCTACTCCTTTGACCCCGGAGCACGAGGTGGCGGACCCTGACGTCGACCGGGGAGTTGGTTCCTTCCTGGCGCGTGGAGGTGGAAGGCACCATCTGACAATAGTGTTGGGCTTGCGCTCGAGGTAGGCGTGCCATGCTCCTGGCCGTGGTGGTCGCTGAGCTACAGCTCCACTTCGCGGTTCCCATCCACGCGTGAGCTCTGGAGGACATGAACGGGGTGGTGGTGCGAGGCAGCAAGCGGCCGGAGCCCGGAGGAGCTAGCGGTGGTAGGCGGCGGCGAGAAGATGTGATCTGGCTGATGCGAGCCTGCGAGGTAATTCTGGATGTTAATCACGCTGATATAGCCATACAAGGAAGGAGGCAATTCTGGATGTTAATCACGCTGATATAGCCATACAAGGAAGGAGGCAATTCTGGACATCAATCAATCACCTAGATACATCTTTTTTAGAATCAATCGCCTAGATACGTATCATCTATGGGATTCTGATTGTGGGCTTGTGGCTTCGTTTTGGCCTGTGGGCTACGTGAGGTATTTATGTAAAAATCTTTAATATGTTGATAAATAATATTAATTGCCTATTAATCAAATTATATGCGGGTCCATGGTACACGGGTATGGGTTATACTAAACCATACCCGTACCCGCTATACCCAATGGGTTTTAAATTTTCCAATTTGTGTACCCATGGGTATTTTTCTAACCTATACCCTTGCCCTAATAGGGTTTTTACCCACCGGGTACGCGGGTAATGGGTACCCATTGCCATCCCTATGGAGGACACCACGCTGGAGGTAGAACTGCACATAAGGTATTGCAATCCGGTATTTATTGGCCTACTCTCTTCAAAGATGCTCGTAAGTTTGTCTTGTCGTGTGATGAATGTCAAAGAATTGGTAATATTAGTAGACGTCAAGAAATGCCTATGAATTATTCTCTTGTTATTGAACCATTTGATGTTCGGGGCTTTGATTATATGGGACCTTTTCCTGCCTCTAATGGTTACACACATATTTTAGTTGCTGTTGATTACGTTACTAAGTGGGTAGAAGCTATTCCAACTAGTAGTGTTGATCATAACACCTCTATTAAGATGCTTAAAGAAGTTATTTTTCCGAGGTTTGGAGTATGACTGATGGTGGTTCACATTTTATTCATGGTGCTTTCCGTAAGATGCTTGCTAAGTACGATGCTAACCATAGAATTGCATCTCCTTATCACCCGCAGTCTAGTGGTCAAGTAGAGTTGAGCAATAGAGAGCTCAAATTAATTTTGCAAAAGACTATCAATAGATCTAGAAAGAATTGGTCCAAGAAACTTGATGATGCATTATGGGCCTATAGAACTGCATATAAAAATCCTATGGGTATGTCTCCGTATAAGATGGTATATGGAAAAGCATGTCACTTACCTCTTGAACTTGAACATAAAGCATATTGGGCTATTAAAGAGCTCAACTATGACTTCAAACTTGCCGGTGAGAAGAGGTTATTTGATATTATCTCACTTGATGAATGGAGAACTCAAGCCTCTCAGAATGCCAATCTGTTCAAAGAAAAAGTTAAACGATGGCATGACAAAAGGATACAAAAGAGTGAGTTTAACGTAGGTGATTATGTGTTATTATTCAACTCTCGTTTAAGATTTTTTGCAGGAAAACTTCTCTCTAAATGAGAAGGTCCTTACGTTATCGAGGACTCTATCACTCCGGTGCCATAAAAATTAACAACTTCGAAGGCACAAGTCCGAGGGTGATGAACGGTCAAAGAATCAAACATTATATCTCAGGTAATCCAATCAATGTTGAAACTAATATTATTGAGACCGTAACCCCGGAGGAGTACATAAGGGACAATTTACAGAATGTTTCAGACTCCGAAAAGGAATAGATATGTGGTACAGTAAGTAAACCGACTCCAAAACAATTCTAAAGGCAATTTTCTCCGTTTTGGAATATTTAAGAATTTCGGGAAGCAAGAAGTAATCCGGGAAGGAAACGAGGCCCCCACAAGGGTGGAGGGCGCGCCCACCCTTACTGGGCGTGCCCCCCTTGTCGGTGTCAAAACCAGCGGATCTCAGGTAGGGGGTACCGAACTGTGCGTCTAAGGCTAATGGTAACATGAGGCAGGGGATGCGATGTTTTACCCTGGTTCGGGCCCTCTCGATGGAGGTAATACCGTACTTCCTGCTTGATTGATCTTGATGATATGAGTATTACAAGAGTTGATCTACCACGAGATCATAGAGGCTAAACCCTAGAAGCTAGCCTATGATTATGATTGTCGTTGTCCTACGGACTAAACCCTCCAGTTTATATAGACACCGGAGGGGGCTACGGTTAAACAGAGTCGTTTACAGAGAAGGAGATCTACATATCCGAATTAACAATCTTGCCTTCCACGCAAAGGAGAGTCCCATCCGGAAACGGGACGAAGTCTTTAATCTTGTATCTTCATAGTCCAATAGTTCGGCCAAAGTATATAGTCCGGCTGTCCGAGGACCCCTTAATCCAGGACTCCCTCAGTAGCCCCTGAACCAGGCTTCAATGACGATGAGTCCAGCGCGCAAATTGTCTTCGGCATTGCAAGGTGGGTTCCTTCTCCGAATACTCCATAGAAGATTTCGAACACCAGGATCGTGTCCGGATCTGCAAAACAAATTCCACATACCACCGTAGAGAGTACAATATTCCAAGATCTGATCTGCTGATGGCCTTTTATGACATCATGCCACGGCCCGGCCTTTGTTCGAACCGTTTCTCACAACCAGCCACTACACGTGATGCGAGGTGGTTCTATTGGCACGTCTTGTCGAAGTAGAGATGGTGTCCCCCTTATCACGGGATTCTCATCAATACAGGTGTGGGTAACCCAACCATGTTTGTTTAATATGACTCCTTGATTTTAGGCAAGTCCCAAACGGTCACGCGGGGGTTGCTTGATATTCGTCCTCTTTATAAAGGGGGCCATGGCCTGTCCTTTTCTTCCCACACTTAATCCTTCCCCTCCCAAACCTCGAGTTCCAACACCCAAGGCTTAAGCTAAGAGTTTGAAACCTTCAACCATGTCCGGATCCAACTTGCAGGGCCGATGGATGGCTTCCTCCGTTACAGAGGAGGACGTCAAGAAACTTAGGGAGGCCAGGTATCTCACCACCGAGATTCCGCACAGGCTACCTGCTCAAGGGCAGGTCGTCCCCACTCCCGTACCCAACGAGAGTGTCGTTTTTATTTCCCACTTTCTCCGAGGGCTAGGTTTTAGCGTTGATCCCTTCGTTAGAGGGCTCATGTTCTACCACTGACTAGATTTCCATGATCTAGCTCCAGATTCTGTCCTTCACATCTCGTCGTTTATCGTCGTGTGTGAAGCCTTCCTCCGCATCACCCCCCCTCCACTTCGGCCTATGGATCAAGACCTTCAATGTGAGGACGAGGGTGATTGATGGGCGTCACGCAGAGTGCGGAGGCGCTATAATAAGCAAGGGCGCCGATGCCCCATGGCCAAAGGGTTCTTTCGCGGAAACTTCTGATTTGTGGCGGCATGAGTGGTTTTACATCACGGCTCCCCGAGGTACAAAGCGGATGGCTGCTATAGCGTTCCGCTCGGGCCCTCCGCCGCAACTGGCATCATGGGTCAACAAGGGGCTGGACTGGGGGCCGATTAACGACGTGTTGACACTGCAAAGCCGCATCCATACCTCCTCAAGAGGGATGTCAGTCTTGTCAACATAATGCAAGTGATGATGGTTCATTGAGCCCTGCCCTGCCAACGTCGTCCTCTCCGTATGTGGGAGTTCAACCCGGAAGGACCGCGAACCTTTCAACAATTCTTTGGCACGACGCTCAAAGAGATGTATGGGTCATTCTTCGGATCACGAATAAAGTGTCTGGACATCACCGAGGATGCGGGTCTCAACTGCAACCGTTCGGATAACCAGGTAAGCACTTCTGCTACCGAACACACCATCCTTTATGTTTATTATAACATCATTCGGAAAAATTGCTCTCTGCCAGGACTGGCTAAGGAAGGCGGAGAGGATTAGTTGTCCAGCCCCTCTTCCCGAAGGCTCGCCGGATCCTTTGTTGACCAGGATGCTTGAGCATGCGCCATATCAGGTGCCATCAGGAGAAGACGAGGGGAGGAATAGAGAAGCCACAGGTGGGCCACATATTCTACACATACAAATCGGGGGAGTGAGTGCCTCCGCGAAGGAGGATAATCGGGGAGGGGAATCTAAAATCCCCTCTCTCCTCAAGGTAAGAAAAGGTATGCCTCCGAAGACTTGGAAATAGAGGCTTCCAAACGAGGGAAGAAACCCTCGCCAAGGGGCCCTGCCTCAGGGGGCGTCCTTACCGCGCAGCGCCCGCAAGGGTGCCAACCCTCCACTGAGCCATAAGTAAAAGAGTACTTTGGTAAATATATCATGTTTTGTCTCTGAGGATAGTAACCAAAACATATTTGTTGCAGTCCGGCTCGTAGCTCTTCTCCACAGAGTTCGTCCTCGAGGGATCTTCCTCCAGAGATGATGGAGAGCGAAACGCCTTCCCCTTCCTCCCCGTCACATGGGGCGGATGACCCCGAGGTGTCGTCACGGAGGACTTCTGATTCACCAAGGCCAGAAGTTGACACTTCCGCTGCCCAGAGTCTGGAGTATCAGGCTCCCAAAGAGAGCTTCAGGAGGAGTCCGGGATTGTCTGGCACACAGCCGGAGACACTGATGGGCCTTCTGGAGCGAGCGGCCATCTCAGAGACACATCGTGCCTTAATGGGTGCGGTGGTTGAGAGGATTTCATCCGCGAAAGCGCTTTGAATGAAGCTTTTACGAGTCTGCTGAGAGGTTTTGAGGTACGCAAAAAATGTATTTTTGATGGTACTGCACATGCTAGGTGTGCTCTGTATAGATAGTAGCCCCCTGAGACTCTGGTTGCCATCAACATGGCGAACAGAGGATCATAATCTCTGGTAATAAGTGCGCTGCTTTATGTGCAGGTGGCTGAGGGTCCGGCGGCTGACCGGACTGCTGATTTTGCCGAACTGAAGCGGCAGCTGGACGTGGCGGATGCCGACATCGCGCTTGTTAACAAGCGGCTTGACGAGGCCCAGGGTATGTATGTTCGACATGTCAGTAAATTGTAAGAGGAGCATTATGCTAGTATCTTATGATATATTGTGACTGCAGATGGGGCTGCTGCCGTAGAGACCCTTCGGGCGGAGCTTGCCCAAGCCAAGGAGCAAGCTTGAAGAAGTGATGCGGCTGCCCTGAAGGCGGTCGAAGAGTTAAGAGCCGAACAGGCTGCTCATCCTAGGAGCGAAGAAAAGATAGCCCAGATGGCTACCGAGCTGAAAGATGCCGCCAACCGCTGTGAGCTCTGAAAAGGAAAATCAAGCAAAAGCGGCTGACCTGAAGAAGGCCCTGGAGGCAGCCAAGGAAACCCGCTCTGAAATGAGGGGGATAAGGGAGGAGCTTCGTGAAGCCGGAGATATTGCGGCTGGGAAGCCCTATTTGTTGCAGATGAAATTCGGAGATCCGAAGTATGCCCCTCTGGATCAGTTGTGGAGTGCGGCGCACGCGTATGCCGACCCGGCAAAGAGTGTTGCTGATGCGACCGAGTTTTTCAAAGATTGGAAAGACCATAATGCTGAAAGGTTATTCTGGTCACAGTTCAGTGCCCCGACGCATCCGCTGCCGTTGAATGAAAAGATGGCCGCATGGGCCGAACTCCACAGGTTGTCCGGGCTTGCTATGAGGTATGTCGTGGATCATCTTTGGCCACGTGGACCAAGCCCGGACAACTATTTTGGATTGGCGCAACAATTCCTTGGTGTTGTGTCACATATCGATGCTATGAAGAGGTCGGCGTGCATAGAGGGTGCGCGGATGACTCTTGCCCAAGTTAAAACATACTGGGCTGGGATGGAAACCACCGCTATTGCAACCCGGGGTGCGGCGGAAGGCCAGGACCCGGCCGAGCACTATTTTGAAGAAGTCTTAGAAGGCACCCGTTTAATAGAGTCTCAGTGCTCGAAGATTGCGATGTTCGAATGACATGTATCTCGATTGTAAAGACAATGCTATTTTGATTATAAAGGCTGTGTTAATACTTTTTCCCGAAATTATCATAATGCCTCCTGTGCGGCCGTTTATGTATGTATATAACCTGAAAGTTTGCAGTCGCAGGCTTCGGCCCCCACGCATATAATGTGGGGGAGTTCGAGAAAACGCGTAGTCACACTTCATCCAACGTCTTGGTCTGTTAAGGAGGTGATAGCGTGGCGAACCAGGCAATCGGACTATATAGCTTTAACACTTTCACTTAGCCATAGGAGTTTGACGGTGGGGCTACTATATAGCCCCTGGTACTTCCGCATTCATCCGGATATGGTGCATGTATGTACGTGACCGGGGAAACCGGTCCTTTGTTAATGCGGAGGAATCGCAAAGATTCCGCTGGGTCATCGAGTGGTTGACCAGTCTCGCGCTGTATCATGACAGTCAGTTTTCGGCTTTCTCAACTGAGGTGCTCATCCAGATGAACCAGGGCACAATCGCAGTAGTTCTCCCGGTGTCGCTTTAGCCGATAGAGCGGAACGTAAGGTAGCAAAACACGGGAGCCGGGCAAACCCAACATTTGACCAAAGGCATGATTCGAAGCTGATGCATGTAAGGCCAAACTCGCGACGCCGAACACTCCCTAAGGTATTCGGACTTTATAATGTGTACTGGGCTGAATAACGCCCTTGATAATGAGCCCTGAGTTTCGAGGTATGAGCAATAGTCTGGTGTGACAAAAATGCCGAAAACGCCAGTATCCCTCCCGGTTGTATAAGGTTTCCGAAGGGAAAAAGCAACAAGATACATTAAAAAGGTTTATGCAGGGTATTAATCTAAAAAGAAACCTTTGAGCGGGGCCCTGCTGCACGTCTGCGCCTTTATCTCCTTTTGTTGTATCCTGGAAGGGTGTAGCACGATGATCATCTGTAAAAAGGAAAAAAAACCTAGGTGAAAGACTTCATGCGAGGAGTTCGTTAATCTGAATGAACCATGAAAAGGCAATATGTTATAGTATTAATAGGGTCGAGCCAAACTATGGGCTTTTTTCCGAGCAGCCCCTAGCATCTTTTATGGGGAGATCCCAACTGGGCTGTTACATTTGGTGGAGCGCCGGACTCGTCTAACCGTGTCCGTGGTCTTGATGACCGACCATTTATTCTGGTTGGAGGGACTGCTCAGTGTTCAGCTGCTAGAGCCGCCACGTATCCTTCCGCGCGTAAGGAACGTTCTGTATTTCCGCTAACTGTGATGACGCCGCATGGATCGGGCATCTTAAGTTTAAGGTAGGTGTAGTGTGGTACTGCGTTAAAACGATTAAAGGCCGTTCTTTCGAGTAGTGCGTGATAGCCGCTTCGGAATGGGGTGATGTCGAAGGTTAGTTCCCCGCTTCTGAAGTTTTTGGGAGAACCGAATACAACCTCTAGTACTAGAGAGCCTGTACTGTGGGCCTCGATGCCTGCTATCACTCCTTTAAAGGTAGTGTTGCTTAGGATGATTCTTGATGGGTCTATCCCCATTTTGCAGACAGTGTCCTTGTATATCAGGTTTAGACTACTGCCGCCATCCATAAGGACTCGGGTGAGATGGTATCCATCAATTATTGGGACGAGCACCAAGGCAACCGATCCTCCGTGCCAGATACTAGTCGGATGATCCTTGCAATCAAAGGTGATCGGGCAGGCTGACCAGGGATTGAATTTGGGGGCGATGGGCTCCACAGCGTATACGTCTCGGAGTGCGTGTTTGCGCCTACTCTTTGGAATATGAGTTGTGTAAATCATATTCACTGTTTTGACTTCTGGTGGGAATTTTTTCTGTCCTCCAGTGTTCGGCTGGTGAGGCTCATCCTCGTCTTCACTTGGCGTCTCCCTCCCCTTGTGTTCGGTGTTTGGCTTGCCGGCCTGCTTGAAAACCCAACATTCTCTGTGGGTGTGATTTGCAGGTTTTTCGGGGGTGTCGTGAATCTGACAAAATTTGTCTAGAATCCTGTTTAGGCTGGACGGTCCATCTCTGCTGCCTTTAAATGGCTTCTTCCGGTGACCGGGTCGAGAGCCCCTGAATCCGGCGTTGACCGTCGTATTCTCCGGGCTGCCATGATTGTTTCGACGCTTGTTTTTCTTGCGTCGCGACTTCCCATTGCTATCCCTGACTTCGGATGTGCCTGGGTCGCTGGTCCGCTACGGGCCAGCCAGCTGTCCTTGCCCGTGCAAAAGCGGGTCATAAGGCTTGTTAAGGATTCCATTGTCCTTGGCTTTTCTTGGCTGAGGTGTCTGGCAAGCCATTCGTCCCGGATACTGTGTTTGAAGGCCGCTAAGGCTTCAGCGTCCGGGCAATCGACTATTTGATTCTTCTTAGTAAGAAATATGTTCCAGAGTTTTCGGGCTGGCTCTCTCGGCTGTTGAATCATGTGACTTAGGTCGTCTGCATCCGGAGGTCGGACATAGGTCCCTTGAAAATTGGTCCTAAAAGCATCCTCAAGTTCTTCCCAACTTCCAATTGAGTTTTCAGGAAGGCTTGTCGACCAGCGCCGAGCCATGTGGATATGAAGGATAAAGTCCTCAATCCAGACCCCAGGGTCTGTCGTTCCGTCGTATGCCTCTAAATCCTTCCGGAAATTCATGGTCCAGCACCTCATCGGTGAAGCACAGGGGGTGTGTGACACCCCTGTATTTGGACGTGTCGTGGCATGCTGTCGATGGTTGTTGTGTTCGGCGCCGATTCCTAGCTGGTATTCGATCGATGTGATCATTTCGGTAGCTCTGATCCTGTGCCAAAGCGCGCTTCCTAGATCCATAGATGTATCTGGCCATACCGGACTTTTTGTCTAGGAGCTCATGTAAATCGTGTGCTGATAACCAACAAGTGTAGGGGATCGCAACAACTTTCGAGGGTGAAGTACAACCCAAATTTATTGATTCGACACAAGGGGAGCCAAAGAATATTCTTGAGTATTAGCAGTTGAGTTGTCTATTCAACCACACCTGGATAACTTAGTATCTGCAGCAAAGTATTTAGTAGCAAAGTAGTATGATAATAAGGGTAACGGTGGCAAAAGTAAAGGTAGTAGTTTTTGGGTTTTTGTAATAGTTGTAACAGTAGCAACGGAAAAGTAAATAAGCGAAGAACAATATGTGAAAAGCTCATAGGCAATGGATCAGTGATGGATAATTATGCCGGATGCGATTCCTCATGTAATAGCTATAACCTAGGGTGACACAGAACTAGCTCCAGTTCATCAATGTAATGTAGGCATGTATTCCGTAAATAGTCATACGTGCTTATGGAAAAGAACTTGCATGACATCTTTTGTCCTACCCTCCCGTGGCAGCGGGGTCCTAACGGAAACTAAGGGATATTAAGGTCTCCTTTTAATAGAGAGCCGGAACAAAGCATTAGCACATAGTGAATACATGAACTCCTCAAACTACGGTCATCACCGAGAAGTATCCTGATTATTGTCACTCCGGGGTTGTCGGATCATAACACAAAATAGGTGACTATAGACTTGCAAGATAGGATCAAGAACACACATATATTCATGAAAACATAATAGGTTCAAATCTGAAATCATGGCACTCGGGCCCTAGCAACATCAATCTCAGAACATAGTGGATACTAGGGATCAAACCCTAACAAAACTAACATGATTACATGGGAAATCTCATCCAACCCATCACCGTCCAGCAAGCCTACGATGGAATTACTCACGCATGGCGGTGAGCATCGTGAAATTGGTGATGGAGGATGGTTGATGATGACGACGGCGACGAATCCCCCTCTCCGGAGCCCCGAACGGACTCCAGATCAGCCCTCCCGAGAGAGATTAGGGCTTGGCGGCGGCTCCGTGTCGTAAAACACGGTGAAACTTTCTCTTTGATTTTTTCCTCCCCGAACGTGAATATATGGAGTTGGAGTTGAGGTCGGTGGAGGTCCAAGGGGCCCACGAGATAGGGGGGCACGCCCTATAGGGGGGGCCTGTCTCGTGGACAGGCCGTGGGCCCCCTGGTGTATTTCTTTCGCCCAGAAATTCTTATTAATTCCAAAAAGTGCCTCCGTGGATTTTCTGGACATTCCGAGAACTTCTGTTTTCTACACATAACACAACATCATGGCGCTTCTGAAAACAGCGTCAGTCCGGGTTAGTTTCATTCAAATCATGCAAGTTAGAGTCCAAAACAAGGGCAAAAGTATTTGGAAAAGTAGATACGTTGGAGACGTATCAACTAACCAAGCTTAAACCTTTGCTTGTCCTGAAGCAATTCAGTTGATAAACTGAAAGTGAAAAAGAAAAACTTTTACAAACTTTGTTTGCTCTTGTAGTTGTAAACATGAAAAGCCAGCATTCAAGTTTCAGCAAATATTATGAACTAACAATACTCACAATAACACTTAGGTCTAATATTACTCATATCTATAACATAATCAGCTAGCTAGCCATAATAATAAAACTCAGATGACAACACTTTCTCAAAACAATCATAACATGATATAACAAAATGGTATCTCGCTGGCCCTTTCTCGACATCAAGAAAACATAAATGCAGAGCAACTTTAAAGATCAAGGAATGACTAAACATTGTAATTCATGGTAAAAGAGATCCAGTCAAGTCATACCCAATATAAACCAATAGTAATGAATGCAAATGACAGTGTGCTCTTTAGCGGGTGCTTTTTAATAAGAAGGGTGATGACTCAACATAAAAGTAAATAGATAGGCCCTTCGCAGAGGGAAGCATGGATTTGTAGAGGTGCCAAAGCTCGATTTTAAAATAGAGATTGAATAACATTTTGAGCGGCATACTTTCACTGTCAACGCAGCAACTACAAGATGGCTGTATCTTCCATACTACATGCATTATAGGCAGTTCCCAAACAGAATGGTAAAGGTTTATACTCCCCCAACCACAAACAAGCATCAATCCATGGCTTGCTCGAAACAACGAGTGCCTCCAACTAACAACAGCCCTGGGGGAGTTTTGGTTAATTATTTTGATTTGCTTTCATCTTTTTGGATCATGGGACTGGGCATCCTTGCCATCGCCCTTTCTCGTGAATGAAGAGCGGAGTCCACTCCTCTTGAGAATAACCCACCTAGCATGGAAGATATAGGCAGCCCTAGTTGTAACATGAGCTGCTCGAGCATACAAAACATAATTTCATTTGAAGGTTTGGAGTTTGGCACATACAAATTTACTTGGAACGGCAGGTAAATACCGCATATAGGAAGGTATAGTGGACTCATATGGAACAACTTTCGGGTTTAAGGAGTTTGGATGCACAAGCAGTATTCCCGATTAGTACAGGTTAAGGCTAGCAAAAGACTGGGAAGCGACCAACTGAGAGAGCGACAACAGTCATAAACATGCATTAAAATTAATTTACACCGAATACAAGCATGAGTAGGATATAATCCACCATGAACATAAATATCATGAAGGCTATGTTGATTTGATTCAACTACATGCGTGAACATGTGCCAAGTCGAGTCACTCAATTCATTCAAAGGAGGATACCATCCCATCATACCACATCATAATCATTCTAATAGCATGTTGGCACGCAAGGTAAACCATTATAACTTATAGCTAATCAAGCATGACACAAGCAACTATAATCTCTAAATGTCATTGCAAATATGTTTACTTCATAATAAGCTGACTCAGAAACGATGAACTCATCATATTTACAAAAACAAGAGAGGTCGAGTTCATACCAGCTTTTCTCACCCCAATAAGTCCATCATATATCGTCATTATTGCCTTTCACTTGAACAACCGAACGATGTGTATAATAATAAGAGTGCACATGCATTGGACTAAGATGGAATCTGCAATCATTCAACTCAAAAGAGAAGACAAGTAATATGGGCTCTAAGTTAAATAAACAATCATGCATATGAGAGCCACTAAGCATTTTCAATATGGTCTTCTCGACCCCCAAAGGAAAGGAAAAGAACACGGGAAAGCTCCAAACAAGCAAGAAGAAAAACTAGAAATCTTTTTGGGTATTCATTTTAATTTCTACTACAAGCATGGAAATTAAACTAGCTAACTTTTTTGGTTTTTCTTAAGGTTTATCAAACACACAAGAAGAAAACTAGAAAAAGAAATTTAAACTAGCATGGATAATACAATGAAAGAGTATGAGCACCGACGACTAGTGTGTGAATATGAATGTAAAGTCAGTGAGAAATATGTACTCCCCCAAGCTTAGGCTTTTGGCCTAAGTTGGTCTAGTACCAAGGACCGCCTGGCTGATATCCATAAGTGAAACTGGGGTCGTACTGACATGCAGCGGCAACCGCCTCCTGAGCTGTGGCATGTTGGCGAGCTGCCTCCGCTCTCCTCTCGTCTTCAGCTGCTTCCTCCCTGGTGACAACATATCTTCCTTTTGCCTGATAATCAAAAAGGTAGGGAGCAGGAAGAGTAACATGGACGACGTTACGTATGTCATAGATTAATCGATATTGGAGGAATTGTTCATTCCTCCCAAGAAATTGATGATGGACCATAGCTTCAGAATCCAAATAAACAGGAGTTATTATCATATCTCAATCTCGTGGGGCTATACCAAGATAATTAGCCACACGGGTTGCATAAATTACTCCAAATAAATTTCCGTTCCTACAATTATTCTGCAACCTACGTGCAACTATTGCCCCCAAGTTATAACCTTTATAACCGAACACAACACTCTTGAGGACCCACAGATCAGGGACACACATGTGACATGATTCATCCTTACTGTTAATGCATCTACCAATGAAGAGAGCAAAATAATGTATAGAAGGAAAATGAATGCTCCCTATGGTAGCTTGTGCTATGTCCCTAGATCCCCCCTCAGTAATACTAGCAAGAAAATCTCTAAATTCAGATTTGTGAGGATCATTAATATTACCCCATCAAGGGAGTTTGCAAGCAGTTGTGAAATCCTCTAAATCCATGGTATAAGATGTATCATAAATATCAAATATGACACTAGGAGAATTACGCGCACAGTTATATTTGAACCTCCGCACAAAAGAATCAGTCAATTGATAGTACTGCGGACACTTATCTTGTAAGAAGTCCTCCAGCTCGGCGTTACGCACATACGCGTCAAATTCCTCCTTGAAGCCTGCTTCGACCATAAAATTATCGGATGGCCACTCACAAGCTCGTACATCCGCGTCCCTCGGCAATTAAACATCTTGCTCACGTATAGCAATCCTTGGCCCTTTCTTTGCCGAGGAACCACCTTGGTACATTCTTCTAAGCATAATTATTTTCTGAAAATTTCTGAAATTTTAGTAACTTCAAAATAAAAGTGAATAAAACTAAGCAAGATTGGTAGCAACTACTCCTACAAGTGCCTAGAGCCTATATCATGCATTAGAATTGCTTGGGACCTCATAAATTTAACATGCAAGCTCAAGAACATGGTCACCTATGCAGCAAAAATTTGCAATGAATAAAGCACTAGAACAAAAACTATTTGGACCAATGGAGGAGTCACATAACAAGCAACAATATCCCAAAGCAGTTTTGTGAATGGAGCTTTGAGCAAGGAGATCGAAAATCGCAGCAAACTGAGCTACAACTCGTGCTTGAGCTGGATGGGGATTTTTTTGGGTAGAAGATGAAGTGTGTGGGTGCTGGCATAAGTGGAGGGGGGCCACCGGGGGCCCACGAGACAGGGGGCGCGCCCTATAGGGGGCGCGCCCTCCACTCTCGTGGCCTGGTGCTTGCCCCTCTTGTAGTGTTTTCAGTGCCTAAAATCCTCAAATATTGCATAAAAAATCATACTAAATTTCCAGGGCATTTGGAGGACTTTTATTTTTGGGATATTTTTTAATGCACTGATAATTCAGAAAACAGACAGATAATACTATTTTTGCTTTATTTATTCTAAATAACTGAAAGTAAAAAGAGGGTACAGAAGGTTGTTCCTTCTAGTTTCATCCATCTCATGATCATCAAAATGAATCCACTAACAAGGTTGATCAAGTCTTGCTAACAAACCCATTCCGAATAACATGGAACCGGAGAAATTTCGAATAACACTAAGTTACCTCAACGGGGATATGAAAATCCCCAACAATAAGAATATCATACTTTTTCTTGACAGTAGGGAGAGGAAATTCAAAACCTCCAATAATAATGGTTGGAACTTTTCCAATAGAATTGATGCTATGAACTTGAGATTGTTTCCTCGGAAAGTGTACCGTATGCTCATCACCATTAACATGAAACGTGACATTGCCTTTGTTGCAATCAATAACAGCCCCTGCAGTATTAAGAAACGGTCTACCAAGGATAATGGACATACTATCGTCCTCGGGAATATCAAGAATAACAAAGTCCGTTAAGATGGTGACATTTGCAACCACAACAGGCACATGCTCACAAATACCGACAGGTATAGCAGTTGATTTATCAGCCATTTGCAAGGATATTCCAGTAGGTGTCAACTTATTCAATTCAAGTCTACGATATAAAGAGAGAGGCATAACACTAACACCGGCTCCAAGATCACATAAAGAAATTCTAACATAATTTCTTTTAATGGAGCATGGTATAGTTGGTACCCCCGGATCTCCAAGTTTCTTTGGTATTCCACCCTTAAAAGTGTAATTAGCAAGCATGGTGGAAATTTCAGCTTCCGATATCCTTCTTTTATTGGTAATGATATCCTTCATATACTTAGCATAAGGATTTACTTTAAGCATGTCAGTTAAGCGCATACGTAAGAAAATAGGTCTAATCATTTTAGCAAAGCGCTCAAAATCCTCATCATCCTTTCACTTGGATGGTTTAGGAGGAAAGGGCATGGATTTCTGAACCCATGGTTCTCTTTCTCTACCGTGCTTCCTAGCAAAAAAATCTCTCTTATCATAACGTTGATTCTTTGATTGTGGGTTATCAAGATCAACAGCAGGTTCAATCTCTACATCATTGTTTTTTCTAGGTTGAGCATCAACATGAAAATTATCATTAACATTATCACTAGGTTCATGTTCATCACCTGATTGTGTTTCAGCATCAGAAATAGAAATATTATTGGGATTCGCAGGTGTGTCTACAGTAGTTTCACTAGAAGCATGCAAAGTCCTATCGTCTTTCTTTTTCTTCTTTTTGGAAGAACTAGCTGCTTCTAAATTATTTCTCTGAGAATCTTGCTCGATTCTCTTAGGGTGGCCTTCAGGATACAAAGGATCCTGAGTCATTCTACCATTTCTAGTAGCCACTCTAACAGGAAAGTCATTTTTATTATTTAATTCATCAAGCAAATCATTTTGAGCTTTGAGTACTTGCTCGGCTTGAGTAGCAACCATAGAAGCATATTTGCTAATGAGTTGGAGTTCACCTTTAAGTCTAGCCAAGTTATCGCTTGTGTGTCCTACCTCGAAAGCATTATTCTTTAACTCTCTACCAACATAAGCATTAAAACTTTCTTGTCTAGCATAAATTCATCAAATTCGTCTAAGCATGGGCTATGAAATTTAGTAGAGGGGATTTCAACTTTATCATATCTATAGAGAGAATTTACCTTTACTACCTGTGTCGGGTTATCAAGACAATGTGGTTCTTCAACATGCGGTATATTAAGACCATGTATTTCTTCAATAGGTGGTAAATTCTTAACATCTTCAGCTTTAATACCTTTTTCTTTCATTGATTTCTTTGCCTCTTGCATATCTTCAGGACTGAGGAATAAAACACCTCTCTTCTTCGGAGTGGGTTTAGGAATAGGCTCAGGAGTTGGCTCAGTTGGTTCAGAATTGCTTGTGAATTGGCTCGGGAGAGTCCAATTATTTTCATTAGTCAACATATTATTCAATAATATTTCAGCTTCACGATCGTTTCTTTCCTGAAAACACAACCAGCACAACTATCCAAGTAGTCCTTGGAAGCATCGATTAGTCCATTATAAAAGATATCAAGTATTTCATTTTTCTTAAGAGGATGATCAGGCAAAGCATTAAGTAACCGGAGAAGCCTCCCCCAAGCTTGTGGGAGACTCTATTCTTTGATTTGCACAAAATAATATATTTCCCGCAAGGCATCTTGTTTCTTATGAGCGGGGAAATATTTAGCAGAGAAGTAATAAATCATATCCTGGGGACTACGCACACAACCAGGAGCAAGAGAATTATACCAAGTCTTAGCATCACCCTTTAATGAGAACAGAAATATCTTAAGGATATAATAATAGCGAGACTTCTCATCATTAGTAAACAGGATAGCTATATCATTCAACTTGGTAAGATGTGCCACGACAGTGTCAGATTCAAGGCCATAAAAAGGATCAGATTCAACTAAAGTAATAATCTCAGGATCAACAAAGAATTCCTAATCCTTATCAAGAATACGTATAGGTGAAGTAGCAAAAGCAGGGTCAGGTTTCATTCTAGCATTAAGAGACTGTTGCTTCCATTTAGCTAATAATTTCTTAAGATCATATCTATCATTGCAAGCAAAGATTTCCCTAGCAGTTTCTTCATTCATAACATACCCCTAAGGAACAACAGGCAATACATAATCATTGGGAGAGCCTTCATCATCACTATCATCAATAATAGCATCTTCAATAATTTCATTCCCCCTAACTCTAGCAAATTGCTCATCAAGAAATTCACCTAATGGCAAAGTAGTATCACGCACAGAAGTAGTTTCATCATGCATAGCAGAAGTGGCATCATCAATAACATGCGACATATCAGAATTCATAGCAGTAGCAGGTTTAGGTGTCGCAAGCCTACTAATAACGGAAGGAGTATCTAGTGCAGAGCTAGATGGCAGTTCCTTACCTCCCCTCGTAGTTGAGGGAAAAATCTTGGTTTTAGCATCTTTGAAGTTCTTCATAGTGACCAACAGATATAAATCCCAAGTGACTAAGAGAATAGAGCTATGGTCCCCGTCAACGGCACCAGAAATTAGTCTTGATAACCCACAAGTGTAGGGGATCGCAACAGCTTTCGAGGGTGAAGTACAACCCAAATTTATTGATTCGATACAAGGGGAGCCAAAGAATATTCTTGAGTATTAGCAGTTGAGTTGTCAATTCAACCACACCTAGACAACTTAGTATCTGCAGCAAAGTATTTACTAGCAAAGTAGTATGATAATAAAGGTAACGGTGGAAAAAGTAAAGGTAATAGTTTTGGGGGTTTTGCAATAGTTGTAACAGTAGCAACGGAAAAGTAAATAAGCGAAGAACAATATGTGAAAAGCTCGTAGGCAATGGATCAGTGATGGATAATTATGCCGGATGTGATTCCTCATGTAATAGCTATAACCTAGGGTGACACAGAACTAGCTCCAGTTCATCAATGTAATGTAGGCATGTATTCCGTAAATAGTCATACGTGCTTATGGAAACACTACTACAAAAAGGGCTATAGATGGAATGGCTACTAATGGCGCACCTGTGATGTGGTGCGCCATTACTATATTCTAATGGCGCACCATGTCTCGGTGCGCCATTAGTAATATATTACTAATGGCGCACTGGTGTGGTGCGCCATTAGTAGTTTGGAAAAAACATAAAAACATTTTTTGTTACTAATGGCGCACGGTGCATAGTGCGCCATTACTAATTGACATAGTAATGGCGCACCACATCCGTCGTGCGCCATTAGTAGTTTTGAAAAAAAATGTAAAAAATAAATAAAAAAAAATTTGTTACTAATGGCGCACCTTGTAGTGGTGCGCCATTACTAGTTTTAACTAGTAATGGCGCACTTTCCACTGGTGCGCCATTACTAAGTTTAAAAAAAAATCAAAAAAAATATCATTTTTTTTATTTTTTTTTCAAAACTACTAATGGCGCACCGTGGGAGTGGTGCGCCATTAGTAGTTGAACTAGTAATGGCGGACCACCCCACCGTGCGCCATTAGTAACTTTCGTCGTCGGTGGAAGGTGGCCAAGTTACTAATGGCGCACCGTAGTGGTGCGCCATTAGTAGTTGAACTACTAATGGCGCGCCACTCCCACGGTGCGCCAGTAGTAACTTGGCCACCTTCCACCGAATGCACTTCTGTGGATCGCCTTTTCAGTTTAAAAAATAAAAGAAAATGATGAAAATGTCAAAAAATAAAAGAAAATAAGTTTCCCATGTGATATGTGGTCTAGTTGTTGGGAAAATTTGCAAATATGAATTTCGACTTCATTTGCAAAATCTCTCGAGAATTTGTGAAAATGGGCATAACTTTTGCATACTAACTCGGATGAAAAAGTTTTTTATATGAAAAATCATCTACTCGAAAAGGTACATCCGAATTTAACCGGGGGAACCCCGTTAAACATTTTCAAAATCCCCAAAAACCTAACAGAAAAAAAGTTACGGGGCTTTTAAGATCTGGCGGCAAAAAATTCAAAATTTCAAACTTACTAGTGGCGCACCGTGGATGTGGTGCGCCACTAGTAAGAGAAAAAATTACTAATTTCAATTTTTTTGATTTTTTTCAAAAATGATACGTAATATGATCGAGAAGTTTGAAATATTTTTCAAAATTTCATCATAGTCATTAACATGAACAAACTCCTAGACATCAATAAGGTATAACAGGATTGATATGCTAGATATATCAACAAGTGCCTCTGAAGTGAGCTGTTGCTAGGGTTGGATAGAACTCTGAAGTTAAGCATGCTTGAGCTGGAGTAGTGTGAGGATGGGTGACCTTTCGGGAAGTTTGACCACGGAGTGCGATTTGACCTGAGATTAAGCCATAGTGAACTGAGATTAAGAAAAAATTGAAGAAAAAAAATTAAAAAATTTGAAGAAAAAATTTGAAAAAAATTAAATGGTGCGCCATTAGTATACCAGATACTAATGGCGCACCAGGTGGTGCGCCATTAGTAAAAATTACTAATGGCGTGCTATTAATGGCGCACCACAGATGCGCCATTAATAGCCATATTAGGTGCGCCATTAGTAGGGGTTTTTCTAGTAGTGAAAAGAACTTGCATGACATCTTTTGTCCTACCCTCCCGTGGCAGCGGGGTCCTAACGAAAACTAAGGGATATTAAGGTCGCCTTTTAATAGAGAGCCGGAACCAAGCATTAGCACATAGTGAATACATGAACTCCTCAAACTACGGTCATCACCGAGAAGTATCCCGATTATTTTGCACTTCGGTGTTGTCGGAACAAAACACATAATAGGTGACTATAGACTTGCAAGATAGGATCAAGAACACACATATATTCATGAAAACATAATAGGTTCAGATCTGAAATCATGGCACTCGGGCCCTAGTGACAATCATTAAGCATAGCAAAGTCATAGCAACATCAATCTCAGAACATAGTGGATACTAGGGATCAAACCCTAACAAAACTAACTTGATTACATGGTAAATCTCATCCAACCCATCACCGCCCAGCAAGCCTACGATGGAATTACTCACGCACAGCGTAAGCATCATGAAATTGGTGATGGAGGATGGTTGATGATGACGACGGCGACGATCCCCTCTCTGGAGCCCCGAACGGACTCCAGATCAGCCCTCCCGAGAGAGATTAGGGCTTGGCGGCGGCTCCGTGTCGTAAAACGCGGTGAAACTTTCTCTCTGATTTTTTTCTCCCCGAACGTGAATATATGGAGTTGGAGTTGAGATCGGTGGAGGTCCAGGGGGCACACGAGATAGGGGGCGCGCTCTATAGGGGGGGGGCCCTGTCTCGTGGACATGCCGTGGGCCCCCTGGTGTATTTCTTTCGCCCAGAAATTCTTATTAATTCCAAAAAGTGCATCCGTGGATTTTCAGGACATTCCGAGAACTTCTCTTTTCTACACATAAAACAACATCATGGTAGTTCTGCTAAAAACAGCGTCAGTCCCTGTTAGTTTCATTCAAATCATGCAAGTTAGAGTCCAAAACAAGGGCAAAAGTGTTTAGAAAAGTAGATACGTTGGAGACATATCATGTTCTTACTTGTGTGCGGCATCATTAGTCGTCTTGTCACGGCCAAGGGGTGGTCGGTTCGGCTGATCGGTCGTTTTCGGCTGAATGGGCTCTATGGCCTCGTCGTCGAATTCGGGCAGCAGCTTGCGCTTTGGATAGCTCTTTGTGTGACGATCGCCGCCGTATTTTTCTTCTGTGACGAGCACTTTGTTCCACCTGCGGTTGAGCGTATCCTGCGCGGCCTTAAGCCTTTTCTACTGCTTCTTTAGGCTCCTCGCTGTGGCAATAAGCCTTCTGTGGAGGTTCTCTTGTTCCAAGATTTTTTTTGGGATGATGAGCGCGTCATCGTCCGGGCTGTTCTCCTCTCCGGAGACAGGTTGGTGAATCTTACCCTCGGGATCGGCGTCATCTGACGTCGGCTCCGGACTATGTTCAACGTCCCCTGGCTCATCCTGCTCCATCACTGGGTCCATGGGGTCATCGTTTCATTTGGAATCAACCAGGGTATTATTATTTCTTGCGTTGTTGTCGCTATTTTTTTTGTGGCGGGATTTAGAGCAGCGCCTATGGCGCCGCTTTGGTGGCTTATCGAGGGGAGTGTCCTTCGTTGCATCGTCACCATCGCCTTGTTTTCATGTGTCCACCATATATATATCGTATGATGAGGTGGCACTCGCCCAGTGGGTGGTGGTTCCTCTTCTACTCCTGCATCGTCGTAAATACCATCGACGTCTTCGGAGTCGAAATCGAGCGTGTCGGTTAAGTCATCGACAGTGGCTATGAAGTGGGTGGTGGGTGGGGAACGAATTTTGTCGTCGTCCGCGTCCCACTCGAGCCGGACATAGTTCGGCCAAGAATCTCCCAACAAGGAAACAGACCTTAATGAGTTCAGCATGTCACCCAAGGGCGAGTGCTGAAAAATATTTGCGGCGGTGAACTCCATGACCGGTGCCCAATCAGATTCGATAGGCACGGACGCACGCGGTTCGGATCCTATACCCGGAGATGAGTCCGAGGGTCCGATGACACCACCCTCACAAGAGGTGGGATCAGTGTTTGGCTCCAACGCCGATGAGTGTTCGGCCTCTGTGGCAGGGTCTATCCACCCGTCCTCGGAGGATGCGATCTGCCTCGGTTTGATTCCCGGCGCCGCCGCAGGCGCGATCTCCCGAATAGTGTCTGATGGCAGATCAAAGTCATGCCCGTCTTGACCGTCCGGCGCACCTGACATGGGCTTGAATCTGTCGAAGATCAATTCTCCGTGGATGTCGGCAGTATAGTTCAAGCTTCCAAACCTGACCCGATGGCCAGGGGCGTAGCTATCGATCTGCTCTAGATGGCCAAGCGAGTTGGCCCGCAGTACGAAACCACCGAATACGAAGATCTGTCCGGGGAGGAAAACCTCCCTCTGGACCGCTTCGTAGAAGATGATTGAAGGAGCCATCAGCGGAACTCTCAATGAAAGCACCAATGCCGGTGTCAAAACTGATGGATCTCGGGTAGGGGGTCCCGAACTATGCGTCTAAGGCTAATGGTAACAAGAGGCAGGGGACGCGATGTTTTACCCAGGTTCAGGCCCTCTCGATGGAGGTAATACCCTACTTCCTGCTTGATTGATCTTGATGATATGAGTATTACAAGAGTTGATCTACCACGAGATCGTAGAGGCTAAACCCTAGAAGCTAGCCTATGATTACGATTGTCGTTGTCCTACGGACTAAATCCTCCGGCTTATATATACACCGGAGGGGGCTAGGGTTACACATATTCGGTTACAGAGAAGGAGATCTACATATCTGAATTGCCAAGCTTGCCTTCCACGCAAAGGAGAGTCCCATCCGGACACGGGATGAAGTCTTCAATCTTGTATCTTCATAGTCCAACAGTCCGACCAAAGTATATAGTTCGGCTGTCCGAGGACCCCTAAATCCAGGACTCCCTCACCCCTGTCTCGTGGACACCTCGTGTGCCTCCCGGACTCCGTTTTCTTGCACATTACGTATTTTGGTCGGTGAAAATTCATTATATAATCTCTCAAAGGTTTTGACCATCGTATGACACAAATATCTTCTATTTTCGTTTCGAGCTGTTTTTCTGACAGATCTAGAGCACCATGACGTCTCCCTCTTTCAACAATGAAGACAAAGATGCTTGGCTATTGAAGATAGAGCTGAAAAGAGAAGAACCGGAGGAGATCAACAAGGATAATGGGATCAAGAAGGCCCTGGAGGATCAAGCTCCGGCGGTGGAAGAAGAAGACATCCCTCAACCTCTACCTAACCTCTTTACTCCAACTGAGATTGAGGCTTTCAAGATGATTGAGTTAGCTCGCATACAAAACAAGTATCTCACGCAGGAAAATATTTTGTTGAAGGATCATATTGTCGGACTCAAGGGCATCAACCGCAAGTTGGAGGAGCTTTTACGCTTGATGTGCGATTATCCACCATCATCATCACCACCTCCATCACCTCCGAATACCTAATTACATGGGTATGGGCACTCCCCTTGGCAACTGCCAAGCTTGGGGGAGGTGCCCCGGTATCGTATCACCATCACACTCCTATCTTTACCGTTATACTTAGTTCGATCCTTTTAGTAATATCTTGATCTAGTAGATTGAAGTTTCGATATCAAGTAGTTTTGAGTTTTGCTTTGTGATCTCTTTATGTAATCAAGTCCGTGAGCTATCCATAATAAAGATTAGTGTTGAGTCAAGGGCTTTGCTATCTTGCTATGATCTTGAGAAAATAGAAAGAATAAAAAGAATAAAAGAGTTCATATTGATCTTATGGATAGTAATAACTTCACATATAAAGAGTATGAGGCATAAAAGTTGTTGAGAGTTGACAAACATAGTTTTGGTCATCGTTGCAATTAATAGGAAGTAATAAGGAAAGGGAGGTTTCACATAATAAATATACTATCTTGGACATCTTTTATGATTGTGAGCACTCATTAAGTATGACATGCTAAAAGAGTTGATGTTGGACAAGGAAGACAAAGTAATGGTTTATGTTTTCTCACATCTCAATTAAAGTATATTGTCATTGATCTTCCCAACATGTTGAGCTTGCCTTTCCCCCTCATGCTAGCCAAATTCCTTGCACCAAGTAGAGATACTACTTGTGCTTCCAAATATCCTTAAACCCAGTTTGGCCATGAGAGTCCACCATACCTACCTATGGATTGAGTAAGATACTTCAAGTAATTTATCATGTTGCAAGCAATAAAAATTGCTCTCTAAATATGTATGACTTATTAGTGCGGAGAAAATAAGCTTTATACGATCGTGTGATATGGAAGTACTAAAAGCGGCGGACTGCATAATAAAGGTTCATATCACAAGTGGAAATATAAAGTGACGTTGTTTTGCATTAAGATTTTGTGCATACAACCCTAAAAGCACATGACAACCTCTGCTTCCCTCTGCGAAGGGCCTATCTTTTAGTTTATGTCTTTACTTTATGCAAAAGTCAAGGTGATATTCACCTTTCCCCTTTTCATTTTATCCTTTGGCAAGCACCTCATGTTGGAAAGATCCTGATATATATATCCAATTGGATGTAAGTTAGCATGAACTATTATTGTTGACATCACCCAAAGGTGAATACATTGGGAGGCAACACAATAGGCCCCTATCTTTCTCAGTGTCCGATTAAAACTCCATAACCACAAGTATTGCGTGAGTGTTAGCAATTGTAGAAGACTATATGATAGTTGAGTATGTGGACTTGCTGAAAAGCTCTATTCTTGAATCTTCTGATGTTATGATAAATTGCAATTGCTTCAATGACTGAGATTATAGTTTGTTAGTTCTCAATGAAGTTTATGAACCATACTTGACATTGTGAATCGATTGTTACTTGAGCATAAGAGATCATATGACAAAATCTATATATGTTGTTGTTATAAGACTGATCATGATGCCCTCATGTCCGTATTTTATTTTTATCGACACCTCTATCTCTAAACATGTGGACATAT
Source organism: Aegilops bicornis (assembly GCA_021605145.1). Classification (NCBI taxonomy): domain Eukaryota; kingdom Viridiplantae; phylum Streptophyta; class Magnoliopsida; order Poales; family Poaceae; genus Aegilops; species Aegilops bicornis. The sequence continues at coordinate 858,807,688 of CM038670.1, read as the reverse complement.
TTTTCGATTTTGGCTTCCGATTGGGGACAAACAAGGTCTAAGCTTGGGGGAGTTGATATGTCCATTTTGCATCATGCTTTTATATCAATATTTATTGCATTATGGGCTGTTATTACACATTATGTCACAATACTTATGGCTATTCTATCTTATTTTACAAGGTTTACCATAAAGAGGGGGAATGCCGGTAGCTGGAATTCTGGGATGAAAAGGAGCAAATATTGGAAACCTATTCTGCACAGCTCCAAAAATCCAGAAACTCCACGGAAGTCACTTTTGGAATTAATAAATTATTGAGTGAAGAAAATACCAGAGGGGCCCCACACCCTGGCCAGGAGGGTGGGGGGCGCGCCCACCCCTACTTGGCTTGCCCCCTGTCTCCTGGATCCCCTGGTGGCCCTCCGGTGCCCATCTTCTGCTATATGAAGGCTTTTACCCTGGAAAAAATCATAAGCAAGCTTACGGGACGAAACTCCGCCGCCACGAGGCGGAACCTTGGCGGAACCAATCTATGGCTCCAGCGGAGCTGTTCTGCTGGGGAAACTTCCCTCCGGGAGGGGGAAATCATCACCATCGTCATCACCAACGATCCTCTCATCGGGTGGGGGTCAATCTCCATCAACAACTTCACCAGCACCATCTCCTCTCAAAACCCTAGTTCATCTCTTGTATCCAATCTTGTATCAAAACCACAAATTGGTACCTATGGGTTGCTAGTAGTTTTGATTACTCTTTGTAGTTGATGCTAATTGGTTTACTTGGTGGAAGATCATAAGTTCAGATCCTTAATGCATATTAATGCCCCTCTAATTATGAACATGAATATGCTTTGTGAGTAGTTACGTTTGTTCCTGAGGACATGGGTGAAGTATTGCTATTAGTAATCATGTTATTTGGTATTCGTTCGATATTTTGATGAGATGTAAGTTGTCTCTCCTCTAGTGGTGTTATGTGAAAGTCGACTACATGACACTTCACCATTATTTGGGCCTAGAGGAAGGCATTGGGAAGTAATAAGTAGATGATGGGTTGCTAGAGTGACAGAAGCTTAAACCCTAGTTTATGCGTTGCTTCGTAAGGGGCTGATTTGGATCCATTAGTTTCATGCTATGGTTAGGTTTACCTTAATACTTCTTTTGTAGTTGCGGATGCTTGCAATAGGGGTTAATCATAAGTGGGATGCTTGTCAAAGTAAGGGCAGTACCCAAGCACCGGTCCACCCATATATCAAATTATCGAAGTACCGAACGCGAATCATATGAGTGTGATGAAAACTAGCTTGACGATAATTCCCATGTGTCCTCGGGAGCGCTTTTCTCATTATAAGAAATTGTCCAGGCTTGTACTTTGCTACAAAAAGTATTGGTCCACCTTGCTACAATTTATTTACTTTCATTGCTTGTTACCCGTTACCAATTATCTTATCACAAAACTATCTGTTACCTACAATTTCAGTGCTTGCAGAGAATACCTTACTGAAAACCGCTTGTCATTTCATTCTGCTCCTCGTTGGGTTCGACACTCTTACTTATTGAAAGGACTACAATAGATCCCCTATTGTGTTAGCTAGCTAATTAATAGAGAGAAGTGTCCTCTCTTTTGTCCGTGCTTGGTCGACGCTACGTACTATACATACGTATAGAGAGGACTAGATAGACACGCTACGAAGGAAACAGAAGATCGTCATGAACATATATGCATACAGAGAGAAGTGATATCGACCACCTCTCCTTCTCCGAGAGATTGGTCGAACAACAAGTTCTCGTATATCTATCCGACACTACCGCTACATATATACAATAATTATCTTTTACAAATATAATCTCCTAACATACGGACGCCCAGTCCACATATTATTCTCCGCCTTCAGCGATCACGTGGTCAAGAAAGAATGCCGCCAATTCCTCTTGAATTGCTCGTGATGCGATCCGGTGCTAGGAGTTCATCCCGCATCCGAATTTTAAGAAGGGGGTCAATACATATATATATGAATGAATGAAACTCAACACAAATGATGGTAATAAAATAAAATTGTGAATATTGTTATTTACGCACTTCATATTGTTTGTCGAGTAGCCCGCTCACGTGTCGTGTGGCGGATGGACTCGCAAATGTAGTATCCATGTAAATCATTCTCTTGTTCCTGCCACAACCACTTTACAAGAAATAGAGGTCAATCAAACTGATAATTAGCAAGCATGCTAAATGGTATTGATGAAACTAGCACTTGAATCACTAGGAGATGCGTGGAATATGCTACTATAGTACTTACTTTCAGGTGTCTAAATTGCAGCTTCTTCGGCAGTGCCGGAGCTTTTTTGGTGAATTTTCTCCAAACCCTGCCGTACAAAGAAAACAATTACTTGATATCAGAACTGAACAAAGTTGCTGATATTGTGGATAATGATCGATTTAACTTACTTCTCGAGCATTTCAGTCATGTCCGCATAGTCCTTCGGATTTTTTCGTTTGGAGTCTAAGACAGTTACTACTCCCTGCTCAAGCTTAATCTCTAGGAGAATATAGTGGTAGCTGCGCACGCATGCATAACTCATCAATATTACATTACTATAACCTGGACTAATAAGAGAAACCGAATATGCCACAAGATAGTAACACTCACCTGAAGTTGTAAGGAAAGAGTATTATATCCTTGTGTTCATTTATTACCAACGATTGTAGCAAGTTGGCCTCGGTATCTTCGGCATGAAATTTAACCTCAGTTGCATCTATGAGATATGCGTTAATGAACCCACTATCACCCACTTGTCTTTTCTTCAATTCGGCGATCTTCAATCTGCATAATATAGTGAGGATAATTATAAATACATGCAATGAAAGAGCTAAGTTATATAGAGAGACTTAATGACAGAAGTAGTACTACTTACGCATGAGCAGGTGACCGTTGCTTTATCAAGGGCCAATTGATTGAAATACTGATAGAACTCCTCAAATGGAATAGGCAACAGTTCAATTCCAACGAGGTCATGCTCCTTTTTAACTCTCACATACAAAGTACTCCTCCCCTCAGACTCTCTGCAGGTTTTCATGTACCAATCATGCAATCTTCGCATCATCGTTGATAGAGATCTTTCATCTTTGACGAGAGGCTTCCCGTACTCATATCTTTGTATCTGCACCTCCAAAAAATCATAATGTACATCGTCAGGCAGGTAATCTCCAGGATTGCTATAACCGGGCACCATCCTCGGATCGACGATGTCGCTAGCAGGTACCTTGAGCGGGGGGCACGATTGCTTCGCTTGTTCGCCGAGCAGGGCAATTTGTTTCCCAGCTCGTCGTTCTTTCATCCTTTGATCACTATTAGTACTTCCCGACATCTCCGCTTCGGCAAATGCCTTTCCAATAATGCGCTCATAGTTGCCTTTCAGCGGAGACTTGGGGTGGTTTTGTCAGGCAGCCAGAGTGTGCTTCGCTTTCACCGGATCTACCTTCTCCTCCGGAGGTGGATGTCTCTGTGCTTTCAACCCTTGAAACCAGTCCTTCACTTCGGTTCGCGCAATCTTCGCGTTCTCCTCCGAGGTTATCTCGTATGGTTACTTCTCTTGAGTCTTCAGAGAAGGACCGAATCTGTATGTCCTCCCGCCTTTGGCTGTACTGCTAGACGCCGGAAGAGCAGATGGAGCGGATGTCTTCTTTCCTTGCTTACGAGGTGGAGGAGAAGGACTACGACGCGCTGGAGCAGCGGCGGGTCTCTTCCGCCCTTGCTGACGAGGCGGAGAAGGAGGAGGCTGGCTGCTCGGGCGCGCCGGCGCAGGCGGAGAAGGAGGCGGAGTGCCGCCACGCGCCGGAGAGGGAGCCGGCCGAGTGCCCTAATCGTCACTCGCCGGAGGAGGAGGCAAGGAGGAGGCGGAGTGCCTGACTCACGGCCGGAGGAGGAGGAGGAGGCGGAGGCGCCCAGTTGGAAGGTTGATGAGATCCTTCCGCCATAGGCATGGAGTCTTCGTGAGCGTAACCCAGCCGAGTCTCCCCTTCACCGGTAAGGTGGTCAAGCTGGAGGTCCTCCAATCCCTCTGTGATTTCATCCACCATCACCCTAGCATATCCTTCTGGAATCGGCCGACAGTGAAAAGTTGCGCCGGATTTAGTAGGATAAACAGAGCCAACAGCCGCCTTGACCTTCAAATTCATCCATTGCGCCATAAGGTGGCAATTTTCAGCCTCCGTGATAGCATCCACGGGATAGCTAGCAGGAGCCCTCAAGGCATGCTCCGACTGAAGCAGCTCGGCGGAAGCCACGCTGCTTCTCCGCTGAGATGGCGGGGTAGCTTCGGGGGAAGCTTCGGCAGGTCGTTTGCTACGATCTGCATCTCGTTCCTCTATCGCTTGTACCCTTGCATGCAGCGCCTGCAGTTCGGTCTGCTGCACTTTCTTCCTCCTCTCCTGGCATTTGTAACCGCCATGTCCGAAACCCAGCCTTCCACTTAAACGGAGCTGGCGTGCCTTCGTGGTCCGTCCTGTGGTGCTTAGGATTCCCGAGGGCCATTGTGAGCTCGTCGTTCTCTCCGTCTCGAAAGAACGTCCCTTGTCGCTACCGCCGATATATTGCTGAAGCCTCTTGACTATTATCTCCAATTGATCATCCGTCCAAATGCACTTCCTTGATACAGGGTCCAAGGTTCCGCCAGCCCTGAAGAACCAAGTCCGGCAACGGTCTGGCCAGTTCATTGTCTCTTGTTTGGTCCCTTTATCAAGCACATCATTCTCAGCATTGGCCCACTTAGGCCGGGCTATGAGGTAGCCACCTGACCCCGTGCGATGGTGAAGCTTCTTCTTCGCATCATTTTTCTTGTTTGTCGCCGACATCTTTTTACTCTTTTCCGATGTCTTGTGGGCCACAAATGCGGGCCAGTCATCTCGATCTTCTCATATTTGCCCTTGAATTCTGGGGTCTCTTTTATCGACAAACTTATTCAGGTCTTTCTTCCAATTCCTGAATAGGTCTGCCATCTTATTAAGAGCAAAAGGCTTGATTAATTGCTCAACTGGCTTCTCCGGATCATCCTCTGGTGGTAGGGTGAAATTTGACTTCAGCTCAGTCCAAAGATCATTTTTCTGCATATCATTGACATAAGACACCTCAGGGTCTTCGTTCTTAGGCTTATACCATTGCTGGATGCTAATCGGGATCTTGTCCCTAACCGTAACCCCCGTGACCGAGCAACAAATGCCTTCTTTGTCCAGATGGGTTCAATCGGTTGGCCGTCAGCGCGATTTCTATGATCTCAAACTTTTCATCCGAGCTCAACTTTTTCTTCGGCCTCGTCTCTTTACCTAAGTTGTTCTCGATACAGAGGTCTAGAAAAAAGAACAAAGACGAGAGTTAATTAATATGTGTACATACCAAAACAATGAATGCATCAATTAGCTAGTCAGCACAGGCTTAACTAATATATATACCTGGCCGGACTCGGTTCGGTCACCGGAGCCGTCCTCATGGTCCCCTTCTTCTTGCACCGGCATTGGGTCATCGGAGCCATCATAATCATAGCCAGCTGCTTCTTCACCCTCTCCTTCCAGACCATCGGTGTCGTTGAGAAACATCAACGAGCAGACGGCATCCTTCCTTCTGCGATTATGTCCCTCAACAATGCTTCTTGTGCTTCGTCTCGGGGGGGTGTCCATAGTTTCTACAAATATTTACAACATGGCAATTATTATTCAAACATGACAGATATGGATATATTGGTGGCAAACGTGGAACTAGTTAGCTAATCACAGTAAGGAATCATATTAATTAGTGGCCTCGACGCTACTTCTCTAGGGTTTCGGGTGGCCTCGACAACGCTTCAAGGGTTAGGGGTGGCCTCGAGAATGCTTCAAGGAGGGGGTAATATCGACCCCCCCCCCCACGTGTTGAAGCTATCGGGAGGGGGTATATCGACAACAACGAAATACGTACATGGGAAAATAATATGCTTGTTTTTTCCTTCTTAAAAATACATGAAGCTATCGGGAGGGGGTATATCGACAACAACAACGACGACACTACATCTATGTCCCACAAGTGATGTGGGTATATTGACAACGCATTTATATACATACATGGAAAAAAATGTTATCGCGGAGGGGGTATATCTACCCCCCCCCCCTCATGTCGAAGTTATCGGGGAGGGGGTATCGACCCCCCCTCATGTTGAATTCCGAGAGAGTTAGGAACCGGAGGGGACTCCTCCCCTCATGTCCGATGAGTTTTACTCCCTCCCTTCCATGAAACATTCATCGAACAAACTTAATACGAAGTTTTAACAGAAAAGATTCATCGAACTAAATTACAACAGAAAAAATTTACTAACCTAAAATGCACAAAAATGCTCGAAGAAGAAGAAATAGACTAACCTAAAATTACTAACCTAAAATGCACTAACAACGACTAACCTTAAATGCACTATAAATCAACTAACCTAAAATGCACTAACCTAAATCAACTAACTCAACATATGAAGAAGGAAATGCTATCGGAGAGGGAGTATATCGACCCCCCTCATGTATCCACATACATACATCTATACATACATACATTTCTCATATATACATACATACATTTCTGATATATAAGTTTTTCTTCTTCTTCCTTTCTTCCTTCTTCCTAGCTAGATATATAAATTTTTGCATATATAAAATACATATATACTTGCATATATGTATAAATTTTTGCATATGTAAACTTTTGCATATATATAGTTTTTCTAAAATCAAACTTTTGCATATATGAACATATATACAACTTTTGCATATATGAACATATATACACAGAGAACATACACATATATATACATTTTTATAATAATGAAAAAATTAGAGGAAAGGCCGCGGCCGGACCGGCGGCGGGCGTGTGGTCGGGGCGACGGCGACGGGTCGGGAAGGGCGGCGCAGACGGCGTCGGGCGACGGGTCGGGAAGGGCGACATGCACGACGACGGGTCGGGAACAGGTGGCCATGAGGCGACGGGCGACGGTGTCGGGCAGGGCGAGGCAAGGCGGCGACGGCGATGGTGTCCGGACGGCAGGGCGACGGCGCAAGCGACGGTGTCGGGCAGTGGCTCGGCGGCAGCGACGGGCGAGGTGGACCAGTCTGACGGGCCGGGCGCAGGCTCGGCGGCGACGGCGACGAGGAGCGTATATGCCGGACGGAGAAGAAACAGATGAATTTTGGCGAAACTGCTAAGTCTTGCTTATATAGCAAGAGCATTGGGCCCGGTTCGTGGAACCAACCGGGACTAAAGGGGGGCATTAGTCCCGGTTTGTGCCACGAACCGGGACCAAAGGTCTCTTTTCAGCAGCCCAAAAGGCGGAAGCAGAGGTTTGATCCGGTTGGTGGCACCAACGGGACTAAAGGGCATTAGTCCCGGTTGTGCCACGAACCGGGACCACTCTCGTTAGTCCCGGTTGGTGCCACCAACCGGGACCAAAGGCCTTGTGCTGCCCTCACGCCTAAAAGTTTAGTCCCACCTCGCTAGTTGAGAGGGTTCGAGAGTGGTTTATAAGCGCTGCGCCCACCTCTCGAGCTCCTCTCAACCGCAGCTGGGCCTAATCTGTCACTATGTGCCTGTGGGCCTACTTGTCCTCCTGCGGGCCTGAATCCTGGCCCATGTAGGGTTTCTAGTCGTATTCAGGCCGCGGGGCCCAGTAGGCGACACTATTTTTATTGTTTTCAAGTTTTTATTGTTTTTTTCCTGCATTATTTATTTTTTGTTGTTTTTTGCTTTATTTTTTAATTCTTTTTAATTTTAGTTTAGAAAAATTATAAACTTTCTGTTAGTGCCATTAGTTTTCAAATTTGAAAACACTTTTTTTTGTTTTCTTTGTTGCTTTATTTATTTTATTTTGTTTCTACTTACAAAAAAATACTTATTATTGCTATTTTTATTTTTTTCCTGTTTTTTTGTTTTGTTTTCTGCATTATTTATTTTTTGTTGTTTTTTGCTTTATTTTTTAATTATTTTTGCTTTTAGTTTTAGAAAAATTATAAACTTTCTGTTAGTGCCATTAGTTTTCAAATTTGAAAACACTTTTTTTGTTTTCTTTGTTGCTTTATTTATTTTATTTTGTTTCTACTTAAAAAAAATACTTATTGTTGCTATTTTTATTTTTTTTTCCTATTTTTTGTTTTCTTTTCTGCATTATTTACTTTCTTTTGGTTTTTTGCTTTATTTTGTTTTTGTTTTGTTAGTGCCATTAGTTTTCAAATTTGAATAGTTAAAATTTGAATTCTTTGAAATTTGTGTGAATCGCAAGTTTGTGATTAACTTTATTAAAAAAATGAACATAGATGCACCTATAGAGAAAATTCGACCTAAGTTCATAATCAATTTATATGAATTTCAGAGAAATTCAGTATGAATTTAGGTCAAATTCCCTGTATAGGGGCATCTATTTTCACTTTGAGAGGAGCTCAACAAGGCAGAGAGGGAGGGGCTTATAAACCGGTGTGAGCGCCCTTCGGTTGGCGAGGTGGGACTAAACTCTGAGCGCAACGAGGACCAACCCTTTAGTCCCGGTTTGTGGCACAAACCGGGACTGATGGTCATGGGCCAGGGGAGAGCCGCATGGGCCAGGGACTAATGAACATAGATGCACCTATAGAGAAAATTCGACCTAATTTCATAGTTTTCAAATGAACTCTGAAAAAGTTGGCATAGCATGTGCATGTACAAAATGGACAATGCTATCATACTCGTCTGTTGCAAAGTTGGCATGGTATCATCATAATAGTTGCGGGAGAAAGTCTTCACTTTTTCTTCGCTTGTGTCATTTGCTTATTGCGCCGTAACCATGGATAATCTTCATCGCTTATCAGGATGCTGGGGTCAGCCTTGACTTTGAAGGAGGAATTTCATGAAACTTTTCATACTCTTGAGACATGTCTGTCTTGCCCTCCACTCCTGTGGATGTCCCTTTTTCCTGAAAGAACTATGTGGCGCTTTGTCTCATAGTATGATGTATTCGCTTCCTTATCTTTTCTTTTTCTCGGTCTGGTAGACATGTCCTTCACATAGATAACCTGTGCCACATCATTGGCTAGGACGAACGATTCGTTAGTGTACCCAAGATTTTTCAGATACACTGTTGTCATTCCGTACTGTGGGTCTACCTGTACCCCGCCTCCTGACAGATTGACCCATTTGCACTTAAACAAAGGGACCTTAAAATCTACTCCGTAGTCAAGTTTCCATATGTCCACTATGTAACCATAATATGTGTCCTTTCCCCTCTCGGTTGCTGCATCAAAGCGGACACCGCTGTTTTGGTTGGTGCTCTTTTGATCTTGGTCAATCGTGTAAAATGTATTTCCATTTATCTCGTATCCTTTCCAAATCATTACAGTCGAAGATGGTCCCCTGGACAACAAGTACAGCTCATCACAAACAGTCTTTGTCACCTCCGAGACGTGTTTCCAACCAACAGCTGAAAGTCTGATGTGTTCACATGTAATCCACCGTCAGACCGCTTCGGTGTTTGGAGCGCAGATCGTTCTTGTGTTCATCGACATACGGGTCACCAAGGTAGAGTTCTCAGAACTGTGTAGTGTACTTGACACCAAGAATATCCGTCCCTGCATATTATTGAGTCCCTTCCAAGCTGCGTTTTCCTTTCGGGCCTCCCCTCATACCGCGATTTAGGGAGACCTATCTTCTTAAGGCCAGGAATGAAGTCAACACAAAACCCGATGACATCCTTTGTTTGATGGCCCATGGAGATGCTTCCTTCTGGACTAGCGCGTTTACGGACATATTTCTTTAGGACTCCATGAACCTCTCAAAGGGAAACATATTGTGTAGAAATACGGGCCCCGTAATGACAATCTCGCCGACTAGATGAACTAGGACGTAAGGCCATGATATTGAAGAAGGATGGTGGGAACACCAGCTCGAAACCGACAAGACATTGCGCCACATCAATCCTTAGCGTTGGTGCGATTTCTGGATCAATCACCTTCGAGATATTGCATTGAGGAATGCACATAGCTTCACAATGGCTAATCGGACGTTTTCCGGTAGAAGCCCTTAAATGCAACCGGAAGCGCTTCGTCATAATCACATGGCAGTCATGAGACTTTAGGTTCTGGAACTTTTTCTCCGCATATTTATTATTCCCTTTATATTCATTTAGAAGCCATTCGGGACCTTCATACAGCAGGCATTCAAAGAAGATTTCTTTCTCTTCTTTCGTAAGAGCGTAGCTGGCAGGACCTTCATATCGCTTCGGAGGCATGCCCTCTTTTTCGTGCAAGCGTTGCAGGTCCTCCTGCCTCGTGTGTATCTTTTTCTTCCCATACATGCCCAAGAAGCCTAGCAGGTTCACGCAAAGGTTCTTCGTCACGTGCATCATGTCGATCGAAGAGCGGACCTCTAGGTCTTTCCAGTAGGGTAGGTCCCAAAATATAGATTTCTTATTCCACATGGGTGCGAGATTCTCAGCGTCATTCGGAACAGCTAGTCCGGCGGGCATTGACCATTGCAAGTACGTGATCACCCGTACGCATGGCGGGCTTCTTCCGGTAATCTGCCTCGCCTTTGAAATGCTTGCCTTTCTTTCTACATTGATGGTTGGTCGGAAGAAATCGATGATGGACCAGGTACACATTCTTCCTGCAGCTTCCCAGGTATATACTATCGGTGTCAAGTAAACAGTGCGTGCATTTGTGTGGTATCCCTTGTTTGTCTATCCTGAAAGGTTACTGAGAGCGGGCCAATCGTTGATGGTCTCGAACAGCAACGCCTTTAGGTCAAATTCCTCCTTTTTGTGCTCATCCCACGTACATACACCCTTTCCATTCCACAGCTATAAAAGTTCTTCAACTAATGGCCTTAGGTACACATCAATGTCATTGCCGGGTTGCTTAGGGCCTTGGATGAGAACTGGCATCATAATGAACTTCCGCTTCATACACATCCAAGGAGGAAGGTTATACATACATCGAGTCACGGGCCAGGTGCTGTGATTGCTGCTCTGCTCCCCGAAAGGATTAATGCCATCCGCACTTAAAGAAAACCATACGTTCCTTGGGTCCTTTGCAAACTAATCCCAGTACTTTCTCTCGATTTTTCTCCACTGCGACCCATCGGCGGGTGCTCTCAGCTTCCCGTCTTTCTTACGGTCCTCACTGTGCCATCGCATCAACTTGGCATGCTCTCAGTTTTTGAACAGACATTTCAGTCGTGGTATTATAGGAGCATACCACATCACCTTCGCAGGAACCCTCTTCCTGGGAGGCTCGCCGTCAACATCACCAGGGTCATCTCGTCTGATCTTATACCGCAATGCACCGCATACCGGGCATGCGTTCAGATCCTTGTATGCACCGCGATAGAGGATGCAAATCATTAGGGCATGCATGTATCTTACGCACCTCCAATCCTAGAGGGCATACGACCTTCTTTGCTGCGTATGTACTGTCCGCAATTCATTATACTTTGGAAGCTTCTTCTTCAATATTTTCAGTAGCTTCTCAAATCCTTTATCAGCACGGCATTCTCTCGCCTTCCATCGCAGCAATTCCAAAGACGGTACCGAGCTTTGTGTTGCCATCTTCGCAATTGGGGTACAACCCTTTTTGTGATCCTCTAACATGCGATCGAACTTCAGCTTCTCCTTTTGACTTTCGTGATGCGTCCTTGCATCGACAATGACCCGGCGGAGATCATCATCATCGGGCACATCGTCTGGTTCCTCTTGATCTTCGGCAGCTTTCGCCTGCTGCAGCATCATCGTGCACATCGTCTGGTTCCTCTTGATCTTCAGCAGCTTCGCCCGTTGCAGCATCATCATGCACATCGTCTGGTTCATCTTGATGTTCAGTAGCATCACCGTATTCAGGGGGCACATAGTTGTCATCGTCCTCTTCTTCTTCGCCGTCTTCCATCATAACCCTTATTTCTCCGTGCCTCGTCCAAACATTATAGTGTGGCATGAAACCCTTAATGTACACATAAAACCATTCTTCTTGTTTGCCTCAGCCACTTCGAGAAAATCATGCACGCCCTTAATGTACTCGGAGGTGTGTCTGTCACCGTACATCCATTGTCGGTTCATCTCAAGGCATTATATATAATTAAGTGTGTCAAAAATCATTACAGAACATCATGAATAGATAATTAAGTGACCAAATTAAATAGAAGTTCATCATCACATAAAAACCAAAGTACATACATAGTTCTCATCTAACAACATAAAGCTCGCAGAGCATCTAAATTAATTAAACCATACATTGAAACTATGTAAAACATTTCAATGCGAAAACAAATGCGATCATAATCGCAACCAAGGTAACAACTGATCCAACGGCATAATGATACCAAGCCTCGGTATGAATGGCATATTTTCTAATCTTTCTAATCTTCAAGCGCATTGCATCCATCTTGATCTTGTGATCATCGATTTACATCCGCAACATGCAACTCCAATATCATCTTCTCCTCCTCAAGTTTTTTATTTTTCCTTCAAGAAATTGTTTTCTTCTTCAACTAAATTTAACCTCTCGACAATAGGGTCGGTTGGAATTTCCGGTTCAACAACCTCCTAGATAAATAAAATCTATGTCACGTTGGTCGGCATAATTTTCATAAAAAATAAATGAACCAATAGTTATGAAAAGATAATATATACCACATCCGAATCATAGATAGGACGAGGACCGACGGGGGCGGATACCAAAACCATCGCACTATATAAGAGGCAATAATAAAAGTAAGAAAATAATACAAGTATCTATCTAAACATACAAGTAAGAATATTTTTCCTTTCAGAAAGAAGATAAGAACAAGAGGCTCACCACCGTGGTGCCGGCGATGAGATCGGCGCGGGTGATCGACGGCAGTGAAGACGGGGACGGGGCGTGACGGACCGCTAAACCTAGACAAATATTGAGGAAAATAGAGCTTGGGGGTCGAGCTTGGAGACGAGAAAGCTTAAGTAGTGTGGCTCGGGCATTCCATCGAACACCTTGTGTGCATAGGAGGTGAGCTAGAGCACCACCAAGCCCTCTCCCCCTCGGCGGCCAGAAAAAACAGAGCAGTGTGCTCTGCTCTCACGCGAAGGGGTATATATAGGCACCTCATAGGTCCCGGTTGGTGGCATGAACCGGGACTAAAGGGGAGCCTTTGGTCCCGGTTCAAGCCACCAACCGGGACCAATGTTGGTGGGCCAGGAGCGAGGCCCATTGGTCCCGGTTCGTCCCACCAACCGGGACCAAAAGGGCCAGACGAATCGGAACCAATGCCCATGAGGCCACGGCCGGCCCCCTGGGATCACAAACCGGGACAAATACCTCCATTGGTCCCGGTTCGTGGCAGAACCGGGACTAATGGGCTGAGCCGGCCTGGGTCATTGCTCCCTTTTCTACTAGTGTGAGTTGTAAATAAATAGAAGTGTGATGATCATCACTATTAGAGCATTATCCCTTATAAAAAAGAAAAAAAAGAGAGAAAAGAAAGGCCAAAAAGAAAAGAAAAAAGGCCAAAGAAAAAAAAAGAAAAAGAAAAAAAGAAAGGCCAAATAAAAAAAGACCCAAAAAATAAAAAAATAAAAAGGGGGACAATGTTACTATCCTTTTCCACACTTGTGCTTCAATGTAGCACCATGTTCTTCATATAGAGAGTCTCATTTGTTGTCATTTTCATACACTAGTGGTAATTTTTCATTATAGAACTTGGCTTGTATATTCCAAGGATGGGCTTCCTCAAAATGCCCTAGGTCTTCGTGAGCAAGCAAGTTGGATGCACACTCACTAGTTTCTTTTGTTGAGCTTTCATACATTTATAGCTCTAGTGCATCCGTTGCATGGCAATCCCTACTCCTCATGTTGACATCAATTCATGGGCATCTCCATAGCCCGTTGATTAGCCTCGTCAATGGGAGACTTTCTCCTTTTTTGTCTTCTCCACACAACCTCCATTATCATATTCTATTCCACTCGTAGTGCTATATCCATGGCTCACGCTCATGTATTGCGTGGGAGTTGAAAAAAGCTGAAGCGCGTTGAAAAGTATGAACCAATTGCTTGGCTGAAACCGGGGTTGTTCTTGATGGGAGTATTTTGTGTAATGAAAATGAAACATAGCCTAACTATATAATTTTGTGGGGATAAACCTTCTAAAGCCATGTTATTTTGAGAAGACATGATTGCCTTGTTAGTATGCTTGAAGTATTACTATTTTCTTATGTCAATATGAAATTTTATTTTGAATCATTTGGATCTGAAGATTCATGCCACAATAAAGAAAATTACATTGATAATTATGCTAGGTAGCATTCCACATCAAAAATTCTCTTTTTATCATTTACCTACTCGAGGACGAGCAGGAATTAAGCTTGGGGACGCTTGATACGTCTCCAACGCATCTATAATTTTTGATTGTTTCATGCTATTATATTACCCGTTTTGGATGTTTATGGGCTTTACTTTACACATTTATATCATTTTTGGGACTAACCTACTAACCGGAGGCCCAGCCCAAATTGCTGTTTTTTTTTGCCTATTTCAGTGTTTCGAAGAAAAGGAATATCAAACGGAGTCCAATCGGAATGAAACCTTCAGGAGCGATCTTTTCAGAACAAGCGCAATCCTGGAGACTTGTAGTGGACGTCAAGAAGTCAACAAGACGGCCACGAGGGTGCCCGCCGCACCATAAGGGGGTGGGCGCGCCCCCACCCTCGTGGGTCCCTCTTGTCTCAACCGACCTACTTCTTCCTCCTATATATATCCACGTACCCTCAAAACTTCCAGGAGAACCACGAAAACCTAATTCCACCGCCGCAACCTTCTGTATCCGCGAGGTCCCATCTTGGAGCCTTCGCCGGCGCTCCGCCGGAGGGTGAATCGACCACGGAGGGCCTCTACATCATCTCCAAGGCCTCTCCGATGAGTTGTGAGTAGTTTACCACAGACCTTCGGGTCCATAGTTATTAGCTAGATGGCTTCTTCTCTCTCTTTGAATCTCAATACAAAGTTATCCTTGATCTTCTTGGATATCTATTCGATGTAACTCTTTTTACGGTGTGTTTGTCGAGATCCGATGAATTGTGGGTTTATGATCAAGTTTATCTATGAGAAATATTTGAATCTTCTCTGAATTCTTTTATGTGTGATTAGTTATCTTTGCAAGTCTCTTCGAATTATCAGTTTGGTTTGGCCTACTAGATTGATCTTTCTTGCAATGGGAGAAGTGCTTAGCTTTGGGTACAATCTTGCGGTGTCCTTTCCCAATGACAGCAGGGGCAGCAAGGCACGTATTGTATTGTTGCCATCGAGGATAAAAAGATGGGGTTTACATCATATTGCATGAGTTTATCCCTCTACATCATGTCATCTTTCTTAATGTGTTACTCTGTTCTTATGAACTTAATGCTCTAGATGCAGGCAGGAGTCGGTCGATATGTGGAGTAATAGTAGTAGATGCAGAATCGTTTCAATCTACTTGTCACGGACGTGATGCCAATATACATGATCATGCCTAGATATTCTCATAACTATGCACTTTTCTATCAATTGCTCCACAGTAATTTGTTCACCCACCGTAATACTTATGCTATCTTGAGAGAAGCCACTAGTGAAACCTATGGCCCCCGGGTCTATCTTTTATCATACAAGTTTCCCATCTACTTTTATTTTCATCTTTTACTTTCCAATTTATATCATAAAAATACCAAAAATATTTATCTTATCTTATTATCTCTATCAGATCTTACTTTTGCAAATTACCGTGAAGGGATTGACAACCCCTTTATCGCGTTGGTTGCGAGGTTCTTGTTTGTTTGTGTAGGTTTGTCGGACTTTTGAGGAGCCTCCTACTGGATTGATACCTTGGTTCTCAAAAACTGAGGGAAATACTTACGCTACATTGCTGCATCACCCTTTCCTCTTCAAGGGAAAACCAATGCAGTGCTCAAGAGGTAGCTGTCAGGTGTATCTTTTGTCTTCTCATACATGCCCAAGAAGCCTAGCAGGTTCACGAAAAGATTCTTCATCACGTGCATCACATCAATTGCAGAGCGGACCTCTAGGTCTTACCAATAGGGTAGGTCTCAAAATATAGATTTCTTCTTGCACATCGGTGCGCGTCCCTCAGCGTCATTCGGAACAGATAGTCCGCCGAGACCCTTCCAAAGATTACATGTAAATCATTGACCATAACAATGTGATCCCCAGTACGGACGGCGGGCTTCTTCAGGTGATCCACCTCGCCTTTGAAATGCTTGCCTTTCTTTCGAGATTGATGGTTGGTCGGAAGAAATCAACGATGCCCCAGGTACAGATTCTTGCTGCATTTGTCCAAACATATACTTTCGGTGTCATCTAAATAGTGCGTGCATGCGTTGTATCCCTTATTTGTCTATCTTGAAAGGTTACTGGGAGCAGGACAATCACTAATGGTTACAAATAGCAATGCATGTAGGTCAAATTCCTGCCGGTCGTGCTCATCCCACACAAGTACACCTTTTCCATTCCACAACTGTAAAAGTTCCTCAACTAATGGCCTTAGGTACACATCAATGTCGTTGCCGGGTTGCTTAGGGCCTTGGATGAGCACTGGCATCATAATGAACTTCCGCTTCATGGACAACAAAGGAGGAAGGTTATAGATACATAGAGTCACAGGCCAGGTGCTATGTTGCTCCCCAAAATAATTATCGCCATCTGCGCTTAAACCAAACCATACATCCCTTGCGTCACCTGCAAAGTCCCCCCACTTTCTCTTGATTTTTCTTGACCGCGACCCGTCAGCGGGTGCTCTCAACTTCCCGTATTTCTGACGATCCTATTTGTGCCATCGCATCAACTTGGCATACTCTTTGTTTCCGAACAGACGTTTCAACCGTGGTATTATAGGAGCATACCACATCACCTTGGCAGGAACCCTCTTCCTGGGACGCTCGCCGTCAACATCACCAGGGTCATCTCGTCTGATCTTATATAGCAATGCACCGCATACCGGGCATGCATTCCAATCCGTGTACGCATCGCGGTAGAGGGTGCAGGCATTAGGGCATGCATGCATCTTCTGCACCTCCAATCCTAGAGGGCATAGAACCTTCGTTGCTCCGTATGTACTATCTGGCAATTCGTTGTCAGATACTCCATTGTCTGCCTTCCATTGCAGCAATTCCAGTGTGGTACCGAGCTTTGTGTTGCCATCTTCGCAATTTGGTTACAACCCTTTTTGGTGATCCTCTAACATGCAACCGAACTTCAACTTATCCTTTTCACTTTGGCATTGTCTCCTTTCATCAACAATGACCCGGCAAAGATCATCATCGGGCACATCGTCTGGTTCCTCGTGATCTTCAGCTTCCCTCGTTGCAGCATCACCGTATTCAGGGGGCGGATAGTTGTCATCATCCTCTTCTTCTTTGTTGTCTTCCATCATAACCTCTCTTTCTCCATGCTTGGTCCAAACATTATAGTGTGGCATGATCTCTTCTCAAGCAGGTGGATGTGAAGGATTTTCCAGTTAGAGTAAGACTTCATATTCTCACAGATAGGGCATGGACAACACATAAAACCATTCTTCTTGTTTGCCTCAGCCACTTCGAGAAAATTATGCACGCCCTTAATGTACTCGGAGATGCGTCTGTTACCATACATCCATTGTCGGTTCATCTACGTGCATTATATATAATTAAGTGTGTCAAAAGCCATTACAGAACATCATGAATAGAGAAGTGACCAAATTAATAAAAGTTCATCATCACACTAAAACCAAAGTACAGTAGTGAACAAAAGTTCATACATAGTTCTCATTGAACAACATACAGCTCTCTAGAGCATCTAATTAAACCATACATTGAAACTATGTAAAACGTTTCAATGCAACAACAAATGCGATCATAATTGCAACTAAGGTAACAATTGATCCAACGGCATAATGATACCAAGCCTCAGTATGAATGGCATATTTTCTAATCTTTCTAATCTTCAAGTGCATTGCATCCATCTTGATCTCGTGATCATCGACGACATCCGCAACATGCAACTCCAATACAATCTTCTCCTCCTCAATTCTTTTCAATTTTTCTTCAAGTAATTGTTTTCTTTTTCAACTAAATTTAACCTCTCAACAATAGGGTCGGTTGGAATTTCCGGTTTAGATACCTCCTAGATAAAAACAGCTATGTCACGTTTGTCGGCATGATTTTCATAAACACTAAATGAACCAAATAGTTATAAAAGATAATATATACCACATCCGAATCATAGACATGACGAGGACCGACGGAGGCGGATACCAAAACCATCACACTATATAATAACAAACAATAATAGAAGTAAGAAAATTATACAATATCTATCTAAATCATACAAGTAAGCTTTTTTTCTTTTAGAAAGAAGATAACAACAAGAGGCTCACCACGATGGTGCCGGTGACAAGATCGGTGCGAGCGATCAACGGCGGCGAGGACGTGGACGGGACAGGACCGACCGCCAAACCTAGACAAATCTCGAGGAAAATGGAGCTTGGAGAGGAGAAAGCTTAAGTGTGGCTCGGGCATTTCATCGAACACCTCATGTGCATAGGAGGTGAGCTAGAGCACCACAAACCTCTCCCACGGCCGGGCAAAAAAACAGAGTAGTGGCCTCTCTTTAGTCCCGGTTTGTGGCCAAAACCGGGACTAAAGGACAACATTTGGTCCCGGTTCAAGCCACAAACCGGGACTAATGGTGGTGGGCCAGGAGCAAGGCCCATTGGTCCCGGTTCGTGTCTAGAACCGGGAACAAAGGGGTCAGATGAACCAGGACCAATGGCCCCCAAGGCCCGGCCGGCTCTCTGGCCTCATAAACCGGGACTGATGCCCCCTTTGGTCCTGTTTCGTGAGTGAACATAATTAATGCCCTTACCCAGGCCTCAACCAAAGCCCTGTTTTCTACTAGTGTGTGTCGGTCTGCAGAGCGGTCCGGATGCGATTTCTTTCGCAAACTAGAGACAAATGTGGGGGCTTTGCGGGAATTCGGACTGATCCCACGCAACCTTACCCACCCAAACCCCTCGTCCAACGGTCACATGCGTTCCCGTCCCGTGCCACCTGCCCGCATTCATACCGCTCTAGAGCGGCCGCTCCCCATTGAAGAGCGCACACGACCTTTCACTAGCACCAGCACTGAAGAAGCTCATGAGCAGAGGGCGCTGCCCGCGACGCGTCTCTAGTGTCCGCGCCTGTTCAATGTCGGACACACGTGATTGGACCGTACCGGACGGATATCCACCACACCCGTTCAATGCCTAGTCCGTCCGTATGCCACCATTAAGCAGGCTAGCCGGCCGATAAACCCACTCAGGCGTCGCACATTGATGCCCGGCCTCACCGGAATCCGCTATTTAAGGGCAGCCACACCCGGCCATTCCATAGAAAAACGCATCCGCTCCAAATCCTACTTCTTTCCTCCACATCTGCCAGCGGGAAAGCAATGTGGGACCGTTTGTCGCCGAAGATGAAGCGCGAGATCGCCGCCTGGCATAGCTGACGTGCCAGGCGGATCGAGGTCGGCTTGCCGGCCAGCTCGCCCAAGGCCTCCGGCTACGAGGACGACACCATGATGGAGACGGGCTTCGACGCCGGATTGACCATGGAGCAGGCGCAGGCACACTACAATGCCACCATGGTGGAGTGCAGTTTGCGCCGGCGCCTCTGTCGGCGTTCCAGCAGGTGCAGGAGGAACAACGGTATCCCTTGTTTCTCCTGGAGCAGCACCGGCTGGCGGAGCGCCAGATCTACGACAAGCATGTGAGCAAGGAGGCTGTGGCGGCCATGGCCGCGATGAACCCCAACTTCATGGCGGAGCAGCATGCCATCTATGATGCCGTCGCTCAATCCACCGCTCGCCAAGAAGCGGCCGTCGCGGAGGCGCAGCGGGAAGAAGACAACGCCGGCGCGACCATTTCCATCATGGACCTCACGTCCACCAGCGATGGACAGGTCACGATCTCCTCTAAGGATTAGTAGGTCACGGGAGGCGGCGGAGCCTTCTGTCCCAAGTGGACCGATTCTTCTTCCATGTTCTACTCCTCCTCACCGGAGACCTCACCTTTACTTCATCAGTCTTGTCGCTAGTGCTCATGGAGACAACAGATAGAGGAGAACACCGGCTTGGATGCCGGCCGCCGCCGCCGTAGGATAGGCTTAGGGGTGGGTCTTTTTTTGTTCTAAATTTTTGAAATGTAATGAAATCCATCGTATTTGTATGAAATCCGTCATGTTTGTTTGAAAACCAGTCGTGTTGGCATGAATTTCGTTCGGTTTGTTTTTCCCGGATATCAGGTTCCGGCAAAACCCTTAAGGTTCGAACTCTGTGGTGCGCACGAAGATCTTCTCCCTACCGAAACACGCCCAGAACCTTGCCGCGATTCTAAGCTGACACGATGAACAACACAAGAGACACGAGGTTTATACTGGTTCGGGCCACCATTGTGGTCTAATACCCTAATCCAGTGTGTGGTGTGGTGGATTGCCTCTTGGGCTGATGATGAACAGTATAGAGGAAGAACAGCCTCGCGAGAGGTGTTCTTGTGGTGATGTGTGGATGAGCTAGGTCTCGGTCCGATTCCAGATGAGATGCACTCCACCGTGGTGGGTAGCCCTATTTAGTGAGGCCCTGGTCCTCTTCCCAAATATTGAGCGGGAAAGGAGCCAACAACGGCCATTTTGAAAGGGGACAGCTAGTACAAGATATCCTGACTAAAGGTGATCTTCGACTGCCAAAGGCACTGGTGATGACGCCGTCTTGGGCTCCACGGTGACCTCCGTCCTGCCGTCCTGCTGGTATTGGTCTTGCTGCACTGATATGGAAACCTTTGCTCGGTACTCCGCGCCAGCACTTGCCCCCTTTGCACCAAAGAGGGAACGAGGACACTGTGCAGGCTGGCGCCCGCCTGGCGCCCGCCTGGCCTTGATCGTCATGGCTTGCGTCATGGGCACCTTGCGAGGTACCCCTTGCCTTGATCTCTCCGCCTCCTCGCGAGCCTTCCTGGTGAGGCCGTCCCTGAGGAGGCCTTGTCTCGTCCGCCCCGCGAGGCTTGGCCCCTCGCGAGGGTTGATACATCTCCAACGTATCTATAATTTTTTATTGTTCCGTGCTATTATATTACCCCTTTTGGATGTTTATGGGCTTTATTTTACACATTTATATCATTTTTGGGACTAACCTACTAACCGGAGGCCCAGCCCATATTGCTGTTTTTTTTTGCCTATTTCAGTATTTCGAAGAAAAGGAATATCAAACGGAGTCCAAACGGAATGAAACCTTCGGAGCGTGATTTTTGGAACAAATCTGATCCGGAGAGCTTGGAGTGCAAGTCAAGAAGCTCCCGAGGGTCCCACGAGATAGGGGGCCGCCCCCCCCCCCCCTGTAGGGCACGCCCCCTGTCTCATGGGCCCCTCGGGCGGCCACCGACGTACTTCTTCCTCCTATATATACCTACGTACCCTGAAAACATCCAGAGCACCACGAAGCACAATTTCCACCACCAGAACCTTCAGATCCGCGAGATCTCATCTTGAGCCTTCACGCACTCACGGAGGGGGAATCGACCACGGAGGGCTTCTACATCAACATCCTTGCCCCTCCGATGAGTTGTGAGTAGTTTACCACAGACCTACGGGTCCATAGTTATTAGCTAGATGGCTTTTCCTCTCTTTTTGGATCTTAATACAATGTTCTCCCCTCTCTTGTGGAGATCTATTCGATGTAATCTCATTTTGCGGTGTGTTTGTCGAGATCCGATGAATTGTGGGTTTATGATCAAGTTTATCTATGAATAATATTTGAATCTTCTTTGAATTCTTTTATGTATGATTAAGTTATCTTTGCAAGTCTCTTCGAATTATCAGTTTGGTTTGGCCTACTAGATTGATCTTTCTTGCCATGGGAGAAGTGCTTAGCCTTGGTTCAATCTTGCGGTGTCCTTACCCAAAGGATGTAAAGGGTTGCAAGGCACGATTGTATTGTTGCCATCGAGGATAACAAGATGGGGTTTATATCATATTGCATGAGTTTATCCCTCTACATCATGTCATCTTGCTTAATGCGTTACTCTGTTCTTATGAACTTAATACTCTAGATGCATGCTGGATAGTGGTCGATGTGTGGAGTAATAGTAGTAGATGCAGGCAGGAGTCGGTCTACTTGTTATGGACGTGATGCCTATATACATGATCATGCCTAGATAATCTCATAACTATGCGCTTCTCTATCAATTGCTCGACAGTAATTTGTTCACCCACCGTAATACTTATGTTATCTTGAGAGAAGCCTCTAGTGAAACCTATGGCCCCCGGGTCTATCTCTTATCGTATTTGCTTTCAATCTACTTTTATTTGCATCTTTACTTTCTGCATCTATATTATAAAATACCAAAAATATATTTATCTTACCTTACTATCTTTATTAGATCTCACTTTCGCAAGTGGCCGTGAAGGGATTGACAACCCCTTTATTGCGTTGGTTGCGAGTTCTCAGTTTGTTTGTGTAGGTGCGTGGGACTTTTCAGGAGCCTCCTACTAGATTGATACCTTGGTTCTCAAAACTGAGGGAAATACTTACGCTACACTTTGCTCCATCACCCTCTCCTCTTCGAGGAAAACCAACGCAAGCTCAAGACGTAGCAAGGGTCTTGAGTGTTTGTTGATGACGACAGGCCATACTGGGCCACTGATTGAGCCACGCTGCAGGCCGCAGGCAGGCAAGTCTGGGGACCCCCGTTCCCAGAACACCGACAGTAGCCCCCGGGCCCAAGGCGCGCTCGGACTTAGCTTAGTAGCGAAGCCAAAGGGCAAGTGCGGAGCGCCGTGGGCCCCAATAGCCTGCGGCCTTGGTTGCCGCGTGGCGGTTGATTGGACGTGGGCGTCTCCGCTTCCCCACGCGGCCTCGGCAACTGCCTGATTTGATGAGTCCCTGATGCATGCAAAAAGAGTCAACATTACCTGTGATCATGGGGGCCGATGGTTGGCCTCCCTTGGGCTATAAATGGGGAGGGGCGAAAGCCCCCGTTGCACATCTCCCCTCGCCCCACCTGCTTCTTCTCCATCCTCGCTCCGGTTGCTTGCAGCGTCCCATGGCCCCCGTGAAGCGGTTCTCGGCCGCAGAGAAGGGGAAGGCTCGCCCGGAAGGGCCTGGCTCTCCACCGCCCAAGCGCGGCCGCGGCCGTCCCCGCAAGCATCCCGCGACTCCCGTCGCGGCTTCTCGTGGTCGCGGTTGTGGTCCTTCACGCGGTGGTGGCCGCCCGTATCGAAGCAGCGCAGTCGGTGGAGGAAGGCGTGCCGTGGCTACGCAGCCTCCCCGGCCGCACTTCCATTCGGCAAAGGTGCTGCTGGAATTTGTTGTGTGGTCGGACAACCCGGCCGGCAACTGGCTCCAGCTCCCTCGCATCTTTGTCGGCAAACTGCCAGCCGCTGGCCCCGACGGGCTCTGGCTGCAGGAGGATGGCTGCCGCAGCAGGGCCTCCTGGGTCGCGGGGGAGATCTCCGTCGCCGAGAACGTGGCCCTGGCCCGGGGCTGGCAGACATTTGCCCGCGCGCGTGGCCTGGGCCGACGGCGCACCCTCCACTTCAAGTACGACGGCAATGCGACCCTCTACATGAGGGTGTTCGGAGAAGATGGACGCCGTGTTGGGTGCTGCCCTGAAGACGATGACGGCGACGGGGTGCTCGGCCTTGGCGACGGCCGTGACGAGGGCGAAGGCGAACCCGCTCCCGGCTGCGACCGCAGCTCGCTGAGTTTTAGCGGCTCCTCCTCCGGCGACAGCTCCTCCAGCGGTGGCCGCGACCAGCCACCACGCCGCCGTGCCCGCTTCGAGGGTGGTACGGGTCGTCCCGTTGCCGCGCCCCGGTGAAGCGCGAGGCGGAGTCTGATTGAGCTCAGGAGGATGACACAGATCCCTTCCCGCGAGCTGTGCGCTGTTTTTATTTTGTTTTTCTCCTTTTCCTGCATTGAGAGAGAGAAGTATGGAGCCCCG
Source organism: Aegilops bicornis (assembly GCA_021605145.1). Lineage (NCBI taxonomy): Eukaryota > Viridiplantae > Streptophyta > Magnoliopsida > Poales > Poaceae > Aegilops > Aegilops bicornis. The sequence goes on along the minus strand of CM038670.1, from coordinate 858,783,720 downwards.
TGGGGGCGTGCAACAGACTATGATCCCCTAACTATTGTGCTACACTCATTGTACCTGTGTTGCGTTATGGTGTCGTGGTTATGTGCCTGCGCGCAGGAACAACTTAGCTCGGGATGTTTGCAGTAGTTTCCGCCTTGCGAGGTGCCCGCTTGAGGCCTCGTCGGGCGCCTTAAGAGCTGCAAAAATCAGTTGGGAGAATCATTTCCGAACCTTAGTCGCGAGGGTTGCTGGCTATGGCCGGTGCTCTGCGTCGCGATGCCCGAGGGGCATGGACCGGGAGGGGTGCTCCCTTTGTGAACTTGAACGAGGGAGCCTTGCTAAAACGAGGCGAGAAAGGGCTCACGAAGGCACCCACGCAGCCCCCTCGTGAGGTTTGCGAGAGAGAGAACGAGCCAGACAAAAGCCGAAAACAGAGAACAGGGGCAGAAGACGGCAAACAGCACTAGAAGCAACTTCAATAAAGGTTCAAACAAGGAAAACAAGCCAACTGCGGAAAGCAAATGAAAAGCCGCGTCCGGCACCTAGTCTAGTCTTCGACGTCTTCTAACCAGTGCGGAGCTAAGTGCTGCCACAGGGCATGGGCGGGAGCCCCCGAGGCCCGAGGGCGGCACTCCGGAGACTCCGGGGCGTGTACAGCCCCAAGTCATTATTACGTGAGAGTGTCACGGGCGGCGAGCTTCATAGGCACTGGGCCTTCTTCACAGGCACCAGGCCTTTCTTTGGGCGACGAGCTTCACAGGCACCGGGCCTTCTTCACAGGCATTGGGCCTTTCTTCAAGGGTAGAACTTCCAAAGGTGCTGAATGTTCCAAGCGTTTGGGATGGGCGCCCCTTCCTGAGTCTCCAGGCGCGCGACGCCAGGCCTAGAAACATGGACAACCTTGAACGGGCCCTCCCACGAGTGCGAGAGCTTATGCATCCCTTCCCTGGAGAGCACCCGCCTGAGTCACCTACCTCGAGAGTCCTGGGGCGGATGTTGCGGCAATGATACCGCCGCAGCGCCTGCTGGTATCTTGCTGCTCGTAGTGCGGCTTCTCGACGGCGCTCCTCCCCCAGCACGAGGTCCATCCCCCGCATGGCGTCCTGTTGCGCTTCATCAAACGCTAGGACCCGCGCGGAGTGATGCCTGACCTCGTGAGGGAGGACCACCTTTGCTCCGTAGACGAGGAAGAACGGGGTCTCGCCAGTCGACTTGGTGGCGGTAGTGCGGATGGACCACAGCACGGACTGGAGCTCGTCGTACCAGCCCCTGCCGCAGGCCTCCAGCTTCTTTATGAAGGTCCTGGTTTTGAGGCCCTTCAGGACCTCTGCGTATGCTGCTCGCCTGGCTGGCCGTTACTCGGTGTGCATCAAGCGTAGCATATCTGCGTTCCAAGGTTAGCACAATATGTTTTGAAGAGATTGTTGGTGAACTATGAACCGTAGTCGGTGATGATGCGATTAGGGACCCCGAATCGGCTCACGAGGCCCTCGATGAACTTGACTGCAGAACCAGCTGGGATGGTGCAGACGGCTTCCACCTCCTCCCACTTGGTGAACTTGTCGATGGCGACGTAGAGGTAGCGGTAACCCCCAGGCGCTCGAGGAAACGGGCTCAAGATATCCAGCCCCCAGACCGCGAACGGCCACGAGAGCGGCATGGTCTGCAGGCCCTGAGCTGGTTGATGGATCTGCTTGGCATGGAATTGGCAGGCTTCGCAGGCCTTCACCAGCTCGATTGCGTCGTTGAGTGCCGTAGGCCAGTAGAACCCGCTGCGAAACGCCTTGCCGACGAGGGTCCGTGACGACGAGTGGTGTCCGCAATCTCCACCGTGTATGTCAGCCAGCAACTCCTTCCCCTGTTCCCTGGAGATGCAACACATGGAAACGTCATTTGGCCGCTTTCGGTAGAGCTCTCCGTCTTGGATGCAGTAGGCCGTGGCCTGTCGGGCCACGCGTTTCGCGTCCTCCTCATTCTCTGGTAGCGTCCCTTGCATCAGGTAGTCCTTGAATTCTGTGCTCCAGCGCCCCTCCCGAGGCTCCAGCGCCAGGAGTAAGCGCGCTCCCGAGGTCGGGCCACAGGCCGGGCACCTGTGGCAGGTGGCTGAGGGAGTTCCTCCCAAGGTTGCGCTGTGCTTGACAGTGACGGTGCCGTCAATGGCTTGAAGAGGCGTTCCTCGAAAACGCCAGGCTCCTGAGGCAGCCGCCTGGATGCCCTCCTGGCGATGTCATCAGCGTCTTGGTTGGTGCTGTGAGGCACATGCTGCAACTCCAACCCCCAAAACTGTTTTTCCATCCTGCGCACCTCCGCAAGATACGCTTCCATGTGCTCGTCTTTTGGCTCGTACACCTTGTTGAAGAAGTTGACGAGGAGCTGTGAATCTCCCTTGATGGTGAGGCGTTTTACCCCCAACGTTGTCGCAGCTTTCAAGCCTGTTATGAGGCCCTCGTATTCTGCTATGTTGTTGGAGACCTTCTCGCTATGCTGGAAACAGAGCTGCACGGCGTAATAGAGCTTATCCTGAGTGGGGGATATAAGCACTGCACCAGCCCCCGCGCCGTGCAGCGAGAATGCTCCATTGAAGTACATGACCTAGCCATCTGGTGCCTCGCTTCCTGGGGAAAGTGACCGATCCTCGCCTGCCTCGAGCCCTGGGGCCTCTGTCCATTCTGCCACAAAATCTGCAAGTGCGGCTCCCTTGACGACCCTGGTTTTGCTGAATTCCACCTGAAACGCTTGCAACTCGATGCTCCATTCGGCGACCATTCTAGCGGAGTTGGGGCTGCTGAGTACCCTTTCTAATGGGTAGGCCGAGACGACCTTGATGGGGTGACCTTGAAAGTAGTGCCGCAGCTTTCGCGAGGCCACCAATAGCGCGAGCAAGAGCTTCTGAGGTATCGTGCCCTTGCATCCCGCAACACCGTGCTGACGAAGTACACCGGATGCTCGACGAGGGTGGGTGTGCTGACGAGGTCCGTGCCCTCTGGAGGGTTAGGCGCCTCCTGAGATGACGGAGCCCCCAGCACCTGGCTGCCTGGTGTGGCCTCTTCAGCCCTAGGGGCGTCTTCCTGTTGAGGCTGGTATCCATCTGCCGAGGCCGTGGTCTTCGCGAGGCCATCTTGGTCTTGTGCTTCCGCGGCCGGGGCCGTGGCCGGTCGTGACGCAGCATTGACCTGGCGCTCTTCCCGAACCGCCACTAGAGCTGCACTGGCAGAGTAGTGTGTCGGCGAGGTAGAGCATCAGGGGCTCGAGAGGGCGTGGTGCCACCATCACAGGAGGGCTGGTTAGATACTTCTTGAGGTCTTGAAACGCTTGGTCGGCCTCCTGTGTCCATTCAAATGGGCCCTTCTTCTTCATCAGCTTGAAAAAAGGCAAGGCGCGCTCCCCTAGCTTGGAGATGAAGCGTCCTAACGCAGTTACGCGTCCGGCGAGCTTCTATATTTCTTTGGGGGTTTGCGATGGAATCATGTCTTCAATTGCCTTGACCTTCTCCGGGTTGGCCTCGATCCCTCTGTGGGACACGAGGAAGCCCAGAAGCTTGCCGGAAGGAACGCCAAACACGCACTTCTCCGGGTTGAGTCGCAGGTCCATTTCGCGGAGGCTCGCGGAGGTCTCTTCCAGGTCCTGTCTTCGCCTCCCGAGACTTCACCACAATGTCGTCGACGTAAGACTCGGCGTTTTTCCTGAGCTGTCAGCCTAAGGCGATGTGCATTAGCCGCTAGAAGGTTGCGCCCGCGTTGCGCAACCCGAATGGCATGCAGGTGTAGCAGTATACCCCACACGGGGTCAGGAAGGCCGTCTTCTCCACGTCTTCTACCGCCACCTTGATTTGGTGATAGCCCGAAAATGCGTCCAGGAAACACAGCAGGCCGCACTCGGCGGTGGAGTGGACAATTTGGTCGATGCGAGGGAGTGGGAACGGATCTTGAGGGCAGGCCTTGTTGAGGTTGGTGAAGTCGACACACATGCGCTCCTTTCCTCCCTTTTTAGGCACAACAACAGGGTTTGCCAACCATTCGGGGTAGCGAACCTTGCGAATAACACCCGCTGCCTCTAGCTTGCGGGTTCTTGGATGATGATGGCCTGCTTCTCGGTGGCCTGCCGCCTGGATTTCTGCTTCACGGGGTGTACATTGGGGCACACATTCAGGTGATGCTCAATCACCTGCCTTGGGACCCGTGCTAGTTGATTGGGTTCCCATGCGAACACATCCTTGTTCGTGCGCAGGAACTTCACCAGCGCTTCCTCTTGGTCGGGGTCGAGGTTGGCACCTATGGTGAAGGTGGCTTCTAAGGACCCGTCCTCCTCAACCGGCACCTGCTTGGTCTGTGCCTTGTCTTGAGTAAACAGTTGCTTCTTCTTGGTCGGCGCAGCCCCCTTGGCCTTGGAGGTGTCCGTGCTGATAGGCTGCGCTGCCGCGGCTGTCTTGAGGGCAAGCTTGAGCGCCAACGGAGCATCCTTGGTATCTCCAGCTACGGTGAGGACGGCGCTGCACCCGGGCATCTTCAATAGGTTGTAGGCCGGATGGGTCGCTGCCATGAACTGAGCCAAAGCGGGGTATCCAACGATGGCGTTGTACGGGAGGACGATGTGGGCGATGTCGAAGTTGACCAGCTCTGTGCGGAAGTTTTCGTCGGTGCCGAAGGTCACAGGAAGGCAGATCTGCCCCAGGGAGCTGGAGGAACCGCCTCCGACGCCCGAGAAGGGCTTGCTGGGTCGGAGCCGTTCCTGCGGCACATGGAGGAGGCTAAGGGCCTCCACCGAGAGCATGTTGAGGCTGGCGCCGCCGTCAATGAGGGTCATGGTGACAGCCACCTGGCAGATGGTGGGCGTGCAAAGCATTGGGAGCGCACCCGAGCAGGTGGTGTTGACGGGGTGGTCGTCCGAGCTAAAGGTCAGGTCCGCCTTGGGTGCCACCCAACCTGGGGGAGCTCCTTGCCGCGCGAGGGCGGTACCGATCTGTCGGAAGAACGGCTTGGCGTGGCAGTCTGAGGGTGGCGCCTGTGAGTCGCCCAGGAGGGCTGCGACGACCGGGGGCGCCGGCACAGCATAGTGGGTGAGGAAGAGGTTGCGCAGCTCCTCCTAGGAGGCCACAGAAGATGCTGGCAGGTTGAGCAGCAAAATGCGCGGGACGCCATTGAGGGCCATAGGAAACTAGTTGGCCATGACCTTGTCGTCGCCTCCGGCCTTGAGGACGGCCTCCTCGTATGCCATCAGGAAAGCCCGCGGATCCGCGCGCCGTCATAGCGCGGCAGCATCTCTTTCCCCGTGATTGAAGGGGTAGCAAGACACATATTGATCGTTGCCATTAAGGATAACAAGATGGGGTCTATTCCTACATGAATAGATCTTGTCTACATCATGTCATCGTTCTTATTGCATTACTCCGTTTCTTCAGGAAAATGATACACTAGATGCATGTTGGATAGCGGTCGATGTATGGAGTAATAGTAGTAGATGCAGGCAGGAGTCGGTCTACTAATCTTGGACGTGATGCCTATGTAATGATCATTGCCCGGATATCGTCATAATTATTAGAAGTTCTATCAATTGCCCAACAGTAATTTGTCTACCCACCGTATGCTATTTCCTCAAGAGAAGCCACTAGTAAAATCTACGACCCTGGGTCTGTTTTCTCATCATATATCTTAAGATCTATATTGCTATTTGCAGCTTTTATTTTCAGATCTATTTTATCAAAAACCCAAGCATACCTCGCTGAATTTTATTTGTCGTTACTCTATTTGCATCTACCAAATTATATCTTTACCAATCTTTTACCCGGGAGGGACTGACAACCCCTCTTATTTGTCGGGTTGCAAATATTTGTTCTTTGTGTGCAGGTACCGTTTACATAGTGTTGCTTGGCTGTCCTACTGGCTCGATAACCTTGGTCTCATCAATGAGGGAAATACCTACCGTAGCTGTGCTGCATCATCCCTTCCTCTTCGGGGAAAAAACTAACACGGACACGAGCCATCAATGCCCTAGCCCGTACCAAATCAATCGGTACCAGAACTTGACATGTGACACTAACTCCAGTCCTATGTAAACAGTAGCAACTCGATCCGCGTTGTGTGAATTGTGTTCGAGTCCATGTTTTGCAATGAGAGGTAGTGCTGGCTGTGTCCGATGAGTTGTGAGAACTGTGACCTGATCCATGGTTTTCACTTTCGATGTAATTTCACTGGAATTTTGGAAATTTCATTAATTCTGGTACATAATGAATAATTGGTTTTCGGTCTAAATATTTCAACAATTTCTGAAGTACACACAAATATAAATTATTTTTAAATTATGTTATGAATTTTAAAAATATTCTTTTGGATCTCGGTTAAATTCAAGTGGAAACTTGGTCCATTGGACGAATTGAAAACCAGAATCGCTTAATTTCATTCAGTGTATTTCTAAAATTAAAATCAAAACCATGCCCCATGCTTGCATGGAGATAGATCTATCGTATCAGTGGGTGACAACTAATCAGTGCTCCTAACTTAGTGAATAATATCATCAAAATCTCCATATCCGTCCTTTTTTGAGGGGTCCTCCTCGTACCTTTGATATAACCTAACTGAAAAGGAGATATGATTCACACAAGCTAGTCAAAGCATCCAACGTTTTCTGCTTGATCATCATCCATGTCTATCAGTTCAACATAATGGCCGTTTGGTAGTATTTCCTAGATTTCCACGCCAATTTTTCTATGTCGTGTTATTGTGCGAAAATGTGAAATAGTAGGATCCTAAAGGAGTACTCGTTTGATTTTTCTGATCAACATGTGTATTCATTTTATTGTTCAAGAAAATGAAGGAAAAAGTTTCCTAAAGGTTTGATGTCCCTTTTTTTGTCAAAAATGTACAAAAGCATATGTTTATGTCCACAAGGGAGTCCATTCGCTTTACCACATCACTCTACTAATTGTTCCTCAAGACAATTGTTGCTCCTTACTTCCTTCTTTGTCATACCCCATGAGCTACTCATATGCTCCATGCTCGACAAGCTAGTTTCTCTGTACCAACAAACTCCCTACCATCCAACATCCGCTTCTTCACCAATTTCATTTTCGTGCTCACTTCCATTGACCATGTTCAAACAGAAACTCTAAGTCGCGCTCAACATAGGCTTCTTTAAATTTCATAACATCGAAAACTTGGTCTCTCTCTTAGGAAATGCTCATCTCCACTCGGTTAGTTCTCCTTCGACCATTCCTACAAAATCTACAGTCTCCTTTGGCGCTCTCCTTATACAGTTTAGGGTCTAAAGTCCCCCAATAAATTTTGCATGCTACTATATACATGTCGATGTCACTTGATGGCAAAGAAGCAACACATAGTGTGGGGATAGAGATACTTGTTGTCAAACACGTATCAGAGTAGATAGTGAAGAAGCAACATAATACCTAGTCTATATTATTTGTTATAGTATTAATCAGATTGAATGTTAGTTTGTCTATGTTGTGTTATTGTGCGAAAGGAGGAACAGTGAGATTCGTGAAGTAATATTGCTTTTGTTGTTCCATTTGGATCTTTTTATCAAAATGATAGAAATGTATAAATTTAGTTCGACAAGTAAACCCCTCCATGATATCGTCCCGCTCTACTCCTCTTTCTTAAGATAACGTACATATTTTAATGTACTCCCTCCTCGACAAGCTAGCTACTCCTTATTGATTCTCCTTCCTCTTATTAACCTTGTCCAAACCGAATATTGTAGCCATAATCAACATTGCCTTCTGTAAGTTATAGACAGTCGTAGATACACACAAAAATTCTCCTTCCACTGGTGTCTTTTCTGTAGTTTATTTAGGCCCCATTCGGTATACAGTTTAGAGAAACAGAGGAATGGAAAAAGGTACAGGAATGCAGTAGGCTGTACAGTGCATTCCTCCGGCTGTCGAAGTATAGGAATAAGAAAATAAAGAATTGTTCGGTTCACAGGAAGTCAGTTCACAGAGGTGAGTAAAGGAACCGTACAACTAATGCAGCAGTATATTATTTTATTCGGCCAGGAAGCGCTGCATGCTGGTTTGGCTTCTGTCACACCCATGTGAATGATATTTTCTTATTCAGCCTTCTCCGTGATTGTCTCGGGCCTCCGCCCAAAAATGAGCCCAGGCCAGATTTATATTTTCCTGTGAAATGGCCACTGTTTGAGGAACTTTCCACTGGAACGCTGTAGCCGAATCCTTTGTACCGGACACCATCGAAGGAAATGTAAACTATGGAATGGATATTCCTCTGGAAAGACTAGAATTCCTGTGAAGCGAACGCACCCTTAATTCTATTTATTGAATGATTTCTCTCCAAGCCAACTTTTTTGCGGGCGGTTTAATATAAAAATAATTTACGCCATAATTTCATACTTTCTTATAATTCATTTGATCACGCTATAATTTATCTATTACATTTTCCCATAACATAGCTTGTAAAATTAACCATATAATGTCAATGCTAAATATGAGTGTTACTCTTTGTTATACTCTTTGTTTCTAATGTTGAGCATTAGAAAATATATCTGCCTCATGCTAGATTCAAACCATGCTAGTTAAAAAAGGTCATGCTGGTCTTTTTTCTTTTAAGGGAAGTGCCCGTTAAAAAGAATCTTAAACCAAGTAATCTTAATTATATGCCATGAAAATTAAAAGGATTACGTGTTTTATATACAATTGTGAGTTATATAATATCCTTCAATATCTTGATAGAAATCTTTGAGGTATGTGGTCCACTAGTTTCTAGTGTATGGTTAATTGGTTATATATAGATAAATAAAAAAATTAAGAGCGTGAGAGTTTTTTATGAAGAGTTAATAATAGAACCGTTGGCATGGTGCTTTATTATTTATTCGTGATAAAGTGTGTCTTACATATCCATGTGAATTTAATAATCACATGGTGATCACGCATGCATGTGAGTGTGTGTTGTGTACTTTGTGCCGAAATAGCAATGAACATCAAAAGGTTGTGATTTCATTATAAATATACTACCTTTTCACATATACAATTTGATTACTTGATATGCAAATGGTATTAAATTTATATACAGGCGCTCCCAGTTATTTCTCAAGTAAACACAATGTAGTTGGCAAGCACATGAAATTAAATATGGGAATCAGTACTCGGTGAACATAAACAATCTAGCTAAGATAGCATGCAACACAATATAGTTCATCGAAGAGAGGCTAGCCTCCTATCTAAACTAGTCGGCCTACCTTCGGTGTGGTTAGTTCGAATATGATTTTGTTGGCCCATGGTGAGTGGACTTGCGACTGACTATTTCTTCCGTTTGTGAGACTTGTTTGTGTAATGTGTATTACATAGTTATCATGTTGGCAAAGGCTTCCGCAGTTCCACTCTCGGACCTCGGGGCGATGGCCTGTTTGCACAACTTGTGGGCCGCCCTGTATTAAGCGACTATGTCATCTATTGGACTAATAAGAAATTTGAATATCTTTAATGAAGTCTAAGTTCATGGCGAGTCTGCTAACAAAACTTGTCGCATAGATGAAGTACTAGCATATGTACCAAAACCTTTAGCAAAAGGTCAATCGATATCCCTCAAACTGGTGTTTTAATAGAGGTGTCCTTAGCATGGCCCCATCCCATAAAACATGCACAATGAAATGCGGCAACAGGTGGATTGATTAGATATAAGTGTGAATAGTGTCAAGTGTCAACGACATATCGACGGATGCATTTAATAAATTTAGCAGCATGTATTTCCTGAATAGCGCAAACATTGCACTCATATTCCTATTCCTGAGAGATTTTCCTGTCTTTTTGTTAAGTCGTTTTCCTTTTCTTTGTTGATGATGCTAGGTTTTGTTCTTATCTTATGTCCCAGTGTCAAGCACTTTAGATCCATTTGCTCCCCTGTTTTGAGTAAAGTTAGGTCTTTATTTTTCTGTCCAAATCCTATTGGTATAGGTGTGACCCACATAAGTCTGCTATGAATCTTGCAGCTCTGGCCTTCGGAGCTGACCGGACCAATATCCTACACCAAGTTGCCACCTTGCTGGCATTCCAAACCAGCTTAGCTATGCCAAAATCGGTGTCTTTCCTAGTTTTCTTGAAACGCTGACCATTTTTTCTCTTTTTTACGAAGCAATGAAAGCGTTGCCCTTTGAAAAACCTGTCAGCCCGATGCAGTTAAACCAAGGGCTACGCACTTTCAGACTCTCCACACGGACGCACCTTTCCCTGCTGTGAACAGCAGACGAAATGGTCGGTCTGGTCTGCATCAACGAACCCACAATTTCAGGCGTATAATGATCCCGTTGCTGATTCTCGCATATGTTGTGTGCACCTCAAGCTATCGTTCAGCCTCCATTCATCTTGTCAAAGTCGACGGGCGGACATGGCGGAGGAAGAGGCCAGTGAAGGAAGGCTCCGATGGCCCGCCGTTATTGTCGGTATTGATTGATGCGTGGCGCCGAAGCGAAGGCCGGCCGACCGTGTGGTGGCGAACTGTAGGGCTACACTCCTGCCCAGCCATGGGCACGGTCACGGGCACCGCACCCGGTCGGTGGCCGTGCCGGCTTGCCGCTATCCACCACCCGGGGGCTGTGGCTTTGCGTCTGACCATTCCTCTGCAAGCATCGCCCATGGCACTACAATACTACATCCAGCACGAACCGATCTTTTTTCTGTGCAGCGGAAGCGGTGTTTCATGCGGAATGGGCGCGTCCGGGCACCGGGGCACACGAGCAGCTAAACACGGCCGGAAGTAACACGTGTGAGGCTCCACCAGACCACATCACCATTCACGAGACCGTTGGGTCGCGCGGGGAAGACAAACGTCTCTCTGCCTGGCAAAGCAAGCACCGTGCCCTTGCCACCGGCGCGCGGTTGCCTCTGCCCCCTCCCTCCCTCCCGCGCATGGGCTGTTATTGGGCGGCGTTCACGGTAAGCAGCCAAGGGTTACAAGAGGTCGGAAATCATTAGAGTACTAGAAGAACGTCCGTGCGTTATAACGGGGCCACATTAACTTTAAGAATTTAATATTATGACATTGGCGACCTTTTTTATCATCAAATCCTCACACATACACTCTCCCCCTCCCTCTTCCTCACTCTCTCTCTCTCTCTCTAGCACACACACATAGCCTATTCTCCCTGCCAATAAGACTTACTCTATTGGCAATAATGTATGGACTTGTGGTGAGCTTGACTGAACTAATAGACAGTGTGAAATTTTAGAAATGGAAAGATTATGTAACACCTCAAGTCGTTAGCTACAGTGACCTCCCCCTAATGATGCCATGTCATCAGGCTTGCTAAGCCAAACTGCCACTTGATAAAAATCAAAGCCCAATTCAAATTTAAAATAAAGTCAAATAAAATATTTTGTCAAACGGTAAAACTAAAATGTTCACCATATTCTATAAATTCCACTGATCTTTGACATGTTGAGCCGAACATTATTTGACCCAAAAATTAAATCTAGTCAAATTAATAAGAGGTCCAACAGTAGTTAAAATAACCAATTAAATATAAACCTAATTTTATGTATTTCCTTTTGGCCCCAAACTTTTTGTGCCACCTAAAAATATTGTGCTCGAATTGTGTGCATAGTTTCACAATTAACAAAATCCATTTAGTTGATATAAGAATAAATAGAAAACGGTGTTAAAAAGGAGAAACGGATTAGAATACACTAAAAACCAAAAGGACGATGAAAAAGGATTCCCCTACCCCGGGCCTTGCCACCGAACCGCCCAGTGGTCCAGTCCCCGCACAGTCGTCTTCTCCTGTTTCCCGAGCCCGTCGCTACAGAGCCGGGCTCCCGCCCGACCACCTCGCCGGCATTGAAGGGCAATGGATAAGGATGACGCCCTGCCTCCCTTGCCCCATGGCCTCACTCTTCCTCGATGCCCCCTCCCAGATCCACTTCTCCACCTCGCTCGCTCGATCCGGGTGATCTGGACGAAGTCAGATGCCACGACCACCATGACCGACCTCGTCCACACGACCACTGCCCTCCCTGCTAGCTAGGAGCTTGTCGAGGAGCTCTGAATGCCTCCGCTACTTCATCTGCGCCAACGAGATCAAGCCCAGCGTGCACCCCCAGATCGACGTCGTTGCCGTCTTCCTCAACCTTCGGCCACCGCGACATTGCCGTTCGATCCGCGCCGCCCCGAGCTCCCCTGTCTCCCCCTAGGGTTCCATTGACTCCGCCGTGATCTCCTCTTGCCTTTTCCCAGTTTCCCATCTCGTTTGCTCTTGTTAGGTATTTCGCCGTGGCCGAGAACCGCCGTCCGCCATGACCATTGCAGGGGTAGCCACTGAGCTCCTTGGATTGACCCCGTGGCACATGCCCGCTCCTATGCGTGCCCATGCCCGAGCCTTCAGCTCTTCTTCCGCGCCCGCGGGGCCACTCCCTCTCTGGCTCTCCATGCCCACGCATGTGCCACACCGCGTCCGTCGCACCCGTCGTTGCCATCACGCTCGCCACAGCCCATCGCACCATCAGGTTTCGCGATGCACACCCTAGCGCGTCACACTCTCGCCGCTGCGCTCGCGCCGTCTCGCTGCTGCCTATCCTTCGCCGCCTCATCGCCGCCCGCCTCGCGCCGCCTCCTGTCGCTGCCATCTTTCGCCGCCGCTTCTCAGCCACGCCGGCCGCATCTCTGCCCTCCACCGTCGGCCGCTCGCCTCACCTGATGTGTGCTTCTTCCTGCTGCTATGCGCTGCTCTACCACTGGTACGCTGTTGCGACATGCCCTTGACACCGCCGTGGACAAACGTGGCGGAGGGATTGTCAATGGAGTACGAGGAGGAGGTGGCGGAGAAGGTGTGGAGAGGCAAGAGGTCTAGGGTGGCGTCAGCTGGCTGTTGTGGAGGTGATTATGCGAGAAGGAGCCGGAGCGGAAGAAGAGGTCAGAATTGGAAAGAATCGCAAAAAAATCATAACCCGAAGAAATCATTCCAAAAAAATGCTAATATCGATGGAGGGGTGATTTCCTTCAATAGGCGGAAAACATAGGAAATATTGGATCTTATCAAGGAAAGGTAAAAATTAGAAAAGTTAGGATTTTGAACTGATTTCTATTTTAATGGGGTTTTATTGTTTGATAACATGATATTAGTACCTGCCTGTTTGTGACGTGTCTGATTAGAAAATTTTGCAAATGTTAAGAAACTATTTATTGAGAGGAAAGTTTGTGACGTGTCTGTTATTTGTTTCCTAAAACAAATTTCACTAATGAGAGAAATCAATTGAGTTAGATAAGTTAGGAAAGTTATATTCAAATCTATTATTTGTTTCTTAAAATTTTGTTATTTGTTTCCTAAGACAAATTGAATCAATAAAAGGAATTGATTGATATGAATAATTTAAGGAAGTTAGATCCGTGATTTATTATACATTAGGAAAGTCCTGGTTGTAATAAAGGATCGAGAGAAAAATAAACCGATGAACCAGGACGGGAGGGGGTGATGGGAGGAGAGACGAAAAAATCCAGCAAAAATAAACCGTAGAGACTATTCACCAACTGCTAGAGACTATGGCAACGGACTCGGAACTACTCTGCGGCCGATGCTCTCTGCACGACGAATTCCAGAGGACGCTCGATGCGGCGGCTGTGTGTCACATGCTTCTACTCATGCATGGTTAGATTCGTAGCATCGCCAAAGAATAGTGCATGTCGTCTATACAGCAGCAGCAAAGGGGCGTTTAGAGGTGAGAAATCATCAAAGTATGACGAAAATGAAAGTTCTCCACACCAGTGTCGACAAGCACGATCACCTATGGTGCGTTAGCCAGTAGCTATTCCAGTAGCTGGCCCCTCGATCGTGTGGACAGCGTGTGGGTGGAACTCACTGTTTGTTTGCATCGCGTCCATGCACAAAGTTAGTAGTAGGATCATTTTTAAACTGTGATTAGTGCATCGGAAGAGGATTTATCACCGTGATCTCACAAAAAAAGAAAGAAACTATGGCTGTCAGTACCGGCCTTGTAGTACTTGGCATGTGACAGTAACTTGTCTTTCACAAGTATGAACTGTGGTTGAGTGCAAGCTTTGCACTGAGCAGGATTAACTGTGTGTACCATGAGCTAGCCGTGGAGAAGCGCTGTCCCAAGCTTTATGTTGTTGCGTGGAGGTCAATCAAGTGTCGTATAAGAGGGTGAGAACTAATCACTGGTCCTAATCTAGGAGTTAATAGCGCCATAAATATCTCCGTATGTCTCATTTTCAAGGAGAAAAAAATATATCGACTCGTATATGAATCTCAACACGTACTATTCTCCGGATCTGCGTGCCAGGTTGTCTATGTTGTGTTGTTGTGAAAAAAGGAGAAAAGGAGTGATCGTTAAGGAATTTTTATAGGTTGTTCAAGAAAAGAAAGAAAAAGATTCCAAGGCGTAGATGATGATCCTTCTTTATCAAAACAATACAAAATCTTTGCGAAAACTATAACTCTTTTCCAGGAGAACACATGGTATTTGTTCAACCGTCACGGAGTTCAAATCTATTGCGACAAGTTCGACGGCACATGCAGATGGTGGGTCAAGCCAGCACATGAAGCCATCCTGTGAGAAAAATTTGCTTTTTTAAGCAAAACATCCGATCCGTAAAAAACACCAAAAGTAAAGAAGAAACACATTTAGATCTGTAGACCACCTAGCTACGCCGACAAGCATTGGAGCGAGCCGAAGGGGCACTGTCATTATCGCCCCTTCATCACCAGAGCCGGTCAAATCTTGTTGTGCTAGACAGTTGAAAAGTCATTGTGCTGAGGCCCCACGGGACTAGTGCACTAGAATAACAATCCTCACCAATGAAAAGAATCGTAGATCGGAAGAATCCAACCTGTAGAAATGCAAACACAAACGAACAAAGATAAAATCCAAGCAGATCCATCGAAAACAAACGCCGACCAAATCATGAGAGATCCACCGGAGACAAATCTCCACACGCCCTCCGACTATGCTAGAAGCATCATTGGGATGGGGCTAGGTAGGAAGAACCTTATTAAATCTTCACGGAGACGCCGCGCCCTCGACGCTATCATCAGGCACAAACCCTTAAAATCTTAATAAAACAATTAAAAATGGAGTCCTCCCACCGACAAAGGCCGGGATCCACCACACAGATATGGCCCTCAAGCCACAGAAGACAAGGCAGGCCAGCAGCGCAGCCGGTGGGAAGCAGCGGAAACCTAACGTCACTAGTGCAGAACCGGGCAATAGCACCGGTTCGTAAGGCCCTTTAGTGCCGGTTCCACAACCGGCACTAAAGTGTGGTCACTAAAGCCCCTTTAGTACCGGGTTCAGCACGAACCGGTGCTAAAGGCCAACCACGCGGCACGATGCAGCTCCAGGGGTCGGAGTTTTTAGTACCGGTTGGTAACACCAACCGGTACTAAATGTTTGTGGATTTTTGTTTTATTTTTTATTTTTCAATTAAATTTGTGTTATCAATTTAATTTAGGATTGTTTTATGTTATAGTGAGTTGTAGTGGTCATCATCATCATCATCATCATCGCATATTAATAAATAAATAAACTTTAGCTAGCTAAAAATCATCATATAGTCGTCATTATAGTTACCACTACTATTTAATCATCATAGTCATTACCGCTAGCTATCTAATCACCAACATAATCATCGAAGTTCACTTTGTAACAGAAGCAAAGATATCATCGAGTTCAACATAATCATCACCAACATCAAGTTCAGGACAATACGGACATGCATGAGAGAGGACAAGTACTAATTAATTAAGAGCATGAACTAGCTACTCCTGTTGCTCCCTCTCAGGTAGAATAGCATAGAACATGTATAGCTCTCCATCTTCATCATATCGGAGCATGCAGATGAATCTGTCTCCTAATCTTGGGTTGCGCTTCTCCTTGTTGCCCCTAGTACTTCTCTGCGATCGTCTACAATTTTGCTCCAATCTTTCACTATTAAGCATTCTTCGCTTTCAGAAATCCTGAATGCACTCATGTGTAATGTAGGAAATCTTGGTCGTAAGCTAACCATTGACATGCGACCTTTTGTCTCGATCCACTGAGGCACAACTGTCATCGGAAGTCCCTGTTGATGAAAGAACATCGTATAGTAATTAATATACTAAGCAATGAAAGTTTAGCTTCAAAAATAATGTATGCAAAGATGCACTAATTAAGGACAAATAGTTAAAATCTTACCATCTTTCGATTATAGATGTGACCGTAGTTCAATACGATCACCATTGGTCGACGCTTTGAGTACTAACATTTCTAAGTTCAGGAAAAAATTTGTCTTGACAGTATTAAGATCCTCAAGCCATGAAACATAATGATTTATCTCCTCGCAGTTTAGTTGAGCCCCGGGCAGTAGTAGGTCCTGTCTACCAAGCTACCGGACATGTTTGCTTGAACCGAAATAAGCTGACAATACAAATTAGTTGTCAACT
This sequence comes from Aegilops bicornis, assembly GCA_021605145.1. Lineage (NCBI taxonomy): Eukaryota > Viridiplantae > Streptophyta > Magnoliopsida > Poales > Poaceae > Aegilops > Aegilops bicornis. The sequence goes on along the minus strand of CM038670.1, from coordinate 858,767,343 downwards.
ATTTTTGAATAAACTGTATCAAAGACATAAACATATGCATGCATGGTTGAGAAAAACTCACATAATGGTAGAACTGGAGGCGTTTGCACATCAACCCAGATGTCTATATTACTTTCAATATCATCTTCCGGACGAATATCAAAGGTGATAACCATATCAGGCTCAAATGCATAAGCCTTGCATAGTGCTTGCCAAGTTTTGCATTCAAAATGGGTGTATGTGTCTCCATTATATAATTTGACGTTGAAAGTATACCCATGCTCGGTCTTCAAGTAAACTCTCTTTACCTCCATATCATCTATAACACTAAAACCTATCTTATCCAAGACAAAAATTCTTGCATGGCAGGGGATGCGCTAGTAGAATAGTGAAAATTTAAAATTATAAGTTGAAGCAAATGAAGCATAAGTCATGCTTTAAAATTATAAGTTGAAGCAAATGAAGCATATGTTTTGCATTCAAATAATAATTGACGTTGTGACTTCATCAGTATCCACTTCAATGTCTCATTCAGCTTGATGTCAAGCGCCTACCATCAACAAGGAAATTTCTGTCGACAGCCGCCGCTTGGTCTTCACAGTGTTCGCACATAATGAAATCTTTTTCGTCGTCAGATGACATTTCCTATATGTTCATATAGGTGAAACATTAAACACTTATTACTATCTAACATTAATTAATATCTAGCCAATTCAAATATATATCTAACTATATTCATCTCTAACAATTGACATTACTATTAATTATTCAACTAGTTCAAATCTCAAATACCTAAATAAACTAGTTCGACAATTTTCTTACTAAAAATAAACTAGTTCTATTAATTATTCAACTAGTTCAAATCTCATATACCTAAATAAACTAGTTCGACAATTTTTTTACTAAAAATAAACTAGTTATATTAATTATTCAACTAGTTCAAATCTCAAATACCTAAATAAACTAGTTCGACAATTTTCTTACTAAAAATATACTAGTTATATTAATTATTCAACTAGTTCAAATCTCATATGTATACCTAAATAAACTAGTTCGACAATTTTCTTACTAAACTAGTTATATTAATTATTCAACTAGTTCAAATCTCAAATACCTAAATAAACTAGTTCGACAATTTTCTTACTAAAATAAACTAGTTATATTAATTATTCAACTAGTTCAAATCTCATATATATACCTAAATAAACTAGTTCGACAATTTTCTTACTAAAATAAACTAGTTATATTAATTATTCAACTAGTTCAAATCTCACATACCTAGCTAATTAATATCTAATTAAATTTTCTAAAAACAGAAAACAGAAAACAGAAAATAAGTAAAAAAATATGCGTGTGTATGTCTGTAGTGTGTGTATGTGTGTATATATATGTGTGTATATGTGTATGTGTGTACCAGACGCCGCTACCAGACAGAGCTGGGGCGCCAACAGACGGTGGGGGCGGCAGACGGGCGGGGGGGCGCTGACGACGGGCGGGGCGCGAGAGACGACGACTGGGCGGCGTTTGGGCGGCGCGGCGCGAGACGATTTACGACGACGGGCGGCAGCGGGGACAGCGACGATGACGACGGACGACGGGCGATGGGCGGCGACGACGGGATCGAGCGGCGCGTGGCGATGTCGTGAGAGGTTGAAGACGAAGTGGGGAGATGTAACTGAAATTTTCGTAAGTACTATATATATAGGATGGGCCCACCAACCGGTACTAAAGGCCAACTTTGGCCAGGCCAAGGGGCGGGAAGAGCAGGCGTTTAGTATCTGTTGGTGGCTCCAACCGGTACTAAAGGTGCCACCAACCGGTACTAAAGGCCTCGCGCTGCCACCCCAAAGTTTAGTCCCACCTCACCGGGCGAAGGGTAGCTGCACTGGTTTATAAACCCAGCCGCGGCTACCTCTTTGAACTCCTCTATATAGCAGGCTTGTGGGCCTGTAATTGCATGCCCGTGGCCTAGCAGGCCCACAGGGCAGCGCCATAATTTTTTTTATAGTTTTTTTCTTTTCTGCTTTATTTTCTTCTATTTATTTCTGCGTAGTTTTTGTGTAGTTTTTTCTTTTCTGTTATATTTATTTTCTTCTATTTATTTGTGAGTAGTTTTTCATCTAGTTTGCCAAAATTCAACATTTTGTAGTGATTTTCAATTTCACGGTCATTTTATATATTTTTTTCTTTTCAGCTATAGTTTTTTTCTGCTATTTTTCTTTTCTGCTATTTTTTCTTTTCTGCAAAACTTGATGGTCAAGTCTGGAGTTATAACCAAAGTTTTTAAAAAAATGCCGACGTGCAATTAGTTTTTGCCATAATGAAGAAGTTCGGAGTTGTAATAAGTTACTAAAATAAAAAGAGGTGCAATGTTTCGTTAATTTGTTTCAAGCCTTCGAATAGTAAACTGCACTGCGCATAGCTCCGTGCAGTCTACCATATTCTGAAGGCTTGAAGCTAAGCAACGTGAGCATTGAGCCTCTTCTTCATCGCTCTCTGCACTCAGGGCTTATAAACCGCTCCTAGTCACTCTCTCTTCGCGAGGTTGGACTAAAAAACAGCTTACTAAGAAACTGTAGTACTTGTTCATCCATGAACCGGTACTAAAGGTGCTCGTGGGGCCCCAGCCTTACCTGGCACAACCTCATTAGTACCAGTTCGTGGCACGAACCGGTGCTAAAGGTTCGCCACGGACCGGTACTAAACAGCTCCTCCCGCCTAGCAGTTGGAACCGGTACTTAAGAGCTCCTCCCGCCTAGCAGTTGAATGGTGCATACTAAATGCACAAAAAGTCTGGAGTTGTAATAAGTTTAAAAAATGGAATGCTTTTGTAACAGATGAGTTTAATTTCGTCATAAACCCGAATACTTCGAAAGAGATTGTCCAGTTTGTAAACGACGTGCATCCAGTTTTTGCCGTAACCCTCTCTACTTTTTTGAACATGATATGTGGGTGAAATGATGATACCATGCCAAGTTTCAACTTTTTCAGAGTTCATTTGTAGTGCTTTTTGTCGGGGAACGTAGTAATTTCAAAAAATTTCCTACGCACACACAGGACCATGGTGATGGCATAGCAACGAGAGGGGAGAGTATTGTCTACGTACCCTCGTAGACCAAAGCGGAAGCGATCACAACGTAGAGGAAGTAGTCGACGTTCTCCTCGCGATCCAGCCGATCCCAGCCGTTACTCCGGCGCCCGAGTCGATCACAACGTAGAGGAAGTAGTCGACGTTCTCCTCGTGATCCAGCCCGATCCCAGCGCCGTTACTCCGGCGACTCGAGTTCTTGGCACACGCTCAAGACGATGACGCTCCTCGGGCTCCGATCCAGCAAAGCTCCGGGAGAGGGAGTTCCGTCAGACGACGGCGTGCAGGACGATCTTGATGTTCTACTGACGCAGGCTTCGCCTAAGCACTGCTATGATATGACCGAGGTGGAATATGGTGGAGGGGGCACCGCACACGGCTAAGGAACGATCTCAAGGATCAACTTGTGTGTCCTAGGGTGCCCCCTACCCCGTGATATAAAGGAGGGAGGGAGGAGGTGGCCGGCCTCAAGGGGGTGCGCCATAGGGGAGGGAAACCTACTCCAAGTAGGTTTCCTCTCTTTCCTTATCTTATTTGGAGGGGAAGGAAGGAGTACTAGTATTAGGAAGTAGTACTAGTAGTAGGAATAGGAAGAGGGGAAGGAGAAAGGAGGGGGGCCCCCCTCCCCAATTCGGATTGGGCTTGGGGGCGCGCCTCCCTTGTTCCTTCTCCTTCCTCCTACATGGGCCCAATAAGGCCCATATACCTCCCGGGGTTCCGGTAACCTCCGGAGCTCCAAACTTCTCCGGAACCTTTCCGTGTCCAAATATATCCGTCCAATATATTAATCTTTATGTCTCGACCATTTCGAGACTCCTCGTCATGTCCGTGATCATATCCGGGACTCCAAACAACCTTCGGTACATCAAAATACATAAACTCATAATATAACTGTCATCGAAACCTTAAGCGTGCGGACCCTACGGTTCGAGAATAATGTAGACATGACCGAGACATGTCTCCGGTCAATAACCAATAGCGGGACCTGGATGCCCATATTGGTTCCTACATTTTCTACGAAGATCTTTATCGGTCAGACCGCATAACAACATACGTTGTTCCCTTTGTCATCGGTATGTTACTTACCCGAGATTCGATCGTCGGTATCCAATACCTAGTTCAATCTCACATCGGTAAGTCTCTTTACTCGTTCCGTAATACATCATCTCACAACTAACTCATTAGTTGTAATGCTTGCAAGGCTTATGTGATGTGTATTACCGAGAAGGCCCGTAGATACCTCTCCGACAATCGTGAGTGACAAAACCTAATCTCAAATACGCCAACCCAACAAGTACCTTTGGAGACACCTGTAGTACTCCTTTATAATCACCCAGTTACGTTACGCTTGGTAGTACCCAAAGTGTTCCTCCGTAAACGGGAGTTGCATAATCTCATAGTTATAGGAACATGTATAAGTCATGAAGAAAGCAATAGCAATATACTAAACGATCAAGTGCTAAGCTAACGGAATGGGTCATGTCAATCACATCATTCTTCTAATGAGGTGATCCCATTAATCAAATGACAACACATGTCTATGGTTAGGAAACATAACCATCTTTGATTAATGAGCTAGTCTAGTAGAGGCTTACTAGTGACTATCTGCTTGTCTATGTATTCACACATGTATTATGTTTCCGGTTAATACAATTCTAGCATGAATAATAAACATTTATCATGATATAAGGAAATAAATAATAACTTTATTATTGCCTCTAGGGCATATTTCCTTCAGTCTCCCACTTGCACTAGAGTCAATAATCTAGTTCACATCGCCATGTGATTTAACATCAATAGTTCACATCTATATGTGGTTAACACCCATAGTTCACATCGACATGTGACCAATACCAAGGGTTTACTAGAGTCAGTAATCTAGTTCACATCGCTATGTGATTAACACCCAAAGAGTACTAAGGGATGATCATGTTTTGCTCGTGAGAGAAGCTTAGTCAACGGGTCTGTCATATTCAAATCCGTTATGTATTTTGCAATTTTCTATGTCTACAATGCTCTGCACGGAGCTACTCTAGCTAATTGCTCCCACTTTCAATACGTATCTAGATCGAGACTTAGAGTCATCCAGATCGGTGTCAAAACTTGCATCGACGTAACCTTTACTTATTTAACCTTTGTCACTTCCATAATCGAGAAACATATCCTTATTCTACTAAGGATAATTTTGACCGCTGTCCGATGGATCTACTCCTAGATCACTATTGTACTCCTTGCCAAACTCAGTGTAGGGTATACAATAGATCTGGTACATGTGATGGCATACTTTATAGAACCTATGGCCAAGGCATAGGGAATGACTTTCATTTTTTCTATCTTCTGCCGTGGTCGGGTTTTGAGTCTTACTCAATTTCACACCTTGTAACACAGGCAAGAACTATTTCTTTGACTGTTCCATTTTGAACTACTTCAAAATCTTGTCAAGGTATGTACTCATTGAAAAAACTTATCAAGCCGCCTTGATCTATCTCTATAGATCTTAATGCTCAATATGTAAGCAGCTTCACCGAGGTCTTTCTTTGAAAAACTCCTTTCAAACACTCCTTTATGCTTTGCAGAATAATTCTACATTATTTCCGATCTACAATATGTCATTCACATATACTTATCAGAAATGTTGTAGTGCTCCCACTCACTTTCCAAAGTAATTACAGTGCTTCACCGCAAGTCTCAGATAAAACTATATGCTATGATCAACTTATCAAAGCATGTATTCCAACTCTGAGATGCTTGCACCAGTCCATAGATGGATCACTGGGGCTTGCATATTTTGTTAGCACCTTTAGGATTTACAAAACCTTCTGGTTGCATCATATACAACTCTTCTTTAATAAATTCATTAAGGAATGCAGTTTTGTTTATCCATTTGCCAGATTTCATAAAATGCGGCAATTGCTAACATGATTCGGACAGACTTAAGCATAGATACGAGTGAGAAACTCTCATCGTAGTCAACATCTTGAACTTGTCGAAAACCTTTTGCGACAATTCTAGCTTTGTAGACAGTAACACTACTATCAGCGTCCGTCTTCCTCTTGAAGATCCATTTATTTTCTATGGTTTGCCGATCATCGGGCAAATCCATCAAAGTCCATACTTTGTTCTCATACATGGATCATATCTCAGATTTCATGGCCTCAAACCATTTTGCGGAATCTGGGCTCATCATCGCTTCCTCATAGTTCATAGGTTCGTTATGGTCAAGTAACCTGACCTCCAGAATGGGATTACCGTATCACTCTGGTGCGGATCTCACTCTGGTTGACCTACGAGTTTCGGTAGTAACTTGATCTGAAGTTACATGATCATCATCATTAGCTTCCTCACTAATTGGTGTAGTAGTCACAGGAACTGATTTCTGCGATAAACTACTTTCCAATAAGGGAGAAGGTACAATTACCTCATCAAGTTCTACTTTCCTCCCAGTCACTTCTTTCGGGAGAAACTCCTTCTCTAGAAAGGATCCATTCTTGGCAACGAATGTCTTGCCTTTCGGATCTGTGATAGAAGGTGTACCCAATAGTTACCTTTGGGTATTCTATGAAGACGCACTTCTCCGATTTGGGTTCGAGCTTATCAGGTGAAAACTTTTTCACATAAGCATCACAACTCCAAACTTTAAGAAACGACAGCTTAGGTTTACTGTTAAACCATAGTTCATATGGTGTCGTCTCAACGGATTTAGATGGTGCCCTATTAAACGTGAATGCAGCTGCCTCTAATGCATAACCCCAAAATGATAGTGGTAAACCGATAAAAGACATCATAGATCGCACCATATCAAAATAAAGTACGGTTACGATGTTCGGACACACCATAACGTTGTGGTGTTCCAGGTGGCGTGAGCTTGTGAAACTATTCCACTTTGTTTTAATTGAAGACCAAACTCGTAACTCAAATATTTATCTCCACGATCAGATCGCAGAAACTTTATTTTCTTGTTACGATGATTTTCTACTTCACTCTGAAATTCTTTGAACTTTTCAACTATTTCAGACTTATGTTTCATCAAGAAGATATACGCATATCTGCTCAAATCATCTGTGAAGATCAGAAAATAATGATACTTGCCACGAGCATCAACACTCATTGAATCGCATACATCGGTATGTATTATTTCCAATCAGTAGCTTGTTCCATTGTTCCGGAGAACGGAGTTTTAGTCATCTTGCCCAAAAGGCACGGTTCGCAAGCATCAAATGATTCATAATCAAGTGATTCCAAAAATCCATCAGCATGGAGTTTTCTTCATGCGCTTTACACCAATATGACCTAAACGGCAGTGCCACAAATAAGTTGCACTATCATTATTAACTTTGCATCTTTTGGTTTCAATATTATGAATATGTGTATCACTATGATCGAGATCCAATGAACCATTTTCATTGGGTGTGTAACCATATAAGGTTTTATTCATGTAAACAGAACAACAATTTATTCTCTTACTTAAATGAATAACCGTATTGCAATAAACATGATCAAATCATATTTATGCTCAACACCAAATAACACGTATTTAGGTTCCACACTAATCCCGAAAGTATAGGGAGTGTGCGATGATGATCATATCAATCTTGGAACTACTTCGAACACTCATCGTCACTTCCCCTTCAACTAGTTTCATTCATTACGCAACTCCGTTTCGAGTTACTACTCTTAGCAACTGAACCAGTATCAAATACCGAGGGGTTGCTACGAACACTAGTAAAATACACATCAATAATCTGTATATCAAATATACCTTTGTTCACTTTGCCATCCTTCTTATCTGCCAAATACTTGGGGTAGTTCCGCTTCCAGTGACCAGTTCCATTGCAGCAAAAGCACTTAGTCTCGTGCTTAGATCCAGACTTGGGCTTCTTCACTCGAGCAGCAACTTGCTTGCCGCTCTTCTTGAAGTTCCCCTTCTTCCCTTTGCCCTTTTCCTTGAGACTAGTGGTCTTGTCAATCATCAACACTTGATGCTCTTTCTTGATTTCTACCTTCGCCGATTTCAACATCACGAAGAGCTCGGGAATCGCTTTTCGTCATCCCTTGCATACTATAGTTCATCACGAAGTTCTAGTAACTTAGTGATGGTGACTAGAGAATTCTGTCAATCACTATCTTATCCGGAAGATTAACTCCCACTTGATTCAAGCGATTGAAGTACCCGGACAATCTGAGAACATGCTCACTAGTTGAGCGATTCTCTTCCATCTTTTAGCTATAGAACTTGTTGGAGACTTCATATCTCTCAACTCGGTATTTGCTTGAAATATTAACTTCAATTCCTGGAACATCTTATATGGTCCATGACGTTCAAACGTCTTTGAAGTCCCGATTCTAAGCCATTAAGTATGGTGCACTAAACTATTAAGTAGTCATCATATTGAGCTAGTCAAACGTTCATAACGTCTGTATTTGCTTCTGTAATAGGTCTGTCACCTAGCGGTGCATTAAGAACATAATTCTTCTGTGCAGCAATGAGGATAATCCTCAGATCACGGATCCAATCCGCATCATTGCTACTAACATTTTTCAATACAATTTTCTCTAGGAACACATATAAAAATATAGGGAAGCAAAAAACATAGGGAAGAAACAACGTGAGCTATTGATCTACAACATAATTTGCAAAATACTACCAGGACTAAGTTCATGATAAATTTAAGTTCAATTAATCATATTACTTAAGAACTCCCACTTAGATAGACATCCCTCTAATCTTCTAAGTGATTACGTGATCCATATCAACTAAACCATGTCCGATCATCACGTGAGATGGAGTAGTTTCAATGGTGAACATTACTATGTTGATCATATCTACTATATGATTCACGCTCGACCTTTCGGTCTTCGTGTTCCGAGGCCATATCTGTTATATGCTAGGCTCGTCAAGTTTAACCTGAGTATTCTGCGTGTGCAACTGTTTTGCACCCGTTGTATTTGAACGTAGAGCCTATCACACCCGATCATCACGTGGTGTCTCAAAGACGAAGAACTTTCGCAACGGTGCATACTCAGGAGAACACTTCTTGATAATTTTAGTGAGAGATCATCTTATAATGCTACCGCCAATCAAAGCAAAATAAGATGCATAAAGGATAAACATCACATGCAATCAATATAAGTGATATGATATGGCCATCATCATCTCGTGCTTGTGATCTCCATCTCCGAAGCACCGTCGTGATCACCATCGCCACCGCGCGACACCTTGATCTCCATCGTAGCATCATTGTCGCCACGCCATCTATTGCTTCTACGACTATCGCTACCGCTTAGAGATAAAGTAAAGCAATTACAGGCGCTTTGCAGTTCATACAATAAAGCGACAACCATATGGCTCCAGCCAGTTGCCGATAACTTCGGTTACAAAACATGATCATCTCATACAATAAAATATAGCATCACGCCTTGACCATATCACATCACAACATGCCCTGCAAAAACAAGTTAGACGTTCTCTACTTTGTTGTTGCAAATTTTACGTGGCTGCTACGGGCTTAAGCAAGAACCAATCTCACCTACGCATCAAGACCACAACGATACTTCGTCAAATAGACTCCGCTTAACCTTCTCAAGGACCGGGCGTAGCCACACCGGTTCAACTAAAGTGAGAGAGACAGACACCCGCCAGCCACCTTTAAGCACGAAAGTGCTCGTGAACGGTGAAACCAGTCTCGCCAGAAGCGCACGCGTAATGTCGGTCCGGCCGCTTCATCTCACAATACCGCTGAACCAAAGTATGACATGCTGGTAGGCAGTATGACTTGTATCGCCCACAACTCACTTGTGTTCTACTCGTGCATATGACATCAACGCATAAAACCTGGCTCGGATGCCACTGTTGTGGAACGTAGTAATTTCAAAAAATTTCCTACGCACACACAGGACCATGGTGATGGCATAGCAACGAGAGGGGAGAGTATTGTCTACGTACCCTTGTAGACCAAAGCGGAAACGATCACAACATAGAGGAAGTAGTCGTACGTTCTCCTCGCGATCCAGCCGATCCCAGCGCCGTTACTCCGGCGCCTCCGAGTCGATCACAAAGTAGAGGAAGTAGTCAGACGTTCTCCTCGCGATCCAGCCGATCATCCCAGCCAAGCATTCGCGCCCGAAGTTCTTGGCACACATTCAAGACGATGACGCCCCTCGGGCTCCGATCCAGCAAAGCTCGGGGAGAGGGAGTTCTGCTACCACGACGGCGTGGCAGGACGATCTTGATGTTCTATCGACGCAGGCTTCGCCTAAGCACTGCTATGATATGACCGAGGTGGAATATGGTGGAGGGGGGCACCGCACACGGCTAAGGAACGATCTCAAGGATCAACTTGTGTGTCCTAGGGTGCCCCCCTACCCCCGTATATAAAGGAGGGAGGGAGGAGGTGGCCGGCCTCAAGGGGGGCGCGCCATAGGGAGGGGGAAACCTACTCCAAGTAGGTTTCCCTCTCTTTTCCTGATCTTCGTTGGAGGGGGACGGAAGGAGGACTAGTATGAGGAAGTAGTACTAGTAGTAGGAATAGGAAGAGGGGAAGGAGAAAGGAAAGGGGGCCGCCCTCCCCCAATTCGGATTGGGCTTGGGGCGCGCCTCCCTTGTTCCTTCTCCTTCCTCCTACATGGGCCCAATAAGGCCCATATACCTCCGGGGTTCCGGTAACCTCCCGAGCTCCAAACTTCTCCGAACCTTTCCGTGTCCAAATATATCCGTCCAATATATTAATCTTTATGTCTCGACCATTTCGAGACTCCTCGTCATGTCCGTGATCATATCCGGGACTCAACAACCTTCGGTACATCAAAATACATAAACTCATAATATAACTGTCATCGAAACCTTAAGCGTGCGGACCCTACGGTTCGAGAATAATGTAGACATGACCGAGACATGTCTCCGCCAATAACCAATAGCGGGACCTGGATGCCCATATTGGTTCCTACATTTTCACGTAAGATCTTTATCGGTCAGACCGCATAACAACATACGTTGTTCCCTTTGTCATCGGTATGTTATTTACCCGAGATTCGATCGCCGGTATCCAATACCTAGTTCAATCTCGCATCGGGTAAGTCTCTTTACTCGTCCGTAATACATCATCTCACAACTAACTCATTAGTTGTAATGCTTGCAAGGCTTATGTGATGTGTATTACCGAGAAGGCCCAGAGATACCTCTCCGACAATCGGAGTGACAAAACCTAATCTCAAATACGCCAACCCAACAAGTACCTTTGGAGACACCTGTAGTACTCCTTTATAATCACCCAATTACGTTGTGACGCTTTGGTAGTACCCAAAGTGTTCCTCCGTAAACGGGAGTTGCATAATCTCATAGTTATAGGAACATGTATAAGTCATGAAGAAAGCAATAGCAATATACTAAACGATCAAGTGCTAAGCTAACGGAATGGGTCATGTCAATCACATCATTCTTCTAATGAGGTGATCCCATTAATCAAATGACAACACATGTCTATGGTTAGGAAACATAACCATCTTTGATTAATGAGCTAGTCTAGTAGAGGCTTACTAGTGACTATCTGTTTGTCTATGTATTCACACATGTATTATGTTTCCGGTTAATACAATTCTAGCATGAATAATAAACATTTATCATGATATAAGGAAATAAATAATAACTTTATTATTGCCTCTAGGGCATATTTTCTTCACTTTTCAATTTCCAGGTCATTTAGTTCTCAAAACAAATCATTAAATGCATGAAAAATAGCAAATGAACGCATAAACGGTTGAAAGTTGATGGCATCGCTTTGAATGGTGCATACTGAATGCAAAAAATATAAGAGCATTTAGATCATGATCTTATATTTCTTTACAGTCTAAATTGTCAATATGATCTTATAACATCAAAAATACTTTGATCATCAATGATCTTTGTGTGTACAATCTGAATTGTCAATATGAATCATTAACGATTTATAAACCGATGAAGACTCATATTATGCCACAAATTCTACACATAGAGTTCAATGAAGACCAAGTGCTTGTGATAGTTTGAGAAATAACAAATTTAAGGTGGTAAAAGGCTTGTTAGGGGAGCGAGGTGGGACTAAAACAGCTTGGTTATAACCTCATTAGTACCGGTTCGTGGTACGAACCAACACTAAATGGTGATGGTGGGGCCATAGCCTGACCGCAGGCTGACACAGCCTCTTTAGTACCGGTTCGTGGCATGAACCGGTACTAAAGGTTCGCCACGAACCGGTGCTATTGATCGCCGCCACGAACCGGCACTAGTGTACACATTAGTGCCGGCTGAAATTCTAACCGGCACTATTGTGCTTCACATTTGACCCTTTTTCTACTAGTGCGTGTGGGTGCTCTTGCGTCACAAAGGGGTGTCCGGCTCTGACCTGAGTGCAAAATTCGCTTAGCAACAGGATACTCTCCTTTACTCATGAGTAAAATAATTTACAACTTCAATAACTATATTTGAGACCAACCCAAATATTAACCCTAAGTTTTGAGCTTGCTCGCATGCACACCTTTATCGCGGTACAGGTGGTTCATCAATTACTTCTTGGTTGACACTCTGCTGCTAGCTGACAAACTCGTTGCATCCGTAAATTCCGTTCGAGCATGGCACATCAATAGCATCGGTGACTTGTTCAATCTCGACACAATGGGAATAGCTTGTGTATTTGTGACACAGAGCACGATATATGTTCCCAGACTCAAAAAATACCCAACTTGATGGAGATTTTACGTGCACTAACAACACAAAACATTCCCGGCCACACACCGAATAAACATAAGAAAATTAGCGTAACGATGATCGGCAAGAAAAATGGAAACATAAACTACAAAAACACATGACAACGTGCAATATCCCTCCTCAATCCTTTTATCGGTTCATAACAACAATGTGCGATGCAATAAGAAAATAAATATCAATCATCTATATTAGTATTTCACTAATTTTGATACTGATATAGTGGTATTTGAAAACAACTAATCAAATCCTAACTATTGCGTATTCAATTTTTTAGACACCAACAATCCAAATCCTATAAGGTGCCATTTTGGTATCCTAGCAAGAATAGAAGGAGCCAAACAAGTAACCGAGCCAAACAAGTAACCGAGCCAAACAAGTAACCTACAAATCACATGTGTGCAGATGGCTAGCTATTTATCATATTAGAACAATGACACATTTGAATAAATAAACACGGGCATAGACGAGAGAGCGAAAGAGGGGATTTGACAGGTAATTACAAGTTCACACGTTATGCCTTCAATTATCTATTTAGTCACACCTAAATTTATAGTCGTGTACTCTAGAAGGCATTTATGTCTGCCATGTCATTTGACAGATCCATATAGGGAAAAAGAATTCTACTTCTACAAAGTTCTATAAATATTTAGGCTACTTGGGGAAAAAACACATACAAAATATAATACATCAAAGGACATAAACTAATTGTTGCACAATATACTGGTCTGCTAAAATTTGTGATGAGAATCACAATAACAAAATATTTTAATAGACACCCAAAATAAGATAATGCAATAATTATTACAATAAAATATATTTTTTGTCTAACCTAGGAAATTTATTTGCAATAAAAAATATAATGCATGACAAATCATTAATACAATTGAGATTTTAAGTATTAGTCATACCCCAAAAATTATTTCACGTAACATAAGGAAACATGTATTAATAAAATAATTTATACACTTAAGGGTAAGCTGAATTTGGCAAAAGTAATAAAGTTTAGCATACATTTTTACAGGTCTAAGGGGAAATTGAGATTGACTAGAAAATTCAAAATTCTTTTTTTGGTTAATGTACTTAGTTGATAAAATAATGATTACTAAGGGCTCACCAACTCATCCCACCACCGTTGAGTTATATGATACGAGGATTTGTAGGGTGCATCGCAAAACCAATGTTTAATATATCCAAAATAGCACAAAGTATTTAAACCTACACATATATAATCCAGTACATTATATAATAATTCATATTGCCTAAAGGATAATTCTCAATTCTATCCCTAACAAAGCTGTATTAGCCATTTATTTGCGACATTTGAATATGCATCAGTCCATAGTCAGTCGTCCAAAACCCTCAAGGTCACTCTAATTTCAGCTGGGATGTTTCCAGCTGCTTCATTGACTTTGATCGTCAGCATCTGGACCAGCAAGTTATTTCTGAGCTATATTGAATCCTAGAAAACATGCAAAAATAATAATTTAATAAATTGCACAACAAACCTACGTGAGTGGAAGAACAAATATATGGAAGACGAAAACTTGTTATATATGCACCTACCTCAGTCCTGGACATGTTATGCCCGTGAGTATCATCTTGGTGAGCCATCTCCTGTAGGACTTTGAATCCAGAGTCCAGGTTGTGACCAAAAAAACTCCATATGTTAAAACCTATATTAGTGTGGATATAATGTGCATACCAATTTAAACTATTACCGTGGGGCTGTAATATAGGTTTGAACTTGTGGCCAATCCACGAGTTGGGGATTCAAACCAGGCCTCTCCTGTTGCAATACGCTGCCAAATTCTTGCATAACTAACAGGGCTTCCTTCTTCAGTTTTTGTCATGAAACTCCTCTGAGCCTAGGAATGACTCGTTGGAATGATCAATCAGGAGAGTACTCCTCTTTTCAGTATTAACTGCAAGTAGCCCGTAGGAGGAATCCACCAAATACAACAGGAATATGTACTGCAATGGGTATACAAAGGTTAATGGCGACAGATAGTATACACACTAATTTTTAAGAATGAGAATCCTTACAATGGACGGGATCATGAGCATGTTGTATTTGGGCAACGGCCGTACAATGACAGTGTTAATCAACAAGTCGGTGCGTTGAGCTTGGCATAAGGAAGACTGACTCAGCACCCGTGCTAGGCCATGTAATTGCAAATCAAACATATGTGTGGATCCAACAAAGTATGTGCCTGCGTTCCTCTGTACTGCGTCGCTAGTAAGCTTACGCACTACAAGATCGAAGCAGCTCGGACGGACCCATCGATCACCTTGCATGGTGTCTTGGATAGTCCGAAGACTAAACTCGATCAGGAATGGCTGAGGGCTCCTTATCCATATTGTGCCGCAGACAAAAACAGAACAAGGTTTAGCACAAAACATAAATTAAAATAAACAGAAGTACTACTACTTAAGATAAACAATTCTGTTGTGATATGTTTGGTTGCAATGTATTTCTGTAGTATTATTGCAATATACTACGGCTCATAGAAAATCTGTAGTTTAAAATAATGTGGTGTAGATGGTACTATCATGGCGTAATGTAAAAGGATAATATTAGCGCATGCCCAGTCTTTTGTAACCACTATGTTAGATCTTAAGAACCTTATGGACTTAGAAAGGATCGCATGATCCTAACCAGTGCATGCATGCAACAGCTTATGAACGTGACCAACTCATCGACATGGATTAGGTGAAAGAACAGATTTTTACTTGTGTTTAAAATGAGAAGTCGATAATGCAAACTATAATGGTAGTGAACTGCAGCTAACAAGTGCAAATAAAGTATAGATGTAGTTTAGGATTGTCAGAACAAACTCTAATTGCTCTTCGTCTGAGGAAAGCATGATGTAGTTGTAGATGTAGTCGACTGCATAGTTCACTCCATCAAAATTCGGCATTGCAGCCATTGCAGCGGGCGGAATGTCTTCTTACCACTAGGATGAGCGAGCGAGGGGGCAGGAACGATGGTGGACTCGCAGCCGGACCATATATATGAGGGTCGGAGGGGAATTGTCCGGCACCAGGTCGGTGAGGCATTATGATGTTGTATGGATCAGAAGGTGCCCCTTATACTTCCATTCGTGCATGTTTCCATTACAAAACCTATCTAATAATAGGACAAGCATTTATTTTGATCACAAGCGCAGCTTGCTATTGTACAGGACTTCAACACATAAGATCACAAACTCATGATGTTGGCAATGGTAAGGGGGCGAAATCATGAAGGCACGCTTTGTGTTGCAAGGTGCTCAAACTCTAGATTGCGATTTCCCCACAATTTTGTTTGCTTGTTTGTTTGTTTGGTTGTTTGCAGCCTGGCATACATCTGCATATACAAAACTCAGATAAGTCATTGTAAAAACTTGCTGTTAAGCGACGATATGTGGCGTCATAAAGAACTTCAGTCATTTGATTGAACCGCAGATCTGTACACGAAGACCTTACAAACAAAGCCTGGGTTAGGTGGGTGAGCATGGAAATCTAAGCTAGCCTGGATTTTGGCACCGCTTTCCTCAGTGTTTCTGGAAATATAAGCTAGCCTGGGTTGATTTGGTTCGATCTGGTCCGGCCTGATTGGTTGAGTCCAAGGCTTATTCGACTGGTTTGACCAGTTGAACTTCATGTTTTTTCACGATTAGAGATTCATTAACTGAACTTGACCACAACTATTCCCTTAACTGACAGTTGTATATGTTTCTAATAATTGGTTCTGCCTCTCATGTATATATTAACTGACAGTTGTATTAGCTGTATTAGCAGGTACATGTCATTATTGAACACGAGTCCATCAGGATCGCCCTGATTTGTACACGAAGACATTACAAACAAAACATGTGTACATACCTGGGGTTGAAACTGTACAGCGGCGCCAACGGGAACTCCTACGTCGGTGGCGGCGATCCAAAAACGTGTCGGCCGCGCTGTCGAGTGGTTCCGTGGCGGCGGCGCTGTCGAGTGTATAGATTAATTGACAGTTGTATTAGCTTTATTAGCAGGTACATGTCATTATTGAACACGAGTCCATCAGGATCGCCCTGATTTGTACAGGAAGACATTATAAACAAAACCTGTGTTCATACCTGGGGTTGAAACCGTACAGGGCGCCGACGGGAACTCCTATGTCGGTGGCGGCGATCCAGAAACATGGCGGCGACGCTGTTGAGTGCGCAGATCGCACGACAACTGCACAGATCGCACGACGGCAGTGATCCAGATGGACTCAGGCGGCGAGATCCGGCGGGGTCTGGGGATCGGCGATGTTTCTTTGGGCTACGTGCGTGGGTGGGGTTGGGTGGGTGGGTGTGGGGGTGAGGGAACGAAAAAAACCAGACGAAAAAAAACCAGAAGTAAGTGGTGGGACGAAAATAAACCGTGGATACTATTCAACCAACTCAGACATTAGGAGTAGAGATGCCCAATTTTGGTCGACTCGGAGGTGACTAGTCGTTGAATATTGTTTCTATATTAGCATCAATTTAGTTAATAACATCATGAATACCTTCCACTAAAAAAATCTAGTTAATTATACAAATGTTAATACCATTGTAAATATCTCCAATTCACAGTCCGTACCAGTGAGTCAAGCATTCCGGTATGTTATGCTCGCTCATCATCGACATAATCTATCAACTCGGTACATGAATGTGTTGTTGTTTCCTAGATGTATGTATGTACTAAGTCATCTACTGATGTTTTGTCGTGCGAAAATGAGGTATGGTGAGATTGCGAAGTTGTTTTGGTTGTTCAAGAAAAAGCATAAAATGTTGCCAAAAATGTTACCACAAACTATACCATGAAGAGAATTATACCAAGAAAGATATCTTGGATCAGTGTCATGTACATGTTGGTGATTGGACAAGGGTATGTACATGTTCCTCAAGAAAACCAATCACTTCTTCGTCGCAATGGACGATCTATCCACGTGTTCTATTCCCGGCGGGCGATTCCCTTTTACTAACTTGTCACCAATCGGTAGTTCTCTAGCGATCTCACCACCTGTGCTGCCCTTTCTTGCCCATATTGATCACATGAAACCAATCATTCTAGTCACGACCATCTCCAACCCATGCAAACTAAAACACACCCAAGACTTGGGCTCCCAACCGGTAAATAATTAGGTCCACCTTGTTGATCTCCATCAACCCTCCTATACAACCTCTGATCTTCCTAGTAAATTTGTGCGCTATTGTTGTCCACAAACACTACTGGCTATCCCCCCCCCCCCCCCCCTCCTACCTTGTAGTGCAAATGAAATGTGTTTACAAGGAATGTGCAAAACAGCAAAACAACTGGGAGCGGCGTTTTGGCTCCCAGGAGCATATGCTCCCGGATGAACAATACAGTAAAAATCTAAAAAAAATCTGAAATTATTTATAGATGTTTGTTATTAGTGTCACAAGCATGCTGGACAAATTTCATGCGAAACGAAGCAGCAATGTTTCGTTGGTGGAAAAAAAATTGGGGTGACATTTGGTCTTCAATTTGTTTACTTTTTGCACAAGCGAAAATGCTTAAAATTTTGCAGGTATCCTTTGGGTGTGACCAAGACCACATAAAGTTTTTGTCTTATTTTTTTTTAACATTTGAAAAATTATTTTTGTGCCCGGAAGCATGTACTCCGAGGAACCAAATTGAATTTCTGCAAAACGACCGTGCTAGTAGGGTTTGGGCTATCAGGACACTTTCAATTGTTCATGTAACCCCACCACACCTTCGTTGTTCGGCAGTAATCGCCCACCTCATGTGTGCTTTATTCCTAAGTGGCGACGACCACAACGACCAGGGCTATAGTTCACCAGTTAGCTAGGGATTCACCAACAGAGAAGTGCATCGCTAGACGCAGCGGCATCTGCACGCGCCGCATCCACGAAGCGCGGTCCTTCACGATTCGCATCAGGCTGGAATGCTAGATAGAGTATAGTGGGCTGTTGGCTTTCGGTTTGCGACGTATATTCATATTCAAGAGGACCAGACTGACAGTACGGCAACTTAAATGCTCTTTGATAGTGATGTTCAAGGCAGCAGACGGGCAGTGATAAATAAGAGGGACGATCTCATCGTGGCGTAGTAGAGCAGAATAAACTGTGTTTTTAGTCAGAACTTATCTCATGCTTGTTGTTTCGGTTGTTAGAAGGATGAATATAACCACGTGGGGGAATTAACTTTCAGTTGAGATTTTAATTCACGTTTTGTTAAGCCAGAAGCAATGACGCGGTGCATGCATGAATTATCGAACCATGCAGAGCGAGCCGTGCAAAAACTCGACCGACATCGTGTTAGGAAGGCAGCTTTCACACGCGGAAGTGGTAAAGCCAACTACCCATCCGTTTAGCCGCACACACACATTAAATGGAGCAGAGCACATCTCCACCGCTTGTGTCAGTCATGTACCACAGGGGGCGAGCCCACTTAGCCAACGTGGCCACGTATTCATCTATATAAAATGTGTATGTTGTCTTTGTCGTTCCCAGCATTTTTTAATGTGCGCATCACCCCGCCCAGACGTGCGGCAGGATAATTGTGTCCAGATGCCGCTGCATGCAGGGCGTCTGTTCTCTTCACCAACACTTCTAAAGGAAGAGCAGGCTATGCGGTGGGACTTTTCCATGGGCTGAATGACAACTATCGGTGAAGAGGACACCAAGAAATGGCATCGAGAGGCAGGCGAGTCAATGTCCAAGAAGGTACTAAGATGGAGGAAGATGGTCGAGAGTGGGGTAGTGGTAAAGTTGGTAGCATGCACACACTATCGCCCCAATGCAAGTTAGTAAAGGAGATAAAAAATCATATCGTTTAAGGAATCGTTGATACTTTCTTCTGTCGCAATGACAAGGAAGAAAATATTGGATGCCAAAATGAAAAAAATACTCTTTTAGATGGAAAAGAAAATATTGTACATGAAAAAAGGGGGCAAGAGAGAGGAGCATGAAGATGTGTTTTGGATAAGTACGCACCTTGCACATTTGGACCCATGGTGCTACATGGTGTTCCCATCGTCCCATGATCCGATCCCTTTCCTAAGGGTGGCGGCGGCCTCGCATGTGGCGATGATTTCCGCCGGATCTGCCATGATTTCGGCATGACTTGCGGCGGAGAGCTGTGCGGGGACCATGGGACTAATGCACACCATGGCTTGGGCTCGCAAGCGGCGTGGCTATATCACGAGGGAGGGGTGGCGGAGTGGATATATATATCCATCTTGGGGCTAATTGGAAGGCGTGCTAACGGTTGTGCCATGAATACAGGTGAGAGAAAGAGAGAGGATTTGGGGGAAATGTCTCTGACGGCTCAAATTTGAGTAGAGGGGGTAAGTTTCGAGGTGTAGCTCCTGGAGTATTTGAATATTTGAGGTAATGGTTGGTTATGGCCTTAACTCCTCAAACCACAAATAACTTTTTGGAGAAGAGTAATAGATGTTCTCACTCTTCCTAGTGTTTTTGAAACGCCAAGACCCTTTTTCTCTCTCCTCCGAAGCGACAAAATGCTGGACTTTGCAAAAACTTGTCTGCTTGGTGCGGTTCAACCAGAATTCCATACTTTGAAAAGTTTTCACATGTAAACATCGAACAGAATTGCTGGTCTGGTCTGCATCAAGGAATCCCCAATTTCAGGCTTATAATGATCCCGTTATCCTTTTTTTAAGGGAATAATGATCCCATTATCGGACCATATATTATTGTGTGCCGCTGGAGCTATCTATCATCCAGCCTCTGTTCAGGTCAAAGTCAGACAAGCGAGGGCCGGGGCCCGGAAAGGGAAGGCTTCGATCGACGCCGCACGTTTGTTTTCCCTTGGGCCGGCCGTTGGTATTGATTGGCGCCGTGGCGGAGGACGCCGGTTGCGTGGCGCCGTGGCGGCGAACTGTAGCGCTCGCCCATGGTAACTCGTCGCTCCTGCCCAGCCGCGGGCACATGCGCCGCTCCTGGTTTGGTGGCCGTTACCGCTATGCACTCATCCAATCCGCTGCAAGCACGACACCCAACCGAGGTGATCGTCCGGGCTCCGGCCTCCGGGACACACGAACAGCAAACCCGGCGGGAAGGTACACGTGTGACGCCTTCCACCGGACCAGACGGTTAGTTGGGTTGCGCCCAGGGGAAAACGTCTCTGTGTCTACCCGGCAAAGCGAGTTACGTGCACTGCCTACGGTGCACCCTTGTTGCCTCTGCTCCCTCCCTCCCTCGCCTGGCTTGGTTTTGGTTGGCGTTCACGCTAAGCAGCAGCAAAGGGGGGCTTAGAGCTGACAAATCATTAGAGTATGGCGAAATGCATGCATGTTTACCACGCCGGTGTCGACGTCGTGTGGATCATTTTTCTTTCCTGAACTCGTAGTAGTAGGATAATTTTAAACGGTGATGATTAGTGCATCGGAAGAAGATTTATCACCATGATCTCTCAAGAAAAAAACGGTGGCATCCCGTACCGGCCCTGTACTTTGCAGTTGGCACGTGACAGTAACTCGTCCTTTCACAGGTGTGAACCGCGGTTGAGTGCAAGCTTTGCACTGGGCAGGATTACCAATGTGTACGATGAGCCGTGGACAAGCGCGGCCCTAAGCTTGTGTTTAGTGCGTGGAGGTCAATCAAGCGTCGTATCAGTGGGTCAGAACTAATCACTGGTCCTAATCTAGGATTTAATAGCGCATTAAATATCTCCGTATCCGTATGTCTCATTTGCAAGGAGAAGAGAAAAAAAATCTTTGAAACGTGGTTCACACGAGCAAGCCAGACATTCCAGTATGTTCTCCTCACTCGCCATTCATGTCTATCGACTCCGTATATGAATCTCAACGGGTAGTATTGTTGTGTTGTTGTGAAAAGGATAAAAGGCGTGATCGTTAAGGAATGTTTATTCGGTTGTTCAAGAAAAAGAAAAAGATTATTTTTAACATAGTATATACGTAGAAGATGATCTATCTTTATCAAAAGAATACAAAATGTATGTGTAAAATTAGGTTCACGGGTTAGTATTCCGCGTTATCACATTAATTCACTCCTCTTTCTCGAGATCTCCTGTTTTCACCATTGATGAGCTGCTGACAAGCTCGATTCGCGACAAGCCAAACCCGATGTACGTACAAATGTAGCAGTGTCATCTCTTTCTTCTACTCCCTCCGTTCCGATTTACTCGTTGTGGTTTTAGTTCAAATTTAAACTAAAACCACAACGAGTAAATCGGAACAGAGGGAGTATTGATTTGCAGTCGACGGTTTCTCACCAATTCTTCCTCATACGGTCACACCCATTGATGCTCTCTAGATCGAACATGTATATGACTGAAGTTGTCCTATCAAGTGGCACTTTTAGCAAGTTTAGTCTAGTTAATAGTAACATCATAAATATCTCTAGACCACTCCTTCCCAAAAACAAAAACTTTGGATCATGGTTTAGACAAGCTTGTCCATTCCAATTCCAAAATGGTTTGCTCGCTCATCATCCATGTCTATCAACTACGTACATGAATCATTTGGTTGTTAGTGTTTTCCGGATTTGCATGGCCCTCCCTATACAACCAACCCGCAGTCTCCGTAGACCCTTCCAGCGCTTTCCTTTCGCCCTACCTATAGAATAGATGTACTCGGTGGACCGCATTCATAGCCTCCTACCTATATCCCCAATAAACCCTTGCATACTACTTCTACCACTGGTGGAAAAAAGGCCTTTGGTCGCGGTTTGCAACTTCCATTAGTCGCGGTTGGGCAACCGCAACCAAATAATCGCGACTAATGCCCCCTACCTTTAGTCGCGGCTGCTTAAGAACCGCGACTAAAGGCCCGTCCACGTGGGCGCCAGGCGGCCGTCGGGGCGGAGGACCTTTAGTCGCGGTTCTTCGGCCAACCGCGACTAAAGGCCACTCCTGTTTAGGGTTTTAGCCCCCCTAAACCTGTTTTCTGTTTAATTTGTATTGTTTTATTTTTTTGTGCTTTATTTTAATTTTGAAGGAGTTTCATATATTCTACGGTACTACATACATGCATATGAATGTACAATTTCAAATAAATTTGAAATTAGAACCAAAAAGAATTCAAGAGGAATATACAATATATATTCAATATCATCGGATGACCATATACAATTTTGAACAAGTTTCCATACATGATTTAATGCATATAAAGTTCTACGTCCTCGTAATAGTGTTCTCCTTTAGGATGGAGGACTTCCCTGCTGAACCATCCAGCTAGTTCCTCTTGAAGTGGTCGGAAGCGAGCTTACGGACTAAGCATCATCCGGAGGTTATTCCTCCGAGCATTGGTATCACTCGGAACCCGCTCAGAGGTGTATCTCCGGATCATCTCCTGAACATAGTATCCACATAGATTGGTCTCCGGTGGCTGAGTATCCCCAGCATTCTTAGGCTTTGACCTTTTGAATTCTAGCTCTTTTTGAATTCACCGACCTTTGTATCTACGAACCGTCTCCAAACCCTACGAGGCAAAGAAAATTAAATGAACAAGAGAGTTATTAGTTACTTGATATTAGGAAATGAACGAAATAGGCCGATCGATATAGAGCGCAAATGAATGAAAATAATTACTTCTGCAGCATTCTTCTCATGCCGCCCCAAAGCTTTGGATCCATATTCAGAGAGTCGTGGACGAGACATTCTGAGGTGTTAACTTTAATTACTAGCAGAATCCAGGGGGGTCTATCGCCTATCAACGATGCTTTCAAACCCTCACGTGGGCCGGACCAAAAGTATAGTCTCGACGACACTCTTGTACCTCCCACATGGTCTATTCAAAGGGAAGCGCCAAATGACAACAAGGGTGTGCTAGGGGGAATCTATCGCCTATCAATGATGCTTTCAAACGCTCACGTGGGCCGGACCAAAACTATAGTCTTGACGCTCTTGTACCTCCCACATGGTCTATTTAAAGGAAAGCGCCAAATGGCGACAAGGGTGTCCTAGGGGGAATCTATCGCCTATCAACGATGATTTCAAACCCTCATGTGGGCCGGACCAAAACTATAGTCTCGACGACACTCTTGTACCTCCCACATGGTCTATTTAAAGGAAAGTGCCAAATGATGACAAGGGTGTGCTAGGGGGGGATCTATCGCCTATCAACGATGCTTTCAAACCCTCACGTGGCCCGGACCAAAACTATAGTCTCGACGACACTCTTGTACCTCCCACATGGTCTCTTCTTATCGAAGGACGACAATGGCTAGGATTACAGTTCAATCAAGTCAACCTTCGAGTGATTCGCCGAGACTTCTAATTTTCGAAGGAAGAGTAGCAAGCGGTGACGCAAGCCCATATTTGGAGCACAACTACGTGCGGATGCAATGGTTTCGACATGTGGGTTGATACCCAAGGGGAACTAAGTTGAAGAGAGGGGGCGGGGTCAAGGGTTGCTACTTCTTTTTTAACACGCTATACGCTAGCAAGAGCCCACTCCGACGGAGTAAGTTGCCACCCCAAGCCGCGCGTGCTTCACCAACTCGCCACTTCAGGCCAGCTCGCGGAGGAGCGGTGAGTTGCATTAGGCCGGCACAGGGAGGAGCATGGCGGCACGGGCATCATCGCTGCCGTTGATGACGTTGCGTCGTCCCGCGCCTCATGTGTGTGCGACTGCGCCATCCGCCATCAACGCGCGTATAGCCGTGCCCTGCCGGCAGAGAAAGAAGACGGTTGCGCAGAGTCGAGGGTTGGTGGCTAGTGCGTCCGCATCTGCCTCCGACACCGAGAGAAAGCAGAACACGGGAGGCCGACGCCGCTTGGGTCCCAGGAAGGCCACCGCCGGCTTGTACAGACGATGACTTGTCCGATTCTTTATCTCACGCCATCCTGGGCACCCGCCTGGGCTCCACAGAAGCATCATTACCCTCCGGCTGAAGCACCCTCTTTGCTATTTTGATGAGCGGCACAGTCAGTCATAGGGAAGATACGGGGGAAGAATATGCCTCCGGGACTCCCAGCAGTCCGGTTAGCGGGCTGCTAGACATGGGAAAGACAAAGTGATCCGCCGCAGTCGGCCGTAGACTAATGTAGTGTATCCATATCGTGGGAGTGGAGCTCCGCGCGACCGTACGTGAACATAGTTTTACCTTTTTACTTAAAATATGTCCAAAATGTAACCGTTTTCGTCCGGTTTGTATGAAATCCATCATGTTTATATGAAATCCGGCCGTGTTTCCATGAATTTCATCCGGTTAGTTGAAAAAGAGTTTGAAATGTATACGGCTGGCGTTGGATGGCGACCTTCTGCGTCCGTGTGCATGGACTGGTTCCCACGTGTGATGCCCTCCATCCGACTAGACGGTTAGTTAGGTTGCGCGCGGGGCAAAACGGCTCTCTGTCTACCCTGCGAAGCAAGTGACGTACAGGACTAGTCCGTGGACCGTTGTGGGAGAAAATTTATGGATTGCAGTTGGAGATGCCCTAACAACGTGTGACGGCCTTCACCCGACCAGACGGTTAGTTAGGTTGCGCAGGGGAAAACGTCTCCCTGTCTACCCGGTAAAGCAAGTGACGTGCACTGCCTACGAGATGCACCCTTGTTTCCTTTGCTCACTCCCACGCCTGGGTTGTCGTTGGTTGGCCTTCACGCTAAGCTGCAGCAAAGGTGCGTTTAGACGTGAGGTGACAAATCATTAGAGTATGGCGAAATGCATGCATGTTTACAACGCCGGTGTCGACCATCCTGGGTCTGGGTGCGCTAGCCAGTACCTATATGCCATGCCAATGGATCATTTTTCTATTTTGAACTGGTAGTAGTAGGATCATTTTTAAACAGTTACGATTAGTGCATAGGAAGAAGATTTTATCACCGTGATCTCAAGAAGAAAAGAAACTGTGGCGGCCCGTACCGGCCTTGTACTTTGGCACGTGACAGTAACTCGTCCTTCCACAAGTGTGAACTCTGGTTGAGTGCAAGCTTTGCACTGAGCAGGATTAACTGTGTGTACGATGAGCCGTGGAGAAGCGCGGCCTCAAGCTTATGTTGTGTGCGTGGAGGTCAATCAAGCGTCATATCAGTGGGTCAGAACTAATCACTGGTCCTAATCTAGGAGTTAATAGCGCCATAAATATCTCCGTATGTCTCATTTTCAAGGAGGACAAAAAGAAATCTGTGAAACGTGGTCACTCGCCATTCCAGTATTCCAGTATGTTCTGCTCACTCGCCATTCATGTCTATCGACTTGCTTTATGAATCTCAACGGGTGGTACTCTGCGGATCTGTGTGCCAGGTTGTCTATGTTGTGTTGTTGTGAAAAAGGAGAAAAGGCGTGATCTTTAAGGAATGTTTATTCGGTTGTTCAAGAAAAGAAACAAAAAGATTTCAATATGTAGATGATGACGTGTCTTTATCAAAACAATACGAAATGTATGTGTAAAATTAGTTTCACAAGTTAGTCCTGCGCGTTATGGCACCGTTTCACTCCTCTTTCTCGAGATCCCCTCTTTTCACCCATGATGAGCTCCAGACAAGCTCGATTCATTACAAGCCAAACCCGATGTACATGCAGTCATCTCTTTCTTCTATTAACTAGTCAATGTATACGTGCAATGCACGTTAATTTGGAAGTATATTAAGTGCATGTGGATATTAAGTAGGATATTATTTGCGTGTTATTATATGATTAGCATTATATTTGGTATGAAATTAACTGCACGTTAAACATGTTGAGCACTCGACATTGAAGCAGTCTAGGTCGATTGACATGATTTGATGGCCGAGATTAATTGGATCTGCCCTTTGGGTCTTTTTATATTGGTATAGATATAGATAGTTTGCCTCGACGGTTTTCTTGTCACTTCTTCTATTAATATTAACTAATTAGACAATATTTGGATCAATGTATCGTATTGATCATGTACCATAGCATTTATAGAGTACATAGGAAATGGGATCTAAAACGTATCCGGTATGCAAGGAAAGGATCGGGAGATATCTGTAGACTAGGAAACAATAAAATGAAATCCTAGCTGCCTAATGTACATGAAATAATAACCATACTCGACCCACCCCTCCCCCCGCGCAGTCATACGTCACCGGTGACGCAAAGACTGAACCGAAACTCCTCGAAGGTAGACGTCGGTAACCCCTTGGTCATGACGTCGGCAAACTGCTGAGCGGTGGGAACATGCAAGACGCAAATGCGCCTGAGAGCCACCTGCTCACGCACAAAGTGAATGTCAAGCTCGATGTGTTTCGTACGTCAATGATGAGGGTTGGCGGAGAGGTAGACAGCGGAGATGTTGTCGCAGTACACTAGTGTAGCCTGAGACACGTCGTGATGGAGCTCCTAAAGAAGTTGCCGAAGCCAGGAGCACTCAGCAACGGGGTTGGCCACGGCTCGGTACTCTGCCTCGGCGCTGGAGCGGGCCACTGTGGGTTTCCGTTCAGACGACCAACTGATGAGGACCGACCCAAGGTATAAACGAGCGAGGTAGTGGACAAACCGAGGGGAAGCAAATATGGCGGGGGACAAATTTCTTGTGATTGTGAGCAAATAGAATTTCTTGTCTTGTTTAATTAATTCCAACTTCAAATTTACAGAAATTTTGCAAAAAAAAGTAAACTCTTCCATTGAAGGTTTTTTTTATTTTTAGGCTAGTTGAATACTTTAGATTAAGGTTTTATTAGTTTATTACTCAAAACCGCAGTAGCCGGACATAGAGCGTCGAGTGTCGGGACAACCAGCCCAATCCGCATCAGAGTAAGTGACCATGTCAGTGGAGGAGCATGCCGTCAATGTGAGCCCCATAGCCATAGTGTCGCGGATGTACCAAAGAATCTGCTTCACCAAGTTCCAGTGACTTTCGCGTGGAGCGTGCATGTGAAGGCACACATGTTGTATGTGAAGGAAATATGCCCTAGAGGCAATAATAAAGTTATTATTTATTTCCTCATATCATGATAAATGTTTATTATTCATGATAGAATTTTATTAACCGGAAACATGATACATGTGTGAATACATAAACAAACTTAACGTCACTAGTATGCCTCTACTTGACTAGCTCATTAAACAAAGATGGTTATGTTTCCTAACCATAGACATGTGTTTTCATTTGATTAACGGGATCACATCATTAGGAGAATGATGTGATTGACATGACCCATTCCGTTAGCTTAGCACTTAATCATTTAGTATGTTGCTATTGCTTTCTTCATGAATTATACATGTTCCTACAACTATGAGATTTATGCAACTCCCGTTTATCGGAGGAACACTTTGTGTGCTACCAAAGCGTCACAACGAATCGGGTGATTATAAAGGAGCTCTACAGTGTCTCCGAAGGTACATGTTGAGTTGGCGTATTTCGAGATTAGGTTTTGTCACTCCGATTGTCGGAGAGGTATCTCTGGGCCCTCTCGGTAATGCACATCACTATAAGCCTTGCAAGCAATGTAGCTAAAGAGTTAGTTACGGAATGATGCATTACGTAACGAGTAAAGAGACTTGCCGGTAACAAGATCGAACTAGGTATTGGGATACCGACGATCAAATCTCGGGCAAGTAACATACCGATGACAAAGGGAACAACGTATGTTGTTATGCGGTTTGACCGATAAAGATCTTCGTAGAATATGTAGGAGCCAATATGAGCATCCAGGTTCCGCTATTGGTTATTGACCGGAAACGTGTCTCGGTCATGTCTACATAGTTCTCGAACCCGTAGGTTCCGCACGCTTAAGGTTTCGTTGACAGTTTTATTATGAGTTTATGAGTTTTAATCTACCGAAGGTTGTTCGGAGTCCCGGATATGATTACGGACATGACGAGGAGTCTCGAAATGGTCGAGACATAAAGATCGATATATTGGA
The DNA here is from genome assembly GCA_021605145.1 of Aegilops bicornis. Classification (NCBI taxonomy): domain Eukaryota; kingdom Viridiplantae; phylum Streptophyta; class Magnoliopsida; order Poales; family Poaceae; genus Aegilops; species Aegilops bicornis. The sequence goes on along the minus strand of CM038670.1, from coordinate 858,738,738 downwards.
CGACTATATTTGGACACCAGAAAGGTTCCGGGTGAGATTGGGACAATACCAGAGCTCCGGGAGGTTATCGGAACCCCCCGGGAGGTATATGGGCCTTATTGGGCCTTAGCGGAAAGGAGGGGAAAGGAGCAAAGGAGCCCCCCCCCCCACCCACAAGCCCAATCCAAATTGGGAGAGGGGCCGGCCCCCCTTTCTTTCTTCCCTGCCTCCTCTTCCTTCCCTCTCCCTCTCCTAATAGGAAAGGGGGGAATCCTACTCCCGGTGGGGGTTGGACTCCCCCCCTAGGGCGCGCCACCCCCCTTGACCGGCCCCCTCCTCCAATCCTTTATATAGGGAGGAGGGGGGCACCCCATAGACACAACAATTGATCTCTTGATCTCTTAGCCGTGTGCGGTGCCCCCCTCCACCATAGTTGTCCTCGATAATATTGTAGCGGTGCTTAGGCGAAGCCCTGCAATGGTAGAACATCAAGATCGTCACCACGTCGTCGTCACTACAAAAAAAAATACACTTCCGTGATGATACATGTTTGTCACAGTAGGTCGCGTGTTTTGTCATGCATGTACATCCATGACAAATTTATGACAGAATCAAGATAGTCATACTGTCTTTGTCGTAGAAGTGTTCCATGACATTACCAAAATTATCATCACGAAAGTGTCCACTTCCATGACGATAAATCGCGCGTCACAGAAGTGCTTTCGTCAAGGGTGACCGACACGTGGCATCCACCGTGACGGAACGCCGTTAAGCTATCGGGTCGGGTTTTGGATCCGATAAACCGTTAACAGCCCCGACCAATGGGGGTTTTCCACGTGTAAAATCATCATTAGCTGGAGGAAACACATGTCGGCTCAATGTTGGGACAGATGTCATCCACTCATTGGACAGAAGGCGCCTATGATACGTCGACACGTGGCACGGCCCAACAGAGGCCCATTCCTGTGAAAAGGCCAGCCCGTTTGACTTGGTCAAAAGGTGGCGGGACGGCCCATGTAAAGCATGTTACGGCCTGTTCGCATATAGCTCATTTACAGCTTGCTAACCCGAGGCCCGTTACGCCCTATCCGAATTAGGCCCAGTAGCGTCATCTGGGCCACCCAATATGATTCCAACCCGTTTTCACTTCTGGCCCACGTATGGCCCATGACGTCTTTCGGCCCATATGAGGCCCTATGTAACTCTTGGCCTATTAACAGCCCGTGGTGAAACTGGCCCGTAATGAACAGTGTATTACTTTACACCGATTAAAGGCCCGTGGTGAAACTGGCCCGTAATGAACAGTGTATCACTTTATACCCATTAAGGGCCCGTTATTCCGTTGGGCCGTTTCCAGCCCATGTTATCTTTCGGCCTTCTCAGAGCCCATTTATTCTTGGGCTCATTTCCAGCATTCGTTTACTTACGGCCCGTTACTGTCATTTTCTGCTTATGGGCCAAATTCAGCCCGTGGTTACAGTCGGCCCGTTTGTGGTCCGTTAACACGTTGGGCCGTTTTCATAGCGTCATGAAATACGGCCTATTAACGATGGCCCGTTATGGTCGGCCCATGAACGGACGATTCCAACTCTAGCCCGTTTACGTCCATAATGCGGCCTGTTATTGGCCCATGTTTGGCCAATCGATCATACTTCCCGTATAAGGCCCATTGATGATACTGCCCGTAGAAGGCCCATTGTTTCTACGGCCCGTAGAAGGCCCATTGTTTCTACGGCCCGTGGAAGGCCCACTGTTTATACATCCCGTAGAAGGCCCACTGTTTCTACGGCCCATAGGTCCAGTGTCACTACAGTAAATATTAGCCCATGGTTATTGTGGCCTAGTTTTAAAAAATAGGTTATTGCAGCCACTAGCAAAGCGCAGAAAAAGAACTGCACTGACTACAAGCAAACAAATAAACAAGACACCAAGGAAATAAATAAGCAAGCAACTTACACTAGGCTATCACGGCTATTACACATATTACATCCACCGGGCATCAAAGTTCGCCACCAGTGCAAATATAGGGAACACAACAGCATATAAACGCCGCAGAAAAACAAGTCCAGAACTGAAACCACTTCAGAAGAGCTCAAGAAACAATATCCTGGGTACCCATAATGCTGGCAAGATGCTTAGCAAGCTTATTAACTTTCTCTTGTTTGGCGCTTAAGTCCTCCAGCGGATGCTGTTGCACCAGAAAGTATGCATCTGAATTCTGCAGGGACTTCCTCAGTCCTTCGGCTTCCTGTCGCATAACATCTGATCGATGTCTTTGAACTTGAAGTGGATACTCAAGAAGCCGAACTGATTCAGGCAATGAGTTCGAAGAGCTGGTGCCAGCAGTGGTAGCCAGTAACTCGAACACTACATCAAGTCAGGACTTTGGGGTTGTCTTAGTGTCCTCAATATAGTTTTTATCAGCTTTCTTGGAGACCAACAAGGATGTCTCACTATCTTGAACCTTATCTGCATTACTTCCTTTACCATTGCATAACAGGGTACTCTTCACAAATATTTTATCCGCGTTCTAAGAGAGAAACAAACAAACACATCTCAGGTTTACAATGTAGTATATGAAACTCATTTTGGTAAACCAGTTCAGTAGTAAGGTGGACAGGATAACATCATGAAACAAACATATATCTTTGTAGTATTGTCTCTGTATGGTCTATATCATTCTAGTTTATGTTGCCAAATCAAGATAGATACAGTTCAAATCATATCTATTTAAGACAAAGCAGCATAGATAGAATATAAGTGTGGGAAACTACACAGCAATAACAACACTTGTAATGTGCATGGCATGAGAACATAACTGTTTATTCAATTGAAACTGAAATCAACATAGAGCAAGTTACAACAGCAAACAGCCAAACACGTTGAAGAAACAGGTTTAAAGCATACCTATTGCGCCATTGGAGTTTCAATTGCATCCTTCAAATTTGAAATTGGTTGGTATCAGTAAATACAGTGATGCAAGAGCAAAGTAGTATGAACCATAGCTAAGGAACCTGACCTGAGAACAATTCTTCTTATGCTTTAAGCGTTGACATCGGGTTCGGAGTGGTGTTCCTCGTGATTTGGGCACTGCAGTTGCCTTACTAACTGCTCGTGTTTGGGTGCTCTGTGGTGGAGACGGTGTTGCATCAACGGGAACTGGGTGTCTATCTGCTGGGGTTGGGGTTAGAAGGGGTGTAGCTGGTTCTCTGTCCAACTGGGTAGGGGTACAATCTGCATGAGTGTGGGTTATGTGTGGTGGGGCTGATTCTTGGGCAAGTACAACCGTGGTTCTATCTGCATCGACAGGTAGCACGATCTTTTCTGAAGACCGTGTTTTTACTCCCACAGATACTGCCATCACTTCCTCCCATAGAAATGGCTAATAAACAAGAAAAGTAATTGAATGTACAGACATTGTAAGATAGACAGGTGCAATGGTTAGTAGGGAAGAAAACAGGGCATGAAATAATTCACATTTATGTTGTCTAAGCAAACAGAATAGCAGGACATAATTTCACATATATGATGGCTAATTAAACAGGATAGCATGACACAATTTCACATGTATGATGGCTAACTAAACAGGATAGAATGACATACTTCAAAATATGATGACTATGTAAACAGGATGACATGATATAACTATACGATGTGTCTATTAAAGTGGTTGGCATGCCATAAATCACAAACATGCCGTCGATGGAAACATGATGGCATGATATAATTCACGGATAGAATGACATAATTTAAAATATCACTACTAGGGAAAACCTTATACACAGAATGTTACCAGTAGCGCTTGTTAAAATGAGGCGCTACTGCTACTTAGCAGTAGCGCGTCTGCCAGAACCACGCTACTGTTACCCTCTTAGCAGTAGCGCGGCAGGAACAGAACGCGCTGCTACTATAATTGCCACATCGTTCCCGACGTGCTAGGTATAGTAGTAGAGCCCTTCTACGAACAGCGCTACTACTACGGATTTTAGCAGCAGCGCGTTTTGCCTCCCCACACTACTGTTAAAGTTATTTTCACCTAACCCCCCGCGCGGCCTGATTCCCTCTCCTCTGCTTCCTCCCCCAATTCTCCTCTACTATTCCTCGTCACCTCCGCCTCGCAGACGTCTCCCCGACCCGCCTCGCCGCCGTCTCCCCGACCACGCCTACTTGCGTCTCCCCGACCCCGCCTTGCCGCCGTCTCCCCGACCCGCCTCGCTGCCCGTTTCCCTCGACCCGCCTTCTTGTTGTCTCCCGACCCCGCCTCGCGGCGCCTCGGTGCCGTCTCCCCGACCCCATCTCTCTCCCGCCCTCTGTAAGCACTCTCCCCTTCCGGTCCCTCTTCTCTGCTTAGTATGATCCCTAGCTATTTAGTGCTAGTTAGTATGAACCCTAGGCTATTTTTAGTGTTAGTTAGTTAATTACTTAGATGGTAATTAGGGCAGTAGTTCCTAGGTACTAATTAGTTAGTAAGAACTAGGTACTAATTAGGTACTAGAATATTTTTATTTATAGTAAGTTTATTTTTAGTAAGAACTAGTTGAATTAATAGAACTAGTTAGTAAGAACTTGTTGCTATTTTTTAGTTAAAGCATTTTTTCCCGCATCGACGTGGACGATGCCTATCCCGCATCCTCATCGTCTAGTCGGCAGAGGACGACACCTGCTTGACCAGATGGGCCATGTCCGGGACTGGGCTCCGCCGGGGTGGTACTGGGAGGCGCTACCTACCGGGGGGCGCAGGTTGGTGAGGAGCCAGCCTGTTGTTGACCCGAACCTTCTTTGGTGGCGGTCGCATGGGCCAGTGACGGTCCAGAGGCTCGAGGACTCCGTGGAGGTGGTGCATCACCGTGTCAGTGAGGAGGACGCGCACGTCCGTCGCTACTTGTTTGCGTTGGAGCACAGGTTCTCCAATACCTGGCAGGTTCTTCAGGGATCTCACTGGAGCTATGATCCCGTGATGATTCCTTCTCTGTGGGTGTCCACCGCCCGCGCCGATACCCATCATGTGCTAGGGTTTTAGTTGTATTAGTGATGTTATATGTATGACACTATTCGTGATGTATTAGTGATAATATTCGACGATGTACGGACGCATGAGATGATTTACTTTTTCTTATTGAATGCATGCTAATTTGAGTCCTATAAGATATTTTGAAATGTATATCTTGTGTTGCTCAATATCCAAGTGGCCGGTCATGTTTGCAGGTTACACCTCCGAGTGGCCTATGTTTTGCGGAGTGTTGATTCATTTCCGTTCCGGCAAATTTCAGGCACTCGATATGTCCTATTTTAGCAAAGGTCATGCCGGATTTTTCCGTGAATTTTGGCATGACTTGTGCCAGAATATGTAGGAAATATCGAGTGCCCCGGATTTGTGTGTTGAGTATCCTGGTAGTTGTCTTCGATCGATTTTCAATTAATGTTTTAACTATGAACATAGGAAAAGTCTGACGAGAAAAGGATTTCGGTATTTGCAAATACGGCGAAGACAAGCGCGGCCTGTGCGATGGAATCTTCCTAGATGATGATAGGCGCTTCAGCATGAAGCTGGACGAGAACTTCGAAGTGGATACAGTAAGTCACAACGACAAGTCTTTTTTCGTAATTAAGCATGACATCTGCTTCATTTGCTTCAACTTATATTTTTTTCACTATTCTACTAGCGTATCCCCTGCCATGCAAGAGTTTTTGTATTGGATAAGATAGGTTTCAGTCATACTACAGAGGTAAAGAAAGTTTAGTTGAAGACCGAGCATGGTTATATTTTCCACGGAAAATTATATAATTCAGATGACTACACCTATTTTGGATGCAAAACATGGCGAGCACTATGCAAGACTTATGCATTTGAGCCTGATATGGTTATCACCTTTGATATTCGTCCGGAAGATGATATTGAAGGTAATCTGACATCTGGGTCGATGTGCAGAGACTCCTTCAGATTATACCATTATGTAAGTTTCTCAGTTATATTTATGTCTTTGATATTGTTTATTCAAAATAGTTGACAACTAATTTGTATTGTCAGCTTATTTGATTGCAAGCAAACATGTCCAGCGCTTGGTAGACATGACCTACTATGTCCCGGGGCTGAACTAAACTGCGAGGAGCTAAGTCATTATGTTTCATGGCTTGAGGATCTTGATACTGTCAAGACAAATTTTCTTCCTGGATTTAGAAATATTAATACTTAAAACGTGCGACCAATAGTGTTCGTAATGAACTACGGTCACATCTATCTAGGAAGGATGGTAAGATTTTTACTATTTGTCCTCTGTGCATCTTTTCCATAAATTATTTTTGAAGCTAAACTTCATTGCTAAGTATGTTACCATACGATGTTCTTCAACAGGGACTCACGATGAATGTTGTGCCTTATGGGATCGAGACTAAAGGTACCATGAGTATTATTAGCTTACGGCCAAGATATCCTACAGATTACTTTAGTGCATTCAAGATTAGCGACGGATGCTTAATAGTGCAAGACTGGACCAAATATGTGATCACTAGTAGAAAAACACCTATTAGTCCCGGTTCGTAAGGGCCTTTAGTCCCGGTTCATGAACTGGGACTAATGGGTCGTTACAAATACCTCCACCCATTAGTCCCGGTTCAAACACGAACCGGGACAGATGTGCCTCCACGTGGCCGGTCCGCCGAGCCCAGTCAGGGGGGCCTTTGGTCCCGGTTGGTGGCACCAACCGAGACCAAAAGTGTTGTAGTGAACCGCATCTCTAAGCACCGGGAGTCGTGAACCGCGCACAAGGTCCTTCTTAAACTAGAAATAAGTGAAATAATTGTTCTCCATGTTTTTTAGAAAAGTGGCTGCTTTAGGTGTTTTGGGGGTTATTTTTAGGTTGTTATTAGCTAGCTAATAGAGAGAAGTGTCCTCTCTTATATCTTCGTCATACGGTCATCATCCTCATAGTCATGCATCATCATACATCATACATCATCATATATAATAACAACTCCTACTAATCATGCATGCATCATCATACAACTTCTACTCGTTATTAATAATAAGTCATACGATCATCATCCTCATAGTCATCGAACCCAACCCTACATAATTGTTCTTAGCACATGATCATCGATGTCGGGTAGGACCTAATTAAACACCCTTAAGGTAAAATAGCATAAAACAATATAGACCCTGACTCTCCATTATGAAGAATGGAGATCATCCTATCTCCAATTCTTGCGCCGCTTCCTTTTGCTTCCAAGAAGCTCCTTACGACTGTCCATACATTTTTTCCATTCTTTGATTGTCATGTCTCCACTTCTTTTAGAAATCCGGTATGGACAGTTGAGATTAAATAGGATGACCTGGATATATGTTCAAAACATGAAGGCTGCCATTCTCATACATCAAATGAGGCACACAATCCTCTGGGATTCTCTGTTGAAAAACATAGTAATAACCGTAGTTAGCAATGATGTACTAGTTTTAGAAGTATGCAAAAGATGCACGGATGTCGTAATAGTAAAAAATCTTACTAGGGTATCTCCATGGTAGTTACCGTAGTTCAACACGTGCACTAGTGCCACGTATTGACCATAATGTTGAGGAGTTCGATTGTAGACATTGTAATTCTCAAGATCCCTACAAAATCCGATCAGATGATTTTTCTCCTTATAAGTTAATTAGAGCCTTGATTGTAGTGGGTTTTAGCTACCATCTTCCGCACATTCTTTGAACAATCAAAATAAGCTGTCAATGGAAATAAGCTGTCAACTATTTTGAAATAAACAATATAAATTACTTAATAACTATGTTAAGCTCACATGGGGGAAGAATTGGAGGTGTATCCACAAGGACCCAAATCGAAGGTGTCTCTTGCTCGATTGTAGGATCACCAAGATCCATGGTGACAAGCATACCCTCAGCAAGACCATACATCTGGCAAAGTGCTTCCCAATTTTTGCAACCAAAATGGGTTACACTCTCAGCATTGTACAGCTTTACTTGAAAATCCACACCATGATGGGTACTTAGGATAATTTTTTTGGTTTCAAAACTTTCATGGTCTTCAAAACCCATCCTCTCCAAGACATAGCGTCTTGCAAAGCATGGGATAAGCTAGTCGAATTGGAAAAGATGAAAAATATTGTCATGATTAAAATTGTTGAAGTCATGATTAATTACGAAAAAAACTATTGCCGTCGTTGCGTACCGTATGAACATCGAAGCTCTCGTCGAGCTTAATGCTGAAGCGCCGATCTTCGTCCAGCTCAATGAACCTGTCGCTGATACCTTGGTCGTCGTGGCACCAGTCACACTCCCCCGGGCGGTTTTCGTCGTCCCAGTACGACATTTCCGACCTATATTCATAATTCAAATGAAGGAGAACTTATCCAATATGAGCATTCAATAAGCAAAACCAAATTATAAAATAAGCAAAACCAAATCATAAAATAAAGTAGTATTCAAATTAGCATGCATTCAATAATTATAAGCAAAAGTACATCATCTCTTGGTGTTCGTACATCGTCGAATATTATCACTAATATAGCATCACTAATACAACTAGAACCGTGGCGCTTTCGTGGGTATCGACGCTGGCGGTGGACACCCAAAGATAAGGAACCATCACGGGATCATAGCTCGGTGAGATCCACGAAGAACCTGCCAGGTATTGTCGAACCTGCCCTCCAATGCAACCATGTAGCGACGGACGTGCTCGTCCTCCTCGCTGACACGGTGACGTACCACCTCCCGCGGTGTCCGGAAGCCTCGGCACCGCCCACGCCTGTGACCGCCACCAAACAAGGATCGGGTCAACAACAGGCTGCCTCCTCACCAACCTACGTCCCCCGGAAGGTAGCACCTCCCAATACCAGCCCGGCGGAGCCCAGTCCCGAACATGGCCCTGATCAAGCAAGCCTCCACCGCCGAGTCGACGACGACGAGGATGCGGGATAGGCATCGCCGACGTCAATGCGGGAACTACTTCTATATATAGTTAAATAAAGTAGTTTTATTAATTAAATCAACTATGTAGTTCAACTACTATACTAACCATTTACTATAAATAAATAAAGTAGTACTTACTATAAATAAATAAAGTAGCACTTATTATAAATAAATAAAGTAGCACTTACTACAAACTACTTCTATATATACTTAAATAAAGTAGTTTTATTAATTAAATCAACTATCTAGTTCAACTATACTAAGCACTTATTACTATAAATAAATAAAGTAGTACTTACTAAAAACAAAGTAGCACTTACTATATAGTACTTACTAAAAATAAACTAGTATTTTTCTAACTAACTCATATTTTTCTAACTAATTATATTACCAAAAATCTAAATAAAATAGTAATTATATTTTTCTAACTAGCTAGTTCAATTATAGTACTTACTAACACAATCTAAATATCACCAAACATATTATGAACAAATTAATAGAAAAAAATCTATTAACAGTAAAAAATTCTAACACAATATGAACAAATTAATTACACCAAAAAAATCTATTAATAGAATAAAAATCTAACACAATATGAACAAATTAATTACAAAATCTAAATTAACATACTATGAACTAATTCTATTAGTAAAATTTTAATTAGATGATCAAATATCATATACCTAAATTTTCTTACTAATTCAACTAAGCACTTACTAATTCAACTAATTAAGCACTTATTAATTTTCTTACTAATTTAACTAATCACTTACTAATTCTTCTAACATTAATATATCTAATTCATCTAATAAGGAAAATACGGGGCCGGCGACGACGGGCCGGGGGCTTACGAGGCGGCGACGTACGGGGCGGAGGCGCGAGACGGCAACGGCACGTATGGGCGGCGACGGTGACGTCATGGGACGGGCGGCGACGGGACGAGGCTGACGATGGGGACGGCGACGGGCGGGCGGGGCGGCGAGGCGTCAAGGGCGGGCGGCGACGGCGGGGCGGCGACGGCGTGGGTCGGCGGCGTACAAGGCCGGGAGATCGAGGAGGAGAGATCGAAGTGGGGATGCGGTTCTGAAATTTCCTTTATATAGCAAAGTCTTTGGTCAGTTCGTCCCACCGGGACCAATACCTACTAGTCGGTTGGTAGCACCAACCGGGACCAAAGGCCTCTTTCAACAGCCCAAAGGCGGGAAGCGAAGGGCTTTGGTCGGTTGGTGCCACCAATCGGGACTAAAGGTTGGGCATTGGTCCCGGTTGGAGCCACGAACCGGGACCAATGTCTTTGTGCTGGCACGGTGCGGCACGAAAGTTTAGTCCCACCTCGCTAGCTGAGAGGGGGGTGCAGTGGTTTATAAGCCCCACTGCCGCTCCCCTCTCGAACTCCTCTCCACTGCAGGCTTACGGGCCTACTTAGTACTGCTTTTCTTGATGGTTCTAATGGGCCACCTGCGGGCCTGAATCCTGGCCCATGGTCGGTTTCTAGTCGTATCCAGGACGTGGGGGCCCAGTAGGAGGCATTTTTTACTTATTTATTTTATGCAGGTGTTTTTTAGTCCCATCTCGCCATGGCGAGAGGCACTTTCATGACTGTTTATAAGCCACAGTGCGAGAGGCGATGAAGAAGAGGCTCAATGCTCTAGTTGGTTCGCTTCAAGCCTTGAGGAACAGGGTAGACTGCACGGAGCTATGTGCAGTGCAGTTTACACTATTCTGAAAGGCTTGAAGTGAATTAACTAGCATTGCGCCTCTTTTTTATTTTCAATGACTTATTACAATTCAGAAATAAATAGAAGAAAAAATAGTTGTGATTAAATTTACTAAAAAATGAGCATAGATGCTTATTTTTAATGACTTATTACAACTCACAAATAAAAAGATGAAAAATAGTTGTGATTAACTTTACTAAATAATGAGCATAGATGCTTCTTTTTAATGACTTATTACAACTCATAAATAAAAAGAAGAAAAAATAGTTGTGATTAAGTTTACTAAAAAATGAGCATAGATGCTTATTTTTAATGACTTATTACAATTCAGAAATAAATAGAAGAAAAAATAGTTGTGATTAGCTATACTAAAAAATAAGCATAGATGCTTATTTTTAATTAATTATTACCACACAGAAATAAAAAAAAAATAAATATAGCAGAAAAGAAAAAACTATATAAAAAACTATTCAGAAATAAATAGAAGAAAAAATAGCTGTGATTAACTTTAATAAAAAATGAGCATAGATGCTTATTTTTAATGAATTATTACAATTCAGAAATAAATAGAAGAAAAAATAGTTGTGATTAACTTTACTAAAAAATGAGCATAGATGCTTATTTTTAATGACTTATTACAACTCACAAATAAAAAGAAAAAAATAAATATAGCAGAAAAGAAAAAAAATTATATAAAGAACTACTCATAAATGAGCATAGATGCGCTTTTAGAGAAAATTCAACCTAAATTCATAATAAATTTCTACTAACTTCAGAGAAATTCAGTATGAATTTAGGTTAAATCCAATATAAGGGCATCTATTTTCATTTTGAGAGGAGCTCAACATGGCGTAAAGGGAGGGCTTATAAACCGGTTTGATTCCCTTCGGTTGGCGAGGTGGGACTAAACTACAGGGCGCAACGAGGACCAACCCTTTAGTCCCGGTTGGTGGGACGAACCGGGACTAAAGGGGTGCCTTTGGTCCCGGTTCAAGCAGCCAGGGACCAATGGTTGTGGGCGAGGCGAGGGCCAATGGTCGGTTCGTCCCACCAACCGGGACCAATAGGTCCGCATTTAACCGGGACCAATGGCTCACGTGGCCCGGCCGGCCCCCGGGGCTCACGAACCGGGTCCAGTGCCCCCATTGGTCCCGGTTCTGGATTGAACCGGGACTAATGGGCTGGTTGGGCCTGGACCATTGCCCTGTTTTCTACTAGTGGATGGGGGAGCGCAGAGAAGTACTAGGGGGCAGCAAACAGAGGCGCTACCCATGATTAGGAGACAGGTTCATCTGCATGCTCCAACTTGATCAAGGAGGAGAGCTACAGATGTTTTATGTTATTTTACCTAAGAGAGAGCAGCAGGAGTGATTAGCTAGCTAGAAATGAGTTTGAGGATGATGATGTGCTACACTGTTACTATGATGATAAAATAGCTAGTGTTGGTGGTAATGCCTATGATGATTATTATTAGCTAGTGTTAGTGGTGATTAAATAAATACTGTTGGTGGTAATGACCATGATGATGATTAAATATCTTTTGCTGGCGGATTAGATTCAAGTGGAGGCAACATGTGGTGCACATCGAAAGTACTACTAGTCCAAACTAGATCAAGTTTGGATTAGTAGTATACTTTTGACATGCACCACACATTGCTTCCACTTGAACATAATCCACCTTCATTTGACACACTGTTATGGGCATAATGATGTTAACCCCATAACTGGTATTGTACCAATATTTGTATGATGGCGCATAAATACACTAAAAAAAAAGAATACTAGTAGCGATGGAGAGAAAACACGCTGCCAGTAGTTACCTTAGCAACAGCGTGGGAATGAACAAACGCTGCAGCTATTCGTCCTAGCAGTAGCGCGTGCGGGCACGCGTTACTACTAAGCAATAGATGTAGCGCCTTATTAGTAGCGCGCCTAACCGCGCTACTAGTGAGCACAAAACCAGCGCTACTGCTAGGGTTTTCCCTAGTAGTGTATGATGACTATGTAAACAGGATGAGATGATATAACTATATTATGTCTTTAGAAAATGGGTTGGCATGCCATAATTCAGATACATGGTGTCTATGTAAACATCATGGCATGACATAATTCAAATATATGATTTATATACTAAGGAAGTGAGCAGAGGGCAATTGCATATATGATGTGTCAACTAAGGAGATGTCATTCAATATTGTGTATATGATGTAAAAACTAAGCATTGCAATACAACATATGCATTATATGAGTAATATAACCCTGCCAAGTTTGATCATACACCTTAGGGGGATAATAGGACTGGTCATCTGCCTCTAAATCCTCCCCTGAAGAGCTATCTATAACCAGCAAGATATCTGCTTGACGAGTAGCATTGTCTGCTCACGAAGACCTTGTTTTCACTCCAGATTTCTCCATCACCAATTCAAATGGTTGATGCACAGGGAAGAGCAGTTGAATATACAAACATTGTCGACAAAAGCAATGAGAAATACAAAAAAGAATGACATGATATAATTCACATATATGACGCTTGCCTAAACAGCATGACATTGCATAATTCACATACGTAATGCCTTGCAACAAGATAACATAGCATAATTCACATATATAATGTATTGCAACAAGATGGCATTGCATAATTTAGATATATGGTAATTAGAAACTGAACAGGTGGCATTCACACAAAGCATGTCTAAACTAAGCAAATGACATAGCAATGCAAGATACCATACGCACGATATGAGTAACATAACCCTGCCAAGTTAGGGCATGCACCTCAGGGAAATATGACTGGTCATCTGTCTACGAATCCTCCAGCGAGGAGCTATCGGTAACCAGCAAGACATGTGCTTCATCGAGATAGCATTGTCGACTCTCAAGACCTTGTTTCCACTCCAGATTTTTCCATGACCGTCTTAGAATGGCTGATGCACAGGAAGAGTAATTGAATATACTAAAATTGTTGACAAATTTAACACATAATAAAAAATGATGGCATGATATAATTCACATATAAGATGACTGGCTAACCAGGGTGGCATTGCAAAATTCACATATATGATGCCTGGCTAGACAAGATGGCATTGCATGATTCACATATACGATTAATAAATTAAACAGATGGCATTGACACAAAGCATGTCTAAACTAAGCAGATGACATCTTTAATGTATCTGATGAGCAATGCAAGGCACCATATGCATGATATTACCAACATCAGCATGCCAAGTTAGAGCGAAGACCTCATGGGGTAAATAGGAGTGGTCTTCTCCTTCCGAATCCCCTCGAGCAGTTATCTCCCCCTTGATTCCGATCCGAAATGGGTGGAGGGGGGGGGGGCTGCCTTTGCACCCTCAATGGAACGACGTCTGCATGAAATTTTATTGCCACGCAAGGCTCGTCTCTTTTGCTCTACATGATCAGTTCCATTGTGTACAATAACTGGCATGCATAGGAATAAAACATAGTGAGATTATGTAAGGAGTGCATGCTGTGATGGTAGCAAACTGTGGATAGACCCAAAACCAATGATAGCAGGCAGATAATAGCTTTAGTTAAAAAATACAGATAATGGCTCCTTTAATGTTTGTTTGCACCCAACATGAAACTTATAGTAGACACCGGAGATTAACCAGATAGTAGACAGATAGTACTGATTGCTGCCCCAATATGTACCCCACAACCATTTAAAAACTCAAGTTTAACATTAGTTTGGACCTGACTCGGAGTCTAATAGGTGAACACGACGATAATGTAGCATGTCATCATATTAAGCAACACATAACGTAAGCAGACACGGAAGAGTGCGACCTCTCTTGCGGACCCGTGTAGTCCTCAAGGTCATCCGCTCAGTTGATGATGGTAATGCAGTTGTCGTGGCTGCCGGCGGCGGGGAAGAAGATCTGAGGCGGCGAAAGACAGTCTGGAGAGCGGATCCCTGCTGTGGTGAACCCTTCCGTCGTTGGAGCAGCTGAGCTGGGGTGGAACACAGCGCCGCAGGAGCAGGACAAACCACACAAGGTTTTCTTTGACACATATCTGTAACAGAAGTAATTGAGTAAGGGCTTGTTTGAATTTGAGGATTCTAACAATGCAGGGATAGGAAATAGACAGGAATAGGATAGGAATGCACGTGCAAAATAGAGAATTTAAAAACACAGGATTTCTGCCAATCTGGGTGTTTGATTCACAACAATTGGAAGATCACAGGATGCAAAAAAGCATGGTGAGATTAAGTCAAACCACAAGAAAATGTACGGTTATAATGCTATTATGCTACTATCTCTTAGTCTTGTGCTTGATGAATAGGAATATGAAAAGGAGGAGAAGTGGAAATTAGAATTCTACGATTTTTCTTTCAAGGAGACACTAAAGGAACAAATCCTACAGTTTTACTTTGCTCCATCACTTTGCACCAAATTCATGAATAGTATTACCATAGGAAACTTTCCATTTCCTATGTTTTTCATTCACTTTTCCTTTCAAGCCTTTGGCGATTCTAGTAGGCAGGCTTGAGCAAGGAAAATCCTACACTAAAAAATGTTTTGTGCTACTTCTATTACTTTGGACCCAGGCCACTGCCATACTAGCTCAACTCCCAGGCCCATCGACAAATGCACAGCTCAAACGCACAGAGATAAATAATGATGGCGTTCAAGAGAGTCCATCACGGATAGCTAAGTTGCCTGGTACCTCACTGCTTGTCATATAGTAGGATAAAATAATCGTATTTCCCGTTACTACGAGTGCTCAGTGGACAATATATATAGCGTGTAGAGTAAAAAAGAGATGCAACAAGTGTACAACCTCTTTGGCGAAGCCATGTCGATCTCAGTGTGATTGGGTTGGCCGGTGAGGATGCTTCGGCTGACTTTGCTGTCGGAGGAGAAGAAGAAGATCTTAGGCGTCTGGAGATGGAGCCCGAGGTACTACTCCGCTGTGATGGAGGGTTTCGTCGTTGGAGCAGCTCCGGTGAGTTGTACGACGCCGAGGCTGAAGCAGGACAAGAGAGACAACGAACAAAGTTAACCTGAGTGGAATTATAATAGCAACTCCAATACATGACGTAAAACACATAACCACAAAGTGCTAGATGTAAAATACATCAGCCGCTCATCTCTGAACTTAACTGTCGAAACTGAACTTAATCGTCGGCTGAACTTAATCGTAAACTGAACTTAACTGTCAAACTGAACCTAATCGCCGAAACTGAATTTTCTTTGTCAAACCGAACGCACTAGTAAGGTGAGGCTACTCGTCGGTCGACTGACTTTTTCATCTCTGGTCAGTTGATTTTGCAGCCGTTGAATATGAAATCAAGGGCCTGCGGTTCATCTTCATCCTCCACCCCCCTCAGCCGCCAGCCACCACCGGCCAAACAGCAGCCACCCGCCGCCCGCGGCCGGTAGTGCACCGCCCCGCCCGCCCCGAAAACACTCCCCACCGCCGGTCCACCGCCGCCTCGGCCATCCCTCTAGCCCCCCCGTGCCGAGCTTTCTCTCCGGCGATCCCCATATAATATCTAGAAATGTCGATCTTAAACTAGAAAGGCTTTTTTGGAATGAAAAACTCTGACTTCCTAGTTTTAGTTAGTAGAAACCTAATTGGTTAAAATTCCGTCTAGTAAAACGGAAGAATTATAAATTTCCACCGCCCCGCCAACGCCCCGCCACCGCCGGCGACCACCGCCCCCATCCTGAACCCTAAGATAGATAGTGGGGTACCTCTCCGGCGAGCCCCCCTCCCTGCTGCGGCTGGTTCTTCCTTCACCCCGGCGAGCCAATACTTGAAAATCGACTGACCCAAAAGTCGATTCAGTCGACTGAAGTGTAGCCAAATCGGAGCAGCATCGCAAGCAAGAGCAAGAGCGAGAGCAGCAGCGTGAGCAAGAGCAATAGCAAGAGCAGACCAGGCAGGGGACCGAGAGCAAGAGCAGAGCAGCAGCAGCTCCTACTGATGTGGATGTCGCCGCCGAGGGAGCGATGCCGTGGAGGAAGTGGCCGGCGACGCCGCCGTGGATGGAGCCACGCTGTGTCGGCTCGGGACCGAGCGCTGGTAGCACCGTGAGATTGAATTAAGAAGAAAATGTGACGATTAGTGTACAACTTCTTTGGTGGCGCCGATTAGGCCGCAGCTTCATCCGAGGAAACGGTGATGATGATGCTCTTCTGGTGGTGCAGGTGAAGACGGTGGTGTGGGAATGGAGGTGGTGCGAAAGACGAGGGGAACGTCGGGGCAGCTCCTTGGAGGTGGAGGTACGGTGGATGAGGGACGTCGAGGTGTTGCTGTGGACGACGTCGTCGGGGATGAGGCTCCGGCTGGGTGGCGGATGGATTAGGGTGTGGGGTTTCGTCGCGGGTTTTCGCGGCCTCGATGCACGAATGGGTGGGCGGATGGGATGGCAGTGGGGAACCATGGCTTAGAGACGCGCTTGTCCGAAATGTGGGGTAAGTTACGAAAGTACCCCCCACCGATTTGAGGCGGTTATTTTAGTTCAGGGGTACCACGGGCATTTCGCGTGCCGGGATTTCACTGGAGGTGGGAGTTTTCGCGCGTGTTGTAATTTCGGAATAGCAAGGCGCGGGTTGAGATGGTGGGAGTTGTCGGAGCACAAATAGAAAAAGATATATTTTAAAAATTTCGGGCTAACAAGGCGCGGGTTGAAGAGGCGGGAGTTTCGCAGCATGATAGACAGGGACGCTAGCTTCAATTTTCGGCATAACAAGGCGCGGCTTGAAATTTCAGAAGAACAAGCTTAACGTGTACCCAAAAAAAGACAATTTGCACCTCAACATGCACAACACACACAAACACCATTTAGACTAGAGTAAGGTACACGTGCATTGCACGCATGAGATTTGGCAACCAAAGTATGAATAAATACCACATTATAGCATGCAAGCTTTGAGTCATATATGCATGATGTAGATGTTCGTTTAATTCTTATAGTTCATTTCATTCAAAATCATCTAGTTTTTATAAGAAAGCTAATCTATTTTAAGATTCGTGGAATTGTGCGTTGTAAGACATAAAGTAAAAACAAATAATGGCAAATCATGTAGAAAAACATTTGGGTAATTCCGATACGGAAGATTCTAGAACAAATAAGAAGTGCTTGTGTTTTGATGTTTCTACATTATGCTTAAGTTCAACCATGGAGTCTTCTAGATTATACATGTGGCGAAATCTGGTGGAATCTAGATGATATCCAACGGCCAATAGTGCTCAAATTTGCCATCTTTGGACCATCGGATTCGCCTCATCCAACGACCATCTTTCAAAGTTAAAGTTACCCGCACACAATATAAAAAAATATATATATATATATAGGGGTATAGATATATATATGTGATGCGAAAGCCGCCCATCATCTCCAATTAGAATAGTGTGTCCATGCACGGATGCGACGTGGGCAAATGATGTCTGCCATCGGTATCTCAAATTCAAATCGGTCTGACCTTGTTCAATGTGTATACATTACAACATGCTCGTTTCCAAACCACACCGCGCAGATCTCCGTTATATTCATGCATGCATGGGTTTCAAACATCAGGATCTCTTATTCAAATATTTGAATTCAACTTTACATTGATTATGACCTCACCTATTCTTTTAAACCCACACAGTAGTCTTCTCTTTATAATTGTACCACTAACTTTCTCTCGTGCATGCATGCACACACACTACAAGTCGGCATTATCCATCGCACGCATGCAATCTTTTTCTTCAGGTCGGTCTCCCATGAAGGCACACACCCACACACATCCCCCTCTACATCATATCAGGCATTCTTTATCTCTCACGTGTGCATGCGCAACGATTGATGTTCCTCTATGTATGTGTGTATATAGCTAGGTCTTTCATAGTTTTCCACACAAACCGATCAATCGATATATCCAGTGAGGTCTCACCCTCTTTTTTTCACATCCACATCGATCAATCTATACCTCTCTGTATAGGATTAACATATATAGCTAATACACCCACATTAATTATATATCCAACGTCCCCCTCTCATCATCCATGCCTTACCTTCATACATTGAGCGTGTGCACAATGGCGAAGACAGGGGGGCAGTAAGGGCCCTGCCCCGCCCTAACATCACTATATATCGAGGCTAATATGAATGTGATCATTAGACAATTGCTGCTAAAAGGTTTAATTTCATGAATTGACCCCCTCGTAAAGGATTAGCAATGCTTGGCCCCTAGCTCATTTATTTTTCATGGCTCGCCACTGCGTTACAACAGTGCGTGTTCGCCCCCTCTCTCTAAATATCGATCTACGCACTTGTGCATTCCTTCATAGTCTCCCTCCACTCGGCCCCTCGCACCATCTTCTAGCCCCCACCGGATTTTGCCACATGTACAATCTAGCAGACTCCATGGTTGAACTTAAGCATAATGCACAAACCTCAAAACAACAGTGGTTCTCTTTTGTTCTAGAATCTTCCGTATCATAACTGCCCAAACTTTTTTTCTAGTTGAATTGCCATTATTTGTTTTTTACTTTATGATTTACAATGCACAATTCCATAAATCATAAAATATATTAAGGGCTTCTTTGATTCAAAGGATTCTCAAATGAATTTTGAAGGTTTTCTAATCATTAGGAATTTTTCCTATCTTGGTTGTTTGATTCGTAGGATTGTAAACCATAGGAATTTTTCCATATGATTCGTTTGCACTAGATTTCATAGGAAACATCCCATCCACTCAAACCTCTTTGAAAGAATTCTGCATTTTTCTATGCACAATCAAACACTCGTACAATCCTGTAGGATTCAAGGCGACATTCCACTATAATCCCATGTTTTTCCTATTCACGTGTTCTTAGCTTTTTATAAAAACTAATTGATTTTGAATGAGATGAACTATAAGAATTAAACGAAGGGCTACATCACGCATATATGACTCAGAGCTTACATGCTATAGTGTGGTATTTATTCATAATTTGGTTGCAAAATCTGATGCGTGCAATGCACGTGTATCTTACTAGTACTTCGAGTATGTGCAAAACACGTAAATTAGAATACCAATGGCACGCTACACAGTGTCTCTCTTACAGTTCATGAAGCCACGTGGCACATGTGGAGGCGTTGTCGCGACCTCCTTGCGTGGATTGATCACAGTGACGTGCTGCTGGTTCCAGAAGAATGTACTCGTCCTCCCTGAGCCATACTGGCGGTACATGCACGAAGCGAAGATATGCACGCACGCCACGCACACACTCACTCCCTCGCACGCACACGCGGGTACATGGGGGGGCGCAATTTTGTACCAAGATCCACCCCATGTGATAATTTGACGCGTGTAAAGTCGTTCACTTTATTGATGGTCAATTAATACAGCGCATGCAAATTGAGTGGACGTGAGGGCGGAAGAAAGACATTATTACTCCACTGCACGCATGGGAGTAGTTAAATCGTGGGTTGCTAGTAGTACTTCCATTGGTCACCTTCGTATTTTGTGCCAATTTTTGACAGTAACATTATATTTACGCATTTGAGCAGTGTAGTACTTGAAATTTATGTTCCGCTAAACTCATCGGGAGCCGTTTCAGGCCTCAAAACCAAAACCATCAATTAATCGTTACCTTGTTCCCATCACACTACTAGGAAAAGGGCTATAGATAGGATTGATACAAATGGCGCACCGAGGAACCAGTGCGCCACTATTATATACTAATGGCGCACCAGTCGGTGATGCGCCATTAGTGTGGAAGACACTAATGGCGCACCAGTCGGTGATGCGCCATTAGTGTGGAAGACACTAATGGCGCACCAGAGACATGGTGCGCCACTAGTATTAAATGTTTTTTTTTTCATTTTCCATACATACTAATGGCGCATCAGGTCGAAATGCACCATTAGTAGTTCTAACTAGTAATGGCGCACGAGGCAGATCGTGCGTCATTACTGTATTTTTTTATTCCTTTTTTTGCAAAACTACTAATGGCGCACTCTGGCCAGGTGCGCCATTACTAGTTTAGACTAGTAATGGCGCACTATGACCAGGTGCGCCATTAGTATATATATTGACCAGGTGCGCCATTACTAGTCGAGTCGAAAGTAGTGATGTGTAGTTCTGAAACATTTATTGGCTCATGTTGTAATTAAACTTTAATGAATTCGTATGCCTCTTTGATTTGGACAGTCGTTCAACTTAGATGTAATCGATGCTATTTATTAGTAGGACCATGAATCGTGCTATTAATGTCTTGCTTTTCTCTTCCGATCCTTTTGTTGCATACTTACATATTGCTTATGTATTGTCTATTGTTTGGCTTGTGCATAGAGATGCCGTCGTATGTCGTGTACAAGGGTATTTAGTTCCCGGAGTCTACGACGACTGGGAGGAGTGTCGGAGACAGGTTCACCGTTTCAGCGGTAACAGTTACAAAGGGTACACCACTAGGGCGGAGGCCGAATCTAGATACACCCGCTATCTAGTGGGAGAGAGGAGGGAGCGTTGGAGGAACCGGATGAAGACCAGTTTGATCGCGATGATGCTCATCGTGATGACCACATCTCTCTTCTATGTGATGGTAGTTTAGATGATCGATATCGACTTGTAATGTGAAGACAAACTTGATACTCGCGGTCTTGAGACTTGTAATGTTTTATTCTTGTTCGGTCTTTTGAATTCGGAGACTAATATGATGAATTGTATTTGGAGACTAATCTTCTATTGTATTCGATGAATCTGATGTTGCTGTGTGCTGCTGTCTATATTCTGTCCAATAATATATTTTGTAACCTGTGCAAAAATAAGAAAAGTAAAAAAACCAAATATTCATATTAAAGGCGCATCACCACCAGGTGCGCCATTAGTATGCCAAAGGATACTAATGGCGCATCAACATAGCATGCGCCATTAGTATGACAAAGCACATGCTTAGGTATGGCCCACCGGGAGGCACACTAATGGCGCATTGTGTTACATACTAATGGCGCACTGCTTGGTGCGCCATTAGTACGCCAGATACTAATGGCGCACCAGTGGTGCGCCATTAGTAAAGAATTCTAGTGGCGTGCTACTAATGGCGCACTGGTAATGCGCCATTAGTAGGTAAAACCAGTGCGCCATTAGTAGGCCTTTTCCTAGTAGTGTCACATTCGAAAGCCTGCTCACACCTACTAGTACGTACCAAACCTGAACGTGACTATGCAGGTATTAGTACTACTAGTGCTAGTACTTAGGTTATAAAAAGGGGAACTACCTAACCGAAAATTACTCTACCTTTCCTTCTCATAAGTGCTTCTTGTTCGTCCGTCGTTGCCATGGCCGGTGAGCAGAGCTCTAGGTCGAGAACTACTCGTAAAAAGGGAGCGGCAACCAAGGTTGAGGAAAAAAAAGAGAGGGCTCGCCGCCACGCAGAGACCTCGAAAGATCTCTCACGGGCAGGCGATGGCTCCCGGGGAGCGCCCTAAGCGGAGGCGAACATGCCGAGCCGGCGGAGCTGGAGTCGTTATCCCTCGACGGCATGCCCGATCAGCTCAATAAGCACCTCAATAAGTAGAAGGAGTTCATCCAAGGCTTGACGGAGTTACTGAAGGAGAGCCTCGACGACATGCCCGCTGTGCTCAATCAGCAGGGGGAGTTGACCGCCGGCTTGGTGGTGCTGCTGAAGAAGAGTATTGCCGCGAAGAAGAAGGCGACCGGCGAAATCCTGCGACTTCAGGAGGACAAGGCGAAGCTCTGCCACGAGATCGACCTGTTGAAGGAGAAGAACGCCGGCTGGAAGAAGCTGCATGAGAATAGTAGTTCCTCGATGAAGATGCTGCAGGCCCTCGTCATGGAACAGAAGGAGGAGTTGGCGAAGCTCCGCATCGAGCACCCGGCTGCTGTCAAGGTACAATAATGTGGCCGTGGAACAGATGATGAAGGTTCGCGTCGAGAAATCCCGCGTCATGGACAGAATGAAGAAGATGGCGGAGGAGACGCGCAAGGAGATGGAGGTTGTGGAGGCGATGAAGAAGCAGTTACGACTCCACGGCGAATTAGATCATTTGGGGTGATAATCTTCCTTCTTCTTTTGCTGATGTGTTTCATCTTTTGATTCGGGTGTTTCGCCGCACGTGTCACGTTCTCTGCGAGGCATGAATAGAACAATAGTTTTTTGTTTTTTGAGGTAATGAATAGAACAATGCTAACAATGAGATGACTAGCAAATTAGATCATTTTTATCGCCATATGGCACTGGGCTGCCGTGTTTCGTGCTCCTCCGTCAGCGATTACTACTCCAGTGGAAAACTAGAGTATATCGCACGGTTCTTTGCTCCTCCTCGATCAGGTCGTCGGCGCATTTATACGAGCAGTCAAATCACAAGGCCCCGCCTTCCAGCAGTAATGAGCCGTCAAATCACAAAGGCCCTCGCCTCTCATGAAACCGACCAAGCTAGACTGCCCCGCCCTCTAGCCTTTTAAAAAATGTATACTTTTGTACAACAGTAGTATCGATGGATTGCGCCATGGTGCAAAACTTGAAATTCAAAAAAAGGTGGTACTACCTCCGTCCAGGTTTATTGGTCCCCATTATATTTCATGCCAAATTTTGACCATAGATTAAACTAACAAAATGTCTACGCATGTCACCAAACATTATATTTCTGAAAACTATGTTCAAGTACGAATCCAATGAGATAATTTTCCTTGACATGCATTAACATTTTGTTAGTTAAATCTTTAGTCAAAATTTGACACAAACTACAAAGGGGGCCTATAAACCAGGACGGAGGTAGTACAGATAGAGAGCGCTCGTCGCCGAATTATGCATATAGTACTATTAAAAAGGCTAGTCACAATAATGGTGTCCAGCACAACCCACCCCTCAAATAAAACTAAGCACCCTGGAATTCTTTGACAAAACTAAGCACCCTGAAATTCTTTGACAACTAAACTACTGGCTATATGATGTTGGCCATATATATTATACGTATATAATGTGAAGAAAGCAGTGGTAGTACTATACCAACTAAAAGATGAAATGTAAGAAATACTAGTACGTACGTACTGAAGAGTTAAAGTAACAAGAAGAAACATAACATAGTTCTGCTGGGGGCTCAGCACAACACACCCCTCAAATTGAACTAAGCACACCTGAAATTAAACTATGTAACTAATCCGGTAGACACTGCATTAGAAGTTTAGAACCGCCATGAGCAACGACACTGCCACCTTACTCGGAGTCCTCGTCCACGTCCTCGACTTCGTCCTTGTCCCTCTTCCTCTTGGCCGATACTTCTTTGATTGAACCGCCAATTTGGATGTTGCTCTTCATCCAACCCTTGTGGATATTGAAACAAAGGTAGCCATCCATTGCAGCGTACTGGATGTGGTCTATATCTAGTATACATTCCGCTGCCATGCATGACGATGAAACGTGTATGGAGGTTTCTCCAGTTTACCGTACGAAGGATGAACCATGGCTCCTGCCAGAGTCAGCATTGAAGGCTGACGAGAGGACATCAGCCGATTCTTTTGGAGGTCGAAGGTGTTGCCTACAACGAGGCCTATCCGACGCAGGACTTCTTTGTCGTTACCAAAGTCTCTGAACGAATTTGACTAGGTTGCTCTCGAGGAAGTCCTTAAAATCCTGGCACTCAACGTCGGCATGGCATATGTGGTAGACCAAGCATAAGTCATGCACGCAAACCTGGATGACGGCGGGCTTCTTCCTCTCTTCGTCCTTTAGATCCTTGTCTCGTCCCATGACTGTGGTGTACTCAACATCTAGCCCAGCGACCCACTCATTATCTGAGTCTTCGAACATGTGTCTGAAGCGAGAAAGGCATCCTTTCACCGTCGCGGAAGTACAGGTGTAGATGACGCCGAACTCATCGCCAGTGATGGTTCTAACCTTGTACTCACCGCCGATTGGGGAGATTTGGGACGCCATGGATTCGGGTGGAGGGTTAGGATTAGTGGAACTACTGTAATGTGAATGGACGGGACGACTAGGAGCGAACCGCCGTAGTATTAAAGGACGTGCGGGGACGAGTAGGAGCGAAATGCCAGCGTGCGAGCAGCGAGTAGTGGCCTTCCATTCTCCCATGATACGGGCTTCCGAGAGCCCTTGGATCTGAGATCGAACAGTTGCATGGCGTGATTCCAGACCTATGGGTGAATATCCTATCCATGAGGGTTATTCTGTAAATTTTCAGCAACTTAGCATGCGACCGTTTGATCTCAGATCCAAGGGCTGCCGGCAGCCCGTATCATGGTCGCGCCTACCACGACCGTCGCGTCGCTTGTGCGCTCGCGCCCTTGGAGATTTAACACGGTTCGTTAGGCTATCTGATGTTGGCATGTCATACATAGTCATCACTTAGTCACTCATACTACAACAAGGGTGGCTATGAGGTTGGCTATAAGTGTCTATTTTAACTCCTCTCTATCTCTTTCTTACGTACTCCTCCGTCCCATAATATAAGAACGTTTTTTACACTAGTGTAGTGTCAAAAATGTTCTTATATAATGGGACACAGGGAGTACTAGTATTTATTGAATTTGCCAAGGAGTGACCTCTTCCAATGAAATGGTGTTGCTAAGTTTGCTTCATTTAATTAGCTATAGACTCAGAATTGTCTTTTCACCTAGGTACACGCGCTTAGCACCGTTTCTTCCTTGGGTCACCAAACTAGTCTCTCTCTTCTTGATTAACTTGCCATATCAGACTTTATGCCTATGTGGCAAGCTTAAGCACCTGTAGGAGCAATTAAGTACAATAGTGCGCTTTACATGGCATTTTTGCATATGTGGAGGAAAGAGAGGCAAGGAAAAAGTGGAGAAGTGGGCTCTCATGCAAGAGCCAGCCTCTACTACATGATGGAGCATTGGGAGAGGCACCTGTACGGAGGTGGTCAGGAATCGAGACTCACGCCGGTCGTGGCGCGCATGATTAAAATGATAATGGAAATTCAAATCACGGGGCCCCACCTGTCCAGCAGTAACTCGCTGTCAAATCACACAGCCCTACGTTTGCAGCAGCCTACTCCCTCGTCTTCTCACGTCTCTGTCGACCCGACTAGGCGGAACTGTCCCGCCGCCTACCGGGCAGGAAAAGCCCCGCCCTCGACTTTTAAATAGTATACAGTATACTAATTTTGTATCCATGGATTACGCTCGCGCCATGGAGCAAAGCGTCTAGAAAATGGCGGTACACATGTACGGAGTATACAGCACGCCCGTCGCGTTCGCGTCGCACCCCAGACGGTCGGTCGATGCAGCACGCTGCTCTCCGAATGGAGCAGCGTCATATTGCGTTCGCACACACATGTGGGATGGCAATTGAGAACCGACCATAGGCAAACTCCCCGGCCCCGCAAGTCGGGTGACTTAATAGAAGAGGAAGACGAGCGATAGTACTAGAGAAGTGTTGTACTACGTTGGTGCCTGGTCGATCCCTGCAAGACATGGAAGATCAGTTCGTCCATGCATGTGACCAGACTCCAGCAGACACGCCTGGATTGGCTATCGTCTACATATCGTGCAGGCTGTGTTGTACATGGCTGTAGTTTTGGTGAGAAATCTAAAAGAAGGTTTCTTGTCATCTCGCAAAATTAGGTGTCATGTGCTTCGGATCACTGCGAGGGTTAAACAGGACAACTGAGTTGGGCTAGTCATTGGGGGCACATGCACAAACAGTGACTACTCGGCTGCCATCTAGGTCAAGCCGGCTATGTTAATTAGTACATCTATCGACGGACCCCTTTTCTACGAGTTTATCTTTAATTTGAGCTTTATTCCTCGTCTAGTTTGTCCGTCGGGATTCATGTTGTCTCCTTTGGGCAGTGAGGTTATGATTTCTTGTCATGTGGCATTTTTTCGTGTTATATGTTATAATTCGGCGCTTCAGATCAAAATAGCGACAAGCTGCGCCTGGCCACGTGCATGAAGACTTCTCGACAGTCATTGACGAGGTCAAGCCGGCTCCGTGAGACAAAAGAAAATTAAGTACTACTCCACTATATAGGCAGGAGCCTCCGCGCTTGCTTTCTAGTGTTGCTCTCTTCACACTGTCTCGGCCTCTCCAGATCTAAACACGACAGCGGTGGCCACACTCTCTCTCCCTCTCTCTGCTCACCGCTGGTCACAGATCCAGCCGGATCCTCTCCGTCGGGGAAGGTGAGAAGGTGCAACGTTCTGTTGGGGTACGTTGCAGAAAATAAAAAATTTCCTACGGTTTCACCAAGATCCATCTATTAGTTCATCTAGCAACGAGTGATAGGATTGCATCTACATACCTTTGTAGATCGCGAGCGGAAGCGTTCAAGAGAACGGGGTTGAGGAGTCGTACTCGTCGTGATCCAAATCACCGATGACCAAGTGCCGAACGGACAGCACCTCCGCGTTCAACACACGACGAGGAGCGGATGGCGTCTCCGCACCTTGATCCAGCAAGGAGGAGGAGAGGTTGAAGAAGATCCAGCAGCACGACGGCGTGGTGGTGGATGCAGCAGGTTCCGCAGAGCCACGAGCTTCTGAGAGGAAGAGGTGCGGCAGGGAGAGGGAGGTGCCAAGGCTTGAGGTGCGGCTGCCCTCCCTCCCCCCCCCCTTTATCTCGGCCCCCTGGGGGGCGCCGGCCCTGGAGATGAGATCTCCCAAGGGGGGGCGGCGGCCAAGGGCCGGGGGTGGAGTGCCCCCCAAGGCAAGTGGAGGCGCTTCACCCTAGGGTTTCCAACCCTAGGCGAGGGGGCTCAAAGCGCACCAGCCCACTAGGGGCTGGTCCCTCCCCACTTCAGCCCACGGGCCCTCCGGGATAGGTGGCCCCACCCGATGGACCTCGGGACCCTTCCGTGGTCCCAGACAATACCGTGACCCTCAAACTCTCCCGGCGGTCAAAACTGCACTTCCTATATATAATTCTTTACCTCCGGACCATTCGGAACTCCTCGTGACGTCCGGGATCTCATCCGGGACTCCGAACAACTTTCGGTTTGCTGCATACTCATATTCATACAACCCTAGCATCACCGAACCTTAAGTGTGTACACCCTACGGGTTCGGGAGACACGTAGACATGACCGAGACGGATCTCCGGTCAATAACCAACAACAGGATATGGATACCCATGTTGGCTCCCACATGCTCCTCGATGATCTCATCGGATGAACCACGATGTCGAGGATTCAAGCAACCCCGTATACAATTCCCTTTGTCAATCGGTATGTTACTTGCCTGAGATTCGATCGTCGGTATCCCAATACCTCGTTCAATCTCGTTACCGGCAAGCCACTTTACTCGTATCGTAATGCATGATCCCGTGACCAAACACTTGGTCACTTTGAGCTCATTATGATGATGCATTACCGAGTGGGCCTAGTGATACCACTCCGTAATACGGAGTGACAAATCCTAGTCTCGATCCGTGACAACCCAACAGACACTTTCGGAGATACACGTAGTGCACCTTTATAGTCACCCGATTCACGTTGTGACGTTTGGTACACCCAAAGAACTCCTACGGTATCCGGGAGTTACACGATCTCATGGTCTAAGGAAAAGATACTTGACATTGGAAAAGCTCTAGCAAAACGAACTACACGATCTTGTGCTATGCTTAGGATTGGGTCTTTTCCTTCACATCATTCTCCTAATGATGTGATCCCATTATCAATGACATCCAATGTCCATAGTCAGGAAACCATGACTATCTATTGATCAACAAGCTAGTCAACTAGAGGCTCACTAGGGACATATTGTAGTCTATGTATTCACACGTGTATTACGTTTCCGGATAATACAATTATAGCATGAATAAAAGATAATTATCATGAACAAGGAAATATAGTAATAATCCTTTTATTATTGCCTCTAGGGCATATTTCCAACAGTCTCCCACTTGCACTAGAGTCAATAATCTAGTTACATTGTCATGAATTGAACACCCATAGAGTTCTGGTGTTGATCATGTTTTGCTCGCGGAAGAGGTTTAGTAAACGGATTTGCGACATTCAGATCTGTATGCACATTGCAAATTTCTATGTCTCCATCTTGAACATTTTCACGAATGGAGTTGAAGCGACGCTTGATGTGCCCGGTCTTCTTGTGAAACCTGGACTCCTTGGCAAGTGCAATAGCTCCAGTGTTGTCACACAAGAGTTTGATCGGCCTCGACGCATTGGGTATGACTCCTAGGTCGGTGATGAACTCTTTCACGCAAATTGCTTCATGCGCTGCCTCCGAGGCTGCCATGTACTCCGCTTCACATGTAGATCCCTCCACGACGCTCTGCTTGCAGCTGCACCAGCCATCGCCCCACCATTCAACATATACACGTATCCGGTTTGTGACTTAGAGTCATCCAGATCTGTGTCGAAGCTAGCATCGACGTAACCCTTTACGACGAGCTCTTCGTCACCTTCATAAACGAGAAACATGTCCTTAGTCCTTTTCAGGTACTTCAGGATATTCTTGACCGCTATCCAGTGTTCCTTGCCGGGATTACTTTGGTACCTTCCTACCAAACTTACGGCAAGGTTTACATCAGGTCTGGTACACAGCATGGCATACATAATAGACCCTATGGCTGATGCGTAGGGGGTGACACTCATCTCTTCTATATCTTCTGCCGTGGTCGGACATTGAGCAGAGCTCAATTTCACACCTTGTAATACAGGCAAGAACCCTTTCTTGGACTGATCCATTTTGAACTTCTTCAATATCTTATCAAGGTATGAGCTTTGTGAAAGACCTATGAGGCGTCTCGATCTATCTCTATAGATCTTGATGCCTAATATATAAGCAGCTTCTCCAAGGTCCTTCATTGAAAAACTCTTATTCAAGTAGGCCTTAATGATGTCCAAAAGTTCTATATCATTTCCCATCAATAGTATGTCATCTACATCTAATATGAGAAATGCTACAGAGCTCCCACTCACTTTCTTGTAAACGCAGGCTTCTCCATAAGTCTGCATAAACCCAAACGCTTTGATCATCTCATCAAAGCAAATGTTCCAATTCCGACATGCTTGCACCAGCCCATAAATGGATCGCTGGAGCTTGCATACCTTGTTAGCATTCTTAGGGTCGACAAAACCTTCCGGCTGCATCATATACAGTTCTTCCTTAAGATAGCCGTTAAGGAATGCCGTTTTGACGTCCATTCGCCATATCTTCCTTAAGATAGTATGCGGCAATTGCTAACATGATTCGGACGGACTTCAGCTTCGCTACGGGAGAGAAAGTCTCATCGTAGTCAACCCCTTGAACTTGCCGATAACCTTTAGCGAGTCGAGCTTTATAGATGGTAACATTACCATCCGCGTCCGTCTTCTTCTTAAAGATCCATTTGTTTTCTATCGCCGCCGATCATCGGGCAAGTCCACAAAGTCCATACTTTGTTTTCATACATGGATCCTATCTCGGATTGCATGGCTTCAAGCCATTTCTTGGAATCTGGGCCCGCCATCGCTTCTTCATAGTTCAAGGTTCACCGTTATCTAACAACATGATTTCGGTGACAGGGTTGCCATACCACTGGTGTGGAACGTGTCCTTGTGGACCCACGGTTCAAGAGCAACTTGATCCGAAGTACTTTTATCATCATCATTAATTTCCTCTCCAGTCGGTGTAGGCACCACAGGAACATTTTCATGTGCTGCACTACTTTCCGGTTCAAGAGGTAGTACTTCATCGAGTTCTACTTTCCTCCCACTTACTCCTTTCGAGAGAAACTATTTTTCCAGAAAGGATCCGTTCTTGGCAACAAAGATCTTGCCTTCGGATCTAAGGTAGAAGGTGTACCCAATGGTTTCCTTGGGGTATCCTATGAAGACGCATTTTTCCGACTTGGGTTCGAGCTTTTCAGGTTGAAGTTTCTTGACATAAGCATCGCATCCCCAAACTTTTAGAAACGACAACTTAGGTTTCTTCCCAAACCATAATTCATACGGTGTCATCTCAACGGATTTAGACGGAGCCCTATTTAAAGTGAATGTAGCTGTCTCTAGAGCGTAGACGGAGCCCTATTTAAAGTGAATGTAGCTGTCTCTAGAGCGTATCCCCAAAATGATAGCGGTAAATAAGTAAGAGACATCACAGATCGCACCATATCCAATAGAGTGCGATTACGATGTTTGGACACACCGTTACGCTGAGGTGTTCCAGGCGGCGTGAGTTGTGAAACGATTCCACATTTCCTTAAGTGTGTACCAAATTCCTGACTTAAATATTCTCCTCCACGATCTGATCGTAAGAACTTTATTTTTCGGTCACGTTGATTCTCTACCTCATTCTGAAATTCCTTGAACTTTTCAAAGGTCTCAGACTTGTGTTTCATCAAGTAGACATACCCATATCTACTCAAGTCACCAGTGAGAGTGATAACATAACGATATCCTCCGCGAGCCTCAACGCTCATTGAACCGCACACATCGATATGTATGATTTCCAATAAGTTGGTTGCTCGCTCCATTGTTCCGGAGAACGGAGTCTTGGTCATTTTGCCCATAAGGCATGGTTCGCATGTGTCAAATGATTCATAATCGAGAGACTCTAGAAGTCCATCAGTATGGAGCTTCTTCATGCGCTTGACACCAATGTGACCAAAGGCGGCGATTACCACAAGTATGTGGGACTATCGTTCTCAACTTTACATCTTTTGGTATTCACACTATGAATATGTGTAACATCACGTTCGAGATTCATTAAGAATAAACCATTAACCATCGGAGCATGACCATAAAACATATATCTCATATAAATAGAACAACCATTATTCTCGGATTTAAATGAGTAGCCATCTCGCATTAAACGAGATCCTGATACAATGTTCATGCTCAAACTTGGCACTAAATAACAATTATTGAGGTTTAAAACTAATCTCGTAGGTAAATGTAGAGGTAGCGTGCCGACGGCGATCACATCGACCTTGGAACCATTCCCGACGCGCATCGTCACCTCGTCCTTCGCCAGTTTCCGTTTATTCCGCAGCTCCTGTTGTGAGTTACAAATATGAGCAACGGCACCGGTATCAAATACCAAGGAGTTATTACGAGTACTGGTAAGGTACACATCAATTACATGTATATCAAATATACCTTTAGTGTTGCCGGCCTTTTTGTCTGCTAAGTATTTGGGGCAGTTCCGCTTCCAGTGACCCTTCCCTTTGCAATAAAAGCACTCAGTCTCAGGCTTGGGTCCATTCTTTCACTTCTTCCCGGCAACTGGCTTACCGGGCGTGGCAACATCCTTGCCGTCCTTCTTGAAGTTATTCTTACCCTTGCCCTTCCTGAACTTAGTGGTTTTATTGACCATCAACACTTGATGTTCCTTCTTGATTTCTACCTCTGCTGACTTCAGCGTTGAAAATACTTCAGGAATAGTTTTCAACACCCCCTGCATATTGTAGTTCATCACAAAGCTCTTGTAGCTCGGTGGGAGCGACTGAAGGATTCTATCAATGACCGCCTCGTCCGGGAGGTTAATGTCCAGCTGGGATAGGCGGTTGTGCAACCCAGACATTTTGAGTATATGCTCACTGACAGAACTATTTTCCTCCATCTTACAACTATAGAACTTGTCGGAGACCTCATATCTCTCGACCCGGGAATGAGCTTGGAAAACCATTTTCAGCTCCTCGAACATCTCATATGCTCCGTGTTGCTCAAAACGCTTTTGGAGCCCCGGTTCTAAGCTGTAAAGCATGCCGCATTGAACGAGGGAGTAATCATCAAGACGAGACCGCCAAGCGTTCATAACGTCTTGGTTCTTCCGGGATGGGTGCTTCACCTAGTGGTGCTTCTAGGACATATTGTTTCTTGGCTGCTATGAGGATGATCCTCAGGTTCCGGACCCAGTCCGAATAGTTGCTGCCATCATCTTTCAGCTTGGTTTTCTCTAGGAACGCGTTGAATTTCATGTTGACATGAGCGTTGGCCATTTGATCTACAAGACATTTTTGCAAAGATTTTAGACTAATGTTCATGATAATTAAGTTCATCTAATCAAATTATAAAATGAACTCCCACTTAGATTTGACATCCCTCTAGTCATCTAAGTGTTACAGTATCTGAGTCGACTAGTCCGTGTCCGATCATCACGTGAGACGGACTAGTCATCGTCGGTGAACATCTCCATGTTGATCGTATCTTCCATACGACTCATGTTCGACCTTTCGGTCTCTTGTGTTCCGAGGCCATGTCTGTACATGCTAGGCTCGTCAAGTTAACCTAAGTGTTTTGCATGTGTAAAACTGTCTTACACCCGTTGTATGTGAACGAGGAATCTATCACACCCGATCATCACATGGTGCTTCAAACGCATTTAACTTTAGCAACGGTGCACAGTTAGGGAGAACACTTTCTTGAAATTATTATAAGGGATCATCTTGTTTACTACCGTCGTTCTAAGTAAACAAGATGCATAAACATAATAAACATCACATGCAATTATATAGTAGTGACATGATATGGCCAATATCATATAGCTCCTTCGATCTCCATCTTCGGGGCTCCATGATCATCTTGTCACCGGCATGACACCATGGTCTCCATCATCATGATCTCCATCATCATGTCTCCATGAAGTTGCTCGCCAACTATTACTTCTACTACTATAGCTAACGGTTTAGCGATAAAGCAAAGTAATTACATGGCGTTGAATCAATGACATGCAAGTCATACAATAATTATGACAACTCCTATGGCTCCTGCCGGTTGTCATACTCATCGACATGCAAGTCGTGATTCCTATTACAAGAACATGATCTCATACATCACAATATATCATTCGTCATTCATCACAACTTTTGGCCATATCACATCACAAGGCAATTGCTGCAAAAACAAGTTAGGCGTCCTCCAATTGTTGTTGCATCTTTTACGTGGCTGCAATAGGGTTCTAGCAAGAACGTTTTCTTACCTACGAAAAAGCCACAACGTGATTTGTCAACTTCTATTTACCCTTCATAAGGACCCTTTTCGTTGAATCCTCTCCAACTAAAGTGGGAGAGACAGACACCCGCTGGCCACCTTATGCAACTAGTGCATGTCAGTCGGTGGAACCTGTCTCACGTAAGCGTATGTGTAAGGTCGGTCCGGGCCGCTTCATCCCACAATACCGCTGAAGCAAAATAAGACTAGTAGCGGCAAGAAAGTTGACAACATCTACGCCCACAACAAATTGTGTTCTACTCGTGCAAAGAGAACTACGTATAGACCTAGCTCATGATGCCACTGTTGGGGAACGTTGCAGAAAATAAAAAATTTCCTACGATTTCACCAAGATCCATCTATTAGTTCATCTAGCAACGAGTAATAGGAGTGCATCTACATACCTTTGTAGATCGCGGGCGGGAGCGTTGAAGAGAACGGGGTTGAGGGAGTCGTACTCGTCATGATCCAAATCACCGATGACCAAGTGCCGAACGGACAGCACCTCCGCGTTCAACACACGTACGGAGCGGATGATGTCTCCCGCACCTTGATCCAGCAAGGAGGAGGGAGAGGTTGAAGAAGATCCAGCAGCACGACGGCGTGGTGGTGGATGCAGCAGGGTTCCGGCAGAGCTTCGCCGAGCTTCTGCGAGAGGAAGAGGTGCAGCAGGGGAGAGGGAGGTGCCAAGGCTTCAGGGTGCGGCTGCCCTCCCTCCCCTCCCCTTTATATAGGCCCCCTGGGGGGCGGCCCTGGAGATGGGATCTCCCAAGGGGGGCGGCGGCCAAGGGGGTGGAGTGCCCCCCAAGGCAAGTGGAGGCGCCCCCACCCTAGGGTTTCCAACCCTAGGCGCAGGGGGGCCCAAGGGGGGGCGCACCAGCCCACCAGGGGCTGGTCCCCTCCCCACTTCAGCCCACGGGGCCCTCCGGGATAGGTGGCCCCACCCGATGGACCCCCGGGACCCTTCCGGTGGTCCCGGTACAATACCGGTGACCCCCGAAACTCTCCCGATGGCCGAAACTGCACTTCCTATATATAATTCTTTACCTCCGGACCATTCTGGAATTCCTCGTGACGTCTGGGATCTCATCTGGGACTCCGAACAACTTTCGTTTTGCTGCATACTCATATTCATACAACCCTAGCGTCACCGAATCTTAAGTGTGTAGACCCTACGGGTTTGGGAGACACGTAGACATGACTGAGACGGCTCTCCGGTCAATAACCAACAGCGAGATCTGGAAGCCCATGTTGGCTCCCACATGCTCCTCGATGATCTCATCGGATGAACCACGATGTCGAGGATTCAAGCAACCCCGTATACAATTCCCTTTGTCAATCGGTATGTTACTTGCCCGAGATTCGATCGTCGGTATCCCAATACCTCGCTCAATCTCGTTATCGCAAGCCACTTTACTCAGATCGTAATGCATGATCCCATGACCAAACACTTGGTCACTTTGAGCTCATTATGATGATGCATTACCGAGTGGGCCCAGTGATACCTCTACATGTAATACGGAGTGACAAATCCCAGCCTCGATCCGTGACAACCCAATGTACACTTTCGGAGATACCTGTAGTGCACCTTTATAGTCACCCAGTTACGTTGTGACGTTTGGTACACCTAAAGCACTCCTGCGGTATCCGGGAGTTACATGATCTCATGGTCTAAGGAAAAGATACTTGACATTGGAAAAGCTCTAGCAAAACGAACTACATGATCTTGTGCTATGCTTAGGATTGGGTCTTGTCCATCACATCATTCTCCTAATGATGTGATCCCGTTATCAATGACATCCAATGTCCATAGTCAGGAAACCATGACTATCTATTGATCAACGAGCTAGTCAACTAGAGGCTTACTGGGGACATATTGTAGTCTATGTATTCACACGTGTATTACGATTTCCAGATAATACAATTATAGCACGAATAAAAGACAATTATCATGAACAAGGAAATATAATAATAATCCTTTTATTATTGCCTCTAGTGCATATTTCCAACACGTTCACGCGGTCGTCCTCGGCGACGGCTCTTACCCACTGCTGGGCGCGTCCAGATCAGCCTGCCTTGTCGTTCTCTCCCAAGCACCATCAAGTAGGAGGGCCTCCACCCTTCTTCCTCGCTGCCGTAGTGTGGGCAGATCTGGCCTCCCGCCGCCCACCTAGCGACATCCCGGCGACCATCAGGTATAACTTCGTTCGAAACCGGCCTTGCTCTACTTCCCGAGCTCCCGATGTCACTTCATTTGTAACTTTTACTATTTCTCAGGCCCCCTCGTAGATAGGATCGATCGGCTGTTCGAAAACCACCTAATTTTTTTATGTTTAAGAGGTAAAACTAGTTCATGCACTCGAATCTAGTACTACTTGGTTCAAACAAGGAAGAAAGGGGTGGGGTGGGGAGGATTTGTTACCTGAATCTAGGACTTGGTCGAAAGAGGAAATAATGGGGCGTAAAAGTAGCAGTAGACTGGCTATCCAACTGGTCTCTAGGTCTAATAGGGAAATAAAGGGAAACACAGTACAAACTCAATATAAACCCAATCTATTGGTTGAAAAAGGAAAGAAAGTGGGGACTGGGGGACAAGTCAACAGAGTAAGTCCAGCACTAGATTTGCTAGCCTCATACAGTATAAGGTGGCTATACCGAACAAAAATGGGACCAACCCAGATATCATGTTCTGATGTTTGTTACCCCGAGCCACTCTTATGTAATGCCACTGGTAAAATGTAGCAGCCGCACTGTTAAAAGTAAGGACACGTTAAACCAATGTTGTTTTCAATGTAATGCCTCTTGTAATATGAATCAATGCCACTTCTTTACATGTCCTGCTAAAATTTCCCATTAAGATAAGTTGGTTCTTTTCGTTAGAAATGCAACTGTCCTGGTCCGCCTACTCTCCCGTGCCCAAAGTAATGTCGTATTTAACGGTTGTCATGGTTAATCCTAATGCCCACACTAATATCTAGCAATGCCAACGCTTTAGAAATTGCTACTGTCCTTGTAGGATTGCCATTCAGATAAGGAACATGCTTCTTTTCATTTGATGCATGTTTCATCACTTGTTAGTCACCCTCCTTTCCACCTTTTTTGTGCAAACAGAGATATACATTTCACGCTCGATCTTAGTTGAACTGCACAAATGATATCCAAATTATAGTTGAGCATTCCAGGAGCTTCACAACCAACCTTGATGTTGCTCAATTTTATTGCAACTAATTAAGAAGAAGCTGTGTGGGTTTCGCTTTTCGATGGAAATGGAACCGGGCTGGAGCCCTTTTCTTAAAAA
Source organism: Aegilops bicornis (assembly GCA_021605145.1). Taxonomy (NCBI): domain Eukaryota; kingdom Viridiplantae; phylum Streptophyta; class Magnoliopsida; order Poales; family Poaceae; genus Aegilops; species Aegilops bicornis. The sequence continues at coordinate 858,701,950 of CM038670.1, read as the reverse complement.
AATGAAGAAGAAGCTGCTAGCTCACGGGACATTGCTTCATTTTAGGTGAACTGCACCAAAAGGTCCCATGAATTGAATCATCCATGTTGGTGACTGAAAGAGCCAGCTTCAGCATCCCAGTCTAAGCACCCCCTGGCCTCCATCCTTGCGACGCATGGTACACCTCGTTTGCCACCTTCTCGACCCTAGTGTCACTGATAAAATGAACTAATAATACAGTTAAAATAGAGCGAGTGTCATCTCTATCATTTCATTTCCAATGTAGATAAAGAAAGTGCTTCTCTTTGTTAAAGTATGTTTCATCAACTAGTCCCATTGTTAATGTTTAAGCGTTTCTGCAAACTGGGGTGCTTAATTTTAGTTGATATGTACAAAAATACCAATTGTCTCAAGGCACCTCCTTGTACAACTGCTGTACACTGATGTTCATCACTGGCAGAAGGTGTATCTGGGAGACTTGGGACGATTTCCAGTATGAGGCGTACCGTATGAGGCGTCGCAGGGCCCATCTCGCCCTCGCAGCATGGCATACTATGATACTATCACAATATTTTCTTCTATTTATTTTGTGTGTTTCATCAACTAGTGCCACTATAATGTAATCACGCTTTTTTATTATCTGTGCAAACAGGGTTATTCAGCTGCATTTTGGTGGAACTGCACAAATGTACGTATTGAACCGGCATATATGCAGAGTGCGAGGTGTGCCAAGTAAAAATTACCGACACCAACCATGCTGCATGCACACATTGGAATCCACCACCACCAGTGGGATGTGTGGCGCTCTCTGTGGACAGATCTTTCTCGGTAGCAAATCCTCTAACCAAATACTAGTAGCTTATATTGGCAGTTTTCTAGGAAGTACTCTTTTCTGAAAGAAGAACCAATCTATTTTTCTTTATTTTTACACTGTGTCACAACTTTGACCTAAAGGTCCAGAGCTATTTTAGGGTGATTGGCGTAGTACTCGGAGACTGATTGTAAGCATGATTTTCATTAGCTGTCATACTGATTGTAAGCATGAGCAGGTGGAAGATTAGGTTAGTGCGAAGCTTACCTTAAACCCTACCGCCGTTGAAACGAGGCGAGCGTCGAGGGAACCGTGGAGAATGGCGGGGAAGCGACGTCGCGCCATCCGGCCTCCTCTTGCGGTGGGAGAACGGATACTCCTGTGGCTCCGGCTGGCTCTGCACCCTCACAAACGGCACACCATACTCGATCGATTCGATATCCTCTGGTTGCTCGACCTTCGACCTGTACGCCCACCACCTCTGCCTGACTGTCGCCTCAGGCGAATCTGTCTGCTCCATCGCCCATAGGAGATACTCGATGAACTCGAAGGACTGCAGCGTGACTGCCGCCGAGGAGTACATGTACATCGCCACCCTCATCGCCGCCGTCTCGCTCTTTCGCATACATTGCCACATGGCACGCACCGTCCTCGAAATCTCCCACTCATTGTCAAACCAACTAGGGGTCTCCTTCAACCTGGCTAACTTTGCCTGGTCGCCGCCGGCGATCTACCTGATTCGCTGCTGCATCCTCTCCATAGATGTCCTTCTGAGTGGTCCGGTGCTAGCTTTGGAAGATGGGAGGAGAGACGGTGGTCTTGCAATAGAAAAGAGGGAGAGGAGAGGAGGTGGTTTTGGAATGGAGATGATGGAGAGGAGAGGAGGAGGTTTTGCAATGGATAGAAGATCAGAAGAGGGAGAGGCGAGACGGTGGTTTTGGAATGAAGATGATGGAGAGGAGAGGAGGTGGTTTTGGAATGGAGATGATGGAGAGGAGAGGAGGTGGTTTTGCAATGGATAAGATCAGAAGAGGGAGAGGCGGGACGGTGGTTTTGGAATGGAGATGATGGAGAGGGGAGGAGGTGGTTTTGCAATGGAGAAGAGGGAGAGTTGCGTGCGGCAGCGATTTAGGATTGGGATAGAGGGCCGGTGCGTTGTGACTGGATCAAAATCAAAATCAATTTACCCTTCAATTAAGAAAGCGACCCCACATTAACTAGTCTCCCTTTTATTCTGGGTCATAATTGACCATGATTTTCGCACATAAAATATATGTTATCGTTGCAAAAATAATATAATTTGAAAGTGCATTCAGATCTGAACCAAACGATACAATTTTTGGTGACATGCATTCACATTTTGCTTGTCAACACAAAGACGTGGTCAAACTTTGACCCAAAATACGCAAAATAACAAAAAAAAATACTTCCAAGACCAGCGCCGCTCTTCCGCTCTTCTCCTCTTAAACCACCGCCGCTCCTCTCCTGTTCCAATCTAAATCCAGCGCCGCTCCTCTCCTCTTCCATTTCAAAACCACCGCCTCCTCTCCTCTGCTCCAAATTAAAACCAGCGTCGCTCCTCTCCCGTTCTAATCCAAAACCAGTGCTGCTCCTCTCCTCTTCCATTCAAAAACCACCACCGGCGAGTGAAGGTGCTGTGGAGAAGTAGATCGATGGAGGAGTACAACCGATACGTGAGGATCGCAGACGGCGACCCTGTGAAGCTAGCTAGGATGTTGGAGATACAGTCTTGGTTTGACGACAATGACCAACTAGCGGCGACGGCGACATCCATGGCCAAATATCTGCAATAGAGCGAAAAGGCGGCGATACTCCCGGAGGGAGTCGCGTCGGAGTACATAGAGCTGCTCCTCTGGGCCATGGAGCAAACAGATTCACCGAACCCAATCGTGAGGGAGCGGTGGTGGGAGTATCGATCCTAGATGGACCATCCACCAGAGATTGAAGGATCGAGCATCTGCAGGATGCCGTTTGTGAGGGTGTCCTGCCAGAGCGAGCTGGTGGAATCTTCGTCGACCGAACCCAACTGCAAGAGGAGAAAAGCAGTTGGCCCGACGACGCTTCCCCGCCATCGTCTCACGGGGCGGCTGTCTGCCGCCGAGGAATAGGAGGGGACTGCCCCCCAGCCCAATAGTCGGGCAGGTTGTGAATTGTCAGGAGGAGCTTAGGGTTGTCAGTATTTGCAGGTTGTGAATTGTGTTTTGTGTTGTGTATTTTAAGAGTACTTTCAGATATGAATGTCTTTTGAATTTCAGATTTGCAGTATTGAGCATATGAAGAATTTTATGAATTCTAGAGATCTATTTTTAGGACTTAAAAAATGTAGTTTCATAGGAGTATAAAAGTGCAGACAAGAAGAAACTGCAAGTTTCAGTTTCAGATAAGAAACTGCAAGTTCAGTTTTAGATAAGAAACTGCAACTTTCAGAGGCAGAGCATTTATATTAACTCGGCCTTTTCAAACAGGGTTAACATCATATTGGAAGTTTTATTCATGGTCGAAAATGGAACTACTAGCCAGTTAACATCATGCTGATCAACATTCATGCATAGCACATCTTCATATGATGCACAGTTAAAATGCCCACACAATGTCGAAAAGTAAACACAGAGAAAACGAGGGACGAAGTTTTGGCAAGTGTTGGACGTGGTTTTGGGCTGCCCCGTCTAGGATTTCATTTTTAACATGCGCAGCCCGCGACCTCGGATGGGAGGTCCTGTTTGTATTTTCTTAGGGCCGTCATGTATCGACCGGCCTATGGACCTCCCATCCGAGGTTTTATTTTTGGCAACCCAATTTATATATTTTTTTGAAGAAAACGCAGAGGTCTGTTCTATTTTTTTATATAAGAATAAGAACGCCAGGTACAACTTATGTTTCCCTTCTAACTATATTATATATATTTAAATTATTTTATATGTTATTATATATTATTTTTATTGTCATCATATATTTAACAGATACTTACATATGTAAGAAAATAATATCCCACATCTTATTAACTTATAAAAATAATTTCTTAACAAATAAAATCCTGGATTGTTTTGGCACGAAAATCCTAGTGATTGTGTACAAAAGCTTGGTAAGATTTAAGGACGAATGTAATAATATCACTTATTATTTAAATATATTTATAACAAAATGCTCAGCCCTTTTTTATTTTTTGATAACATTGCTGGCCCAACCCAACATTTGATTAGAATCAGCCCAGCAAAATCGTGTATTTCAAGAAAGTGCAAATGGCCTGTAATTTTTTAAAATAAATGGGCCGCATGGACGCTACATTAATTGTTCACCCAGCCCAGCTAATGGCTGTAATTCAAAAAAAAGATCAAATTAACTGTAAATTCTACCGCGCAAAAAATAGGCTGTAAAGTCTGGAAAAAAAATGGGTTGAATACGTGCCACATTTTTGGAGGCTGAAATGTGGGCCAATAGGTCGAAGCCTACGGAAGTCATTGTCAATTTAGTCAACAAATGATTCTGACATGTTAGCCGTTGGATTTACATCCAACTATCGGCATCCATCTTCAATCTCTCGTCTTCTTCTCCAGCGCCGCCGGGACCACCTCCTGCTGCTAGCAGCTCTGCTTAGCACGCTTCGCTATGAACCGTTATTCCACCGTTGGCCAGGCCATCCCTCCACCCCTCCACACCTTCTGTTCTTCTCCACCGACTACCGAACCACACCGCACTAGAATCAGTTAACCCTCGTACACCTCTCCGTCTGCAACTCTACTCCCGCGTCTTCCCATCTCCGGCTTGTTGCTGTCCGGGGCCTCGCCGTCGTCCACCACCTTGGATGCACTCGGCGCAGCGTGGTCAACGTGGTCAACGAACGACACAATCGGAAGTAGGCTGTGCATGGAGAGGCTGACAGCTGGGTCCACGGCCGCACACAAGGAAATGCCTCCTTATTACGCGCAAAATAATGATTCCTCCACCTGACATCTGGGACCCACCGGAAGGGCCTCTGTATTTCGTGAAAAAATGTGCCCCCCGCTGACTTGTCGGACCCACCAGCTATCTTCGCACGCAAGGAAGTGCCTCCTTATTATGCACAAAAAAATGAATACTCCCCCTGCCAGCTGGAACCCAGCATACTGGGAGGCTGACTTGTGGGCCTACCAAGTTGAGAGGGATGGAGGGCTTTGTCAACTTAGTCAATATGAATGATTCTAGCTCTTGTTACCGTACGATGTTCATCCAACGGTTGGAATGCTTCTTCAACCTCTGGTCTTCTTGCTCCAGCCGCCCAAACCAGCGCCGGTCGTGCCGCGTGCTCCTGCCTCCCGTGGCCGGCTGTGATGCCGCGGAGGCCTCACCGCCCACTACTACTTCCACCGCTGGCCAGGCCATCCCTCTACTCACCCACACCCCCTGTTATTTTGCGGCGACAGCAGCCTCACACCGCAGCTGAACCAGTGAACCCTCGTACTCCTCTTCGCGTGGGCATCCACTGCTGCATCTTCCCGGCCCGAAGTCGCCCCTTCCTAGGCCTCGCCGTCGTCCACCGCCGTGGTGCTCTTGGCGCGGCGTGGTCAACATGGTCAAGGAATGACTTCCATCGGACATGGACTGTACGTGGAGAGGCTGACAGCTGGGTCCACGGCCGCAGCAAGGAAATGCCTCCTTATTACGCGGAAAATAATGATTCCTCCACCTGACAGCGGGGACCCACCGGACAGGCCACCGTATTTCGCGAAAAAAGTTTCCGATTGCGGGACCCACCAGCTACATCTTCGCGACGCAAGGAAGTGCGTCCGGCAAAAAACGATTTGCCCTCGACCGCTGGGACCCACCAGCTACATCTTCGCACGCAAAGAAGGGCGTCCGGGCAAAAAAACACGATTCGCCCCTCTGACTACTGGGACCCACCAGCTACATTTTCGCACGGAAGGAACTGCCTGACAGTCGGGACCCACCTGGTCGAAGCGTATGTAGCGTTGTCATTCTGGTCGCGAACGTGTACGTACATATATACTGGTCAATGTAGAGGCGCGCACGTGTCATAGTAGAGGCGCCAGACGCGGTCGTAGTAGAGGCACGCACGTAGCATGTACACGCACGTACAGCCGCCAGGGTGCAAGAAAGAAAATACGGCCACGCACGCATACGGGCGGGGTCTCGAACGCCTACTCGCGCATATGTACATGGCTGGGTCGGAACGGAGAAACAGAGTCGTCGTCGTGTTCATGGGGAGGCAACAGAATGCATCGTGTTCATGGGGAGGCAACGGAATGCGTCGTGTTCATCGGGAGGCAACGGAACGTAGGGAGCCAACCGCTTGGACGGAACAGCGATGGAAACGAGGCTCGCATACCGCAGAACGGAGGAAACGGCCTTGTGTTCGACCGGCCACGTTCGGAACGGGGTCCTGTTGATCGGGAGGGGTGTGGCGTACCGCAAAACGGAGGAAACGGACCTCCTACGGTTGAAACGGGGGTCCTGTTGATCGGGAGGGGTGTGGCGTACCGCAAGAACGGATTTAAACGGACCTCCTACGGTCAAACGGGGTCCTGCGACCGGAGGGGTGTGGCGTACCACAAAACGGACGAAACGGACTTGTGTTGGAGCGCTACAATCGAAACGGGGGTCCTGTTCATCGGGAGGGGTGTGGCATACCGCAAAATGGGACTCCATGGGATACTATTCATCTCCACCGTCGACCTCCTCCAGCCTCCACGGGCTACCGTCGACCTCCTCCAGCCTCCACGGGCTCCTGTTCATCCAGCCTCCACCGCGTGCTACTCCACCGGCTACTGTTCAACCACCCCTCCACCATCTACTGTTCATCCAGCCCTCCACACCACGGGGTCCTGTTCATCCACCCCTCCACGGCCACCTCTCCACCGCTTCATCTGCTCATCCAGCCCTCCACACCACGGGTCTCGTTTCATCCAGCGGCAACGCCACCGCCACTATTCATCCACCCTCCCCGCCCGCAACGCCATCGCTCATCCAATCGATCGACTTCAGTTAGCAGCAGTAGAGAAGGAATCGCTCCAACGGTTTCAGTTAACAGCCATCGATTGAACGCTCGGGTTCAGTAACGCGTAGCCTGCAGTGCAATCGCTCGGGTTCAGTTAGAGCCCAACGCCTCGCTCGGCTTCGATTAGAATAACGCCGCACACACACGCCAGCGTATGTGTACGAGAAAGCAGCGCATCACTCAGCCCCGACCTCCCACCGTAACCGCAACTCCTCAAGTTTTCCTCCCCTCGCTTCTACCACAGTTTTTCCGTCATGGACGGCCCAAAGAATGTCATGCAGCTGCGTCTCCAGCCCGCCTGTGACGAAAAGCCCATTTTCCGTCATGATTTTTGTCATAGAAGTAGGAGCCCACCACATCTATGATGATACCGGGTTTTGTCACAATTATCGTCATAGAAGTGTCATATGTATGATAGACAAAAATTTTGTTCGGCCCAAAATGTCATGGATGTGTCTTTTTTTTGTAGTGCGTGCTGACGGAACTCTTCCACGACATTCTGCTGGATCGGAGTACGGGGGACGTCATCGAGCTGAACGTGTGCAAGAACTCGGAGGTGCCGTAGTTTCGTTGCTTGATCGGTCGGGCCGTGAAGACGTACAACTACATCAACCGCGTTGTGCTAACGCTTCCGCTTTCGGTCTACGAGGGTACGTGGACAACACTCTTCCCTCTCGTTGCTATGCATCACCATGATCTTGCGTGTGCGTAGGAAAAAATTTCAAATTACTACGTTCCCCAACAGTGGTATCAGAGACAGGTTTTATGCGTAGATGTTATATGTACGAGTAGAACACAAGTGAGTTGTGGGCGATACAAGTCATACTGCTTACCAGCATGTCATACTTTGGTTCGGCGGTATTGTTGGATGAAGCGCCCGGACCGACATTACGCGTACGCTTACGCGAGACTGGTTCTACCGACGTGCTTTGCACACAGGTGGCTAGCGGGTGTCAGTTTCTCCAACTTTAGTTGAACCGAGTGTGGCTACGCCCGGTCCTTGCGAAGGCTAAAACAGCACCAACTTGACGAACTATCGTTGTGGTTTTGATGCGTAGGTAAGAACGGTTCTTGCTCAGCCCATAGCAGCCACGTAAAATTTGCAACAACAAAGTAGAGGACGTCTAACTTGTTTTTGCAGGGCATGTTGTGATGTGATATGGTCAAGACGTGATGCTATATTTCATTGTATGAGATGATCATGTTTTCTAACCAAGTTATCAAAGAATCGGCAGGAGCCATATGGTTGTCGCTTATTGTATGAAATGCAAGCGCCTGTAATTGCTTTACTTTATCACTAAGCGGTATCAATAGTCGTAGAAGCAACAGATGGCGACCGACAACGATGCTACGATGGAGATCAAGGTGTCGCTACCGGTGACGATGGTGATCACGACGGTGCTTGGAGATGGAGATCACAAGCACAAGATGATGATGGCCATATCATATCACTTATATTGATTGCATGTGATGTTTATCCTTTATGCGCCTTATTTTGCTTTGATTGACGGTAGCATTATAAGATGATCTCTCACTAGTTATCAAGAAGTGTTCTCCTGAGTATGCACCGCTATGAAAGTTCTTCGTCTTTGAGACACCACGTGATGATCGGGTGTGATAGGCTCTACATTCAAATACAACGGGTGCAAAACAGTTGCACACACGGAATACTCAAGTAAAACTTGACGAGCCTAGAATATACAGATATGGCCTCGGAACACAGAGACCGAAAGGTCAAACGTGAATCATATAGTAGATATGATCAACATAGTGATGTTCACCATTGGAAACTACTCCATCTCACGTGATGATCGGACATGGTTTAGTTGATTTGGATCACGTGATCACTTAGATGACTAGAGAGATGTCTGTCTAAGTGGGAGTTCTTTAGTAATATGATTAATTGAACTTAAATTTATCATGAACTTAGTACCTGATAGTATTTTGCTTGTCTATGTTTGTTGTAGATAGATGGCTCGTGCTGTTGTTCTGCTGAATTTTAATGCGCTCCTTGAGAAAGCTAAGTTGAAAGATGACGGTAGCAATTACACGGACTGGGTCCGTAACTTGAGGATTATCCTCATTGCTGCATAGAAGAATTACGTCATGGAAGCAGCGCTGGGTGCCAGGCCTGCTGCAGATGCAACTGACGACGTTAAGAACGTCTGGCAGAGCAAAGCTGATGACTACTTGATAGTTCAGTGTGCCATGCTTTACGTCTTAGAACCGGGACTTCAACGACGTTTTGAACGTCATGGAGCATATGAGATGTTCCAGGAGTTGAAGTTAATATTTCAAGCAAATGCCCAGATTGAGAGATATGAAGTCTCCAATAAGTTCTATAGCTGCAAGATGGAGGAGAATAGTTCGCTGCTGAACATATACTCAAAATGTCTGGGTATAATAATCACTTGATTCAATTGGGAGTTAATCTTCCTGATGATAGTGTCATTGACAGAATTCTTCAATCACTGCCACCAAGCTACAAAAGCTTTGTGATGAACTATAACATGCAAGGGATGGACAAGACTATTCCCGAGCTCTTCGCAATGCTAAAGGCTGCGGAGGTAGAAATCAAGAAGGAGCATCAAGTGTTGATGGTCAATAAGACCACCAGTTTCAAGAAAAAGGGTAAAGGGAAGAAGAAGGGGAACTTCAAGAAGAACAGCAAACAAGTTGCTGCTCAAGAGAAGAAACCCAAATCTGGACCTTAGCCTGAGACTGGGTGCTTCTACCGCAAGCAGACTGGGCACTGGAAGCGGAACTGCCCAAGTATTTGGCGGATAAGAAGGATGGCAAGGTGAACAAAGGTATATGTGATATACATGTTATTGGTGTGTACCTTACTAATGCTCGCAGTAGCACTGGTATTTGATCTGGTTACATTGCTAATATTTGCAACTCAAATGTGGACTACGGATTAAGCGAAGATTGGCTAAGGACGAGGTGACGATGCACGTGGGAAATGGTTCCAAAGTCGATGTGATCACAGTCGGCACGCTACCTCTACATTTACCTTCGGGATTAGTTTTAGACCTGAATAATTGTTATTTGGTGCCAGCGTTAAGCATGAACATTATATCTGGATCTTGTTTGATGCGAGACGGTTATTCATTTAAATCTGAGAATAATGGTTGTTCTATTTATATGAGTAATATCTTTTATGGTCATGCACCCTTGAAGAGTGGTCTATTTTTATTAAATCTCGATAGTAGTGATACACATATTCATAATGTTGAATCCAAAAGATGCAGAGTTGATAATGATAGTGCAACTTATTTGTGGCACTACCGTTTGGGTCATATTGGTGTAAAGCGCATGAAGAAACTCCATACCGATGGACTTTTGGAATCACTTGATTATGAATCACTTGGTACTTGCGAACCATGCCTCATGGGCAAGATGACTAAAACGCCGTTCTCCAGAACTATGGAGCGAGCAACTGATTTGTTGGAAATCATACATACTGATGTGTGTGGTCCAATGAATGTTGAGGCTCGCGGGGGGTATCATTTTCTCATCTTCACAGATGATTTGAGCAGACATGGGTATATCTACTTAATGAAACACAAGTCTGAAACATTTGAAAAGTTCAAAGAATTTCAGAGTGAAGTGGAAAATCATCGTAACAAGAAAATATAATTTCTACGATCCGATCGTGGAGGAGAATATTTGAGTTACGAGTTTGGTTTACATTTGAAACAATGTGGAATAGTTTCACAACTCACGCCACCCGGAACACCACAGCGTAATGGTGTGTCCGAACGTCGTAATCATACTTTACTAGATATGGTGCGACCTGTGATGTCTCTTACTGATTTACTGCTATCGTTTTGGGGTTATGCTTTAGAGACGGCCATCAAAATCCGTTGAGACGACGCCTTATGAACTGTGGTTTGGCAAGAAACCAAAGTTGTCGTTTCTTAAAGCCTGGGGCTGTGATGCTTATGTGAAGAAACTTCAACCAGATAAGCTCGAACCCAAATCGGAGAAATGTGTCTTCATAGGATACCCAAAAGAGACTATTGGGTACACCTTTCTGAAGGTAAGACTTTTGTTGCTAAATTCGGATCCTTTCTAGAGAAGGAGTTCCTCTCGAAAGAAGTGAGTGGGAGGAAAGTAGAACTTGATGAGGTAACTGTACCTGCTCCCTTATTGGAAAGTAGTTCATCGCAAGAACCGGTTCCTGCGACAACTACACCAATTAGTGAGGAAGCTAATGATATTGATCATGAAACTTCAGATCAAATTACTACCGAACCTCGTAGGTCAACCAGAGTAAGATCCGCACCAGAGTGGTACGGTAATCCTATTCTGGAAGTCATGTTACTTGACCATGGCAAACCTACGAACTATGAGGAAGCGATGATGAGCCCAGATTACGCAAAATGGCTTGAGGCCATGAAATCCAAGATCGGATCCATGTATGAGAACAAAGTATGGACTTTGGTTGACTTGCCCGATGATCGGCAAGCCATCGAGAATAAATGGATCTTCAAAAAGAAGACTGACACTGATGGTAATGTAACTGTCTACAAAGCTCGAGTTGTTGTGAAAGGTTTTCGACAAGTTCAAGGGGTTGACTACGATGAGACTTTCTCACCCGTAGTGATGCTTAAGTCTGTCCAAATCATGTTAGCAATTGCCGCATTTTATGATTATGAAATATGCCAAATGGATGTCAAAACTGCATTCCTGAATGGATTTCTGGAAGAAGAGTTGTATATGATGCAACCGGAAGGTTTTGTCGATTCAAAAGGTGCTAACAAAGTGTGCAAGCTCTAGCGATCCATTTATGGACTGGTGCAAGCCTCTCGGAGTTGGAATAAACGCTTTGATAGTGTGATCAAAGTATATGGTTTTATACAGACGTTTGGAGAAGCTTGTATTTACAAGAAAGTGAGTGGGAGCTCTGTAGCATTTCTGATATTATATGTAGACGACAAATTGTTAATTGGAAATGATATAGAATTTCTGGATAGCATAAAGGGATACTTGAATAAAAGTTTTTCAATGAAAGACCTCGGTGAAGGTGCTTACATATTGGGCATCAAGATCTATAGAGATAGATCAAGACGCTTAATTGGACTTTCACAAAACACATACCTTGATAAAGTTTTGAAAAAGTTCAAAATGGATCAGGCAAAGAAATGGTTCTTGCCTGTATTACAAGGTGTGAAGTTGAGTCAGAATCAATGCCCGACCACAGCAGAAGATAGAGAGAAAATGAAAGATGTTCCCTATGCTTCCGCCATAGGCTCTATCATGTATGCAATGTTGTGTACCAGACCTGATGTATGCTTAGCAATAAGTCTAGCAGGGAGGTACCAAAGTAATCCAGGAGTGGATCACTGGACAGCGGTCAAGAATATTCTGAAATACCTGAAAAGGACTAAGGATATGTTTCTCGTTTATGGAGGAGACAAAGAGCTAGTCGTAAATGGTTACGTCGATGCAAGCTTTGACACTAATCCGGACGATTGATTCTAAATCGCAAACCGGTTACGTGTTTATATTGAACGGTGGAGCTGTCAGTTGGTGCAGTTCTAAACAAAGCTTCGTGGCGGGATCTACATGCGAAGCGGAGTACATAGCTGCTTCGGAAACAGCAAATGAAGGAGTCTGGATGAAGGAGTTCATTTCCGATCTAGGTGTCATACCTAGTGCATCGGGACCAATGAAGATCTTCTGTGACAATAATGGTGCAATTGCCTTGGCAAAGGAATCCAGATTTCACAAGAGGACCAAGCACATCAAGAGACGCTTCAATTCCATCCGGGACCAAGTCCAGGTGGGAGACATAGAGATTAGCAAGATACATACGGATCTGAATGTTGCGTAATTCGCTGACTAAGCCTCTTCCACAAGCAAAACATGATCAGCACCAAGACTCCATGGGTGTTAGAATCATTCTTGTGTAATCTAGATTATTGACTCTAGTGCAAGTGGGAGACTGAAGGAAATATGCCCTAGAGGCAATAATAAAGTTATTATTTATTTCCTCATATCATGATAAATGTTTATTATTCATGCTAGAATTGTATTAACCGGAAACATGATACATGTGTGAATACATAGACAAACTTAATGTCACTAGTATGCCTCTACTTGACTAGCTCATTAATCAAAGATGGTTATGTTTCCTAGCCATAGAGATGAGTTGTCATTTGATTAACGGGATCACATCATTAGGAGAATGATGTGATTGACATGACCCATTCCGTTAGCTTAGCACTTGATCGTTTAGTATGTTGCTATTGCTTTCTTCATGACTTATACATGTTCCTACAACTATGAAATTATGCAACTCCGTTTACGGAGGAACACTTTGTGTGCTACCAAACGTCACAACGAATCGGGTGATTATAAAGGAGATCTACAGGTGTCTCCAAAGGTACATGTTGAGTTGGCGTATTCGAGATTAGGTTTTGTCACTCCGATTGTCGGAGAGGTATCTCTGGGCCCTCTCGGTAATGCACATCACTATAAGCCTTGCAAGCAATGTAGCTAAAGAGTTAGTTACGAAATGATGCATTACGTAACGAGTAAAGAGACTTGCTGGTAACGAGATTGAACTAGGTATTGTGATACCGACGATCAAATCTCGGGCAAGTAACATACCGATGACAAAGGGAACAACGTATGTTGTTATGCGGTTTGACCGATAAAGATCTTCGTAGAATATGTAGGAGCCAATATGAGTATCCAGGTTCCGCTATTGGTTATTGACCAGAAACATGTCTCGGTCATGTCTACATAGTTCTCGAACCCGTAGGGTCCGCACGCTTAAGGTTTCGTTGACAGTTTTATTATGAGTTTTGATGTACCGAAGGTTGTTTGGAGTCCCGGATATGATTACGGACATGATGAGGAGTGTCGAAATGGTCGAGACATAAAGAATCGATATATTGGACGACTATATTTGGACACCGAAAAGGTTTCGGGTGAGATTGGGACAATACCGGAGCTCCGGGAGGTTATCGGAACCCCCCGGGAGGTATATGGGCCTTATTGGGCCTTAGTGGAAAGGAGGGAGAAGAAGCAAAGGAGGGGGCGCGCCCCCCCAAGCCCAATCCGAATTGGGAGGGGGGGCGGCCCCCCTTTCCTTCTTCCCTCCCTCCTCTTCCTTCCCTCTTCCTCTCCTAATAGGAAAGGGGGAGTCCTACTCCCGGTGGGGGTTGGACTCCCCCCTAGGGCGCACCACCCCCCTTGGCTGGCCCCCTCCTCCACTCCTTTATATACTGAGGAGGGGGGCACCCCATAGACACAACAATTGATCTCTTGATCTCTTAGCCGTGTGTGGTGCCCCCCTCCACCATAGTTCTCCTCGATAATATTGTAGCGGTGCTTAGGCGAAGCCCTACAATGGTAGAACATCAAGATTGTCACCACGCCGTCGTGCTGACGACATTCTGCTGGATCGGAGTACGGGGGACGTCATCGAGCTAAACGTATGCAAGAACTCGGAGGTGCCGTAGTTTCGTTGCTTGATCGGTCGGGCCGTGAAGACGTACGACTACATACCGCGTTGTGCTAACGCTTCAACTTTCGGTCTACGAGGGTACGTGGACAACACTCTTCCCTCTCGTTGCTATGCATCACCATGATCTTGCGTGTGCGTAGGAAAAAAATTCAAATTACTATGTTCCCCAACAGTATGGCGTACTGCAAGTCCGGTCTGGTGAGAGTCAAGTACTAAAGGGCGCCCACAATAGAGTGGTTGAACGGGCCATCTGGTGCAGGGGACCCTCGAGCACAGATAGCTTGGCCTACGTGTCAACAAGAGTGGCGACGAGCTTGCAGTTAAGCATGCCAGCGCGCTCGAGAAGCTCATGGGCGTACTTCTGTTGATGAAGAAAGAAGTCGTCGGATGTCGAACCACCACAATGCCGAGGAAGTAGTGGAGCGGCCCCCGAGTCCTTCATGGCGAACTCAGCACTGCGACGAGCTATGAGCTGGCCAAGAAGCTCGGCCGAGGATGTCGTGAAGATGATGTCATCGACATAGAGAAGGAGGTATGCAGTTTTGCATGGTCGTGATGATAAATAAACAGGGAAGCATCGGAGCGAGTAGCTTGGAAGCCCATCTACCGAAGAAAGGCGGTGATGCATTGGTACCATGCTCTCGGCGCTTGCTTCAACCCATACAGAGATCGGGAAAGCTGGCACACATGATCGTGAGGAGCAGCGTCGATGAATCAAGTAGGTTGCTGGCAATAGATCAGTTCAAAGAGATAGCCATGGAGAAATGCGCAACTGATGCACCGGCCAGGCACGGGACACCGCAAGCTGGAGGACTGTGCAAATCGTGCCCGGCTTAACAACCAGAGCGAAGGTGTCGGTGAAGTCCACTCTGGCGCATTGCCGGAATCCTCAAACCACCCATTGGGCCTTGTACCGCTCGAGGGTACTGTTAGGGCACATCTTATGGCGAAACACTCACTTCCCGCTAATGATATTATCATGCCGGGGAGGTGGTATGAGCTGCCATGTGCGGTTGCGGTGCAACGCGTCGAACTCCTCCTACATAGCGGTGATCCAGTTAGGGTCGCGAAGCGCAGCCTGAGCCGATGACGGAGCCGGCGATGGCGAGGAGGTCGATGCAGCACAGAGGAACTGCTCGGTCGGGTAGCGGGTGCTCGGGAAAAAGAAGCCGACATGAGCCCGAGTCGTGATGCCCAGCGGAGGAACCGGAGCGAGCGGCAGGTCAGCTGCGGAGGAAGCCAGAGACGCGGAGGCCAGCATAGAGGAGCCCGAGGCCAACCCCAACAAGGTCGGTGTAGATGGGGCCGGCAAGGGGGCGCGAGAGGCCGGGCCCAAAGGATCTGAGGCCTCGAACTCTGCACCTGGTCGGCTGGAGAGCCCACGCCTGAGCTGGGTGGAGGAGCCACGCCCAATATGGATGAAGAGGCCGCACCAGAGCCGGCTGGAGGGGCTGCCGGCACACCCGAGCCGGCGGGCGTTTATGGTGAAGACCCTCCAAGTACAGGCGGTGATGACGATGATGGTGCGTTGGCAAGTGGTACCTGCTGAAACGGGAAAACTTTTTCATCAAAGTAAATGTGTCACGAGGTTATCACACGATGGGAGACTGGATCGTAGCATTAGTAGCCCTTGGTGTTAGGAGGATAACCAAGAAGTATGCACACGAGCGAGCAGGGAGCAAGCTTGTGTGGGGTGGTGGAGGCGATGCTAGGATAGCAGAGACAACCAAAAACTCGAAGTTCGTCATAGGATGAAGGAGTGTCGTAAAGCAAGTGCACCCGAAGGATGTATCATCCAGCCTCTGTTCACAAAGTCAGACGAGGGAGAGCCGGGCCGGGAAAGGAAGGCTCCGATCAACGCCCCACAGCTTATTCCCTTCGGTCGGCGAGGCGAAGGACGCCGGTCGGTTGTGTGGCGGCGAACTATAGCGCTAACCCGCACAATCCCTCCGGCTTGCCCATGGTATAACTCATCACACCTGGCCAACCACGGACACATGCGCTGCCCTTGGTTTGGTGGCCGTTACAGCTATGCACCCACCATCTTCACCCAGGTCTGTGAATCCGCATCAGCCCAATCTACAGCACCATTCCACCGCAAGCACGACACCCAAGACCCAACCAAAGTGATCTTCCAGGCTCCGGCATAGGCACACGAACAACAAACTCGGCTGGATGTCAGCGTATCTCAACACCGACCCGCAAACCGCCCGTACACGTCCAGACCGTGCTGTCTAGACCGCGGGAGCCATCCAACACGGGCCTATATCGATCCACAAGGCGGTCCGGACACGACTTTTCCCGCAAACCAGAGACAAACATTGGGGGGCCCTGCCGGAGTCTGGACAGCCGTCACACCCGCTTCTGACCGCCATGGCCCACCCAAACTCCCTCCTCCCTCCCGCACGCATCCCTGCCCAGTGCTAGTTGCCCGCATTTAAGCCGATGTAGAGCGCGCCGCTGCACATTGAAGACGGCTCAGGGCGAACGCGACCTCTCACTACATCCGTCATTGAAGCTGCGCACAGGCCGAGGGCCCCGTGTGCTGCACGCTCGGATGAGCACGCCTCCTTGTCGCATTCAAATGCCTCCACTAAACCCAGTTGTAAACCGAGAAATCTACTCCGGCCACACGTCCATTCACGAGTGAGCCGGCATTAAACACAACGTCGGGCAAGCTTCTCCCGTTCGCCCGCTATTTAAAGGAGGCCAGACGTCGGGCAAGCTCCTCATGTCCGCCCGCTATTTAAAGGAGGCCAAACGCCAGGCAAGAACCGCACCAATCCGCCGCTCCCCATCTCCTCTTTCCACCATTTTCTCCAGCCTTTTAGTGGCATCCGACGAGTAGGAAGAGTCACTGTCTGGCATAAAAGCCGCCTGGGTGGCTCGCCGAGCCCGCCGTATACGAGCGAGGTAGCTCACTGCTCCATCTCCCTCACCAAGCCCGACAGAGTATGTTGCCGCCCCAAACCGGCGCGTGCTTCACCAACTCGCCACTCCAGGCTAGCTTGCGGAGGAGCGGCGAGTTGTGCCAGGCCAGCACAGGGGGGAGAACTGCGGCACAGGCATCATCGCTGCTGTGGACAACTTCGCGTCGTCCCGTGCCTCATGTGCATGCGACCGCGCCATCCGCCGTCAACACACGCGTAGCCGTGCCCTGCCGGTAGAGAAAGAAGCCGGATGCACGAAGATCAAGGAGTTAGTGGCCAGCGCGCCCGTGTCTGCCGCCAACACCGAGAGAAAGCAGAGGACGGGAGGCCGCCGCCGCTTGGGTCCCATGAAGGCCATCGCCGGCTTGTACAGCCGGTGACATGTCCGGTTCTTTATCTCACACCATCCTAGGCACCCATCTGGACTCCACGGAAGCATCATTCCCCTCCGGCCGAAGCACCCTCTTTGCCACTCTAATGAGGGCACAGCCGTACATAGGGAAGATACGGGGAAAGAATATGCCTTCGGGACTCCCGGCAGTCCGGTTAGCGGGCTGCTGAACAAGGGGAAGACAAAGGGATCCGCCGTGACTGGCCATAGACTAGTGTAGTGTATCCGTGTCGTGGGAGTGGAGCTCCGCACAACCGTACATGAACATAGTTTTACCTTTTTAGTTAAAATATGTCCAAAATGTAACCGTTTCCGTCCTGTTTGTATGGAATCCATAATGTTTATATGAAATCCGGCCGTGTTTGCATAAATTTCATCCGGTTAGTTGAAAAAGAGTTTGAAATGTATGCGGCTAGCGTTGGATGGCGACCTCTCGCATCCGTTTCTGCGGACGGATGTGGGAGGAAATTTACGGGTTGCTGTTGGAGATGCCCTAACACGTGTGACAACCTCCATCCGACTAGACGGTTAGTTAGGTTGCGCACCGGAGAAAACGTCTCTTTGACTGCCCTGCAAAGCAAGTGACATGTAGGACCATTTCCGCAGACGAATGCGGAAAAAAATTTACGAGTTGTCATTTGGAGATGCCCTAACACGTATGACGCCCTTCATCCGACTAGACGGTTAGTTAGGTTGCGCGCATGCGAAAGCGTCTCCCTGTCTATCCGGCAAAGCGAGTGACGTGCACTGCCTACGAGATGCGCCCTTGTTGCTTGTTTTTGGTTGGCGTTCACGCTAAGCTCCAGCAAAGGGGCGTTTAGAAGTGACAAATCATTAGAGTATGGCGAAATGCATGCATGTTTACCACGCCGGGGTCGACCAACCTGGGTGCGGACCCGTCGATCATGCGGACACCGTGTGGTGTTGATCATTTATCTATTTTGAACTGGTAGTAGTAGGATCATTTTTAAACAGTGAAGAAGATTTATCCCCGCGCATCCCGTACCGGCCTTGTACTTGCACGTGACAGTAACTCGAACTCTGGTTGAGTACAAGCTTTGCACTGAGCAGGATTAACTGTGTGTGTATGATGAGCCGTGGAGAAGCGCGGCCTCAAGCTTGCGTTATGTGCGTGGAGGTCAATCAAGTGTCGCATCAGTGGGTGAGAACTAATCACTGGTCCTAATCTGGGAGTAGGAGTTAATAGCACCATAAATATCTCCGTACGTCTCATTTTCAAGGAGAAAAAAAATTCTATGAAACGTAGTTCACACGAGCAAGTCAGGCATTCCAGTATGTTCTGATCCCTCGCCATTCATGTCTATCGACTCGGTATACTAATCTCTAGCGTAGTATTCTCCGGATCGGCGTGCCAGCTTTGTCTGTGTTGTGTTGTTGCGGAAAAAGGACAAAAAAGTGTGATCGTCAAGAAATGTTTATTCGCTTGTTCAAGAAAAGAAAAAAATGATTTCAATAGGTAGACGACGATCTGTCTTTATCAAAAGAATATGAAATGTATGTGTAAAATTAGTTTCACAAGTAAGTCCTCCTTAGCTATCTTTTTCAGTTTTATCATGTCGGTTGTTACATGGCTTATGCTTTGATCTTTATGATATGACTGAGATACGTATTATCATACAAAAAAAGTTAGTCCTCCGTGTTATCGCACCGTTTCACTCCTCTTTCTCGAGATCCCCTCTTTTACACGTATTATCATGCAAAAAAGTTAGTCCTCCATGTTATCGCACCGTTTCACTCCTCTTTCTCGAGATCTCCTCTTTTCACCGTTAATGAGCTCCTGACAACCTTGATTCGCGACAAGCCAAGCCCCATGTACGTGCAAATGCAGTCATCTCTTTCTTCTAGTATTAATAATTTAGAGTCTGACGGTTTTCTCACCACTTCTTTCTCGCACGGTCGCACCCATTGACCCTATATATGATTGAAATTGTCTTATTAAGTCACACTTTTAGCAAGTTTAGTCTAATTAATAGTAGCATCATAAATATCTCTGGACCACTCCTTACCAAAAAGAAATTTTTCAGATCATGGTTTACACAAGCTTGTCCATTCCAAAATGGTTTGCCCGCTCATCGTCCATGTCTATCAACTATGTATATGAATAAATTCTTGTTAGTGTTTCCCGGATTTGCATGACAGCTTCTCCATATTATGTTGTTGTGCGAAAAGGATGAAT
Source organism: Aegilops bicornis (assembly GCA_021605145.1). Lineage (NCBI taxonomy): Eukaryota > Viridiplantae > Streptophyta > Magnoliopsida > Poales > Poaceae > Aegilops > Aegilops bicornis. Next base: position 858,682,146 of record CM038670.1, on the reverse strand, counting down.
AGTGAGATCTTGAAGGAATGTTTGGTCAATTGCTCAAGAAATAGAAAGAAAAGGAATCCAAAAGGTTAAAGCGAAGATTGTGTATTATACAAACACATAAGGTCTAAGTCCACAACTTAGTCCTTCCGCGTTATCGCTTTGTGCCACAACTCTTTCGTCAAGACAAAAATTGCTCCATATTCCCTCCCATCCGAGGAGCACGTCACCCCCTCCCTCGACAAGTTAGTACCATTGTACCCTCCTGCTATCACCTGACATCCACCTTTTCTACTAACTGTGGTTGACGGTGCTCTCACCACCTTCTTGTTCTTCCTCGCTCACATTTACACTGCCCAAACCAAACGTTCCAACTTCTAAGCCATGCTCGACATTGCGCTCTTTCAATCCCACATCATCAAAGACCACTAGTCCCACTTAGTGAACAATCTTCACCGGGTTGGGTCTCGTTTGACCCTCCCTATACAACCCGCAGTTTCCGTAGTCCCTTCCAATTCTTTCTTTTCGCCATACCTATACACTAGAGGTACTTGGTGGACCCTATTCATCGCCTCCTACCTATATGCCCAATAAACCCTTGCATACTACCTCTATGTCGATGTCGCTTGAGTACAAACTGAAGGGGAAGAAGCAACATAGGCGTGCAGGGATGATCAAACATGTTTTCGAACACGCAATTTGAAGCCAACAAGAGCACACTCCCTCACCACCACCCACCAGAAAATGAGATATATTTAAGGGAAAGCGCAAAATGACGGCAAGATTGTGCTAGAGGGGGATCTTTCACCTGCCGGCTGCACTTTCAACTGCTCACTGAGCCGCCACTATAGTCTTGTCAATACCGTTGTACCTTCCGAGTGTTAACGAGTAGCTTGTGACTCGACTCAAATTCAGTGACTAACAGATTGAATCGAGTTTTGATCTGACCTCGTTAACAAAAACAACTTTAACGAGCCGAGCTAACGAGTTACTCGTTTACACTAGTAGAAAAGGGGGCAATGGCCCAGGCCGGTTCAGCCCATTAGTCCCGGTTCAATCCAGAACTGGGACCAATGAAGCTATTTGCCCCGGTTCGTGAGCCCAGGGGGCCGGCCGGGCCACGTGGGCCATTGGTCCCGGTTCGTCCGGACCTTTTGGTCCTTGGTGGGACGAACCGGGACCAATGGGCCTGCTCTGGCCCACCACTATTGTCCCGGTTGGTGGCTTGAACCGACCAAAGGCTTCCCTTTAGTCCCGGGTTCATGCCACCAACCGGGCTAATGGTGGTGTTTATATATACCCTCACAGCAAAAGCAGAGCACACCGCTCGCTTTTTCTGCCGAGGGGAGAGGCTTGGTGGTGCTCTAGCTCACCTCCTATGCACACAAGGTGTTCGATGGAATGCCCGAGCCACACTACTTAAGGTTTCTCCTCTCCAAGCTCGACCACCAACCTCCATTTTCCTCAATATTTATCTAGGTTTAGCGGTCCGTCACGCCCCGTCCCCGTCTTCATCGCCGTCGATCACCCGCGCCGATCTCATTGCCGGCACCACCGTGGTGAGCCTCTTGTTCTTATCTTCTTTCTGAAAGGAAAAATATTCTTACTTGTATTATTTTCTTACTTTTATTATTGCATCTTATATAGTGCGATGGTTTTGGTATCCGCCTTCGCCCTCGGGCCCTGTCTATGATTCGGATGTGGTATATATTATCTTTACATAACTATTGGTTCATTTATTGTTTATGAAAATTATGCCAACCAACGTGACATGGATTTTATTTATCTAGGAGGTTGTTGAACCGGAAATTCCAACCGACCCTATTGTCGAGAGGTTAAATTTAGTTGAAGAAGAAAACAATTTCTTGAAGGAAAAAATAAAAACTTGAGGAGGAGAAGATGATATTGGAGTTGCATGTTGCGGATGTCGTCGATGATCACAAGATCAAGATGGATGCAATGCGCTTGAAGATTAGAAAGATTAGAAAATATGCCAATCATACCGAGGCTTGGTATCATTATGCCGTTGGATTAGTTGTTACCTTGGTTGCGATTATGATCGCATTTGTTTTCGCATTGAAATGTTTTACATAGTTTCAATGTATGGTTTAATTAATTTAGATGCTCTGCAGAGCTTTATGTTGTTAGATGAGAACTATGTATGTACTTTGGTTTTATGTGATGATGAACTTCTATTAATTTGGTCACTTAATTATCTATTCATGATGTTCTGTAATGATTTTTGACACACTTAATTATATATAATGCACGCAGATGAACCGCAATGGATGTACGGTGACGTACACACCTCCGAAAGTACACTAAGGGCGCATGATTTTCTCGAAGTGGTTGAGGCAAACAAGCAGAATGGTTTTATGTGTTGTCCATGCCCTATATGTGGGAATACGAAGTCTTACTCTGACCGGAAAATCCTTCACACCCACCTACTTTACAAGGGTTTCCTGCCACACTATAATGTTTGGACGAGGCACGAAAAAATAGGGGTTATGATGGAAGACGGCAAAGAAGAAGAGTACGATGACAACTATGTGCCCCCTGAATACGGTGATACTACTGAACATCAAGAGGAAACAGACGATGTGCACGATGGTGCTGCAACGGGCGAAGCTGTTGAAGATCAAGAGGAACCAGACGATGTGCCCGATGATGATGATCTCCGCTGGGTCATTGTCGATGCAAGGACGCAATGCGAAAGTCAAAAGAAGAAGCTGAAGTTCGATCGCATGTTAGAGGATCACAAAAAAGGGTTGTACCCCAATTGCGTAAGATGGCAACACAAAGCTCGCAATTGCATCGGAATTGCTGCAGTTGAAGGCAGATAATGCTGTGCCTGATAAAGGATTTGAGAACCTACTGAAAATAATGAAGAAGAAGCTTCCAAAGGATAACGAATTGCCCGACAGTACATACGCAGCAAAGTAGGTCGTATGCCCTCTAGGATTGGAGGTGGAGAATATACATGCATGCCCTTGAAGGAAATATGCCCTAGAGGCAATAATAAAGTTATTATTTATTTCCTTATATCATGATAAATGTTTATTATTCATGCTAGAATTGTATTAACCGGAAACATAATACATGTGTGAATACATAGACAAACAGATAGTCACTAGTAAGCCTCTACTAGACTAGCTCATTAATCAAAGATGGTTATGTTTCCTAACCATAGACATGTGTTGTCATTTGATTAATGGGATCACCTCATTAGAAGAATGATGTGATTGACATGACCCATTCCGTTAGCTTAGCACTTGATCGCTTAGTATATTGCTATTGCTTTCTTCATGACTTATACATGTTCCTATAACTATGAGATTATGCAACTCCTGTTTACTGGAGGAACACTTTGGGTACTACCAAACGCCACAACGTAATCGGGTGATTATAAAGGAGTACTACAGGTGTCTCCAAAGGTACTTGTTGGGTTGGCGATTTTGAGATTAGGTTTTGTCGCTCCGATTGTCGGAGAGGTATCTCTGGGCCTTCTCGGTAATACACATCACATAAGCCTTGCAAGCATTACAACTAATGAGTTAGTTGTGAGATGATGTATTACGGAACGAGTAAAGAGACTTACCAGTAACGAGATTGAACTAGGTATTGGATACCGACGATCGAATCTCGGGTAAGTAACATACCGATGACAAAGGGAACAACGTATGTTGTTATGCGGTCTGACCGATAAAGATCTTCGTAGAAAATGTAGGAACCAATATGGGCATCCAGGTCCCGCAATTGGTTATTGAGCGGAGATGTGTCTCGGTCATGTCTACATTGTTCTCGAACCGTAGGGTCCGTGACGCTTAAGGTTTCGATGACGGTTATATTATGAGTTTGTGTATTTTGATGTACCAAGGAGTTCGGAGTCCCGGATGTGATCACGGACATGACGAGGAGTCTCGAAATGATCGAGACATAAAGATTGATATATTGACGGCTATATTCGGACACCGGAAAGGTTCCGGAAGTTTCCGGAGAAAGACGGAGTGCCGAGGGGTTACCGGAACCCCCGGGAAGTAACGGGCCTTATTGGGCCAAGAGGAGAGAGAGGGCTGCGCCAGGAGGTGGCGCGCCCCCCCATGGGGAGTCCGACTGGACAAGGAGGGGGCGCGCCCCTTCCCTCTCCCTCTCCCTCTCTTTCCTTCCCCTTCCTCCTTCCTAGTTGGACTAGGAAAGGGAGTCCTACTCCCACTAGGAGGAGGACTCCCTCCCTTGGCGCACCTCCTAGGGCCGGCCAGCCCTCCCCTTGCTCCTTTATATACGGGGCAGGGGCACCCTAGAACACACAAGTTGATCCTTGAGATCGCTCTCAGCCGTGCGGTGCCCTCCACCATATTCCACCTCGGTCATATCATAGCAGTGCTTAGGCGAAGCCTGCGCCGGTAGAACATCAAGATCGCCACCACGCCGTCAGGTCGACGGAACTCCCTCTCCCCGAGCTTTGCCGGATCGGAGCCCGAGGAGCGCCATCGAGCTGAACGTGTGCCAAGAACTCGGAGGCGCCGGAGTAACGGCGCTGGATCGGCTGGATCGCGTGGAGAACGTGACGACTACTTCCTCTACGCCAGATCGACTCGAGGCGCCGGAGTAACGGGCGCTGGATCGCTGGATCGCGAGGAGAACGCACGACTACTTCCTCTACGCCAGATCGCTTCCGCTTTGGTCTACGAGGGTACGAGACAATACTCTCCCCTCTCGTTGCTATGCCATCACCATGGTCCCGTGTGTGCATAGGAAATTTTTGAAATTACTGCGTTCCCCAACAGTGGCATCCGAGCCTGGTTTTATGCGTTGATGTCATATGCACGAGTAGAACACAAGTGAGTTGTGGGCGATACAAGTCATACTTCCTACCAAAGCATGTCATACTTTGGTTCAGCGGTATTGTGAGATGAAGCGCCCGGACCGACATTACGCCAGACGCTTACGCGAGACTGGTTTCACCGTTACGAGCACTCGTGCTTAAAGGTGGCTGGCGGGTGTCTGTCTCTCTCACTTTAGTTGAACCGAGTGTGGCTACGCCCGGTCCTTGAGAAGGTTAAAACGGTGTCTATTTGATAAAGCACATACCTTGATAAAGTTTTGAAAAAGTTCAAAATGGATCAGGCAAAGAAAGGTTTTTTGCCTGTGTTGCAAGGTATAAGATTGAGTCAGACTCAATGCCCGACCACAGCAGAAGATAGAGAAAAATGAAAGATGTTCCCTATGCTTCAGCCATAGGCTCTATCATGTATGCAATGTCTGTGTACCGCACTGACGTATGCTTAGCTGTAAGCTTGGCAGGAAGGTACCAAAGTAATCCAGAATGGATCATCGGACAGCGGTCAAGAACATCCCGAAATACCTGAAAAGGACTAAGGATATGTTTCTCGATATGGAGGTTACAAAGAGCTAGTCGTAAATGGTTACGCCGATGTAAGTTTTGACACTGATCCGGACGATTCTAAATCGCAAACCGGATACGTGTTTTTATTAAACGGTGGAGCTGTCAGTTGGTGCAGTTCTAAACAAAGCGTCGTGCCGGGATCTACATGTGAAGCGAAGTACATAGCTGCTTCGGAAGCAGCAAATGAAGGAGTCTGGATGAAAGAGTTCATTTCCGATCTAGGTGTCATACCTAGTGCATCGGGACCTATGAAGATCTTCTCGTGACAATATCGGTGCAATTGCCTTGGCAAAGGAATCCAGATTTCACAAGAGGACCAAGCATATCAAGAGACGCTTCAATTCCATTCGGGACCAAGTCCAAGTGGGAGAGATAGAGATTTGCAAAATACATACGGATCTGAATGTTGCAATTCGCTGACTAAGCCTCTTCCACGAGCAAAACATGATCAGCACCAAGACTCCATGGGTGTTAGGATCATTACTTTGTAATCTAGATTATTGACTCTAGTGCAAGTGGGAGACTGAAGGAAATATGCCCTAGAGGCAATAATAAAGTTATTATTTATTTCCTTATATCATGATAAATGTTTATTATTCATGCTAGAATTGTATTAACCGGAAACATAATACATGTGTGAATATATAGACAAACAAGATGTCACTAGTATGCCTCTACTTGACTAGCTTGTTAATCAAAGATGGTTATGTTTCCTAAACCACAAACAAGGAGTTGTTATTTGATTAACAAGGTCACATCATTGGTTGAATGATCTGGTTGACATGACCCATTCCATTAGCTTAACACTTGATCGTTTAGTATGTTAATGCTTTCTTCATGACCCATACATGTTCCTGTAACTATGAGATTATGCAACTCCTGCTTACGGAGGAACACTTTGGTGCTACCAAACGTCACAACGAATCGGGTGATTATAAAGGAGTACTACAGGTGTCTCCAAAGGTACTTGTTGGGTTGGCGATTTCGAGATTAGGTTTTGTCACTCCGATTGTCGGAGAGGTATCTCTAGGCCTTCTCGGTAATACACATCACTTAAGCCTTTGCAAGCATTACAACTAATGAGTTAGTTGTGAGATGATGTATTACGGAACGAGTAAAGAGATTTACCGGTAACGAGATTGAACTAGGTATTGGATACCGACGATCGAATCTCGGGTAAGTAACATACCGATGACAAAGGGAACAACGTATGTCGTTATGCGGTTTGACCGATAAAGATCTTCAGAATATGTAGGAACCAATATGGGCATCCAGGTTCCGCTTATTGGTTATTGACCGAGAATGGTTCTAGGTCATGTCTACATAGTTCTCGAACCCGTAGGGTCCGCACGCTTAACGCTTCGATGACAGTTCATTATGAGTTTATAAGTATTGATGCAATCAAGTTTGTTCGAGTCCCGGATGTGATCACGGACATGACGAGGAGTCTCGAAATGGTCGAGACATAAAGATTGATATATTGGAAGCCTACATTTGGACATCGAAAGGTTCCGAGTGAAATCGGAATTTACTGTAGTACCGGAGGTTACCGAACCCCCTGGAACTACATGGGCCCATAGTGGGCCTTGGAGGAAAGGAGAAGGGCAGCCCTAGGTGGCGCGCTTCTTCCCCTAGTCCTATTAGGGACTAGGAAAGGTGGGCCGCCCCTCTCTCTCTTCCCCCTCCGGGAATCCTAATCCAACTAGGATTGGAGGGGGAGTCCTACTCCCGGAGGGAGTAGGACTCCTTGGTGCGCCTCCCCCCTTGGGCCGGCCACCTCCCCCTTGGCTCCTTTATATACGGGGGCAGGGGGCACCCCATGACACACAAGTTGATCTACGGATCTTTCCTTAGCCGTGAGAGGTGCACCCAACCACCAAATTCCACTTCTGTCATATCCTCATGAGCTTAGGCGAAGCCTCGCGCCGGAGAAGTCATATCGTCATGAGCTTAGGCGAAGCCCTGCGCCGGTGGAGCATCAACATCGCCACCACGCCGCCGTGTCGACGGAACTCATCCTCCGACACTTTGCTGGATCGGAGTCCGGGATCGCCATCGAGCTGAACGTGTGCGTAACTCGGAGGTGCCGTGACGCTCGGTGCTTGGATCGGTCGGGTCGTGAAGACGCATTTACTACATCAACCGCGTTGTTATAACGCCCGCTTTCGGGTTCACGAGGGTACGTGGACGGACACTCTTCCCTCTCGTTGCTATGCCATCACCATGGTCTTGCGTGATCGTAGGAAAATTTGTGAAATTACTACGCTCCCCAACAAAGGGCATCCGAGCCTGGTTTTATGCGTTGATGTCATATGCACGAGTAGAACACAAGTGAGTTGTGGGCGATACAAGTCATACCGCCTACCAGCATGTCATACTTTGGTTCAGCGGTATTGTGAGATGAAGCGGCCCGGACCGACATTACGCCAGACGCTTACGCGAGACTGGTTTCACCGCCCGAGCACTCGTTGCTTAAAGGTGACCGGGCGGTGTGTCTTCTCTCACTTTAGTTGAACTGAGTATGGCTACGCCCGGTCCTTGAGAAGGTTAAACGGAGTCTATTTGACAAACTATCGCTGTGGTTTTGATGCGTAGGTAAGAACGGTTCTTGCTCAGCCCGTAGCAGCCACGTAAAACTTGCAACAACAAAGTAGAGGACGCCTAACTTGTTTTTGCAGGGCATGTTGTGATGTGATGTGGACAAAACGTGATGCTATATTTTATTGTATGAGATGATCATGTTTTGTAACCGAAGTTATCGCAAGAATCGGCAGTGAGCCATATGGTTGTCGCTTTATTGTATGAAATGCAACGCCATGTAATTGCTTTACTTTATCACTAAGGAGTAGCGATAGTCGTAGAAGCAATAGTTGGCGAGACGACAACGATGCTACGATGGAGATCAAGGTGTCGCGCCGGTGACGATGGTGATCATGACGGTGCTTGGCGATGGAGATCACAAGCACAAGATGATGATGACCATATCATATCACTTATATTGATTGCATGTGATGTTTATCCTTTATGCATCTTATCTTGCTTTGATTGACGGTAGCATTATAAGATGATCTCTCACAAAAATTATCAAGAAGTGTTCTCCCTGAGTATGCACCGCTGCGAAAGTTCTTCGTCTTTGAGACACCACGTGATGATCGGGTGTGATAGGCTCTACGCTCAAATACAACGGGTGCAAAACAGTTGCACGCGGAATACTCAGGTTAAACTTGACGAGCCTAGCATATAACAGATATGGCCTCGGAACACGGAGACCGAAAGGTCGAGCGTGAATCATATAGTAGATATGATCAACATAGTGATGTTCACCATCGAAACTACTCCATCTCACGTGATGATCGGACATGGTTTAGTTGATATGGATCACGTGATCACTTAGATGACTAGAGAGATGTCTGTCTAAGTGGGAGTTTTTAATATGATTAATTGAACTTAAATTTATCATGAACTTAGTACCGATAGTATTTTGCTTGTCTATGTTTACTGTAGATAGATGGCTCGTCTTGTTGTTCCGTTGAATTTTAATGCGTTCCTTGAGAAAGCAAAGTTGAAAGATGATGGTAGCAATTACACGGACTGGGTCCGTAATTTGAGGATTATCCTCATTGCTGCACGTAAAAATTACGCCCTGGAAGCACCGCCGGGTGACAGTTCGCTGCAGATGCCGAGCCGAAGTTGTGAACGTCTGGCAAAGCAGAGTCGATGACTACTCTATAGTTCAGTGTGCCATGCTTTACGGCTTAGAACCGGGTCTTCAACGACATTTTGAACGTCATGGAGCATATGAGATGTTCCAGGAGTTGAAGTTAAAATTTCAAGCAAATGCCCGGATTGAGAGATATGAAGTCTCCAATAAGTTCTATAGCTGCAAGATGGAGGAGAATAGTTCACAAGCTGAGCACATACTCAAAATGTCTGGGTATAACAATCACTTAATTCAGCTGGGAGTTAATCTTCCGGATGATAGTGTCATTGACAGAATTCTCCAATCATCGCCACCAAGCTACAAGAGCTTCGTGATGAACTATAATATGCAAGGGATGACTAAGACAATTCCTCGAGCTCTTCGATGCTAAAAGCTGCGGAGGTAGAAATCAAGAAAGAGCATCAAGTGTTGATGATCAACAAGACCACTAGTTTCAAGAAAAAGGGCAAAGGGAAGAAGAAGGAAACTTCAAAAAGAACAGCAAGAAAGTTGCTGATCAAGAGAAGAAACCCAAGTCTGGACCTAAGCCCTAAATCGAGTGTTTTTACCGCAAGCAGACCGGACATCGGAAGCGGAACTGCCCCAAGTATTTGGCGGATAAAAGGATGGCAAGGTGAACAAAGGTATATGTGATATACATGTTATTGATGTGTACCTTACTAATACTCGCAGTAGTACTGGTATTTGATACTGGTTACATTGCTAATATTTGCAACTCAAACAGGAACTACGGATTAAGCGAAGATTGGCTAAGGACGAGGTGACGATGCGCGTTGGAAATGGTTCCAAAGTCGATGTGATCGCAGTCGGCACGCTACCTCTACATCTACCTTCGGGATTAGTTTTAGACCTAAATAATTGTTATTTGGTGCCGGCGTTGAGCATGAACATTATATCTGGATCTTGTTTAATGCGAGACGGTTATTCATTTAAATCAGAGAATAATGGTTGTTCTATTTATATGAGTAATATCTTTTATGGTCATGCACCCTTGAAGAATGGTCTATTCTTGTTGAATCTCGACAAAGAGTGATACACATATTCATAATGTTGAAGCCAAAAGATGCAGAGTTGATAATGATAGTGCAACTTATTTGTGGCACTGCCGTTTAGGTCATATCGGTGTAAAACGCATGAAGAAACTCCATACTGATGGGCTTCTGGAATCACTTGATTATGAATCACTTGGTACGTGCGAACCGTGCCTCATGGGCAAGATGACTAAAACGCCGCTCCCCGGAACTATGGAGCGAGCAACTGATTTATTGGAAATCATACATACTGATGTTTGTGGTCCAATGAATGTTGAGGCACGCGGCGGGTATCGTTATTTCTCACCTTCACAGATGATTTGAGCAGATATGGATATATCTACTTAATGAAACACAAATCTGAGACATTTGAAAAGTTCAAAGAATTTCAGAGTGAAGTGGAAAATCATCGTAACAAGAAAATAAAATTTCTACGATCTGATCGTGGAGGAGAATATTTGAGTTACGAGTTTGGTTTACATTTGAAACAATGTGGAATAGTTTCAACTCACGCCACCGGAACACCACAGAGAAATGGTGTGTCCGAACGTCAGAATCGTGACTTTACTAGATATGGTGCGATCTATGATGTCTATTTCGATTTACCGCTATCGCTTTGGGGTTATGCTTTAGAGACGGCCGCATTCACGTTAAATAGAACACCGTCAAAATCCGTTGAGACGACGCCTTATGAACTGTGGTTTGGTAAGAAACCAAAGTTGTCGTTTCTTAAAGTTTGGGGCTGCGATGCTTATGTAAAGAAACTTCAACCAGATAAGCTCGAACCCAAATCGGAAAATGTGTCTTCATAGGATACCCAAAGGAAACTGTTGGGTACACCTTCTATCACAGATCTGAAGGCAAGATTTTCGTTGCTAAATTCGGATCCTTTCTAGAGAAAGAGTTTCTCTCGAAAGAAGTGAGTGGGAGGAAAGTAGAACTTGATGAGATAATCAGATCTGCTCCCTTATTGGAAAGTAGTTCATCACAAGAAATGGTTCCTGTGACAACTACACCAATTAGTGAGGAAACCAATGATGATGATCATGAAACTTCAGATCAAGTTACTACTGAACCTCGTAGGTCAACCAGAGTAAAATCCGCACCAGAGTGGTACGGTAATCCTATTCTGGAAGTCATGTTACTTGACCATGGCGAACCTACAAACTATGAAGAAGCGATGGTGAGCCCAGATTCAGCAAAATGGCTGGAAGCCATGAAATCTGAGATGGGATCCATGTATGAGAACAAAGTATGGACTTTGGTTGACTTGCCCGATGATCGGCAAGCCATTGAAAATAAATGGATCTTTAAGAAGAAGACAGACGCTGATGGTAATATAACTGTCTACAAAGCTCGACTTGTTGCGAAAGGTTTTCGACAAGTTCAAGGGGTTGACTACGATGAGACTTTCTCACCCGTAGCGATGCTTAAGTCTGTCCGAATCATGTTAGCAATTGCCGCATTTTATGATTATGAAATTTGGCAAATGGATGTAAAACTGCATTCTTGAATGGATTCTAGAAGAAGAGTTGTATATGATGCAACCAGAAGGTTTTGTCGATCCAAAGGGTGCTAACAAAGTATGCAAGCTCCAACGATCAATTTATGGTCTGGTGCAAGCCTCTCGGAGTTGGAATAAACGCTTTGATAGTGTGATCAAAGCATATGGGTTTGTATGCACTTTGGGAGAAGCCTCAGATTTACAAGAAAGTGAGTGGGAGCTCAGTAGCATTTACGATATTATATGTGGACGACATATTATTGATTGGAAATGATATAGAATTTCTGGATAGCATAAAAGGATACTTGAATAAAAGTTTTTCAATGAAAGACCTCGGTGAAGCTGCTTACATATTGGGCATCAAGATCTATAGAGATAGATCAAGACGCTTAATTGGACTTTCACAAAGCACATACCTTGATAAAGTTTTGAAAAAGTTCAAAATGGATCGTGCAAAGAAAGGTTTTTTGCCCGTGTTGCAAGGTATAAGATTGAGTCGACTCAATGCCCGACCACGCAGAAGATAGAGAAAAAATGAAAGATGTTCCTATGCTTCAGCCATAGGCTCTATCATGTATGCAATGCTGTGTACCAGACTGACGTATGCTTAGCTGTAAGCTTGGCAGGAAGGTACCAAAGTAATCCAGGAATGGATCATCGACAGCGGTCAAGAACATCCTGAAATACACGAAAAGGACTAAGGATATGTTTCTCGATATGGAGGTTACAAAGAGCTAGTCGTAAATGGTTACGCCGATGTAAGCTTTGACACCGATCCGGACGATTCTAAATCGCAAACCGGATACGTGTTTTTATTAAACGGTGGAGCTGTCAGTTGGTGCAGTTCTAAACAAAGCGCCGTGGCGGGATCTACATGTGAAGCGGAGTACATAGCTGCTTCGGAAGCAAAGAAATGAAGGAGTCTGGATGAAAGAGTTCATTTCCGATCTAGGTGTCATACCTAGTGCATCGGGACCTATGAAGATCTTCTCGTGACAATACTGGTGCAATTGCCTTGGCAAAGGAATCCAGATTTCACAAGAGGACCAAGCATATCAAGAGACGCTTCAATTCCATTCGGGACCAAGTCCAAGTGGGAGAGATAGAGATTTGCAAAATACATACGGATCTGAATGTTGCAGACCCGTTGACTAAGCCTCTTCCACGAGCAAAACATGATCAGCACCAAGACTCCATGGGTGTTAGGATCATTACTTTGTAATCTAGATTATTGACTCTAGTGCAAGTGGGAGATCAAGGAAATATGCCCTAGAGGCAATAATAAAGTTATTATTTATTTCCTTATATCATGATAAATGTTTATTATTCATGCTAGAATTGTATTAACCGGAAACATAATGCATGTGTGAATATATAGACAAACAGTATGTCACTAGTATGCCTCTACTTGACTAGCTTGTTAATCAAAGATGGTTATGTTTCCTAAACCACAAACAAGGAGTTGTTATTTGATTAACAAGGTCACATCATTGGTTGAATGATCTGGTTGACATGACCCATTCCATTAGCTTAACACTTGATCGCTTAGTATGTTAATGCTTTCTTCATGACCCATACATGTTCCTCGTAACTATGAGATTATGCAACTCCGTTTACCGGAGGAACACTTTGGTGCTACCAAACGTCACAACGTAATCGGGTGATTATAAAGGAGTACTACAGGTGTCTCCAAAGGTACTTGCTGGGTTGGCGTATTTCGAGATTAGGTTTTGTCACTCCGATTGCTCGGAGAGGTATCTCTAGGCCTTCTCGGTAATACACATCACTTAAGCCTTGCAAGCATTACAACTAATGAGTTAGTTGTGAGATGATGTATTACGGAACGAGTAAAGAGACTTACCGATAACGAGATTGAACTAGGTATTGGATACCGACGATCGAATCTCGGGTAAGTAACATACCGATGACAAAGGGAACAACGTATGTCGTTATGCGGTTTGACCGATAAAGATCTTCGTAGAATATGTAGGAACCAATATGGGCATCCAGGTTCCGCTATTGGTTATTGACCGAGAATGGTTCTAGGTCATGTCTACATAGTTCTCGAACCCGTAGGGTCCGCACGCTTAACGCTTCGATGACAGTTCATTATGAGTTTATAAGTATTGATGCACCGAAGTTTGTTCGAGTCCCGGATGTGATCACGGACATGACGAGGAGTCTCGAAATGGTCGAGACATAAAGTTTGATATATTGTTAGCCTACATTTTGACATCGTAAAGGTTCCGAGTGAAATCTGGAATTTACCGGAGTACCGGTAGGTTACCGGAACCCCTGGAACTACATGGGCCCATAGTGGGCCTTGGAGGAAAGGAGAAGGGCAGCCCTAGGTGGCCGCCCCCCTTCCCTAGTCCTATTAGGACTAGGAAAGGTGGGCCCCCTCTCTCTCTTTCCCCTCCGGAATCCTAATCCAACTAGGATTGGAGGGAGTCCTACTCCGGAGGAGTAGGACTCCCTTGCGCGCCTCCTCCTTGGGCCGCCACCTCCCCTTGGCTCCTTTATATACGGGGCAGGGGGCACCCCATGACACACAAGTTGATCTACGGATCTTTCCTTAGCCGTGCAGCGGTGCCCCTTCCACCATATTCCACTTCGGTCATATCGTCATGAGCTTAGCGTAAGCCCTGCGCCGGAGAAGTCATATCGTCAGCGGAGCTTAGGCGAAGCCCTGCGTCGGTGGAGCATCAACATCGCCACCACGCCGTCAGGTTGACGGAACTCATCCTCGACACTTTGCTGGATCGGAGTCCGGGATCGTCATCGAGCTGAACGATGTGCGTAACTCGGAGGTGCCATACGTTCGGTGCTTGGATCGGTCGGGTCGTGAAGACGTACGACTACATCAACCGCGTTGTTATAACGCTTCCGCTTTCGGTCTACGAGGGTACGTGGATGGACACTCTTCCCTCTCGTTGCTATGCCATCACCATGGTCTTGCGTGATCGTAGGAAAATTTGTGAAATTACTACGTTCCCCAACAATGATCAACATAGTGATGTTCACCATTGAAACTACTCCATCTCACGTGATGATCGGACATGGTTTAGTTAATTTGGATCACGTACTCACTTAGATGACTAGAGAGATGTCTGTCTAAGTGGGAGTTTTTAATATGATTAATTAAAACTTAAATTTATCATGAACTTAGTACCTGATAGTATTTTGCTTGTCTATGTTTCATTGTAGATAGATGGCTCGTCTGTTGTTCCGTTGAATTTTAATGCGTTCCTTGAGAAAGCAAAGTTGAAAGATGATGGTAGCAATTACACGGACTGGGTCCGTAACTTGAGGATTATCCTCATTGCTGCACGTAAGAATTACGCCCTGGAAGCACCGCTGGGTGCCAGCCTGCTCCAGAGCAACGCCGAAGTTGTGAACGTCTGGCAGAGCAAAGCTGATGACTACTCGATAGTTCAGTGTGCCATGCTTTACGGCTTAGAACCGGGTCTTCAACGACGTTTTGAACGTCATGGAGCATATGAGATGTTCCAGGAGTTGAAGTTAATATTTCAAGCAAATGCCCGGATTGAGAGATATGAAGTCTCCAATAAGTTCTATAGCTGCAAAATGGAGGAGAATAGTTCACAAGGTGAACATATACTCAAAATGTCTCGGGTATAATAACCACTTGATTCAACTGGGGTTACTCTTCCGGATGATAGTGTCATTGACAGAATTCTCCAATCATCGCCACCAAGCTACAAGAGCTTCGTGATGAACTATAATATGCAAGGGATGACCAAAACAATTCCCGAGCTCTTCGCAATGCTAAAAGTCAGCGGAGGTAGAAATCAAGAAAGAGCATCAAGTGTTGATGGTCAACAAGACCACTAGTTTCAAGAAAAGGGCAAAGGAAAGAAGAAGGAACTTCAAAAGGAACAGCAAGAAAGTTGCTGCTCAAGAGAAGAAACCCAAGTCCGGGCCTAAGCCTGAAATCGAGTGTTTTACCTGCAAGCAAACCGACACTTTGAAGCGGAACTGCCCCAAGTATTTGGCGGATAAGAAGGATGGCAAGGTGATCAAAGGTATATGTGATATACATGTTATTGATGTGTACCTTACTAATACTCGCAGAGTACTGGGTATTTGATACTGGTTACATTGCTAATATTTGCAACTCAAACAGGAACTACGGATTGCGAAGATTGGCTAAGGACGAGGTGACGATCTTGGCGTGGGAAATGGTTCCAAAGTCGATGTGATCGCGGTCGGCACGCTACCTCTACATCTACCATCGGGATTAGTTTTAGACCTAAATAATTGTTATTTGGTGCGGCGTTGAGCATGAACATTATATCTGGATCTTGTTTGATGCGAGACGGTTATTCATTTAAGACAGAGAATAATGGTTGTTCTATTTATATGAATAATATCTTTTATGGTCATGCACCCTTGAAGAGTGGTCTATTTTTATTAAATCTCGATAGTAGTAATACACATATTCATAGTGTTGAAACCAAAAGATACAGAGTTGATAATGATAATGCAACTTATATGTGGCACTGCCGTTTGGGTCATATCGGTGTAAAACGCATGAAGAAACTCCATACTGATGGGCTTCTGGAATCACTTGATTATGAATCATTTGGTACTTGCGAACCATGCCTCATGGGCAAGATGACTAAAACGCCGTTCTCCGGAACTATGGAGCGAGCAACTGATTTGTTGGAAATCATACATACCGATGTTTGTGGTCCAATGAATGTTGAGGCACGCGGCAAGTGGTATCGTTATTTCTCACCTTCACAGATGATTTGAGCAGATATGGATATATCTACTTAATGAAACACAAATCTGAAACATTTGAAAAGTTCAAAGAATTTCAGAGTGAAGTGGAAAATCATCGTAACAAGAAAATAAAGTTTCTACGATCTGATCGTGGAGGAGAATATTTGAGTTACGAGTTTGGTTTACATTTGAAACAATGTGGAATAGTTTTCAAGAACTCACGCCACCCGAACACCACAGAGAAATGGTGTGTCCGAACGTCGAATCGTACTTTACTTGATATGGTGCGATCTATGATGTCTCTTACTGATTTACCGCTATCGTTTTGGGGATATGCTTTAGAGACGGCCGCATTCACGTTAAATAGGGCACCATCTAAATCCGCTGAGACGACACCGTATGAACTGTGGTTTGGCAAGAAACCAAAGTTGTCGTTTCTTAAAGTTTGGGGCTGCGATGCTTATGTAAAGAAACTTCAACCAGATAAGCTCGAACCCAAATCGGAGAAATGTGTCTTCATAGGATACCCAAAGGAGACTGTTGGGTACACCTTCTATCACAGATCTGAAGGCAAGATTTTCATTGCTAAATTCGGATCCTTTCTAGAGAAGGAGTTTCTCTCGAAAGAAGTGAGTGGGAGGAAAGTAGAACTTGATGAGATAATCAGATCTGCTCCCTTATTGGAAAGTAGTTCATCACAAGAAACGGTTCCTGTGACAACTACACCAATTGGTGAGGAAACTAATGATGTTGATCATGAAACTTCAGATCAAGTTGCTACTGAACTTCGTAGGTCAAGCAGAATAAAATACGCACCCGAGTGGTACGGTAATCCTATTCTGGAAGTCATGTTACTTGACCATGGCGAACCTACAAACTATGAAGAAGCGATGGTGAGCCCAGATTCCCCGAAATGGCTGGAAGCCATGAAATCTGAGATGGGATCCATGTATGAGAACAAAGTATGGACTTTGGTTGACTTGCCCAATGATCGGCAAGCCATTGAGAATAAATGGATCTTTAAGAAGAAGACTGACGCTGATGGTAATATAACTGTCTACAAAGCTCGACTTGTTGCAAAAGGTTTTCGACAAGTTCAAGGGGTTGACTATGATGAGACTTTCTCACCCGAAGCGATGCTTAAGTATGTCCGAATCATGTTAGCAATTGCCGCATTTTATGATTATGAAATTTGGCAAATGGATGTAAAACAGCATTCTTGAATGGATTTCTAGAAGAAGAGTTGTATATGATGCAACGAGAAGGTTTTGCTGATCCAAAAGGTGCTAACAAAGTGTGCAAGCTCCAGCGATCAATTTATGGTCCGGTGCAAGCCTCTCGGAGTTGGAATAAACGCTTTGATAGTGTGATCAAAGCATATGGTTTTATATGAGACTTTTGGAGAAGCCTGTATTTACAAGAAAGTGAGTGGGAGCTCTATAGCATTTCTGATATTATATGTGGACGACATATTATTGATTGGAAATGATATAGAATTTCTGGATAGCATAAAAGGATACTTGAATAAAAAAAATTCAATAAAAGACCTCGGTGAAGCTGCTTACATATTGGGCATCAAGATCTATAGAGATAGATCAAGACGCTTAATTGGACTTTCACAAAGCACATACCTTGATAAAGTTTTGAAGAAATTCAAAATGGATCAGGCAAAGAAAGGTTTTTACCAGACATAAGGTATAAGATTGAGTCGACTCAATGCCCGACCACAGCAGAAGATAGAGAGAAAATGAAAGATGTTCCTATGCTTCAGCCATAGGCTCTATCATGTATGCAATGCTGTGTACCAGACTGACGTATGCTTAGCTGTAAGCTTGGCAGGAAGGTACCAAAGTAATCCAGAGTGGATCATCGACAGCGATCAAGAACATCCTAAAATACCGAAAAGGACTAAGGATATGTTTCTCGTATATGGAGGTGACAAAGAGCTAGTCGTAAATGGTTACGTCGATGTAAGCTTTGACACTGATCCTGACGATTCTAAATCGCAAACCGGATACGTGTTTTTGTTAAACGGTGGAGCTGTCGGTTGGTGCAGTTCTAAACAAAGCGCCGTGGCGGGATCTACATGTGAAGCGGAGTACATAGCTGCTTCGGAAGCAGCAAATGAAGGAGTCTGGATGAAAGAGTTCATTTCCGATCTAGGTGTCATACCTAGTGCATCGGGACCAATGAAGATCTTCTATGACAATACTGGTGCAATTGCCTTGGCAAAGGAATCCAGATTTCACAAGAGGACCAAGCATATCAAAAGACGCTTCAACTCCATTCGGGACCAAGTCCAAGTGGGAGACATAGAGATTTGCAAAATACATACGGATCTGAATGTTGCAGACCCATTGACTAAGCCTCTTCCACGAGCAAAACATGATCAGCACCAAGACTCCATGGGTGTTAGAATCATTATCGTGTAACCTAGATTATTGACTCTAGTGCAAGTGGGAGATCAAGGAAATATGCCCTAGAGGCAATAATAAAGTTATTATTTATTTCCTTATATCATGATAAATGTTTATTATTCATGCTAGAATTGTATTAACCGGAAACATAATACATGTGTGAATACATAGACAAACAGATAGTCACTAGTAAGCCTCTACTAGACTAGCTCATTAATCAAAGATGGTTATGTTTCCTAACCATAGACATGTGTTGTCATTTGATTAATGGGATCACCTCATTAGAAGAATGATGTGATTGACATGACCCATTCCGTTAGCTTAGCACTCGATCGTTTAGTATATTGCTATTGCTTTCTTCATGACTTATACATGTTCCTATAACTATGAGATTATGCAACTCCCGTTTACCAGAGGAACACTTTGGGTACTACCAAACGTCACAACGAATCGGGTGATTATAAAGGAGTACTACAGGTGTCTCCAAAGGTACTTGTTGGGTTGGCGATTTCGAGATTAGGTTTTGTCACTCCGATTGTCGGAGAGGTATCTCTGGGCCTTCTCGGTAATACACATCACATAAGCCTTGCAAGCATTACAACTAATGAGTTAGTTGTGAGATGATGTATTACGGAACGAGTAAAGAGACTTACCAAGAACGAGATTGAACTAGGTATTGGATACCGACGATCGAATCTCGGGTAAGTAACATACCGATGACAAAGGGAACAACGTATGTTGTTATGCGGTCCGACCGATAAAGATCTTCGTAGAAAATGTAGGAACCAATATGGGCATCCAGGTCCCGCTATTGGTTATTGACCGGAGATGTGTCTCGGTCATGTCTACATTGTTCTCGAACCGTAGGATCCGCACGCTTAAGGTTTCGATGACGGTTATATTATGAGTTTGTGTATTTTGATGTACCAAGGAGTTCGGAATCCCGGATGTGATCACGGACATGACGAGGAGTCTCGAAATGATCGAGACATAAAGATTGATATATTGGACGGCTATATTCGGACACGGAAAGGTTCCGGAAGTTTCCGGAGAAAGACGGAGTCTTGGGAGGGTTACCGGAACCCCCCGGGGAAGTAATGGGCCTTATTGGGCGAAGAGGGGAGAGAGAGGGCTGCGCCAGGAGGTGGCGCCCCCCCCCCCATGGGGAGTCCGAATTGGACAAGGAGGGGGCGCGCCCCCTTTCCCTCTCCCTCTCCCTCTCTTTCCTTCCCCCTTCCTCCTTCCTAGTTGGACTAGGAAAGGGGAGTCCTACTCCCACTAGGAGGAGGACTTTCCCCTCCCTTGGCGCACCTCCTAGGGCCGGCCGGCCCTCCCCCTTGCTCCTTTATATACAGGGCAGGGGGCACCCTAGAACATACAAGTTGATCCTTGAGATCGTTCCTTAGCCGTGTGCGGTGCCCCTCCACCATATTCCACCTCGGTCATATCATAGCAGTGCTTAGGCGAAGCCTGCGTCGGTAGAACATCAAGATCGCCACCACGCCGTCGTCTTGTGGAACTCCCTCTCCCCGGAGCTTTGCTGGATCGGAGCCCGAGGAGCGCCATCGAGCTGAACGTGTGCCAAGAACTCGAGGCGCCGGAGTAACGGCGCTGGATCGGCTGGATCACGAGGAGAACGTCGACTACTTCCTCTACATTGTGATCGACTCGAGGCGCCGGAGTAACGTGGCGCTGGGATCGGCTGGATCGCGAGGAGAACGTCGACTACTTCCTCTACGTTGTGATCGCTTCCGCTTTGGTCTACGAGGGTACGTAGACAATACTCTCCCCTCTCGTTGCTATGCCATCACCATGGTCCTGTGTGTGCGTAGGAAAATTTTTGAAATTACTGCGTTCCCCAACAGCCCTAATGACTGCATCCTCTATCACGGTGCATACAAGGATCTGAACGCATGCCCGGTATGCGGTGCATTACGGTATATGATCAAACGATATGACCATGGTGATGTTGACGGCGAGCCTCCCAGGAAGAGGGTTCCTGCGAAGGTGATGTGGTATGCTCCTATAATACCACGGTTGAAACGTCTGTTCAGAAACGGAGAGCATGCCAAGTTGATGCGATGGCACAGTGAGGACCGTAAGAAAGACGGGAAGTTGAGAGGACTCACGACGGGTCGCAGTGGAGAAAAATCGAGAGAAAGTACTGGGATGAGTTTGCAAAGGACCCAAGGAACGTATGGTTTGCTTTAAGCGCGGATGGCATTAATCCTTTCGGGAGCAGAGCAGCAATCACAAAGACCTGGCCCGTGACTCTATGTATGTATAACCTTCCTCCTTGGATGTGCATGAAGCGGAAGTTCATTATGATGCTGGTTCTCATCCAAGGCCCTAAGCAACCCGACAACGACATTGATGTGTACCTAAGGCCATTAGTTGAAGAGCTTTTACAGCTGTGGAATGGAAACGGTGTACGTACGTGGGATGAGCACAAAAAGGAGGAATTTCACCTAAAGGCGTTGCTGTTCGTGACCATCAACGATTGACCCGCTCTCAAGAACTTTCGTGACAGACAAACAAGGGATACCAAGCATGCACGCACTGTTTACTTGACACCGATAGTATATACCTGGGAAGCTGTAGGAAGAATGTGTACCTGGGCCATCGTCGATTTCTTCCGACCAACCATCAATGTCGAAATAAAGGCAAGCATTTGAAAGGCGAGGAAGATCACCGGAAGAATCCCACCATGCGTACCGGTGATCACGTACTTGCTATGGTCAATGATTTACACGTAATCTTTGGAAAGGGTCCCAGCGGACTAGCTGTTCCGAATGACGCTGACAATCACGCACCCATGTGGAAGAAGAAATCTATATTTTGGGACCTACCCTACTGGAAAGACCTAGAGGTCCGCTCTTCGATCGAAGTGATGCACGTGACGAAGAACCTTTGCGTGAACCTGCTAGGCTTCTTGGGCGTGTATGGGAAGGCAAAAGATAAACCTGAGGCACGGGAGGACCTGCAACGCTTGCACGAAAAAGAGGGCATGCCTCCAAGTAGCATGAAGTTCTGCCAGCCACGCTCTTACGAAGAAGAGAAAGAAATCTTCTTTGAATGCTCGCTAAGTATGAAGGTCCCAACTGGCTTCTCATCGAATATAAAGGGAATAATAAATATGCCGTAGAAAAAGTTCCGAACCTAAAGTCTCATGATCGCCACATGATTATGACGCAATCGCTTCCGGTTGCATTGAGGGGCTTCTACCGAAAACGTCCGATTAGCCATTGTGAAGCTATGTGCATTCCTCAATGCAATATCTCAGAAGGTGATCGATCCAGAAATCGTACCAACGCTAAGGAGTGATGTGGCGCAATGTCTTGTCGGGCTGAGCTGGTGTTCCCACCATCCTTCTTCAATATCATGACGCACGTCCTAGTTCATCTAGTCGACGATATTGTCATTCTGGGGCCCGTATTTCTACACAATATGTACCCCTTTGAGAGGTTCGTGGGAGTCCTAAAGAAATATGTTCAGAATCGCTTAGGCCAGAAGGAAGCATCTCCATGGGCCATCAAACAGAGGATGTCATCGGTTTTTGTGTTGACTTCATTCCTGGCCTTAAGAAGATAGGTCTCCCTAAATCGCGGTATGAGGGGAGACTGACTGGAAGAGGCACGCTTGGAAGAGACTCAATAATATGCAGGGACGGATATTCTTGGTCTCAAGCACACTACACAGCTTCTCTGAACTCTCCTTGGTGACCCCTGATGTCGATGAACACAAGAACAGTCTGCGCCCAAACACCCGTAGAAAGGCGACGATCGGATTACATGTGAACACATCGGGACTTTCAGCAGTTGGTTGGAAACACGTCTCGGAGGTGACATGCACTGTTTGTGATGAGCTGTACTTGTTGTCCAGGGGACCATCTTCGACTGTTACGATTTGGAAAAGATACGAGATAAATGGGAATACATTTTACACGATTGACCAAGATCAAAAGAGCACCAACCAAAACAGCGGTGTCCGCTTTGATGCAGCCACCAGGAGGGGAAATGACACATATTATGGTTACATAGTGGACATATGGGAACTTGACTACGGACATGATTTTAAGGTCCCTTTGTTTAAGTGCAAATGGGTCAATCTGCAGGAGGCGGGGTACAGGTAGACCCACAAAGACGGAATGACAACAAGGATCTGAAAAATCTTGGGTACACCGACGAACCGCTCGTCCTAGCCAATGATGTGGCACAGGTTATCTATGTGAAGGACATGTCTACCAGATCGAGGAAAAGAAAAGATAAGGAAGCTTAATACATCATACGATGAGCCAAAGCGTCACATAGTTCTTTTCAGAAAAAGGGACATCCCGAGAGTGGAGAGCAAGACAGACATGTCTCAAGAGTATGAAAAGTTTCATGAAATTCCTCCCTTCAAAGTCAAGGCTGACCCAAGCATCCTGATAAACGACGTAGATTATCCATGGTTACGGCGCAATAAGCAAATGACACAAGCGAAGAAAAAATGAAGACTTTATCCCGCAACTATTATGATGATACCATGCCAACTTTGTAACAGACGAGCATGATACCATTGTCCGTTTTGTACATGCACATGCTATGCCAACCTTTTCAGAGTTCATTTGAAAACTATGAATTTCAAAGAATTTAAATTTTAACTATTCAAATTTGAAAACTAATGGCACAAACAGAAAGTCTAAAACTAATGGCACAAACAGAAAGTTTATAATTTTGCTGACCTAAAAGCAAAAAGAATTAAAAAATATAGTAAAAACCAAAAGAAAATAAATAATGCAGAAAACAAAATAAAAAACTGGAATAAAAATAAAAATAGCAACAATAAGTATTTTGTTGTAAGTAGAAACAAAATAAACTAAATAAAGCAACAAATAAAACAAAAAAAGTGTTTTCAAATTTGAAAACTAATGGCATGACAGAAAGTTTATAATTTTTCTAAAACTAAAAGCAAAAGGAATTAAAAAATAAAGCAAAAATCAAAAGAAAATAAATAATGCAGAAAACAAAAAAACTGGAAAAAAATAAAAAATAGCAACAATAAGTATTTTGTTGTAAGTAGAAACAAAATAAAATGAATAAAGCAACAAAGAAAACAAAAAAGTGTTTTCAAATTTGAAAACTAATGGCACTAACAGAAAGTTTATAATTTTTCTAAAACTAAAAGCAAAAAAGAATTAAAAATAAAGCAAAAAACAAAAGAAAATAAATAATGCAGAAAACAAAACAAAAAACTGGAAAAAAATAAATATAGCAACAATAAGTATTTTGTTGTAAATAGAAACAAAATAAACTAAATAAAGCAACAAATAAAACAAAAAAACAAAAAAAGTGCAACCTACTGGGCCCCACGGTCTGAATACGACTAGAAACCCTACCATGGGCCAGGATTAAGGCCCGCGGGAGGCCCAGTAGGCCCACAGGCACAGATTGCATGGTTAGGCCCGAAAGCCTGCTTTAGAGAGGAGCTCGAGAGGGAAGGCGCACCGCACCTTATAAACAGTGCGCCCCTCTCAACTAGCGAGGTGGGACTAAATATTTGGGTTCGAGGCAGCACAGTTTGGTCCCGGTTGGTGGAACCAACCGGGGCTAAAGGTGCATTAGTCCCGGTTGGTGCACGACCGGGACTAATGCCCCTTTAGTCCTGGTTGGTGCCACCAACCGACCAAAGGCCGCTTCCCGCCCTTTGGGCTGCTGAAAAGAGTTTTGGTCCCGGTTGGTGGCACCAAACCGACTAAAGAGCATTAGTCCCGGTTTGTGCCACGAACCGACCAATGCTCTTGCTATATATACAGCACTTAGCAGTTTTCGCCAAAATCCATTTGTTTCTTCTCGCCCGACGCTTCGCTCCTCGTCGCCGCCGCTGCCGAGCTCGCCCGACGCCGGGTTGTTCCACCTCGTCGCCGCCGCCGAGCCATCGCTTCAAACCGTCGTCGCGCTTCGCCGCCCTGCCGTCCCGACCCGTCTCCTGCCGCCCGCCCTGCCCTCACCCGTCGCCGTGCCGCCGCCTGCCTCGACCCTGCTGCCCGTCTGCGCCGCCTTTTCCCGACCCGTCGCGCGTTGCCAAGGCCGCCTTTCCCGACCCGTCGGCCAAGGCCGCCTTCCCCAACCCGTCGCCGTCGCCCACCACACGCCGCTTTGGTCCGCCGCCACGCCTTTCCTTTTATTTTTTTGTGCATTTTATGTATATGTTCTCTGTGTATATATGTATATGTTCTCTGTGTATATATGTTCATATATGCAAAAGTTAGATTTTAGAAAAAGTTTATATATGCAAAAGTTTATATATGCAAAAAGTTATACATATATGTAAGTATATATGTATGTATAGATGTATGTATAGATGTATGTATGTGAGAAAATAACGATATCCGCCACGAGCCTCAACATTCATTGGACCACATACATCTGTATGTATGATTTCCAACAAATCTGTTGCTCTCTCCATAGTTCCGGAGAACGGGGTTTTAGTCATCTTGCCCATGAGGCACGGTTCGCAAGTGCCAAGTGATTCATGCGCTTTATACCGATATGACCTAAACGGCAATGCCACAAATAAGTCGCACTATCATTATCAACTCTGCATCTTTTGGTTTCAACATTATGAATATGTGTATCACTACTATCGAGATTCATTAAAATAGACCACTCTTCAAGGGTGCATGACCATAAAAGATATTATTCATATAAATAGAACAACCTTTATTCTCTGATTTAAATGAATAACCGTCTCGCATCAAACAAGATCCAGATATAATGTTCATGCTTAACGCCGGCACCAAATAACAATTTTTTAGGTCTAAAACTAATCCCGAAGGTAGATGTAGAGGTAGTGTGCCGACCGCGATCACATCGACTTTGGAACCATTTCCCACGCCGCATCGTCACCTCGCCCTTTGCCGTTGTTCGCAATCTGTAGTCCCTGCTTCGAGTTGCAAATATTAGCAATGTAACCAGTATCAAATACCCAGTGCTATCTGCGAGCTCTAGTAAGGTACACATCAATAACATGTATATCACATATACCTTTGTTCACCTTGCCATCCTTCTTATCCGCCAAATACTTGGGGCAGTTCCGCTTCCAAAGGACCAGTCCGCTTGCAGAGAAGCACTCAGTTTCAGGTTTAGGTCCAGACTTGGGTTTCTTCCCTTGAGCAGCAACTTGTTTGCTGTTCTTCTTGAAGTTCCCCTTCTTCTTCCCTTTGCCTTTCTTCTTGAAACTAGTGGTCTTATTGACCATCAACACTTGATGCTCCTTCTGATTTCTACCTCCGCAGCTTTCAAAGATTATGTAAGAGCTCAGGCATAGTCTTTACTAACCCTTGCATATTATAGTTCATCACGAAGCCTTTGTAGCTTGGTGGCAGTGATTGAAGAATTCTGTCAATGACACAATCATCCGGAAGATCAACTCCCAGTTGAGTCAAGTGATTGTAATACCCAGACATTCTGAGTATGTGCTCACTGATGCACTCCATTCTCCTCCATCTTGCAGCTATAGAACTTATTGGAGACTTCATATCTCTCAATCCGGCATTCTGTTGAAATATCAACTTCAACTCTTGGAACATCTCATATGCTCCACGACTTTCAAAACATCGTTGAAGACCCGGTTCTAAGCTGTAAAGCATGGCACATCGAACTATAGAGTAGTCATCAGCTTTGCTCGCCAGCGTTCTAACGCCGCCAGTTGCATCAAGAAGAGTTCGGCACCTAGCGGTGCATCCAGGACGTAACTCTTCCGTGCAGCAATGAGGATAATCCTCAGGTTACGGACCCAGTCCGTGTAATTGCTACCATCATCTTTCAACTTTGCTTTCTCAAGGAACGCATTAAAATTCAACGGAACAACAAAGACGAGCCATCTATCTACAAACAGACATAGATAAGCAAGATACTATCAGGTACTAAGTTCATGATAAATTTAAGTTCAGTTAATCATATTACTTAAGAACTCCCACTTAGACAGACATCTCTCTAGTCATCTAAGTGATCACGTGATCCAAATCAACTAAACCATAAGTTTATCATCACGTGAGATGGAGTAGTTTTCAATGGTGAACATCTTATGTTGATCATATCTACTATATGATTCACGCCGACCTTCGGTCTCGTGTCCCGAGGCCATATCTGCATATGCTAGGCTCACAAGTATAACCTGAGTATTCTGCGTGTGCAAAACTGGCTTGCACCCGTTGTAGATGGATGTAGAGCTTATCACACCCGATCATCACGTGGTGTCTCAAGACGCATTTAACTTTGGCAACGGTGCATACTCAGGGAGAACACTACTTGATAATTTTTAGTGAGAGATCATCTTAAAATGCTACCGTCAAACAAAGCAAAATAAGATGCATAAAGGATAAACATCACATGCAATCAATATAAGTGATATGATATCGCCATCATCATCTTGTGCTTGTGATCTCCATCTCCAAGCATCGTCATGATCACCATCGCCACCGCGCGACACCTTGATCTCCATCGTAGCATCGTTGTCGCCACGCCATCTATTGCTTCTACGACTATCGCTACCGCTTAGTGATAAAGTAAAGCAATTACAGTATGCGTTGCAATTCATACAATAAAGCGACAACCATATGGCTCCCGCCATTGCCGATAACTCGGTTACAAAACATGATCATCTCATACAATAAAATATAGCATCACGCCTTGACCATATCACATCACAACATGCCCTGCAAAAACAAGTTAGACGTCCTCTACTTTGTTGTTGCAAGTTTTACGTGGCTGCTACGGGCTGAGCAAGAACCGTTCTTACCTACGCATCAAAACCACAACGATATTTCACAAATAGACTCCGCTTTAACCTTCTCAAGGACCGGGCGAGCCACACTCAGTTCAACTAAAGTGAGAGATACAGAAACCCGCCAGCCACCTGTAAGCACGAATCCTCGTAACGGTGAAACCAGTCTCCCGAACGCGAACGCGTAATGACGGACCCGGCCGCTTCATCTCACAATACCGCTGAACCAAAGTATGACATGCTGGTAGGTAGTATGACTTGTATCGCCCACAACTCACTTGTGTTCTACTCGTGCACATGACATCAACGCATAAAACCAGGCTCGGATGCCACTGTTGGGGAACGCAGTAATTTCAAAAATTTCCTACGCACACACAGGACCATGGTGATGGCATAGCAACGAGAGGGGAGAGTGTTGTCTACGTACCCTCATAGACCGTAAGCGGAAGCGATCACAACGTAGAGGAAGTAGTCAGACGCTCTCCTCGCGATCCTGCCGATCCCAGCGCCCGTTACTCGCACCTCCGAGTCGATGATGACGTAGAGGAAGTAGTCAGACGTTCTCCTCACGATCCAGCCGATCCTAGCGCCGTTACTCCGGCGCCTCCGAGTTCTTGGCACACGCTCAGCTCGATGACGCCCACGGGCTCCGATCCAGCAAAGCTCCGGGAGAGGGAGTTCCACAAGACGACGGCGTGCAGGACGACCTTGATGTTTCACCGACGCAGGCTTCGCCTAAGCACTGCTACGATATGACCGAGGTGGAATATGGTGGAGGGGGGCACCGCACACGGCTAAGGAACGATCTCAAGGATCAACTTGTGTGTTCTAGGGTGCCCCCCCTCCCCCGTATATAAAGGAGGGAGGGAGGAGGTGGCCGGCCCACGGGGGGGCGCACCATGGGAGGGGGAAACCTACTCCAAGTAGGTTTCCCTCTCTTTTCCTTATCTTACTTGGAGGGGGAAGGAAGGAGTACTAGTATTTAGGAAATAGTACTAGTAGTAGAAATAGGAAGAGGGGGAAGGAGAAAGGAAAGGGGGGGCCGGCCCCCCTCCCCAATTCGGATTGGGCTTGGGGGGGCGCGCCTCCCTTGTTCCTTCTCCTTCCTCCTACATGGGCCCAATAAGGCCCATATACCTCCCGGGGTTCCGTAACCTCCGGAGCTCCAAACTTCTCCGAACCTTTCCGTGTCCAAATATATCCGTCCAATATATTAATCTTTATGTCTCGACCATTTCGAGACTCCTCGTCATGTCCGTGATCATATCCGGACTCAACAACCTTCGGTACATCAAAATACACAAACTCATAATATAACCGCCATCGAAACCTTAAGTTGCATGGACCCTACGGTTCGAGAACACGTAGACATGACCGAGACACATCTCCGGGTCAATAACCAATAGCGGGACCTGGATGCCCATATTGGTTCCTACATATTCTACGAAGATCTTTATCGGTCAGACCGCAAGATAACAACATACGTTGTTCCCTTTGTCATCGGTATGTTACTTGCCCGAGATTCGATCGTCGGTATCCAATACCTAGTTCAATCTCGCTATCGCAAGTCTCTTTACTCGTTCCGTAATACATCATCTCATAACTAACTCATTAGTTGCAATGCTTGCAAGGCTTATGTGATGTGCATTACCGAGAAGGCCCAGAGATACCTCTCCGACAATCGGAGTGACAAAACCTAATCTCGAAATACGCCAACCCAACAAGTACCTTTGGAGACACCTGTAGTACTCCTTTATAATCACCCAATTACGTTGTGACGCTTGGTAGTACCCAAAGTGTTCCTCCGTAAACGGAGTTGCATAATCTCATAGTTATAGGAACATGTATAAGTCATGAAGAAAGCAATAGCAACATACTAAACGATCAAGTGCTAGGCTAACGGAATGGGTCATGTCAATCGATCATTCTCCTAATGATGTGATCCCGTTAATCAAATGACAACTCATGTCTATGGTTAGGAAACATAACCATCTTTGATTAACGAGCTAGTCAAGTAGAGGCATACTAGTGACACTGCTTGTCTATGTATTCACACATGTATTATGTTTCCGGTTAATACAATTCTAGCATGAATAATAAACATTTATCATGATATAAGGAAATAAATAATAACTTTATT
This sequence comes from Aegilops bicornis, assembly GCA_021605145.1. Taxonomy (NCBI): domain Eukaryota; kingdom Viridiplantae; phylum Streptophyta; class Magnoliopsida; order Poales; family Poaceae; genus Aegilops; species Aegilops bicornis. The sequence goes on along the minus strand of CM038670.1, from coordinate 858,652,435 downwards.
ATTGCCTCTAGGGCATATTTCCTTGGCCTCCCACTTGCACTAGAGTCAATAATCTAGTTCACTCAAGAATGATTCTAACACCCATGGAGTCTTGGTGCTGATCATGTTTTGCTCGTGGAAGAGGCTTAGTCAACGGGTCTGCAATGTTCAGATCCGTATGTACTTTGCAAATCTCTATGTCTCCCACTTGGACTTGGTCCCGAATGGAATTGAAGCGCCTCTTGATATGCTTGGTCCTCTTGTGAAATCTGGATTCCTTTGCCAAGGCAATTGCACCAAGATTGTCACAGAAGATCTTCATTGGTTCCGATGCACTAGGTATAACACCTAGATCGGAAATGAACTCTTTCATCCAGACTCCTTCATTTGCTGCTTCCAAGCAGCTATGTACTCCGCTTCACATGTAGATCCCGCCACGACGCTTTGTTTAGAACTGCACCAACCGACAGCTCCACCGCTTAACAAAAACACGATCCGGTTTATGCGATTTAGAATCGTCTGGATCAGTGTCAAAGCTTGCATCGACGTAACCATTTACGACTAGCTCTTTGTCACCTCCATATACGAGAAACATATCCTTAGTCCTTTTCGTATTTCAGGATGTTCTTGACCGTTGTCCAAAGGATCCACTCTGGATTACTTTGGTACCTTCCCCGCCAAGCTTACAGCCTAAGCATACGCCGTGTCTGGTACACAGCATTGCATACATGATAGAGCCTATGGATGAAGCATAGGAACATCTTTCATTTTCTCTCTATCTTCTGCCGTGGTCGGGCATTGAGTCTCACTCAACTTCACACCTTGTAATACAGGTAAAAAACCTTTCTTTGCCTCGATCCATTTTGAACTTCTTCAAAACTTTATCAAGGTATGTGCTTTGTGAAAGTCCAATTAAGCGCCTTGATCTATCTCTATAGATCTTGATGCCCAATATGTAAGTAGCTTCACCAAGGTCTTTCATCGAAAAACTCTTGTTCAAGTATCCCTTTATGCTATCCAGAATTCTATATCATTTCCGATCAATAATATGTCATCTACATATAATATCGTAAATGCCATGAGCTCCCACTCACTTTCTTGTAAATACAGGCTTCTCCATAAGTCTCAGATAAACCCAAATGCTTTGACCACACTATCAAAGCGCTTATTCCAACTCCGAGATGCTTGCACCAGTCCATAAATGGATCGCTGGAGCTTGCACACTTTGTTAGCTCCCTTTGGATCGATAAAACCTTCTCGTTGCATCATATACAACTCTTCTTCCGTAAATCCATTCAGTGAATGCGGTCTTTACATCCATTTGCCAAATTTCATAATCATAAAATGCGGCGATTGCTAACATGATTCGACAGACTTAAGCATCGCCACGGGTGAGAATGTCTCATCGTAGTCAACCCCTTGAACTTGTCGAAACCCTTTGCGACATAAGTCGAGCTTTGTAGACGCAATATTACCGCTGCCGGTCTTCTTCTTGAAGATCCACTTGTTTTCTATTGCTTGCCGAATTCGGGCAAGTCAACCAAAGGCCACACTTTGTTTTCATACATGGATCCCATCTCGGATTTCATGGCCTCAAGCCATTTTGCGGAATCTGGGCTCACCATCGCTTCTTCATAGTTCGTAGGTTCATCATGATCTAGTAGCATGACTTCCAGAACAGGATTGCCGTACCACTCGGGTGCGGATTTTATTCTGGTTGATCTACGAGGTTCTGTAGTAACTTGATCTGAAGTTTCATGATCAACATCATCAACTTCCTCACTATTTGGTGTAGACATCGCAGTAAACTGGTTTCGTGATAAACTACTTTCAAATAAGGGAGAAGGTACGATTACCTCATCAAGTTCCACTTTCCTCCCACTCACTTCTTTCGAGAGAAACTCCTTCTCTAGAAAGGATCCATTCTTAGCAACAAATGTCTTGCCTTCGGATCTGTGATAGAAGGTGTACCCAAGTGTCTCCTTTGGGTATCCTATGAAGACAAATTTCTCCGATTTAGGTTCGAGCTTATCAGGTTGAAGCTTTTTCACATAAGCATCGCATCCCCAAACTTTAAGAAACGACAACTTTGGTTTCCTGCTAAACCACAGTTCATAAGGTGTCGCCTCAACGGATTTTGACGGTGTTCTATTCAGCGTGAATGCGGCCGCCTCAAGAGCATAACCCCAAAACGATAGCGGTAAATCTGTAAGAGACATCATAGATCGCACCATATCTAGTAAAGTGCGACACGACGCTCGGACACACCATTGCGCTTGTGGTGTTCCGGTGGCGTGAGTTGCTAAACTATTCCACATTGTTTCAAATGCAGACCAAACTCAGAACTCAAATATTCGCCTCCACGATCAGATCGTAAAAACTTTATTTTCTTATTACGATGATTTTCAACTTCACTCTGAAATTCTTTGAACTTTTCAAATGTTTCAGACTTATGTTTCATTAAGAAGATATACCCATATCTCGCTTAAATCATCTGTGGAAGGTGAGAAAATAACGATATCCGCCACGAGCCTCAACATTCATTGGACCACATACATCTGTATGTATGATTTCCAACAAATCTGTTGCTCTCTCCATAGTACCGGAGAACGGGGTTTTAGTCATCTTGCCCATGAGGCACGGTTCGCAAGTGCCAAGTGATTCATGCGCTTTATACCGATATGACCTAAACGGCAATGCCACAAATAAGTCGCACTATCATTATCAACTCTGCATCTTTTGGTTTCAACATTATGAATATGTGTATCACTACTATCGAGATTCATTAAAAATAGACCACTCTTCAAGGGTGCATGACCATAAAAGATATTATTCATATAAATAGAACAACCTTTATTCTCCGATTTAAATGAATAACCGTCTCGCATCAAACAATATCCAGATATAATGTTCATGCTTAACGCTGGCACCAAATAACAATTATTTAGGTCTAAAACTAATCTCAAGGTAGATGTAGAGGTAGCGTGCCGACCGCGATCACATCGACTTTGGAACCATTTCCCACGCCAAGATCGTCACCTCGCCCTTTGCCGGTTGTTCGCTTAATCTGTAGTCCCCTGTTTCGAGTTGCAAATATTAGCAATGTAACCAAGTATCAAATACCCAGGTGCTATCATGAGCTCTAGTAAGGTACACATCAATAACATGTATATCACATATACCTTTGTTCACCTTGCCATCCTTCTTATCCGCCAAATACTTGGGGCAGTTCCGCTTCCAAGGACTACCGCTTGCAGAGAAGCACTCAGTTTCAGGTTTAGGTCCAGACTTGGGTTTCTTCCTTGAGCAGCAACTTGTTTGCTGTTCTTCTTGAAGTTCCCTTCTTCTTCCCTTTGCCTTTCTTCTTGAAACTAGTGGTCTTATTGACCATCAACACTTGATGCTCCTTCTTGATTTCTACCTCCGCAGCTTTCAAAGCATTGCGTAAGAGCTCGTGCATAGTCTTTACTAACCCTTGCATATTATAGTTCATCACGAAGCCTTTGTAGCTTGGTGGCGTTGATTGAAGAATTCTGTCAATGACACAATCATCCGGAAGATCAACTCCCAGTTGAGTCAAGTGATTGTAATACCTGCACATTACGAGTATGTGCTCACCGATGCACCCATTCTCCTCCATCTTGCAGCTATAGAACTTATTGGAGACTTCATATCTCTCAATCCGGGCATTCTGTTGAAATATCAACTTCAACTCTTGGAACATCTCATATGCTCCACGACTTTCAAAACATCGTTGAAGACCCGGTTCTAAGCTGTAAAGCATGGCACACTGAACTATAGAGTAGTCATCAGCTTTGCTCTGCCAGGCGTTCTTAACGTCGTCAGTTGCATCGGCGGGCACGGCACCTAGCGGTGCATCCGGGGCGTAACTCTTCAGGCAGCAATGAGGATAATCCTCAGTTACGGACCCAGTCCGTGTAATTGCTACCATCATCTTTCAACTTTGCTTTCTCAAGGAACGCATTAAAATTCAACGGAACAACAAAGACGAGCCATCTATCTACAAACAGACATAGATAAGCAATATACTATCAGGTACTAAGTTCATGATAAATTTAAGTTCAATTAATCATATTACTTAAGAACTCCCACTTAGATAGACATCTCCCTAGTCATCTAAGTGATCACGTGATCCAAATCAACTAAACCATAAGCGATCATCACGTGAGATGGAGTAGTTTTCAATGGTGAACATCTTATGTTGATCATATCTACTATATGATTCACGCTCGACCTTTCGGTCTCTGTGTCCCGAGGCCATATCTGCATATGCTAGGCTCGTCAAGTATAACCTGAGTATTCTGCGTGTGCAAAACTGGCTTGCACCCGTTGTAGATGGATGTAGAGCTTATCACACCCGATCATCACGTGGTGTCTCGCACGCATTTAACTTTGGCAACGGTGCATACTCAGGAGAACACTACTTGATAATTTTTAGTGAGAGATCATCTTAAAATGCTACCGTCAAACAAAGCAAAATAAGATGCATAAAGGATAAACATCACATGCAATCAATATAAGTGATATGATATCGCCATCATCATCTTGTGCTTGTGATTCCATCTCAAGCATCGTCATGATCACCATCGCCACCGCGCGACACCTTGATCTCCATCGTAGCATCGTTGTCGCCACGCCATCTATTGCTTCTACGACTATCGCTACCGCTTAGTGATAAAGTAAAGCAATTACGTATGCGTTGCAATTCATACAATAAAGCGACAACCATATGGCTCTCGCCAGTTGTCGATAACTCGGTTACAAAACATGATCATCTCATACAATAAAATATAGCATCACGCCTTGACCATATCACATCACAACATGCCCTGCAAAAACAAGTTAGACGTCCTCTACTTTGTTGTTGCAAGTTTTACGTGGCTGCTACGGGCTGAGCAAGAACCGTTCTTACCTACGCATCAAAACCACAACGACATTTCGCCAAATAGACTCCGCTTTTAACCTTCTCAAGGACCGGGCGAGCCACACTCGGTTCAACTAAAGTGAGAGACAGAGACACCCGCCAGCCACCTTTAAGCACGAATGCTCAGAACGGTGAAACCAGTCTCACGTAAGCGTGCACGCGTAATGTCGGTCCGGCCGCTTCATCTCACAATACCGCTGAACCAAAGTATGACATGCTGGTAGGTAGTATGACTTGTATCGCCCACAACTCACTTGTGTTCTACTCGTGCATATGACATCAACGCATAAAACCAGGCTCGGATGCCACTGTTGGGGAACGCAGTAATTTCAAAAAATTCCTACGCACACACAGGACCATGGTGATGGCATAGCAACGAGAGGGGAGAGTGTTGTCTATGTACCCTCGTAGACCGTAAGCGGAAGCGATCACAACGTAGAGGAAGTAGTCGACGCGTTCTCCTCGCGATCCTGCCGATCCCAGCGCCAAGCATTCGCACCTCCGAGTCGATGATGACGTAGAGGAAGTAGTCAGACGCTCTCCTCACGATCCAGCCGATCCTAGCGCGTTACTCGGCGCCTCCGAGTTCTTGGCACACGCTCAGCTCGATGACGCCCAGGGGCTCCGATCCAGCAAAGCTCCGGGGAGAGGGAGTTCCGTCAGCACGACGGCGTGGTGACGACCTTGATGTTTCACCGACGCAGGGCTTCGCCTAAGCACTGCTACGATATGACCGAGGTGGAATATGGTGGAGGGGGGCACCGCACACGGCTAAGGAACGATCTCAAGGATCAACTTGTGTGTCATAGGGTGCCCCCCCTCCCCTGTATATAAAGGAGGGAGGGAGGAGGTGGCCGGCCCAAGGGGGAGGCGCACCAAGGAGGGGAAACCTACTCCAAGTAGGTTTCCCTCTCTTTCCTTATCTTACTTGGAGGGGAAGGAAGGAGTACTAGTATTTAGGAAATAGTACTAGTAGTAGAAATAGGAAGGGGAAGGAGAAAGGAAGGGGGCGGCCCCCTCCCCACCCGGATTGGGCTTGGGGCGCCCCCTCCCTTGTTCCTTCTCCCTTCCTCCTACATGGGCCCAATAAGGCCCATATACCTCCGGGGGTTCGGTAACCTCCCGAGCTCCAAACTTCTCCGGAACCTTTCCGGTGTCCAAATATATCCGTCCAATATATTAATCTTTATGTCTCGACCATTTCGAGACTCCTCGTCATGTCCGTGATCATATCCGGGACTCGAACAACCTTCGTACATCAAAATACACAAACTCATAATATAACCGCCATCGAAACCTTAAGCGTGCGGACCCTACGGTTCGAGAACAATGTAGACATGACCGAGACACATCTCCGGTCAATAACCAATAGCGGGACCTGGATGCCCATATTGGTTCCTACATATTCTACGAAGATCTTTATCGGTCGGACCGCATAACAACATACGTTGTTCCCTTTGTCATCGGTATGTTACTTGCCCGAGATTCGATCGTCGGTATCCAATACCTAGTTCAATCTCGTTACCGGCAAGTCTCTTTACTCGTTCCGTAATACATCATCTCATAACTAACTCATTAGTTGCAATGCTTGCAAGGCTTATGTGATGTGCATTACCGAGAAGGCCCAGAGATACCTCTCCGACAATCGGAGTGACAAAACCTAATCTCGAAATACGCCAACCCAACAAGTACCTTTGGAGACACCTGTAGTACTCCTTTATAATCACCCGATTACGTTGCCAGGACGCTTGGTAGTACCCAAAGTGTTCCTCCGTAAACGGGAGTTGCATAATCTCATAGTTATAGGAACATGTATAAGTCATGAAGAAAGCAATAGCAACATACTAAACGATCAAGTGCTAGGCTAACGGAATGGGTCATGTCAATCAGATCATTCTCCTAATGATGTGATCCCGTTAATCAAATGACAACTCATGTCTATGGTTAGGAAACATAACCATCTTTGATTAACGAGCTAGTCAAGTAGAGGCATACTAGTGACACTCTGTTTGTCTATGTATTCACACATGTATTATGTTTCCGGTTAATACAATTCTAGCATGAATAATAAACATTTATCATGATATAAGGAAATAAATAATAACTTTATTATTGCCTCTAGGGCATATTTCCTTCAGTCTAGGGGTCGAGGGTTCCAGGGTCGTCGAGGGTTCGAGGGGTCGAGGATCGCCGAGGGGTCGAGAGGTTTCCTAGTGTCAAAGTATTGAAGAAATCCATTACTTCATCATTAGCCGGAAGTAACCATGGCATGATGGTACGAGGTCCTCCAAAGTTATTCTGGAACGGAGTCCCGGATAGGATAATTTTCCTTTTTGTACGAATTTCACCAAAGGCCTTCCAAATAACGATATTCGGAAGGTTCTTGCTGAACTTTGTACCAAAAAGCGAATTATCCTATCTAGGACTCCGTTCCAAAATAACTTTGGAGATCTTCGTACCATCATGCACATGTTACTTTCGCCTAATGATGAAGACATGGTTTTGTTGAATCCTTTGACACTAGGCAACCTCCCGACCCCTCGGCGATCCTCGACCTCGACCTCGACCGGGCGATCCACGACCCTCTACCCTCATCAAGGGCGTCGATGCCCACGTCACTTGTGGGACATAGATGTAGTGTTCAACGCCGACCCCCTCCAGATAGCTTCAACACGTGGGGGGGGTCAATATTACCCCCTCCTTGAAGCATTCTCGAGGCCACCCCCTAACCCTTGAAGCGTTGTCGAGGCCACCGGAAACCCTAGAGAAGCAGCGTCGAGGCCACTAATTAATATGATTCCTTATTGTGATTAGCTAGCTAGTTCTACATTTGCCACTAATATATCCATATCTGTCATGTTTGAATAATAATTGCCATGTTGTAAATATTTGTAGAAACTATGGACACCCTGCCCCGAGACGAAGCACAAGAAGCGTTGTTGAGGGACATAATCGCAGAAGGAAGTGATGCCCTCAGCTCGTTGATGTATCTCAACGACACCGATGGTCTGGAAGGAGAGGGTGAAGAAGCAGCTGGCTATGATTATGATGGCTCCGATGACCCAATGCTGGTGGAAGAAGGAGAGGGTGAAGAACTAGACCGTGAGGACTGCTCCGGTGATCACCGAACCGAGTCCGGCCAAGTATATATATTAGTTAAGCCTGTGCTGACTAGCTAATTGATGCATTCATTGTTTTGGTATGTACACATATTAATTAACTCTCGTCTTTCTTCCTTTTTCTAGCCCTCCGGATGGAGCACAACTTCGGTAAAGAGACGAGGCCCAAGAAAAAGTTGAGCTCGGATGAAAGGTTTGAGATCATAGAAATCGCTGACGGCCAACCGATTGAACCCATCCGGACAAAGAAGGCATGTGTTGGTCAGTGCGGGGTTATGGTTAGGGACAAGATCCCGATCAGCATCCAGCAATGGTATAAGCCTAAGAACGAAGACCCTGAGGTGTCTTATGTCAATGATCTGTAGAAAAATGATCTTTGGACTGAGCTAAAGTCAAATTTCACCCTACCGCCAGAGGATGATCCGGAGAAGCCAGTTATAGAGCCATTAATCAAGTCTTTTGCTCTTAAGAAGATGGCAGACCTATTCAAGAATTGGAAGAAAGACCTGAATAAGTTTGTCGATAAAAAAGAGACACCAGAATTCAAGGGCAAATATGAGAAGATCGAGATGACCTGCCCGCATTTGTGGCCCACAGTGACATCGGAAAAGAGTAAAAAGATGTCGGCGACAAACAAGCAAAATGCTGCGAAGAAGAAGCTTCACCATCGCACGTGGTCCGGTGGCTACCTCATAGCCCGGCCTAAGTGGGCCAAGGCTGAGAATGATCTGCTTGATAAAGGGATCGAACCAGAGACAATGAACTGGCCAGACCGTTGCCGGACTTGGTTCTTCGGGGCTGGCGGAACCTTGGACCCTGTATCAGGGAAGTGCATTTGGACGGACGATCAATTGGACATACCAGTCAAGAGGCTAAAGCAATATATCGAAGCAGCGCAACAAGGGAAGTTCGTTCCAAACAGGGAGAAGTACGAGCTCACAATGGCCCTCGGGAATCCTGAGCACCCTGAACGGACACGAGGCACGCCAGGCTCCGTTTCGTGGAAGGCTGGATTTCGAGCAGGGGTTACAAAACCCATGAGAGGAGGAAGAAACCGAGCAGAGCCAAATGCAGCGCTGCACGAAAAGGGTAATGGGGCTAGAGGAACGAGAAGAAGAACGGATCAAACGACACGCCAAGCTTCCCCGGTTACCCCGCCATCTCGGCGGAGAACCAGCGTGGCTTCCACCGAGCTGCTTCAGCCGGAGCATGCCTTTGACGGCTCGCCAGCTATCCCGTGGATGCTATCACGGAGTCTCAAAATTGCCACCTTATGGCGCAATGGAGCAATTTGAAGGTCAAGGCGGCTGTTGGCTCTGTTTATCCTACTAAACCCGACTCAACTTTTCACTGTCGGCCGATTCCAGAAGGATATGCTAAGGTGATGGTGGATGAAATAACGGAGGGATTTGAGGAGCTCCGGCTTGACCACCCTACCGGTGAAGGGGAGTATCGGCTGGGTTCTGCTCTGAAGACTCCATGCCTATGGCGGAAGGATCTCATCAACCTTCCGAACTGGACGCCTCTGCCTCCTCCTCCTCCTCCGGCGAGTCAGGGCACTCCGCCTCCTCCACCGCCTCCTCCTTCGGCGAGTGACGATCAGGGCACTCGGCCGGCTCCTTCTCCGGCGCGTGGCGGCACTCCACCTCCTTCTCCGCCTGCACCGGCGCGCCCGAGCAACCAGCCTCCTCCTTCTCCGCCTCGTCAGCAAGGGCGGAAGAGACCACCCGCCGCTCCGGCTGCTCCGGTGCGTCGTAGTCCTTCTCCTCCGCCTCGTAAGCAAGGAAAGAATGCATCCGCTCCGTCTGCTCTGTCGGTGTCTAGCAGTACAGCCAAAGGCGGGAGGAGATACAGATTCGGTCCTTCTCTGAAGAATCCAGAGAAGTTACCGTACGAGAGGACCGAGGAGGAAAACATGAAGATCGCGCAGACCGAAGTGCATGACTGGTTTGAAGGGTTGAAACCAAAGAGACATCCACCTCCGGAGGAGAAGGTAGATCCGGTGAAAGCGAAGCGCACTCTGGCTGCCCTGACAAAACCACCCAAGTCTCCGCCGAAAGGCAACTATGAGCGCATTATTGGAAAGGTATTTGCCGAAGCGAAGAGGTCGGGAACTACTAAAATTGATCAAAGAATGAAAGAACGACGAGCTGGGAAACAAATTGCCCAGCTCGGCGAACAAGCGAAGCAATCGTGCCCCCCGCTCAAGGTGCCTGCTAGCGACATCGTCGATCCGAGGATGGTGCCCGATTATGGCAATCCTGAAGATTACCTGCCCGACGATGTACATTATGATTTCTTGGAGGTGCAGATACAAAGATACGAGTAATGGAAGCCTCTCACAAAGATGAAATCTCTCTATCAACGATGATGCTAAGATTGCATGATTGGTACATGAAAACCTACAGAGAGTCCGAGGGAGGAGTACTTTGTATGTGAGAGTTAAAAGGAGCATGACCTCATTGGAATTGAACATTGCCTATTCCATTTGAGGAGTTCTATCAGTTTTTCGATCAATTGGCCCTCGATAAAGCAACGGTCACCTGCTATTGTCCGTAAGTAGTACTACTTCTGTCATTAAGTCTCTATATAACTCAGCTCTTTCATTGCATGTATTTATAATTATCCTCACTGTATTATGCAGATTGAAGATCGCCGAATTGAAGAAAAGACAAGTGGGTTCCATTGTGTTCATTAACACATATCTCATAGATGCAACTGAGGTTGAATTTCATGCCGAAAATACCGAGGCCAACTTGCTACAATCGTTGGTAATAAATGAACACAAGGATAAAATACTCTTTCCTTACAACTTCAAGTGAGTGTTACTGTCTTGTGGCATATTTGGTTTCCCTTATTAGTCCAGATTATAGTAATGTAATATTGATGAGTTATGCATGCGCAAGCGCAGTACCACTATATTCTCCTAGATATTAAGCTTGAGCAGGAGTAGTAACTGTCTTAGACTCGAGACTTAAAAGATCCCAAGGAGTATGCGGACATGACTGAAATGCTCGAGAAGTAAGTTAAATCAATCATTATCCACCATATCAGCAACTTTGTTCATTTCTGATATCAAGTAATTGTTTTCTTTGTATGGCAGGGTTTGGAGAAAATTCACCAAAAAAGCTCCGGGACTGCCGAAGAAGCTGCAATTTAGACACCCGAAAGTAAGTACTATAGTATCATATTCCACGCATCTCCTAGTGATTCAAGCGCTAGTTTCATCAATACCATTTAACATGCTTGCTAATTATCAGTTTGATTGACCTCTATTTCTTGTAAAGTGGTTGTGGCAGGAACAAGGGAATGGTTTACGTGGATACTACATTTGCGAGTCCATCCGCCACACGACCTGTGAGCGGGCTACTCGACAAACAATATGAAGTGCGTAAATAACAATATTCACAATTTTATTTTATTACCATCATTTGTGTTGAGTTTCATTCATTCATATATGTATGTATTGACCCCCTTCTTAAAATTAGATGTTTCGGATGCGCGATGAACTACTAGCACCAGATCGCCTGCGAGCAATTCAAGAGGAATTGGCGGCATTCTTTCTTGACCACGTGATCGCTGAAGACGGAGAATACTATGTGGACCACGCGTCCGTATGTTAGGAGATTATTTTTGTAAAAGATAATTATTATATATATGTAGTCGGTAGTGTCGGATAGATATACGAGAACTTGTTGTTCGACCAATCTCTCGGAGAAGGAGAGGTGGTCGATATCACTTCACTCTGTATGCATATATGTTCATGACGATCTTCTGTTTCCTTCGTTTGCTTACTAGCTAGCTAGCGTGTCTAGCTAGTCCTTTTTATACGTATGTATAGTACGTAGCATCGACCAAGCACGGACAAAAGAGAGGACACTTCTCTCTATTAATTAGCTAGCTAACACAATATATGAAACACCTAAATTAACCCCTAAACCCCCAACCCCCTCAAAAAACAAAAACTCCAGCCACGTAAATGTTGATGCGTGGATGTTTATTGGTCCCGGTTGGTGCCACCAACCGACCAAAGGCCCTCCTCCTCGGCTCAGCCAAGACAAAGCCACGTGGAGGCCCATCATCCAGTCGGATTGAACCGGGACTAAAGGGCCAGGGTATTAGTACCGACCCTTTAGTCCCGGTTCATGAACCGGGACTAAAGGCCCTCACCAACCGGGTCAATAGGTCCCTTTTCTACTAGTGTTAGTTCATTAAGCTTGTTTATCACTAGGGACATGAGATAAGTATCAATATTGTTGTAGATTGTTATCATTTATAGACTGTACCAAGTGTTTATTTGGTAAATTGTTAATTTTTGTGATTTTTAAAGAAATTATGTGGCCGAAAATATATTTTCTAGACTAATTTCATACATAATATATATTTTTTGTTATTCATGTCTATAACAAGCTTAACAAGTTAATGGAGCTAGCTCGCGAGTTACACGAGTCAAGCGAGTTTGAAAATCAGAACTTGTTATGTTAACGAGCTAACTCGTTATCTTAACGAGCTCTAACGAAGTAACGAGTCAAGTTGAGCTAGGTCGACTCCACTTGAACTCCATCCCTGGACTACATGATACCCTGCGTGTTGCGGTGGGATCCGGTTGCACTATACTTTCATGATATTTGATTGCTTTGAACATGAATGTGTTTGGATGAATAATACATGAACTAAAAGTAAAAGCACATGCGATTTATTATAAAGTGGGTCTTTTCACATGAATATTTGCACGTTGAGGTGTGTTTGTTATATGCATGTTTACATGATGAGATGGCACGGGTAGTCCATTACAAAATGGTTTTCACACTCATCGTCCATGTCTATCAACTATGTATCTGAATCAATTGGTTGTTAGTGTTTTTCGGATTTGCATGACAGTCTGTCTATATTGTGTGGTTGTGCTAAAAGGATGAATAGTTTAATCGTGAAGGAATGTTGATTGAGTTGCTCAAGAAAGAGAAAGAAAACGTTTCCAAAAGGTTAAAGCATAGATTGTTTGTTATAGTAATGGATAAGTTTAGGTCCATAAGTTTGTCCTTCCGCGTTATCACCCCGTGACACAACTCTTTTGTTAAGACAACTGTTGCTCCCTACTCCATCCCATCTGGTGAGCTCATCGCCCCCCCCTCCTCTCCCGGCTAACTGCACCGTTGTACCCGCTTGCTATCACCTCGCATCCGCCTCTTCTACTAAATGTGGTCGACTGTGCTCTCACCACCTTCTTGTTCTTCCTCGCTCCCATTTACCCTTCCCAAACCGAACATTCTAAACCATGCTCGGCATTGCCCTCTTTCAAGCCTACATCGTCAAAGACAACTGCTCCCATGTAGTAAACATTTATCTTCACTTGTTTGGATCTCCTTCGACCCTCCCTACACAACCTGTAGTCTCCGTTGACCCTTCCAACACTTTTCTTTCGCCCTACCTATACAATGTAGGTACTCGGTGGACCCCACTCATCGTTTCCTACATATATCCCCAATAAACCCTTGCATACTGCCTCTATCTTGACTTGGCAACACACACATGCAGGGATGACGACACATGTATTTGAACACGCAATTAGAAGCTAGCAAGAGCCCACTCCCTCAACACCACTCGCTGAAAAACGACATACATTTAAAGGAAAGCACCAAATGACGACATAGGTATGCTTAGAGGGGAATCTATCGCCTATCGACGTTGCTTTCAGACGCTAACACGGACCGGACCAAAACTATAGTCCTGACGACACTCTTGTACCTCCAACATGCTCTCTTCTCATTGGAGGACGAGAATGGCTAGGGTTACAGTTCAATCAAGTCAACTTTTTAGAGCGATTCACCGAGACTTCCAACTTTCGAAGGAAGAGTAGCAAGCGATGACGCAAGCCCATGTTTCGAGCACAACTACGTGCAAATGCAATGGTTTCGACATGTGGGTCGATACCCGAGGGGAACTAAGTCGGAGGAATGGGGCGAGCTCAAGGGAAAGGGTTGCTACTTATTTTTGAACACGCAATTAGACGCTAGCAAGAGCCCACTCCCTCACCATCACTCACCGGGAAATGACGTATATTTAAAGGAAAGTGCCAAAATGACGGCAAGAGTATGCTGGAGGGGGACCTATCGCTTATCGACGGCGCTTTCAAACGCTCACGCGGGTCGGGCCAAAACTATAGTCTCGACGACACACTTGCACCTCCCGCATGTTCTCTTCTCATGGGAGGACGACAACGGCGAGGGTTACGGTTCAATCAAGTCAACTATCGAGTGATTGACCAAGACCTCCAGCTTTCGAAGGAAGAGCAGCAAGCGGTGACGCTAGCCCATGTTTCGAGAAAATCTGCGCTCAAATGCAATGCTTCAACGGTTGCGACATGTGAGTCGATAGCCGGAGGAGGGTAAGTCGGAGGGAGGGGGACGAGCTCTAGGGTTGCAATAGGGTTGGTACATGGTAGCACGCTCACACCATCGCACCAGTGCAAGGAAGCAAAAGAGACCCCCAAGTACTTCCATTTTTGTTTCTTGACGTCCATGGCGCACTTCTCTCCCCCGAGACGACTTGATTGAAGAGAAGAAAAGGAAAAAAGAGAAGCGTGAAGGAGCAAAAAGGCGTCCGCCCGCAGAAGAGAGAGGTGTTTCCGATACGCGTCTTGCGCGTCGGGCCCACGCCGCGACCTCGCGTCCCCGTCATCATCTTCCCGGAGACGCGTTGTTGCTGGGGACAAAAGCCACCCGCCATCTCCGGCCCTGCCTGCCGCCTCGCGTCCACGTCGCCGCCCGTCCCCACCTTGCCTTGCCCTGTTTCACACCTCAACCGGGCCGCCCCCCATTAAATCCCCCCTCCCCCGCCCGCCACCTCCCTCCCTCTCTCTCCCCTCGTCGCACGCCCACCCAACGCCGACGCGAGCTCTCCTCTCCTCAGCCCAGCACAGCCCACACACCACCACCAGCGAGCCAGCGCAGATGTTTCTCACCGACAAGTACCACGCCCTGCTCCCCCTCCACTCCGCCCCCGCCACCCGGGGCCCCCGCAAGGCGGCGGCGACGGTGCCGGCCGTGACCTCCAGGTTCGACGCCGCCCTCGCCGCGCGCCTCGCGGGCCTGCTGCCGCTGCCCGCCTCCCCGCTCGCGGCGCTCGCCCGCCTGGCCGGCCTCCTCGTGCCCACCCTTGCGGACGTCGTGCCCGCGCTCGCCGCTGGGCCCGGGGACGGGAAGGACACCGTCGCCGTCGCCGTGCTCCTGGACGCCTGCAACGCCATCGCCGCCCGCGTCGACCGCCTCCGCCGCCGCCGCCTGCTCTCCCGCCTCGCGCTCCACCTCGTCTCGTCGTCGCCCCTGAGCCCGTCGTCCCTCCGCCGCGCGCGCGCTGCGCTCGCCGACCGCGACGGCCGCGGTGCGGGGGCCCCTGCCCTGCCGGCGCTCCCTTCCATCCCGTTCGTCGACCCGCCCCGTGGCGGCCGCGGGCACCAGCTCACCGCCGCCGCGCGCGTCGTCCTCGCCGTCAACGCCGTGTCCTCCCTCGCCGCGACAGCCGCGGCCACCGTCCTCGGCGGCGGGACCCTCAACGCCACCTTCCCGCAGGTCACCGGCGACCTCCCGTGGGCGGAATCCTTCAACGCGGTCTCCAGCCAGCTCTCCGCCCTCGCCAAATCCGCCACCAGCAACGAGATCGACGCCGCGGACGAGGCCGTGGGCAAGCTCGCGGCTGTCCTCGGCGGCGTCAGCGAGGGCGCCGCCCCGGACGAGGCGGCGCTGCGCGCGGCGACGCAGGAGGTGGAGAAGCGGACGGAGGAGCTGGCGGCGCGGCTGGAGCGGGTGTCGGACGCCGTCAACGGCGTGTTCCGCGCGGCGCTGCGGCTCCGCAACGCCGAGCTGGGCAGCTTCATGGCGGCGGGGCCCGCCGGCAAGGCGCCGCGCAGTAAAAAGTAGCCGCTCGCCGTCCACCGCCGTTACTATACTAGTACTAGTAGCAGTAAGTACAGTGCGCGAGTCGTGTCCAGGTGTATACAGAGCGATACAGACAGAGTCAGGTGCAGTACAGTACAGGACTACATACATACAGTCGGGGTACTGCTGCGTGTGTGCGTCGTCAAGTCAAGGATGGAGGCCACATGTGAGGATACTTTGCATTTTGCACCCTTTTGGAAATGTGGAATCCGGTAAAAGTAGTAAATGAAGTGAAAACCGTCGGAAAATTGCTGCAAAATGTTGGTCTCGTGTCTCTCTCTGTGATTTCTGATGCTTGCGTGATGTGATGAGCTCGTGCTTGACAGTCTCCCGCGTCGCCCGTCGAGTCCTACGCGGCGCTTGGCCATGCCGTTCTAGACTCGCGACGTGCGGACCATGCCGCCACGCCAGCCCGGCCGGCGCCAGCGATTGACCGGCGAGATTGACCGACGGCACTCTCTGCAAGTTGCACCCGCTTGCCGGCGGCGCGCGGACGCACGCAAGCGAACCGCCCGTTGAAATGTCAGCGGCGCACGCACGGGGCCATGGGCCATGGCACGATGTCACGATGACGGAGATGGCGCGGTTGCCGGAGCCGGCAAGGCGAGGTGTGCCGGCGACGCCCACTCTTAACTCTCCCAACAACAACCGGCCCGGTCAAGTACCGATGCCGATGCCATGTCCCCCGCCCCGCACCTGCGCTCGCCGCCGCCGTGACGCCACCGAGCACTGCCCGGGGCGCACGGTTTTGCTGCCGTCGCGGCAAAGCGTATGCAGCCGGGCAGGCAGGCTGGCCGCCCATCCGACACTGTCGATGGACGGAGGCAGCGATCGGAGCGGCGCTTGCCCGCACACTTGCGCTTGCTACTCCCGGTGGGGACGCCATGCCTACCCCTCGCTAGTTCGCTTGCCACACGTACGTGCGCGCGCGCGTACTGGCAGGTACCACTGCGTACGACACCGTGGGCGTGCCGTCTCCTCCCGGCCCTGCTAGCTGCACGCGAGATGCGGGGATTTCTGTTGCGCTTTGCCGGGCCATCATCTTCCCGAACATACCAGTGCTCGCATTTTCACAGATTTATTAGGACCGTCCATCCGAAGATGGATATATCCATCCCGACATTTGCATTCTTGGTTTCACTATTTTTCCTTTATTCTTGATTTAAGAGAGCTAACCGCTCGCCTCGAATGGTTACTTTCTTTTGGACATGACTCTGAATTATTCATCAACTTATGACTATGAGCCGCTGAATTTGGCGAGTTGATGGAGCCATGGTCACTCCTGCTCTGGCACTTGTAATTTAGCAGAAGGTTTCTGCTTCTAACTTCGTATGAAAGACATCGTGAAAACATTCAGACACATATAGGATAGGTAGATATGTTTTTTTTTCCTGCTAAATATTCAAAAAATGGTGTGTAAATTAGCGATCAAACAATTTTACCTTGAGCAAGGCATGCTAAAGGCCCATAACCAACTGTGCCGACAACACTTTGTAGTTTAATGATGGCTTACAACCAATATTATGTGTATTCATTTGATGTGTGGACAATTTTTTTAAATATATGTCTGACCATTAGAAATCTAAACCGGCAGCCTCACCGGTTCGGCTTTAAAACAATGCCCTTTAGCATAAGTTAGGAGGAGCAAACTTCGTTTGTATATTACAATACCCAAAGGCATTTCTGAGAAATAGTACCAGGAGCCAGAGAAAACAGTAAACGTAAAGAGCCTCTTTACAATCTCTCCTCATGATCTAGTCCTTCTTCGTTCAGCAGTCAGTAGATTCCTACCAGGTTTGTGCTGAGTGAAAGATCTCACTTGCCACATGTTCGAACAGTCTTACTCCCTGGTTCAGCGCCTCTCTGTTTTCCTATTTTCCATGGCAATTCATAGTCCATCTCGAAAGAAAACTTCATGATTTTCATAGAAGGGAAATATGAGTGATCTATTTTACTAACTTACACACGTGTGATAGTGTGAGCGTGCCACCAACCCTATTGTCGGCTCCAGCTCCAGCTCCCTCCCTCCTACACAGTTCCCTTCGTCTTAACTAGTTCATCCTTGGATATCGGCTTCTCATTTGCAACGATTGTACATTGTTGACTTTGGACACAATCTTCCTTGGATCATGGCCGCCGTCCCACTCTTCCTGTAAAATGGCTAGTTTGGGTGAATCCCTTGCTAACCGACAACTATAACCCTAGCGGTCTTGATACTTGCATGAGAAAAGAACATGTGTGTGTATGTGGGTGGGGTGAGCGAGAGAGAGTATATCCTAATAATGAATGAACATTGAAACTGTGTGAGCAGCGAAAAGCGTTGTCGATATGGCTGAAGATTTTGCTCTACTAGATGGTGCTTTTGGTTACCTTCTAACAATGTGTTCAACAACTTATGCTACCATCCATGAACATGAGGGATCTTCCTCTCCTCCTGCTTATCCTTAAGCAACATCAACATATGGACAATATGCAAAATTTTGTTGGGGGAAATAAAGGGCTCAACTGAACCGCAGACTATTTTAGGGACGAGGGGTGAAGGAGACCATATGCCGTATATGGAGAGTCAAAGTAGATCCAAGTGACCAGTAGAGATAAGTATTTCACGCGTGGAAGGCCAAGCCGTGTGTGCATCTTCAATGACATGTAGCTGAAAAATGCTATACAAATGAGCGGACTGTGGTATCCCCAGTCCATCATGGTTCAAGTCCTGATGCTTGCATTTATTCCTGGATTTATTTCAAGATTTCCGAGGATGCGCATTCAGTGGGTGGAGACGTTCCCGTCGATGACGAGGTGCCTACGGGGACTTCGTAGATTTCAAGATGATATGCCGGCTCAGTCTTTCGAAGTGCTCATAGAGGTAGGATGTGCGTGTGTGCGTTCATAGGGATGAGTTTATGCGCGTGTATATGAGCGCTTGCGTTTGTACTGTGTTCAAAAATAAAGAATGTTCAATCAAGACAAGGTCAATGGAGCGAGAAAGATGGACAAGGTGGTGAGAACACTACCGGTAGCAAAATTAGTAGAACAAGTAGATGATAGTGTTACAAGTACACCGAGCTTGGTTTCTCGAGCAGGGATCTCATATGGTTAGCTCATCGACTGTGAGAAAGAATGGGTCTCAGGGAAAGAGGATTGGATCGGTGCGATAACACGGGGGACTAACTTGTGAGCCTAAACATTTGCTTTTGTATCATTTTGATGAGAGCAGATCACCTACAATTAATTAACGTTTTAGAACATTTTCTTTTCTTTTCTTTTCTTGAACAAATGAAGCACATTAATTTAGAACTTGGCTATTCTTCCTTTTCACACAACAACACAACATAGATAGACTGGTATGTAAATCCGGGAAATAAAAATCAAACGATTCATCCATCAACTCAATGTGAATGATGAGGAACGCTCTGCTCGTGTGAAGGGATGAGGATTTGCTGCACGCAAGTGCGGGGGCACTCATGTCCCTAGTGTCCGCTTTTTTTGGCTCCGATTTTCAAAGTTTTATATCTTTTAAATAAAATTTTCAAATTAAGTTTTGTTTTCATATTTGTGTTTCTCACGACCAGCGCATTTAAATAATATTCATTTTGAATATATTTTGACGAATTTTGAAAAAATATATTAAGTTTCAATGTTGAACTTAGTACGAGCGACTGATAAAAATCAATTATTTTGTGTCTATGACCCACGGAAAAAATTTCTTAAAATTATATCTCTGAAACTTGTTGAAACTTGGCAATTTTAGATGCAAAAATCATAAATTTCATCGTTGAAACTTAAAACTTTTTGAGGGATTTTCTTTTTTTACTATGCCAGCGTGCGGGATTCAACTACTCCGCAAATCGCGAGGCAAATCGAGCGAGGGGCAGGGCTGGGCAGGTGAGTGCTCCTACGAATTTCCACGTGTGAACAATGATTCAGAAGAAAAGAAAATCTGCAAAGAGTGATACAGAGATATTTATGACACTATTAACTAGATTAAGACCACTGATTAGTTCTTACCTAGTGATATGATAGCGCTTTCATCTTTTTCGTGACATTTGATTGGTCTCGGCACACAAGCTCTTTTTTTTTGCTTGTTGAGAACACAGGCACACGATCTTGGGCTCGTGCTTTTCCACGTGCGTCTCATTGTACATACACATATAATTTTCAGCTCAAACTTGCACTCAACCACCCTTCGTTTACATATGTAATAGGACCGAGTTTCTGTCACGTGTCAAATCTATATCTCTATATAGCGTACAAATAGTTTTAAATAACAACCGTTGGATGAAGTTGATCAGAGGGTAGAGAGGTGGCAGATCCGAGTGTTGATGATTGCTGGATATTTTCTTTCGGCAATGCTACACGTACAAACGATTTACAGGCTTTTACAGGATGGTTAACCTTGATTGGTCAATAGGTGAGCGGGGCGGCCCACCCTCCTGAAAATCAGGGGAAGAGAGGTTTGTGATTGGTTGTTAGATGGAAGGAGCGTGTAAAAGCGTGTAAGTCTTCGGTAATTGCCTTTGGCTCCTAGGTGCATATGCACCCATTGTCGAAATATACATTTCGAAAAGGTGAAAAAATCGGAACAAAAATCCCGCGTGTACATCCGGACATTTTATGTGCGTGCACTAGGTTTCGGTGAAAAACGACGTTTTTGTGGCTTGTGTAAAAAAGACAATTTCTGATGCTTCATTCTAACTATTCACGAGGCATTTCTTTATCTTTTTTACACAAGCCACAAAAAACGTCGTTTTTCACCGAACTTGTGAACGCAAATAAAATGTTCGGATATACACGTGGGATTTTTGTTCCAAAATTTTCAACTTTTTGAAATGTGTATTTCGACAATGGATGCATATGCACCTAGGAGCCAAAACGCCGCTCTCGTAAGTCTTTGTATGTCTAGCATTTTTTATTTTCTTTACCACACCAGATTCTGCCACCGGTCCTATGTCTATAGAGTATTCAACGGTTGGGCTTAAACCCCACGGTCATTTTATAAAAAAATTGGAACACACTTTTACTTTGTTCTAGACTTATACTTAGACTCTCCTAACTTATTTACTTAGGTTTTGTTCTAGACTCTTCTAGAATGGCCTCACTTATGTCTGTGTTGCCGATCTTTATGCCTTTGGCAGGGATGGATTCTCGTCTCCTCATTGGGGGTCACACCTTCTCCACTCGAAGGGCCTATGATCTTTTTGTGCGAGAGGCCGAGGTGGACCGAAAATGTTGCAAACAATTGGGGTTCACATGTTCCTAACAAGATCAAGGTGTTTCCATGGCTACTCTTCCAAGATTGCCTCAAAACGAAGGTCAACCTTGCGCACAAACACATCATCCCCAACCACGATTGCCCTTGACGTGCCACCTTGCCGGAGATGATTCGGATCATCTATTCATCACCATGCCCCCTCTCCGATGGAATTTCGCAACGACTCGGTGTCTCTCTTCCCCCATCAACAATTTGTGGTGTACTTCTCTTTCGGCTGGTCCGGACCACTCTTCATGGCATTTTGTTCTCCTATCTATCCTTTGAAAATATTGGGATGCTAGCAATGCTAAAACATTCAAAGAGATCAGGACCTTCACTCCATTATGATGTTCAAGCTCGTCATCGAGGACATTGACCTTTTGTCACATAGATTGGTAGGCAGTGTGACAAGGATGCTATCTTCTTGTATGTAATTTATATGTTTCGCTTGTAATCTACGGCTCGCAGTAGTACTCCTTGAGTAATATAAATAGAGCAGTAGCTATTCTTATTACTTTTATATTAAAAATTGCTATATGATATACTTTAAAACACACCTAGACAAAACATACTCGATATATTTTAGAGATTTTTTTTACGGTGAAGGACTCATATTTTAACCTAGTTTTACATTTTTATACTTCATGCATATGCCTCAAATTTTTCATTTGTCTATTATAACAATATACCAGACTCTAGATGTAATTTTATTATCTGAATTGCAGGTATAATTTACTAGTGTCAACTGTCAAGTAATAGTGGTACCGCGGCAAGCCATGTCCCCTTTCCTTCTCCACAAGAAAAGACTTTAGGCTTTCCTCCTCCTCCGGTCGGCGCCGCCGCTGGTCCACTTCATCTCCGATGGTCTTTGGGCCATAGGTGTGGAGATCCTCGGCCTCTCGCCATCGGAAGGGACCTCGCTTTTGTTCTTGTTAGTTTCAGCGTCTTGGTTGGGACTGTGTGGCAGTGGCGATGTTCCTTAGTAGGAATAATGTCTCTTATGTTCCATCCTTGTCCTGATGGTGCGTCTAGTGTCATTCGAGGTCGTGTGAGATATGTCTCTGTCGGATCTCGCCATATTTGGTCAGTGCTGGTATTCGGTGGATCTGTTTGGATCTAGTCTTCGTTTGAGTGTTAATAACAAGTTTGATCCTTCTGGTCTATGACTTTTTCACCGACCATGGTTGCTACTCTGGTGCACTGGTCCTATGATGCCTTAGCACGATGACTTTTCGATTGTCTACTACAACAGCGTTTGCCCGGCTCCGATGAGGGAGGGGCGATAACGGCGGCGCGTCTTCAGCTCGTTTCAGTGCATGTAATCATCGCTAGGTGTTCTACGGATCTGGTTATATTTTTTGTTACCTTTCATGTTCTTTGTACTCCCCCCGTTCCAAAATTCTTGTCTTACATTTGTCTAGGTACGGATGTATTGTCTTACATTTGTCTAGATACGGAATGTAAGACAAGAATTTTAAAACGAAGGGAGTAATCATAATTGACAATGAATAGATAGGAAGTTTCTCCTGCGATAAATAAATAAAGGACGCCGATAAGTGCCACACGTGTGGGCGTTAGGAAGACTGCCCACACATTTTGTGTGGTGTATAAGAGGAACAGCCCACACACCTACGTGAGGGCAAAACAACTAATGCCCACACACCTCTTTTTTTTTCCTCCCGGTCCCTCTCACATGCGTGCTTGTGGGCGAAGTAGATAACGCCCACACGCCCCGTATGTCAGGCCTTGTACCTCGTGGACCCGCACGCCACGCGTGGCGATACCATTGGCGCTACCAAGATTGCCATGGTTCAGACCCTCGTCCATGTTCGTTCAACTGCAGTTGCCATGTCGCTGAACTACGGTTGCCATGTCGGACAACTGCAGTTGCCATGGTTGCTCAACTGCAGTTGCCATGTATGGTCTGATCTACTGTAGTTGCCATGATTTCAAAATTTTAGGAATTGTCACATACTAACACTAGGCAGTTGAGAGAGTTGCCATGTGCTCACAAGCATGCTAGGGCAGTTGTCATGTAGAAAGGAAGAGTTGTCATCTTACGTGCACGTTAGGCAGTTGCCATGTACCATACAAAAACACATGGCAACTCGGTAAAGAGAGAGTTGCCATCTGCTTACGTGCACGCTAGGCAGTTGCCGTGTACCCTGCAAAACACATGGCAACTCAGGTAAAAAGAGAGTTGCCACCTGCTTATAAAGCACACTAGGGCAGTTGCCATGTGCACTGCAAAACATATGGCAACTAGCAGCTTGGGTGTGGGAGTAGAGACGGGAGTGTGGGCGAGATGGCAAATGCCCACACACTAGCCCTTATGCGTGCGTGGAAAGTGGCTTGTGGGCGAACTGCTCAACACCCACACACCAGCCCCTCCCGTGTGGTGAAATGGCCGTGTGGGCGGCGGATAAGCGCCACACCAGGTCCTGCGATGGCGGCTGGAAACGTCTGCCAAGATCGTGCATTTCGCGCGAGCAGGCTGGCGGATCACGCAGCGTGTGGGCGAGATGCAAACGCCCACACGTGTGGGCGTTAACATTTCCATAAATAAATAAATAGCAGTGGTACCGAGGCGGTAAGTAGGGTGAGTGTGCATGGATGGCCAGGCAAATGATGAGTGCGTTCCACCCACACGATCAAAGCACTAGCATATAGATATCCATGTACTAGCTATCTGGTAGTAGATGGATCATGTGTCGACACCGGCGTGGTAAACATGATGCATTTTGCCATACGCTCTAATCATTTCTCACCTCCGAACGTCCCTCCGCTGGTGCTTACCGTGAACGCCATTCCACCCAGCTGAGCGAGCCAGCCGGGGCCAGCAACGGCACACCGGAGGCGGAGGGAGGCACGTCGCTTCCTTTGCCGGGCAGAGCAGTCAGGCGCAACCCAAGTACGCCAACCGCCTGGTCTGGTGGTGCTTCTCATGTGCCAGTGCCCGCCGGCGCCAGGTAAGCTGCTCGTGTGTCCCGGAGGCCGGAGCCCGGACGCGCCCACTCCGCATGACGCAGACTTGTTGTCCCGGAGGCTGCGACCATCACAAGCTAGCCGGGTGCAGCTGCAGCCCCGGTCGACGCGCGGGTGGGCTACTGCTAAGTGATAGCTACAGCCTACAACCCCAGCACGAGACTGAGGAAGCTTATTAATTCGCTTGGGCGCCACGCATCGCCGGAAACGTGGGGCGCCGGAGCCTTCCCCCCTGACCTGTACCTCTCCATCCTTTCGCCCATCGACTTTGGCCTGAATGGAGAAGCTGTGGGTAGCTTCAGCAGCAAACAACATATGGATAATGAGCCTGCATTAGCAACAATAAATAGATTATTATTGGCCTGGAGTCCAGGGTTCGTTGATGCAGACAAACCGGCCATTTCGTCTGATGTCTACAGGATGGAATCAGGGAAAGGTGCGTGTGGAAGCCTCAAGTGTGTAACCTTGGTTGAACTAGTACATCAGAACCAGGCTGACAAGTTACCCAGTAAGATTTTCCAAGCTGAGGTCAGCATTCCATCGCTTCGGAAAACAGGTCAGCTAGCGTTTCAGAAAACTAACAAATACTACTAGTAACACATGTTTCTGGAACCAAATTAAGCTCTGATGAGATGAGGCCATGACCACATACATGCCGACTGACAAGGTCCATGGGAGTGCTTCGGCGTCGTGTAGAGAGAGCGAGCATTTCAGAAATCCCATCACAGACGCGGTGCATTGCAGGAAGGAAACTGTATTTACCTGATCGAGGTGGACAGCGAACACCAACTCACGCAACCTAAGAGTTCTGCATCCATACACTCGCTCACACACGAAGAAATTCAGTTAGACGTCACAATCGGCACGCCCAAGGTTCCTTGTTTTCCTTTTTCCTTTCTAAAATCAGGTGGAGTGTGCTACGAATGTTCTTATCACTTTGCACATGTGCTAAACAATCAGATACCTTCAATGTGTGCCTAAGTACCAAAAGTGGCATAGGAATCTGTTGTGTAACGTAAGACCATGCCGTTTTTCGTTTAGCTAAGCTGGTTTGGAATGCTAGCAAAGGTAGCAACTTGGTGCCAGATATTGGCCCGGTCAGCTCCGAAAACCAGAATTGCAAGATCCAGACAAAGAAAACCATGGGTGCATGGAATGCCGACAGAAAAATGAAGACCTGAATTTACTCAAAGGTCAAAACAGAGTGAACGCGCCCGGGATTTTGCGGTTTTGCTTGAGAGGACGCGTAGTGTGGACGCGCCCGGGACGCGGAAGGTAGTCCACCCGGGTCGCCGTCTCCACAAGGCCTCTCCGACGGGCCCGTGGCCGCCCGGGTCGGAGCCCCTTTGCCCCGGTTGCGTTGTCCTCCCCAAGGCCATCCTACACTGCACGGCTACATCCACTCCATGTAGACCCGAAGCATCCGTTTCCCCTCTCTAGGTGCCGACGGCGGCCCCGTCCGTGGGGGGGGGGGGGCACACCGAAGACGCGTGCCGGGCATTTGCAACCGCCACAACACTTCCAGACTTGTGAGAGGCCGCCTACGCAAGATTTGACAGTATGCTAGCCCCCGGAGGCCGCCGGCCACAGTCGTAGACGCGCGAAGAGCAATCCGCATAGAGGGAAGTGTTCAGATACTTCTCCATCACGAAAATTTATGAAAAATTACCATCGGTCCTATAGCACATGTGCCCACGTCATGTAAAAAACTCATGATTTTATCGCGCTCCGAGTATTTAATAATATTCACGCAGCATCGTTTCCGTCTACTACCGTGTCATCGCCGTCTGTGAGGGGGGCCACACCCCGGAGACGCATGCCGCCTCTTCGGACATGCCACCACGCCACCCCGCATGTATGAGGGCCCAGTGCGACGCTCGGTTGGCATTGCTACCCCCCAGGGCCCCGTCCCGCCTAACCCTGTAGCGTTTGACCACCGGATCTAGCCCTTTGACTTTGCACAGACGGGATTTGACCAGTGGGCCTCTCCACCCGGTTGTGTTAGGTCAGCTCACAGGAACACTTTGGAGCAACATCCGGGCCAGACCCACAGCAAGATCCCCTCCATGTAAACCCGACGCGTCCGTTTCCCCCCTCCAGGTGCCGGCGGCGGCGCCGTCCGTGAGGGGGCCAAACCCCGGAAACGCGTGCCGCCTCTTCGGACATGCCACCACACCATCCTGCATGTATGAGGGGCCGGTGCACGGCCTCCGGTGATATTGCTACCCCCCAGGGCCCCCGTCCCGCCTAACCCTGTAGCGTTTGACCACCGGATCTAGCCCTTTGACTTTGCACGGACGGGATTTGACCAGTGGGCCTCTCCACCCGGTTGTGTTAGGTCAGCCCATAGGAACACTTTGGAGCAACATCCAGGCCAGACCCACAGCAAGATCCCCTCAGTAGACCCGACGTCCGTTTCCCCCCTCCAGGTGCGGGCGGCGCCTGCCGTCCGTGAGGGCGAACCCCGGAGACACGTGCCGCCTCTTGGACATGCCACCACACCACCTGCATGTATGAGGGGCGGTGCGACTCTCCGTGGCATTACTACCCCAGGGCCCCGTCCCGCCTAACCCTGGAGCGGTTGACCACGAGATCTAGCCCTTTGACTTCCCACAGACGGGCTTTGACCAGTGGACCCCTCCACCCAGTTGTGTCAGTTCGGCCCATAGGGACACCCGGGAGCAACATCCGGGCCAAACCCACAGCTACATCCACTCCGTGTAGACCCGACGCGTCCGTTTCCCCCCTCCACGTGCCGGCGGCGGCGCCGTCCGTGAGGGGGGGGGCACACCCCGGAGACGCGTGCCGGGCATTTGCAACCGCCACAACACTTCCAGACTTGTGAGAGGCCGCCTACGCAAGATTTGACGGTATGCTAGCCCCCGGGGCCGCCACGGCCTGATCGTGGCAGCGAAGAGCAATCCGCGTAGAGGGAAGTGTTCAGATACTTCTCCATCACAAAAAATATGAAAAATTACCATCGGTACTATAGCACATGTGCCCACGTCATGTAAAAAACTCATAATTTTATCACGCTCCGAGTATTTAATAATATTCACGCATCATCGTTTCCGCAGCACGTCTACTACCGTGTCATCGCCGTCCGTGAGGGGGGCCACACCCCGGAGACGCGTGCCGCCTCTTTGGACATGCCACCACAACACCCCCATGTATGAGGGCCCGATGCGACGCTCCGGTGGCATTGCTACCCCCAGGGCCCCCGTCACTCCTAAGCCTGTATCGTTTGACCACCGGATCTAGCCCTTTGACTTTGCACGGACGGGATTTGACCAGTGGGCCTCTCCACCCGGTCGTGTTAGGTCAGCCCATAGGAACACTTTGGAGCAACATCCGGGCCAGACCCACAGCAAGATCCCCTCTGTGTAGACCCGACGCGTCCGTTTCTCCCCTCCAGGTGCCGGCGGCGGCGCCGTCCGTGAGGGGGCCGAACCCCGGAGACGCGTGCCGCCTCTTCGGACATGCCACCACACCACCCTGCATGTATGAGGGGCCGGTGCGACGCTCCGGTAGCATTGCTACACCCCAGGGCCCCGTCCGCCCTAACCACAGGAGCGGTTGACCACGAGATCTAGCCCTTTGACTTCCCACGGACGGGCTTGGACCAGAGGACCTCTCCACCCGGTCGTGTCAGTACGCCCTATCGCGACACCCGCGAGCAACATCCGGGCCAAACCCACAGCTACATCCACTCCGTGTAGACCCGACGCGTCCGTTTCCCCCCTCCAGGTGCCGGCGGCGGCGCCGTCCGTGAGGGGGGGGCACACCCCGGAGACGCGTGCCGGGAATTTGCAACCGCCACAACACTTCCAGACTTGTGAGAGGCCGCCTACGCAAGATTTGACGGTATGCTAGCCGGAGGCCGCGGCAACAATCGGAGACGCGAAGAGCAATCCGCGTAGAGGAAGTGTTCAGATACTTCTCCATCACGAAAAATTATGAAAAATTACCATCGGTCCTATAGCACATGTGCCCACGCGTCATGTAAAAACTCATAATTTTATCGCTCCGGTATTTAATAATATTCACGCAGCATCGTTTTCGCGAGCGTCTACTACCGTGTCATGGCCGTCCGTGAGGGCGGCCACACCCCGGAGACGCGTGCCGCCTCTTCGGACATGCCACCACACCACCCTGCATGTATGAGGGCCCGATGCGACGCTCCGGTGGCATTGCTACCCCCCAGGGCCCCCGTCCCGCCTAACCCTGTAGCGTTTGACCACCGGATCTAGCCCTTTGACTTTGCACGGATGGGATTTGACCAGTGGGCCTCTCCACCCGGTTGTGTTAGGTCAGCCCATAGGAACACTTTGGAGCAACATCCGGGCCAGACCCACAGCAAGATCCCCTCCGTGTAGACCCGACGTGTCCGTTTCCCCCCTCCAGGTGCCGGCGGCGGCGCCGTCCGTGAGGGGGCCGAACCCCGGAGACGCGTGCCACCTCTTCGGACATGCCACCACACCACCCTGCATGTATGAGGGGCCGGTGCGACGCTCCGGTGGCATTGCTACCCCAGGGCCCCCGTCCGCCCTAACCACAGGCGGTTGACCACGAGATCTAGCCCTTTGACTTCCCACGGACGGGCTTTGACCGGTGGACCTCTCCACCCGGTTGTGTCGGTTCGGCCCATAGGGACACCGGGAGCAACATCCGGCCAAACCCACAGCTACATCCACTCCGTAGACCCGACGCGTCTGCTTCCCCCTCCGGTGCGGCGGCGGCGTCTGCGTCCGTGAGGGGGGGGCACACCGAGACGCCAGATCGGGCATTTGCAACCGCCACAACACTTCCAGACTTGTGAGAGGCCGCCACGCAAGATTTGACGGTATGCTGGCCCCGGAGGCCACGGCCATCAGAACGCGAAGAGCAATCCGCGTAGAGGGAAGTGTTCAGATACTTCTCCATCACGAAAAATGATGAAAAATTACCATCGGTCCTATAGCACATGTGCTAACGTCATGTAAAAAACTCATGATTTTATCGCGCTCCGAGTATTTAATAATATTCACGCCGCATCGTTTCCGCAGAACGTCTACTACCGTGTCATCGCCGTCCGTGAGGGGGGCCACACCCCGGAGACGCGTGCCGCCTCTTTGGACATGCCACCACACCACCCCGCATGTATGAGGGCCCGATGCGACGCTCCGGTGGCATTGCTACCCCCAGGGCCCCCGTCACTCCTAAGCCTGTATCGTTTGACCACCGGATCTAGCCCTTTGACTTTGCACGGACGGGATTTGACCAAGGCCTCTCCACCCGGTCGTGTTAGGTCAGCCCATAGGAACACTTTGGAGCAACATCCGGGCCAGACCCACAAAGAAGATCCCCTCTGTGTAGACCGGACGCGTCGTTTCTCCCCTCCAGTGCGGCGGTAGCGCCGTCCGTGTAGGGGCGAACCCGGAGAGCGTGCCGCCTCTTCGGACATGCCACCACACCACCTGCATGTATGAGGGCGGTGCGACGCTTCCGGTAGCATTACTACCCCCAGGGGCCCCGTCCGCCCTAACCACTGGAGCGGTTGACCACGAGATCTATCCATTTGACTTCCCACGTACGGGCTTTGACCAGAGGACCTCTCCACCCGGTTGTGTCAGTTCGGCCCATAGGGACACCCGGGAGCAACATCCGGGCCAAACCCAGAGCTACATCCACTCCGTGTAGACCCGACGCGCCCGTTTCCCCCCTCCAGGTGCCGGCGGCGGCGCCGTCCGTGAGGCACACCGGAGACGCAGCGGCCGGGAATTTGCAACCGCCACAACACTTCCAGACTTATGAGAGGCCGCCACGCAAGATTTGACGGTATGCTGGCCCCGGAGGCCGCCGCCACGATCGGAGACGCGAAGAGCAATCCGCGTAGAGGGAAGTGTTCAGATACTTCTCCATCACGAAAAATTATGAAAAATTACCATCGGTCCTATAGAACATGTGCCCACGTCATGTAAAAAACTCATGATTTTATCGCGCTCCGAGTATTTAATAATATTCACGCAGCATCGTTTCCGCAGAACGTCTACTACCGTGTCATCGCCGTCCGTGAGGGGGGCCACACCCCGGGGACGTGTGCCGCCTCTTCGGACATGCCACCACACCATCCTGCATGTATGAGGGCCCGATGCGACGCTCCGGTGGCATTGCTACCCCCAGGGCCCCCGTCCCGCCTAACCTGTAGCGTTTGACCACGGATCTAGCCCTTTGACTTTGCAGACGGGATTTGACGGTGGGCCTCTCCACCCGGTTGTGTTAGGTCAGCCCATAGGAACACTTTGGAGCAACATCCGGGCGGACCCACAGCAAGATCCCTCCGTAGACCCGGCGTCCGTTTCCCCCCTCCGGTGCGGCGGCGCCGTCCGTGAGGGGCGAACCCCGAGACGTGTGTCTCCTCATTGGACATGCCACAACACCACCCGGCATGTATGAGGGCGCGGTACGATGCTTCGGTGGCATTGCTACCCCCCAGGGCCCTCGTCCCGCCTAACCCTCGAGCGGTTGACCACGAGATCTAGCCCTTTGACTTCCCACGGACGGGCTTTGACCAGTGGACCTCTCCACCCGGTTGTGTCAGGTCGACCCAGAGGGACACCGGGAGCAACATCCGGCCAAACCCACAGCTACATCCACTCCGTGTAGACCCGACGTCTGCTTCCCCCTCCGGTGCCGGGCGGCGCGCCGTCCGTGAGGGGGGGCACACCGAGACAGCGTGTCGGGCATTTGCAACCGCCACAACACTTCCAGACTTGTGAGAGGCCGCCACGCAAGATTTGACGGTATACTGGCCCTTGAGGCCGCCGGCCACAGTCGTAAATGCGCGAAGAGCAATCCGCGTAGAGGGAAGTGTTCAGATACTTCTCCATCACAAAAAAATATGAAAAATTACCATCGGTACTATAGCACATGTGCCCATGTCATGTAAAAAACTCATAATTTTATCGCGCTCCGAGTATTTAATAATATTCACGCAGCATCGTTTCCATGAGCGTCTACTACCGTGTCATCGCCGCGTCCGTGAGGGGCCACACCGAGACGCAGCGTGCCGCCTCTTTGGACATGCCACCACACCACCCCGCATGTATGAGGGCCCGATGCGACGCCTCGGTGGCATTGCAACCCCCAGGGCCCCGTCACGCCCTAACCTGTCGTTTGACCACGGATCTAGCCCTTTGACTATGCACGGACGGGATTTGACCAGTGGGCCTCTCCACCCGGCCGTGTTAGGTCAGCCCATAGGAACACTTTGGAGCAACATCCGGGCCAGACCCACAGCAAGATCCCCTCTGTGTAGACCCGACGCGTCCGTTTCTCCCCTCCAGGTGCCGGCGGCGGCGCCGTCCGTGAGGGGGCCGAACCCCGGAGACGCGTGCCGCCTCTTCGGACATGCCACCACACCACCCTGCATGTATGAGGGGCCGGTGCGACGCTCCGGTGGCATTGCTACCCCCCAGGGCCCCCGTCCCGCCTAACCCTGGAGCGGTTGACCACGAGATCTAGCCCTTTGACTTCCCACGGACGGGCTTTGACCAGTGGACCTCTCCACCCGGTTGTGTCAGTTCGGCCCAAAGGGACACCGTGGAGCAACATCCGGGCCAAACCCACAGGTAAATCCACTCCGTGTAGACCCGACGCATCCGTGTCCCCCTCCGGTTAGCCGGCGGCTGCGCCCGTCCGTGGAGGGGGGTACACCGGAGACGCGTTCGGGCATTTGCAACCGCCACAACACTTCCGGAATTGTGAGAGGCCGCCTACGCAAGATTTGACGGTATGCTAGCCCCCGAAGGCCGCCGGCCACAGTCGTAGACGCGCGAAGAGCAATCCGCGTAGAGGGAAGTGTTCAGATACTTCTCCATCATGAAAAATTATGAAAAATTACCATCGGTCCTATAGCACATGTGCCCACGTCATGTAAAAAACTCATGATTTTATCTCGCTCCGAGTATTTAATAATATTCACGCAGCATCGTTTCCGCAGAACGTCTACTACCGTGTCATCGCCGTCCGTGAGGGGGGCCACACCCCGGAGATGCGTGCCGCCTCTTCGGACATGCCACCACACCACCCGCATGTATGAGGGCCCGATGCGACGCTCCGGTGGCATTGCTACCCCCCAGGGCACCCGTCTCGCCTAACCCTGTAGCGTTTGACCACCGGATCTAGCCCTTTGACTTTGCACGGACGGGATTTGACCAGTGGGCCTCTCCACCCGGTTGTGTTAGGTCAGCCCATAGGAACACTTTGGAGCAACATCCGGGCCAGACCGGCAAGATCCCCTCCGTGTAGACCCGGCAGCGTCCGTTTCCCCCCTCCGGTGCGGCGTGGCGCGCCGTCCGTGAGGGGGCCGAACCCCGGAGACGCGTGCCGCCTCTTCGGACATGCCACCACACCACCCTACATGTATGAGGGGCCGGTGCGACGCTCCGGTGGCATTGCTACCCCCAAGGGCCCCCGTCCCGCGTAACCCTAGAGCGGTTGACCAAGAGATCTAGCCCTTTGACTTCCCACGGACGGGCTTTGACCAGTGGACCTCTCCACCCGGTTGTGTCAGTTCGGCCCATAGGGACACCCGGGAGCAACATCCGGGCCAAACCCACAGCTACATCCACTCCGTGTAGACCCGACGCGTCTGCTTCTCCAGGTGCGGCGGTGGCGGCGCCGTCCGTGAGGGGGGGGGGCACACCCCGGAGACGTGTGCCGGGCATTTGCAACCGCCACAACACTTCCAGACTTGTGAGAGGCCGCCTACGCAAGATTTGACGGTATGCTAGCCCCCGGAGGCCGCCGGCCAGAGTCGTAGACGCGCGAAGAGCAATCCGCGTAGAGGGAAGTGTTCAGATACTTCTCCATCACGAAAATGAAAAATTACCATCGGTCCTATAGCACATGTGCCCACGTCATGTAAAAAACTCATGATTTTATCGCGCTCCGAGTATTTAATAATATTCACGCAACATCGTTTCCGCAGAACGTCTACTACCGTGCCATCGCCGTCCGTGAGGGGGGCCACACCCCGGGGACGCGTGCCGCCTCTTCGGACATGCCACCACACCACCCCGCATGTATGAGGGCCCGATGCGATGCTCCGGTGGCATTGCTACCCCCAGGGCCCCCGTCCCGCCTAACCCTGTAGCGTTTGACCACGGATCTAGCCCTTTGACTTTGCACGGACAGGATTTGACCAGTGGGCCTCTTCACCCGGTTGTGTTAGGTCAGCCCATAGGAACACTTTGGAGCAACATCCGGGCCAGACCGACAGCAAGATCCCCTCCGTGTAGACCCGACGCGTCCGTTTCCCCCCTCCAGGTGCCGGCGGCGGCGCCGTCCGTGAGGGGGCCGAACCCCGGAGACGCGTGCCGCTTCTTCGGACATGCCACCACACCACCCTGCATGTATGAGGGGCCGGTGCGGCCTCCGGTGGCATTGCTACCCCAGGGCTCCGTCCCGCCTAACCACAGGCGGTTGACCACGAGATCTAGCCCTTTGACTTCCCACACGGGCTTTGACCAGTGGACCTCTCCACCCGGTTGTGTCAGTTCGGCCCATAGGGACACCCGGGAGCAACATCCGGGCCAAACCCACAGCTACATCCACTCCGTGTAGACCCGACGCGTCCGTTTCCCCCCTCAAGGTGCCGGCGGCGGCGCCGTCCGTGAGGGGGGGCACACCCCGGAGACGCGTGCCGGGCATTTGCAACCGCCACAACACTTCCAGACTTGTGAGAGGCCGCCTACGCAAGATTTGACGGTATGCTAGCCCCCGGAGGCCGCCCACCCGGTCGTGAGACGCGAAGAGCAATCCGCGTAGAGGGAAGTGTTGAGATACTTCTCCATCATGAAAAATTATGAAAAATTACCATCGGTCCTATAGCACATGTGCCCACGTCATGTAAAAACTCATGATTTTATCTCGCTCCAGTATTTAATAATATTCACGCAGCATCGTTTCCGCAGAGCGTCTACTACCGTGTCATCGCCGTCCGTGAGGGGCCACACCGGAGATGCGTGCGCCTCTTCGGACATGCCACCACACCACCCCGCATGTATGAGGGCCCGATGCGACGCCCGGTGGCATTGCTACCCAGGGGCCCCGTCCCGCCTAACCTCAGAGCGTTTGACCATCGGATCTAGCCCTTTGACTTTGCACGGACGGGATTTGACCAGTGGGCCTCTCCACCCGGTTGTGTTAGGTCAGCCCATAGGAACACTTTGGAGCAACATCCGGGCCAGACCCACAGCAAGATCCCCTCCGTGTAGACCCGACGCGTCCGTTTCCCCCCTCCAGGTGCCGGCGGCGCCGTCCGTGAGGGGGCCGAACCCCGGAGACGCGTGCCGGCTCTTCGGACATGCCACCACACCACCCTACATGTATGAGGGGCCGGTGCGATGCTCCGGTGGCATTGCTACCCCCAAGGGCCCCCATCCCGCCTAACCCTAGAGCGGTTGACCACGAGATCTAGCCCTTTGACTTCCCACGGACGGGCTTTGACCAGTGGACCTCTCCACCCGGTTGTGTCAGTTCGGCCCATAGGGACACCCGGGAGCAACATCCGGGCCAAACCCACAGCTACATCCACTCCGTGTAGACCCGACGCGTCTGTTTCCCCCCTCCAGGTGCCGGCGCCGTCCGTGGGGGGGGGGCACACCCCGGAGACGCGTGCCGGGCATTTGCAACCGCCACAACACTTCCAGACTTGTGAGAGGCCGCCTACACAAGATTTGACGGTATACTGGCCCGGAGCCGCGGCCCGCAGTCGTAGACGCGCGAAGAGCAATCCGCGCAGAGGGAAGTGTTCAGATACTTCTCCATCACGAAAAATTATGAAAAATTACCATCGGTCCTATAGCACATGTGCCCACGTCATGTAAAAAACTCATGATTTTATCGCGCTCCGAGTATTTAATAATATTCACGCAACATCGTTTCCGCAGAACGTCTACTACCGTGCCATCGCCGTCCGTGAGGGGCCACACCCGGGACGCGTGCAGCCTCTTATGACATGCCACCACAACTCCCAGCATGTATGATGGCCCGATGCGACGCTCCTGTGGGATTGCTACCCCCCAGGGCCCCCGCCCGCATTACCCTGTAGCGTTTGACCACCGGATCTAGCCCTTTGACTTTGCACGGACGGGATTTGACCAGTGGGCCTCTCCACCCGGTTGTGTTAGGTCAGCCCATAGGAACACTTTGGAGCAACATCCTGGCCAGACCCACAGCAAGATCCCCTCCGTGTAGACCCGACGCGTCTGTTTCCCCCCTCCAAGTGCCGGCGGCGGCGCCGTCCGTGAGGGGGCCGAACCCCGGAGACGCGTGCCGCCTCTTCGGACATGCCACCACACCACCCTGCATGTATGAGGGGCGGTCGACGGCCTTCCGGTGGCATTACTACCCAGGGCTCCGTCCCCGCCTAACCCCCGGAGCGGTTGACCACGAGATCTAGCCCTTTGACTTCCGCAGACGAGCTTTGACCAGTGGACCTCTCCACCCGGTTGTGTCGATTCGGCCCATAGGGACACCCGGAGCAACATCCGGGCCAAACCCACAGCTACATCCACTCCGTGTAGACCCGACGCGTCTGCTTCCCCCTCAAGGTGCGGTGGCGGCGCCGTCCGTGGGGGGGCACACCCGGAGACGCTGCGTGCGGGCATTTGCAACCGCCACAACACTTCCAGACTTGTGAGAGGCCGCCACGCAAGATTTGACGGTATGCTAGCCCCAGAGGCCGCCCGGCCCACGGTCGTGACGCAGCGAAGAGCAATCCGCCAGAGGGAAGTGTTCAGATACTTCTCCATCACGAAAAATTATGAAAAATTACCATCGGTCCTATAGCACATGTGCCCACGTCATGTAAAAACTCATGATTTTATCGCGCTCGAGTATTTAATAATATTCACACGGCATCGTTTCGCAGAACGTCTACTACCGTGTCATCGCCCGTCCGTGAGGGGGGCCACACCCGGAGACGCGTGCGCCTCTTCGGACATGCCACCACACCACCCCGCATGTATGAGGGCCCGATGCGGCCTCCGGTGGCATTGCTACCCCAGGGCCCCTGGCCCCGCTTAACCTCATGGCGTTTGACCACGGGATCTAGCCTTTTGACTTCGCACGGACGGGATTTGACTAGTGGACCTCTCCACCCGGTTGTGTTAGGTCAGCCCATGGGAACACTTTGGAGCAACATCCGGGCCAGACCCACAGCAAGATCCCTTCGTGTAGACCCGACGCGTCCGTTTCCCCCCTCCAGGTGCCGGCGGCGGCGCCGTCAAGTGAGGGGCCGAACTCGGAGACGCTGCGTACGCCTCTTCGGACATGCCACCACACCGCACGACATGTATGAGGTCCGGTCACGATGCTCGGTGGCATTGCTACCCCGGAGACGCAGCGGCTCCGTGTGCCCCCCCTCATGGTGTCGCCCATTGTGTCACTAAGCGCCGCAACCGGGTCCCATACACACGGTAAACTAAAAATCTAAAAAATGTAATAACTGAATATATTAAAAATGTAATAATTTCTTGTCCCTGGCGAGGTGGGACTATTTCTTCAAAAAATGTGGTTGCCATCTATGCCTACGGCTGGCGTCGGCATAGGCCTCCTCTCAATGCCGACGGCCTTCTTGCCGGCATAGATAGGGCCACCTATATCCACTCCTCCCGCTCCACCGACTTGTGGACCCGGCCTATGCCGACGGCTGGGCCGTCGGCATAGGTGTGACCTTATCCACTCGCCACTCGTCCTCCTCCACCCGTTCCTTCTCTGTCTCACCCCGACCCCAACCTCTCTCTCTCCCCGATAGCCGCCGCCGCACCTACACCGCCCAACAACACCGCCCCGCCCCGGCCACCACCCCGCCCCGACCTCGTCCCCACCCCGCCCCGGCCCGACCTCGTCCACGCCCCGGCCGACGCCCCTCCCTGCCCCGACCTCGTCCCCGCCCCAGACTCGTCGCCGCCCAACGTCGCCGCCCCGCCTCGGCCGCCGCCCGCTCGACCTTGTCCCATACAGCCGCCGCCCGCCGACCTCATCCCCGCCCAACGCCGCAACCCCGCCCCGACGCGACCTCATCCCCACCCAACGCCGCCGCCGCTCGGTGGTGAGGGGAGGGCCTCCTGCCCGGAGTCGCCTTGCTCCCTCCCCGGAGCTGCCGCCGCCCCGACCTCGTCCATGCCTCGGCCGACGCCCCTCCCCGCCCCGACCTCGTCCCCGCCTCGACCTCCTCTCCGTTAGGTCCGGCCCCCTTCCCTCCCAAGAACATTTTTCTGTTTTTTCATGATTTTGCAGAGGATAAGAGGGGTAAATGTGATAGTTAGACACATAGATGGTAGTTAGATAGATAACTTGTTCATACGAATTTTTTTACATGATGATGATTGTTAGATGAGAAGTGATAGTGATGATTTTTTATGCTTCGATGATTTTGAGATGATGATGATGGATGATAGATGATTGGTAGATGATGATGTTGATGATAGATGATGATGTTTTTCTATGCTTCGATAATTTTTAGATGATGATGATGTTTTTTATGATTCGATGATTGTTAGACGATGATGATATTGTGATGTTCTATGAGTTGTGATGTTCTAAATTTTTTGTCGCGATGGATTTTGCAGGCTTTGTGGTGTTGCATTTCATCAAAGTGACCGTCGTCCGACGCGTTGTTCCCTGAGCATCCCTCTATTGTTCGACTCCTTCCCCTACAGCCGAGGGTGAGCTACAAGTCCATCTCCTCCATTTTTTGATGTCACTAGATTTCATTCTCAAGTCAACTGGCGTAACCTAGGCGTCTCCCGTCCGGAAGGGTTGCATCGATAAATATGCATTCAATTGCATATTTATCACCGCAGCTCTTTCGGATTGTCCAGCGTTTTCCACGGACAGCCCGAGGATGTGTAGATTGGGTATGTTCTCCATGTTCTACCCCATTCCGATACAGGATTTCGGCGGCGCCTCCCCATTGTTCTCAGGAGCACATTCTCTCGGCTATTTGCCGAGACGTATATCTGGAGAACAGCGGGGAGGTGCTGCCAAAATTTTGTCTCGAAACGGGGTAGAATGGAGAACGTACTCAATCTACACATCCTCGGGTGGGATTAGGACCCATCTTTACCTATTAGAGATGTAGGTGGATTCAACGCGGTAGAAACTGAAAATTTGATGTGATTAATTTAAGTGAATCCTTAATTATGTTGTGTGGTTTGCAAAATAGCAGAGGATGGCAGATAATCAGTGGATGTACAGTGGTTTTATCCGTCGGAATCGAGTAACATTAGAGTGGATCACGAAAACCGATGTGTATTTGAAGGAGATATTCCGTCGTCCAATGAGAATTATCCCACCATGCCCTGTGCGAGATGTGCCGAGATGTCACCGTGAGAAATCAGACGGACATGAGTGAGCACCTTCGACGCACGGATATATGCCAAACTTTGACATGCCGCCCGATAAACATAGCCGATCAGGACCGTGGTAGAGAGGAGGTGATGCAAAACGCATCGATGGATATGAGGATGACGGGGTCAGGGACATGCTAGGTGATGTCATTGTTGCAGAAACGGCACCGGAGGAGCCGGAGGCAACCGCAAAGGCCTTCTTGGAGGTCTTGGCCTCGTCGAAGAAACCTCTTTATGCGGGTGCGAAAATATCTCAGCTGGATGCCATCTCGCAACTGATTGCAGTCCAAGGCTGAAATACGGTTTGTAGCGTAAAATGCTTGAAGCATTCCCGGGAGTATGGGCTAACAGCCTCCACGAGGGTCATGAACTGCCGAAAAGCATGTACGATACAAAGAAAATCATGAAGGCACTCTCTATGGATTATGAGAAAATAGATGTTTGCTCAAGAATTGCCTTTTGTTTAGGCGCAGTATCACGGATGACAAGTACTGTAGGAAGTGTGGTTCGTCTCGGTACATTGAGGTGGTCGGTGAGGATGGTGAGAAAAAGCAGCTAACCATCCCCGTTAAGGTTCTTCGGTATATTGATTTTATAAAAAGACTGCAGCGCCTTTTCATCACGAAGGAGTCTGCCAAAATGATGAAGTGGCACAAGGAAGGTATATGGTACAATCCAAAAAAAATCATACATCCATCGGGAGGGGAAGCATGGAAGTCATTCGATGAAGAATACCCCGAGGAAGCAGCCGAGGCTGGGAATGTCAGAATAGCCATATCAGGTGATGGTTTGAATCCATATGGTATGTCGTCCAATCCATACAGCTGATGGCCTGTGTTTGTAATTCCACTCAATCTTCCTCCCGGTGCCCTAATGCAACGGAAGACCATGTTCTTGTCGCTCATCATTCCGGGGCCTGACTACCCGGGGAAGCAATTGGGTGTGTTTATGCAGCCGCTTGTGGATGCTTTGCACCATTCTTGGTACTTTCCGAGGTTGACATACGACCGGGATCTGCAGAGAAATTTCTTGATGAAAGTTTGGTTGCACTATTGCATGCATGACTTTCCCGGCTATGCTCTATTCTGCGGATGGTGTACAAGTGGTAAGATGCCATGCCTAGTGTGCATGCAGGCTCTACGAATGATTTGGCTGAGTAAGGGTGGCAAGTATGTAGCCTTTGGCCTGCATCGACAGTTCCTCCCTCCAGACCATCCAGACAGGGAAGACAAGAAAAACTTCACGAAAGGCCGGGTTGTTCATGAAGTAACCGAGATTCCAACATTTTCGGGGGCAGATGTTCTTGCTCAGCTAGAAGCTCTGAAGCCTAAAGTCAAAGGCAAAGGCAAAGCCAAAGACAAAGGCTTCGAGGGATATGGTGAGACGCACAACTGGACTCACATTACCCCCTTCTCGCAGCTTCCCTATTTCAAGGACCTCAAACTTCCTTACAATATTGATGTGATGCACAATCGAAAAGAATGTGGCAGAGTCCCTTTTCCACACGATCCTCAACATTCCTGATAAGACGAAGGATAACGTAAAAGCTAGAGCCGATCAACAGAGAATTTGTGATAGACCACGCCTGAACATGAAGCCTCCCACAAGCGGTCGAAAAAACTGGTTCAAGCCAGATGCTGACTTTGTCCTTAAACCGCCAGAAAAAAAAGAAGTACTTATCTGGCTGAAACAAATTTTGAAGTTCACCAATGGTTATGCATCGAATATAAGTAAGAGAGTCAATCTTTCAACGGGCAAAGTGACCGGCCTGAAGAGTCATGACTACCATGTATGGATTGAGCGGATAATGCCGATGATGGTTCGAGGCTATGTCCCCGAGCATGTCTGGCGAGTGCTTGCCGAGCTTAGCCATTTCTTCCGCACGCTCTGTGCTAAATAAGTAAGTAAAGAGGTGATTGAAAAATTGCATAAGAAGGCACCGGAGTTGATAGTCAAGCTAGAGAAGATCTTTCCGCCAGGCTTCTTTACTCCGATGACACATCTCATTCTGCACCTCATGAACGAGGTATTGTTGGGGCCCTGTGCAAAATCGGTGGCAAGACGGCCCGAGAGGCAGAACAAGCATCTCCGACGGAAATGTGGAAACAAAGCTAAGATTGAAGCTTCCATAGCTGAGGCGCTTATCCTAGAGGAGGTGTCGGACCTCGGGACATCATACTATCCGCACCACGTTCCCCATCTGCATAACAAGGTGCCTCAATACAATACAGAAGAGCACAAGTATCAACCCAGGCTCGATCTATTCAACGCGCAAGGTGGGAGGGCTGGGGCCTCGAAATCTTATAAAATGCCACGACAAGAGAGGGAGGACCTCATGTTCTATATCTTGCACAACATCAAGGAAGTTGAGGAAGTGTGGATGAGGTAATACCACTACACCATTCCTTTATGTCTTCCACATCATCATGTTTCATGTTCACTTAGTCCCGGTCTAACACCGCTTATCTTTTTTTAGTGATTTCGTTCAAGAGGAATGGACGGGAGTGAATCCTCCTACTGAGGCGGAGGCACTTACTCTTCTCCGTCATGGAAACCCTGGACGTAAAAATTTTGTTGCTTGGTTCATGGAGAAAGTAAATTTCCACACTCCCCTATTAAATACCTACTTCAACATTTATTAGTTAACCGAACTAATGCATCCAACAATTTCCATTATACTTGTAGTGAAAAGATCCGAACATATCTATGGATGATGAATTGAGATGGGTTTCCATGGGTTTTGACCCTGCCGTCATGACATGTACAAAGTATGATGTGAATGGGTATCGCTTCCATACAGAGGAGCACCAAAACAGCCGCCCCGATCATAAAACTATAAATCGGAGTGTACACCCGGTCAAAATTCAGTAGACTACTACGGAAGGGTACAAAATATATACGAGGTTAAATTCCGCCAGGGCGTGAGACCCTAAGTCTTCACGTGTTCAAATGCCGATGGTTCGATCCATGGGAGGGTAAAACATACGCCTTCCATTGGTTTGGTCGAAGTTAAACCATCAACCGTATATGCCGGAGCCGATCTCTTCATTGCGGCTACCCAAGCTACACAAGTATATTATCCGCCTTACCCATGCCGTAAAGTGTATCTAAAGGGTTGGGAAGTTGTGTTCAAGGTGTCGCCACATGGTAAGCTACCAGACCGAATGAAGACGATTACTACAACATTAACCCCATGACATACGAGGGAGTGTTCTATCAAGAGCAACCTGATGATGATGATGATGATGTGGTTAGAAACGATGACGCTAGACCATTGGGTGATGATGATGTGGACCCAAACGTCGACGATGCACGGAATGATGGTGAGACCATTGTCAATGAAAATGACATACTTATGCTAGAAAAGTTAAACGAAGACGGCGACGAGGAGGAAGAGCCTCCACCTCCGTCGGACAACGAAGATGATATGATTGATAGTGATGATGAGACGGACCGAGAACGAGGTTACAACGTGATGATTCATATGGGTTCTAGCAGATGTACGTTTCAAGTTTAGGAATATGCCTTTTATGCATTTTTATTAATGTGTTTATTATCATGCCTTTTTCTTCATTTCATTAATTTACTAATTGCTTTTTTCTTTTCAATGCAGGTTCGTGGAACATGGGCAAGGGGAAGGCCGACGGCGTGGGTTTCCTACGCAAGGTCGTCGGCCTGCCTAGTCGGAGTGGTCGAGCACGTAATCCTCCCCCTCGGCTACTTGACGATGACTCCTCACAGGGAGGTCGAGGGAGATGTGCCCCTACAGGAGGCGGGGGCGGGGAGAGCCTCTAGAGGACGAGGTGCCGGGGAGAGCCACTACTGGGGTCGCGGCTGTAAAGAGCGCACCCTCACCGACTTAGGGGTGTTGTCTTGAGGCCCTCCTCTGGTGAGGTACCCTCCTCTAGTGAGGTACACTCTAGGGAGGAGGAGGAGGAGGAGGAGGAGGAGGAGGAGGAGGAGGTGGAGGAGGAGGCACGCGGGGAGGAGGAGGAGAAGGAGGAGGAGAAGGTTGGGGAGGGGGAGGCAGGCGAGGAGGGGGGTGGTGGCGGGGATGATGGTGGTGATGGGAAGGGGGTTGACAACAAGGGATGGCTGCGTGGCAACGCAAAGCTACCAAAGCAGGTTCCTGCTACTGAGGAGCAGAAGTGGCTCATTGAGCCCACGGGAAAAGAGTAAGCGGTTCATTATTTTGCTTGTCACATGCATATTCCGGTTGTTATTTATTTTGCTTGTCACATGCTAATAGTTCATTCTTTTGCAGCAACTGGATATATTCTAAAGGGGTCCATATTCCCAACGGCCTTATCACCGTCTTGTTGAAGTTATACTGGCCGGGGTTGTCTTGTCTGGATCCGGCCAGTAGCCGGACCGTCGGGTTTTGGCCACGAGCTGGGACCACTGGGAAGCGGCCCTCCACGCGGACCATGAGACCCATGCCAAGGCCGTGACCACTACTTTCTGGGTGAGTTCTCTTCAGAAGCACAAGTCCATTCTAGTTTCATGAATGATTTAACTCATGGCTTCTTCCATTCTTGTTTCATGCATGATTGTAGAAATTCTATCGAGTTCTTCCGGAGCACAGGGCTAGAGCGGACCAGATCGTGCTGCGCCAATGCAAGAAGAAGGCCCGCCAGTTGCAGTATGAGGTGCGCTATGTGGCCATCTCGACATACTACCACGACGTTCTTGGTGTGAAGATGACCAAGGAAGAAGCGCGGAGGATGGACATTACCTTGGAGAGGCACGAGTACTTGGCGGTAAGTATAAAAGATTTTTCATTATGCTTTCATATATTATGCTTTCATTATGCTTTCATTACCATGTGGTACATTTCACCGCTTCATGTTGACATGCCATTATGCTTTTATTATGTAGGTGTGTCCAAATTGGTGTTATGGAAAAGACGAGTCCTGGCGGCATTGGTGGATCTTTGGTGTGATGGGGCTGGAGCACAGGCGGCTATGAGAATCAAAAATAAGGCGAACCGAGGGAATGTGGGAGTACATGCTCTGGGAAACCGAAACCACTATCTCCACAAGGCAGTTAATGTATGACTAACCCCATTAAACATTCTTCTTCTTCTATTTACCATCACTTTCTTATGTATGACTAACATCTGTTTGGTGGTGCAGGAGGAGAAACTGAAGCGGCCGCTCTCACACATGCAAAGGCGTGGGAGATCGCCCATCTGTGAAGGACCCCAAGCCTGGCGAGCCCAAGTACTACGGCAAGAAGACCGCGTGGAGGAAGGAGGCCCACTCCTAGCGTGTCTGAAGTTACATCTGACACACCTGACCCCATTGCGGCGGATCACGGGCAGCAGGCGATGGTGAGCATGGGGCCCAAGGAGCACGGTCGGGAGGCGGTTCTCGATCTTGTGGTCACTCTGACTATCTCC
Organism: Aegilops bicornis; assembly: GCA_021605145.1. Lineage (NCBI taxonomy): Eukaryota > Viridiplantae > Streptophyta > Magnoliopsida > Poales > Poaceae > Aegilops > Aegilops bicornis. The sequence continues at coordinate 858,608,425 of CM038670.1, read as the reverse complement.
TACACACAGCCGTCGGATCGACCCGAGCACTGAGCCCGACGAGCCGGCCAGGTGTCGATTCACGATCCCTCTTTCGGGAGCAACAAACTGTAAGTATTTTCCCTCTTATATACATAGCTCACTTTATATACCGCATCAAGAAGTTATATAAGTTCCATCATGTCATACAAGAGGCCTCACTGAGTACACACGCCAGGAGACCATGGCGTGGCATCGAGGCTTCATGAACACCAAGTGCAGAGGGATCGCCACCGGAGCAGGCTTTTCAGAAATGGCGGCCCAGTGTCCTCGATTGCAGCCAAAGACAATGCCCTCCAAAGCACAACCAAGGTGCCGACCTTTGAGGAGTTTGTGGCACGTAACGCTGGCCCTCGCGGTTAGTTCATCCCCAATCTATTCACCCAAAGCATGTCATGCCTTTCAACACAGTCATATATCCCATTAATATGTCTTTTCAACATCCAGGAACAGTGGATCTACCGTTGGCGGTGGTCTTCATGCACTCCGGAGACACGGAGCCCGACCACTCCGATCCACGGAGGCGGAGGCGGAGGTGGAGGCGGTCTTGGCGGTAGCGCTGGCGGAAGCACTGACGACCTGGGCTTCGGCGCTCTTGGCGGTGACGACCTCCGCGGTGCTCGACGTCCTGGCGCTTAAGCCATTCGGGGACTTGTGTGCTTATGCTTATGTTTTTTTAGATGACTTGTGTGTGGTGATGATCCTTTAGATGACTTGTGTGCTTCTCTATATGCTTATGCCTTATGATTGTGCTTATGCTTATGATTGTGATGATGCTTATGCATATATTGTTGTGCTATGCTGCTCCTTACTGTTACGTGATGCTGCTTCTTATATATGCTGCTTCTTATATATGTTGTGTATATTCAAATGAATTGAGCTGAAAAGAAACAGGAAAAAGAAAAAAAAATCGGGCGTAAACTATGCCGACGGCCCAGCTGCCGGCATAGGCCCCGGCGTGAGCTCCCGATGGGCGACACGTGGCCGTCTATGCCGACGGTTCAGCCGTTGGCTTAGTTCGCCTGTGAGTGCCCGATTGCCGACATGTGCGCACGCTATCATGCCGACGGCCTAGCCGTCGGCATCGTTCTAAACTAAGCTGACGGCCTGGCCGTCGGCATAGGCAAGCACCCAGGAGCAACGGCGGCTCGCCACGTGGCACCTCTATGCTGCCTATGCCGACGGCCGCATCGGCATAGAGGTGCCACGTGGCGAGCCGCCGCTGTTTCGCCAGCTGACGGCAGCCGCCGTTAGGCGATGGCTTTGCCGACGGCCCTGGCCGTCGGCATAGATGTACGACCACCGTCGGGATAGGGTCTATGCCGACGGCCGTTCTATGCCGACGGTCATCCTGGCTACGCCGACGGATATGTTGCCGACGGCCCTATGCCGACGGAGGCCGTCGGCATAGGCCTTTCCCGACGGCTAGTCAGGGCTATGCCGACGGCCCTGGCCGTCGGCATAGGGTGCGATTCCCGTAGTGGCGGAGCAGGTTGTCCGCTCATCATTGAAACCAAGATCGATCACGACTGCTAAGCGGCGGCGGAACTCGATGAAACCGAAGGAAATCGAGCTGGACACAAAAGGTTTATATAGCAGGTACTCCCTTTGTTTGGAATTACTTGTCTCGAAAATGGATGTATTCAGAACTAAAATACGTCTAGATACATCTATTTCTGCGACAAGTAATCCCGAACAGAGGGAGTACAAAACAAGACAGATCACGTACGATCGGACGGGCGGTTTGAACACAACAGGGCAACCGACCTAGCTTTTGTTTTTTTACATCGCCAACCGACCTAGCTTAGCTTGATTAACTAGGGATGGGAAACCGATTTAAAGAAAAAAAAAACTATGGACGGGAAACCTCGATCAAATCTACGGTGACCTGGCCTCCTTTCCATTGTATACGCTGAACTTCCTATATTAAAAGCACCAGCTCGATTCTAAAAAAAAACACCAGCTCGGGGACCCTGCGTTTAGGCTTGTACCTGGCTCATTAACATCTTCCAGTATGCTCATACTATTTTTTTTTGAGAGATCATACTAAATATATTGTTACGTTGAAATCTAGCGATTTCTCATCTATCTATACTAATATAAAAAAGACCTAAATGGATAAATCTAATTAATCTAGGCCATTAAATCATGTCAATCCAACGACCTAGACTGCTTCAATGTCGAGCGCTCAACATGTTTAGCATGTAGTTAATTTCATGCCAAATATAGTACTATTCACATAATAACAATAACGTGTAAATAATATTCTACTTCCTTTGTTCGGATTTATTATGCCCCTGAACCAAAACTCAGGTACCAAGGCACATTGAGTAATGGGCAGTAATTCCCTGGACTAAGGCTGGCTATAGTAAGGGTAACATAAGTAGTATCATGTACTTGAGACTCACAAACGTGCTTATGTGGCAGGCAATCAAAGGAGAATGCATGTCTAATCAAAGGAGAATTAGCAGCCCATGCACTGGATGAGTAGCCTGGCGTTATTGCTAGGGGGTACTAGTATGCCCAGTTAAGGCTGGTCATAGTGGAGTAACTTAGACTAGTAGAGTTAATTGCACATAAGGGCATTACATGCAAATTAGTACCACGATTGCTAACTTTTGCGTGTCAGTGCAAACATTGGTCCAGGTTTTTGCAAAAAGGGCTAAAAGGTTGATTTATACGTATTGACGGTATCTCCGACAGCTCGGGCCCACCCGTCAGGTGCCACGCTGGCCAATCGGCGCGTGCCCGCACGCTGACTAGGACGAGCCGCTCTCCAACCCGGTCCGGTCGCACTGGTTCGTCCCCCACCGCACCATTCCCCTCCCCTCCTCCTTCTCCTCGACTCGTTCCCTCCGTCGCCGCCGCCCGCGTCCCGACTGCCGACCGCCGCACCGCCCCGCTGACGCCATGGTTTTGGAGGACGAAAGAAGCGACGACCAGTCTAGCCTCCCGTACATGCAGTCTTCCTCCTCCACCGACGGGCTCAACCAGGTCAGTACAGTGAGTTTAGGGTTAGGGTTTCAGATTTGGGATTTCTTGATTTGGTTGATTTAGGTATGTTTTGATTTGCCCATTGTCTTTGTGCGAGCTTCTGCAGGTCCCTTTCAGCCTTGAAGATCCAGATTACAAGGGGCTTGAGCTGGATGTGATGTCCCCATGTGAGAAGCACAGCATGGCATCTGAGGGGCTTGTTGCCTTTGAAGGAAGAGACACAGGCAGAAGGTTTTTAGCATGTGCACAGCCGGTATGGATTGTAGGCATAGTGATTTTTTTCTTAGTTTGTCAGCGCCATATTGAACTCTGCTTGCTGTGAACATTTTGGTTCATAGTGGTACTAGAGTAGCTTATTTAGGTCAAGCATGAGTATATTTTGCTGGAGTACAATGGCATGGTAATTTTCGTTCATAGTGGTACTAGAGTAGCTTATTTAGGTCAAGCATGAGTATATTTTGCTTGCTGGAGTACTCTGCTTGCTGTGAACATTTTTTAACTGACCATATGTTTAAAAATGGTTGAACACTCCTTGATATGAACACTAGAGTATCTAACCTAGTCAGTCAGCTACTCAAGTGGCTGCTCCTCTTGTTAAATGTAGTGGTCTGTGTTGGAAATATGCCCTAGAGGCAATAATAAAAGTATTATTATTATATTTCCTTGTTCATGATAATTGTCTTTTATTCATGCTATAATTGTATTATCCGGAAATCGTAATACACGTGTGAATACATAGACCACAATATGTCCCTAGTGAGTCTCTAGTTGACTAGCTCGTTGATCAACAGATAGTCATGGTTTCTGACTATGGACATTGGATGTCATTGATAACGGGATCACATCATTAGGAGAATGATGTGATGGACAAGACCCAATCCTAAGCATAGCACAAGATCGTGTAGTTCGTTTTGCTAGAGCTTTTCCAATGTCAAGTATCTTTTCCTTTGACCATGAGATCGTGTAACTCCGGATACCGTAAGAGTGCTTTGGGTGTACCAAACGCCACAACGAATCGGGTGACTATAAAGGTACACTACAGGTATCTCCGAAAGTGTGCATTAGGTTGACATGGATCGAGACTGGGATTTGTCACTCCGTATTACGGAGAGGTATCACTTGGGCCCACTTTCGGTAGTGCATCATCATAATGAGCTCAAAGTGACCAAGTGTCCGGTCACGGGATCATGCATTACTGATGCGAGTAAAGTGACTTGCCGGCAGCGAGATTGAACGAGGTATTGGGATACCGACGATCGAATCTCGGGCAAGTAAAATACCGATTGACAAAGGGAATAGTATCACGGGGTTGATTGACTCCTCGACATCGTGGTTCATCCGATGATATCATCGAGGAGCATGTGGGAGCCAACATGGGTATCCAGATCCATTGTTGGTTATTGCCCGAGAGCCGTCTCGGTCATATGCGCATGTCTCCCGAAACCGTAGGGTCTACACACTTCAGGTTCGGTGACGCTCGGGTTGTCTGAAGATGAGTATGCAGCAAACCGAATCTTGTGCGGAGGCCCGGATGAGATCCCGGACGTCAGGAGGAGTTCGGAATGGTCCATAGGTAAAGATTTATATATAGGAAGTCTTATTTTGGTCGTAGGAAAAGTTTCGCGTTATCGGTATTGTACGGGAGTGCCGAAAGGGGTCCGGGGTCCACCGGGGGGTCCACCTGCCCGGGGGCCACATGGGCTGTGGGGGTGCGCCTTGGCCCATATGGGCCAAGGGCACCAGCCCCAAGAGGCCCATGCGCCAATATATAAGAAAAAGGGAGAGTCCTAAAGGGGAAGGCACCTCAGGGGTGCCTTGGGAGGATGGACTCCTCCCCCTCTTGGCCGCACCCCTTCCTTGGAGGAAGGGGCAAGGCTGCGCCCTCCCCTCTCTTGCACCTATATAAAGGGAGGGAGGGAGGGTGGCCGCACCAATAAGCCACAGCGCCTCCCTCCTCCTGCAACACCTCCTCCTCCTCCCGTAGTTGCTTAGGCGAAGCCTGCCGGAGTTCTGCTGCATCCACCACCACGCCGTCGTGCTGCTTGATCATCATCAACCTCTCCTTCCCCTTGCTGGATCAAGAAGGAGGAGGCGTCATCCGCTCCATACGTGTGTTGAACGCGGAGGTGCCGTCCGATTCGGCACTTTCGGTCATCGGTGATTTGGATCACGGCGATGCGACTCCATCATCCACGTTCTAGTGAACGCTTCCGCCTGTGATCTACAAGTGGTATGTAGATGCAATCTCTCTCCCATGACTCGTTGCTTAGATGAACTCATAGATGGATCTTGGTGAAACCGTGGGAAAATTTTAATTTTCTCGCAGCGTTCCCCAACGGTGGCATCATGAGCTAGGTCTGTCGTAGTTCTCTATTGCACGAGTAGAACACAATTTTGTTGTGGGCGTAGATCTTGTCAACTTGCTTGCCGCTACTAGTCTTTTCTTGCTTCAGCGGTATTGTGGGATGAAGCGGCCGGACCGACCTTACACGTGCGCTTACGTGAGGCCGGTTCCACCGGTGGACGTGCACTAGTTGCATAAGGTGGCTAGCGGGTGTCTGTCTTTCCCACTTTAGTTGGAGCGGATTCGATGAAAAGGGTCCTTATGAAGGGTAAATAGAAGTTGACAAATCACGTTGTGGCTTTCCCGTAGGTAATAAAACGTTCTTGCTAGAACCCTATTGCAGCCACGTAAAACTTGCAACAACAATTAGTGGACGTCTAACTTGTTTTTGCAGCAAGTGTTTTGTGATATGATATGGACAAAGTTGTGATGAATGATGAATGATATATGTGATGTATGAGATCATGTTCTTGTAATAGGAATCACGACTTGCATGTCGATGAGTATGACAACCGGCAGGAGCCATAGGAGTTGTCTTTATTTTTGTATGACCTGCGTGTCATTGAAGAACGCCATGTAAATTACTTTACTTTATTGCTAAATCGTTAGCCATAGAAGTAGAAGTAGTCGTTGGCGTGACAACTTCATGAAGACACGATGATGGAGATCATGGTGTCATGCCGGTGACAAGGATGATCGGGAGCCCGAAGATGGAGATCAAAGGAGCTATGTGATATTGGCCATATCATGTCACTACTATATATAATTGCATGTGATGTTTATTATGTTTATGCATCTTGTTTACTTAGAACGACGGTAGTAAATAAGATGATCCCTCATAACAATATCAAGAAAGTGTTCTCCCTAACTGTGCACCGTTGCTAAAGTTCGTCATTTCGAAGCACCACGTGATGATCGGGTGTGATAGATCCTTACGTTCACATACAACGGGTGTAAGACAGTTTTACACATGCATAAACACTTAGGGTTAACTTGGCGAGGCCTAGCATGTACAGACATGGCCTCGGAACACAAGAGACCGAAAGGTCGAACATGAGTCGTATGGAAGATACGATCAACATGGAGATGTTCACCGATGATGACTAGTCCGTCTCACGTGATGATCGGACCACGGCCTAGTCGACTCGGATCATGTAACACTTAGATGACTAGAGGCATGTCAAATCTGAGTGGGAGTTCATTAAATAATTTGATTAGATGAACTTATTTATCATGAACATTAGTCTAAAATCTTTGCAAAATGTCTTGTAGATCAAATGTCCAACGCTCATGTCACCATGAACTTCAACGCGTTCCTAGAAAACCAAGCTGAAAGACGATGGCAGCAACTATTCGGACTGGGTCCGGAACACGAGATCATCCTCATAGCAGCCAAGAAACAATATGTCCTAGAAGCACCGCTAGGTGATGCACCCATCGAAGAACCAAGACATTATGAATGCTTGGCGGTCTCGTCTTGATGATTACTCCCTCGTTCGGTGCGGCATGCTTTACAACTTAGAACCGGGGCTCCAAAAGCGTTTTGAGCAACACGGAGCACATGAGATGTTCGAGGAGCTGAAAATGGTTTTCCAAGCTCATGCCCGGGTCGAGAGATATGAAGTCTCCGACAAGTTCTATATTTGTAAGATGGAGGAAAACAGTTCCGTCAGTGAGCACATACTCAAAATGTCTGGGTTGCACAACCGCCTGTCCCAGCTGGACATTAACCTCCCGGACGAGGCGGTCATTGACAGAATCCATCAGTCGCTCCCACCAAGCTACAAGAGCTTTGTGCTGAACTACAATATTCAGGGGATGGTGAAAAATATTCCTGAAGTATTTTCAATCTTTGAAGTCGTGAGAGGTAGAAATCAAGAAGGAGCATCAAGTGTTGATGGTCAATAAAACCACTAAGTTCAAGAAGGGCAAGGGAAAGAAGAACTTCAAGAAGGACGGCAAGGATGTTGCCACGCCCGGTAAGCCGATTGCGGGAAGAAGTCAAAGAATGGACCCAAGCACGAGATCGAGTGCTTTTATTGCAAAGGGAAGGGTCCTTTGAGCGGAACTGCCCCAAATACTTAGCAGACAAGAAGGCGGGCAACACTAAAGCTATATTTGATATACATGTAATTGATGTGTACCTTACCAATACTCGTAGTAACTCCTGGGTATTTGATACCAGTGCCGTTGCTCATATATGTAACTCACAGCAGGAGCTGCGGAATAAACGGAGACTAGCGAAGGACGAGGTGACGGTGCGCGTCGGGAATGGTTCCAAGGTTGATGTGATCGCCGTCGGCATGCTACCTCTACATTTACCTACGGGATTAGTTTTAAACCTCAATAATTGTTATTTAGTGCCAAGTTTGAGCATGAACATTGTATCGAGGATCTCATTTAATACGAGATGGCTACTCATTTAAATCCGAGAATAATGGTTGTTCTATTTATATGAGAGAAATGTTTTATGGTCATGCTCCGATGGTCAATGGTTTATTCTTAATGAATCTCGAACGTAATGTTACACATGTTCATACTGTGAATACCAAAAGATGTAAAGTTGATAACGATAGTCCCACATGCTTGTGTACTGCCGCCTATGGTCACATTGGTGTCAAGCGCATGAAGAAGCTCCATGCCGATGGACTTTTAGAGTCTCTCGATTATGATTCATTTGACACATGCGAACCATGCCTCATGGGCAAGATGACCAAGACTCCGTTCTCGGAACAATGGAGCGAGCAACCAACTTATTGGAAATCATACATACCGATGTGTGCGGTCCAATGAGTGTTGAGGCTCGCGGAGGATATCGTTATGTTCTCACTCTCACTGATGACTTAAGTAGATATGGGTATGCCTACTTGATGAAACACAAGTCTGAGACCTTTGAAAAGTTCAAGGAATTTCAGAATGAAGTAGAGAATCAATGTGACCGAAAGATAAAATTCTTGCGATCAGATCGTGGAGGAGAATATTTAAGTCACCAATTTGGTACACACTTAAGGAAATGTGGAATCGTTTCACAACTCACGCCGCTGGAACACCTCGGTAATGTGGTGTGTCCGAACGTCGTAATCACACTCTATTGGATATGGTGCGATCTATGATGTCTCTTACTAATTTACCGCTATCATTTTGGGGATACGCTCTAGAGACAGCTACATTCACTTTAAATAGGGCACCGTCTAAATCCGTTGAGACGACACCGTATGAATTATGGTTTGGGAAGAAACCTAAGGTATCGTTTCTAAAAGTTTGGGGATGCGATGCTTATGTCAAGAAGCTTCAACCTGAAAAGCTCGAACCCAAGTCGGAAAAATGCGTCTTCATAGGATACCCTAAAGAAACCATTGGGTATACCTTCTACCTTAGATCTGAAGGCAAGATCTTTGTTGCCAAGAACGGATCCTTTCTGGAAAAAGAGTTTCTCTCGAAAGGAGTAAGTGGGAGGAAAGTAGAACTTCGATGAAGTACTACCTCTGGAACCGGAAAGTAGTGCAGCTCGGGAAAATGTTCTGTGGTGCCTACACCAAGCGGAGAGGAAATTAATGATGATGATCAAGGTACTTGGATCAAGTTGCTCTTGAACTTCGTGGGTCCACAAGGACACGTTCCACACCAGTGGTATGGCAACCCTGTCACGGAAATCATGTTGTTAGACAACGGTGAACCTTGAACTATGAAGAAGCGATGGCGGGCCGGATTCCAACAAATGGCTTGAAGCCATGCAATCCGAGATAGGATCCATGTATGAAAACAAAGTATGGACTTTGACAGACTTGCCCGATGATCGGCGACGATAGAAAACAAATGGATCTTTAAGAAGAAGAAGACGGACGCGGATGGTAATGTTACCATCTATAAAGCTCGACTTGTCGCTAAGGGTTATCGACAAGTTCAAGGGATAGACTACGATGAGACTTTCTCTCCCGTAGCGAAGCTTAAGTCCGTCTGAATCATGTTAGCAATTGCCGCATACTATGATTATGAGATATGGCAGATGGACGTCAAAACGGCATTCCTTAACGGTTATCTTAAGGAAGAGCTGTATATGATGCAGCCAGAAGGTTTTGTCGATCCTAAGAATGCTAACAAGGTATGCAAGCTCCAGCGATCCATTTATGGGCTGGTGCAAGCATCTCGGAGTTGGAACATTCGCTTTGATGAGATGATCAAAGCGTTCGGGTTTATGCAGACTTATGGAGAAGCATGCGTTTACAAGAAAGTGAGTGGGAGCTCTGTAGCATTTCTCATATTATATGTAGATGACATACTTTTGATGGGAAATGATATAGAACTTTTGGACAGCATTAAGGCCTACTTGAATAAGAGTTTTTCAATGAAGGACCTTGGAGAAGCTGCTTACATATTAGGCATCAAAATCTATAGGGATAGATTGAGACGCCTCATAGGTCTTTCACAAAGCACATACCTTGATAAGATTTTGAAGAAGTTCAAAATGGATCAGTCCAAGAAAGGGTTCTTGCATGTTTTGCAAGGTGTGAAATTGAGCTCGGCTCAATTCCCGACCACGGTAAAAGATAAAGAAGAGATGAGTGTCATCCCCTATGCCTCAGCCATAGGATCTATTATGTATGCCATGCTGTGTACCAGACCTGATGTAAACTTTGCCGTAAGTTTGGTAGGAAGGTACCAAAGTAATCCCGGCAAGGAACCCTGGACAGCGGACAAGCATATCCTGAAGTACCTAAAAAGGAAAAAGGACATGTTTCTAGATTATGGAGGTGACGAAGAGCTCGTCGTAAAGGGTTGCGTCGACGCTTAGCTTCGACGATCTGGATGACTCAAAGTCACAAACCGGATACGTGTATATGTTAAATGGTGGAGCGATGGCTGGTGCAGCTGCAAGCAGAGCGTCATGGCGGGATCTACATGTGAAGCAGAGTACATGGCAGCCTCGGAGGCAGCACATGAAGCAATTTGGGTGAAGGAGTTCATCATCGACCTAGGAGTCATACCCAATGCATCGGAGCCGATCAAACTCTTCTGTGACAACACTGGAGCTATTGCACTTGTCAAGGAGCCCAGGTTTCACAAGAAGACCAGGCACATCAAGCGTCGCTTCAACTCCATTCATGAAAATGTTCAAGATGGGACATAGAAATTTGCAAAGTGCATACGGATCTGAATGTCGCAGATCCGTTGACTAAACCTCTTCCGCGAGCAAAACATGATCAACCACAGAACTCTATGGGTGTTCGATTCATCACAATGTAACTAGATTATTGACTCTAGTGCAAGTGGGAGACTGTTGGAAATATGCCCTAGAGGCAATAATAAAAGTATTATTATTATATTTCCTTGTTCATGATAATTGTCTTTTATTCATGCTATAATTGTATTATCAGGAAATCGTAATACACGTGTGAATACATAGACCACAATATGTCACTAGTGAGCATATAGTTGACTAGCTCGTTGATCAACAGATAGTCATGGTTTCTGACCATGGACATTGGATGTCATTGATAACGGGATCACATCATTAGGAGAATGATGTGATGGACAAGACAATCCTAAGCATAGCACAAGATCGTGTAGTTCGTTTTGCTAGAGCTTTTCCAATGTCAAGTATCTTTTCCTTTGACCATGAGATCGTGTAACTCCCGGATACCGTAAGAGTGCTTTGGGTGTACCAAAGCGTCACAACGTAATCGGGTGACTATAAAGGTACACTACGGTATCTCCGGAAGTGTCATTAGGTTGACATGGATCGAGACTGGATTTGTCACTCCGTATTACGGAGAGGTATCACTTGGGCCCACTCGGTAGTGCATCATCATAATGAGCTCAAAGTGACCAAGTGTGCGGTCACGGGATCATGCATTACGATGCAGTAAAGTGACTTGCCGGCAACGAGATTGAACGAGGTATTGGGATACCGACGATCGAATCTCGGGCAAGTAAAATACCGATTGACAAAGGGAATAGTATACGGGGTTGATTGACTCCTCGACATCGTGGTTCATCCGATGATATCATCGAGGAGCATGTGGGAGCCAACATGGGTATCCAGATCCCGCTGTTGGTTATTGCCCGAGAGCCGTCTCGGTCATGTCTACATGTCTCCCGAACCCGTAGGGTCTACACACTTAAGGTTCGGTGACGCTAGGGTTGTATGAATATGAGTATGCAGCAAACCGAATGTTGTTGAGTCCGGATGAGATCCCGGACGTCATGAGGAGTTCGGAATGGTCCGGAGGTAAAGATTTATATATGGGAAGTCTTATTTTGGTCGCCGGAAAAGTTTCGCGCGTTATCGGTATTGTACCGGGAGTGCCGAAAGGGGTCCGGGGGTCCACCTGCCCCGGGGGGGGGGGGGCACATGGGCTGTAGGGGGTGCGCCTTGGCCTATATGGGCCAAGGGCACCAGCCCCAAGAGGCCCATGCGCCAAGATAAAAGAAAAAGGGGAGGGTCCGAAAGGGGGGAGGCACCTCAGGGTGCCTTGGGAGGATGGACTCCTCCCCTCTGGCCGCACCCTTCCTTGGAGGAAGGGGCAAGGCTGCGCCCTCCCCTCTCTTGCACCTATATAAAGGGAGGGAGGGAGGGTGGCCGCACCAATAAGCCTGGCGCCTCCTCCTCCTGCAACACCTCCTCCTCCTCCCGTGGTTGCTTAGCGAAGCCTGCCGGAGTTCTGCTGCATCCACCACCACGCCGTCGTGCTGCTGGATCATCATCAACCTCTCCTTCCCCTTGCTGGATCAAGAAGGAGGAGACGTCATCCGCTCCGTGCGTGTGTTGAACGCGGAGGTGTCGTCTGCTCGGCACTCGGTCATCGGTGATTTGGATCACGCATTTAGTACGACTCCATCATCCACGTTCTAGTGAACGCTTCCGCACGCGATCTACAAGTGGTATGTAGATGCAATCTCTCTCCCATGACTCGTTGCTTAGATGAACTCATAGATGGATCTTGGTGAAACCGTAGGAAAAATTTAATTTTCTGCAACGTTCCCCAATAGTCTGATGCTAAATTTAGATATTCTTGTTGGCAATTGCAGTGATCTTGTGTAATTACTTGTTGTATGAACTCTGTTGGTGTTGTTGTTGTTTTTGCAGGAAGGTAGCAATTGTGGCTTTGTTGAATGGGTTGATCACCAGTGGCCCCCAACAATGCAGAATGCATTGTTGAAGCTATGGGCAATGGTTGAAGATGCCAAAAGTGTTAGGGTGAATGACAATCTTGAAAGTTCTTTCACTATCCACCATATGACAGAAGAGAAGAACAAGCTGGAGGCCAACTATGACAAGCTGGTCCATGATGTGCATGAGCTTATGAGCTTCCAAGAGGATAGGGTGGTGGATTTCAGACATCTGCAGTCTGCCATTACATATCAGCAGGAGGTAAGAAAAGAACTGATTGATGATATGAAGGCACATATGGCAATTGAGATGGCAAAGAAAGATGCAGATACCCAGAAACTTACTCAGAAGTATGAGCTGCTGGTCAACCTGACAAGAGCTCAAGAAACAGTCATTCAGAACTTGAAGTTGAACAAAATGAAAGAGAAGCAAGTGCTTACTGAAGCTAGGATGAATTTGGAGCTGAAGAATGCAGAGCTAACAAAGTGTCAGGAGAAGCTCACCCAAGAGAAACTAGAGTTGAAGCTTCAGATTGCTGATCTGCTTAAGGGAAAGGAAAAGCATATTCAAGAGAAGTGGCAGTTAGAGTTTCAGAATGCTGAGCTCATGATGGGAAATGAAAAGCTGAAGGAGAAGTTCAAGGGGATTCAGGCCATCTTGGAGAAGTGAAGAAGATGAAAATGAGATTAGTGGCATTGCTGACCTTTTGGGAATGATGGTTGTGTAATGACCTAGCATCTAGGAACTAAGAGTACTCAGGAACTAAGGTTGTGTACTGTATGCTTGTACTAATTGTGAACTATGGCTGTGTATGTATGTAGTAGTTATGCTATTCATCCTTTTGTGAGAAAAGGATGAACTATGCATTTGAAGTTGAACTCCTCTATGTATTGTGAACAATGGTTATGTATGGCTATAATGAGTTGAACTCCAGAAACTAATGTGTGCTATGATTGGTAGACATGGATCAGTTTCTTATTTTGTAGTGCCATGTCTGAAAAAAAATTATATGATTGCTAGATGGGTATGTTTATGGATATGCTGATTATGTAGATGGATATGTTGATGATGATACATTATGACAATGTTGCGGCAAACCACTCATGTCATAAAAAATAAAAGAGGATCAAGACCGACTCAATCTCATTGCATCACAAGATAACTTCACTGATCCATTACATATTAAGAAAGAGCATACAAAAGACAACTTGGCTTAAACTAGAGCAACTAAACCAGACAGTACATTGCATTTAGATTGGCTGCAACTAAACCAACCAACTAACTTAAGATCTTGCCTGCAACTAAGCCAAGCACAAATATAGTGAAAAGAAACAACACATTGTGAAATTCGAACCTAATCCCTGCAATCTGTGCATTCTTCTCTCTGATTTGAGTTTGCAGAGACAGAACCATGGCCTCCCTTGTGCCATCATCTTCACTGGGAGTTAGCATTGGAAATTGATCTTCAGATTTAACAACAGTTGCACCTTTAAGCCTCCAGACTTCATCACGCAGATCCCCAATGAGCTCACTCCAAAATTTGGGCAATGGATCATCATGCCATTGCGCAAATCCACAGCCACCGTGCTATTAAGATGCACAAACAAATTTCCAAACATATATCATTTCACATACTATTGCACAGAAGAAAAAGGAAGAAAATTAGGCAAAAACAACCACACTCACCAGAACCTCCTACCAGGGTTCTGCCTGCTCCAGGAGATCCATCTTGGCGCCTTCCTCGGAGTTGAGTAGTGGCTCATCACTGGAGGCTCGTATGCCATGCATTGGGTTCTCGCGGTAGCGCACCGGCGAGCGCGACTCCTCCCCCTCCTTCCTGCAGCTCGACGAAATCCGGGAGCGGACCCGGCACTGGAAGACCAAGACATCTCTCTCTCCGCCACCGGCCCCAGTCAGCGCCTTCACGCTGAGATCTCTCCTTCGCTGCGCCCCAAATGGACACCGCGTGGACGAACCCTAGTTTCGTTCCCCAATCGCTCGATACAAGCTTGTGTTGTCACTTTAATAGTAGGAGAGGTATCGGTCCCACCTGTCAGAATCCCCAAATGTGGTATTGCATGTTATGTGATGCCCCAATATTGGTACTGACATGCAACAGCTAGCAGCAGTATTGGTATTGACTTGCAACAAGTAACTGCAAATGTGGTACTGCTTTGCAAATATTGGTACTAGATTGTGCCAACAGATATTCATAATTCAGGCACTGGCACTGGCAACACATACATATTCATCAACAACAACACATACATATCCAGTGGCAACATCAACATCAACACCATACATACATATTCAACACCAAAATATGATGCCCCAACTAGAGTACTCCACCTCAAATTCAACATTACAATAACCAGTACTGGATTGTGCCAAAATATGCATCAAGTGGCAACAACACATCAACATCAGCATCAAGTTCAACCAAAATAACACCACATCATTTCAAATTACATGGCTCCTCTTCCTCTGCTAGCAGTGAAGTAGGACATCCATCCAGTGTGTGTACCATCAGTAGAAATGTCAGCATAAGTTGAGGCAGCATATTACCTAGGGGCACTGAATGGCCTTGGAGCACCTCTTCCAGCTCATGTGCCAACTCTTCCTCTGCAAGCTCCTCTTCCAGATGGTGGTGGTGTAGTAGAAGTAGCAGCAGCTCTTCCTCTGCCACCTTCTCTGCTAGCTCCTCTTCTTCCAGATGATGGTGGTGTAGGAGCAGAAGCAGCAACTCTTGCCTGTCTTGCTGTTGGTGTAGTAGAAGGACCAGCAACTCTTGGTTGTGAGTTACTTGGAGTAGCCTTGCAAAGAAAAAGAAAACAGTTAATAATGCTAGAAATAAATGTACAAGAAAGGAAACATTAGTATATTTCAAGGTGAAAAATTATTACCACATGCTTATTCTTCCTCAAAGCTAGCTCAGGCTTCAACTGTTTAAGACAGTTTGTGTACCTATGCCCTTGGAGACCACAATTGCCACATGTTATGGTCCCCATTCTTGAAGTGTCTTTTGGCTTTGGTACTTCAAATTTGCCCTTCAAAATCACCTGCATTCAAAATCAAGAGAGGTTACTGTAATTGTCCTACAATGCTCACAGAAGATGAACAAACTGTTGGGGAACGTAGTAATTTCAAAAAAATTCCTACGCACACGCAAGATCATGGTGATGCATAGCAACGAGAGGGGAGAGTGTTGTCCACGTACCCTCGTGAGACCGGCGAAGCGTTAGCACAACGCGGTTGATGTAGTCTTACGTCTTCACGATCCGACCGATCAAGTACCGAACGCACGGCACCTCCAAGTTCAGCACACGTTCAGCCCGATGACGTCCCCCGAACTCCGATCCAGCCGAGTGTTGAGGGAGAGTTTCGTCGAAGCTTGCATTGGTTTTCCCCGAAGAGGAGAGGATGATGCAGCAGAGTAGCGTAAGTATTTCCCTCAGTTTTTGAGAACCAAGGTATCAATCCAGTAGGAGGCCATGCGCGAGTCCCTCGTACCTACACAAAGCAAATAACTCCTCGCAACCAACGCGAATAGGGGTTGTCAATCCCTTCACGGTCACTTACGAGAGTGAGATCTGATAGAGATGATAGATAATAATTTTGGTATTTTTGGTATAAAGATGCAAAGTAAAATAAAAGACAAAGTAAAGAGCAAAGCAATAATAAAGCGTAGGAAGATTAATATGATGAAAATAGACCCGGGGGCCATAGATTTCACTAGTGGCTTCTCTCAAGAGCATAAGTATTTTATGGTGGGTGAACGAATTCCTATTGAGCAATTGACAGAATTGAGCATAGTTATGAGAGTATCTAGGTATGATCATGTATATAGGCATCACGTCTGAGACAAGTAGACCGACTCCTGCCTGCATCTACTACTATTACTCCACTCATCGACCGCTATCCGGCATGCATCTAGAGTATTAAGTTAATGAAAACAGAGTAACGCCTTAAGCAAGATGACATGATGTAGAGGAATAAATTCATGCAATATGATAAATACCCCATCTTGTTATCCTCAATGGCAACAATACAATACATGTCTTGCAACCCTTTACATCCTTTGGGTAAGGACACCGCAAGATTGAACCCAAAGCTAAGCACTTCTCCCATTGCAAGAACTACCAATCTAGTTGGCCAAACCAAACGGATAATTCGAAGAGACTTGCAAAGATAACCAATCATACATAAAAGAATTCAAAGAAGATTCAAATATTGCTCATAGCTAATCTTGATCATAAACCCACAATTCATCGGTCTCAACAAACACACCGCAAAAAGAAGATTACATCGAATAGATCTCCAGGAGAGAGGGGGAGAACATTGTATTGATATCCAAAAAGAGAGAAGAAGCCATCTAGCTACTAACTATGGACCCGAAGGTCTGAAGTAAACTACTCATTCTTCATCGGAGAGGCTATGATGATGATGTAGAAGCTCTCCATGGTGGATTCCCCTTCCGGCGGAGCTCCGGAACAGGCCCCAAGATGGGATCTCGTGGATACATGAAGTTGCGGAGGTGGAATTAGGTTTTTGGCTCCGTATCTGATCTGTTGAAGTGCGTGAGGTATATATAGGAGGAAGGAGTACGTCGGTGGAGCTTGGGGGCCCACGAGGCAGGGCGCGCCCTAGGGGGGCGCCCTCCACCCTCGTGGCCGCCTCCCTCCTTTCTTGGCCGAGGGTCCAAGTCTCCTGGATCTTATCTGATGAGAAAATCATGTTCACGAAGGTTTCATTCCGTTTGGACTCCGTTTGACATTCCGTTTCTTCGAAATACTGAAATAGGCAAAAAACAACAATTCTGGGCTGGGCCTCCGGTTAATAGGTTAGTCCCAAAAGTAATATAAAAGTGGAAAATAAAGCCCAATATAGTCCAAAATAATAGATAATATAGCATGGAGCAATCAAAAATTATAGATACGTTGGAGACGTATCATCCAGTGATCCACTCCTGGATTACTTTGGTACCTTCCTGCTAGACTTATAGCAAGGCACACATTAAGTCTGGTACACAGCATTGCATACATGATAGAGCCTATGGCTGAAGCATAGGGAACATTTTTCATTTTCTCTCTATCTTCTGAAGTGGTCGGGCATTGAGTCTTACTCAACTTCACACCTTGTAACACAGGCAAGAATCCTTTCTTTGCTTGATCCATTTTGAACTTTCTTCAAAACTTTGTCAAGGTATGTGCTTTGTGAAAGTCCAATTAAGCGTCTTGATCTATCTCTATAGATCTTGATGCCCAATATATAAGCAGCTTCACCGAGGCCTTTCATTGAAAAACTCTTGTTCAAGTATCCCTTTTATGCTATCCAGAAATTCTATATCATTTCCAATCAGCAATATGTCATCCACATATAATATTAGAAATGCTACAGAGCTCCCACTCACTTGCTTGTAAATACAGGCTTTTCCAAAAGTCTGTACAAAACCAAATGCTTTGATCACACTATCAAAGCGTCTATTCCAACTCCGAGAGGCTTGCACCAGTCCATGAATGGATCGCTGGAGCTTGTACACTTTGTTAGCTCCCTTTGGATCGACAAAACCTTCCGGTTGCATCATATACAACTCTTCTTCCAGAAATTCATTCAGGAATGCAGTTTTGACATCCATTTGCCAAATTTCATAATCATAAAATGCGGCAATTGCTAACATGATTCGGACAGATTTATGCATCGCTATGGGTGAGAAGGTATCATCGTAGTCAATCCCTTGAACTTGTCGAAAACCTTTCACAACAAGTCGAGCTTTATAGACAGTAACATTACCGTCAGCGTCAGTCTTCTTCTTGAAAATCCATTCATTCTCAATTGCTTGCCAATCATCGGGCAAGTCAACCAAAGTCCACACTTTGTTCTCATACATGGATCCCATCTCAGATTTCATGGCCTCAAGCCATTTTATGGAATCTGGGCTCACCATCGCTTCTTCATAGTTCGTAGGTTCGTCATGTTCTAGTTACATAACTTACAGAACAGGATTACCGTACCACTCTGGTGCGGATCTTACTCTGGTTGATCTACGAGGTTCAGTAACAATTTGATCTGAAGTTTCATGATCATCATCATTAACTTCCTCACTAATTGGTGTAGATGTCTCAGAAACCGGTTTTTGCGATGAACTATTTTCCAATAAGGGAGCAGGTACAGTTACCTCATCAAATTCTACTTTCCTCCTGTTGAGTATATGTGCTATGTGCATATTGTGTATTGGGTACACCTCCTAGTTTTTTGTATAGTTGAGGTTCATGGCCCACCTTTGTACATCATATATACGTGCCTATGCACGAAGAGCAATACATCATGCAATCATAATCTCATACATGGTATCAGTTTCCGAGGTTTTCTTTTTCGCTTCCGCCACCGCCGCTGCCGCCGCCGCCCCGCCGCCGCCGCTCCCACGCCCTCCGCGCCGGTAGCCGCCCGCGCGCTCGCTACCCCGAGCCAGCCGCGATCCATCCATCCAGCCGCGCGCCTGCTACCCTTCGCGCCCGATCGATCCAGCCTGCTAGCCGGCTGCCGCCCATCCCTCTCTCCCGCTAGCCAGCACCGCCCGCCCGCTGCTTCCGGTGCTACTTGCTCTGCTTGGTACTCTCCGGGCGCGTGGCAATCCAATCTTGTGTCCCACGTGTTTTTGTCTCCGCAACGGCGAGATCGAATCGATCAATCTTCGGCGGCTCCTAGCGTATAAGTACATCCTGTGGGATAGTGCAAGCTAGCTAGCTCGAAGGAATCGATATAGATGCTTGGTCCTTTGCTACGGAGTACGTGAGTCAACTACAAGTGAATCAATCAAGGTGCAAGTGGTGTACGTGCATCTCGCCGTATACGCTCGATCGGCCGGAAGTAATCAGCCGCCGATAGCTTGTGCGCGCGCATCACCAAAGCTAGCCGCATCACCGAAGCCACCCGCGTCACCGAAGCCTCCTGCTGCTGCCGCCCAACCGCGCCGATCGCCGCCGTCGGACTAGCAATGGCATTACCAGGCCCGTCCGCTGCCGCCTCTGTCGTCCTGCCGCCACCTACAACGCGCCCGTTTCCACATACGGGTCTTCGCCTGTGTACGGGACTCCGCCCGCGTATGAGTCTTTTGGGTACTGGTGAGGGTCGTCAGCGGGCCAGCACTCGCCTGTTGGGCAGCAGCCAGACGACACTCAGCACCTGCAGCATCTGTTAGCGGGCCCGCAGGTTTTTCCGGCCGGCCATCCGTCCTTTCTGGCACCATAGTTGCAGCCGGGACAGTCGGGGCTGTATGGAACGTACCCATCGCCGCCGTTGAGCGGCGGCTACGGCTTCCCCATGGCGTCTTCGTCCCCCTCGCCGGCCCTGCCGCCGGCGCCCTGGGACCCGGTGCTCCTCACCGGGCTGCATGCCGCTCCTACGCCGAACAACTACACTGGAGGTGGTGATTGGTACATGGACACCGGTGCTACGACTATATTTGCTCATCCTGGTAACATTGCCTCCTTCACTCCTGTCTCCACCGACCGCCGCATCATTGTCGGCGGCGGTTCCACACTTCCTATCACACATGTTGGGCACACTTCTTCTCCTTCTACTTCTACTCCATTATCTTTGTCTAACATACTTGTGTCCCCTCATCTTATTAAGAATCTCATTTCCATTCGTTGTTTCACTCGTGAAAATCCTGTTACCGTTGAATTTGACGAGCTTGGTTTTTGTGTTAAAGACGCTCGAACCAGGATGGTACTTCACTGATGTGACAGCCCCGACGAGCTCTATCCAGTGCACTCGCCTTCATCCACCACCACTGCACCGGTTGCTCTCTCCGCTGGTGTCGATCTCTGGCACGCTCGCTTGGGTCATCCCAACCCCGTCACACTTCGTCATATTCTTAGGAGTTTCAGTTTCAGCTGCAATAAGATCGAGGATCACACTTGTCATGCATGTCGTGTCGGCAAACATGTTCGCCTGCCGTTTAATAATTCCACCACTATTGCTTATTTTCCTTTTCAGTTGATTCATAGCGATGTGTGGACTTCTTCGGTTCCCAGTAACTCGGGCTATTTATATTATCTGGTCATTCTTGATGATTATTCTCATTATGTGTGGACTTTTCCTTTGCGCAGAAAGTCGGATGCACTCTCTACCTTGATGGCCTTTTACTCCTATGTCCGCACGCAGTTTGGGCGTCCCATACTTGCGCTTCAGACGGACAATGAAAAAGAGTTCGACAACCTCGCTTTCCGCACCTTTTTGTCGCATCACGGCACAATTTTCCGCCTCACATGCCCGTACACTTCACAGCAGAACGGTCGAGCCGAACGCGTCCTTCGCAATCTGAATGACAGCGTTCGCACGCTCCTGTTTCATGCCAACGTGCCGCCTCGTTTCTGGCTGGACGCACTCGACACTGCATCACTACTGCTTAACATTAGACCCTGCCGCCCACGGTGGAACTACACACCTCATCATCTTATCTTTGGTACGCCCCCGTCTTATGACGACTTGCGTATTTTTGGGTGCCTTTGCTATCCCAACACTACCGACACTGCTTCTCACAAGCTTGCACCCCGATCTGTCGCTTGCATCTTCATCGGCTACCCCTCCAACTCCAAGGGATATCGATGTTACGATCCCGTCTCCCATCGTGTGTGCAATTCCCGGCACGTTTACTTTGATGAGCATGTGTTTTCCGTTTCACCAGGTACCCCCGGCTGTTCCGCCCGCCACTGGTGACGCGGGCTCCTCGACGCCTCTCCCAGGGCGCTCGCGCGCCTCTCTTGGCCCGCCCCTAGCTTTGAGGCGCGCCCCACGCATGCGGCGCCTCCTACAGCCACGGCGCTGGTGCCCCGGCGGCGCCCGGCGTTAGCCTGCAGCTCCGCGGCTCCTTGGCGCCAGCGTCCCCCTTCGGCGCCGCTGACGTTGGCGCATCTTGACGCCGTGGACGCTTCGACGTTGGCGACGCGGCCCTCGGCGCCAGCCACGCGCCCGGCGTTGGCGCCGCGGCCCTCGCGCCCCACGCGCCCGCCGCCCGCGGCCCGCGGTCCCCGGCGCCCGCGGACCCCACGGCAGGCGACCGCCTGGCGCTACCGCCGCCCGCCCTTAAGCGCCCGGCGCCGCGCTTCGACGCCAGTGGGACCGGTCACCCGTGCCCGTACGGGCGAGTGTCCGTACGAGCGTTTTTCGCCCGAGCTCGCGCTACGCCTTGGATGACTACGTCCATGCGGCATCCACCTCTGAGCCGTCGCCGTTGTCGTCCTTCGTTCGAGCCGCTCTTCGTGACCCGCTCTAGATGGCTACGATGCAAGAGGAGTTTGACGCCCTGTTGCGCAACCGGACGTGGCAGCTTGTTCCCCGTCCCCGGCACGCCAACGTGATTACCGGGAAGTGGGTCTTTAAACACAAGCTCCGTCCTGATGGTACCCTTGATCGCTACAAAGCGCGTTGGGTCGTTCGTGGCTTCCGACAGCGTGCTGGCATCGACTTCACCGACACCTTCGCTCCGGTCGTCAAGCCCGGCACGATACGCACGGTTCTCCACCTTGCGGTCTCCCGTGCTTGGCCGGTGCACCAGATGGACGTCTCCAACGCCTTCCTCCATGGTCACCTCGAGGAGCAGGTCTTCTACCAGCGGCCCACCGGGTTTGTTGACCCAGCGCTTCCCAACCACGTGTGCCTGCTTTCGCGGTCCTTGTACGGACTCAAGCAGGCTACGTGCGCTTGGTACCAGCACATCGCGGCGTTTCTCCACCAACTTGGGTTCCGCTCTACCCGCTCGGACGCCTCGCTCTTCCTCTATCATCAGGGCTCCGACACAGCCTACTTGCTGCTCTATGTCGACGACATCATCCTAACGGCATGTACGGCCGGTCTCCTCAGTCAGCTCACGGCTCGTCTTCGTGCTGAGTTCGCCATCAAGGACTTGGGTCCTTTGCACTACTTCCTCGGTGTCGAGGTGGTGCGCCGTCCGGATGGCTTCTTTCTTCATCAGCGGAAATACGCTCACGAGCTCCTGGAGCGCGCCGGCATGCTTAGCGCAAGCCCGCCGCTTCGCTGTTAATCTGAAGGCCAAGCTTTACGCCACGGATGGTTCTCCCGCCCGGATGCTGCTTTCTATCGGTCTATCGTTGGTGCTCTCTAGTACCTCACTCTGACTCGACCGTAGATCCAGTATGCCATGCAGCAGGTGTGTCTTCATATGCATGCTTCTCGAGACGTTCACTGGGCTGCCGTCAAGCGGATTCTCCGCTATATCTGTGGCACTATGGATCTTGGCGTCACGCTTCACGCCTCCACCGACACCGCCTCACCGCCTACTCCGATGCAGACTGGGCGGGCTGCCCTGACACTCGTCGGTCCACTTCGGGCTATTGTGTCTATCTTGGACCCTCACTCATCTTGTGGTCGTCCAAGCGGCAGCCTACGGTCTCTCGTTCCAGTGCTGAGGCTGAGTATCGTGCGGTGGCCAATGCCGTCGCCGACTGTTCATGGCTTCGCCAGCTGCTTCAGGAGCTATCTTGCCCTATTGACCGTGCCACGGTGGTCTACTGCGACAACGTCTCGGCAGTCTACCTCTCCGCTAACCCGGTGCATCATCGACGGACCAAGCATATTGAGTTGGATATTCATTTTGTTCGGGAACAGGTGGCCCTTGGCCATATTCGTGTTTTACACGTCTCTACTTCCTAACAGTTTGCCGATATCATGACCAAGGGCTTTCCTACGGCATCATTTGAGGAGTTCCGGTCCAGTCTTTGCGTCAGCCGCAGTGCCGCTTCGACTGTGGGGGAGTGTTGAGTATATGTGTTATGTGCATATTATGTATTGGGCCGCCTCCTAGTTCCTTGTATAGTTGAGATCCGTGGCCCACCTTTATACATCATATATACGTGCCTATGCACGAAGAGCAATACATCGTGTAATCATAATCTCATACACCTCCCACTCACTTCTTTCGAGAGAAACTCCTTCTCTAGAAAAACTCCGAATTTAGCAACAAAAGTCTTGCCTTCGGATCTATGATAGAAGGTGTACCAAACAGTCTCCTTTGGGTATCTATGAAGACACATTTCTCTGATTTGGGTTCGAGCTTATCAGGTTGAAGCTTTTTCACATAAGCATCGCAGCCCCAAACTTTCAGAAACGACAACTTTGGTTTCTTGCCAAACCACAGTGCATAAGGCGTCATCTCAGCGGATTTCGATGGTGCCCTATTTAATGTGAATGCGGCAGTCTCTAAAGCATAACCCCAAAACGATAGCAGTAAATCAGTAAGAGACATCATAGATCGCACCATATCTAGTAAAGTACGATTACGATGTTCGGACACACCATTACGCTGTGGTGTTCCAGGTGGCGTGAGTTGCGAAATTATTCCGCGTTGTTTCAAATGTAGACCAAACTCGTAACTCAAATATTCTCCTCCACGATCCGATCGTAGAAACTTTATTTTCTTGTTACGATGATTTTCAACTTCACTCTGAAATTCTTTGAACTTTTCAAACGTTTCAGACTTATGTTTCATTAAGTAGATATACCCATATCTGCTTAAATCATCTGTGAAGGTGAGAAAATAACGATATCCGCCACGAGCCTCAACATTCATCGGACCACATACATCTGTATGTATGATCTCCAACAAATCTGTTGCTCTCTCCATAGTACCGGAGAACTGCGTTTTAGTCATCTTGCCCATGAGGCACGGTTCGCAAGTACCAAGTGATTCATAATCAAGTGGTCTCAAAAGTCCATGAGTATGGAGTTTCTTCATGCGCTTTACACCGATATGACCTAAACGGCAGTGCCACAAGTAAGTTGCACTATCATTATCAACTCTGCATCTTTTGGCTTCAACATTATGAATATGTGTATCACTACTATCGAGATTCAACAAAAATAGACCACTCTTAAAGGGTGCATGGCCATAAAAGATATTACTCATATAAATAGAACAACCATTATTCTTTGATTTAAATGAATAACCGTCTCGCATCAAACAAGATCCAGATATAATGTTCATGCTCAACGCTGGCACCAAATAACAATTATTTAGGTCTAATACTAATCCCGAAGGTAGATGTAGAGGTAGCGTGCCGACCGCGATCACATCGACTTTGGAACCATTTCCCACGCGCACTGTCACCTCATCCTTAGCCAATCTTCGCTTAATCCGTAGCCCCTGTTTTGAGTTCCAAATATTAGCAACAGAACCAGTATCAAATACCCAGGTGCTACTGTGAGCATTAGTAAGGTACACATCAATAACATGTATATCACATATACCTTTGTTCACCTTGCCATCTTTCTTATCCGCCAAATACTTGGGGCAGTTCCACTTCGATTGACGAGTCGCTTGCGATTAGAAGCACTCAGTCTCAGGCTTAGGTCCAGACTTGGGTTTCTTCTCCTGAGCAGCAACTTGCTTGTTGTTCTTCTTGAAGTTCCCATTTTTCTTCCCTTTGCCCTTTTTCTTGAAACTGGTGGTCTTATTGACCATCAACACTTGATGCTCCTTCTTGATTTCTACCTCCACAGCCTTTAGCATTGCGAAGAGCTCGGGAATCGTCTTATCCATCCCTTGCATGTTATAGTTCATCACGAAGCTCTTGTAGCTTGGTGGCAGTGATTGGAGAATTCTGTCAATGACGCTATCATCCAGAAGATTAACTCCCAGTTGAATCAAGTGATTGCAGTACCCAGACATCTTTAGTATATGCTCACTGACAGAACTATTCTCCTCCATCTTGTAGTTATAGAACATATTGGAGACTTCATATCTCTCAATCCGGGCATTCTTTTGAAATATTAACTTCATCTCCTGGAACATCTCATATGCTCCATGACGTTCAAAACGTTGTTGAAGTCCTGGTTCTAAGCCGTAAAGCATGGCACATTGAACTATCGAGTAGTCATCAGCTTTGCTCTGCCAGACGTTCTTAACGTCGTCATTGCATCAAGAAGCAGTTCGCACGGCGGTGCTTCCAGGACGTAATTCTTCTATGCAGCAATGAGGATAATCCTCAGGTTATGGACCCAGTCCGTGTAATTGCTACCATCATTCAACTTTGCTTTCTCAAGGAACGCATTAAAATTCAACGGAACAACAGCACCGGCCATCTATCTACAATCAAATATAGACAAGCAAGATACTATTAGGTACTAAGTTCATGATAAATTGAAGTTCAATTAATCATATTACTTAAGAACTCCCACTTAGATAGACATCCCTCTAATCCTCTAAGTGATCACGTGATCCAAATCAACTAAACCATGTCCGATCATCACGTGAGATGGAGTAGTTTCAATGGTGAACATCACTATGTTGATCATATCTACTATATGATTCATGCTCGACCTTTCGGTCTCTGTGTTCCGAGGCCATATCTGTTATATGCTAGGCTCGTCAAGTTTAACCTGAGTATTCCGCGTGTGCAATTGTTTTGCACCCGTTGTATTTGAACGTAGAGCCTATCACACCCGATCATCACGTGGTGTCTCAGCATGAAGAACTTTCGCAACGGTGCATACTCAGGGAGAACACTTATACTGTGATAATTTAGTGAGGGATCATCTTATAATCCTACCGTCAATCAAAGCAAGATAAGATGCATAAAAGATAAACATCACATGGAATCAATATAAGTGATATGATATGGCCACCTGTTGGGGAACGTAGCAGAAATTCAAAATTTTCTACGCATCACCAACATCAATCTAGGGAGTAATCTAGCAACAAAGGGAAGGGGAGTGCATCTACATACCCTTGTAGATCGCTAAGCGGAAGCGTAGCAAGAACGCGGATGAGGTAGTCGTACTCGTGGCGATTCAGATCGCGGTCGATTCCGATCTAAGCGCCGAACAACGGCGCCTCCGCGTTCAACACACGTGCAGCCCGGTGACGTCTCCCATGCCTTGATCCAGCAAGGAGAGAGGGAGAGGTTGGGGAAGACTCCGTCCAGCAGCAGCACGACGGCGTGGTGGTGGTGGAGGAGCGCGGTACTCCAGCAGGGCTTCGCCAAGCACTACGAGAGACGAGGAGGGAGAGAGGTAGGGCTGCGCCTTGGGAGAGAGAGAGTGAGACTCATGTCTTGGGCAGCCCCAAAACCACCACTATATATAGGGGCAAGGGGAGGGGGAGGCGCCCTAGTGTTTCCTGGGCGAGGCGTGGCAGAGATGGGATCTCCCCTTTGGGTGACTTGGCCCAGTGCTAACACTGCCCGATATACATAAGGAGTTTCAAGTGTATTGTGACGCCTCACGCTTGGGACTTGGATGTGTGCTTATGCAGGACGGAAGAGTTGTTTCGTATGCCTCGCGACAACTAAAACCCCATGAGTTAAACTATGCCACGCATGATTTGGAGCTAGCAGCCGTAGTGCATGCATTGAAAACCTAGAGGCATTATCTTATTGGGAACCGTTGTGATGTGTACACGGATCATAAGAGTTTGAAGTACATTTTCACACAGAAGGAGTTGAACCTTAGTCAGAGGAGATGGTTGGAGCTTATAAAGGATTACGATATGAAGCTACACTATCATCCCGGAAAGGCCAATGTCGTAGCAGACGCTTTGAGCCGGAAGAGTTATGCTAATATCCTTAAAAGTAAAGGATTGCCGAAGTAGTTAGCTGAGGATATCATGGAACTTCGGTTGGAGATTGTTCCAAGAGGTTCATTTCAACAATGGAAGTTCAGTCTACATTGTTGGACAAGATTCGAGAAGCTCAGAAGGAAGACAATTTTTTTAAATCACAAAATCACAAAATTCGAGAAGTTCAGTCTACCAGTTTTCCGTTTCGACAATTTTTTTAAATCACAACATTCCAAAGGGAAAATAGAGTTTTTGGACGTTTTTAGACGTTTTTAGGGTCTATTGCTAGGACGTTTTTGGACGTTTAGGGTTAGGTTTTATGGTTTAAACCCTTAGTTTTTACTATTTAGCATAGAGTTTCCGACGTTTTAAGTCCCGGGTTTAGGGTTTAGGACAATTTTTGAAATGTCAAAATTGTAAAAGGAAAAAAAGATATGCTCTAATTTATGTTTTTTTGAATTTTGGTTAAATCTGGTCAAACCGGTCAGACAACTTATTCAAGAAATATAGAGTGTTGCTAAATAATTATGCAATAATATTAGTGCTACTAAATAAGTATCTTAGTTTTTTCGAATTTTGGTCAAATCTGGTCAAACTGTGGTCAAACTATGGTCAAACTACTTATTCAAGAAACATTAGTGTTACTACATAATTATTGTTTTTTAGAATAATAGTTTCAAACTCAAACAGTGAAACGTGTGACTTCACGCTCAAGCTAAACTTCTGAGGGTTAATAGGATTGACATCTTACTATTTTTAGGAAAACAACAAGTGCAGACTTGGAAACGAGGGAGAATAGAACCCGAAAGTTAAGCGTGCTTAGGCTGGAGTAGTGAGAGGATGGGTGACCGGTCGGGAAGATAGACGATTTGGAATGAGTGATCCACACTTGAGCAGTTAAGAGGGGTGATTAGAGACTAAATCATCAAATAAATCAGAAAATTGAAAAAAAAACAATTTTTTTCAAAAAATAAAACTTCAGTACCGGTTGGTTTTACCAACCGGTACTTAAGGTCCCCCATACCACGACGCAAGCTCACGCCACGTGGTGGGCCTTTAGTGGCGGTTCGTGCTGAACCGGTACTAAAGGGGGGGGGCTTTATTCTCCACCCTTTAGTGCCGGTTGCAGAACCGGCACTAAAGGCCCTTATGAACCGGTAATAAAGCTCTATTTTCTACTAGTGTCTCCTCCTTCCTCTTTGGATCATAGTCTTCCTCTTCCTCTGTGGTCCAGCCATAATGTTCCACATCCCCATATACTTTTGGGTTTGCAATATAATCAGCCATGTAGCTCTCTCCCTCCTAATCTTGGGACGACATCTTGTTCCAAATCTGCAACAGGAACAGCTCGAAACGAAAACAGAGGATATTTGCGTGATACGGTGGTCAAAACCTTCGGGAGTATATATATTGAATTTTTACCGACCAAAATATGTAACATACAAGAAAACGGAGTCTGGGAGGCACACGAGGAGCCCACGAGACAAGGGGGTGCGCCCTACGGGGGGGGGGGGGGGCTCCTCTCTCGTGGGAGACTTGTGTCCCTTTCGGACTACTTCTTTCTTACTAAAATTCTTGAATAATCCAAAACTGATAAAAATTGCCATTAGAGTTGTTTTGGAGTCGGTTTACTTACCGTACCACGTACCTATGCCTTTTCGAGTCCTGGAACGCTCGGAAAGTGTCTCTTATGTATTCCTCGAGAGTTATGGTTTCAATAATATTAGTTTCAACATTGATAGGATTACCTGAAATATAATGTTTAATTCTTTGGCCGTTTACCACCTTCGGATTTGTGCCTTCGAAGTTGTTGATTTTTATAGCACCAGAACGATAGACCTCCTCGATAACGTAGGGACCTTCCCATTTTGAGAGAAGTTTTCCTGCAAAAGATCTTAAACAAGAGTTGAACAATAACACATAATCTCCTACGTTAAACTCACGTTTTTGTATCCTCTTATCATGCCAGCGTTTGACTTTTTCTTTGAAAAGCTTGGCATTCTCATATGCTTGGGTTCTCCATTCATAAAGTGAGCTAATATCAAATAACCTCTTCTCACCGGCACGTTTGAAGTCATAATTGAGCTCTTTAATAGCCCAATATGCTTTATGTTCAAGTTCAAGAGGTAAATGAGATGCTTTTCCATAAACCATCTTATATGGGGACATACCCATAGGATTTTTGTATGCAGTTCTATAGGCCCATAATGCATCATCAAGTTTTTTGAACCAATTCTTTCTAGATCTATTCATAGTCTTTTGCAAAATTAATTTGAGCTCTCTATTGCTCAACTCTACTTGACCACTAGATCATGGGTGATAAGGAGATGCGATTCTATGATTGACATCATACTTAGCAAGCATCTTACTGGAAAGAACCATGAATAAAGTGTGAACCACCATCAGTCATAAGATATCTAGGGACTCCAAACCTCGGAAAAATAACTTCTTTAAGCATTTTAATAGAAGTGTTATGATCAGCACTACTAGTTGGAATAGCTTCCACCCACTTAGTAACGTAATCAAGAGCAACTAAAATATGTGTATAACCATTGGAGGCAGGAAAAGGTCCCATATAATCAAAGCCCCAAACATCAAACGGTTCAATAACAAGAGAATAATTCATAGGCATTTCTTGACTTCTACTAATGTTACCTATTCTTTGACATTCATCACAAGATAAGACAAACTTATGAGCATCTTTGAAAAGAGTAGGCCAATAAAAACCAGATTGTAGTACCTTGTGTGCAGTTCTATCTCCAGCGTGGTGTCCTCCATAGGATTCAGAGTGACACTTGTGTAGGATTTGTTCCTGTTCATGCTCAGGCACACAACGTCTAATAATACCATCTACTCCTTCTTTATAAAGGTGTGGATCATCCTAGAAGTAATGTCTTAAATCATAAAAGAACTTTTTCTTTTGCTGGTATGTGAAACTAGGCGGTATATATTTAGCAACAATGTAATTAGCATAATCAGCATACCAAGGAGCAAAGACGAGAAGCATTGACAACCGCTAATTGTTCATCGGAAAACTATCATTAATAGGCGGTGGGTCATCAAGAACATTCTCTAACCTAGATAAGTTATGCAGAACGGGTTCTCAGCTCCCTTTCTATCAATAATATGCAAATCAAATTCTTGGAGCAAGAGGACCCATCTAATGAGTCTAGGCTTAGCATCTTTCTTTTCCATAAGATATTTAATAGCAGCATGATCAGTGTGAATAGTAACTTTGGAATCAACAATATAAGGTCTAAACTTATCGCATGCAAACACAACTGCTAAGAACTCTTTTTCAGTAGTAGCATAATTTCTCTGGGCAGTATCAAGAGTCTTACTAGCATACTGGATAACATTCACTTTCTTATCGACTCTTTGCCCTAAAACAGCACCTACAGCATAATCACTAGCATCGCACATAATTTCAAAAGGTAAATTCCAATCAGGTGGCTAAACAATAGGTGCAGTGATCAAAGCTTTCTTAAGTGTTTCAAATGCTTCTACACAATCATCATCAAAGACAAAAGGAATATCTTTTGCAATAAATTAGTCGAGGCCTAGAGATTTTAGAAAAGTCCTTAATGAACCTCCTATAAAAGCCGGCATGACCAAGGAAACTTCTTATACCTTTTATGTCCTTGGGACATGGCATCTTTCAATAGCATCAACTTTGGCCTTATCAACTTCAATACCTCTCTCGGAGATCTTGTGCCCCAACACAATGCCTTCATTAACCATAAAGTGACACTTTTCCCAATTCAGATTTGAGACTAGTGTCTTCGCATCTACGCAAAACTCGATCAAGGTTGCTCAAACAATCATCAAAAGAGGATCCATAGACGGAGAAGTCATCCATGAATACCTCACAAATCTTTTCACGAAAATCAGAGAATATAGCCATCATGCATCTTTGAAAGGTAGCAGGTGCATTACATAAACCAAAAGGCATACGTCTATAAGCAAAAGTACCGAAAGGGCAAGTAAAAGTAGTTTTACATTGATCCTTTGCTGACATAGGTATTTGAGAGAAACCAGAATAACCATCTAGAAAGCAAAAATGTGTGTGTTTGGATAGTCTTTCTAGCATTTCATCAATAAAAGGTAAAGGGTAATGATCTTTCTTAGTAGCTTTATTTAACTTACGAAAATCAATTACCATCCTATAACCTGTAATAATTCTTTGCGGGATCAATTCATCTTTATCATTAGGAACAACGGTAATACCTCCCTTTTAAGGGACGCAATGGACAGGGCTTACCCATTCACTATCAGCAACGGGATAAATAATACATGCCTCAAGGAGTTTTAGAATCTCCTTTCTTACCACCTCCTTCATTTTGGGATTTAATCGTCTTTGAGGATCTCTAACTGGTTTGGCATCTTTCTCCACTGAAATTTTGTGTTGACATAATGTGGGACTAATGCCCTTAAGATCATCCAAAGTATATCCAATAGCAGCTCGGTGCTTCTTCAGAGTTTTCAATAATCTTTCTTCTTCTTTCTCTGAAAGGTTAGCACTAATAATAACATGATATATTTCTTTTTCATCAAGATAAGCATACTTAAGATTATCAGGTAAAGGTTTGAGTTCAAACATGGGATCACCCTTGGGTGGAGGGGGATCCCCAAGAATTTCAACGGGAAGGTTATGTTTCAGCATAGGTTCTTGTTTAAGGAACACTTCATCTATTTCTTCCCTTTCCTTAAACATATCGTTTTCGTGGTCTAACAAATAATGTTCTAACGGATCAGTTGGAGGAACAACAATGGAAGCAAGACCAATAATCTCATCCTTACTAGGTAATACCTCTTCACGGTGTTGTCTACGAAATTTAGAAAAGTTGAACTCATGAGACATATCACCTAGACCAATAGCAACAACATCTTTTTCACAATATATCTTAGCATTAACAGTGTTCAAGAAGGGTCTACCAAATATAATGGGACAAAAGCTATCTTGTGGGGAGCCAAGAACAAGAAAATCAGCAGGATATTTGGTTTTCCCACACAAGACTTCAACATCTCTAACAATTCCCATTGGTGAAATAGTATCTCTATTGGAAAGTTTAATTGTGACATCAATATCTTTTAACTCAGTAGGTGCAATATCGTGCTTAATTTCTTTGTATAAGTCAATAGGTATTGCACTAGCACTAGCACCCATATCACATAGGCCATGATAACAATGATCTCCTATTTTAACAGAAATAATAGGCATGCCTACCACAGGTCTATGTTTATATTTAGCACAAGGTTTGTCAATTCTAGCAGTTTCATCACAGAAATAAATAACATGCCCATCAATATTATCAGACAAGAGATCTTTAACAATAGCAACATTAGGTTCAACTTTGATTTTCTCAAGAGGTGCATAAGTTCTAATATTGCTCTTACGAACAACAGTCGGAGCTTTAGCATGATCTTTTATCCTAACAGGAAAAGGAAGTTTTTCGACATAAGCAGTAGGAATAATAGGATCACTATATGTAATGGTCTTTTCTTCGACTGTAATAGGTGCTACTACTTTCACTTCAACAGGAGGATTATGTTTAAACCACTTCTCTTTAGGGAGATCAACGTGAGTAGCAAAAGATTCACAAAAAGTAGCTACTATCTCAGAGTCAAGTCCACACTTCGCGCTAAATCCACGGAAAGCATCGTTATCCATAAAAGATTTAACACAATCGAACTTAGGTGTCATACCTGACTCCTGACCATCGTCGGAACCCCAATCTTCAGAGTTGTGTTTAATTCTTTCCAATAAGTCCCATTTGAAATCAATAGTCTTCAGCATATAAGAACCAAAGACAGAAGTATCGGCAGGATGCGATTATTAAGAGAAAGCCGAGCATAAAAATTCTGAATAATCATTTCCCGAGAGAGCTCATGATTGGGGCATGAATATAACATTGACTTAATCCTCCCCCAAGCTTGAGCGATGCTTTCTCCTTCTCGAGGCCAGAAATTATATATATAATTACGATCACGATGAACAAGATGCATAGGATAGAACTTCTGGTGAAATTCCAGCTTCAATCGCTTATAATTCCAAGATCCCGTATCATCACATAGCCTATACCATGTCAATGCATCTCCTTCAAAGATAAAGGTAAGACCTTCCTTTTGACAACATCATCGGGAATACCGCAAGCTTAAATAATCCATGACTTCATCCACAAAGATAAGGTGTAAATCAGGATGCAATGTTTCGTCTCCTGCAAAAGGATTAGCTAGCAGTTTTTCTATCATACCCGAAGGAATCTCAAAGTGAATATTTTCATAAATTTCAGTAGGTTGAGGAGCATCTCTTTGCTCTTCTGGTTGGGGTGAAGATACCCCAAACAAGCCCTTCAAAGGATTAGTTTCCATAGTGACAAGTAATGTAAAAATTTCAGCACACTATATAAATGTTTCCTTACCAAGTTCCACTCACCAAAAGCGCTACACTCCCCGGCAACGGCGCCAAAAAAGAGTCTTGATGACCCACAAGTATAGGGGATCTATCGTAGTCCTTTGAATAAGTAAGAGTGTCGAACCCAACGAGGAGCAGAAGGAAATGATAAGCGGTTTTCAGTAAGGTTTTCTCTGCAAGCACTGAAATAGTAGGTGATAGATAGTTTTGTGATAAGATAAATAGTAACGAGCAAAAAGTAAATAAAGTGCAGCAAGGTGCCCCAATCCTTTATGTAGCAAAGGATAAGCCTGGATAAACTCTAATAATGAAGAAGGAGCTCCCGAGGACACATTGGGAATTATCGTCAAGCTAGTTTTCATCACGTTCATAAGATTCGCGTTCGGTACTTTGATAATTTGATATGTGGGTGGACCGACACTTGGGTACTGTCCTAACTTGGATAAGAATTCCACTTATGAATAACCCCTATTGCAAGCATCCGCAACTACAAAAAAGAGTATTAAGGTAAACCTAACCACAGCATTAAACATATGGGTCCATATCAGCCCCAAACGAAGCAACGCATAAACTAGGGTTTAAGCTTCTGTCACTCTAGCAACCCATCATCTACTTATTACTTCTGTATGCCTTCCTCTAGGCCCAAATAATGGTGAAGTGTCATGTAGTCGACGTTCACATAACACCACTAGAGGAAAGACAACATACATCTCATCAAAATATCGAACGAATACCAAATTCACATGACTACTAATAGCAAGACTTCACCCATGTCCTCAGGAACAAACGTAACTACTCACAAAGCATATTCATGTTCATAATCAGAGGAGTAATAATGCATAAAGGATCTGAACATATGATCTTCCACCAAGTAAACCAACTAGCATCAACTACAAGGAGTAATCAACACTACTAGCAACCCACAGGTACCAATTTGTGGTTTTGATACAAGATTGGATACAAGAGATGAACTAGGGTTTTGAGAGGAGATGGTGCTGGTGAAGATGTTGATGGAGATTGACCCCTCTTGATGAGAGGATCGTTGGTGATGACGTTGGTGATGATTTCCCCCTCCGTAGGGAAGTGTCCCCGGCGAGCAGCTCGCGAGCCCTAGATTGATTCCGCCAAGGTTCCGCCTCATGGCGGCGGAGTTTCGTCCCGTAAGCTTGCCCACGATTTTTTTCAGGGTAAAAGTGATGATATAGCAGAAGATGGACGTCGGAAGCCCACCAGGGGGCCCAGGAGATAGGGGCGCGCCCTATAGGGGGGGCGCCCCTATAACATCCCAAATTTTCAATTTGGAATGTTATACATAGGTCATCCATGCATATCATATTTTATTGCATCTTCGTTCCGCAATCCTCGAAATCCTAAGCAACTCAAGGACCCTCGGAGAGAGTTGGGGATTTTCCGGTTTTCATATTTGATTTTTATCAAATAGCGAAAACGAGGATTTTTGATTTTAATTATTTTTCTCTCCGAAAAATATTTCATATTAAAAATAAATGAGAGGAGATAATATGACTTCTCCAAAACAATTGAAATATTGGAAGAAAATATTAAAATCATTTGTTGGATTTTATTTGATTTTATTTGGATTTTATTTGCATTAGAAAAATTGCACGTTTTAAAAAATTGCATTTTAGGGCCAAGAAAATGTTCATCACGTTCTTAATATTTCATTTAGACGGTGAAAATTTGTTTTGGCATTTTTAGATTTTTATTTTATTTTATAGGATTTATTTTCTGTCGGCGGAATTATTTAAAAAAGTTTCCCAGCCGGGCCGAGGCCCAGGCTGAGCCAGCCGGCCGGCCGCAGCCGGCCACGACCAGACTCAAGTCCGAGGCGGACTCCGCCGCCGCCGCTGCCTTGCCCCCTCCCCAAGCAGCCGCCGCCTCCCTTTAAATATCGCCGCCCGTGGAACCCAACCCGCCACCGTCGCCCGAGCCCGAGCCACCATCCGCGCCTCGAGCCGCCGGCCGCCAGAGCCGCCACCGCCTCCCTGCCGCCGCCGCCACCCCGCAACCCCACGCCGCCCACCGTCGCCGGAGCCCACGGAGCCGAGCCGAGGTAGCCGCCCCGCCGCCCCGGTTTTCTAAAGAAAACCGTTCGGTTTTTTTAGAAAGCCCTAGGTTTTCGTTTTTTTTAAATAGATCGGTTTTTTCCGGTTTATTTAATTAGCGAGCGTTCGCTCGTTCGTTCGTTTTAACGAACGCGTTCTTCGTTTAGATCCATATAACGAACATCCGTTCGTTAGTCTGTTCGTCAGTTTTTCTTTTTCTCGGATTTATTCCGTGATTTTTCTGATCGCGATTTCTGATCCGATCTTAGTTTCTGTTTATCTTTTCGCTCGTTAGTCGGAATCAGGCGATTCAAGCGCCTAGATCTTCGTCTCAGACCCTCTTTCTGTCTAAACAACTTAAACAAGATTTTGATATTGTAAACTGTGACCCTAGTTCAGATTAGTAAACGGATCTTGTTTCTTTCGCCGTTTGAGTTTCGTTGTTCCGTTTGGTTTGATTCTTTTTGCGAACCGGAGTTCTTAAGTTGAACTTTCTGGTCAACCTCTTTTAGTTGAAGTTTTGCTTGTGCATCTTTGCTTGTTGCTTATGTATGTTATTGTTTGCTTGTGATACAATTCCCGGAGTGCGAAGCGTGTTACTACGAGTCTCTAGGATTCGCGGATCGTCAGCAAGGCAAGTAACACATTGATCATACTCTTTTCATACCCAGTTTTTATGCATTAGTTCCAATCCTCAAACATTGCATGGTTAGGATGTCATTAACTTGTGGGTTGGGAAGTAGTAGTTGAGGTAGAACCTATTGCCATGTTACTATCAAACCCTCGGGAGTTACTTCTACGTGTTGCTTATATTGCTATGCTATGCTCGTAGACGTGGTTTGGATTTGAGTGAATCCATGACAGATGTGAGGTTGTTAATTAATGGTTTAATTTAAGGTGGCAACTTTAATACACATCTGGGTGGATTGAGGCACTGGGGAACCCAAAGTGTTGTCTGCTTTTATTTTTGGACGGGTACCGTGTGATCTTCCTATGGACCGCCACCCAGGGCTCAAAGGAACTGAGATTATTCATGCTAGAAACTTCCGTGTGCAGCCACAAGCTACTATGGGCTCTAGCATAGTTGAGTAAGTTACGTGAAGCTCTTGAAGAGGTAGATCAGCAGGTAGTGAGTTTTGTAGGTTTGGTATGGTCTACCGGAGTAGAGAGTTAATGTTTCTGAAAGACTATGTCTCGGTCATCCGTTTCTCAAACACCATGTAGTGCGAGAAATCAACGGAGGTGATCGAGTCTTGTGGGGAAAAGTCATAAACCTCTGCAGAGTGTACAATCTAATCATGGTTAGCCGTGTGTCCCCGGTTATGGACAATTTTGAGTATCTAGTACCTGAGTTATCACATGTATCTCATCACTCTTAATTAATATTGTTGGGATGTTAACTACTTTAATTGGGATTGAGTTGGGGTTATACTTTCTCAATGTTTCAACCACCATGATAGTTAAATTAAAATCTATTCCTTTGTTGTAGGGAAAATTTGGCTTTTCGCAAAACTATAACCATAGAGCTTTCCACCAGCCAAATATGCATGTAGTGATAGCATTATTCTGTTCTTGCTCTATTGTGTTATATTGCCAGCATATTCCATGTGCCGACCCATTCTCCGGCTGCAACGTATTATGTTGCAGACTTTTCAGACGAGTAGTAAGGTTCGTTAGGTCGTTGCCGTGCAGCTCAGCTATGCCGTTGGAGTTGATTGACTCACTTTACCTTCCAAGCCTTCCGCTGTTATCGCATTAGATGGCCTTAAGCCATATTATTTGTAATAAGTGCTATTTTGAGACATTCGATGTAATAAGTGTGTGATTGCTACTCTGTTATAAATCCTTCGAGTATTGTGTGTGTCAGCATTACTGATCCAGGGATGACACTGGAACACAGAGACTTGACCATCTGAGGTCGGGTCGCTACAGCCCCCCCCCCTGTCTCCTGGATAGGGTGTGGGCCCCCTGGCCTATTTCTTTAGCTCAGAAATTCTTATAAATTCCAAAAAGTTGTTTCGTGGAGTTTTGGGACTTTTGGAGCTGTGCAGATTAGGTTTCCAACGTTTGCTCCTTTTCCAGCCAGAATTCCAGCTGCCGGCATTCCCCCTCTTCATGGTAAACCTTGTAAAATAAGAGAGAATAGCCATAAGTATTGAGATATAATGTGTAATAACAGGCCATAATGCAATAAATATCGATATAAAAGCATGATGCAAAATGGACGTATCAGAGAGGAGGAAGGAAAGGGGGGGGGGGGCGCCGCCCCTCTCTCCTAGTCCTATTCGGACTAGGGGGAGGGGCGCGTGGCCCTTGCCCTGGCCGCCTCTCCTCTCTTCCACTAAGGCCCACTATGGCCCATTAACCTCCTGGGGGTTCCGATAACCTCCCGGTACTCCGGAAAAATCCCGATTTCACCCGGAACACTTCCGACATCCAAACATAGGCTTCCAATATATCAATCTTCATGTCTCGACCATTTCGAGACTCCTCGTCATGTCCATGATCACATCCGGGACTCCGAACAATCTCCGGTACATCAAAACATATAAACTCATAATATAACTGTCATCGAAACGTTAAGCATGCGGACCCTACGGGTTCGAGAACTATGTAGACATGACCGAGACACGTCTCCGGTCAATAACCAATAGCGGAACCTGGATGCTCATATTGGCTCCCACATATTCTGCGAAGATCTTTATCAGTGAGACCGCATAACAACAACGTTGTTCCCTTTGTCATCGGTATGTTACTTGCCCGAGATTCGAGCGTCGGTATCTCAATACCTAGTTCAATCTCGTTACCGGCAAGTCTCTTTACTCGTTCCGTAATACATCATTCCGCAACTAGCTCATTAGTTGCAATGCTTGCAAGGCTTAAGTGATGTGCATTACCGAGAGGGCCCAGAGATACCTCCTAATCTCGAAATACGCCAACCCAACAAGTACTTTCGGAGACACCTGTAGAGCACCTTTATAATCACCCAGTTACGTTGTGATGTTTGGTAGCACACAAAGTGTTCCTCCGGTAAACGGGAGTTGCATAATCTCATAGTCATAGGAACATGTATAAGTCATGAAGAAAGCAATAAGAACATACTAAACGATCGAGTGCTAAGCTAACGGAATGGGTCAAGTCAATCACATCATTCTCCTAATGATTTGATCCCGTTAATCAAATGACAACCCATGTCAATGGCTAGGAAACTTAACCATCTTTGATCAACGAGCTAGTCAAGTAGAGCCATACTAGTGACACTCTGTTTGTCTATGTATTCACACATGTATTATGTTTCCGGTTAATACAATTCTAGCATGAATAATAAACATTTATCATGATATAAGGAAATAAATAATAATTTTATTATTGCCTCTAGGGCATATTTCCTTCACAAACCCTAATCCCCAACTGGATAAAGCAAAAGATGAACAAACCATAAAAATCCCCAATTGGATAAATCAGAGGAGGATGAGGAGAAGGATACGTACAGCACGCCGCCGAGTCCATGCGTCAACTCATGGCTGCTGCTAGGGTTCGCCACCCACAGATGTTGTAACTGCAACCGCTGCTCCATGGAGAGTAACATCGACTCCTCCTACTCGTCGCTCGAGTACGTGGAGCTGGAATCGACGTCGGCCGGGCCGCTAGGCGGCCAAAACGGTAGGTCACCACCATCGACGACGCCCTCGCCGCCGCCTGCCAGAGTCGCCGACGCCATGGACTAGGGTTCGAGTCGAGGAGGAGGAGGGGAGGGGAATGGTGCGGTGGGGGCGAACCGGTGCGACCAGACCGGGTTGGAGAGCGGCTTGTCCTAGTCAGCATGCGGGCATGCGCCGATTGGCCAGCGTGGCACCTGACGGGTGGGCCCGAGCTGTCGGAGATACCGTCAATACGTATAAATCAGCCTTTTAGCCTTTTTTGCAAAAACCTGGACCAATGTTGGTACTGACACGCAAAAATTAGCAATCATGGTACCAATCTGCATGTGATGCCCCAATTGTGGTACTTATGTGCAATTAACTCAGACTAGTAAGGCTACCCGTAGTGCGAGTAACATACATAGTAACATCACATATATCTAGATAAAATAGATGATGTGGCAAGCAATAAATGAAGAAAGAAAGGA
Organism: Aegilops bicornis; assembly: GCA_021605145.1. Lineage (NCBI taxonomy): Eukaryota > Viridiplantae > Streptophyta > Magnoliopsida > Poales > Poaceae > Aegilops > Aegilops bicornis. The sequence continues at coordinate 858,568,776 of CM038670.1, read as the reverse complement.
AAGTAGTAACGTAGCTAGTTACTACTAGTATGAGTAACATCAGATATATCAAGGCAAGATGTGTCTATAGCCTAATAAATGAAGTGTTGCATGTTACCATACATATGTTACTCCCCACTATAGAGGTAGTAACATAGAGTAGTAACATGAGCATATTACTAGTCTATGTTACTACCCATTGTGGACATGCATATGTTAGTAGTCTATGTTACTACCTTTATAGTGCATAGTATCATAGATTAGTATCATAGGTGATCTCATTTATTACCACATGCATGACACATAGTAGCACCACATTTATTATGTTACGGTATCTACCTATGTTACTATAACCATCTCTCTCTTCTTTAATTGTCTGCCACATAAGCATATTTTGCGAGTCCCAAGTATGTGATACTACTTATGTTATCCCCACAATGGCCAGCCTAACAGCTCACGAGCTCTTGGCCTACGGCTGGAAATCATTGCACTTTGGAAGATGAACCAAAAGGCTGAATAGACCGTGGAAGGAACCAAGCCTTTTCTCTCTTGGCAACCTGATCGAGGCGGAGGGGGCCTAATAAAAATAGACGCGCTCCCTCCTCTCACGAGCCTAATAAACCTGGACAAAGGGAGTATTTAATATCCGCATGCAATATACTTCCAAATTAACATGCATCGCACATACATATTAACTAGTGTTTGATAAAATACACATTTTTTCTCAACGAGCCCACCAACTATTGTGCTATTGAAACCACAGTAGTAGCAAATATAAGCTTATGTGTATAGCTTTTTCAGATCTTATTTAGGCGTGGAAATAGTATTTTCACTGGAAAAGAACATAAAGGGACCCATGGAGCTCGCCCACCATATGCACTTTTGGGTGAGAAATCCAGCAACATTGTTCATGTACACATGGAACTCTAGATGTAATCGAGCTTAGGCATTCCTCCTCCCGTCGGCGTCGCCGCCGGTCCGTCCCATCTCCCATAATCATTGGGCCATGTGAGTGCAGAGGACCTCGGCCTCTCGCCAGCGGGAGGGACCTCGCGTTCGTTCTTGTTAGTTTCAGCGTCTTTGTTGGGATGTGTGTAGCGATGGCGATGTCACCTCAGTAGATATAATGTCTCTCATGTTCTATCCCTGTCCCGATGGCGCGTCTAGTGTCATTCGAGGTCATGTGAGGTGTCTCCCTGTCGGATCTCGCGGGATTTGGTCAATACTGGTCCTTGGTGGATCTGTTTGGATCCATTCTTCGTTTGAGTGTTAATAACAAGTTTGATCCTTCCGATCTACGACTTCCTTCATCGGCCATGGTTGTTGCTCTGGCGCACTATTCCTATGGTTTCTTAGCACGACGACTTCCCGACTGCCTACTAGTCTACTACAACAGGGTTTGCCCGGCTCCGATGAGGGAAGGGCAATGACGGCGGTGCGTCTTCAACTCGTTCAGTGCGTGTAATCATCGCTAGGTGGTGCACGGACCTGGTTGTAATTTTTGTTACCTCTGGTGTTTTTTGTACTTTTCTATTATTCTCCTCGATAGATTCTATCTTAGAACATACATTGTTAACACAATAAAACTTCCCATTTCTTTCTATTGAGATGAAAAAGAAGAAAAAGTGGATTTCTATTCACAGGCTGCAAAATTCAGAATAAATTGGAACCGTTAACTAGAATTCTCTTTTTTTATTGCAGTAGTGAACTACTCTTAAATCGGTATTATCTCCCCCCCCCCCTCCCCTTCAATGGCATAATACAAGCACTCCTAATGTGGGAGGTTTTGGTCAGGGGGACGCAGAAATCGTGCTTCAGGATCCATTATGTGTCCAAGGCCTTTTGTTCTTCTTCGCATCAGTTATTTTGGCACAAGTTTTTTTGGTTCTAAAAAAGAAACAGTTTGAAAAGGTTGAATTGTACGAAATGAATTTCTAGGTCCCGGGATTTCTTACCATCAAGTTGGTAAAAAGCCTCGATTTATTGGCAATTGCTAGAATTATCTATGATCTATTTTGGAAATCCTTTTTTTGTTTAGACTACTGCGTGGATGGCAGCTCAGGATCAGCCTCATGAAAATCTTATATTCCCTGAGGAGGTTCTACCACGTGGAAACGCTCTTTAATGGAACTTTCGTTTTAGCTGGTCGTGACTAAGAAACCACCGGCTTTGCTTGGTGGGCTGGGAATGCCAGACTTATCAATTTGTCCGGTAAACTGCTTGGAGCTCATGTAGCCCATGCCGGATTAATCGTATTCTGGGCCGGAGCAATGAACCTATTTGAAGTGGCCCATTTTGTACCAGAAATTATGAACAGATTGGAAGTTTCTCTCGAAAAAAAAAGATAGTAGTGGTAGAAAAAAATAGCGCGCTACAGTAAAATAACGTCAACCTCAAAATATGCTATTAGCGTGCTATATCGCGCTATAGCATGCTATTAGCGAGACGTTGTACACTGATATATTTAGGGAGGCAATTCTCAGTACGCTATAGCGTGCTATTAGCTACGTTATAGCACGCTATTTTTTTCAGTGTACCGAGGCGGTAAGGAGGTGAGTGTGCATGGATGGCCACACAAATGATGAGTGCGTTGCACCCACACGATGGATCGTGGCAGTTGCATATAGATATATCCGTGTAGGTGCTATGTAGTAGGTCGATCATGTGTCGACACCGGCGTGGTAAACATGAAGCATTCTGCCAGACGCTCTAATCATTTCTCGCCTCCGAGCGTCCCTTTGCTGGTGCTTACGTGAACGCAATTCCACCCAACCGAGCGAGCTTCCAAAAAAAATTCTACCTTCTTTTTTTTTCATGTATTTTCTGATCAGGAAAAATACAAAATTTTGTCAGTTATTTTGAAGTTATTCTAATCTCGTACACACACAAATTTGCAATTATTCATATACTACTGGAATTTGGATTTAGCCAGGTTAGCTGCTCGTGTCGTGTGTCCCGGAGGCCAGAGCTGCAGCTGCGGCCCCAGTCGAAGCGCGGGCTAGCTACCGCTAAGAGCATCTCCAGCCGTTGGCCCCCCAGGAGGGGCTAAAAATCGCCCCTGAGGACGCACCGGCACTAACCCGCGCGTTGGGGGCGTGATGCCCCCAGTCACGGCGCCCATGTTATTTTGAAAAATTTAAATACGGCGCAAACACGGCGCAAATTCATTGCAAACCTCGGCGAGTTCGTTCAAACTTAAACATATTTTACAAAAAAACGAAAAAACTACTAGGGGCGCCACTCACCATCTCCATCGCCGCTCCTCGCCGTCTGCCTCGCCGCTCCCCGCCGCCCGCCCTCGCAGTTCTACATGCCGAGGAGGCTGTAGAACCGCGTGTAGTCGCCGCCGCCGTCCCTGCTGCATCCCTCCCCCGGTTGGCGCGGCGGGTTGGACGGTCCGGGGGCGTCCTCGTCGTCGTCGCTGTCGAGGATGACGACGCCGTGCTCGTCCTCGCGCCCGCGCTTGCGGGCTTCGATCTCCTCCAGGGCCCGGCGCTGCCGGACCATCTCGTCGCGGAGGTAGTCGTCCCGCGCCCACTGCAGGGCGTCCTCGTCGGAGAAGCCGCGCCGGGCTATCTCCTCGTACTCCGCGGGGAGGCCGGGCTCCGGCTTGGGCTCGACGAGGACGAAGCGGCCGGAGGGGGGTGGAGTCGCCGATGCGGACGCCGGAGCTGCGGGTGCGCGTGCTGACAGGCGTGTCCTGGGGCTCCGGCTTGACGGGGCGGAGGCAGGGAGAGCCCGACGAGCGCCCGGACGAGGAGGAGGACGCGTCGGGCCGCTCCATACGCCTCGGCGTCCAGGAGCTCCCACGGCGGCGTGAGAAGGTCGGGGGAGCGGGGTACTCGAGGCGCGGCGTGTTGACACCCTCGATGTACTCAAGGACGGCCTCCAACGTGCGGCCGGGTACACCCCACCACCGGCCCTCGGAGTTGAGCCTGCCGGAGGGCACGACGCCGTTCGTCGCCACGAGCTGCTCGGCGTGTCGGCGGCGGAAATAGGGCTCCCAGAGCAGGCTGTCGGGGGTGTACCGCGGGCCTTCCCTCGCCGCCCGCGGCAGGGACGCGCGGATGCGTGCGATCCCCGCACGCCACGCCGCCCCGGTGGGTGGTGGTGGCACCGGCACGCCGCCGGCGCTGATCCTCCACGCCCGGACTTCACTGCGCCGCCCGTGAGGCATCAATGGAGGCTGACCGGCGCGGCAGCGCTCGCAGCTTTGGCATTGATTCGCCGCGGGAAACGAGGCGATGAGGACAACGAAGCGGCGAGAAGAGAGTCGAGTCGCTGACGCGGCTGGCTCACGGCGCTTTCGCTTCAAAAAATATTTGTCCGGCGCTCCCGAGCGTCCCCCAGCGCGCCGGGTTCGAGTTGGGTCCGCCGGCGCCAATTTCAGCCCGAACCGGCAAAAATGAGCCCCTGGGACGCGACTGGGCCGATTTTTTGACGCCGACAACCGAAAAGTCGCCTGAAGGGGCCTTGTTAGGGGCGCGGCTGAAGATGCTCTGAGAGCTAGCTACAGCCCCAGCACGAGATTGGGGAAGCTTATTAATTCGCTTCGGCGCCACGCATCGACGGAAACGTGGGGCGCCGGAGCCTCCCCCCCTGGCTTTGGCTCTCCACCCGCTCGCCCATCGACTTTGACCACTGTGGATGCATGCTGGAGGGATAGCTTGGGCTGCAAACAAGATATGGATAATGAGCGCGAATTAGCAACGGCATTGTTTGTAAGCCTGAATCTGTGGGTCGTCGATGCAGACCAGACCGGTCAAATCGTCATCTGATGTTTTACAGGATGGAATCAGGGAAAGGTGAGTGCGTGTGGAAGCCTCAAGTGTGTAACCTTGGTTGAACTAGTACATCAGAACCAGGCTGACAAGTTACCCAGTAAGATTTTCAAAATTGAGGTCAGCACTCCATTGCTTCGGAAAAGAGGGAACAGAAAGGGTCAGCGTTTCAGAAAAAGTAACAGGAACAATAGATGTTTCGGGCACCAAATTAAGCTCTGACGAGATGAGGCCATGACCCCACATACATGCCGACTGACAAGGGCTAACTGAATGAACTGTAGCAGGCGACTGCCGTCGATGGGAGTGATTCGCGTCGTGTACATACAAAGAGCATTTCGCCATTTCCCAAATCCCATCACCGATGCGTTCTAGTCATCGGACAACCACTATTAGGGGGGCAGGAAACTGTATTTAACTGATTTGGTGAACGACTATGCCATGCGTCTGACTACATTGGTGGAAGAGATCCGCGCATTTGGTGCAAAGCTCGAAGAGACCGAGATTGTGGAGAAGTTTTTCAGTTCGGTGACTGATAAATTCACGTACATCATCGGCACGCTCGAGCAGCTTTACGACATCGACGACATGACCATAACGGAGGCAATCGGACGCTTGCGGACATGGGAAGAGAATGCTCGTGGTTGTCGGAAAGGAAAAGGAGGAGGTGGTGAACAACTCATGTACTCACGCGCAGATTGAGAGTCCCCAAGTAGCAAAGGAAGGCGCAACGTTGGCGAAGGCTCAAGCAACGCGAAGCGCGGCGGACAAACCAAAGAAGGCAAAGGAAAAGGCAAGCCACAAGGTCGTGGTAAGGCGGACCCGATCTAAAGAGCGGAAGCCACGGAACTTGGATATGTCCGAGGTCAAGTGCTATAACTGCAACGAGATGAGTCACTTTGCAAAGGATTGTCCGGAGCCTAACAAGCGGGAGATCAAGGCAAATTTGGCAAAGCAGGAAGATGAACGTCCAGGTCTTCTGATGGCCGAAGTTTGTGATCTCGTGCAAACGATGGTTGTAAAACCAAACCCGAAGGTGCTACTTCATGAGAAAAAAGTAACACCAAAGTTATCTGGAAGCCAGAACGTGTCGTGGTATCTAGACACGGGTGCCAGTAACCACATGACGGGGTGCAAGGAGAAGTTCCTCAAGCTAGAATATGATGTTCAAGGCTCGGTCAAGTTCGGTGATGGTTCAAATGTGAAGATTTGCGGGCAAGGCTCTGTCCTCTTTGAGGGTCTCAAAGGAGAACATCGCATACTCACCGGAGTGCACTACATCCCACGGCTTCGAAACAACATCATCTCTGTCGGGAAACTTGACGAGAATGGATGCAAGGTGGATATTGAGAACGGAGTGATGACGATCTTCGACAACCTCCGAAACGTGCTAGCGCGTGTGAATCGCATGCGGAACAGGCTCTATATCCTCAACCTTGATCAATCTCAACCGGAGTGTTGGCTCGTCAAGAATGATGATGATTCGTGGTTATGGCATGCTAGATTTGGACACGTTAACTTCTACGCCTTGAAGAAGATGTCGAAGATGGAGATGGTATCTGGAATGCCGTTTATCGACCATGTTGACTGAGTATGTGATGGGTGCTTGGTTGGAAAACGGCATCGCAGGCCGTTCCCTGCTCAGTCTACCTATCGTGCAAGTGATGCACTCGAGCTGCTCCATGGTGATCTATGTGGCCCTATCACCCCAGCAACTCACGGAGGAAAGAAGTACTTCTTCCTGGTAGATGACTACTCGAGATACATGTGGGTCGTTCTCCTACGATCTAAAGATGAGGCGTTTGAAGCGTTCAAGAAGCTGAAGGCTGCAACGGAGATGGAACACAAGCTGAAGGTTCGCGCTCTACGGACAGATCGCGGCGGAGAGTTTAGGTCGAACGAGTTCAACAACTACTGCGAGAAGATTGGCATAAAAAGGTTCCTCACGGCACCTTATACGCCACAGCAGAATGGTGTTGTTGAAAGGCGCAATCGAACCGTCGTTGACATAGCGAGAAGTTTACTCAAGAGCAAAAACTTGCCGGGGATTTTTTGGGAAGAAGCTGTCTCGACGGCGGTCTATCTTCTCAACCGGGCTCCAACGAAGGCGGTGATCGGCAAGACTCCGTATGAAGCAATTTACGGACGTAAGCCGAATGTGTCTCATCTACGGACGTTCGGGTGTGTGGCGCATGTGAAGACGGCGGAGCCGCATCTCTCAAAGCTTGCTAATCGAAGCACCAAGATGGTGTTCATCGGATACGAGAGGAGTCCCGACACCAAGGCATACTGCTTCTACGATCCACAAACCAAGCGTCTACGGATTTCACACGACGTCGTGTTTGAAGAAAACCAAGCGTGGAATTGGAGCGCAGCAGCCGACGATGCTCCAAACAGTAACATATTCACAGTTGAATTTCCTACTGACGATGATGCAGGGAAGGACGTCCAGGTGGTTGGCAAGACTCCCAACCAAGGTGACCACAATGGTAGTGATCATCATGGTGCCGACACCGACGACGACGCGCATGGGTCGCAAGGTGATATATAGCGACAACGACGAGCATGACACGGGCGGAGATCTCGACAATGAGGCGCATAGTGATGATGACAATCAAGATGATGGTCACGATCACGACGACTACGCCAACGACGCGGATGTCAACGACCCGGCATCTACCTCGCTCGAGACTCAACCGTCTTCCTCAAGTGCATCGAGCCGACACAATTTATGTCGCCTCCTTCGCAAGCCGCGACGGATTCTTCCGGGCCTCGTCGCTACAAGCCCCTCAAGAAAGTCTACAAGTACGCAAAGCTAGTTACACTCGAGTACTCCGATTTGTGTTTACTCGGAGTTGAGGAGCCGGCGAACCGTGAGAGGCGAGCAAAAGTTCAAGTTGGATGCACGCCATGGATGAGGAGATGAAGGCGATCGAGAGCAATGGCACGTGGACTTTGGTAACCCGACCTCCGAACCAAAAGGCCATAGGTTTAAAATGGGTTTACAAGTTGAAGAAGGACACGAAGGGTGCCATTGTGAAGTACAAGGCAAGACTCATTGCAAAGGGCTACGTACAACGTCAAGGAGTTGACTATGAGGAGGTGTTTGCACCGGTTGCTCGAATCGAGACGGTGAGAGTGCTCCTAGCTTTGGCAGCACAAGAGGATTGGAAGGTTCATCATAAAAATCTTAAATCCGCTTTCCTTAAGGTGACCTCACAGAAAAAGTGTACGTGGAACAACCCCTCGGCTACGAGAAGAAAGGCGAAGAAGAGAAAGTTTACAAGCTCAAGAAGGCACTTTACTGGCTGAAGCAAGCGCCAAGAGCTTGGAACTCAATGTTAGACCGAAGTTTGGTCTCGCACGAGTTCATAAGATGTCTCCTCGACGTTCCGAAAGACAGTCTACCAAGCACCGTAGAACAGGTGAATGTTGAAAACGCGACGAAGAAGAAGCATTGGCGTCAAGCTACGGATGAGCCGACAATAGCAAAGTCAGTGACTGGGATGCTACAAGAAATGGCAAAAGCAATGCCAAGACTAAAGACTACGAGTAGCAGCAGTCGCATTTGAGATCCAGATCGAAGAAGTAAGGACATCGTGATTAGGGGGTGAATGTTAGAGTAATCCCGTGTCCGTCTTGTATGTATACGTGTCCATGTAGGATACTAAGCCTAGTCGGTTTGGGTTTATGTCTAGCCTGGTAGTATATATACATGACCATCCCATGTAATCTGATCAATCACAACGAAAGAGAAAAGCAATACAAAGTATTCAACAGGCTCGACACGAGCCTGTGGCCATCACATCGATTCATGCCTTCGTGTCTGTTCCGCCGGGAGAGAGCCAAGTCGCTACGTTCCGTGAGAGATCAATCGATCCTAGTGCTAGTTGAAATCCCAGGTTCACGTACGATTACGTGCATGCATAATCCATCGAGCTGTTAGCTTGCTTGCTAGGTAGTTTTGGTGCGTTATACCTCCTGGTGAATTGATCTAGCGTTATAAAGCCAACAACCTTGCATGTGCTGAACAATCAGATATCTTCTCTGTGTCCCAGAGTACCAAAAACTGGCACAGGAATCTGTTGTGTCACGAAAGACCATACCATTTTTTGTTTAGCTATAAGCTGGTTTGGAATGCCAGCAAGGTTGCAACTTGGTGCCGCATATTGGCCCTTTCAGCTCCGAAAACCAGAATTGCAAGATTCAGACAAAGAAAACCGTGGTTGCATGGAACGCGGACATAAAATAAAGACCTGAATTTTACTCAAAACAGAGGAGCAAATGGATAGAATTTTGTTGGTGGCGGACTCCCGGGAGATAAGATATGAACGAAACCAAGCTGTTTGGAAAACGACAATCTGACACTAGAATCCAGCGAAATTTTGGTGCTCACCACTGTTTGGAAAATGCATCCATGCTAAATTTGCCAAATGTGCCATGTCGATAAGTAGGCACCGGTCACACTTCTTTTTGAAGCCCCGGGCCGCAGAACAATTGTTCTTTTGGGGCTCTGAGCTTGCTCGATAGCTTATCTAACTATTTTAAGTAGATAAAAATATCTTTCAACATACTGATGCTAAATGCCTTCTTTGGTTTGAAATTCAGAAAAAGAAACTATGTCACGTGGACTGGCAAAATTTCCTTAACCAACCTACCAGCTAATATTCATGAAAATAACACTACTTATCATTGTTACTTAACAAAATTTCCTTCTAGTAATAACCTGTAGACCACCTATACACATCGAAGGGGGAAGACATTCATCGCAAAAAAAAGAAAGAAAGGAGAAGACATGATTGCTCCTTACGCTCTACCAATAAAGAACAGCTAGAGCAATATTACTGCTACGAATAGGAAAGCGATAAGTAACATTGATGCAGTGCAACTAGGAAAGTAGGAATGTTATGTTATGGCGGGTTCGATCCTGCACTGCAAGAGGTGTTTTTTCCAAGAACATGCAAGAGCGCTGCATGTCTTTTCCATTAAGATAAAAATAGAGGAACCGAGTCAGAGGATCATTACATGGCAATTCCGCCTAGGTTCGGCCACTGCAAGCACTAGTGAACCTGAAAAGGGTATCCACCGTCAACCCTAGCGCTAATCCAAAGCCGGAGCTCCGCCCTAATGAGCTCTACCGTGGCGGCGGCCGAAGAGGCCTTGCGTTCGAAGACGCGGCTGTTACGCTCGAGCCTGATGAAACGTAGGGTGGCGAGGGTAGTGGTGTTGAGATGTCTTCGTTGGCTCGCCGGTGCGGTCTCCACCATGTTGGGCCACCATTCTACAAGCGGCTTCGTACCGTCCGGGGTGAATCTGTGCAGCCTCAGCGGGAGCAGAACGCGGTACCAAACCTCGCGCGCGAACACACAGCCCAGGAGCATGTGGTTGACATCCTCGTCCTGTTGGCAACACAACTGGCACAGTCTAGTGTGCGGCATGTTTCTGCGAGCCAGACGATCGGCCGTCCACAACCTAGCTCTGACCGCAAGCCATGCAAAGATCTTTACTTCGAGCGGCGCCCAAGATCGCCAGATGTGGTCCGCGCATGGCGCGCGCTCCCTACCCAGGAAGATGGCGGCGTAAGTGTCCCTGGAGGAGTACATGCCGGCCACTCCAAGCCGCCAGGAGAACACGTCTGGCGCCGCCGAAAGAGTGACATGCCGCACGTCCTCCCAGATGTCGAGGAACTCGGCGATGGCCGGCACTGTTGGTGCCCCACGAATTGCATGAACCCAGGCCTGATCTTGCAAGGCCTCCTCGACGCTCATCCTTTTGCCGGCTAACTGGACGAAATGAAGGAGATGAGGAGCCCTTAGCGCTAGAGCGCGGCCGTCGAGCCAAGAGTCGTGCCAAAAGCTAGCTCCGCGCCCGTTCCCGATGGTGCACCTGAGTGCCGCCTGGCCAAGAGACATGGCCATGTCCGAGATGCCCACCTGCAGGCCTGCCCAAGGCTTATCCATCACCGTTTTCTGAAGCCAAAGCCAGCGCATCCGCAGCGCTTGGTTCAGGAGCCGCAGATTGAGCACGCCCAGTCCACCCAGAGGCTTCGGGGAGCATACAATATGCCAAGCCACTAGACAACACCCGCCCCTGGCATCCTTGAGCCCGCGCCCGAAGAAGCCCCTACGCAGCTTATTGATGCATTTGAAGAACCATGGTGGGAGGTCCAGCGCCATCAAGTGAAAGATAGGCATCGCTGTGAGTTTGCAGTTCACCAGCGTCAGTTTGCCTGCCCGACGGAGGAGGCCGGCCTTCCATGTAGGCAACTGGGCAGCAATCCTGTCCACAAGGGGTTGGAGCTCGATGCGGGTCAGGGCACGCAGCGATAGGGGAAGGCCAAGGTAGGTGATTGGCAACTCCTTGACGGCGCAGCCCGCCGCCTGAACAATGCCTTGCACGTCGTCCACACTGCAGCGGATCAAGGAGATGGAGCTCTTGGCGAAGTTGCAGCGAAGTCCCGTGGCGTCGCCGAAGCATTCTAGGATTCCCATTACCGCGTCCATCTCGGTAGCCGAAGGCCTGAGCAGGAGGATGGCGTCGTCTGCGTATAGTGATAGGCGATGGCGCACCCCTAGCGCATGGAGCGAGGAGAAGACGCCTGCCTCCTCCGCTTTTCTGAACATGGCAGCGAGAACATCCATGACGATGATGAATAGCATTGGAGAGACAGGATCCCCTTGGCGCAGCCCCTTTCCGTGCCAGAAACTAGTGCTGGCCGAGCCATTGACGAGCACGGTGCTTGCCGTCGAGTAGAGTGGAGATCCGTCCGATCCACCTTGGGCCAAATCCACGATGCGATAGCACCTCAAGGAGGAACGGCCATGAGACGCTGTCAAAAGCTTTGGCGATGTCGATTTTGAAGATGATGGCCGGCGCTCGCTTGCGGTGGAGGGTACGGATGGACTGTTGCACGAGCATGAAGTTATCCAAGATAGACCTACCGGAGATGAAGGCACTCTGATTGCGGTCAACCAGCTTTGGGATTAGCGGGGCGAGTTCAGTCGACAACGCTTTTGCGAGGATTCTGGCGAAACTGTGAATAAGGCTTATAGGCCTGAATTCTTTGATGTTTGTGGCGCCCTCAGGTTTTGGCAGCAGAACGATGAAGGCCTCGTTAAGCCTTTCCAGCCCCCTACCATCTGCACCATCGAAGGCCTGCACTGCCTTCATCACCGCCTCCTTGATAATGGTCCAACATGTCTGATAAAATCGCGTGGTGAACCCATCAGGCCCCGGGGCCTTGTCAGGCTGCATGGCCTTTATAGTGCTCCAGATTAGGGCTTCAGAAAGGGGGGCCTCGAGCGTCATAGTGTCGACCGCCGGCAGCTCGAGAGCAACCAGCGGAGGCGTGTCCGCCGCAGCCCCGGCCTGCCCAAGAGGCCCTCGTAGAAGCTCCCCGCCATCTCACACATGTCCGCCCGCGATGTTGCCTCTGTCGCGCCGCACTTCAGCCTGAATATGTGGTTCTTCCGGCACCGCTGGCTCGCATAGATCTTGAAAAACGCCTCGCTTGCCACCCCAGCCTTTAGCCACGAGATGCGCGACTTCTGCCGGGCTATGGTCCGCTGCAGAGACGCGAGCCCGAGAACCTTCCTTTTGAGCTGCTTGCGGAGCCATGATTCTCCGCTCGACAAAGGTCGGGAGTCCATCGCCTGATCGAAGCACAGGATGAGCTCGTTTGCCAGCAGCATCTGTTCCTTGATGTTGCCAACCTTGGCCTGATTCCACCTGGTCAGCGCCTTAGCAGTGGCCTTTAGCCGTAAAAATAGGTCCACGAAGAATTCGGCTTTGGGGCAGCGAGTTCCGGCTTCGTTGCGGCGACATCATGGAACCGGGAAGAGAAGGCGGTAACTCTGGAAGTGGAACCGCGATTTGCGATGGAACGAGGCGTTGGTTGACATGAGAAGCGGGCGGTGATCGGAGATGGAGGAGGACAAGGCTTGCAACAAGTGGCACAGGTGCCGGTGTCCCAATCTGCCGTGGAGAACCAACGGTCTATCTTTTCCAAGGTAGGGCGAGTCCTCTCATTGCTCCACGTATATCTCCGTCCAATAAGGCATGCTTCCTTGAGCTCCAAATCATTTAGGAGGCGTCGAAGGCGCCCCATCATGCGCCTGTTGATCAAGTTGTTGTTTTTGTCCGCCGCTTCGACAATGAGATTGAAATCTCCCGCTACCGCCCAAGGTCCCGCACAAGCCCCCCTGATAGCCCGGAGCTCATCAAGGAACATAGGTTTCAACATGTCGTCGGTTGGGCCGTAAACTGCAGATGGCGTCATGATTGCCCTCCCCAAAAAACATCTCCACCGTGGCAGAGAACTGGTAGATCAGGAATGCGTGCACAGTGACCACCGTGGAGTCCCATGCGATGATGAATCCGCCGGCCGTGCCTTGAGCGGGGAAGGGCCCGCGAGCAGCGTCAAATTTCAGCCCTAGCAGCGAGTGGATCAGGCGCTGATCCACCCGCTCGAGCTTTGATTCCAGAAGGCACACTACCGATGCCGAGGCGTCCTCCACCAAGCTTCTCATGGCAGCCCCCCTAGCTGCGCTGTTGAGCCCCCTCACGTTCCACACCATAATGTTATGATTTGCAATCTCCATTACAAGGCCTACAACCCACCAGACCGCTCCTCTAGAATTCTAGTGACAGCGAGGACTCCTCAAGAGGGACATCTAAGGAGAAGAGCCTCGCTAGGGCGTCGATGCGGTGTTGAGGCAGCGGGCTCCGAAACAACTCCGCATATTTCTGCAGGCAGTCCACCGGTGGCTCATCCTCTAGCTCACAGATGCCCATCTTGGACATCAAGACCCGTTGGGCCCGTTTGATGTACGACGACGGCAAGGATTTGGCACTTTGCTGCAACCTCGCGCTGCGGCGGCAAAGTTCGTCCGGAATGATAGGCCTCTTGCGCTGGCCACGCTACACATCGGGGAGCGGCAAGAGGGAGGGTCTGTATGTGATCACGGATCTGAGATAGGACCTGCTCGAGCACAGTAGGTGGGGTGGACGGGCCGGTTGCAGAATCTCGAGCGGGGCTGGCCAGCATATGGGGTGACGTAGCGGGATCAAATGGGCTGCTGCATGGGGGTGTAGCTGGGTGGGCCGGTGCTGCATGGGTACTTATTGGTGAAAGCCCGCGTGGGTCCGCCTGGGGAGAGCAGCGCACATGCAGCGGGGAAACCGATGCCTCAAAGGCGGGGCCAAGGTCAACTGAGAGGCGGACCCCACCCGAGCCGGTGTTGCGGACCGACAAGGAGGCCGACCAGGAGGCAGCAGAAGCATCACGAGAGCGCCCGCGCGCCCCTGCCGAGCTGCCACGTAGAGCAGCAATCATACTGCCCACCTCCGCGGATTGGACAGACGAGCCGCTCCATGCAGAGGGGGAGCGGCCAATATCCATCAGCTCCAAATCCAGTCCGGAAGCACAGCCCGAGGCGGGCCCGGGGCCAGTCCGTACCCGCGATTCCTGGGACCAGGCCCCAGAGTCCACCGTGGTCAAAGCCCGCATGGCCTCAGCGAGCGCAGCAGCCAGATCATGGCGTTTGCACGAATATTAAAGACATTTAATCTAATGGCTCTAGACTTAGATGTGAGATATACTATTTCACATCTACACCCTCCGTTTTCAAATAATTGTCTTTCTAGCCATCTCAAATGGACTATAACATACGGATGTATGTAGACATGTTTTAAAGTGTAGATTCACTCATTTTGCTCCGTATGTAGTCACTTGTTAAAATCTCTAGAAAGACAATTATTTAGGAACGGAGGGAGTAGATGTGAAATAGCAAACCTGTTTATTTATATAGGCACGTACGTACGTTATGTACGGAGACGCGCGGCTTGGACGACACGGCAGGGCGACCGACCTAGCTTTGTTGATGACTGGGAAAATCTTGATCTCTCCCTTTGATTTTGAGTCCGACTAGGAACAGGAACCCCGACTTCATTTCAGTAGGCTGCTTCGCGGTTAGATGCCGAGCTGGTGTCGGATGAAGTCGCGTTCCGGCCGCTCTATATAATCTCAAGGGAACTCAATTCCCCTCCTTAATTCTGTATTCTCATTACTTCCTTTCCCCTCCGTCTGCATACGGGAGACGAGGAGAGCCAGCCGGCCGGCGACATGGCGACCCTGGAGTACGTCCAGATCGCCGGCGTGCCGTCGCCGCTCCCGGTGGCCTGGCTGGAGGGGGACGTCCTCGCCGAGTACCTGCAGTTCCTAGAGGAGGCGGCGGCGAAGGCCGCCCCGCTTCCCGGCGTCAAGTGGCTGGAGGGGGACGTCCTCGCCAACTTTCTGGAGTTTCTTCGAGAGGACGAGCCGGTCGTGCACTACGGTAGCACCAACAGCAGCAGCGGAAGCAACGGCGGCGACTTCATGGATGAGGAGGAGGACGAGGAGGAGATGGCGTTTCTGCTGCAGCACATCACGAGCCTCCCGGCGGTCATGGCGCGCACGGCGGCGGCCACCTCGGTGCAAGATTGATCTGGACGGCCTGGTTCCGATCAAGATACGGAGTATATGCTAGCCTATTAGGGGTTGCTTCTTTGTATGACGAAAGGGTTGCAATGGAAGCTATGGTCAGATTATAAGCGAAATCAAGCTTAGAGCAGAAAACTTCAACTGTACCTCTATTTTTGAAGCTCGAGCTTCTAATATCAAAGCTCATTCCTTAGCCAAGTACTCTCAATCTTTAGATGGGGGTCACCATGTTTGGCTCGAACAACCCCATGATTCTTTTTGTATCCAAACTCTGTGATCTTTGAGCAATAAAGACTTTGGCTTCCCTCGAATAAAAAGAAACCATTCGGGATCGCTTCTTCGTATGACGACAAATTCAGGATTACCACGGTGGGATATGAAGAGCTATACGCTGCGTCACAAATATACATTTACACTTTTGAGATAGAATAGAAGATAATAATATAATTAATTTGCCACATTTCACAGCTCAAAAATGGTTCGTACGGTACACGTGGTATCTAGATGAAAGTTTCTAGTACTTGATAGAGTTCATGTTTTTTTTGGCAAAACTAATTCTTGCATTACTCAAAATTAAGTGTTACAATCTCGTCCGACAATTTCCATAACATCATCTGTGTCAAAGCAACCTACCAAAAAAAATTTGTTCTGGAACCTGCCAAAATTTCGGTCATGCAACCTACCAAAATTTTGGTCATGCAACCTACCAAAATTGCCATAAAATGACTAGCCCTATTTCTGCTCCGACGAATACGAGTAATGCAAGAATCGCATCCCCAAACTGATATTGATCTCTCTGATAATAAAAACATACTTTGACTTGTTCTCCTCTCTACTTTTGATCATAGCAACGGCCTCCTTGCAGTACGATTCAATATCTTTCATTGACATGAGTTCACCTTCAAGTACATCTGACCAATTGTAAAGATGACGACAAGAACTGAAGATTGCAAAGCCACCATCATCCCCAAGAAACATACCTCACCCAGCAGCACCATCCAATAAATGATACAACACCGTCATCTCGACTTGCCCTTCATGATCCAGACAGCCATGTTGCTGACTTGGACGCGGTGGGATGGACAATATATCCTCACACGTTGACTTGGGCAGTGAAAATAAGGTGCATCTTGAAAGATGATCGGACGAACGTGCTTCAGTGCCTCAGAGTTCCTTAACACTTAACAGCATTTCACACTTCACCCCATCACTGAGCACAACGGTGATCACTCATCCAATCCCTGGTCCCATAACCACGCAGTCACCAGAGACAAGAGGATCCTACTCTTGAAAGCTGCTTGGTGTTGGCATCTTCTATTATATCACCAGCTGAGTTTGTCTCCAAGTCCACATGCCTTTAAACCCCAACAATGCGGCCCAACTGACCTGAGGGATCAGACACAGGGCAGACTATGCCCCTATCAGGAAACCCTCTCTTTCAGATGTAAGAAAATAATCGATCTTACCGATGCTACCGTCCAAGCTTTGACAAGATGCTCCGTGCATGGTCGCTGTACCTAAACTCAGATTCTTCTTGGTCCTCACTGTCACTCATTCCAGTGTATGACTCCCAGTCTGAGTCAGTCACAAGAAATAACTGCTTGCAAACCCTGCAACATCACACTGTCATTTTCATGTGATACAGAATAAACAATATTGTTAATAATAATTAGATTAAATCCATTCCCACAATTTTTTAATAAGCTGTGCTATGTGATAATGTGATAAACTAAAGAACAGTTTTTGAACAGCAGGTTAACGTTTGGACCAATGTGTATGACCAGCACGCTTGAGTGCTAATGCAAAAGGAGGAATCCCTGATGCAGTACCACTAACCGCCAAAGGAGATATGCCCAGACAGGATTGAAGCTAAACCTAAAGCCGAAGGAGATGTGTCAAGATATCAATCTATGGCTAAAGCCAATGCCAAAGGAGAATTGTCCAGGGAGCAAAAAGAAATTTGAGAGGAATATCATCTATTCCATTAAACCTGGTGCACCATATCAGTGTTCACCAGGACCGAAACAAATTCAGGGGCATCCACAGCCCAGACGGAGAAGGGTGCATCAGCCGACAGGCCAAACTGTGCCAAGGCATGAGCTCACGTTTACAGTACTTGAAATCATAGGATTTGAAAGATGTGTGGCATAAGCTCCTTGCTTCCCTGAAGAGAACGCCAAGCTCAGCAGCATCATAGTCGCGGCCCTTCAGCGCCGAAACCATTGTCTGGCAATCCGACTCGAGGAAAATGTGGTGAGCTGCCAGATCAGCGGCTCCCCGGACTATTGGAAGCAACAGCATATGTAGCGAAGGATATCAGAAGAACTATAGGTACTTTTGTCAAAGGAGATTTACTGAACTATAGGTCGGTTCTGGCAAAAGGAGATTTGCCCAAAATATCGGTAGGTTTTGCCAAAGGAGATTTCCCAGAAAAACTACAGAACAGTCACTGTCTGATATGTTCAGTGCCAAGGGAGGTTCCAGAAGAACTACAGAACAGTCTCTGTGTTAAATGTTCAGCGCCAAAAGAGATTTGCCCTAAAACTAGGAATGGTTTGTTACAGGAGATAATTTCGAGAGGAAAATTCAATTGAAATATGTTTGTTTTCGATCATCACCAGACATGAGTAGTCATCAGAGAATATGCCACCACCCGAAGATCAACATTCATCAAGAAAGCAACCAGCAACTGTTCAGATAAGCTGCTCCTGCAACCATATCAGAAGAATGTCAACCCAACTGTTCATCTTCTTAATAGAACATCATTCAAGTTGAGAATTAGACTAATGTGTTTGCATAGTTTCAACAAACATGGTTATAAGTTAAAACAGTTAATTAAAAACCACGGTGAAAAGAAACTGAAAGGATCAGGATCATTTTATTTGCTAGAACATTCTAGCATACAATAGTAGAGAGTAGAGACACTTACAAATCTAACAATATAAAAGCATATCGAGTTGCATACTTTTCAAAGATTTGCCGCATTCGCCAATGCTAATAATCATGCAAAGGCATTCATATACTACATACTATAAAAAGCTGCCTGATGATTTATTCAAACAAGGCCTCCAAGAAACTCTAAATTGCAAAGAGGATACCGATTGGACCTGAAATGAGAAGAATTACTCGAGTCTGGAGTATTTATCCTATATAGATTCCTATCGAATGGAACTCCACTCATCCATTCCCACTCTTTCAATTAGAGATTGCTTCAAACTCCTTGGCAATATCTGGAAATTAACAGAAACAAGACAAAGATGACTCTCTGGTCTGTCTGGCTAGACGCGGACTAGTGAGTTTGTTACCTTGAGATGTCTCCGTATCAAGCGCCTGAGCTACCTGTCCTTATCATCTGTTACTGCACCTTGCAGGATCTGTCAGGCTGTCACTCTTTGCTTTGTTCCATGGTCATTTCTCGCCTTCCTCGTGGCTATCACTGGGTGGAAGCTGTGTGATCAGCAACATCTTCAACACGTTCAGACCCAAGCTACAACAGGAGTAAACTAAAAATACATGTGAGTGAGTGTTGGTTAAACCCATGCCTTTATAAACATAATGACCATGTATGCCGGGAGTCTGAGTGCAATTTCCTCTGAAGAGAAATAATCAGTTCTATATACCACATAGAATAAAGTTATCAGCAGAACTTTAGAAGGTTTCTAGCACATTCATACAATAATTGGACACTTAGTACAGCTCACTTTTGTGCACCAAGTAAAGTACAACTCATTTTATGCATCATATTAGACGGCAGTAAAAGAGGCGCATGGCTGATCCTGGCATATCTCAAACCCATGCAAAGTTTAATAAAGAAGGGCTTCTCACACAAGTATATAAGCACTTAATATTTTTATTTCAATCGCAAAGGAATCATTCAACGATCACTCAAATAGGTGGCGTCCAGATTTTTAGAAATATAATGAAAAACTACTAGCTGCTGACAATAACATACGACAAAACATTTAGTGAAAAACACATGCTTGACTCCCAACCCCCAGGACAATGGAGGCAGAACCATGTTCATCATCTGCAAACGAATAAGCCAGTCATGACAGCAAAGTCCCAACATTTCCTATTCAATGCATATAGTAACATGACCGTTCATCATCTCTTGTGAGACAGACTCAAATATTTTAACAATAAATTAGTTTTGTAAAGCTTTTTCCAGTCGATGCTTCAGTTACACGCAGAAGAAAGAATCTGATGAGCAATTGAGATATAAAAAAATATTATATATCTCTAAAATATTCAGATTCTTAATATTTGAAGCAATCTTAACTGAGACTCGAAATCATTTAGCTCAAGATCAAATAACCCAATATGAAGTTTCAGCAACTTTAGTGCAGCATTTCAATGATTCAGTAAATACGATCAAGAGTTAAATTACTTATTTAATATAGTAAGTTCCCCAAATCTACTTCCAATGAAGCATTTACAATAAGCAGAGTTGAGGATTAGCACATTAGTATTATCTTCTTGCTTATCAGGATTATCTCAGCCTCTACCTCGTCTGTTCTATTAGCACATCAGGATTATCTTCTTGCTTATCCTCATCGCATTTACTATTCAAAGTTGAGGAACTGGCAAAAGGTACGTCACTATGCAGAGAATACATTGGGTATGGCAATGACTGGATGGACACAAACAGCTGGACAGAACTTCAGAAATGCTCAAAGTTATTTATATAGAGACAAATTGTCTAAGAATTATTACCTTCTCTTCCATTACTAGGCTAAACTCCATTAGCAAAGATATGTAGACCGCAGTAGTGCCAATTAATTGCTCATCTTTATGTGATTCTTGTCAGGTCATACAGTGCAGCCATCGACGACTACGGTCTTCTGAAAGTCATTGCACTCCTCATCACATTCCTTCACTATTACAGTGACAATACTTATCAGATTTGGTGAACATGTGCTATATACAATTCATTCCTAGTGGAAGACTCCGTACCACCATATAAGTTCACCATCTGTTATATTGCCAGTCAATTTAAACTTATCGCGGCAGAGCTAACCATTCCCCACAAGAAAAGCTTGTAGCTTGTTGCCACTCTGTACCCAGCTATAGGCTGGATTTTTCTGTACCTTCCTGGATTTCATTAATTTCCTGATCTTGTTTGCTTCATTCCACCTACCAGCCTCAGCGTACATGTTTATCAGCAGTGTGTAGTAACCCGAATGCTCTGGCTTCAACTCAAACAAATGTTCTGCTGCATATTGTGCTACTTCAATGTTTCCATGTATTCGGCAAGCCCCAAGCAGTGCTCCCCACACATCGGAATTGGCATGGAAAGGCATGTCTAGGATTAGTTCGACAGATTCAGTCAGTTGTCCAGTACGCCCAAGAAGATCAACCATGCAAGCATAATGCATTTGTTGTGGCTCTAAATTTTGGGCACGCATTTGACTGAAGTACTGTTTTCCTTTCTCAACAAGCCCACCATGGCTGCATGCCGACAGCACTGCGATGTAAGACACATGATCATAGTCAACACCATCATCCTTCATCAGATCAAACAAATGGAAAGCAACATCAATTTGGCCATGCATTCCATGTCCCATGATCATGGTATTCCATGAAGCAACATCCTTCTCTGTAATCCTATTGAAGATCTTTGTTGCAGTATCAAGCATTCCACCTTTAGTATACAAACCTAGCAGTGAATTGGCCAGAAAGGGATGATTACTCTGTAATCTCCTTATTAAAACACCATGAATTTCTTTCCCTTGTTTAAATGCACATAAATTGGTACATGCAGTCAGGGCACCCATGAAAGAAATAGCATCATACTCAATTCCCGCAGACCTTATCTCCTTAAATAGATTAAGAGATTCAAAACTCCATGGACTCTGAGAATAACCCAGAAGCAAAGCGTTGTATGACACATCATCCTTCTCTGACAAGTCAAAAATATTTTGCGCCAAACTCAGCTGCCCGCACTTCGCGTACATATCAATCAAAGCATTCGATATGAATAAGTCAAATACTAATCCTGTACGGATCGACCATGCATGGATCTGTTTCCCTGTCTTTAGAGAGGACATCCTTGAACAAGCTGGAAGTACATTCACCAGGGTTATTGAATTTGGCCGTTCCCCATCCTTTTGCATCTTGATAACAAGACGGAATGCCTCAGTCTCAGCTCCATTTTGCACAAGATTAGCGATCATTGCATTCCATGACACCACATTGGGTACCTCAATCTTTTCAAAGACAGTGCAGGCTTTCTCCAGAGAACCAAGTTTGGCATACATATCCACAAGTGAATTGGCAACAAAAATATCTGAGTCCATTGCTCTCTTTATACTATACCCATGTACCTCCCTCCCCAGATCAAAATAACCAAGCTCAACCAAAGCAGGCAGCAAACTCGATAATGTGATAGACCCCGGCATGACTCCACGCTCTGACATTTCCCTAAACATGGCCAGCACATCTCCATAAAACCCTGAATTAAGAAAACAACCTATGGCAGAATTCCAAGAAACCTCATTTCTCTCTGGCATTACTTCAAACACCTGCATCGATGCCTCCACTTGACAAAACTTCCCGTACATATCAACCAATGCATTTCCAAGATTGAGCACGGAATCCAGCCCAGTCTTCAGCGACAGTCCATGCACAGCCAACCCAAACCCCTGCTCCTGCTCCACGCCACAGGCAGGCAGAACCGAGACCAAGCTCGCCACGCTCACAGGGACCCCGCTCCCCATCATACTGACCAACGCCCGCCTCGCGTCATCAAACATCCTGTTGGCCAAGAACGCCGAGACAAGGGAGTTCCAGGAGACGACGTCCCGGGCGGGCATTTCATCGAACGCCCTGCGCGCGTCACGGGCGGAGCCACAGGCGGCGTAGAAGGAGACGAGCGTGTTGCCCGCGAAGACGTCGGCGAGGTGGCCGCTCCGGAGCGCGGCGGCGTGGAGCTCGAGGCCCTTGGCCGCGTGCGCGCCGTCGTCGGCGGCGGCCGCGGCGGCGTGGAGGGCGAAGGGGAAGGTGCGGTCGTCCGGGCTGACGGCGGAGCGGAGCATGAGGTTGTAGACGCGCAGGGCCTCGGCGGGGAGGGAGGCCGAGGAGAGCGCGCGGGAGAGCGAGTTCCAGAGGAAGGCGGAGCGGAGGCGGAGCGGGTGGTGGAGGAGGAGGCGGCGGGAGGAGGGCAGGTCGGCGGCCGCGGCGTAGGAGAGGATGAGCGCGCCCGCGAGGGGCAGGGACGCGGAGAGCGCGCCGGATGTCAGGGCCGCGGCGTGGGCGCGGCGGAGGAGGTTGCCGGCGCCGCCGCCGCCGCATTGGTGGAGGTGGAGGACGTGCGCGTGCAGGGACGCGGCGGTGGAGCGCTCGGCGGGAGCGCGCTGCTGCATAGCATACGGGAGTGGGGATTCGCTCCTCTGTTCCGGAGATTCAAATAAGAAATGGCCCATTTTGGTGATTTATATCCAAGTCTACCAAAGTACTCCCTCCATATGGACCATTTTGATGATTAGTATAAGATGTTTTAAATATTTCAATATACGGATTGAAACGAGTGAACAAACACATTAAAATGTGTATATATACATCCAATTCAAAAAAATAGAGCATCTAATATCTGTGAACGGAGGGAATATTGGTAACGTAAATATAGTGCATATCCAGATTTGTAGAATAAAATGGCAGCAATACGTACGCTCATGTTAGGGTTTATTTATTGTACTCCGACAGCGACTCGCTCACCGGCAAGAGTTTCTACAGGCAATCTCTATCGTCTTTCCATTCCCTCTCTTAGGTTAAACAATGGGGTAGCGGGCATGTCTTCCCAGCCTTGGTATTGATACAAAGTCGATCGATTCTCATGGGTATCTTCTTGACAAAAACCCTAGCAATGGTGGCGGCTGATGAGACAATTGGATTGATGATGATATTGAGAACATGCTTCAACATTTGGATCTTAAAATACGACGAGCTCGCCCATATGGTGCTTGGGGCCGAAAAGGTAAAGAGCATTGACGGCTCGTTTTTAGAGAAAGATGATACAACAAGGGTTGGCATGGTCCTACGTGATGATAGGGGAGCGATCATCGACTCGTCCTGCCGTGAACTGAGACAGTGTGCGTCTTCATTGGAGTCTGAACTAGCCGCATAGGAGTGGTGAGAACCTCTTTATATCTTTAGATGCATTGCTTGGGTGACTGGAAGAAGGACAAGTTATACTATATTCAGTACACTAACCTAAAAAAATACAAATATAGTGCTTTCTAAAACACGATTACCTCCCTAAAAAAACACGATTACCTTTTTCTTGAACTCGTACCAAACAAATGAAACAAATAAGATGCAAGGAAATTTAAATATACAATAAGCCATATTCTTATTTATGTTTTGTGGGAAGGCCAATTTTCCTGGCGATTTCCAGTTGAATGTGCGTTCGCTCTTGGGCCGCGGACCAATTTGGCTTTTGTTAGCTTCCAATCGAATTTTCTGATTTTTTTTGTGATTTTTTTCATTGTTTGTCCGTCTTTTTGGTGTATTATTCTTTTATTTTTCTCCTTTTCTGTTTTCTATTTTGTTTATAAATGCATCGTGAACAAATTTCTAATACACGATGAATTTATTTAATATGCACTGAATTATTTTTAATATACCTTAAACATTTTCTAACACATGGTGAACTGTTTTTACTATACAATTAACTTTCTTGATATACAATGAACTTTTATTTAATATATACACTGGACATTGTTTTAATGATGATGAAGTTTTAGAATATACAATGAACTTTTCTAATGGTCGGTGAACTTTTCCTAATATACATTGAACATTTTTAAAACATTTTAAAAAACTAAAAGCATTTAATACTAGACTACAAAAACATCTTATATTTAAGACGGAGGTAGTATATATTAGCTCCTTCGAAAAAGTATCCAGCAGCCGTTTTTTTAAAACGAACAAATAAAAATTCAAAGAGAAAAAATTAACTGCTCAAGTGAGCATGCCAGCCGAATTAAAAATCAATCAAAGAGAGAAAAAAACAGGAAACCTGCACAAGTGAGCTTGCTCCAGTGGGCCGGCCCATTTGGTCCACGAGCCCGCAGACCGAGGCGCGCGCGCGGTCAAAGCACCAACGCGTGGATCGAATCACCCATCTCTCCCGCGGCGACGCAACTCCGTCCGCGCGCGCGCGCACCACGTACCCGACGCCCCCGCCATTCTCGACCTCCCCCGCCGCTCACAACCGCCTCCTCCTCGGCTCGCCACTCCACTCCCTCCCTATTAATTCGCCCCCACACCATCGCCGATCGATCGGACGCGGTCAGTCACTAACCCCCAAGTTTCGCCCTCGGATCGATCAGGCCGGAGGAAACCAAGACGCGCACCGCCACCGCCTTGTTGTCGTCCGGCTAGCCGGGCCATGGCGAACAGCCTCCTCCCCATCGTGGCGCTCCTCGCGCTGCTCTTCGGCGCGTCGCGCGCCGCCGACTTCGAGGTCGGCGGCGACGCCGGGTGGGTCGTGCCGGCGGCCGGCGACTCCGGCACGTACAACGACTGGGCGTCCAAGAACCGCTTCCTCGTCGGCGACAGCGTCCGTAAGATCGACTCACTCGACCCGCTCGTTTGATCCACTTGGTGCGTGAATATGTGATGCGTGTGATGGATTGATGGTAGATTTCAAGTACAAGGCGGACTCGGTGATGGAGGTGACGCAGGAGGAGTACGACAAGTGCGGGTCGACGCACCCCATCTTCTTCTCCAACAACGGCGACACCGAGGTGCGCCTGGACCGCCCGGGCCCCTTCTACTTCATCAGCGGCGTCACGGGCCACTGCGAGCGCGGCCAGAAGATGGTCGTCAAGGTCATCGGCCAGAACGAGCCCCCGCCGGCGCCGCCCGCGCCCCCCAGCGGCGCCGCGCCGGCCGGCATCGGATCCGCCGGCGCCATGGTCGCTGCCGCCCTTTTGCCTGCTCTCATTGTGCTCGGTGTCTGATCGATCCCGGACATCCATACAATGTTTTTTGCACCTTCATTAGATATATAATCTGAGCACCCCTCGAAAAGAAAGTAGATAATCTGAGCGTGCTTATGTAGCCCATTCTTTTTCGTTGTGGTATTTAATTAAGATGTTATAATTAATTTGTTGATCGGCTTTCCACCGTTCCATGTTCCCCTAAAAGCTCTCCTTCCATAATGCAGCCGTATGTATATCTGGTCTTTCTCGAGGGGAGGCAAACTTTGCTCTAACTTTTATAATAGTACTATACATTGTTCATCCTAACATGGGAACGAATTGAAATTCAGAAGACTCTCCATGTGAAACTCTGCTAGCAGAATGAGTGATGTACCTGGGATGGAAAGATGCGTGCACTACTTTCTGTTGCATGGGTTGATTGCTAGTGCTTTTCTGCTTCGAGTCATTAAATAAACGAGAAATCTAACCACCAGTCGGGAGATGGTTTGCAACAGGCGCGTACGAAGCCATTATCGCCGGATCCTGTTCGTGCGGTCGCCAACGTGCGCGAGAAAAAGAAAGGGGCAGGACGGGATTCGAACCCGCGACCTCCTGCAATTGCCCCACCACGGTAACCAACTCACCCGGACTTTGTTGCTTTTAAAAGTGCCCAGAGTATGAATATATTGCGTAGTGGCTCTTTGTTCAAGATTTAAAATGTGAACGACTCGCTAACTTTGGTTGCGAATTTAGTGGGAATAATCTGAAGACTATGCCATTGGTATCACGATTTTTCTCTGAATTGGATCTGTCATTTTTTTGAGGTGCTAGATCTATTGGCACGCCCTCTTTACATTCTTAGTCAAAAAAATCATGCTGAATATGGGATTTGAATTCATGCCTAGCAGCTAATATGAAACACACACTAACCAGCTCAGCTGGACCATTTATTCTTGAAAAAATGCACGCCATACTATTTGACCATTCCATGTTGCTTTTTTCTTTTTTACGTGAGGAGTTGATCAAATATACCCGGTAACTATTATGTGAATAACATGGTCACTCACACATCGCTAACCCGATAACTTGTATATCCTTGTCCACGATAACTTTGGCGACCAAGGGGAAGGGGAGTTGACGAACTTTTGTATGAATAGCATGGTAACTCGCACATTGCACACGATAATTCTGAACCCTATCCCGATAACTTTGGGAGGGGGGTTGATGAAATATCCTCTCGATAGCTTTTGTGTCAATAGCATGGTAAGCTGAAACATCGTAGTCACGATAGCTGATGTACAAATAACGTAGTAGCTTTTTTAACCCAAAAAAAACTAGTGTGAACATACCTTCGATAACTTTTTGTATGAATAGCATGGTAATTCACACATCGCATATCTGATAACTAGTGCACCCCATCCTGGTAACTTTGACAACGAGGGGGGGGGGGGGGGAGTTGATGAAATATCCCCTCGGTAGCTTTTGTGTGAATAGCATGGTAACTCACACATCGTAGACCTGATAACTTATGTACCCAGGTCCTGATAACTTTGGCTACAAGGGTGGGGGGAGTTGATGAAATATCCCTTCGGTAGTTTTTGTGTGAATATCATGGTAACTCACACATAGTAGACATGATAACTTATGTACCCAGGTCCTGATAACTTTGGCGATGAGGGGGGAGTTGAAAAAACATACCCTCGATAACCTTTGTGTGAATAGCATGGTAACTCACACATCGCAGACCTGATAACTTATGTACCTGACCTTGATAAAAAAGTCATAGAGGAGTCCCTCTACACATTCACACGTATAGTACATCATCATTTATGCAGTGATTTTTTTCAAGAAAATACATTTCTTTTTGTCATCTGCCAATGGTGAAAAAGAGTTTTAAAAGATTTTTATTTTCACGTATTGAACAACGATGCAGGTTGGTGTAATGGCTGTTGGTCATGGTATTAAGCGTGCCCTAGCTACCGATGCAGAGTTGAATCCCATGTGGCGCACTTTTTCTCAATTCGTCTTTTTTTATTAGTGTCAATCGGGGGGAGAACGGAAGAAGCGGGAGCCATCGAAGGAAGTTGCGGAACGGGAGAAGCGGGAGCCATCGAGGAGAGTCGTGCGGATCTGTCGCTAACAACCACTCGACTGGTCGTTAGCACAGTCCTTAAACAAAACAAGCAGATCGTTGTACATTCAGTGATCGCCAATCTAGCACCCGACCAGATCGTGTGGGATTGGTCATTAGTAGGTCCTCATCCTTTGTCTGGAATAGACCCTTGCAGTAGCATGTGATCGCTATTCTAGATCAAACATCTCTACGCTTAGATGAAAAGGAAACCATGAATAGAGATATCAGCTCTGCAAGGGGCAACGTGACAGCAAAGAGAAACATTCGTAATAATCATCTACCTTGATTTGAGAAAGGGAAATTGGAAGAACATGTCATATTGCCAAATAGCAACCGGTCGTGTGATGTTTTACAATTTTTCTTATCAGGCTTGGTACTTGTCAATTACAGTCTCAGATGATAAATTATGTAATGATGTTTGAGACTGTAGAAGTACAATTCAATTTGGTCCAACAAAGGTACATAAGTTGTTGAGTTGTTCCTCCACAATGCCGGCTTTGGGAACAACAATACAACACAGTATGTACATGCTTCCTGTGTGTGAGCTGGTTGTTGGGATCAACACACTAGACTATCTTGATTTTCCCTGTTCTTATAGCAGTAGAACATTTCACCCGGTTGTTTATGTCTTATCTATTTATACTCCAGCCAAATAATAAAGTTCTTGTAAGCATGTTATACAGAACTCTCCCTAAGAAAAGCTTAGGATTCCTCTCTTCAGCGCCGCCCCCAGTCCACCTCGTCTCTCGTGGCCTTAGGGCCATGGCGGCGCGGTGGAACTCGGGCCTTGCTGGCGGGAGTTTTGTTAGGTTTTATGTTATGTTTTATGTTCTGCTCAAGAAGATGAGACGGCGTGGCTCCATGAAGATGGAGTAACACTAGTAGAAAAGGGGGCAAAGGTCCAGGCCGGGTCAGCCCATTAGTCCCGGTTCGGTCCAGAACCGGGACCCATGGGGCATTGGACCCGGTTCGTGAGCCCCGGGGGCCGGCCGGGCCACGTGGGCCATTGTTCCCGGTTCGTCTGGACCTTTTGGTCCCGGTTGGTGGAGACGACGGGACCAATGGGCCTCGCTCTGCCCACCACCATTGGTCCCGATTGGTGGCTTGAATCGGGACCAAAGGCTGCCCTTTAGTGGGTTCATGCCACCAACCGGGACCAATGAATTGCCTATATATACCCTCGCGGCAAGCAGAGCACTTCATTGCTCTGTTTTTCTGCCCGGCCGTTGGAGAGCTTTGTAGTGCTCTAGCTCACCTCCTATGCACACAAGGTGTTCGATGGAATGCCCGAGCCACACTACTTAACTTTCTCCTCTTCAAGCTCGACCTCCAAACTTCATTTTCCTCAATATTTGTCTAGGTTTAGCGGTTTGTCACGTCCCGTCTCCGTCTTCACCGCCATCGATCGCCCGCGCCGATCTCATCGCCGGCACCACCGTGGTGAGCCTCTTGTTCTTATCTTCTTTCTGAAAGGGAAAAAATTCTTACTTGTATGTTTAGATAGATACTTGTATTATTTTCTTACTTTTATTATTGCATCTTATATAGTGCGGTGGTTTTGGTATCCGCCCCCGTCGGCCCTCGTCCTGTCTATGATTCGAATGTGGTATATATTATCTTTTCATAACTATTGGTTCATTTATTGTTTATGAAAATTATGTCGATCAAGGTGACATAGATTTTATTTATCTAGGAGGTTGTTGAACCGGAAATTCCAACCGACCCTATTGTCGAGAGGTTAAATTTAGTTGAAGAAGAAAACAATTTCTTGAAGGAAAAAATAAGAAAAATTGAGGACGAGAAGATGATATTGGAGTTGCATGTTGCGGATGTCATCGATGATCACAAGATCAAGATGGATGCAATGCGCTTGAAGATTAGAAAGATTAGAAAATATGTCATTCATACCAAGGTTTGGTATCATTATGTCGTTGGATCAGTTGTTACCTTGGTTGGGATTATGATCGCATTTGTTATTGCATTGAAATGTTTTACATAGTTTCAATGTGTGGTTTAATTAATTTAGATGCTCAGCAGAGATTTATGTTGTTAGATGAGAACTATGTAATGTATGTACTTTGGTTTTAATTCAAATTTTAATTATTCAAATTTGAAAACTAATGGCACTAACAGAAAGTTTATAATTTTTCTAAAACTAATGGCACAAACAGAAAGTTTATAATTTTGCTGACCAAAAAGCAAAAAAAATTAAAAAATAAAGCAAAAAACAAAAGAAAATAAGTAATGCAGAAAACAAAACAAAAAAACTGGAAACAAAATAAAAATAGCAACAATAAGTATTTTGTTGTAAGTAGAAACAAAATAAAATAAATAAAGCAACAAAGAAAACAAAAAAATCTAAAACTAAAAGCAAAAAGAATTAAAAAATAAAGCAAAAAACAAAAGAAAATAAATAATGCAAAAAACAAAACAAAAAAACTGGAAAAAAAATAAAAAAAACTGCCACCTATTGGGCCACCACGGCCTGAATACGACTAGAAACCCAACCTGGGCCAGGATTCAGGCCCGCAGAAGGCCCACAGGCAGCACAATGTGAGATTAGGCCCGTAAGCCTGCATTTGAGAGGAGCTCGAGAGGGTAGCCGCAGTGGGGCTTATAAACCACTCCGAGCCCCTCTCAACTAGCGAGGTGGGACTAAACTTTTGCTCGCGGGGCAGCGCAAGGCCTTTGGTCACGGTTGGTGGCATCAGCAGGGACTAAAGGAAACATTGGTCGGTTCGTGGCACCAACCGGTACCAATGCCTCCTTTAGTCGATTAGTGCCACCAACCAGACCAAAGGCGGGGCAGCGACCTTTGGTCTGGTTGGTGGCACCAACCGGGACTAAAAGCGATTGGTCCCGGTTGGTGCCACGAACCGGACCAAAGGCTGACTATATAAGTAGCACTTAGGAAAATTTGATGAACTCATCGTCGATTGCCCTGCCCGCCCGACGACGCTGAAGCTCATCGACGCCGCCAGTTGCTGCCAGATCGACGTCGTCCGCTGACGCCGCCGCCGCCCGTCGCCCCGCCCGACCAGCGTCGTCGCCGTCGCCCGTGCCTCGCCGTCGCGCCGACGTCGTCCCCTAACCTTCCTCGCCGACGCCGCCCCACGCGCCACCTCGGCCCTGCCCCGCTTGTCGCGCCCGACGTCGCCGCCCGTCGCCTCGACGCCATCACCGCCTGACGCCGTCCCCTGCCTCAGCGCCACCGCCTCTGCCTCAGGCCGGCCCCGACCTCGCCGTCGCCGATGCCGCCCATAGTGAGCCCCCGCGCCCTGCCATGCCCCCTGCCGCCACCGCCGCCCATAGCTAGTGATGCTTTTTTTGCATATATATTGATGATATATGTATGTATGTATGCTTTTCTTATATGTGTGTATGTATGTTTTTTTGTATGTATATATGTATGTATGTATGCTTTTTTGTATGCATATATGTTGATGAAATATGAACACTGCATTAGGCAAAACCTTTACTTTTTTCGAAATTTTTTATTTGAACATTTTAAAAAAAAACAAGCAATACTAAAAGAATGAGAGGAAAAAGAAAAATAAGAAGAGGAAAAAAGGAGGAGAAGAGGAGAAATAAATAAGAAGAGAAAAAAGAAGAAAAAGAAGAGGAGAAGAAGAAAGGAATAGACGAGAAGAAGAAAAAATTATTCTATTTTTTCTTCTTCTCCTCTATTCCTTTCTTCTTCTCCTCTTTTTTTCTTTTTTTCTTCGATCTTCTCCTCTATTCCTTTTTTCTTCTCCTCTTTTTATTTCTTCTTCGTGTCGATATAAACTCCCGATAACTTCAACACGTGGGGGGGGGGGTCGATATACCCCCTCCCGATAACTTCAACACGAGGGAGGGTCGATATACCCCTCCCGATAACTTCAACACGTGGGGGGGGGGGGCGATATACCCCCTCCCGATAACTTCAACACGTGGGGGGGTCGATATACCCCCTCTCGATAACTTCAACGCGTGGGAGGGGGGTCGATATACCCCCTCCCTGATAACATTATTTTCCCGTGTATGTATCTCGTCTTGTCGATATTACCCCCTCCTTGAAGCGTTCTCGAGGCCACCCCAAACCCTAGCTAGAGAAGCAGCGTCGAGGCCACTAATTAATATGATTCCTTACTGTGATTAGCTAGCTAATTCTACGTTTGCCACTAGCTAATATATCCATCTGTCATGTTTGAATAATAATTGCCATGTTGTAAATATTTGTAGAAACTATGGACACCCCTCGAGACGAAGCACAAGAAGCGTTGTTGGGGGACATAATCGCACAAGGAAGTGATGCCGTCTTCTCATTTCTGAACGACACCAATGGTCTGGAAGGATAGGGTGAAGAAGCAGGCTATGATTATGATGACTCCGGTGACCCAATGACGGTGCAAGAAGGAGACCGCGAGGACGGCTCCGGTGACCCAATGACGGTGCAAGAAGGAGACCGTGATGACGGCTCCGGTGACCGAACCGAGTCTGGCCAGGTATATATATTAGTTAAGCTGTCGACTAGCTAATTGATGCATTCATTGTTTTGGTATATGTACACATATTAATTAACTCTCGTCTTTCTTGTTTTTTCTAGCCCTCCGGATCGAGCACAACTTCGGTAAGGAGACGAGGCCCGAAGAAAAAGTTGAGCTTGGATGAAAGGTTTGAGATCACAGCAATCACGCGCGACGGCGAACCGATTGAACCCATCCGGACAAAGAACGCATTTGCTGCTTTCGGTCAAGGGGGGTTCATGTTAGGGACAGGATCCCGATCAGCATCCACCAATGGTATAAGCCTAAGAACGAAGACCCCGAGGTGTCTTATGTCAATGATATGCGAAAAGATGATCTTTGGACCGAGTGAAGGCAAATTTCACCCTACCGCCAGAGGAGGATCCGGAGAAGCCAGTTATAGAGCAATTAATCAAGTCTTTTGCTCTTAAGAAAATGGCAGGCCTATTCAGGAGGTGGAGGAAAGAGCTGAAAAAGTTTGTCGACAAAGAAGAGACACCAGAATTCATCGGCAAATATGAGAAGATCAGAGATCGCTGGCCCGCATTTGTGGCCCACAAGACATCGGAAAAGAGTAAGAAGATGTCGGCGACAAACAAGCAAAATGCTGCGAAGAAGAAGTTTCACCATCGCACGGGTCGGTGGCTACCTCAAAGCTCGGCCTAAGTGGGCCAAGGCTGAGAATGATCTGCTTGATAAAGAGATCGAACGAGAGACAATGAATCGCTGCACCGTTGCGGACTTGGTTCTTGGGCGGAACCTTGGACCTCATGTCGTGGAAGTGCCGTTGGACCAGACGAGCAACCGAAAATACCGATCAAGAGGCTTGGCGCTATATCAATGCAGCGCAGCAAGGGACGTTCGTTCCAGACAGGGAGAACGACGAGCTCACAATGGCCCTCGGGAATCCTGAGCACCCTGGACGGACACGAGGCACGCCAGGCTCCATTCCGTGGAAGGTTGGTTTTCCGGACGTAGGGGGTTACAAAACCCAGGAGAGGAGGAAGAAAGTGGAGCATAGCCAACTTCAGGCACTGCACGCAAAGGTACAAGGGCTAGAGGAACGAGAAGCAGATCACAGCAAACGACCTGCCGAAGCTTCCCCCGAAGCTACCCCGCCATCTCGGCGGAGAAGCAGCGTGGCTTCCATCGAGCTGCTTTAGCTGGAGCATGTCTTAACGGCTCCTGCTAGCTACCCCGTGGATTTTATCACGGAGTCTCAAAATTGCCACCTTATGGCGCAATGGTAGAACTTAAAAGTCAAGGCGACTGTCGGCCAAGTTCGACCTTCTGAACCCGGCGCAACTTTTCACTGTCGTCCGATTCCAGAAGGATATGCTAGGGTGACGGTGGACGAAATAACTGAGGGATTTGAGGACCTCCGGCTTGACCACCCTACCGGTGAAGGGGAGACTCGGCTGGGTTACGCTCGAAGACTCCATGCCTATGGCGGAAGGAGCTCATCAACCTTTCGAACTGGACGCTCCTCCTCCTCCTCCGGCGAGTCAGGGCACTCCGCCTCCTCCACCGCCTCCTCCTCCGGCAAGTGACGATCAGGGTAGTCGGCCTCCTTCTCCGGCGCGTGGCGGCACTCCGCCTCCTTCTCCGCCTGCGCCCGAGCAGCCAGCAGCCTCCTCTTTCTCCGCCTCGCCAGCAAGGGCGGAATAGACCTGTCGCCGCCCTGGCTTCTCCAGGGCGTCGTAGTCCTTCTCCTCCGCCTCGTAAGCAAGCACGAAAGAAGACAGTCGCAGCCGCTCCGTCTGCTCCGGCGTCTAGCAAGACAAATGAGGCGGGAGGCAATACAGACACGGTCCACCTCTCAAGCCTCTAGAGAAGTTACCGTACGAGATGACCGTGGAGGAAAACAAGAAGATCGTGCGGATCGAAGTGAAGGACTTCTTTGAAGGGTTGAAAGCGCAGAGACATCCACCTTCGGAGGAGAAGATAGATCCGGTGAAACTGAAGCGTACTCTGGCTGCCCTGAGGAAACCACCAAAGTCTCCGCCGAAAGGCAACTATGAGCGCATCCTTGAAAAGTCATTTGTCCAAGCGAAGCGATCCGGAAATCTTGTCCACCGATCAAAGGTTAGCAGAACGACGAGCTGGGAAAAAATTGCCCAGCTCGGCGAACAAGCGAAACAATCGCTCCCCCCGCTCCAGATGTCCGAAGATAGCGTCGCTAATGATCCGGGTGGGATGGTGCCAGTTATAACAATCCTGCAGATTACCTGCCCGACGATGTACATTATGATTTCTTGGAGGCGGACGAACACATATACGTGTACGGGAAGCCTCTCGTCAAAGATGAAAGATCTCTAACAAGGATGATGTTCAGATTCCATAATTGGTACATGAAAACCTGCAGAGAGTATGAGGGGAGGAATATTTTGATTTGAGAGTTAGAGAGGAGCATGACCTCGTTGGAATTAAACAGTTGAATGTTCCATTTGAGGAGTTCTTCGCGTTTTTCAATCTAAAGGCCCTCGATAAATTAATGGTCACTTGCTACTGCCTGTAAGTAGTACTACTTACATCATTAATTAAGTCTCTATATATAGGTCAGGTCTTTCATTGCATGTATTTTTAATTATCCTCACTATATTAATTATGCAGATTGAAGATCGCCGAATTGAAAAAAAGACAAGTCGGTGATATTGGGTTCATTAACACAAATTTATAGATGTATTTATGGTTAAATCTCGTGCCAAAGATACCGAGGCCAAGCTGCTACAATCTTTTCTATTAAATCAAAACAAAGCTATAATACTCTTCCCTTGCGAAGTCAAGTGACTGTTACTGTCTTGTGCATCCCTTATTAGTTGAGGTTGTAGTAATGTAATTGATGAGTTATGCATGCTTGCGCAGGTTCCACTATATTCTGCTAGAGATTAAGCTTGAGCAGGGACAAGTAACCGTCTTAGACTCGAGACGAAAAGATCCCACGGAGTATGCGGACTTGACTGAAATTCTAGAGAAATAAGTTAAACCGATCATTATCGCACCATATCGGCAACTTTGTTCATTTCGTGATATCAAGTAATTGTTTTCTTTATGGCAGGGGTTTGGGAAAAATTCACCTCAAAAACTCCGGACTGCTTTGAAGAAGCTGCAATTTAGATACCCGAAAGTAAGTACTATAGTAGCATGTTCCACGCATCTCCTAGTGATTCAAGCGCTAGTTTCATCAATACCATTTAGCATGCTTGCTAATTATCAGTTTGATTGACCTCTATTCCTTGTAAAGTGGTTGTGGCAGGAACAAGGGAATGATTACTGTGGATACTACATTTGCGAGTCCATCCGCCACACGACACTGTGAGCGGGCTACTCTGACAAACAATATGAAGTGCGTAAATAATAATATTCACAATTTTATTTTATTATCATCATTTGTGTTCAGTTTCATTTATTCATATATATGTATTGACCCCCTTCTTCAAATTAGGTGTTTCAGATGCGGGATGAACTACTACCACCAGATCGCATGCGAGCAATTCAAGAGGAATTGGCGGCATTCTTTCTTGACCACGTGATCGCTAAAGACGGAGAATACCATGTGGACCCTTAGTTTGTTTGGAATTAGGAGATTATATTGTATATATGTAGCCAGTAGCGTCGGATAGATATACGAGAACTTGTTGTTCGACCAATCTCTCAGAGAAGGAGAGGTGGTCGATATCACTTCTCTCTGTATGCATATGTTCATGACGATCTTCTATTTCCTTCATTTGCTTACTAGCTAGCTAGAGTGTATAGTCCTCTCAGATAATGATATATATATAGTACGTGGCGTCGACCAAGCACGGAGATAAGAGAGGACTATTCTCTCTATTAATTAGCTAGCTAACACAAACACCTAAATTAACCCCCAAAACCCCAACCCCCCTTCAAAACAAAAACAAAAACACCAGCCATTTGAAATCTTGACGGCATTGGAAGCCTTTTGGTCCCGGTTTATGTCACCAACCGGGACCAAAGGCCCCCCTGCCTGGGCTGCCCGCAGCGGCCACGTGGATGCCCATCTGTCCCGGTTCGTGTAAGAACCGGGACTAAAGGTGGGAGGCATTAGTAACGACCTTTTAGTCCCGGTTCAAGAACCGGGACTAAAGGCCCTTACGAACCAGGACAAATGCCCTGTTTTCTACTAGTGTAAGATTCTCCCTGCCTACCCTCGTTCTGGTGGTGTGTTTAGCATCGTTGGTGGGCGTGTGGAGGTGTGTCTTCCGAGGATCTGTCCTTGGTAAATTTGCTCGGATCTGGTAATAGTTCATCTATGTTGGTGTGTCTTCACGCCTGATCCTGGTCAAGTACCACATGTGCGATGATGTTATCAAGCTGGGTTGACAACATCCTACAGAGGAGCCATCGAATTAGTACTATATGACATATATATGTGGGATTCGATTTTGCTATATTTAATTAGCAGAAATGTAGCTATATGACATATATGTGATTGACATACATGTTATACTAACCCCAATTGAAAAACTAGTTGTCTTCACGAAATGTGGATTAATTAGACGAAATTCTATTAGTGCAGTAATTTTTTGAACTGTCATCAATTACTAGCGGCGTGGAGAAACAAGCATGACCATAGTTAATTAATTAATAATGGCGCCTACTTAGTACTAACACCACTAAAGCGCGGTAAAGCTGCTGCCTTGTGACAATGAGGTCACGAGTTTAAGTCTTGCAAACAGCCTCTTACAGAAATGTAGGGAAAGGCACCGTACAATTGACCTAAAGTGGTCGGACTCTTCCCCAGACCCTACGCAAACGGGGATGCCTTTTTTTAATTTAGTACTGACACCACTAATTTTGGAGGTATTTCTGGCATTATGTTGGCCAACGCCGGCGGTACGGAAATTATTACCAACCGTCTTTGTCAACGCCACTAATGCGTACATACTACCGGCGTTGGCGGCCGACGCCACTACTGTTTTCTTACCACCGGCATCATACTACCGGTGTATCCTCTCCGCGCCGTTAATGACTTTTCCCGAACGCCGCTACTAAGGGCATCTCCACTAGGCTCCCCAGGAAGCCCCCAGGAGCCTTTTTTCAGCGCCGGCAGTCAAAAACTATCCCAGCCACGCCCCCACGAACTCGTTTTTCGCCGGTACGAGCTAAAATTACGGCCGGCGCTGGCAAGAGAAACGCAGAAAGCCGGGGGTCAGCTGGGGGCGCCGGCACTACTTTTTGCATGCGAAACCCCACACGTCGGCCTCTGCAGCCACATCTCTCTCTCTCCCCGTCGCTTTCTCCGCCCCCACCTCCCCTCTCCGCGTCCGCTTTTCTTTTCTCTCTCCCCAGCCAAGCCCTCACGCCGTGCCGCGCTCCGGCCCGCAGCGTCGCCTCCGCGCCCGGCCGCAGCTCCGGCTCGCAGGTCGGGTCGCCGCGCCCGGCCGCCCCCCCCCAGCCACCAGCCAGCTCCTCTGCGGCCGCGCGCCCGCGTTGGGTCGTCGCGCCTTGCCTCCCGCGCCGCCCCGCCAGCCGTCTCCTTGTACCTGCGCTGCCCTACGACGCGGCCTTCCCCCTGCGTGTTGTGGCCGCCCTCGACGGAGCAGAGTGGAGCTCGTGGCCAGCCGTGGACGGGGCGAGGGCGATGGCCTCCGGGGAGGCCACGAGCAACTCCGAGGCCAGGCGGGGCGGAGCATGGCCGGCGAGTTCACGGCCGGGCGAAGCGTGGCAGGGGCGGAGCGACTACAGCAAGAGCTGGCGTGCTCTGGGTCGCGTCCCGGCTCCCCGTGGCCTCCCGCAAGTATGAGCTGGTGCGGGGGCTCACGGAGTTGGTGCGGCCGAGAAGCTCGCAGCCGAGCTCCTGTGGCTCGGGCAGAAGTGGCCGGCAGCAGAGCGTGTCGCGGCCGGCGGGGCATGCCTGGGCTAGCGGGGCGCGCGAGGAGTGGTGGGGCATCTTCACGCCGAACCAGTGCTCCGGGATCAACCGCTTCGTCGCGCTCTTCGTCGTGCCGCTGCTCTCCTTCCACCACGTCGCGCCATCGCCGTGCCGCTGCACTCCACGCTCCAGCACCACGCCACCACGTCCGACCGCCTCGCGGAGCTGCTCAGGGCGGAGCCGTCCGAGTGCGGCGACGACGAGGGCGAGGCGGACGCGGCCATGCGTGGCTGGGCATGGTGCACCACGGGCAGCAGCAGCCTCGACGGGTTGGCCAAGTGCGTGACGAGGAGGAGTCCGTCGACGTGCTGTGGAGCCGGAGAGCACGTAGCGGGAGCGGCCGGCGTGGTGCGCCTCGAGGTGCAGCTGGGAGGAGGCCGGCCGCGGCAGCCAGCCGTCGCCGTGCATGACGAGATGCAGTCTGCGCGGCGCGGGGAGAACGTCGGCGGCGGCGCCGGGGGGTGCGCCGAGCTCGAGCAGCGCGTCGCCGGTGGCGGAAGACGAAGACGCGGCCGAGGGAGTCGCCCGGTCGGCTGGGGTCGTCGCCGACGAGCTCGAGCTCGCGTGGCCCGACAGTGCCCACAACATGTTTGTTGTAATGACAAAGTGAAAAAGAAAAAATAAGACACAACCTGGGGGGCACAACGGCTGGAAAATTTTTACACCCAAAGACAAAGTTAGCGCCGGGGCCTCCCCAGGAGGCCGAAAAAACGCCTCCTGGGGGCACAACGGCTGGAGATGCCCTAAGCATTTCTGCACTAGTGTTAACATCCTTGACACACATAGTCGTCAACCTCCATCGGCGTGGTACTGCGGTCCGGCACACGCGCGATGACCACCATGCCCACTAAATTTTCATCGCCATCCACCATCAATGTCGCTTCTACATTGGACATCACTATCCACCATCTTGTCGTCGTCGTCCAAATTGATCATTGCTGGCACCATCGCCCACACTGCATTGGCCACCAGGGCCCGAACAAGAGGCCGGTGCTTGGCCATCCGACCTCTCTCTCTGGGATCGTCCGACTTGGCCTCCTCCACCCATGGAGCATGCCGATTGGAAGTGCACCAACAATATTGTCAGGATCATGCGATGTCGCTCCGTCATCATCACTGCGGCCCTCACAACTCGCGCGTCCTTGGTGAGCTCATCGACATTTGTGAACCAAATGTATATCTCCATCATCTTGCAGAACTTGAGGTGGTCGTCGCGCGCACCCTACGATCAGCGACGCCCATTCCCGCCCATTGGGGAAATGGGTTGGCCATCACGATGGAGAAGGTGACGACGGCTGCGGGGTGGAGGTGGATGGCCGGTGGCGGCACAGTGGAGTCGGCGGTGACATGGTGGAGTTGGCAGCTGCGGTTGCGGGATAGAAGTGGGTGGCGACGACAACGGTAGGGTTGAGGTAGAGAAGGGCTAGGGTTAGACACAGTCGCACGGTGTCTTGCTTATAATGGGGAAATGAAGGGGTGGTGGGAGCGAACCCTACTTGGTATTGTTTTTAAAGAAAAAACATATGTAACCCGAGTATGCCATGAGAGGGCACTCGGCTTATAGAGCCCGCTGTCATTGATCCGTCAAGCGGTGGGCTGGCAGGTACTTCGCTGAGTCTGGTGCGTAAACCGAGTTATTGCGTGAGTGCATGCGTGAGTGCGTGCGTGTGTGTGTGTGTGGGGAATATGCCGAGTTCCTTTGATGCAATAATGGACGGTGAGGATAAAGGGTACACTGGTATATCGTACAACCAATTTTTTTCCCTTTTTTGCTAATGTTTCACTGGAAAATGTCGTGCCAGTTCTATTTCCATTCAAGCAAGTACGGACCATAATCGCAAGCCAAAACTGACTGAACGTGGTAAACAGTGAAATAAATCTCTAGTTGTCTACACATCGACTTCATCGGCACTAATGACCTCTATCCCCAGAGGAGAAGGGGACGGCGTCGACGGCAGCATCGGGTCGCAGTTGCAGGAGACGTCGACGACAGCAGTGCCCTCGCGGACGCTGGTATTGGGGAGCCGGAGGCGCCGGCACTTCCCTTTCACCTGCACACACACACACGTACATATATGGAAGATTGGCACATCGATCGGTCGTCGCAGCAGAGCTTACTGAATTTAATGGAGACCGGCGTGCTGAATTACCTCCATGGACAAGCTCAATGTTCGCCGCGCACAGGATGAGTGCAGCTCCAAGGACCGCCCAGCAGCGGGCGGGCGAGGAAGATGGCGCCACCCGCTTCAACATCTTTGATTAACTTGTCAGTCTGTCTGCACCGCCAGTTCCACGATGCTTGTAGTTGTATATATAGGCAGGTACTATGAACGAATACTCCGGCAACTGTGCTGTTGCATCCATACCAGCTCTAGCTTTTGACTGATATATACGTTTGCCCAATCTCTCAGACCACAATAGCTACACATACACAATTTCCACAAGAAAAATCAAAGTTGCATGCAGCTGGCTAGTACTTATTTGTTTTTCTTATACTTTTAGTAACCAGATTTTATTGACCATGGGAACTTGCTTGGATTTTGCTGACCATTGTAGATTGCTTGGACCCATGGCAGTTTCCTTGGACTTCTGTTCACCATTTTTGACTTGTGTTGCCCGTCTATGTGGATGACATGTAGGAATAAGAGGTGCCGCTAGTACAGTTATGATCTTTGGCTTCCTCTGATCTTCAGTGGCCTTTAGCGCGGCGGTAGCAGGGCCGGTCCTGAGATTTGGGGCCCGGGGGCGAAACCAAAACTGGGGGCCCTTAGTATAAATAATATAGTAATAATAATGGACATATGCATAGATGAAATGTTACGAATAAACACTTAAATGCATCAAAAACAGTATACATATGAAATAATTATACATAATACCTTAAAAAATCAATCCTCGACGCAAAGTTACTTATGATGGGGTCGATGTCAATCTAATCCAATAATTTTTCTCAATGCATAACGTCGTCAAACCATTCACACTCGCTTACTTATTGTCTCAAATAGTTCTTCAATAATTATATCTTTGCATAGCTTCTTTCTGCCGATGCAACCGTTATATGCCTATAAATAAGATGATAAGCAACAGAGACATTAGGATAAAAAATGACTTCCCTGACATGCTAGAAAATCACATAGTACACCATATGATGGAGTGAACTTATAATCTTTAATTCAAAAGCAAAAAGAGGCAAAACAGGATGTCCATCAGCACTTGTAGATTGTGCATGTGCATCTGTTGAATAATTGTACTATCAGGGACACTTACATTTTTTTATCACCTATATTAATGTCAACAGTTTCCTCTTGTTAAGATTCAGAATTCCCATCAATTTGATTCTCTTCCTCCACAAAAATCGCTAATTCACCATTTGGAATCAATGAAGCATATTACTCTTGATAATTTTATCAAGAGCGCCTCTCTCATGTATCAACTCATCCACATATTGTATCTTTTTCCACTATGCTGGAAATAAATAAATAATTGGCATCAAAGGCTGATCGGTATTCGGTACTAGTACACCATGTATGCAAAGGAGAAATTACTTATTAATTTAGTAATAAACGTATAGCGAATGGGGATTAGAGAATAGTATAATATACCTGGGATGGATTGGATCGTTGAGCGATGAGCCTATGCCACGATGTGAACTCGGGTCTGACTCTAGCAACTAGCGCTAGGCGAATCTATGCGATGTCTGTGTGCATGTCAGCGCCTGAAGGCGGGAAAAAAATCGGCGGCATGTACTGAGTACTGACTGCATCTCGCGATCGGGGCGCCTGGGAATAGAGATCGCATAGGGAAGACGGCGAACTGGCGATCCATTAGGAAGGAAATTATAAGGCTGCTCGTAAAGGTAGTATTATAGGTAGTATCTTGCATGCCAATTAAGCAATTTTGATGAGATGACATATAATTAAATGAAGAAAAATATGCTTGAGTATCATATCATGATACCGTATCATATTAAATAATGTGCTAGTTTGTGTCATGCATGGCAATAAATGTAGTACTCTATGATACCAACATATGATACTTTGCATTACAGATGTAGTATTATACACTAGTATCATATATATGATACTAGTATATGATACTCCCCATTACAACCAGCCTAAGAGAGAAAGAGCGTAATGGCGTGCTTATTATCTCGAAAAGGACGACGTGGGATCTGGGGATTGCTAGGTGATGGAATAGAAAGAATCATTATGTTCGCCTCCATCCAAGCCTGATTACCTTGCTAAGCCACGGCCCCTAAACTCGCTACATACATACACCTGGTGAGGGGGCCTTGAACTGTGGGGGCCCGGGGCGGCCGCCCCCTTGCCCCCCCCCCTCAGGGGCGGGCCTGGGCGGTAGCCTTGACACACAGTCGTCAACCTTCACTTGTCTCAAAAAAAAAATCGTCAACCTTCACTGGCATGGTACTGTAGTCCAGCATAGACGCGTCGACCACCATGCCCACTGCATTGTCATCGCCATCCACCATCTACATCGCTTTCGCATTGGCGTCCCTATCCGCCATGTCGTTGCCGTCCAAATTAACCACTGTTGGCACCACCGCCCACACCGCATCCGCCATTGGGGCCCGAACAAGAGACCGGTTCTTGGCCCTCCGAGCTCTCTTTCCGGGATCTTCAGACTCGGCATCCCCCATCGCCAAGGAGGATGTTGATTGGAAGCGCACCAACACCATAGTTAGGGATCATGTGC
Source organism: Aegilops bicornis (assembly GCA_021605145.1). Lineage (NCBI taxonomy): Eukaryota > Viridiplantae > Streptophyta > Magnoliopsida > Poales > Poaceae > Aegilops > Aegilops bicornis. The sequence continues at coordinate 858,526,362 of CM038670.1, read as the reverse complement.
TGCCGCTCTGACGTCATCATTGTGGCCATCACGATTGACGAGCATCCCGTTCGATCTTCGACCAGAGTAGGCCGTTCTTGGCGAGCCAACTGACGGTGCAGAAAACCGTTAGATCTCCCGGTAAAGTGCCTGGCGAGGTCGGAAATACCGGGACGGAGCCCATGCGCACAAGTTACCTAGGTTCGGGCCTTCACAGAGTAATACCCTACATCCCGCTTCTTATTGTTATTCACGACGAAGGCATATCTCATGCGAGGGAGTACAATGGTGTTGATGAGATTGCTACCGGGAGTTGTTTCTACGGGGGAGTAGATGCGTCCAAGAGTCCCCAGCCCCCCCTTAGATAAATAGTGGGAGCTAGGGTTTACACGAGGGAGATGAGATCTATTTTGGCGCCCTCCTGGCTTGGAGTCCACGAAGGTCCAAGAACCACCTATAGGTCGCCCTGACCCCTCCTGTCCTTGTCTCTTTGGTAGGCCTGCCAGGCTCCCTGTGCAGAAGCCACCCTTGGTGCTTGGCCTCGTCAGTGAGTGCATCTTCGCTTGGTGCCTTCACCGTCTATTTAGATTTATGAAAGCAGAATTATATGAATTTCTTTTAAATTGGTCACTTCATCTGGAATTATAACATACCTGATAGACATTTTATTTTGTAAATTCCATGACGAGGAAACATATTCGCAGATTCAAAACTGTTTGTGCTTTTCTGAAAAATATTCGCCTATTCAATAAAAGTGATAAAATTGAACAAATGTTTGGAAATTTAAAAATTATTCATTTATTTTAAAAATGTTCAGAAATTCATAAAATGTTAATGAATTTAAAAACAATTCACCTATTCGAAAAATGCTATGAATTTGAGCAAAATTTTGCATATTCGAAAAAATTTCATGAATTACAAAAAAAATCATCAATTCGAAAAAATGTTTGCTAATTAAAAATTTTCAAGTATTCGGAAAAAGTTCATGAACTACAAAATTGTTCACCCAATTTCCAAAAAAAATTCCATTGATTCAAAAAAATTTCACTGATACAAAAAAATCATGGATTTCAAAAATAAGTTCACAATTTCCCAAAATATTTGCAAATTATTAGTAAATGTTTATCAAGTAAAAAATTTCATGATCTAAAAAATATATGCAAATTTATAAAAAATGTTCCCGAATTCGAAAATGTTCATGATTTCAAGAAATGTTCATGAGTTAAATCGTTTTTCATGATTTTAAAAAATTGTTCACCATTTGCTATATATGTGTTTAAAAATTTGAAAGATGGCCGCAGGAAAAAGGAAAAGGAAAAAAGAGGCAGAAAACATAAAAAAGAAAAAGGAAAAACAGAGCAGAAGAGAACAGGAAAAAAATAAAGAAACAAAGGAGCAAAAGAAAAACAAAGGGAAAACGAAAAATGGTGGGGAACGAATCTGAAATGGGTCGGCCCAAAAGAGGAGCGGACACTTGAGGGGGTACGTGCTAGGTCGCTTCGTAGCGACCTACTCGCCAGATAGGGACCGTTACAGCAGTGGCGCTGGCACGGTGAATCATTGAGGGAGGGAAGCGGACGAAGCTCTGTATGATGGGCCAAGAGCTCCATGAAACATCGTTGTTGGTCCCTCGAAGCAGAGGGAGCTCCTACGGAGCACATTCTGCGCTGGTTGATGCACGCTCACTGTAGACTGTAGTACCCTGGTGGGCGGGCCCACGCACACGCAGCAGTGCAATGTATTTATAGTGCGAAAACCCCCAAAAATATGGTTGTGGTGGGGAATCAAACTCACGCCACTTAGCTCCAGTGCGTGGTTGGCTAACCACTAGAGTTACTAGGCCCATGTGAAACATTGCAGCGCGAACAGTTTAAGAAAAAAAAAACTGTAGCCACGCTTTTTTATTGCACACACATTGCCGTGTAGGATTTTCAATTATTTGAATTTTTTTAAAACGTGATTTCTTTTGAAAAAAATGCGAACAAAATTTAAAAGTCCACAGATTTAAAAAATCATGAACTAGAAAAACGTCATTTATTCAAAAAGTTCATGAAAATTGAAAATATTTAATCAATTTTTAAGAAGTTCACGAAATATGATAAAAATCATCTATTTTAGAAAAATTATAAAATTGTTGATTTTCGAAAAAAGTCCATCAACTTTCAAAAAAGTTCATTAATCTCGAAAAAATCTTGAATTTAGGAAAAAAAGGAAAAATAAAAAGGAGAAGAAATAAAAGAAAATAATCTATACCTACTAATGAAGGGACTATTGCTTCTGCCGTCCGTCGTCCCTTTCACAAAAAGAAAAACCTGAGTTTTATTGGAATTAACCCGCAGTCCAACTTAGGTCATAGACAAACCGTTTTTTACATTTTTTCAAATACCCCCTTAACTTTTGAGGTAATTAACCCGCCGTTCATATTTAAATCAAACAAATCGGTTTTTTGTGTTTAACAAAAAACCACCAGATTTTACGGTTAATCAACCCGCAGACCATCTAAAAGAAATGCTTTTTCTAAATTTTTCATATATTTTGAACCGTAACTCCGATTTTTACATGTTATATATGAAATTTGATTACAAAAATATGTAGAATCTGAATATGATGTTATTTTACTTGTTAAATATTTTTAAATATTATTCTGGTTGTGAACTTAATCTATAGCACATGGTACATTTTTCTTTTGTACCAGTGGCAGCAACCGGATTGCAAATAAGTATCCACTAAAACCATATTGAGACAAAATAAAACATCAATCACCACGCATGCACACCTCTGAAGCCACCGTCGGCGATGGTGAGAAGAAGGATAAGTAGCGACAAAGATGGAATGGCATGTTGAAATAAATGACGTTCAGCTATTGAGGCCTTTAGTCATGATTAACTGGTTAGGGCCACGTGGTTTTTTTTTCTCGCGTTGCAATACACGGACTCTTTTGCTAGTAATAAGAATATAAAGGGAGAATGTAATCACAGCTGGTCCTGTCTCCCAGGCGGTTGCTGCAGTGCATCTGCAAAAACGAAAGATTGCAGGTTCAAATCAACTTAATGTACGCGTTTTTTGCAATTTAAACAGGAAAAATAAAAGGCTAAACGGGCCGGCCTGCGCGGAGGGAGGGCGGTGTGCGTCCGATTGCAGCAACATAGAAACGGGCGCCTTAAGCGCCGTTTAAGAAATGCCCGAAGCGGAGGCCCATTGTTTCTGTGGCAAAGCTTGTTGGGCTCCCCCACTCTTGTCGAAACCATCCGGCGTTGTTTCCAGGCCCAACTGAGCCCACCAATAACCCCGGTGCCCTGCCCACGACGGCGGCGAGCACCGCACCGACCGTGGCGCCCAAAAAATCCCGCCGTCGCGCGCCCATTCCCTCCCACTTCCCGCCTCGCCACGCGCGCCCATTTCATCCCCTCCTACCGACCGCGGCCTGCCGAAACCCCAATCGAAGCCCGTCCCCCGGAATCCCCGCCCACCATGGCGCCGTCGCCGCCCACCGCCCCCAAGACCATCGCCGACTTCTTCGTCCGCCCCGCCAAGCGCCTCCGCTCCGGCGCAACCACCACCACCGTCGTCGTCCCCGCCGCCTCCCTCTCCCCCTCCCCCGACCCCTCCCCACTCTCGCCGGAGCAGCGCCGCCGGGCCGACACCAACCTCGCGCTCGCCCGCGCGCGCCGCAACCTCCGCCTCGCCGAGTCCAAAGGTACCCTCTTTCTCCACGCCCCCCGCTCTCCCGACCCTGGCTAGCTAGGGTTCTAACTGAACTGCTGGGGGTTTCGCATCATCTAGCGGCCGGCGGCGCCGCGAAGCTGGAGGAGCTGCTCGTGGAGGAGACGTGGCTGGAGGCGCTGTCCGGGGAGCTGCGCAAGCCCTACGCGCTCGACCTCTGCCGCTTCGTCGCCCACGAGCGCCTGCACGGCAAGGTGCCCGTCTACCCGCCGCCGCACCTCGTCTTCCACGCGCTCCACACCACCCCCTTCCACGACGTCAAAGCCGTCATCATCGGCCAGGTACCCAAACACCAAGTCACTCAAGTCTACGAATCCTGCACTTGTTCACCTGCTGCTTCATTTTCATTGTGAAGAAATGTGTGACAGTTTCACTAATTTAATTTCATTCTGAAGAAATTTGCGCCCAAAATTTCCTTTTGTTACAATGCTTGCTGTAATTTGCGCCCAAAATTTGCGCCCAAAAATTGGCAATGCCGTATGCAGAAATGGAAATTGTTGCTTCTGTTCTGCATATTCTTATTATGCTGATTTGTGGTTACAGTGCTGCCTGCTTTATGGAGTAATGACATTAAACTGAAACATGGATAGTATAATTTGGCAGTGCCATATGCAGGGACAGGAACTGTTGCTTCTGTTCTGCATTTTCACATTATCATGCCAGAATAACTTGTTTGAGGCTATTTTGTTTGTGTGATCACATTGTGGTGCCTGGCATATTTGCCACAACACTTTGTAGCCGGAAAATATGCCTGTCATATATATGCCTTTCATTCAGCTATTAGTCGGTGATCCTATTTTGCTTGCTGTACTTACCATATGGTCTTCATTTGTCTTTGAACCTACTTTGCATCTGTATCATGCACTAAGTTTCTGATTTTAGTGTTTTCAGTCTATTTTTCTATTTCTTCTTTAACATAACATAATAACGGTGGCTGCCTAATGATGACAGACTAAGTTTCTGATTATTTTTTCTTATAGAAGTGTAGATTCATTGCTAGCAATTGTTTTCAGTGTCTTATGTTGCTGATTGTCTACTTTTCAGGATCCATACCATGGTCCTGGCCAGGCCATGGGATTGTCGTTTTCAGTACCGGAGGGGATTAAAATTCCTTCCAGCTTACAAAACATATTTAAAGAGCTGCATAAAGATCTAGGGTGTACTATACCATCCCATGGGAACTTGGAAAGATGGGCTGTGCAGGTAAAATGGTCTGATAAGACGTTAGAGTAAATAATATATGCACACAAACAACAAGTTTATGTTCTTAGTTTACCTTAATATTAATTTCCGTTGCAATACTAGGATCAGTATGTACTAATATACCATGAAACAGTGTGCTTCTTTTCACATGTTACAACCGCAAAGGGCTCAGGCAGTCTTGCAGTTGTATTGCAGAGAGCATATCTATCAAGTCCCCGAAATCATGTTACTCTAGAAATCCACAAAAACATTTTTGTGTTTGTTCTCTGTAAATTTGATTAACTGCCCCCCTCTTCTTATGTTCTAGTTTTGGCCAAATCCATGTAAACAGATCACTACAGTTATCAACTGAACTAAGTAATTTTACATTTTGTTACCATTTATCCCCTATAGGATGCTGCAGAAGCAATTGGTTTGCTACACTATATTTAGTTCTAACAATTAGAATCTACTTGAATGGGTAAGAAGGCGATGATGGACCTGAAACAAGGTAGCTTCATGAGAATTAAGAAATATAGAAAACAATGCCTGCTACAGCCTATGGCCAAATTTGCTCAGATTACTGCTGTTTCCTCATTTTCCAGCAGCACCCATAAATTCTCTTTTAACTTTCTTTTGGAATAGTGCTTACTAACTCAAGGAAAACCATGTATCTTGCAGGGTATTCTTATGCTCAATACCGTGCTAACAGGTAAGCTTGTTTTTCTCATCAGGATCGGACATCTGTTGTTCCTTAGCTCATATTCGTGCACACCAATTTAAATTACTTTATGCACTTGAATCTTGATACAGAAACTTTGCTTTTTTTGTTCTATTTAGCTTTGCTTTGCTGTACTCTTGTAGTTGCAACTGTATTTTCCTTTTTTGCTGTATTTGATGTTATTAGCTTCCTCTAGCTTGGTGGGAATTTGTGGATCGTTTTCTATTTCGCATTGTAGACCTAGAGTTGATTATCTGAGACAGCTGTCTGTATTATGGGTATGTACGGTAAAAATTGTTTATTTATTTATTATTAAAGCTTCCCATGGCCTTAATGCTAAATGGGATTGTAGGACTTGTTTTCCAGTGCCTCATTCACTGCTGCTAGTGTCGAAGTATGACCTTGATATTGTTGTATGCTCTAGTCATTGTTCTTTTCAACCTTTAATTTTAGCATTTGAATTTATCTCTTTTAGTGACACACTTGTATGTTGTGGTAAAATTGACCTGTTCGGGAGTTATACCTAGTCTTTAATTTTTTACTGAGCAGTGAGGGAACACCAAGCCAACTCACATGCCAAGAAAGGATGGGAGCAGTTCACTGATGCTGTCATTAAGACAGTATCACAAAAGAAATCAGGATTAGTCTTTATTCTCTGGGGAAACTCGGCTCAAGCGAAGATAAAGTAAGAATTTTCATCTGGAACTCTACAGACTAACACAGTCATGCTGAAACAAGGCACTGACATTCGGAGTACATACTTGTTATCTTTGATCTTTAGGAAAGCAGAGACATTCAGAGTACATGCTTGTTTGTTTTTGCAGATTGATTGATGAAACAAAACATCACATTCTAAAATCTGCTCATCCGTCAGGCCTGTCTGCAAACAGAGGTTTCTTTGGATGCAGGTATGTTTTCCTTTTGGTTTTGGTAAATCTTGTTCAATGTCTTTTTCCTGGGTATATAAATAAAAGTGACATCAACTCCATCCATCGAAACTAAAAGTTAAAAGGATGGAAAGATGGAGAGAAATGATAAAAGATTTCCCAGTTGCATGTCAGTATGTCACTTGGGTGATTCGGGTGGGCACAAGAATAAGAGGACGATTACCCTTGACAAGAAATGTTGAATCGCTATTTTTATCACCACTTGCACTTGTTTGAGGCTAGGCAGTACGAAAACCCATTCCACCTGTATCTCTATCCCTCTCACCATACATGTTCTCTAGTAGTGGTGTGAACAAACCTTTGACTCCACGTCTCCTCCTGCACCATTATCTAAATGCCACTGTCCGTGCACGCCGTGAACACTCGCCGCTTTTGCATGTCAGTGTCCTGTCTTTAATCCAATCCAATATTACTTTCACCTTTAAACTCACTGCTGTTAATGGCTCTGCATAATACGGAACATCCATTATATCGTGGCTTCTCATGCCCTGTTGATGGGGCGGCCGATCCAAGCAAATCAAATGCTACTTTTCCCACTGGTTTTCCTTGAAGGCTCCTCTCGGCTGCTATTATCCGCATTATCACTTGTCCTGTCTGTGTCCTGTCTTAAACTTTCCCAACTTGATATTGCTTTCACCTTTTCACTCACTGCTGTCAGTGGCTCTGCACAATACGTGAGAAACGATAAAGATTTTCCAGTTGCATGTCAGTATGTCACTAGGGGGATTTGGGTGGTCATATAAGAATACAAAGGATGATACCATTGACAATATTGAACTGCTATATTCGTCACCACTTGTTTACTGGCTCCATATCTTGGTCATTGCACATGCTTTATCCTGATTCCTATGAACACAACTTTAACTCTACCTGCACCATTATCAAATGCCATTGGCCGTCCACGCCGATGAACACCCGTCACTTTCCCTCTCCGTGTCCTGTCTTAAACTCTCCCGAGTCAATATCACTTTCACTTTCGCCTTTTCACTCACTGCTGTTAATGGCACTGCATAATATCGTACATCGATTAGATCGTGCCATCTTGTGCCCTGTTCATGGGGCCGGCCGATGCAAGCAAATCAAACGCTACTTTTCCCCTGTGGTTACCTTTGAAGGATTGTCTGAACACTTGTAAATATCCATGTTATGACCTCTCCTGTTTGTATCTTGAACAGGCACTTTTCGCAGACGAATCAGATCCTGGAGAGGCTTGGGCTATCCACCATCGATTGGCAGCTCTGAGGAATCATCGGAAGACACCATGTGACATGTCTGCCCGACTGACTGATAACCACCCTTGTGATTTTGTGGAAGGTGCCTGTCGTTTTCGGCCATCGTTTTGGAGGCAACTTGAACTCGGTGCTGCAGCTGGAAGTGCCGCACTGCTTGCTCTGTTGCATGTCTAGTTTTGCTAGCCCTTCGGTCATACCCTATGATGATCTACTAGTTATGTTATGTACTTGTGCCAAATGTTGGCTCCTCAAAATGGTTTGGCCCCATCGGTTATCGTGTACGTGCAACTGCTCTCTCCTGCACTAGGTCGCCTCTGATGTACTATCATTGTATAACAATCGGCCTAATATTGTAGTGATGCACTTGCACGTTGCGGTTATATTGACCTGTTTGCCTAATATTGTACTAGGGTCAATTGGTGATTGAAAAGTGCTCAAACATGTCTCTTCAGAACTGTAATGCTGCAATACAGCAGATATTGTTTAGTGTTTAGATACAACTAGCTGAGAAACCTAACCAGGTATTACAATATTCATTGCTCAGTGTGAATTCATCAATTGTTTACAAAGGTCTGTGTTGCAACGAAAAAAGGAAAATGTCAATAGGAAAAGAGATTTCAACTGTAGATATTTACCTCAAAGCAAAATTTAGCATGATCTATTCATCTATACATAAATCATCATGCTTTTTAGGATCCAGCTGGAAATACTGCAACAAATACCACCATTTTAATATAATTGCTCAGAAGTATGTATATGGAAAAGAATATAATGATAGAAAAGGATTATATGGATTGTAGAGAGAACAAGTTAGTTTCATATACAGAGTACAGACTAGACACTACAAAATCATCACCTGCAAAACACTTTGAGTAGCACAATCTGTACTGAGTGGCTTTAGGCAGATATCAGCCAGGGATGCTGTCGGTCCAGAACAATTGGCACGTAGATCATCAATCTCTGCAATTAAAAAGAGACATTAGAATCACTAAGCAGTTGCAGTGCAAAATTTACATGACTGGATTCCATGCCTTTTTCCGAATCTGAAAAAGCAATTTGAAATTGTTATCATTTACTAGTACTATTTTAGGAGCTTCAGGCTGGTCAGATGCGGAAGTGGCTAATACAAGCTGCAGTTAAAACAGACATTAACAATAAAAGATACTCCCTGCAATAGTCGCCTTCAAACGTAAAACACGACAAAGAAAGATAGGAAAGAGGTTAAGAGCAACGCAGCGAGCATGTTGGTTGACATGCAGGAACTAAGTTGGTATACAATCTGTAACAAATGTTCATCTAGTTGAACAAAAACAAAGCCATGAGTGTTGAAAAGACCTGCTCAATACTATAAAATGGTGCAAGATGACTGTGAAAATATTGCTTTTCATAGGCAGTCTGACTTCCAGGACTAACCCAAAGCTACAAACAGAAAACAATCAAGTCAGAAATCTCTGAAATGTATGGGTGTTATAGCTTTTCAACCTTTGTGTCTTTTTCCCGGGTACATGGATGAAATCTCAACTCCACCCTCGAAACTAAAAATTGAAAAGGATGGAAAGATACGACAGGAACGATAAAGATTTTCCCAGTTGCATGCCAACTAGGGGAGATTTGGGCGGCCACAACTACAAGAATGCAAAGGACGATTACCACTGACAATATTGAATTGCTATATGATATTTATCACCGCTTGTTTGAGTGAGGCTGGGCAGTACGAAACCACACTAATGGCTCGCATCTGTGCCACCGTACGTGTTCTTTACTAGTGGGTTATAATGATTTATTATATCCTGTGAGCGAACAAACCTTTAACTCTACCTGCACCATTATCTATTGCTACTGTTTGTCCACGCCCATGAACACCCGTCGCTTTCTTTCGCCTGCCAGTGTCCTGTCTCAAAGTCTCCCAACTCGATATCACCTTCTCCTTTTCACTCACTGCTGATCGATTATTATTTTTTGCAAGAATAACTTTCGATCTATTCATCAACTGTTAAGGTAATGCAATGAACATCAAAAATAAAAAATATAGATTGCGGAATCTCATGCTCTGTTTGTTCACGGGGGCCTGCCGATCCAATCAAGAGTCAAATCATGTTTCCCCCTGTAGTGGTTATTTTTCAAGGATTCTTTGAACGCTACTTACATTGTGGGATACATTATGGGACGGATGGAGTACTAAATATCCACATTATGACTAGTCATGTTTGTGTCTATTTTAACAGGCACTTCTCACAGACGAATCAGATCCTGGAGAGGCTCGGACTATCCGCCATCGATTGGCAGCTCCGAGGAACCACCGGAAGGCGCCATGTGACATGTCCGCTCGACTGACTGATAACCACCATTATGTATTTGTGGAAGCTGCCTGTCGTCTTCGCTTCTTCGGCCATCGTTTTGGAGGTAATTTGAACTCGGTGTTGCTGCTGGGTGTGAAGTTCCGCTCTGCTTGCTGTTGCACGTATAGTTTGCTAGCCCTCGGTCATACCCTATGATTATCTACTGGTGTAGGATCGAAAGTATGTCTAGAGGGAGGGGGGGGTGATTAGACTACTTGACCAAATAAAAATCTAGCATTTTCTCAATTTTAGCAACTTAGCACAACTCAAGTAATCAACCTACACATGTAATTCTAAGAGTATAGCAGTGGAATATAAAACAATTGCATATGAAGGTAAAGGGAGGAGTTTGAGGAAGCAGACGCAATGTTGACACGGAGATTTTTTTATCCGTGGTTCCGATAGGTGGTGCTATCGTACATCCACGTTGATGGAGACTTCAACCCACGAAGGAGTAGCAGTTGCCTTGAGTCCATGGAGGGCTCCACCCACGAAGGTTCCACTAAGAAGCAACCTTGTCTATCCCACCATGGTCGTCGCCCACGAAGTACTTGCCTCATTCGGGTAGATCTTCACGAAGTAGGCGATCTCCTTGCCCTTACAAACTCCTTGGTTCAACTCCACAATCTTGACGGAGGCTCTCAAGTGACACCTAGCCAATCTAGGAGACACCACTCTCCAAGAAGTAACAAATGGTGTGTTGATGATGAACTCCTTGCTCTTATGCTTCAAATGATAGTCTCCCCAACACTCAACTCTTTCTCACAAGATCTGGATTTGGTGGAAAGAAGATTTGAGTGGAAAGCAACTTGGGGAAGGCTAGAGATCAAGATTTATGTGGTTGGAATGTAATATCTTGACCTCAACACAAGTGTAGGTGGTTCTCTCTCAAAAAATGTATGTTGGAAGTGTAGGCATGTTCTGATGGCTTCCTTCATGAATGAAGAGTGGGTGGAGGGGTATATATAGCCTCCACATAAAATCTAACCGTTACACACAATTTACCAAACTCGGTGGGACCGAATCGTGAAACTCGGTCGGACCGGTTTAGTTCAAAATGTGAATGTTAGGATTTTCGGTGGGACCGACACGTCAACTCGGTGGGACCGATTTCGTTAGGGTTAGGGCATAACGTAATGTCGGTGAGACCGATTACACAAACTCGCTTGGACCGATTTTGGTAATAAGCTAACCAGAGAGTTGGTCGGGCAAACTCGCTGGGACCGATTCGCTCATCTCGGTTGGACCGAAACGTTATGAAAGGGAAACAGAGAGTTTGCATTGCAATCTCGGTGGGACCGATCGCTTATCTCGGTTTGACCGAAATGTTACGAATGGAAACGGAGAGATTACAATCCCATCTCGGTGAGACCGAGATCCCTATCGGTGAGACCGAAAAGACTAGGGTTTCTGGCAGTGGCTATGTCAACTGAACTAGGTGGCGCCGGATAGATCAAATCGACGGGGCCGAGTTTGACTTTTGTTTTGGAACATATGTGGATATGAGAAAGTAGTTGAGCGCTTTGGAGCATATCACTAAGCACATTGAGCAAAAAACTCATTAAGCAACACCTCACCCCCTCTTGATAGTATTAGCTTTTCCTATGGACTTAATGTGATCTTGGATCACTAAAATGAAAAATGTAGAGTCTTCTCCTTTGAGCTTGAGCCAATCTTCTTGTCCTTAGCATTTTGAGGGGTCCACTTTTCTCATCCATGCCATGCCAATCATTGAGCTTTCCTGAAATATTAATCTTGAAATAGAATTAGCTCAATGAGCTATATGTTGTTAGGAATTACCAAAACCACCCAGGGATAGTTGCACTTTCAATCTCCCCCTTTTTGGTAATTGATGACAACATATAGATCAAAGCTTCGACAAATGATAATAAGATTGAAAAACATCATCGCTTTGAGAAATATGTGATAAGCAAGAGCTCCCCCTAAATTTGTGCATTATTTAGAATTTTCTTTTAAATGCAAATGCACAATCAATTAGGATCATGGGTTACTCTTCCATGTCACATACATCTTGGTGGAGCGCTCAAAATGATAGAAATTAAAAGCACGCAGTCATCACCAAGCAAGTGAATGATCATATAAGGATATAAGAGATAATGTCATCCAACAAGCATTAAGGTAGCATATGATCAAACACATGATCAAACAAGTATCTCACAAGGACATAAAGTATCTCACACAAGCATGCAATAAAGTTCAACCAAAATAGCAAGAGAGATAAAAAGCAACACTCTCTCTCGAAGCCTATGATCTATACATTTTTCTCCCCTTTGGCAACATGTTACCAAAAAGTTCAAAAATGCATAGTGCTAAACGACTCTCAGGCTTGATCTTCGGGAGGTGGTGTTGAGAGAACTCCAAGGACGAAGGCTTCCGATGAAGTAGCTGGAGCTGGTGGAGTGGCTGCTGGAGTTGGCACTGGAGCTGTAGCTGCTGGTGCTGACGCTGTAGCTCTAGTATCTGTCACTGGTACTGCAGCAGATCTCTGTCCTCTGGGCACTCTAGCAAAAGCATCTGTAGTAGTCTTGCCCTTCTTCTCCTCTGCTTCCTCCTGGAGTAGCTCAACTGCTGTTTGGATCTCAGTTACCTTGACATCAAGATTATATAATTTCTCCTCAATGATCCTCTCCAAGCTCTCCTGGTTTTGAGTCAGGGTGGCCAAGCCCTTCTCAATCCTCAGTGTGGATTGGATCAGATATGCAAGCTGGTCTTGCTTACTTTTCAAGAACACTTGAGATGCCTCTTCAGCAGTTGGCATCTTTGCAGCTTTGTCTGCCTTTGCCTTCTCTCTCTTCTCATGTGCTTGCACTGATGATGAATCTTCCTCAGTCATGACAACAGTGTTGTCCTCAAAGTTTGGGTATATGGGCAGGTGCTCCTTATCCAATAGATATTTGCCTGTGCCCATCTTGGAGTTGATGAGCTCCTGGATTTGTGGGGCATACCCACAAGATCTCTTCTGATTTGAAGCTGTCCTCTTGATTGTTTCCACAATCAGACTCATGACTTTGAACTTTTGAGGAACATCAAATATATGCAGCAAGTTGATGGAATGTCCTCTGATCATTCTGTGATCTCCTGATTTTGGTAGCAATGTGTGCCTTAAAATCCAATTGATTGTAGGCAGGCCTGAGAGCAAATGTTTCACATAACCAAATTGGTGAGTCTCAAGATCTGCATCAGGAATCTCCTTGTACATGCTAGTCATTGAGTTGTGATCCTTCTGTTGGAAATATGCCCTAGAGGCAATAATAAAATGGTTATTATTATATTTCCTTGTTCATGATAATTGTATATTGTTCATGCTATAATTGTATTAACCGGAAACCGTAATACATGTGTGAATACATAGATCGTAATATGTCCCTAGTAAGCCTCTAGTTGACTAGCTCGTTGATCAATAGATGGTCATGGTTTCACGACCATGGACATTGGATGTCGTTGATAACGGGATCACATCATTAGGAGAATGATGTGATGGACAAGACCCAATCCTAAGCATAGCACAAGATCGTGTAGTTCGCTTTGCTAGAGCTTTTCTAATGTCAAGTATTGTTTCCTTAGACCATGAGATTGTGCAACTCCCGGATACCGTAGGAGTGCTTTGGGTGCATCAAACGTCACAACGTAATTGGGTGACTATAAAGGTGCACTACAGGTATCTCCGAAAGTGTCTGTTGGGTTGGCATGAATCGAGACTGGGATTTGTCAATCCGTGTGACGGAAAGGTATCTCTGGGCCCACTCGGTAATGCATCATCATAATGAGCTCAGTGTGACTAATGAGTTAGCCACGGGATCATGCGTTACGGAACGAGTAAAGAGACTTGTCGGTAACGAGATTGAACAAGGTATAGGGATACCGACGATCGAATCTCGGGCAAGTAACATACCGATAGACAAAGGGAATTGTATACGGATTGATTGAATCCCCGACATCATGGTTCATCCAATGAAATCGTCGTGGAACATGTGGGAGCCAATATGGGTATCCAGATCCCGCTATTGGTTATTGGCCGGAGAGGTGTCTCGGTCATGTCTGCATGGTTCCCGAACCCGTAGGGTCTACACACTTAAGGTTCGGTGACGCTAGAATTGTTATGGGAAATAGTATGTGGTTACCGAAGGTTGTTCAGAGTCCCAGATGAGATCCCGGACGTGACGAGGAACTCCGGAATGGTCCGGAGGTGAAGATTGATACATTGGACGAAGGGTATTGGAGTCCGGAAGTGTTCCGGGGGTACCAGGCTATGGCCAGCATGACCGAAAGGTGTTTCGAGGGGCCCGGCAAGTATTGCAGGGCCTCATGTGCCAAGGGGAAGGGGCAAACCAGCCCACTAAGGGGTTGTGCGCCCCTCCCACCCCATCTCACGTAACTTGGAGAGGTGGGGCGCCTCCACCTGGCTTGGGAGGTGTAAGTGCATCTAGTGCCACCCCTAGTTGGTTTTGGAGTATTGACGACAAATGTGGTTGAGGGACTAATGCGTTTGTGAGAATTGCAGGATAACGCAGGTAGTGTCCCTCATTGATTCGGTTTACCTACCGGAGATGACCCCTAAAAATGTATGAAGACATTGAAGACAATGGTGGTATGTGAAGATATTCACATTGAAGACTATGACATGAGAAGACATTGAATGAAGACTATGGAGCGCGAAGACTGTGTGGTTTTGTTGTTTCCTTTTCTTCTTTGTTGAGTCATAGGAACCACCGTACTGTTAAGTGGGGTCCAAGTGATCATAGTCAGAATGATCAAGTGATGCTCAACCCAAATCCTATGTCTTCGAGTGAAGACAATGAGAGCAAAACTTATCCAGAGCTGGATGAGTCAGCTTTGCTTGTAGCCCAAGTAAAGTTGCCATGTGTGTTTGAAATCTGACCGTTGGAACACGTGTCGGTTCCTTAGTGACCTGTGGTCATTTCGGACATAACAGGTCGGGTTGCCTAGTGGCTATAAATAGCCCACCCCCTACACCATAAATTGGTGGCTGCTCAGAGTTAGTACACGGCTTTTGTCGTTTGAGAGCAACCCACCTCGAAGACTTTGAGAGAGAGAAATCCTTGCGAGGACAAAGCCCAAACACCCAGAGCCAAAGAGTGTTAGGCATCACTGAAGTTTTCCTGTCTGTGTGACCTGAAGACTTATTACACTTGAGGACTGTGAATCCTCCAGCCGGTTAGGCGTCGCGTTCAACCCACCTCGAAGACTTTGAGAGAGAGAAATCCTTGCGAGGACAAAGCCCAAACACCCAGAGCCAAAGAGTGTTAGGCATCTTGAAGTTTTCACTGCATGTGACTCAAGACTTATTACACTTGAGGACTGTGAATCCTCCGGCCCGGTTAGGCGTCCGCGTTCTGAGCATCCAAGAGTCATTGTGGATTGCGGTGAACGCTGCTCTGTGAAGGTTGAAGTCTACCTTGAAGACTTACCAGAGTGATTGGGCGAGGACTGTGTCCTTAGCTCAAGGGGAATAAGGTGAAGACGCGGTCTTCGAGTTGAATCTCAGCCTCCCTAACTGGATGTACAGTTGTCACAAAGAATCGAACTGGTCCAACAAATCATGTGTCTTCAACAAGTGACTGGTTCTATCCCTTCCCTCCTTTACCTTGAGTTTGTCTTCGTGAAGTCATTGCTTATATGCCTTATCTGTTTGACTTCATTGCTTGACTTTTATCATTGTTTGGCTTCATACTATCTTCCATCTTGATCCTACTACCAAGCTGCTCTTAGTCTTGTACTTCCACATTATTACATACTAGACTATGGTTTGCTTGTTGTAGTTTATCTTCCGCTGCATATCAATTAGGTCATTTCTATTGTTTGTCTTTGAAACATCCATGTTTTGAAGACTTTCATAAAAATCGCCTATTCACCCCCCTCTAGTCGATAACTAGCACTTTCAATTGGTATCGAGCAAGGTACTCCCTTGTTACGTGTGATTTGGTTTAACCACCGGAGTTTTAGCTATGTCAACCGCAGGGATAATCAAAGTCTCCGCTGCTTGCCCGTGTTCGATGGAACCGACTATCCCTCTTGGAAGAATAAGATGCGCATGCATCTTGAAGCCATTGATGTCGACCTACGGTATGTCGTCAAGAACGGCGTTCCTAAATCTGGTGAAGGTGTCACCCTGGCGATGTCAAGAAGTTCATTCAACTGGACTCCACTACAAAGAACATCATCTGTGGTCATCGACCAAGGACAGTATGGCCGTGTGAGTGCTTCTGGAAACGTCGAAGCTAGTCCGGACTGGCTATCCAAGGTCAACAAAGGCGTCTCAACCCAGAGAGATCAAAGGATCAGTGTTCTTCGCAACCTCTTCAACCGCTTCAAGAGAAACGACAATGAAAATGTCCAGCTCACGTTTGATCGCCTCACTGACATCACAAATGAGCTTCATGCTCTCGGCGCCACTGAAGTCACCAAGCATGAAATCGTCAAGACACTACTGAGATCTCTTGACAGCTCCTTTGACACCCTTGCCCTCATGATACAAGAACGTCCTGACTTCAAGACACTCGATCCGTCTGATATACTTGAGAGGCTCAACACACATGAGTTCCAGCTTTCTGAGAAAAGAGATATCTATGGTCCCGATGATCCTGAAGACATTGGAAAGGAACTTGCTATGCTTGTGAAGAAGTTCCAGAAGTTCACTAGGAAGAAAGGCTTCAGAAAGTCTTCACGATCCAGCTCAAGAGATGATGAAGCTTCCACTCATGACTACAAGAAGAGAACCTATCACAAGTGCAAGAAAATCGACATCAGATCTCCGAGTGTCCACAGTGGGACAATGAGAAGAAGAAGAAGAAGAGCAAGGAATATGATTCTGATGACAAGAAAAAGAAGAAATCTTCAAAGTCTTCTTCCAAGTCCTCATCAAAGTCTTCATCGCATAAGAAGAGCTCATCTGGCAAGGCTCGTGCTTTTGTTGGCAAGGAAATGGATTCAGAGGAGGAGTTTGCTTCTGAGGAGGTGGAGGTGGAGTCTGAAGAGGAGTCCGACCCGGGCGTTGCAAGTCTGGCTTTAGCAACAGCCTATGTTGCCAAGTCCATCTTCAACACTGAAGACAATGACTTCTACACCAACGCCAAGGCGATGACAAGGACGACCCTGCTCCCACCTATCGCTTCATGGCACGCTGTGCCAAGGTAAAATCACGTGATGCTTACTTTCAAACATCAAGTGAAGATGACTTTGATTGTGAATCCAAACCCAGCTACAAAACACTTGCTAAAATTGCAACTGAACAACAAAGAGCTATGGAACATACTCAAAAACTGTTAGACAAAAGCGATGACCTGTTGGACGCGGAAATGACACGTTCACAGTCCTTAGTTGAAGACATTAAAAATATTCATGCTAGGTACCAAGAACCTGAAAGTCGTCATGAATCGCTCTCAACTACTCATGAAAAGCTCTCCTATGATTATCTTCAAAGGAAGCAAGAGCTTGAGAAATTGAGAGCGGCTCATGAAGATCTTCAAATAGAGAATGAGTCACTTCATGCTCAACAGATCAGTTCCGCTCAGGATGGATTTGAACCACCATGTCTAAAATGTCTTGAGCGTGATATCGCTACCTCTGTTGCTGAATGTTCAACTGCTGCAACTGTTGCATTGTCTTCAACTACTAATGTGGTAACTAACCCCTCTGAGGAGGATACCACTGCTATTCTTGATGAAAATGCTAGGTTGAAGACATTGCTTGAAACAGGACGATATAAAAGTGCGAAAGGGCATCGGACACTGCGATGTCCTCAAAAGCAGATTCTGAACCAAACCCAAGGAAAGAGGGTGTTGGGTTCGAGAGGAAAATGAATGTTGATGGTTCCTCTTGGAAGCCCGAGCGGTATCCCAAAACCACATGGGTTGCTTTGCAAAGGGACCTTGATGGATCCATCCACCTTATCCGCTTTACCTGCTAACCCTATTATCATTGATGAATCCTTTGATGCAAACTATAAGATGTTCAAGAATCAGAATGGTGAAGTGTTTGCCGTGTATATTGGTACTAACTACAGGAATGGACCGCCTATGAAGAAGATCTGGTTCCCAAAAGATGTCTTGAGAATCTTCCGGTGAATGTCATCATGACACCACCGGGAAGAAGACAAACCCAGCACCAAAGGCGTCATATGGTCCAAAGGCTTCATACAGACAGAGGACTCACTTGAGTTACCCTAACGCCAATGTTTTGCAGGAAACAAGACTCAAATTTATGAATATGAGCGTGTGTCTTCAAACCGCTATGTTCATAGAACTAAGAACTTTTCTCGCTTATTCATATGAGTATCATTCATCTCCTGCAAGGCTATTTGCTAGGGCTCCAAAGCCGAAATTCTCGAGATGCTGCACTTAGACTCATTGCTTCTAAGCCACCCTCGAAGATGTGGGTGGTTAAGAAGAATTAACTCTCTTTGCAGGAAAGGGTCTCCACCAAAAATCAAAGGCGTCGATGCTATTGCCGGGACCTAAAACATCTTGTAGGGCACAAGATCAAATGCCCAAATGGTCTCACTATGTATTTTGTTCCTGAATTGTTTGCCATTCATCCTATCAGCCCTAATCTTGATTTAAGCTTCAATAATCCACTTGCCTGTCAAATGTTTATGCTTCACAATGCTCTTGGTGAAGCCTATCCCCTAACTGCATCTTGTAGGGTATGAAACATCATGCTTCGTAATGGATTATGGACGGTGGATGCACTAATCATATGACTGGTGATCGAAGTCTTCTCATGGACTCAACCTTACGTCCATCGGACAAGAGTCACATCACATTTCTTGACACTTTGGTAAAAGCAAGGTATTGGGTCTAGGTAGAGTTGCAATCTCGAAGGATCAACACATGGATAAAGTGATGCTTGTTGAATCCCTTGGTTTCAACTTGATGTATGTCTCAATGCTTTGTGACTTGAACATGATTGTGATATTTGGAAAATATCGTTGCCTTGTACTAATGGAATCTGACAAGTCTCTAGTCTTTGAAGGGTATAGGAAAGATGATCTATACATGGTAGATTTCTCAGCAGGTCCACATCTTGCCGTATGTCTTCTTGCAAAAGCTTTAGAATGCTGGCTCTGGCATCGGAGGCTGGGGCATGCTGGCATGAGGAACTTACACACACTCGCCAAGAAGAAGCATGTCATAGGCATCGAAGGTGTCAAGTTCAAGAAGGATCATTTATGTGGTGCCTGTGAAGCTGGAAAAATGACTAGGGCAAAGCACCCCTCGAAGACAATCATGACGACATCTCAACCCTTCGAGCTACTACACATGGATTTGTTTGGCCCTACTCATTACTCTACCCTCACAACAACTACTTGTCTCTATGGCTTCGTCATTGTTGATGACTACTCAGGATACACATGGGTGCACATAATTCTCTACAAGACTGAAGTGCAAGATGTTTTCAGACGATTCGCCAATCGAGCAATGAACAATTATGGCGTCAAGATCAAGCATATCAGAAGTGATAACGGCACTGAATTCAAGAACACCGGACTTGATCTTTATCTGGATACCATGGGAATCACTCATGAGTTCTCTGCTCCATACACACCTCAACCAAATGGCATCGTGGAGCGCAAGAACAGAACTCTCATTGAGATGGCTCGAACAATGCTCGACGAGTACAAGACACCAAGAAAGTTCTGTCACGAAGCCATTGATACTGACTTGTCACGCCATCAACCGTGTTTATATCCATAAGCTTCTGAACAAAACTTCCTATGAGCTCCTTACGGGCAAGAAGCCAAATGTCAGCTACTTCAGAGTATTTGGGGCTAAGTGCTGGATCAAGGATCCCCATCACAAGTCAAAATTTGAACCCAAAGCCCACGAAGGCTTCATGCTCGGTTACGGAAAGGACTCACACTCTTACAGAGTCTTCAATCTCTATCTCTACAAAATCGTCGAAACTGTAGATGTGCGATTTGATGAAACCAATGGTTCACAAAGAGAGTTCCTGCCAAGTACACTAGATGAAGCTCCGCCCAGCGAATCTATTAAGCTGATGGGAACTGGTGAAATCATGCCAAATGAAGCACAGCCTGAAGAGGAACTTATCATTTCTGCACCTAACCAACCTGAAGACAATGCTCAGCCTGAAGACAATCCTCCCAATGATGACAATGATCAGCATGAGCAAAGTCTTCGTCCAGTTCATCCTCGAGTTGCAAATGAAGTACAGATTGAGAAGATAATTGATAGCATCAATGCACCTGGTCCGCTTACTCGCTCAAGAGCAACACAGCTAGCAAATTTCTGTGGGCACTTTTCGTTTGTGTCAATATCAGAACCCAAGAAAGTTCTTTGAAGCTTTTATGGAACCGTAATGGATTCAAGCTATGCAAGAAGAACTTCAACAGTTCAAGCTGAATATTGTTTGGGAACTTGTCAAGCGCCCCGACCCTCGCAAGCATAACATTATTGGCACCAAATGGATATATCGAAACAAGCAAGATGAGCATGGTCAAGGTAAATGAGGAAACAAAGCACGGCTTGTGGCTCAAGGATATACTCAAGTTGAAGGAATTGACTTCGATGAAACATTTGCTCCTCGTAGCTAGGCTTGAAGCTATTCGCATACTACTAGCCTATGCTAACCACCACAACATCTTGCTATATCAAATGGATGTGAAGAGTGCATTTCTCAACGGCAAGATTGAAGAAGAAGTATATGTCGCTCAACCACACGGCTTTGAAGATCCAAAACATCCTGATATGGTGTACAAGCTAAATAAAGCACTGTATGGCCTCAAACAAGCTCCTCGTGCCTGGTATGATACAATCAAAGACTTCTTGAAGAGCAAAGGCTTCAAACCTGGATCCCTTGATCCCACACTCTTCACGAAGACATATGATGGTGAATTGTTTGTATGCCAAATATATGTGGATGACATTATCTTCTACCGCACCAACCGTAAGTATAGTGATGAGTTTGGATACATGATGCAAGAATAATATCGATGTCCATGATGGGAGAGCTCAAGTTCTTCCTTGGTCTTCAAATTCACAAGAAAGGAATGGCATCTTTATATCTCAAGAAAAATACCTCCAAGATTGTCTGAAGAAGTTTGGAATGCAAGAGTGCAAAGGATACACGACGCCAATGCCAGCCAAACACCATTTGGGTCCCGACGACAATGGTAAAGAGTTCGATCAAAAGGTATACCGCTCCATGATTGGTTCCTTACTTTACCTATGTGCATCTAGGCCAGATATTATGCTTAGTGTTTGCATGTGTGCTCGATTCCAAGCGGCTCCAAAGGAATCGCATCACTTAGCTGTGAAGCGAATTCTTCGATATTTGGCTCACATCCCAACACTCGGATTATGGTATCCAAAGGGCTCAAAATTTGATCTAGTTGGATTTTCGGATGCTGATTATGCTGGTGACAAGGTGGATCGCAAGTCTACATCAGGCACATGTCACTTTCTGGGACGATCACTCGTCTGTTGGTCTTCAAAGAAGCGTAACTGTGTGTCACTCTCAAGCTGCAGAATCTGAATACATTGCTGCTGGATCTTGTTGTGCTCAGCTTCTATGGATGAAGCAAACTCTCAAGGACTATGGCATCAATCTGACACAAGTAACTCTCTTCTGCGACAACGAAAGCGCCATCAAGATTGCCAACAATCCAGTCCAGCACTTGAAGACAAAGCACATTGAAATTCATCATCATTTTCTCAGTGATCATGTCATGAAGAAAGATATTGACATCATTCACGTCAACACCAAGAGCAACCGCAGATATCTTCACAAAGCCCTTGGATGAGAAAAGGTTTTGCAAGTTACGGTGTGAGCTAAATATCTTGGAATCCTCAAATGTCCTGTGATCAAGCACACATCCTAACACTTATGCATGTTGATGACTTAGATGTGCAACACACGAAGTAACGTGTATCTTCAATCAATGAAGACTTACATTCTGTGTGTGAATACATTAACGTGGAATTTGACTTCGGAGCGCCACGATAATTGTGCGCCGTGTCTGGGTCTAATACTTCCTATACGGTGGGTAACGCCACCACCAAATTTCTTTGTTTGAAGTGTTTCACTCATGGCGTTAATTCTTCAATATCTTCGCATTTGATTTGTCTTCAACTTCAACTTATCTTCATTTTCTTCACTATATTTATTTTGTTTCTGTCTGATATATATATATATATATATATATATATATATATATATATATATATATATATATATATATTTCTTTCCTCTGACAAAGATTCACTTATAGCTATGTCTTCAAGTTGAATCTTTTGAACTAAGTGAATGTGATCGAACCCTAATCTCTCTATGCTTCCTATCTCAAACTCTATCTGTCCAAATCATATGCATTCTATTGAAACTGTCAATGTCTTCTCTGTGTCCTTGTCAGCATAAGACACAGAGACAAACTTTAAGTCTGTTTTAAGTGATTCATCATTACTGTTGAACTCCGGAGAAGCCGGAACGACCATCCGACAAACCTGGCGAGCGTGGGACAACTCAGAGCATGTTGCATGCTTGCCACGTGCCCCTCAGATGTGAACCGCCAGGGGCACCTGCGTAATTGCGCTGCGCCGCACACCTCGTTATAAATACCTGTCCCCGGCGGTAAAGAAAATCTTCTTCCACCTCTCCACCTCGTCAAAACCCTAGCGCCACCGCTAGCTCTCGACGACGCCGGCGACGAAGCGCTTAGCTGTCGCGACTTCTCCGACGCCGTCCTCACGCCGGCCGCGAATGTCTTCATCTCCGCCGCTGCCGTAGGTGTCCTCCGTCGCCAAGTTAGGGCACGGTGGATTGAACTGCTCGGCCTCCCTTCTTCCCGTCTAGCAGTTCTTCGAGTGGTAAATATAACTCTATTTTTATCATCTTTTTGATCTTCAAGATTCATCCTACTTGCCAAAAATGGTTTCTGCCCATACAAAGTTAGATCTATTCTGCATGCGATCTCAGATTGCCTAGTATATTCACTTAAGCTTCACAACTAGTTAGATTCCTCACTTGTACTTATTCACGGATTCGCATAAATCTGGAACCAACTCTCGGCAGATAAGTGAATGTCTTCAGATCATGAGGTCAATGTCTTCAAACTGATTTATCTTCAAAATCTTACGAGAATGCATATGACCTCTTCCCCTTCCTCGCATCTCTAATGCTGTCACAGGTACATGTCCGTGGGAGAATCCCTTGGTTCTCATAGTGCGCATTCGTTTGCAGAATTCTTACAAAGATCAAACCAACTCTCCTGAAGCCGGTTCGTTCATCCAAAGAACGCATAAGCCTCTGAAGCCTTTGAACGTGAAGCCATTCAGTTTGAAGCTCATGGCTGCAGATAAATCAGTCAGGAAGGGCGGCAGATAACGTCGTGAGGGAACCTCAAAAGATCTACCTGATGACCTCGCAGAGCTGTACAAGACAGATCCTGAAGAGACTTATAATCAGCGCAAGACGCGAATCCAATGGATTCGACGCTATTGGGCTGAATAAAGGTTCAAGTACAATTTCGTCACACAAGAATATGCCGAGAAGAATGCCATCAGAAGCCCTTGGGGTGATATTCTGTTTCGAGGCCTTCCACCCAAGAACATGGCTGAAGCTATTGCACAAGGTTTCTATCCTTGTATGGTCCGTGGACCTCAGCCAAAGAATGCCGACCCAACGTCTTTGCCCTGGTGTCGTGATGATAATCTCTTCAAGCGCAACTTCCAGCACGCTAAGGCTTCTGGAAAGGAAAACAAGAAGTCATTGGGATTAGACTTCAACCCTGGTCCCTCTGCTCCCCGTGCTGACGGCTCACGTGTGACCGAACCCAATGTCATCGGTCCGTTTTCAAACCTTGATGGCCTCATCACTTATATTTTGGTCCAAGGTGCCAAAGTGGATCACTCTGATGACAATGATGACTCTGATGAAGCCCCAGGTCCAGGTCCTGCTCCTGCTCCAAAGCCGCAGAAGCAAAAGAAAGTCAAGGCTTCAAAGTCAGCTCCTCCTCCAAAAGCTTCACGCAGAAGCCACTGCCATCGCACCTCCACGAAGCGATTAATGCGGTCTGAGGATCAATCCCGTATCTCCAAGAAGACGGAGAAGAGAAAGAAAAGTGTCAAGAATACTGAACTGACACTGACTCCTGCTGCAATTCTGCGTGAAGAGCACATTGATCTGTCAAGTGATGACGATCTTGCAGATGATGCTCTTGAGCAGCTTATCAAGAGCAAAGAAGAAGCAGAAATCTTCAACAACTTGCCTCTCTTTGATGTGGCAATCATCCATCACTTCATTGATGAGTGGTTTGACTCACCAAACATCACCTTTGAAGATCTGCAACTTCCTATTGGCCTCAGCGTCTTCTTCAATGGAGCCATTGCTTCTGAGCTAGCTCTAGCTCAGCGGATTGTTGAACTGAAGCACAAGATTGACTATGAAAAGGCTCAGTTCAAGAAGCATATGGCTGCACTCAGCGTGCAAGACGTGAAAAACTTCAAGGTCATGCTGCACGACCTCAAAGAAACCTTTGTCAAGAAGCGTGAAGAAGCCAGAGGCTCTCGTGAGCGTATGAAGGCTCTGGCTGACAAGTGCGTGCTTGCCTACAATGAGGCTGAGAAGCGCAAGGCTCTTGGCCGTCCTGGCATCGACCCCAGGATGGCTGCAAAGAAAAAGAAGTCTTCAACTGACCAAGCTGCACCTTCAAGGCTTGGTCAACTGCTTCTGAACAGAAGAAGACGAGGGCTGCAGAGGCTGAAGCCAGAAAGAGGAAAAATCCTGACGCCTCTGATGCTGCTCCCTCCAAGAAGAAGCTAAAGACCAAGAAGAATCGGGCTGCTCCCACAGAGCCCTTGATTGTTGAACCCATTTCAGTGGTTCATCCCGTGTCTGCAACCCAAGAACTTCGCATGACTGTTCATGAGCCTGCTTCCACAGAGGCTCCTCGAAGTCGAAGATATTCCGAAATTTGATCCCCTCACTGCTGAAGACATTGGTCACCATGACAATGTTGAAGATGATGAAGTTCTTCCTCAAATCGAGTACAATGTGGTATCATCGCCTGTTCCTACGAACAGCGAACTCATCAGCATTGGTCATCCTCTGACGCCAATTGCTCAGGATGCTTCATGGTCTGATCGCCCGCAACAACAAGACTCCCCTAGTACTCCCCAACAACAATTCACTCCCCAACAACAATTCACTCCCCAACAGCAACACCAAGAAGAAGAGGAAGACTTTGAGGCCCAGGCAACCCCATCTCCAAAGGCGTCGCCAGCATTTCGCAGGCTTCGCAAAGGTCAAAGGCCTCAAGTGCCTCTTTCGAGCGTTCTAGAAGGAGAAGTGCACCACCAACCTGTTGCACGTCAAGTGTTTTCAGAAGCCACTCCAACTGTGAACGTCTCTGAGTCTGAAGCTAAAGTTGCTGAAGACAATCCGGCTGCATCAGCCGAAGACACCCAAGAAGAAGAAGATCGTGTTCCTACACCCCCAGTAACTGAAGAAGTTATACCCGATATCAACGTGCCAGTGCCCAACCCTCCAGCTCCTCAAGTGGAGGTTGAAAACAATGAGGCTGCCACCTCCAACACCAATGAAGCCAATGACGTGGTCATGGCTGAAGCCAATGTGGAGCCTGTCTCAACTGCTCCTGAAGCCAATGAAGGAACTGTGCCTGAAGCCAATGAGGTAACTGCTCCCGAAGCATCTGCTGAGCAGCCTGAAGCCTCAGTTGCTGTCACTGCTCCAGTTCCGCCACTAAGGCCCTACACAATCGAGCAAGCATACAACTATGGCGAGCTAGTCACAGTAAGATGGTCCGTTCTGGTCCCTCCGCCTCATGCCTCTGGTCCTCAATTCGACTATCATATTGAGCATAGGCCTCAGGTCCGTAAGCGAAGCCAAGACTGCCAAGGTTTCTGTGCACCGCCACCTCAACAGTTCTTTTCAATGCTAATGGCTTCAAAGCCCACAATACTTTCTTTGACAAAGGTAACGAACCCCTACACAAGGCCAAGGATCTCATCCGCCGTTTACGAGCTATCAAGAAAGAAGCTATTATTCATGTGTTCAGATGATCAAGGCCGCATTTTCCCTCATATGCGCCTTGACATCAAGCCATTGCCGGACTGCCGTGCTTAGAAGAAGCACTTGATTGCTTTCATGATGCAGGTCTGCTTGGTTTCGTTACAGACAAAGAACACTGGAATGAAGAATTAGTGCTTCAATTCTATGCTACCCTCTGAAGGAAATATGCCCTAGAGGCAATAATAAAGTTATTATTTATTTCCTTATATCATGATAAATGTTTATTATTCATGCTAGAATTGTATTAACCGGAAACATAATACATGTGTGAATATATAGACAAACAAGATGTCACTAGTATGCCTCTACTTGACTAGCTTGTTAATCAAAGATGGTTATGTTTCCTAACCATGAACAAGGAGTTGTTATTTGATTAACAAGGTCACATCATTAGTAGAATGATCTGATTGACATGACCCATTCCGTTAGCTTAACACTTGATCGTTTAGTATGTTAATGCTTTCTTCATGACCCATACATGTTCCTATAACTATGAGATTATGCAACTCCGTTTACCGGAGGAACACTTTGGTGCTACCAAACGTCACAACGTAATCGGGTGATTATAAAGGAGTACTACAGGTGTCTCCAAAGGTACTTGTTGGGTTGGCGTATTTCGAGATTAGGTTTTGTCACTCCGATTGTCGGAGAGGTATCTCTGTGCCTTCTCGGTAATGCACATCACTTAAGCCTTGCAAGCATTACAACTAATGAGTTAGTTGTGAGATGATGTATTACGGAACGAGTAAAGAGACTTACCGGTAACGAGATTGAACTAGGTATTGGATACCTAATGATCGAATCTCGTAAGTAAATATATCGATGACAAAGGGAACAACGTATGTCGTTATGCGGTTTGACCGATAAAGATCTTCAGAGAATATGTAGGAACCAATATGGGCATCCAGGTTCCGCTATTGGTTATTGACCGAGAATGGTTCTAGGTCATGTCTACATAGTTCTCGAACCCGTAGGGTCCGCACGCTAACGCTTCGATGGCGAGTTCATTATGAGTTTATAAGTATTGATGCACCGAAGTTTGTTCGAGTCCCGGATGTGATCACGGACATGACGAGGAGTCTCAAAATGGTCGAGACATAAAGATTGATATATTGGAAGCCTATGTTTGGACTTGGAAGGGTTCCGAGTGAAAACAGGAAGTTACGAACACCGGGGTTACGGAACCCCGGGGTATATGGGCCTTCATGGGCCACAAGGGAGAAGAGGAAGGGCCGGCCAGGTGGGCTGCGCGCCTCTCCCCTCTAGTCCGAATAGGACAAGGAGAGGGGCGCCCTTCCCCTTTCCCCTACCCAATCCTACTCCAACTAGGAGAAGGGGGAGTCCTACTCGGTAGGAGTAGGACTCCTCCTTGCGCGCCTCTAGGGCCGGCCACCTTCCCCTTGTCTCCTTTATATACGGGGCAGGGGCACCCCATGACACACAAGTTGATCTACGGATCTTTCCTTAGCCGTGCAGCGGTGCCCCTTCCACCATATTCCACTTCGGTCATATCGTCAGAGAGCTTAGGCGAAGCCCCGCTACCGGAGAAGTCATATCGTCACAGTGCTTAGGCGAAGCCCTGCGTCGGTGAAGCATCTACATCGTCACCACGCCGTCGTGCTGACAGAACTCATCCCCGACACTTTGCTGGATCGGAGTCCGGGGATCGTCATCGAGCTGAACGTGCGTAACTCGGAGGTGCCGTGACGTTCGGTGCTTGGATCGGTCGGATCGTGAAGACGACGACTACATCAACCGCGTTGTTATAACGCTTCGCTTTCGGTCACGAGGGTACGTGGACGGACACTCTTCCCTCGTTGCTATGCCATCACCATGGTCTTGTGTGATCGTAGGAAAATTTTGAAATTACTACGTTACCCAACAGTGGCATCCGAGCCTGGTTTTATGCGTTGATGTCATATGCACGAGTAGAACACAAGTGAGTTGTGGACGATACAGGTCATACCGCCTACCCGGCATGTCATACTTTGGTTCAGCGGTATTGTTGGACGAGACGATCCGGACCAACCTTACGCTGCATTTTACGCGAGACCGGTTCCTCGACGTGCTTTGCACATAGATGGCTTGCGGAAGACTGTCTCCCCAACTTTAGTTGAACCGAGTGGCTACGCCCGGTCCTTGAGAAGGTTAAACGGAGTCTATTTGACAAACTATCGTTGTGGTTATGATGCGTAGGTAAGAACGGTTCTTGCTCAGCCCGTAGCAGCCACGTAAAACTTGCAACAACAAAGTAGAGGACGTCTAACTTGTTTTTGCAGGGCATGTTGTGATGTGATATGGTCAAAACGTGATGCTATATTTTATTGTATGAGATGATCATGTTTTGTAACCGAGTTATCGGCAATCGGCAGAGCCATATGGTTGTCGCTTATTGTATGCAATGCAATCGCGATGTAATGCTTTACTTTATTACTAAGCGGTAGTGATAGTCGTGGAAGCATAAGATTGGCAAGACGACAACGATGCTACGATGGAGATCAAGGTGTCGCGCGGTGGCGATGGTGATCATGACGGTGCTTGCTTGGCGATGGAGATCACAAGCACAAGATGATGATGACCATATCATATCACTTATATTAATTGCATGTGATGTTTATCCTTTATGCATCTTATCTTGCTTTGATTGACGGTAGCATTATAAGATGATCTCTCACTAAAAATTATCAAGAAGTGTTCTCCTGAGTATGCACCGTTGCCAAAGTTCAGTAGTACCCGGACACCACGTGATGATCGGGTGTGATAAGTTCTACGTCCATCTACAACGGGTGCAAAACAGTTGCACACGCGAATACTCGAGTTAAACTTGACGAGCCTAGCATATAACAGATATGGCCTCGGAACACGGAGACCGAAAGGTCGAACGTGAATCATATAGTAGATATGATCAACATAGTGATGTTCACCGTTGAAACTACTCCATCTCACGTGATGATCGGACACGGTTTAGTTGATATGGATCACGTGATCACTTAGATGACTAGAGAGATGTCTGTCTAAGTGGGAGTTTTAATATGATTAATCAAACTTAAATTTATCATGAACTTAGTACCTGATAGTATTTTTGCTTGTCTATGTTTGATGTAGATAGATGGCTCGTCTGTTGTTCCGTTGAATTTTAATGCGTTCCTTGAGAAAGCAAAGTTGAAAGATGATGGTAGCAATTACACGGATCGGGTCCGTAACTTGAGGATTATCCTCATTGCTGCACGTAAAAATTACGCCCGGAAGCACCGGCCGGGTGACAGGCCTGCTGCAGATCTTGAGCTGTGAAGTTATGAACGCCACGGCAAAGCGTAGTGATGACTACTCTATAGTTCAGTGTGCCATGCTTTACGGCTTAGAACCGGGTCTTCAACGACGTTTTGAACGTCATGGAGCATATGAGATGTTCCAGGAGTTGAAGTTAATATTTCAAGCAAATGCCCGGATTGAGAGATATGAAGTCTCCAATAAATTCTATAGCTGCAAGATGGAGGAGAATAGTTCTGTCAGTGAGCACATACTCAAAATGTCCGGGTATAACAATCACTTAATTCAGCTGGGAGTTAATCTTCCGGATGATAGTGTCATTGACAGAATTCTCCAATCATCGCCACCAAGCTACAAGAGCTTCGTGATGAACTATAATATGCAAGGGATGACTAAGACAATTCCTGAGCTCTTCGCAATGCTAAAAGCTGCGGAGGTAGAAATCAAGAAAGAGCATCAAGTGTTGATGGTCAACAAGACCACTAGTTTCAAGAAAAGGGCAAAGGGAAGAAGAAGGAAACTTCAAAAGGAACAGCAAGAAAGTTGCTGATCAAGAGAAGAAACCCAAGTCTGGACCTAAGCCTGAAACCGAAAGTGTTTTTACCGCAAGCAGACCGGACACCTGGAAGCGGAACTGCCCCAAGTATTTGGCGGATAAAAGGATGGCAAGGTGAACAAAGGTATATGTGATATACATGTTATTGATGTGTACCTTACTAGAGCTCGTAGTAGCACTGGTATTTGATAATCGGGTTACATTGCTAATATTTGCAACTCAAAGCAGGGACTACGGAATAGACGAGCAATCGCAAAGGACGAGGTGACGATGCGCTGGGGAAATGGTTCCAAAGTCAATGTGATCGCGGTCGGCACGCTTACCTCTACATCTACCTTCGGGATTAATTTTAGACCTGAATAATTGTTATTT
This sequence comes from Aegilops bicornis, assembly GCA_021605145.1. NCBI lineage: Eukaryota > Viridiplantae > Streptophyta > Magnoliopsida > Poales > Poaceae > Aegilops > Aegilops bicornis. The sequence goes on along the minus strand of CM038670.1, from coordinate 858,495,952 downwards.
GGTGCCGCCGTTGAGCATGAACATTATATCTGGATCTTGTTTAATGCGAGACGGTTATTCATTTAAATCAGAGAATAATGGTTGCTCTATTTATATGAGTAATATCTTTTATGGTCATGCACCCTTGAAGAATGGTCTATTCTTGTTGAATCTCGACAGTAGTGATACACATATTCATAATGTTGAAGCCAAAAGATTCAGAGTCGATAATGATAGAGCAACATATTTGTGGCACTGCCGTTTAGGTCATATCGGTGTAAAACGCATGAAGAAACTCCATCTTGATGGGCTTCGGAATCACTTGATTATGAATCATTTGGTACTTGCGTAACCGTGCCTCATGGGCAAGATGACCAAAACGCCGTTCTCCGGAACTATGGAGCGAGCAACAGATTTATTGGAAATCATACATACCGATGTTTGTGGTCCAATGAATGTTGAGGCACTGTGGCGGGTATCAAGTTATTTTCTCACCTTCACAGATGATTTGAGCAGATATGGGTATATCTACTTAATAAAACACAAATCTGAAACATTTGAAAAGTTCAAAGAATTTCAGAGTGAAGTGGAAAATCATCGTAACAAGAAAATAAAATTCCTACGATCTGATCGTGGAGGAGAATATTTGAGTTACGAGTTTGGTTTACATTTGAAACAATGTGGAATAGTTTCGCAACTCACGCCACCGGAACACCACAAATAAATGGTGTGTCCGAACGTCGTAATCGTATTTTACTAGATATGGTGCGATCTATGATGTCTATTTCGATTTACCGCTATCGCTTTTGGGGTTATGCTTTAGAGACGGCCACATTCACGTTAAATAGAACACCGTCAAAATCCGTTGAGACGACGCCTTATGAACTGTGGTTTGGCAAGAAACCAAAGTTGTCGCTTTCTTAAAGTTTGGGGCTGCGATGCTTATGTAAAGAAACTTCAACCAGATAAGCTCGAACCCAAATCGGAAAAATGTGTCTTCATAGGATACCCAAAGGAGACTGTTGGGTACACCTTCTATCACAGATCTGAAGGCAAGATTTTCGTTGCTAAATTTGGATCCTTTCTAGAGGAAGAGTTTCTCTCGAAAGAAGTGAGTGGGAGGAAAGTAGAACTTGATGAGATAATCTGTATCTGCTCCCTTATTGGAAAGTAGTTCATCACAAGAAATGGTTCTGTGACAACTACACCAATTAGTGAGGAAACTAATGATGATGATCATGAAGTTTCAGATCAAGTTACTCTGAAACCTCAGAGGTCAACCAGAATAAAATACGCACTGCAGTGGTACGGTAATCCTATTACGGAAGTCATGTTACTTGACCATGGCGAACCTACAAACTATGAAGAAGCGATGGTGAGCCCAGATTCGCAAAATGGCTGGAAGCCATGAAATCTGAGATGGGATCCATGTATGAGAACAAAGTATGGACTTTGGTTGACTTGCCCGATGATCGGCAAGCCATTGAAAATAAATGGATCTTTAAGAAGAAGACTGACGCCGATGGTAATGTAACTGTCTACAAAGCTCGACTTGTTGCGAAAGGTTTTCGACAAGTTCAAGGGGTTGACTACGATGAGACTTTCTCACCCGTAGCGATGCTTAAGTCTGTCCGAATCATGTTAGCAATTGCCGCATTTTATGATTATGAAATTTGGCAAATGGATGTAAAAACTGCATTCTTGAATGGATTTCTAGAAGAAGAGTTGTATATGATGCAACCAGAAGGTTTTGTCGATCCAAAAGGTGCTAACAAAGTGTGCAAGCTCCAACGATCAATTTATGGTGCAGGTGCAAGCCTCTCGGAGTTGGAATAAACGCTTTGATAGTGTGATCAAAGCATATGGGTTTATCTGAGACTTTTGGAGAAGCCTGTATTTACAAGAAAGTGAGTGGGAGCTCTGTAGCATTTCTGATATTATATGTGGACGACATATTATTAATTGGAAATGATATAGAATTTCTGGATGGCATAAAAGGATACTTGAATAAAAGTTTTTCAATGAAAGACCTCGGTGAAGCTGCTTACATATTGGGCATCAAGATCTATAGAGATAGATCAAAACGCTTAATTGGACTTTCACAAAGCACATACCTTGATAAAATTTTGAAAAAGTTCAAAATGGATCGAGGCAAAGAAAGGTTTTTGCCTGTGTTGCAAGGTGTAAGATTGAGTAAGACTCAATGCCCGACCACGCAGAAGATAGAGAGAAAATGAAAGATGTTCCCTATGCTTGACCATAGGCTCTATCATGTATGCAATGCTGTGTACCGCACTGACGTATGCTTAGCTATAAGCTTGGCAGGAAGGTACCAAAGTAATCCAGAATGGATCCTTTGGACAGCGATCAAGAACATCCTGAAATACGAAAAGGACTAAGGATATGTTTCTCGTATATGGAGGTGACAAAGAGCTAGTCGTAAATGGTTACGTCGACGCAAGCTTTGACAATCGATCCGGACGATTCTAAATCGCAAACCGGATACGTGTTTTTATTAAACGATGGAGCTGTCAGTTGGTGCAGTTCTAAACAAAGCGTCGTGGCGGGATCTACATGTGAAGCGCAGTACATAGCTGCTTCGGAAGCAGCAAATGAAGGAGTCTGGATGAAAGAGTTCATTTCCGATCTTCTGTGACAATACTGGTGCAATTGCCTTGGCAAAGGAATCCAGATTTCACAAGAGGACCAAGCACATCAAGAGACGCTTCAATTCCATTCGGGACCAAGTCCAAGTGGGAGACATAGAGATTTGCAAAATACATACGGATCTGAATGTTGCAGACCCGTTAACTAAGCCTCTTCCACGAGCAAAACATGATCAGCACCAAGACTCCATGGGTGTTAGGATCATTACTTTGTAATCTAGATTATTGACTCTAGTGCAAGTGGGAGATCAAGGAAATATGCCCTAGAGGCAATAATAAAGTTATTATTTATTTCCTTATATCATGATAAATGTTTATTATTCATGCTAGAATTGTATTAACCGGAAACATAATACATGTGTGAATATATAGACAAACGGTATGTCACTAGTATGCCTCTACTTGACTAGCTTGTTAATCAAAGATGGTTATGTTTCCTAACCATGAACAAGGAGTTGTTATTTGATTAACAAGGTCACATCATTAGTAGAATGATCTGATTGACATGACCCATTCCGTTAGCTTAACACTTGATCGCTTAGTATGTTAATGCTTTCTTCATGACCCATACATGTTCCTATAACTATGAGATTATGCAACTCCTGTTTACGGAGGAACACTTTGGTGCTACCAAACGTCACAACGTAATCGGGTGATTATAAAGGAGTACTACAGGTGTCTCCAAAGGTACTTGTTGGGTTGGCGTATTTCGAGATTAGGTTTTGTCACTCCGATTGTCGGAGAGGTATCTCCAGGCCTTCTCGGTAATGCACATCACTTAAGCCTTGCAAGCATTACAACTAATGAGTTAGTTGTGAGATGATGTATTACGGAACGAGTAAAGAGACTTACCGGTAACGAGATTGAACTAGGTATTGGATACCGACGATCGAATCTCAGGTAAGTAACATATCGATGACAAAGGGAACAACCTATGACGTTATGAGGTTTGACCGATAAAGATCTTCGTAGAATATCTAGGAACCAATATGGGCATCCAGGTTCCGTTATTGGTTATTGACCGAGAATGGTTCTAGGTCATGTCTACATAGTTCTCGAACCCGTAGGGTCCGCACGCTTAACGCTTCGATGACAGTTCATTATGAGTTTATAAGTATTGATGCACGAAGTTTGTTCGGAGTCCCGGATGTGATCACGGACATGACGAGGAGTCTCGAAATGGTCGAGACATAAAGATTGATATATTGGAAGCCTATGTTTGGACTTGGAAGGGTTCCGAGTGAAAACAGGAAGTTCTGGAACACCGGGGTTACTGGAACCCCGGGGGTATATGGGCCTTCATGGGCCACAAGGGAGAAGAGGAAGGGCCGGCCAGGTGGGCTGCGCGCCCCTCCCCTCTAGTCCGAATAGGACAAGGAGAGGCGGCGCCTTCCCCTTTCCCCTACCCAATCCTACTCCAACTAGGAGAAGGGGGAGTCCTACTCCTAGGGAGTAGGACTCCTCCTTGGTGCGCCTCTAGGGCCGGCCACCTTCCCTTGTCTCCTTTATATCTGAGGCAGGGGCACCCCATGACACACAAGTTGATCTACGGATCTTTCCTTAGCCGTGTGCGGTGCCCCTTCCACCATATTCCACTTCGTCATATCGTCAGAGCTTAGGCGAAGCCTGCGCCGGAGAAGTCATATCGTCCACAGTGCTTAGGCGAAGCCTGCGTCGGTGAAGCATCTACATCGCCACCACGCCGTCGTCTTGACAGAACTCATCCCGACACTTTCTGGATCGGAGTCCGGGATCGTCATCGAGCTGAACGTGTGCGTAACTTCCGGAGGTGCCGACGTTCGGTGCTTGGATCGGTCGGATCGTGAAGACGACGACTACATCAACCGCGTTGTTATAACGCTTCCGCTTTCGGTCTACGAGGGTACGTGGACGGACACTCTTCCCTCTCGTTGCTATGCCATCACCATGGTCTTGTGTGATCGTAGGAAAATTTTGAAATTACTACGTTACCCAACACCCTCCACATCCGTGGCTACAACAGAGACACAAAGACATGGGTTCTCGAGTGGATGACAGGAAATGTCCAGCATGAAGCCAAAGCTCTTGACATCATTGAGCTCACAGGCCTACCCACTCCCGGAGAGCTGTTTGAACCTGGATGTCAACTCCACCACGATGCCTTGGAGAGCATATTTCATAAGCCAGAACCCGACATGAGTCGATGTCGAGCATGATGAAGCCACTGCCACATGATGCTGAATACCCTCAGCACTTCCTTGTTGATGACCTTGAGTATCTGCCTCGCACCATATATCACATCATCAGGCGAACTCTATGGCCTATCAAAGGGCATTCATCGTCTGCAAAGCTTGAAGGAGCAATGAACATTGGTCTTCTACATTCTCAATGGCATCAGCTTCAACACGCAAGAATTCTTCATCCGACAATTAGTCGCTATTCGATCTCGATCTATTTGGTCCGAAGTTCTATGCTCCATGGGTCATGCGCCTCATCAAGATGCACTCTGCTATCAACTATCAACCCTCTCGCCGCAATCATCCGATCTTTCTACGGAGGTTGATATGTCCATTGAAGCCATATACCCCGAGCCTACCAAAACGCCACTAAGTCTTCGTAATGCAGATCGCCACGCTTCTCTCAACCCATGGAAGGCGTCCAAGTGGTATCTCGTGTCTATCCTCGGCTGGGAACACACGCTCTGCTTTCATCGTCGTGGACTGAAGCCACCGAGAGTACAATTGGCCAAAGGCCTTGGAAGCGCCTCGAGTCCTCAATGATCGAGAACTTCTTGTGGCGCTGCATCAAAAGCAAGATAAGCATCACTCCTGGCTCAAGCGTCAAATGCAAAGCCTCTTGGTGGACGTCAATCGCATTCGAAACCTTGCCACCAAGAATGCTTTTGTCACTCACGAGACCTGTCAGCGGTCATGGAAGAGTTTGACTCTGCTCAGTGCTGAAGCTGATCTTCAAGACGATGGCTTCATTGAACGCTTCAAGTTTGACTCCACTCCTCCACGGAATGCAGTCCTACGGCGAACTCCATCGCTTGAAGACTCTGACTATTCTTCCTCCGCGGCAACTGTCAATGCCAGAGTGATCGATGATGAAGCCGATGCTACTTCACCGCCCCCTACTTCTGCACGAATCGACACTGCGCCAAGCTCGTCTGCACCGCCAACCAACAACGACAACCCTGCTACATCATCTTCTTCAGAAGAGGACGAGTAGATGCTCTATGTCTTCAAACCTTTTTGGTCCTTACTGACAAAAGGGGAGAAGCATATGAGTTTGATAGTCTTCAAGCGGGTTCATAAGGGCGGTTGCACTATATTTTGCCTAGTGTTTACAACTCTCGCTTTTGATACATTTGGTTCTTTGAGTTGTAACACTTAAACTCGATGGTCGTCTGCTACTTATTTGCTTTACTGCAGTGCGATGATAAATTCCGCATATGTGCATTTATAACTTCCGTGACTTAGATCATTCTCGCAAACGTCCATTTTCATTATGCATGTCATTCTCTTAGCTATATCATTTCATGCATGATGAATTATCTTCATAAGTTGAAGAGGATCTCCACAAGTAAAACCTGCCATGTGCATTTGCATTCCAAAAGCAAACTACTTATATGCACATCTTCAGGGGGAGCCTTTGCTACTTATGAAGACAATTCCCTATCCTTTACAATTTCACATATTTTATCCCCGTTGAAAACTTCAACCAGTTTGTCATCAATCACCAAAAAGTGGGAGATTGTAAGTGCATCTAGTGCCACCCCTAGTTGGTTTTGGAGTATTGACGACAAATGTGGTTGAGGGACTAATGCGTTTGTGAGAATTGCAGGATAACGCAGGTAGTGTCCCTCATTGATTCGGTTTACCTACCGGAGATGACCCCTAAAAATGTATGAAGACATTGAAGACAATGGTGGTATGTGAAGATATTCACATTGAAGACTATGACATGAGAAGACATTGAGTGAAGACTATGGAGCGTGAAGACTGTGTGGTTTCGTTGTTTCCTTTTCTTCTTTGTTGAGTCATAGGAACCACCGTACTGTTAAGTGGGGTCCAAGTGATCATAGTCAGAATGACTGAAGTGATGCTCAACCTAAATCCTATGTCTTCGAGCGAAGACAATGAGTGCAAAACTTATCCAGAGCTGGATGAGTCAGCTTTGCTTGTAGCCCAAGTAAAGTTGTCGTATGTGTTTGAAATCTGACCGTTGGAACACGTGTCGGTTCCTTAGTGACCAGGTCATTTCGGACATAACAGGTCGGGTTGCCTAGTGGCTATAAATAGCCCACCCCTACACCATAAATTGGTGGCTGCTCGAGTTAGTACACGGCTTTTGTCGCTTTGAGAGCAACCCACCTCGAAGACTTTGAGAGAGAGAAATCCTTGCAGGACAAGGCCCAAACACCCAGAGCCAAAGAGTGTTAGGCATCACCGAAGTTTTCTGTCAGGTGTGACTCAAGACTTATTACACTTGAGGACTGTGGAATCCTCCAAATGTTAGGCGCCGCTGCTCGAGCATCCAAGAGTCATTGTGGATTGCCGGTGAACGTCGTCTGTGAAGGTTCGGAAGTATGCCTTGAAGACTTACCAGAGTGATTGGGCGAGGACTGTGTGTCCTTAGCTCAAGGGGAATAAGGTGAAGACGCGGTCTTCTGAGTTGAATCTCAGCCTCCCTAACCGGATGTACAGTTGTCACAGCAACTGGAACTGGTCCAACAAATCCTCTGTCTTCAACAAGTGACTGGTTCTATCCCTTCCCTCCTTTACCTTGAGTTTGTCTTCGTGAAGTCATTGCTTATATGGCTTATCTGTTTGACTTCATTGCTTGACTTCTATCATTGTTTGGCTTCATACTATCTTCCATCTTGATCCTACTACCAAGCTGCTCTTAGTCTTGTACTTCCACATTATTACATACTAGACTATGGTTTGCTTGTTGTAGTTTATCTTCCGCTGCATATCAATTAGGTCATTTCTATTGTTTGTCTTTGAAACATCCGTGTTTTGAAGACTTTCATAAAAATCGCCTATTCACCCCCCTCTAGTCGATAACTAGCACTTTCAGGAGGCAAGCCTCCACCTGGCTTGGCTTGGGGGGCAAGTTTCCCTAGGGTTTTCCTAGGGAGATCCAATCTGCCCTGGCCGCCGCCCCCTAGGGGAAACCCTAGGGCGCCTCCCCTTCTCCCCTTCCCCCTATATATAGTGAGGGGGTGGGAGGGCAGCCGTGACCCTTCCCCTGGCGCAACCCTCTCCTCCTCCAACTCTTCCTTCTCCTCCATAGAGCTTGGTGAAGCCCTGCAGGAATACCACAAGCTCCACCACCACGCCTCGTGCTGTCGGAGTCCTCCCTCAACTTCTCCTCTCCCCTTGCTGGATCAAGAAGGAGACGTCCCCGGACTGTACGTGTGTTGAACGCGAAGGCGCCGTCCGTTCGGCGCTAGATCGGATCTTCCGCGATTTGAATCGCCGCGAGTATGACTCCATCAACCGCGTTCTTGCAACGCTTCCGCTTAGCGATCTTCAAGGGTATGAAGATGCACTCCCTCTCTCTCGTTGCTAGCATCTCCTAGATTGATCTTGGTGACACGTAGGAAAATTTTGAATTATTGCTACGTTACCCAACACCTTCTTCTTCTTGGCATAGACATCCAAGTCATCTTCTTGTTCTTCTGAGGCATTGATCAACTGAGCCCATTCTTCAACAGTGGATTGGTACCTTGTACCTTCAGACATCCAAACTATCCTTCCATCTGGATAGAAGTGGGCAGTGGAGTAAAACTGCATAATCAGCTCATCATTCCACTTGGTGAGCTTCTGAGCCACAAATTTATCAACTCCACATGCCTTGAAGCTATCATATACACCTGGATAGTGATCTTCATTCTCCTTGATGTACTCCTAGTTAAACCATCTCATGTCACAGACAATGGGCTTCTTGTCAAGCAAGATCGTCTCATAAAAGTCTTGCTGTTCCTTAGTGTGAAACCTGTAGTCAACAACAGTCCTTCTCCTGACAGCATATGGATCAGACTGTCTCCATAGTCTCAGTCCCGAATCTTTCCTGATTTTTATGTTTTCGGCAACAGGGTGTGCATCATTATGGTCAGGGATCTTGGGCTTGAGCTTCCTTAGCACTTGGGCTTCATCTTCTTCTTCTTCTTCAGCAGCCTCAGGCACTGGGGCCTTGTTCTTCTCCTCAGCTGGAATGTTTCTAGTGCTTCTCTTCGGTTTAGGCTTTGGAGCTGGAGCAGCAGCCTTGGGAGCAGCTTTGGGCTTAGATGGAGCAGCCCCTGATCTGATTGCATCTCCCATGAGCTTCTGAGCTTTGAGTGCTGGTGCAACATCCTCTTCCTCTTCCTCTTCTTCCATCATTGATGGCTTGCCAATAACTCTGGCCATGGTCTTCTTGACCCTTTCCTTCCTTTTTTTGCCATCTCCAGTTTCCTTGGGTTCAGATGTGAAATCCATAGTTGATTTTGAAGTTTCAACAGTTGAGGCTCTGGCTTTGGACATTGGAACTCTTTTTGCTGGAGCCTTTGTTTTCAATCCAGGCTTTGTTGCAGCAGTTGTGCCAAACTACTTTTTCAGCACCTTTTTCCTTGAAGTGGCTTCATCCTCAACAGCCACATAATCCTCATCCTCAGAATCTGAAGTTCTCTTCTTCCTTGTCATGGTAGCTGCTTTTGGCAAATTACTTGGTGTGCTCCTGCTGCCATCATCAGAAGTGCTTGAGGGACTAGTGTCCTCACTCAACTGAACATGTTCCTCTGACTTGTTCTGGCTGTCACTTTGGTCAGACATCTTGCAGGCAAACTGTCAGCAGACCCTGTGAATAGATTATAGATGAGGTAGAGAAGATGAGCATCACAAAGTACAGGAGTTTCGCAAAACAGATGACTTAAAAACTTAGTTTTAGTTTTCCACGGAAAGCATTTCGGAGCTACCGATTTGTAAACTCGGTGATACTGAAGCAGCTTTTGGAACCTAAACTAGTGAACTCGGTCAGACCGAGTCACAGTTCGGTGGCACCGAGTCTTCTAGGGTTTCACAGAGAATCGAACTCGGTCACACCGATTTGCAATTCTTGGTCAGACCGGATATCACATGTGCAATGGCCTAAGCCAAATCGGTGAGACCGATTTCTACAACTCGGTCGGTCCGAGATGAGTTCGGCGGAAACCTAACCCTAAATTTTCAAATCAAATCAAATCTACGGGATGTTTTCGTTGGACAGTATGATCTCATATGTGGCAAGAAACATGGCAAAGCAAGGTGCTAGGAATTGGAGAATAGCACAAAGATCAAGTTCATACCCTATCTCGGCGGTGAACTTGCTATGGCGGCAACGGCGGGGCTGATTGCCGTTGACGGCGACAGAGACCAGCGGAGGGAGGTCGCTGGCAGCGAGAGGATGATCTGGAGACCTGAGAAGGCAGAGCAGGTTACGCGCGGGCGAAGGGTTTCGGAAAAATTTCCAAAATTTGACCAGTCGGTATATATAACCTGACACTGTCGGTGTGACCGAGTGGAACAACCCTCGGTGGCACCGAGATGCAAAACTACAGGCAGTTACTGCAACTCGGTGTGACCGAAATGTTCTAATCGGTTACACCGAGATTGAAAACCTAGATCAACTTAGTGATCTCGGTATGACCGAAAAGGATGAATCAGTCGAACCGAAATGCACAAAGAGGTTTTGGAAGTTTAAGTCTATGACGAATCAGGGACACGAATAATTATTTCTCTTGGGAGCTCATGATTGGGGCATGAATATAACATTGATTTAAGCCTCCCCCAAGCTTGAGCGATGCTTTCTCCTTCGCGAGGCCAAAAATTATATATGTAATTGCGATCACGATGAACAAGATGCATAGGGTAATACTTTTGATGAAATTCCAATTTCAATCTTCTATAGTTCCATGATCTCGTATCATCACATAGCCTATACCATGTCAATGCGTCTCCCTTCAAAGATAAAGGGAAGACCTTCTTCTTAGCAATGTCATCGGGTATACCTGCAAGCTTAAATAATCCACAAACTTCATCCACATATATTAAGTGCTCATCAGGATGCTTTGTTCCATCTCCGTAAAAGGATTAGCTAGCAGTTTTTCCATCATACGAAGGAAATTCAAAAGGAGTTTCATTTTCAATAGGTTCAGTAGGTTGAGGAGCAACGCTTTGATCTCATCGGACGGGTGAAGATACCCTAACAAGCCCCTCAGAGAATTACTTTCCATAGTAACAAGTGACGATGAAATTTCAGCACACTATATAAAATTTTCCTTACCAAATTCCACCTACCAAAGGCGCTTCACTCCTCGGCAACGGCGCCAGAAAAGAGTCTTGATGACCCACAAGTATAGGGGATCCATCGTAGTCCTTTCAATAAGTAAGAGTGTCGAACCCAACGAGGAGCAGAAGGAAATGATAAGCGGTTTTCAGCAAGGTATTCTCTGCAAGTACTGAAATAAGTGGTAACAGATAGTTTTGTGATAAGGTAAATTGTAACGAGCAACAAGTAACAAGAGTAAATAAAGTGCAGCAATGTGGCCCAATCCTTTTTGTAGCAAAGGACAAGCCTGGACAAACTCTTATATAAGGAAAAGCGCTCCCGAGGACACATGGGAATATCGTCAAGCTAGTTTTCATCACGTTCATATGATTCGCGTTCGGTACTTTGATAATTTGATATGTGGGTGGATCGGTGCTTGGGTGCTGTTCTTACTTGAACAAGCATCCCACTTATGATTAACCTCTATTGTAAGCATCCACAACTACAACAAAAGTATTACGGTAAACCTAACCATAGCATGAAACATATGGATCCAAATCAGCCCTCATTTAAGCAACGCATAAACTAGGGTTTAAGCACATCACTCTAGCAACCCATCATCTACTTATTACGTCCCAATGCCTTCCTCTAGGCCCAAATAATGGTGAAGTGTTATGTAGTCGACGTTCACATAACACCACTAGAGGCTAGACAACATACATCTCATCAAAATATCGAACGAATACCAAATTCACATGACTATTAATAGCAAGACTTCTCCCTTGTCCTCAGGAACAAACGTAACTACTCACAAAGCATATTCATGTTCATAATCAGAGGGGTAATAATATGCATAAAGGATCTGAACATATGATCTTCCACCAAATAAACCAACTAGCATCAAGTACAAGGAGTAATCAACACTACTAGCAATCTACTAGCACCAATCCCGGACTTGGAGACAAGAATTGGATACAAGAGATGAACTAGGGTTTGGAGATGAGATGGTGCTGGTGAAGATGTTGATGTAGATTGCCCTCTCCCGATGAGAGGAACGTTGGTGATGACGATGGTGATGATTTCCCCCTCCCGGAGGGAAGTGTCCCCGGCAAAACAGCTCTGCCGGAGCCCTAGATTGGTTCCGCCAAGGTTCCGCCTTGTGACGGCGGAGTCTCGTCCCGAAAGGTTGCTTAATGTTTTTTCTCATCGAAAGACTTCATATAGGAGAAGATGGGCGTCGGAGAGCCTCCAGGGGGCCCACGAGGTAGGGGGCGCGCCCCAGGGGGGACGCCCCCCACCCTCGTGAGCAGGGTGTGGGCTCCCTGGCCTTCATCTTTGGCGACGATTTTTCTTTATTTATTTGAAGATATTCTGTGGAGTTTTAGGACTTTTGGAGTTGCGCAGAATAGGTCTCCAATATTTGCTCCTTTTCCATTGAATTCCAACTGCCGGCATTCTCCCTCTTCATGTAAACCTTGTAAAATAAGAGAGAATAGCCATAAGTATTGTGACATAACGTGAAATAACAGCCCATAATGTGATAAATATTGATATGAAAGCATGATGCAAAATGGACGTATCAATTAGCATGATTAATAACACATTCATCATAGTTTCCATAACTAGAGTTGTCAACAAGTAATCATCATCTCCTAGCAAATCATCTTCATCACTATTGAAATCAACATACTCGGGGTGTGTTACCTTTGGACCTTTAGCCATGAAGCATCTCCCAATTCCTTCATTTGGTGAGTCAAATATGTCGTAGGAGTTGGTTGTCACAAGTGCTAGTCCGGCAACACCTTCATCTTGAGTATATTCGGAGTCGGAGTGATAACTTCTTTCGGAGTGATTGTCGGAGTCGGAGCCGGATACCCATTCACCAACATGAGCTTGATGTCTTCTTTTTGTGTAGCTCCTTGATGACTTATCCTTCCTTTCCGAACCCTTGCTTCTCCGAGAGGGTCTTCGTTCATAACGATCATCTCTACTCCTTCTTTCTCTTGATGGTAATTCTTCGCTCCTACTCCTTCTCTTGGGAGAATCTTCTCTTCTTTTGTAGGGAGCCGTGCACTCATTTGAGTAGTGTCCGGGTCTCCACAATTATAGCAATTCCGTTCACGACTTGAAGATCTTTTGTCATTGTAGGACCTTGACTTGGAACTTCTTTCCTTGCTTCTACTCTTGTAGAACTTGTTGAAGTTCTTCACCATTAGGCTCAATTCTTCATTGAAGGTTTGTTTCTCACTTGATGATGTGGGGGCTTCACATGAGGCTTTGTAAGCACCACTTGACTTGTTGTGGAGCTCCTCCTTATCCTTAAGTGACATCTCATGAGCAACAATTCTTCCAATGACTTCCGTTGGCTTGAGATCTTTGTAATTGGGCATCATTTGGATCAATGTGCACACGGTATCATATTTTCCATCCAAGGCTCTTAGGATCTTCTTGATGATGAATCTATCGGTCATCTCTTCACTTCCTAAGCCGGCAATCTCATTTGTGATGAGTACATTTCAGCGACACCTTCACCATCCTTCATTTTGAACTTGTCAAGTTGACTTTGAAGCAAATCCAATTTGGATTCCTTGACGGAATCGTACCTTCGTGCATATCAATCAAAGTATCCCAAATTTCCTTTGCATTCTCAAGACGGCTAATTTTGTTGAATTCTTCGGGGCACAATCCGTTGAAGAGAATATCACAAGCTTGAGCATTGTATTGCAGCATCTTCAACTCTTCCGCGGTAGCTTCACGGTTCGGTTCTCTCCCATCAAAGAATTCACCTTCCAAGCCAATACACACAATAGCCCAAACGGCGGGGTTATGTCCAAGAATATGCATTTTCATCTTATGCTTCCAACTAGAAAAAATAGTACCATCAAAGTAAGGACCTCTACGGTGATAATTTCCCTCGCTAGACGCCATACTCTCCTAGGTTGTGAAACCAAGGCTATGACCACCAAAAGCTATGGAAATCTAAGCAAATGGAGACCAAAGCTCTAATACCACTTGTAGGATCGAAAGTATGTCTAGAAGGGGGGTGATTGGACTACTTGACCAAATAAAAATCAAGTCTTTTCCCTATTTTAGCAACTTAGCACAACTCAAGTAATCAACCTACACATGCAATTCTAAGGCAGTAGCAGCGGAATGTAAAACAATTGCATATGATGGTAAAGGGAGGAGTTTGAGGAAGCAAACGCAATGTTGACACGGAGATTCTTTTTATCCGTGGTTCCGATAGGTGGTGCTATCGTACATCCACGTTGATGGAGACTTCAACCCACGAAGGGTAACGGTTGCGCGAGTCCATGGAGGGCTCCACCCATGAAGGGTCCACGAAGAAGCAACCTTGTGTATCCCACCATGGCCGTCGTCCACGAAGGACTTGCCTCACTCGGGTAGATCTTCATGAAGTAGGCGATCTCCTTGCCCTTACAAACTCCTTGGTTCAACTCCACAATCTTGACGGAGGCTCCCAAGTGACACCTAGCCAATCTAGGAGACACCACTCTCCAAGAAGTAACAAATGGTGTGTTGATGATGAACTCCTTGCTCTTGTGCTTCAAATGATAGTCTCCCCAACACTCAACTCTCTCTCACAAGATCTGGATTTGGTGGAAAGAAGATTTGAGTGGAAAGCAACTTGGGGATGGCTAGAGATCAAGATTTATGTGGTTGGAATGGAATATCTTGACCTCAATACAAGTGTAGGTGGTTTTCTCTCAGAAAATGTATGTTGGAAGTGTAGGCATGTTCTGATGGCTTTCTCCATGAATGAAGAGTGGGTGGAGGGGTATATATAGCCTCCACATAAAAGCTAACCATTACACACAATTTACCAAACTCGGTGGGACTGAATCGTGAAACTCGGTCGGACCGGTTTAGTTCAAAATGTGAACGTTAGGATTTTCGGTGGGACCGACACGTCAACTCGGTGGGACCGATTTCGTTAGGGTTAGGGCATAACATAATGTCGGTGAGACCGATTACACAAACTCGGTTGGGCCGATTTTGGTAATAAGCTAACCAGAGAGTTGGTCGGCAAACTTCATTTGGGACCGATTCGCTCATCTCGGTTGGACCGAAACGTTATGAAAGGGAAACAGAGAGTTTGCATTGCAATCTCGGTGGGACCGATCGCTTATCTCGGTTTGACCGAAACGTTACGAAGGGAAACAGAGAGATTACAATCCCATCTCGGTGAGACCGAGATCCCTATCGGTGAGACCGAAAAGACTAGGGTTTCTGGCAGTGGCTATGTCAACTGAACTCGGTGGCGCCGGATAGATCAAATCGATGGGGCCGAGTTTGACTTTTGGTTTGGAACATATGTGGATATGAGAAAGTAGTTGAGGGCTTTGGAGCATATCACTAAGCACATTGAGCAAAAAACTCATTAAGCAACACCTCACCCCCTCTTGATAGTATTAGCTTTTCCTATGGACTCAATGTGATCTTGGATCACTAAAATGAAAAATGTAGAGTCTTGTCCTTTGAGCTTGAGACAATCTTCTTGTCCTTAGCATTTTGAGGGGTCCACTTTTCTCATCCATGCCATGCCAATCATTGAGCTTTCCTGAAAGGTTAATCTTGAAATAGCATTAGCTCAATGAGCTATATGTTGTTAGGAATTACCAAAACCACCCAGGGATAGTTGCACTTTCAACTGGTTACGTTATGTACTTCTCGTGCCACTCCCAAAAATGGTTTGGCCGTTTTGGTTGTCGTGTATGATTACGTGCAAGTGCAACTTCTCTGTCCGAGGAGGTGAAGACGAGGGAGTGGGGTTGGCAACTAGTGCGCAAAACTTTGAGGTCTACCATGGAGACGTGTCCATCTAGCCCCCCCTGCTGTGCACAGCTCCCGTATACCACCATGGCCGCCTCTCATGTCACCCCTCAAAATGCCAGTCGACTCGCTCTCCATTGAGCGTGTATACCATGAAGTGGGATTGCTTGTAGCGGGCTTCGACATGTCTCCCCCCACCTTTTTCATGTCTTAGGCAGCCCTTAATTATGCCCGTCGGCTATGGTGATCCAGCTATCGCAGCGGAGAACCACTGGCGACAAAGTCCTACAGGAATGACACGGCGCTAGCGCCATTCAAAGGAGCCTGGACAGAGCAAGAGGGCTAGTACATGAAACAACTGAATCTAATTTGTCACCTTACTTAATTTGAGCCCATATTTTCTTCTTCTTCAATGAACTTTGAAAGGTTTGCAGCGGTGGCCCGCTTTGAACAGTACATAGCTTCGTCATTGCGAAGGGGCATCGGGGGTCGGAGGCCAATGCAAATGGAGCAAGGCGAGCGAAGTGAGATATGCAAGCAATGAAAGGGTGAGTGATCTACCAGGGCCGTCCAACTGTCATGTGACGTTGATCTTGACTTATATGTTTGCACAATATTTAACTATTCCATTAGAAACGATGTTGACCATGTCGACTCTTGCATGGGAGAAGATGCCAGTAAGCCGGGTGAAGCCGTCATCACAAGACAACACAACGAGATAAATAAAAGAAAAGATAAATAGATAGAAACCGCAAGGGGGGGGGGGGGGCATATGTCCCCTTTTCTCTACAAAATGTCTCGTCCAAAATAATATGTTAACTTGGCATCGACGCCTCATCCGTGAACATTTTTTGAAATTCCAGAACTTTTCTTAAATTTGTGAAGAAAAAATCCAAGAACGACCACCTTTTTTTAAATTCCGGAACTGTTTTTGTAATTCCAGAAATTTTTTCAAAATTGTATACAATATTTGAAAACAAGAATATTTTTTCGTATTCCAAATAGTATTTCAAATTTTTTAATAGGTTTCAAAAAGAATGATAATGTCAAAAATGAGAAAACTAATTAAGTAAAAAAGAAAAGAAAAAAGAAAAGTAGAAAAGAAATTCTTAGGCCTCGGCCCAACTAGGGGACCGCATCGCTCCAGTAGGGCAACTGTTCGACCGGTCCATGCGTTTATGCATTTGAAAAAAAGTTCATCAATTTTGAAAAAAAAATCACGAATTTGAAAAATATCGCGGGCTTTAAAAAAGTTCATAAAAGTTTAATAGAGATCGTGGATTTAAAAAAAATCATTGATTGTAAAAGTTCATACATTTAAGAAAATGTTCATGAATTTGAAAAGTTCACATATTTAGGAAAAAATAAAGATTTAAAAATAGTTTGTAAATTTTGAAAAAATAATATGAAAAAGGAGAAAAGAAGATAAGTAATAAAAAAGAAAAGAAAAAATGGACAAACAAAAAACGGAAAAAACTAGCTCGCATTGGTTAGTGTTATATTTGAAGAAGAAAAAAGAAGGTAGCTTGACACAACAAGAAAGTAGTCTAGTTGGTTACCGTGGTTGTACTAAATGTACATGTGCTAGTTTTGATTCGAATTTCGTCGGACACTCATTTTTTGAAGGTTTACAAAAGAGAAAAAAAAGTGTAAAATGGGCCGGCCCAGGGCGGTACGTACACATGTGGCGTATCGCGCTCGGCGCAGGCGACATATTTTAAAAAGAGATCATCATCCTACCCTTTATTATGAAGTGGTATGGAGAGATCTTCTCCCTTGTTGTGTTTTTGGAGGGTGTAAGAAGCAAAAATGTTAAATTGTTCTTCCTATTTTTTTGCGTCCTTTATTGCAGGGTTCTTAGCGTCACGAAATAATTAATGATGTTTGCTTAATGATAAAAGTGTGCAAGACACCACAAGTTCTATTTCAAGGTTTAAATTTATCTGTAGCATTGTTTCAGCATTTCATGTTGCAGATTGTCAACTTTTCAGTATCCATACCATGGTCCTGGCCATGGGGTTGTCATTTTCAGTACCAGAGGAGATCAAAATTCCTTCCAGCTTACAAAACATATTTAAAGAGCTGTATAAAGATCTAGGGTGTACTATACCATCCCATGGGAATTTGGAAAGATGGGCTGTGCTGGTAAAATGGTCCAATAAAACGTTAGAGTAAATAATACACACACACACACACACACAAATATGTTCTTAGTTTACCTTAATATCCACTTCCATTGCACTTTGAGGATCGGTATGTACTAATGTACCATGAAACGATGCGTTCTTTTCACATGTGACAGCCCCAAAGGGATCAGGCAGTCCTGCAGTTGTATTGCAGAGAGAATATCTATCAAGTCCACCAAATCATGTGCCTTCACTCTAGAAGTCCATAAAAACAGTTTTGTGTAAATTTGATTAATTGTCCCTCTCTTCTTTTAATCTTGTTTTGGCCAAATCCATGTCGGCATGTCACTACAGTTATCAACTGAACTAAGCAATTTTAAAATTTCTTACCATTTATCCGATATAGGATGTTGCAGAAGCAATTGGTTTGCTACACTATATTTTGTTCTAACAATAAGAATCTACTTGAATGGACAAGAAGGCGATAATGAACTTGAAACAAGGTAGCTTCATGAGAATTAAGACATATAGAAAATAATGTCTGCTACAACCTATGGTCATATTAGCTTATACTAGATGATACCCCGCGCATTGCTGCGGGAGATTTCTTGCAATATTATTTTCATGAAATCTAAATAGATATGATACATTGTATTTGATTATTATAGAGTTGAGAATATATAGAATATAAGTAGTATTTCTCATGCATGTTGAGATATATAATTAGTATGATTGATGAGGTGGCATGTGTGGAAAGTTTAGATGTGTGCATTTTGAGAGAGAGTATAAATACACTAGTAGAAAAAGGGTCAAATGTGAGACATATTAGTGTTGGTTTGCATTTGAGCCGGCACTAATGTGTCCATTAGTGCCGGTTCAAACGGCTAGGCGGGAGGAGATCTTTAGTACCGGTTCGGGGCGAACCTTTAGTACCGGTTCATGCCACGAACCAGTACTAAAGAGGATGGGGCCCGGCCAGCACCTTTAGTACCGGTTCGTGGCACGAACCGGTAGTAAAGAGGTTGTGGCAGGCTGTTTTTAGTCCCGCCTCGCTCCCCTAGCAAGATTTTTACCACCTTAAATATATTACTTCTCAAACTATCACAAGAACTTGGTCTTCATTGAACTCTATGTGTAGAATTTGTGGTCACAATATGAGTCTTCACCAGTTTCTAAACCGTTGAGGACTCATATTGACAATCAGATTGTACACAAAAGATCATTGATAATCAATTTATTTTTTTATGATAATCAATGTTTTTTAAACTTTTTTGACCTCCAGCCTATTTTTGCGTTCAGTATGCATCATTCAAAGCGACGTCATCAATTTCCAACATGTTCTGACATCATTTGCTGTTTTTTAGTCATTTACCGATTTGTTTAGAGAGCTAAATGACGATGACATTGAAAATCACTACAAAATGAACTCTGAAAATGTTGGAACTTGGCATGGTATCATCATTTCACCCGCATAGCATGTTCGAAAGAGTAGAAAGGGTCACGACGAAAACTGGACGCACCTCGTGTACAAACTGGACAATCTCTTTCGGAGTATCGGGGTTTCAGACGAGAACTCATCTGTTACATGGGCACTTCAATGTTTTTAAAACTTATTTGAACTCCAGTCTATTTTTGCGTTCAGTATGCATCATTCAAAGCGATGTCATCAATTTCCAACACGTTCTGACATCATTTGCTATTTTTCAGTCATTTACCGTTTTGTTTAGAGAGCTAAATGACGGCGAAATTGAAAATCCCTACAAAATGAACTCTGAAAATGTTGGAACATGGCATGGTATCATCATTACACCCGCATAGCATGTGCAAAAGAGTAGAGAGGGTTACGGCGAAAACTGGGCGCACCTCGTGTACAAACTGGACAATCTCTTTCGGAGTATTAGGGTTTCGGACGAGAACCCATCTGTTACACGGGCACTTCAATGTTTTTTAAACTTATTTGAACTCCGGCCTACTTTTGCGTCAGTATGCATCATTCAAAGCGACGTCATCAATTTCCAACATGTTCTGACATCATTTGCCGTTTTTCAGTCATTTACCGATTTGTTTAGAGAGCTAAATGACGATGAAATTGAAAATCACTACAAAATGAACTCTGAAAGTGTTGGAACTTGGCATGGTATCATCATTTCACCCGCATAGCATGTGCAAAAGAGTAGAGAGGGTCACGGCAAAAACTGGACGCACTTCGTGTACAAACTGGACAATCTCTTCCGGAGTATCAGGGCTTCGGACGAGAACTCATCTGTTACACCGGCACTTCATGTTTTTTTAAACTTAATTGAACTCCAGACTATTTTTGCGTTCAGTATGCAGCATTCAAAGCAACGTCATCAATATCCAACATGTTCTGACATCATTTGTTGTTTTTCAATCATTTACCGATTTGTGTAGAGAGCTAAATGACCGTGAAATTGAAAATCACTACAAAATGAACTCTATAAAAAACTACTCAGAAATATTTAAAAAGCAAAAATATTCACAAAGAAACTAAATACAGCAAAAAAAGCTACTCATAAATAAGTAGAAGAAAATAAATAAAACAGAAAAGACAAAAACTATATAAAAAGTTACTCAAAAATAAATAGAAGAAAATAAAAAACTATGTAAAAAATTGTTGGGGCGCTGTCCAGTGGGCCTGCCAGACCTACGGTGTGCAAATTCAGGCCCAGAAGGGCCAGGCTCACTGAGGCAGCGCCATAGTTAGGCCCGAAGCCTGCTATATAGGGAAGTTGGAAGGAGCAGCCGCGTTGGGTTTTGTAAACGACGTCGTCGCCTTGCTCGGCGAGTGGGAATAAACATTGTGCACCGCCTGTGGCAAGACAACAATTAATACCGGTGGTGGCTCCAACCGTAGTAATGCGAGGTCTTTAGTACCGGTTGGTGGCTCCAACCGGTACTAAAGAAACCGTTCCGCCCGCTTGACTGGCAAAATTGGCCTTTTAGTACGGTTGGAGCCACCAACCGGTACTAAAGGCCCCTCCTATATATATCGCACTTACACAAAATTCAGTTTCATCGACCACCAGTTCTTCTTCAACTGCTTCGCGCAACATCGCCCGTTGCGCCATCGCGCCATCGCCGCCCTCGCCGCCGGCGTCGCCGTCCCCCGCCGTCCTCGTCGTCCCGTCGTCGTCGTACCCATCGTACACGCGTCCCGTCGTCACCCGGCCCGCCGCCGTCGTCAGCGCCGCCCCGTCAGCGTCGCCCACGCCGCCGCCCCCTGCTTGTACACACATATACACACACACACAGAGACACACACACACATATTTTTTTTACTTATTTTCTGTTTTCTGTTGTTTAGATTAAAGTTAATTAGATGAATTACGTAGATAAGAATGTTAGAATGTTAATGTTAGATGAATTGTATGGAAAAGATGTTAAATATTATTGTCAATTTTAGATGAATTAGCTTGATATATGTATATATATGAGATTTGAACTAGTTGAATTAATATAACTAGTTTATTTTTAGTATGAAAATTAATAGAACAAGTTTATTTTAGTAAGAAAATTTAGGTATATGAGATTATTTGAACTAGTTGAATTAATATAACTAGTTTATTTTAGTAAATGCTTAGTTGAACTAATTGAATTATTAGAACTAGTTCATTTTTAGTAAGAAAGTTTAGGTATATGAGATTTGATGATCTAATTAAAACATTACTATATATAGCAACTTTATATATTTTAGTAAGAAAATTAATAGAACTAGTCTATTTTTAATAAATTCTTAGTTGAATTATTTGAATTAATAGAACTAGTTTATTTTTAGTACGAAAATTTAGATATCTGAGATTTGATGATCTAATTAAAATATTACTATATAGAACTAGCTACTTTATTTTAGTAAGAAAATTAATTGAACAAGTTTATTTTTAGTAAATGCTTAGTTGAATTAGTTGAATTAATAGAAGTAGTTGAATTAGTTAAATTAATAGAACTAGTAAGTGTTTAATGTTTCACCTATATGAACATAGGAAATGTCGTCTGACGATGAAAAAGATTTCATTAAGTGCGAATACTGTGAAGACCAAGTAGCGGCTGTATGACAGAAATTTCCTTGTTGATGATTGGCGCTTGACATCAAGCTGGATGAGACCTTCAAGTGGATACTGATGAAGTCACAACGACAAGTCTTTTTTTCGCTATTAAGCATGACTTATATATGTTTCATTTGCTTCAACTTATAATTTTAAATTTTCACTATTCTACTAGCGCATCCCCTGCCATGCAAGAATTTTTGTCTTGGATAAGATAGGTTTCAGTGCTATAGAAACTATGGAGGTAAAGAGAGTTTACCTGAAGACCAAGCATGGTTATACTTTCAACGTCAAATTATACAATGCAGACACGTACAACTATTTTGAATGCAAAACTTGGCAAGCATTATGCAAGGCTTATGCATTTGAGCCTGATATGGTTATCACCTTTGATATTCGTCCGGAAGATGATATTGAAGGTAATAAAGACATCTGGGTTAATGTGCAGACGCCTCCAGTTCTACCATTATGTGAGTTTCTCAACCATATTTAAGTCTTTGTTATTGTTTATTCAAAAATAGTTGACAACTAATTTTTATTGACAGCTTATTTCCATTCAAGCAGACATGTCCGGCGCTTGGTAGACAGGACCTACTACTGTCCCGGAGCTGAACTAAACTGCGAGGAGATAAGTCATTATGTTTCATGGCTTGAGGATCTTCATACTGTCAAGACAAATTTTCTTCCTGCACTTAGAAATGTTAGTACTCAAAACGTGCGACCAATAGTGATCGTATTGAACTTCGGTCACATCTATTTACGAAAGATGGTAAGATTTTTACTATTTGTCCTCAGTGCATCTTTTGCATACATTATTTTTTTTTGCTAAACTTTCATTGCTAAGTATATTAATTATTATATGATGTTCTTTAATAGGGACTCCCGATGACAGTTGTGCCTCAGTGGATCGAGACTAAAGGTCACATGTCAATGGTTAGCTTACGGCCAAGATATCCTACATTGCACATGAGTGCATTCATGATTTCTAATAGCGATGAATGCTTAATAGTGAAAGATTGGAGCAAAATTATTAACGATCCAGAGAAGTACTAGGGGTTCGCAATGAGAAGGGCAGCCCACGATTAGGAGACAGGTTCATCTGCATGCTCCAGTATGATGAATCAGGAGAGCTATACATGTTCTATGCTATTTTACCTGAGAGAGAGCAGCATGAGTGATTTAGCTAGTTCATGCTCTTAGTACTTGTCTTCTCATGTCCGTGTTCTTCATCCTGAACTTAATCTCAAAGGGTGATTTGCTTTTGTGGTGTTATGAACGCTTATAATATCATGACCATGTTGAACTCGATGATATCTTTGCTTCTGGTACAAGTGAATGTTTTTTCTTTAAGCTAGTGTTGGTGGTGATTAGATAGCGGTAATGACTATGATGATTAAATAGTGGTAATGACGACTATGATGATTTTTAGCTAGCTAGTATATATACTGTTGTTGATGATATGATGCAAGAGTTTTTATATTAATATGATGATGATGATGATGATGATGATGATGATGAGTTATTATATCATTTATGAAAGAAACCGCAGATTAGTTTAAGCTGGATGGATCCTAGCTAAGTGATCAAGTATATGCCATATCCATATTATACCTGATCACTTATAAGTGGTCAAGTATAATATATGGATATGGCATATACTTGATCACTTAATTAGCTAGCTAGGATCCACATGCATCCAGTCAAAACTAATCTGCGGTACTTCCACCTAATGATTTAACAACTAAAATAATCATTAAACTAAATTGAAAACACAAAATTAAAGAAAAAATTAAAAATAATACCAAAACACCCCCCAAACATTTAGTACCGGTTGGTGTTACCAACCGATACTAAAATCCTGCACGCAACCGGGCCTTGCTCGTGCCACGTGGTGGCGCTTTAGCGCCGGTTCGTGATGAACCGGTACTAAGGGGGGGTGGCTTTAGTCCCCACTCTTACGAACCGGCGCTAAAGCCAGGTTCTGCACTAGTGATAGCATTTCCCATGCATGTTAAGAGAAATAATTAGTGGGAGATGATGTGGCATGTGTTTTGAGGTGGCATGCGTGCATGTTGAGAGAGAGTATAAACAACATTTTCCATGCATGTTAAGAGAAATAATTAGTGGGAGATGACGTGGCATGTGTAGTGAGGTAGCATGTGTGCATGTTGAGAGAATTGAGATAGTGGGGACAACTATTTAGGTATAATATAGGATTACTGTTGTTTCCTCATTTCCCAGCAGCACATCATAAGTTGTCTTTTAACTTTCTTTTGTAGATGTGTTCACTAACTCGAAAAATAACTTGTACGTTGCAAGGTATTCTTATGCTCAATATCGTGCTAACAGGTAAGCCTTTTTTTGTCATCAAGATGAAACATCAGTTATTCCTTAGGCCTTATTCGTGCACACCAATTGAAATTACTTTATGCACTTGAATCTTGATTACAGAAACTATGTTCTTTTTCTTCTATTTAGCTATTCTTCACTGTATTCCTGTAGTTGCAACAATATTTTTCTTTTTTGTCATATTTGATGTTATTAGCTTAGTCTAACTTGGTTGCACATTGTGGATCCTTTTCCGTTTAGTATTGTAGACCTAGATTTGGAGTTGATCATCTGAGACTGCGGTAATTGAATTTATCTCTTTTAGCGGTGCACTCGTATGTTGCGGTAGAATTGACATGTTCGGGAGTTATATCTTGCTAGATATTGTTTTTTTTAAATCCGAGTATTGTGGGGACACCAAACAACTCACATGCCAAGAAAGGTTGGGAGCAGTTCACTGCCTTCATCAAGACAATACTATCACAGAAGAAATCAAGATTAGTCTTTCTTCTATGGGGAAACTTAGCTCAAGCGAAGATAAGGTAAGCACTTTCATCTGGAGCTCTACAGACTGTAACACTGTCATGCTGAAACAATACACAGACATTCAGAGTACATACTTGTTATCTTTGGTCACTAGGAAAGCAGAGACATTCAGAGTACATGCTTGTTATCTTCCCTCTTTAGAAACACAGAGAAATTCAGAGTACATACATGCTCGGCCTTTTTTTGCAGATTGGTTGATGAAACAAAACACCGCATTCTGAAATCCGCCCATCCATCAAGCCTGTCTGCAAACAGAGGTTTCTTTGGATGCATGCAGGTTTGTATTCTTTTCAAATCTTTGTAAATCTTCTGCAATGTCTTTTTCCTGGGCATAACTAAATGAAATCTCAACTCCACCCGCCGAAGCTAAAAACTGAAAAAGGATAAGAGACAAACAATAAAGATTTGCCAGTTGCATGCCAGTACGGCACTAGGGGAGATTTGGGTGGTCACAAGAATACAAAGGACGATTACCACTGACAGTATTGAATTGCTATATTTATCACCACTTGTTTGAGTGGCAGTACGAAACCCCACTAATGGCTCGCATCTGTGTCACCGTACATGCTCTCTAGTAGTGAGCGAACAAACCTTTAACTCTACCTGCACCATTATCTAATGCCACTGTCCGTCCACGCCCATAAACTCCGGTCGCTTTCGCCTTAAACTTTCCCGACTCGATGTTACTTTCGCCTTTTCACCCACTGCTGTTAATGGCTCTGCATAATACGGAAGATCGGATTAGATGGTGGTATCTGATGCCCTGTGTGTTCATGGGGCCTGCCGATCCGAGCAAGTCAAATCCTGTTCCCCCCATTGTGGTGGTTATCTTTCAAGGATTTTTTTTAACGCTGCTAAATATCCACATTATGATTTGTCCTGTTTGTGTGTATATTTTGAACAGGCACTTTTCGCAGATGAATCGGATCATGGAGCGGCTCGGGATGTCCACCATCGATTGGCAGCTCCGAGGAACCATCGGAAGGCACCATGTGGCATGTCTGCCCGGCTGACTGATAAGCACCATTATGATTTTGTGGAAGCTGCCTGTCGTCTTCGTCCATCGTCTTGGTTTTGGAGGCAGCTTGAACTCGGTGCTGCTGCTGCTGCTGGAAGTGAAGTGCCTTTCTGCTTGGTGTTGCACGTATAGTTTTGCTAGCCCTCCGGTCATACCCTATGATGATCTACTACTACTCCCTCCGTTCCGAATTACTTGTCACAGGTATGGATGTACCTAGATGTATTTTAATTCTAGATACATTCATTTCTGCGACGAGTAATTTGAAATGGAGGGAGTAGTAGTTACGTTATGTACTTGTGGTGCCGGATGCTGGCTCCCCAAAATGGTCTGGCCGTTTCGGTTGTCGTGTACGTGCAACTGCTCTGTCCGGCAGGCACTAGGTCTGCCTCTGACGTAGTATCATCGTATAACAAGTCAGTCGTTCTGTCCTTGTTTAGGTGCTTATAATTAATTGACTAGTCCATTACTACTAGTAGCACCATAAAGTGAGAAGGATGGATCGTCCTTCCTCATTTGGGATCGATCGCTCGTAGATTTGCTCTCATAGACACGGCACCAACTCGTAGATCCGAGGAAATCAGACTCCACTAATCGAGAGGTTGTCAGGTCCTTGGCATCGCGACAAGTACGTACCTCTCCTGCGCTGCGTGGTTAATTAGCTGCACGTAACATGTGTAGTACTGTACATGCATAGCGCCTACCTAACGTATCCGTTTCTCTGTGCAGTGCAGTGCAGAGGGTAAGTTTTGCATTCCGGAAAGTACGTAGGGTCGGAGTATATATAAGAGGTGTTTAGATCACTCCTCGTGGTCAATCTTGAGGGAGATCTCCGCCTCCGCGTGAAAACTACATTCGCCGGGCCTGCGGATCCGTTCCACCCACCTCCGGGAAAGCAAGTCATGCCGGTCCGATCGGATCCGCGCCGTCGCGTCGAGCCAAGACTAAACGTTGCCACGAGACGCCCTACTTCTACGTGCCTGGCCGGGCCCGTCTGGCTATATACTACTCCGTACGTAGTATTATCAGCGACTACCTACTGTCACGCGGTTCAGACCTGAAACAATCCTCAGCTGTCAAGAGCAGCGACCGAGTCAGTCTCCGTTCTAGAAGAACAAACCCAACTACAACAGTTCACACTTCTCAGGCTGGCTCCAAAGTCCATGTCCCGTAGCAGCCTTCGATGATCGACAAGTCAGTCCCTCCCACTGTGCGCCACCCGAATCTTTCAGGACTCAGCCGGACAACAATCGGATCAGCGCCATTGAAAACGAACACGTACAGCTACTCCTACCTGCTAGTGGCTGGTGCGTTTTACGGCCGGCCGCCATTAACGATCGATTTGGCCCATCAGCTGCTACGCTACCCGTCCGAAGCATGCACGGTATTTTTTTGAAACAAGCATGCATGCACGGCATGGTACGTGCGTGCGTGCTTGCTACCAAACGTACGTGTCACGTCGGCACCCATACGGCACATGTACAGGCAGACACACCCGTGAGCGATCTGAGTACGACGGCACGGTAACATTCAGTAGTACAACAGCAGTGTCTTGATTCTTGGGCGAGAGAAGATATGTCAGTGCTGGCTATGCCTCAGGACCGTCGGTGTTTACCGGTAGGCCAAAACTGGCGCCCCCCTGAACCAGGTTGGGTGAAAATAAACACTGACGGGGCTATTGACGTGCATGCCCAGAATGGGGGTGGAGGGGGTGTCGCTAGATCTCACCTCTCCTTCATGGGGGCATGAAGTAAACCCTTTCCGGGTGTGTCTGATCATTTCATCGCCGAGGCTCTTGCGTTGCGAGAGGGTACCATTTTTGCTCAACTTACAGGCTTTTCTCACGTGGTGACGGAAACAGACTGTTTGGAGGTCGTCAACCTCTAAACTTCGGGTCACAATTCAAGGTCAATTGTGGCACCTATCTTCGATGAAATTAGGGAAAGATCTACATATTTTGCCTCCTTTTCGGTTCGGCATGTTATAAGGGATGCAAATATTCCAGCAGATTTGTGTGCTAAATTTGCTACTAGTCTTAGTAGCTCGGAGTGTTGATAGAGGAAAGTCCAGGTTTCCTCGTGAGTAACCTTGTGGCAGATTGCAACCGAATCTCTATTAAGCGATGAAGGTCCAATTTCCATGTAAAAAAAAAAGGCAATTTTCCCAAGATTTTGGCTGCTATTCTGAATTACTCTATTATTCCGAAGCCAATGAAAAGTAAGTAGAACCTACAAAAATGTTAGCTCTGTCTCATACTTATATCTCGTTAACGAACCGAATCTTTAGTCATGGCGTGGGGCACTCCGCCGGCACGGAGCCAACCTGCCAGCGCCGAGCGGCCGGCGGGGTCGGGTCGGGTCAGGTCAGGTCGCTGCCGTGCACACCGTGACATCGATCGACGTGCAAGCTGCCCGTGCCTTCTCCAATATCGTGGGCGGGCCTGGCCGGAGGGATCGGGCTCGTGCTGCCGGTGTCGTTGGCCCGCCGCCGGCCGGATTAATGCGTGGGTGGATCCCGCTACGGGTCAAGTCCGGCGAGCCTGGCGACCCCGAGCCCCACCCGCCCAGAGTGACCAAAGGAACCGAGCCCCGGCATGCCATGCGCGCCGTGGCTTTCCTTGCAGTTGCAGGCCGCCGCCACGTTGCCCTCGTGAAGATCCTACCGCCGTTTTGGACGATCTCCTGTGATCCTGTCCGTCCCCTGGCCTTGGCCCCGCGGCGTCACGCACACAGGATGGCTCGATCTCACCTGGCCCTACCCGCGTCTCGTCATCATGACCTTTGATTCTGTCCGTGATCTGGATGTCGTTCCGACGCATGCATGCATGCATGGACCGTGGAACAGCGGCTGCAGCATCGGCCTTGCACAGTTCGGCCCAGACATGGCACATGCCCGTGGGATCCATCGTGCACAGACGCTCATGACGCTCACTCGCGTCTACCAACTTGGACCTCAAAGAAACCAACTTGGATCCTTTTTTATTACGTGTGTAAAAAAAGAATCCGGATATATATTAAAAAGGTTCCCAAGAAGTACAAACCACGGCAACCATTATAAAAACCGGCAAAAGAGCTCGTGCGCTACAACTGGAGAAGAAAATGCCGCACGGCCCTAACCCAATAACCATGACTAGGACCCCAATAGGTCTTGCCGAGGCGTCTCACTCTCTCTCTCGGCATAAGATGACAAATCTACTCTCTTTTTTTCATGCAAGATCTTGTCGAGGCGTACGTGTACAGTTATCGACGGTTTTTTCGTCTCCAGTTTCGCTTTGATGAGGCGTTCATTGCGATCCTGTTCGGTGTCGATACGAAAGAAAGATGGATCGTGCGCTATTGATTAAGGTTGCAGCCTAAATAGCATTTCAAAAATATTTAACAGGTAAAATAACATCGTATTCATCTTCTACAAATTTTTCTAATCAAATTTCATATATAACATGTTAAAATTGGAGTTAAGGTTTCAAAGATATGATTTTCTTTAAAAAAATACT
This sequence comes from Aegilops bicornis, assembly GCA_021605145.1. NCBI lineage: Eukaryota > Viridiplantae > Streptophyta > Magnoliopsida > Poales > Poaceae > Aegilops > Aegilops bicornis. The sequence goes on along the minus strand of CM038670.1, from coordinate 858,466,664 downwards.
ATTTGTTCCAGATGGACTACAGGTTAATTTTTGAAACGGCGGGTTTTTTCCGCTAAAATGCAAAAAGACGGTTCGTTTTGCGTCACTTACTAGTGGAGTGCGGATTATTTACAAGAAAAGGAAAGGTACAGAAAACTTGGATGGCGGGTTAATTACCTAAAAATAAAGGGGGGTTTCTGTAAAAAATTGATGGTGAACGAGCAGAAGCAATCTTCACTTTATTAGTAGGTATATAGATTAATTCAAGGTCTCTGGACCATCGAACGACCAATACCACCGTCAGAACAAGTTACCGACACGCCACCGTCGATCCTTCCCTACAAAAACCGTCCTAACCTTGTCGATGACAGTCGGTAAGTCTTCGTGCACGTGTCCCTAAGGGCAAACGCCCTGGAGCCGCAGTAGTCATTGTTGAACCCTTCAGTCGATCTGAAGTGCCTGATTTCAGATCTCATCATCGCACACGCACGACAAGAAACTCTAACCTCATCGGCCACCGCCACAAGAAGACGACATGAATGTACGCCGGAGTTCTGTCGGATCCGTCCAGATGAACTCGCAGACACTACAAGAAAAATGTGAAGAACTATGATTACAAACCAAATTATAAGTTACTCTTCTATTGTCAAAAACACTTTTATAGTATGGAACAGAGGGAGTACATATCAATCACTCGAAACTATCATGTTTTACCTACTAGTATTGTAGGATTGTTACACGTTTTAGTCTCGGTGACGATCGGTGATGGTTACGTGAGCTCCTTTGTAGCCACACGCTGAGACGTAACACAAAGAGCACCATATACGGCTACCACAGCGGCCTGCAAACAAGCCCAAACAACCTAGACATGCAAAATATCCGCTTAAACGTGGGCCCAGCGACCCCCAAAGCCCCAACGCACTAAGAGCCAACATTCCTTGGGAGTTTGGAATTTTAGAACAATTTTGAAATCTAAAAATATTTATTGACCAAATAAAGCGGCACATCAAACCAACGGCCGTCTTAGCCTCCTTGCCTATACAGCCAAATAGCAATTGGACAACAAATATAATCCCTCTGGTTCAAAATAAGTGTCGCAGTTTTGAACTAGCAATGTCTTGCTTAGTGATTGTAAGGACCGGTAGTTTTTTTTTTGGAAACAGAGGCATAAGCCTTTCTCTTCAAGGAAAAAATAGAATTGAGGTTACAATAGGACCCAAAACGTTAAAACGAGTAAACAAAAGGCCACTACTCTTCCGACATTGGTTTACCCAAACGCTTTGCACCCGTGATGACCCAATGTCTTGCTTCTTTTCTAATCTTCTCCATGAGAATCATCGTTGTGGCGGGTTTGCGTCATAATACCCTTGGATTCCTCTCATTTCAAATGGTCCAACATATGAGGATGGAGATCGAAGCAATCACACTCCCTTTTGGGATGTTGCTTTCGGACATTTTGATCCACCAATCTTTTGTCCACATTTCCATAGCCCAAACGGTGGTGTGAAGGTGCGCTAGTTGAAGCCAATCTTGAACCATATCTCAAAGCCTCAAAGCGTAGTGACATTTGTATAGCAAGTGGGACGAGGTTTCTGGCTACCTTTTGCATAGCGGGTAAAGTCCACAATTTGGGCAACCACGCTTGGCTAGCTTATCTGCCGTCCAAATCCTTCCTTGGATTGCCAGCCACGCAAAGAATCTGGCCTTTGAAGGGGCCCAAGGTTTCCAAATCGTGTTGTTCATAGTGATGCGAATTAACCCCAAAATTTGTGCCTTGTATGTATATCGAGGCCGCCGAGTAGTGTCCACTTGTCATGTGCTTCCAAGAGATGTCATCATCTGTGTCCTCAAGAAGGCGGATGGCATGAAGCTCCAACCAATGGACATAAACTTGCGAATGCCATTCACGGAAACGGTATTGGGAAATTTTATACTTTAGAATCCTAGCATTATCCTTCATCACCCATAGATGAGAGGGGCAATCTCCTTAGGCTTCTTGCCGTTCAACCACAGTGAGTCCCAACACGGTGTGCGGGTATGATTTTCCACCAAGGAGATGGTGGAGGCATAGAAGAAACCTTTGTCGTCGTTGTCGCACGGATTGCCCGAGCCCACCCAAAGCTTACAGGGCTCCTTCCACCCAAACCACAACCACTGCAATCTAAGAGCCCAGTCGAATTTGTTGGGATTGAGCACGCCAAGGCCCCTGAGGTCCTTAGGACGACACACCTTGCTGCAGTTAACTTTGAACTTAGCGCCAGTCGATCGTCTTGTCCGTCCCGGACCAAAGAAAAACCCGCTCCAGCTTGTTTGCATTGTGTAAAGACTAGCAGTGATCACATAACAACCTGGCCGTGCTTGTCTTCTTTAACCGCATAACTAACTATGGTAAAGTGAGATCGATCGCTCTGTGTCCAGCAACTCGCCCCCATTCGATCCTTGTTAGATCTGCTCATGGACTCACCACCAACTTGAAGATCTACGAAATCAAACTCCACTGATCACAAGACGTGTAGTCCCTTTTTAGCAGCAAAGGCAGCTACATCATCAGCAGTCAATATACTACATCTCATCCCCTTCGTTGTACTTCCTCCGTTCCAAATTACTCGTCCCTAAAATGGATGTATCTAGAATTAAAATACATCTAGATACATCCATACGTGCGACAAGTAATTCGGAACGGAGGGAGTACTTAGTAGTTGTGGCTAAGCTGGCAATGGCGTACACGTCTCGCCCCTACCTAATGTATGTACTACGTGTTTGTGTTTTCCTACAGCCGGTGGTTGCATCCTGGACAGACAAGTCCATGAACCAAGCCTGCTTCTAGAGGACAGGCAGGACACGTACGAGAGCTCCATTTCCACACTGACATAGTTGCAAGTAACACTTCTGATCCTTCTTTTTACCCTAACAACTAAAAAGTTAGCTTTGCTCAAGAAACTTCAACAAGTCGCACCCGGACTCCACCGGTGCATGCATGCACGCTCGCCTTTGGTCCCGATCGACGTCCCCATCGCCTCTGATCTCTTCCGACGCCCGCCGTGCCTCGCATTTGCACGGCGATCACGCGGTCCAGAGTCCAGACTTGAAAGTGTCAACAGTCTCAAGATCAGAGCACCCGGCCTCCGATCTAGAAGGAAAATTCGCCGCGGTTCAAACTTCCAAGGTGTGCCGCAGCAGCCAGCCATGACAGGTTTCTGTCTCTCCCACTGCGTACGTATCCCGTGAGGACGACGGGTGTGGGTGACGACGGCGATGAGTACCTCCCCCGGCAATGCTACATCAACGGGTTTTTTTTACGGAGTTTCACGGATTGGTTGACATGGACCAATAAAATCAGAGTGAATTGCAGAAAACATCGACATTGAAGGCTAGGTTTGCAGGAATCACAATTCTATAGTTTTATGCCAAAAACCACTAATTCTGAGGCTAATTTTTTGCACAAAACACTAATCACCAGCTTAGAACGTTTTGAGCACGATTATGACAGGAGGGTCCGCTGGACAGGGCGACGTGGCACAATATAACAAATCACAAATAGAAAAAATAGCATGGACTAAACTGTAAAAGGACCGAAGAGGATAAGGTTCGTGCAGTAAACAAAAAAATCTGGCATCGTCTTCCTGCTGCCCAGCCGCCGAGCTCGGCCCCGGCGTGCACATCCGGTCTGCTCCCGGCGTCCAGCCGCGCCTCCGACGTCCACCGGCGAGTACCCGGACCCATCGCTGCCTCCAAGTCCTTCGCCGCCCGTCGCTGCCTCCAAGTCCTTCGCCGCGGACCCGTCGCTGCGCGCCGCTGCCGCCCCGTAGGTTCCGCGGTGGCGTCGTGTCGACCACGGAGTTCAACGCCTCCACGCACAAAAGCTCGTCGGCGCCAAATCCTTCCGCAAGGAGCTCGTTTCCTCCACCTCCCCCTCGCTCCCTGGCGTCGGTGCCGGCCTCCCAATCCCCGCTCCTTGGCCCGCGTTGGCGTGGTGACTGGTGAGGGAGGGCGCCTCACCGCGGCCGGAGCTCAAGCCGCCGCCGCCCTTGCTGCTCACCTGCATCGGCGCTGGCGAGGTGACGGGGAGGCACACCGGATGGAGCAGCCGCTGCGCAAGCCATGTACGGGCGCGAGCAGCAGTGGCGTCGGCCACGCTCACCGTCCATACCGACCTCACGCCACGTTTCCCCCGGCTCTCAATGGTGGCAGCCCGGAGAGGAAGTGGCCGGCGGCGTCCACCACCGGACCAGTGGGAGACGTTGGTCACGGGGGACCTGATTGCTTTTCTTTTCAACGGTCCTTTTGCAAATCACGAATGTATCAGGGTGCAATTAGCTTTTTTTCTTTGCCACGTCGCCCTATCCAGTGGGACCTCCCTGTCATAATCGTGCTCAAAACCTTCTAAGCCGACGACTAGTGTTTTTTACAAAAAAGTAACCTTGAAATTAGTGGTTTTTGGCACAAAACTGTAGAATTGTGATTTCTGCAAACCTAGCATTCAATGTTGATGTTTTTTTTTTTTGCAATTCACTCATAAAATTAAGAATTGGGGGGAGGAACGGCCCACACCCCCTGAAAATCAGGGGGGGCAGAGAGATTAGTTAGAAGGATGCCCAGTAAAACGCCCGTAATCGTCCGTGCGTCTAGCATTTTTGGTACCTCCCCCCTCGTCTGGCATGTGTCCTCGCCGAACCTTCCAGGATTTTGAGTTGGACAATCGGATCAGCGTCATTGAAAACACGTACCTGCTCTCCGCTGTGGGCTACGTCCGGCCGGTCGATAGATCGGCCGCTAGCGGCACAGGCCGCGCGCCAGGCCAATGCACGAACGGTTCGGTGGGTGGGTGCGTTTGCCAGCAAAGGAACGACGTCCCACGTCGGCACCGGTGCAGGTCACATTTGCATGCACGCCCGTGAGTGAGTACGTGACGTGACATGATGGACGTGCCCGGATCTTTTTTCCGATATCATGGGCTACGAAGCACCGATACGGCGACACTGATACGGCGATACCGGTACGGCGATACGGGATACGACAATTTCTAAAAACAACAATACGGCGATACGGCAAGCATATATAAACTATAATAAAATGACATGTAATTAAGACGAACATAATAAAATGTGTGAGATGGGATCAAAATACCGCCTATTGGTTGCCTGATTGTTTCCATGCCTACTTTCTTTTCACTCTTGAATGATCATCCAGGCCCTCAACTCTTCATGGTGATTGCAAAATAGAAAATACATCACATGATATTAGACTTGATAATATGAAATAGATAAGCATGAAAAGTGAAGAAGTTGTAAACAAGTTGGCTTGGGGCAGTAGCATACCAAATGATGAAATTAATATAAACTTCCTTGATCTCAGCCTCCAACAAATTCCAGCAAGTTTCAGTTCTAAATTCTCAATGACCATAGCCAAATAATGCAGAAGTTCACTAAGTTGACATGATAAAAAGGAATCCACAACAAATAGTACATTACAACATAACAACAGAACAGGAAGATACAAGGCCATGTGACCATAGACCCATAGTCGAAAATACATTACAACATAACAACAGGAACTCAAGTGAGAGCATTCATGATCTCACCTCCAATTCAGAGTTCATTAAGTGTCGTTAGCACCTTCAAGGATGCCAACACCTGAAGCTCTCAACCCCATCTCCACCCACATCCCACATCCGGCTTGGCCCAGCATGATAAGCCTCAGATTGTCTTGAAAGCAAACGCAAGTTGTTATGTGAGAACACTAAATCCTCAAAGACGTTCAGAGTGAGCTTGTTTCTCTCGAACTATGGATGAAGGAATATGAACTCCAAGTCCTTTCACAACAAGACGAAGATGAAGGCTGACCAAGTAACTTCAATGCCAAACTTTTCAAGAACTTTGTGCTTCTTCCATGAGTGCCCCACCATTGTTTTGGTTCAAAATCATCTCTATCTTCAATTGAATCTGCATTCTGGAAGTCATTCATCATTACAGCAAAATCCGCAAATTCTTTCTTGACGGTCTTGTGGTCATTTGGATCTGGAAATAACTTCTGCAAACACTGGTCCTCATTTGAAAAATCTCATTATCATCAAGGGGGGTAACACGGCCACGGACTGCCCCAACCAATTTGGACTGTAGTACCTATTAACATGACAACATAAAATCAGCAAACCTTTTAAAGTTGAGAACTTGAGATTGTCAAATGACAAACATATATAAAGAGCAAACCTCGGATTCAACGAGTGAGCCAAACAATGGAGGGGGGGGGGTACTACTCTTCTTCCAATGTTTTAGAAGTTTTTTCTTGATAACGATATAGAGAGCACAATCTTCATTGAGCTCCTTCTTTTCATAACGATAAATAGGAACTCTCACCTATGAACATGGCGACAATTAAAATCAGCAAGCAATACACATCAATAATTCCCAAATGAAGATGAAGAAAGCTAAAAGAATCACTCACCTTCTCCATCATGTCGTCCCCACATCTCATATATCAAATGGAGAGATGGTTTGTCCGTGTCGGTCAGCCTTATCATTGCATATATGGTTGAGGTGAAAGAGACAATGTATGCAATTTTATCCCACCACACATCACTCAAAATAAGTTCCTTCACCCTTTGAGCTGTAGAAGGATCATCCTCTCTATAATTAGCCCAATTTGCATGAACAACCATTAGTGTGAGTGCATCCTTGATTAAAAGAAACCTCTTCAACATGATGACAACACTTGCAAATCTGGTTTCGCTATGTGAAGAAACTTAAGTTTGCTAAACTCATTCAACATTGACAACCTCATGCCATGGGTCATTATTAAGTTCTTGACAAAGAGAGCTAGTTCGAAACCTCTTTTATAAAGTTAAGAACTTCAAAGTCTTCATCATGCATCTTTGGATCACATATCTCCTTCAACACAAGATTGAGGCAAAGTGCACAATGCAAGGAGTCCAAGAAATATTGGTTTACTTTGCTTGGATCATCAATCCAGCACCTTTGACATTGGATGCATTGTCGTGATCACTTGGACCACATTCTCGGATCCAATCTCCTCAACCACTTCCTTCATCCTCTCAAATACAAATTGCTTAGATTTGGTCTACCATTGAAGACAATGAACAATCAGCAAGTAATTTATACAAAAAAGAGACAAAAAACGAGTTAATCTAGGTACAAACAACAGTTTTTACCTCCCTTGATGTTGACCGCCTTTAGAAACATTGGACCACTCTGTCACAGCCATGAAGTTCAAAATTGGTCTCCTTTGAGGGTCAGCCCACCCATCAGTCGCAATAGTCACTCCTTTGAGCGGCCACGTGGACTTGAGGGGCTCTAGCATCCTCCCAACATGTTTCTTCTCTTTTGCAAGACAGGTTGTCCTCAATGCGTTATATCCAGGAGGCACATAGCCACCCATTTCATTTTTTGCGATAAAATTGTAGGACTCCCGATAGTAAGGATTTCTTGCTAGATTGAAGGGAACCCCTATAGACAAAATAACTAGTAAACAACTATGCTTAAAAAATACAACAATAATTGACATTGTAATGCAAAGTTGCATACCTCCGGTGATGAACATTCTTGCAATGAGAGCATCGACTTGTTGTCGAACCTCTCGCATGAAAACTTTCTGAAATCCCAGATTGCTTTCCTGTTGCCTTTCTTTTCCTTGATGATGCCAATGAACCAGATTCCTCAAAGGGTGGTAGAGGAAGTGTGTTCCTAGTTTTACTATGTGAAATAAGTAGAGCAGCTGCCTTATCTTCCTTGCGAAGTTCCTCAAAGAGAGGTTGTGTTATCTTGGTACAAGAGTTTATGCCTACATTTAATATCTTAAGAAGATGCGCTTATTCTTGTATAGCTGCTCGGGAAATCATTCATACGAAGTGGCAACGGAAACGCAGGTTGCCTCCTCGACCGATGGGTCTCTTGCTAGTTTTGTAGCATGCTTCCGAATGGGTATTTCGGATTGACAACACCATTCTCAACCTCTTCCCTGCACCATCAACCTCAATCTTTGTTTCGCAGTACCACCGACCGAAGATTGGCTTGCTGCCATGCTACTGACCCGCAGATGACATGGTGTATACTTGTATCTTCTTCCTCGGCAACAGGAGGCAGCAAAGAACATCAGCAAGTAATTTTACCCCACAAACATCAACAAGCAGCAAGCTAGCAACATCAACAAGCAATTTTATCCAACATTAGCTAGCGAGAACAGATCGAACTATTACTAGAGTATACATCTATGAGCTATGAGCCTATGACTATGAGAGTGCTATTTACGCCTACATAAATGGATCAACGATACATAAAGCCAAAGACATAGACAAGCCCCAAGCATACATCAATGGATCAACCATACATCAAGACAACACATCGGGCTCGGTGTTTACCTTGTGTCGCCGGGCGGAAAAGAGCGTAAGAGAGGCAGAGATGGGATTCCAGGAAGGGGCTGGGGCGAGCCACTACAGCGGCGACGGCGGGCGGCGACAAATAGCCACTCCAAAGCGGCGGCGGCGGCGGCGGAGCGCAACGGATGGATGTGGCGGGGGCGGCGGGGGCGCCCTCGATCCCTTCCCGGTGAGTGGTGACGACAGGGTGCGACCGTGCGAGAGAGAGAGCTAGGTTTAGTCGACCCATCGTGGGCTATTGGGCTCGCTTCGGGGCTGCATCGGCGTGTCCGGCCGTGTCTCGCGTTTCATACCAGATCAGCATTTTTTTCTTTTTTTTTTAAATCAAAAAAGGGGATACTTCTGGGATACCGTATCTAAGCCGTATCCGGCGTATCTGAGTATCGGTGGCGTACGGAACGGCGATACACAGAAATCTGCCGTATCGGTGCTTCGTAGGCCGAATGGACGGGCGGTGGATCCCGCCGCGATCTCGACCGCGGGTCAAGTCCGGCGAACCTGGCGGCCCCGACCGTAGCAGCCCAGTGGCCACCCGCCGCCAGCCAACGGCCGGACCCCACCCGCTGCGTATGGGCGCCGTGCGGCTCCCACGCCGCCATCGCCTCGGTGACTAGCCGGCGTTTCCGGGCGGCCAGCTCCGGATGCATGATCCAAACCGAAACTCCCCGCTCGTCTCTCGCCGCGGGTTCGGCCGGCCACGCCGCAAGACCGATGGCCGCTCTATCCAATCCACCACGCCCTCGTCATGACTGGCTTTGATTCTCCTCGAGATTTGGGTGTCGACCGATCCGCTCTACACATGGATAGATGGGATCGTGGGACAGCAACTACGTCCCGCCTTGGATAGGTGCATGCATGCAACAGGCAGTAGTACAACGATTACCGGCAGTAAAATGTTTGTGGAAACCGCAAAAGGCAAGCAGCAATGTCCGGAGCATATGCATCTACAGCCGTGATTACCAAATCCGACGCGGTCGCGTCGGCGGACATCCACCTGTCAAACTTCAAATTCTTATCCGCACATCCGCACATCCGCGTATTCATACCTCTGTTGCCTCCATCTCCCTTGTCCGCTGCCTCTCACGCGGGGCGGTGCGTGCATACGAGACGGAGGGGGAAGGGGCGGTGCGGGGGCGAAGTGGACTGCGCAGCCCTCACAGAGCTGCGTACAAGCCGAGAGGAGCCAGCTCCGGCTTCCGCGTTGCGACGGCGCGGGAGCGGCGACGGGACAGATCCAGAGCTGCCCCTTGTTCACCTTAGACCGCTCCAGCGCAATGCGGAGGGCCGGCTCCTCGTCGACGTCAAGGTCGGAGCCCGAGCGGCTGCGGGAGCTCAACATGTTGTCGGAGTCGTCGGATTCGATCGAAATTAGAGAGGGGAGAGGATGGGAATGAGCGAGAGAGGAGAGTGGAGTGAGCTAGGGTTCGGTAAGGGGATGGATTTAGGTTTTTTGTGGGGACGACATGAGGTTAGTGGTGGGCCGGGCTAGCATGGCGGACGCGCCCGAGTGCGCCCATGCCTCCCCATATCCGCCTCATATTTGGGCTGGGTTTAAGGAGCGCCAGACAGCCCTGGCGTTTGAGATCGGTTTGAGGCGCACAGGTTGGTCGGTCTTTTTACCACTTAGTGATCGGTCCGCCCGCCTAGCCGTTTGAGACCGGTTTGAGGCGCACATGTTGGTCGGTCCTTTTTACCACTTAGTGTACGGTCCGCCCGCCTAGCCGTTTGAGACCGGTTTGAGGCACACAGGTTGGTCGGTCCTTTTTACCACTTAGTGATCGGTCCGCCCACCTAGCCGTTTGAGACCGGTTTGGGGCGCCCAGTCGTAGATGCTCTAATAGCATAGTAGTTTATTTTCGGCAGAACATACGTCGTGGTCGGAGCCCGAGCGGCTGCGGGAGCTCAACATGTCGTCGGAGTCATCGGATTCGATCGAAATCGAAGAGGGGAGAGGACGGGACGGAGCGAGAGAGGAGAGTGGAGTGAGCTAGAGTTTTGAGAGGGGGCGGATTGGGGTTTTTGTGGGGACGGTGTGGGGTCGGTGGTGGGCCGAGCTGACGCGCCCGAGGGCCATATTTGGACTGGATATGACGGGCGTCAGACAGGGTGAGGCCGGTTTGAGGCCCCCGGTTGATCGGTTTTTTTACCGAGTAGTCACCGGTCCGTTATCCGGACGTTTGAAACCGGTTTGAGACGCGTGGTGTAGATGTTCTAAGAGTACAGTAGTTTATTTTCGGCAGAACCAACGTATGTTTCGTGGTGTGCCCTGTACTTTTTCTTTCTTTCTGAAGCAAATGTACCATGTACTACATGATTGAAACCTGCACTTAATAATGATACTGCCGCCCCTAGGATGCAGTAGTACCTGACCTGCGAGTCCATTTACAAATGTCGTACCCATAAATCAGGCTGCTTTCGGTGGACTGCCTTTGGAGGATCACGACGGAAGTACGTACTATCTACTACTAGTAGACTGAAGCAGCCACCGGCCGGCGAACCATTTGCCGCCCGTACGTGCGTACAGCGCGTGGCCTGGCATCAGTGCAGTGGTATGGCGATACGCGGTACGGGGCTGGTACGTACGTACGTACGTAGCAGCACGCGTGTACGCGAGACGCGACAGCCGCCGTGCGTAGCACGCACGTACGTACGTACCCGCGATGCCTTAACTCCGCCACGGTCCGTGGCTCCGTGCGATGATCTTCTCCATGCCGTACTCGTCTCGTGGTCATGGGTTTATTACACACTTCTAATCAGGAACTCATGGCCCTGGTTCACGTAGCTGTCTTGACTATTCCACGCTGTTTAGTACTGTACCGAGAGGAGTCCCACCCCCCCCCCCCCCCCCCCCCAAAAAAAAGGCAACACCATTTCAGTTCCAAAACAATAATTTTTTATGCAGTCCCTATAACATTCTTCGTTTCTCCTTCTGCCTGGTGAAAATGTTCACGCGTGATAGTATTAGTATAAACAATGTGAAGTCAAAGTCCGTCATGCTCGTCCGGGGCGGCACTTGAGGACGAGGATTGTTCCGAGAAGCACGGTAGGCTCGCCCAGGCCTGCTGGACTTTTCTTCTCAGCAACTAAACGAACTGTTCCTACAAAACTGGAGTACTGTTACTACTACGACCTCTTCTCCACAAACCAATCAATTCAACATATCCGACCATGACACATGACACTCCAGAAGATCTGACACAGAATCAGATAAAATCAAGGACCTAGCCTAAACAGCCGCAGCATTCCACACGCCAATCTGCCGGTCCAATCTGAAAAATATCTCCCTGATCATCTGTGTGTTTGTTTCTTCCAATTTAATCCAGTAGTGCGTGTCAATTCACACTGTCACGAACAATAACAGTTTTGCATCACTAGAGAGCATCTCCAGCCGCACCCCCAGGACGGTCTCCCCAGAAGATTTATTTGCGCCGGCGCCGAAAAAACGGCACAATCGCGCCCCCGGGACGCCGAATTCCGCCGGCTCGGCCCGTTTTGGCGCCAGACTTTTCGCATGAGCGAACCGCGCGCCTTTGGGGTGCTCTGGGGCTCCGACGCAAGGGAAAAGTGTTCCTGGGGCCATATTGACAGGCGAAAAGTTAATCCACCAGCCCAGATTCGCCCTCCTGCACCCAGCGCTCGGCCGCCACCCCGTGCCACCCTGCCGATCCCGGCACCGACCACCGCCCACCGCAGCTAGGTAGACCGTCTCCAGCCGGGAAAAAGTAGGAGCGTCGCCGAGGCAGCCTCTTCGCCGCCTCGGCACCTTTTTCCGGTGCTCGGCCATGAGAACTGTCACGGCTGGCTTGCTTTGAAAAGAACATGCAATGCCCCCATGTTTGCTTTTGGTAATTGATGACAATCTCTATGGACTAATGGTTGCCTTGAGTTATATTTGAAGGTTTTGTCCATAGGCTTTTCTTGAAGTCCATGTGTTGGTTTCAAGTAGTTTATGTGTTGACCAAGGTGCTATTAAGGAATTATCCAAAAATTGGTCATGTGAGTGTTGAGCTTATTGCAATCATGTCTTGAAGAAGAAGATTGTGTGATCATTCATGTTTACCTTCAAGACATCATCCAAACGAAGAGAGTTGGAAAGATTCAAGGTTGATCAAGACTAAGTCAAGAGTGAATCAAGTTGATCAACTCACAAAGCGTAGAAGATGTACCGAGAGGGATCAAGTGATCTCATGGTATGGTAAGCATTATCCATTGCACTTTGTGTACTAACCCATGGTCTATTTGAGAGTCTATGTGGGGTTAGGTACGTGTCCATGAGCTTGCGTCAAGAGGAAGATATCATACAACCCATGGAAAGGATGACATCAAGTAGTGATCGTCATCAAGATTGCCGCGTGCAAGCTCAAGTGGAGCATCACGAAGAGATCAAGTGCTTGAAGCTTTCCATCCATTGTGGTGTCAATGGACTTGTGAAGATGTGCCGAAGAGTGGCTCACCCATAGTGGAGTATGGGGGAGCAATCATCTAGTCTCCATCGACCCATCGCAATCAAGAAAGGTGGTCCATCTTGAGGAGGACAAGATCGTCATCATCTAGCTCAAGTGGATCATGTGCAAGGCAAAGGTTTGTCCTTGATAGGTTTTCTATTTTACCGGTCTCATGGTGGTAGTTGGGAGACCGGGTTATAGGATCGATAGTCGTACTATCAAGGGGGGCTCTCAAGTGAGTAGCTTGATCGTATCGTTCGTCGAGAGCTCAAACCATTGCATCCTTGCATCATGTTTCTTGGTTCTCTTTGTGAGTCTTAGAGCTTATGGTCATCTTTATGACAGGCTTGAGTTCATCGAAAACGGAGTTTGCATGCGTCTTCTATGATGTTTTCGGTGTTGGAGGTTTTACGGTCTTTTCCGAGGAAGGGTTCTCACCTTTTTCTTTTGGGCCTTTTCTCATTTGCTTATTATTGGTATTTCTCTCAAGATTGTGTTAGCCCTTGTCCCTAGCTTTCCAACAAACTTGGTTTCATCGAATTCGGAGCTCGTGTCACGAAAGTTGTGGCTGTTTTGATATTGCTGTTTTACATTGAGAGGTTGTACCGCCCCATAGAGAGGTTGTACCGGTTGACCGGTACAACGGTGTTTGAGCGGTTGTACCGCTCCAGAATTGGTCCGGAGGTTGTACCGGCCATGTACCGCTTCACCACCGGACTAGTTTCTGTTGTGGTGCGGTTGTTGGGCGGTTGTGGGCCGGTTGTACCGCTTATTGCCTGTTACCGGTTGTACCGGTGCTCATAGCGGTTGTACCGCTTCTATGTTATTCTGCACATAACGGGCAGATTCGTGGGGGCCTATTTAAGGGGGTCTTCTTCCCCAATGGTTCCCTATCTCTTGAGCTCGTTTTTGCCCCCATTGTTGACCTTCTTTGAGCTTGCTAACTCTCAATCCCTCCATGGATTCTTGCTAGTTTTTGAGGGAAAAGAGAGAGGAGATCTAGATCCACATTTCCACCAATCACTTTCTCCTCTATGTGAGGGGAACCCCTTGTATCTAGTTCTTGGAGTTCTTGGTGTTCTCCTTCTTGTTCTTCCTCTCATTTTCCTCCCTAACATTAGTTGCTTTGGTGGGATTTGAGAGAGAAGGACTTGGGCACTCTGTGTGCCCTTGCCATTGCATTTGTGCATCGGTTTGAGTTCTCCACGGTGATACGTGGAAGTTACAAGTTGAGAAGCTTATTACTCTTGGGTGCTTGGTGCCCTTGAGCTTGTTCCTCTTGGGTGCTTGGGCGCCCTAGTCGGTTGGTGGTGTTCGGAGCTCAATCATTGTGGTGTAAAGCTCTGGGCAAGCGTCGGGGTCTCTAATTAGGTTGTGGAGATCGCTTGAGCAATTTGACGGTTCCGTGACCGCCCCAAGGGTTGCCAAAGTGTATGGGTTCGGTGACCGCCCCAAGGGTTGCCATTTGTACGGGTTCGGTGACCACCCTCAAGGGTCCCTTAGTGGAATCACGGTATCTTGCATTGTGCGAGGGCGTGAGGAGATTACGGTGGCCCTAGTGGCTTCTTGGGGAGCATTGTGCCTCCACACCGCCTCCAAACGGAGATTAGCATCCGCAAGGGTGTGAACTTCGGGATACATCGTCGTCTCCGCGTGTCTCGGTTATCTCTTACCCGAGCCCTTTACTTATGCACTTTACTTTGTGATAGCCATATTGTTCTTTGTCATATATCTTGCTATCACATAGTTGCTTATATTGCTTAGCATAAGTTGTTGGTGCACATAGGTGAGCCTAGTTGTTTTAGGTTTTGTGCTTGACAAATTAACCGCTAGGTTTATTCCGCATTTGTTCATGCCTAAACCGTAATTATTTTAAAACGCCTATTCACCCCCCCCCCTCTAGGCGACATCCTCGATCTTTCAATTGGTATCAGAGCCTCTTCTCTTTTTGTTGGGCTTAACCGCCTAGAGAGTAAAGATGTCGACTAGGGGATTAGGATTCTCTGACACTCTTAGTTTCGATGGCACAAATTTTGATGTTTGGGTAATTCGCATGCTTAATCTCTTTAGGGCCATGGACCCAAATTTGGAGCGAATTGTAGATATGGGTTTTTCTTCTCCAAAGGATCACCAAAGATTATCTTTAGAGGATGAGAAAAACTCTTATCTCAATGCTCAAGCTTCTAATGTGCTTTTCGATGCTTTGAGCAATGTAGTTATATTTCAACTCATGTCGTTCCGGGATGCTCATGAGTTGTGGACGAAGCTTCAAGATAAATATGGTGTGTCCAAGATTTGTAGGGATGATTGTTCTCCCTCCACCTCCAGCCGTATAGTCTTCTCAACTTCTTCTACTTCACCTACATGTGGTTTGCCACAAGGTAATGATATGGTGAGTAGTGTCGGTCATTGCAATGATGATAGTGTGCTTTACGTGGATGATTCTTCATCACTATATTATTGCAATGCTCCGTCTTTGGGCTTTAGCACTTCGAGCACTCCAAATGTTTCACTTGCTTGTGTTGATAGTCCTTGCATATCATGTAGAAGTTGCTTGACTAAATCTCATGATGATATGCTTGCTATATCTTGTTGCCATGATAAAAATGCATGTATTTCCTCGAGTTGTTGTGCTAACAATGTAGATGAAACCCAACACTCCATGGAACAAGATGTGGTCTTGAATGGTGTTTCAAGGGATCCTATATCATCATCTATTGCATTTTGCCTTATGGCCAAGGCTTCAAAGGTATCTCCTACTTTGAATCCCAATATATCTTGTGATGATATTGATGATGGCCAGAGTGATGATGATGTTGATTATGATGAAGAGAGTGATGATGTTGCCTCCTTAAAAATTAAGGGGAAATGATTTTAAAGCTCTTCTTAAGAATAAAATTGCTCGTTCCAACTTCATGGAAATCATGTCTATTGCTATTGAGGGCAAGAAATATATTGATGAGTTGGAATCTCATCTTGAGGAGCATGAGGTCACCATTGATAAAATGGAAGGTCATGAGCGTGATTACGCTAATGAGATTGCAGACCTCTCTCAAGCTCTTGAACTTGAACAAACCACCAAGGAATCTCTTGAGGAGACTTTTGCTCTAGAATTATCTAGAGTGAGGGAATCTCGTGATAGAGCTCTTGAGGTGGCCAATGATTTTGAAACTAAAAATGAGGAGCTTGAAGTTGTGCATGCTAAACTCCTTGAGGACTTTGAGCACCTCGAAAATGGCTCAAGGGTCATTAAGAGTGAGCTCATCAAACTCACTGAGTCTCATGCTCAACTTAAAGCTTCATACTCAAAAGAGCTTGCCGAGTTGTCTTCTCCTCTTGTTGCTAATGATGATGCTTGTGCTACTAACTCTATCTCTTGTGAAGCATCCATATTGAAGGAGAATGTTGAGCTAAGGGCTCAACTTGAGTTGTTATCTAGCAATTATGGGATGTTGGAAGAAAATCATGTAAGGCTCACAAGCTCTTATGATGATCTTCTAGTATCCCATAATGTGCTAAAGATAGCTCATGAGGCCATGCTTGCTAAGGTAACATCTAGTGAGCCTCGTGTGGATACTAGCACTACTTCTAGTCAAAATGCTATATTGATATGTGCTAATCCTTGTAATTCATCTACTCACAATGTTGGTACATCTTGTGATGAATTGCTTTCCTTGCCTTGTTGCTCTAACGATGAAGCTTATACTTCCTCTAGTACTTGTGTTGAGACTAACCATGTAGAGGAAATCAGAGGTAAAGGCCCAAGTCACTTCTTTGATGAAAGACTTGGAAATGTGTCATTAAGGGAAGGTCACACTCAACAATATATTGAGTGTACAAAAATCCCCCAATGACAAAGGTGGACTTGGATTCAACTCCAATAAGAAGAAGAAGTCCAAGATCAACAACAAGAAGGGCCAAAAACAAGTCAGGAGTTCGGCCAAGATTATTTGCTTCAAGTGCAAAATTGAAGGGCATCATGTTAGATCTTGCCCATTGAAGAAGAAGGCCATTAGTGACAAGCAACAAGGGAAGCGGCTACAAGTGCATTCTCATGCTCAACCTCAAGTTAAAGAAAGGCCTCTTCCCAAGAAGACTCAAGCTAATGCTTCTCAAGTTGAGAAATCAAGTGAGAAGAAAGTGAGACGTTGCTACCTATGTCGTGAGAAAGGTCACGTCGCTTCTTCATGCACTAGTGGTAACTTATCCAACCCAATTATTATTGATGATATCTATTCTCTTGGGAAGGATAAGGTTGGCAATGTGTTTGCCAAATTTGTTGGTGCTCAAAGTGGTGTCAAGAAAAGAACCATTTGGGTGGCCAAGCCTATTGTGACTAACCTCTTAGGACCCAACTTGGTTGGGGACCAACTAGCTCAAACTTGATCAATAGGTGTTGTTGGAGGTCATTGGAGACTTGGCTACATTATGAAGATTTAAGGGGTCCTCATCATTCATATTGTGTCAAGCCAAGTCATTCGGATTATCTTTCTATCATATATCCAATGTTCCTCCTTGCGGTAACTCGTGCTTAAATTGCTTACATTAAAAGTTACTTGTCCCTTAGCATGTTGTGGTTTTGTATCTTGCATGTGCTTGTATATGTTGTGCTTCCAAATTGCTTATCTTGAGAAATCAAGTATGTGCATGTTGGTTTGCACATCATGTACATGTGTGTTGTGTGTTGAGCCTTTTTGCATCTTGTTTATTTCTTAGTTGGCTCTTGTGAGAGATTAATGGAATATCCCATTATGGGGAAGTGATGTGCTTTGTGCACCTCACAATCCTATAAATGTGTGTACATGAGTAATACCATCTAGTATTGATATTTCAAGATTATCTAGTCTCTAGGTGGTATATCTCTCATGAGAAATTCAAATTCTAAATTGTCCATTAATTATATCTTGTTGGATCCTTTTAATTGCCTCTCGTCTATCTTTTAATTGGTATCACATTATGGGGAGTAATATGCTATGTGTGTATTACTAGCCTAGAAAATGTGTACATTTGAGATATTGTCACCTAGAATTGATATTGTAAATTATCTTGTTCCTAGGTGGCATGATAGCTCTACAAGTTGCAATTTGCTTGTGTTTGGTGTGAAGATGATGTCGGATATCCTTGCTATCTACCACCGGGAATTATTTCCAAATACTTCTTGTCTTTCGACAATTGGTACTCACTTATGTGTGGTAGAATTTATTGATCATGTTTACATTGGCTTTTATTTTTATTTGCCTTTTCTCTTGCCAAGGTTTGTGTCAACTCCCGTTGTCTTCCCTACCACTTGTGGATCTTGTTTGTTTCTCGTTCTTGTCTAGTGCTTTCTAGATATAGTGAAAGTGGTGATCCCACCTTGTGCATTTTGTATTCAAATGAAAATCCCATATAATGCACAACTCGTGGGGGAGCTATCCTATTTTCTTTAGAACACTCTTCTTGTGATCCTTATCAAGTGTGTGTTTGTGGAAGGCAAGCCGTTTCTTTTTGGTACTTTGTGCCATCATGAAACTTTGTAGAGGGCTTAGTTTGTTTGGAACCATTCTCTCTTTTGGGAGTTTAACATCCTTCTTTTTGAGTGTATCAATGGATATCTCATTCCTTGATGTATATTTTGGGATATCCTCCAAGTGATGATTTATTCATTTGGTATATTTTCTTCGCTTGGTATTTCTTTGTCTTTTGGTCTCGGTTCTTGAAAGTATTGAGCATGCATATTTACTTCTTGTAGTTTCTTTGGCATGCTTTCTTTCTTTGACCCAATTTATAGGGAAACTCCACCAAGTATCAAATTGGATGAGATGTGCATGAAATTCATTTTCATATATATATGCACATATTTATGTGGAGTTTGTCCTATGCATCGGTGTTTCTAACTATTTGGTCCCGATGAGTTTGGGTACCGTTTAGTTTGTGTTGTTCTTATAGGAACATTTGGAGATGCATTGGATGCTCGGCTCACTCACAAGGAAGGTGTTGTCACCATGTGCATATTGGAGTCAAGCTAGGATGATCAATGAACTACCATCTACCTTCATTTGGTATCTACTACATCCTTCCAATGGTATCTCGGAAACAAGTATCATCATCTACTTCATGCACACATTTCTTGCATCAACCTTGTGTGGGTTGTATCATGGCATGTAATTCATTTTTGTGATACTTGTTTCCTTTCTCAAAGCATCTCAACGATGATCTCATGTTGCTAGTTGTGATGTCTTTGATGGTTGTGTGGTAGGAATTCATTTATATACAATAAGACCATATCTAGCCATGTGCTATGCTTTCAAGCAAATATCTTATTGGTATATTTATGACTTCCTTGTGGATATCTTGTTCCTTCATGTTGTAACTATTTCGGTGTACATCCCTCTTTGTAGATATATATCATCATGATTTTGTCTACTTAGAACCTTATACACTTGAGAGAAATTACATCTCTAGTTGATATCCTTTCTTTCACGTCCACCTTGTCTTTCTTATGTTATTTCTTTGGTGGCTCCATGAAAGCTTTTGCCTTGAGTGTGTGTCCTCTATCGTTGCATCTTGATGCACTCTTGTGTGGTGAAGATTATTTTCCTCTTGCTCATCTTTACGAGGCTTTTGCCATCTTAATTGGTACCCATCGTCTTGATGAGCCTCTCATCGTCTATCTTCACCACGGGTTGTCACAAGCATAGGTTCTCTATTTTCTTATTAGTAAGCTTGTGAACCCATTTGCTAGTTGTGTGTGAGAATGAAAGGCTTTGCACCGTGTATCTCATTCATTCGACACTATGTTGATGCTTATGCTCATCCGTATATTAGTCTTCTCATGTGCTTTGCCATGACTCACACACATCATTTTGGTTGAGCCTATTCTTAAGTTGCCTCTTTTACAATGTTGCTCAACCATGTGCTTGTTGCAAGCGCTAGGCTTAGTTTCCTATATGCTCTCTTGCACTTGTTGTTAGTTTCTGTTGACTTTGGGGAGCTTATGATCCTATTTTGTGCACTTTGTATCCAAATACAAAAATTCTTGATGTGCACAAATCATGGGGAGCTTCTCTAGTTTCTTTAGAACAATCCTCTGCTCATATCATAATATCTTTTTCATATGGCTCGTAGGATCTTTGGTCTAGTTGGTTTAGTTGATATCTTTTGATAGCTTGCTTCAATTGGTATCTTTTGATTGCTTGATTGCTTGATTGCTTGTTTTATCTCTTTGTTATGTCTTTGTGGCATATCACTCTTTTGCAATCTTGGTGCCTCAATATAGTTGGTCTTCTTAGCTTTTCGCCCATTTTGGCAATCGATGCCAATGGGGGAGAAGTTTCAGAGAGTTTTGTGGAGAAGTCTTCAGAGTTTTCTCCTTGCTTTGGTTTTGTTCCTAAGCATTTGCATCTCATACGCATGCACTATTGGTTGTTGTATTGCATGGTGATGCATAATTCCTTATATAAACTCTCTTGAAAGTGATTGTCATCAATTACCAAAATGGGGGAGATTGAAAGAACATGCAATGCCCCCATGTTTGGTTTTGGTAATTGATGACAATCTCTATGGACTAATGGTTGCCTTGAGTTATATTTGAAGGTTTTGTCCATAGGCTTTTCTTGAAGTCCATGTGTTGGTTTCAAGGAGTTTATGTGTTGACCAAGGTGCTATTAAGGAATTATCCAAAGATTGGTCATGTGAGTGTTGAGCTTATTGCAAGCATGTCTTGAAGAAGAAGATTGTGTGATCATTCATGTTTACCTTCAAGACATCATCCAAACGAAGAGAGTTGGAAAGATTCAAGGTTGATCAAGACTAAGTCAAGAGTGAATCAAGTTGATCAACTCACAAAGCGTAGAAGATGTACCGAGAGGGATCAAGTGATCCCATGGTATGGTAAGCATTATCCATTGCACTTTGTGTACTAACCCATGGTCTATGTGAGAGTCTATGTGGGGTTAGGTACGTGTCCATGAGCTTGCGCCAAGAGGAAGATATCATACAACCCATGGAAAGGATGACATGAAGTAGTGATCGTCATCAAGATTGCCGCATGCAAGTTCAAGTGGAGCATCACGAAGAGATCAAGTGCTTGAAGCTTTCCATCCATTGTGGTGTCAATGGACTTGTGAAGATGTGTCAAGAGTGGCTCACCCATAGTGGAGTATGGGGAGCAATCATCTAGTCTCCATCGACCCATCGCAATCAAGAAAGGTGGTCCATCTTGAGGAGGACAAGATCGTCATCATCTAGCTCAAGTGGATCATGTGCAAGGCAAAGGTTTGCCCTTGATAGGTTTTCTATTTTACCGGTCTCATGGTGGTAGTTGGGAGACCGGGTTATAGGATCGATAGTCGTACTATCAAGGGGGGGCTCTCAAGTGAGTAGCTTGATCGTATCGTTCGTCGAGAGCTCAAACCATTGCATCCTTGCATCATGTTTCTTGGTTCTCTTTGTGAGTCTTAGAGCTTATGGTCATCTTTATGACAGGCTTGATTTCATCGAAAACGGAGTTTGCATGCGTCTTCTATGATGTTTTTGGTGTTGGAGGTTTTACCGGTCTTTTCCGAGGAAGGGTTCTCACCTTTTTCTTTTGGGCCTTTTCTCATTTGCTTATTACTGGTATTTCTCTCAAGATTGTGTTAGCCCTTGTCCCTAGCTTTCCAACAAACTTGGTTTCATCGAATTCGGAGCTCAGATGTCGAAAAGTTGTGGCTGTTTTGATATTGCTGTTTTACATTGAGAGGTTGTACCGCCCCATAGAGAGGTTGTACCGGTTGACCGGTACAACCGGTGTTTGAGCGGTTGTACCGCTCGTAATTGGTCCGGAGGTTGTACCGGCCATGTACCGCTCCACCACCGGACTAGTTTCTGTTGTGGTGCGGTTGTTGGGCGGTTGTGGGCCGGTTGTACCGCTTATTGCCTGTTACCGGTTGTACCGGTGCTCATAGCGGTTGTACCGCTCCTATGTTATTCTGCACATAACGGGCAGATTCGTGGGGACCTATTTAAGGGGGTCTTCTTCCCCAATGGTTCCCTATCTCTTGAGCTCGTTTTTGCCCCCATTGTTGACCTTCTTTGAGCTTGCTAACTCTCAATCCCTCCATGGATTCTTGCTAGTTTTTGAGGGAAAAGAGAGAGGAGATCTAGATCCACATTTCCACCAATCACTTTCTCCTTTATGTGAGGGGAACCCCTTGGATCTAGTTCTTGGAGTTCTTGGTGTTCTCCTTCTTGTTCTTCCTCTCATTTTCCTCCCTAGCATTAGTTGCATTGGTGGGATTTGAGAGAGAAGGACTTGGGCACTCTGTGTGCCCTTGCCATTGCATTTGTGCATCGGTTTGAGTTCTCCACGGTGACACGTGGAAGTTACAAGTTGAGAAGCTTATTACTCTTGGGTGCTTGGTGCCCTTGAGCTTGTTCCTCTTGGGTGCTTGGGCGCCATAGTCGGTTGGTGGTGTTCGGAGCTCAATCGTTGTGGTGTAAAGCTCCGGGCAAGCGTCGGGGTCTCCAATTAGGTTGTGGAGATCGCCTGAGCAATTTGACGGGTTCCGTGACCGCCCCAAGGGTTGCCAAAGTGTACGGGTTCGGTGACCACCCCCAAGGGTTGCCATTTGTAGGTTCGGTAACCGTCGTCAAGGGTCCCTTAGTGGAATCACGACATCTTGCATTGTGCGAGGGCGTGAGGAGATTGTGGTGGCCCTAGTGGCTTCTTGGGAGCATTGTGCCTCCACACCGCTCCAAACGGAGATTAGCATCCGCAAGGGTGTGAACTTCGGGATACATCGTCGTCTCCGCGTGTCTCGGTAATCTCTTACCCGAGCCCTTTACTTATGCACTTTACTTTGTGATAGCCATATTGTTCTTTGTCATATATCTTGCTATCACATAGTTGCTTATATTGCTTAGCATAAGTTGTTGGTGCACATAGGTGAGCCTAGTTGTTTTAGGTTTTGTGCTTGACAAATTAACCCCTAATTTTTTTCCCCATTTTTTAACGCCTAAACCTTAATTTTTTTAAAACGCCCATTCACCCCCCCCCCCCCCCCCGTCTCTGGGCGACATCCTCGATCTTTCACTTGCGCCCACCTCGCCCACAAGGTGTTCGGTGAATTGCCCGGCCCGGGGATGGACTCCGAAGATGAGGAGGCGCTCGCGGTGTTGCTGGATGAGGAAGCCGAAGTTGACGTCCAGGAGCAGGAGCATCTCATGGTGCTCGCCGCCCTCGTCGGCCTGCTCGCGAGCAGTGAGAAGCCGCGGCGAGGTGGCTCAGCGCTTGGGCGGGTGAAAGCAAAGAACCGGCATCGTCTGGAAGGCTACTGCATGCTCTACTCGGACTACTTCGTCGACGCTCCATTGCACGGTGAGAAAACATTTCGGCGCCGTTATTGGATGAGCCGAAAGCTTTTCCTCCAGATTGTGAATTCCATCCGGGAGTTCGACAGCTACTTCAAGTGCAAGAAGGATTGCGCCAGCACATTTGGATTCACCTCGATCCAGAAGTGCACGAAAGCTATGAGGATGCTTGCATACGGAGCTCCCGGTGATTCACTCGGCGGCTATGGGCGCATGGCCGAGTACACCACCATTGAGTATTTTTACAAGTTCTGCAGGGCAGTGGTGGCAGTGTTTGGACCGCAGTACTTGCGAACACGCAATGCGGAAGACACTGCTCGGTTCCTAGCACAGAATGAAGCAAGAGGATTTCCTGGGATGCTTGGAAGCATCGACTGCATGCATTGGAAATGGAAGAACTGTCCATTTGCTTGGCAGGGGTTGCACAAAGGCGCCAAAGGCGGTTGCAGTGTGGTGCTTGAGGCAGTGGCCACACAGGACCTCTGGATTTGGCACTCTTTCTTTGGGACGCCAGGAACTCACAATGACATCAACGTCTGCAGGTGCTCCCGCCTTTGCCAAGCTTGTTGAAGGTCATTCTCCTCCGGTGAACTTCGAGGTCAATGGACGGCAAGACAACAAGGGTACTATCTAGTCGATGGCATCTATCCGAGATGGTCGACATTTGTGAAGACCATCTCAAACTCGTGCTGTGGAGGCAAGAACGCTGGTTTGGCGAAGATTCAGGAGGCTTGCGAAAGGATGTCGGCGGGCATTTGGTGTGCTCCGGTCTCGATTTGCTTTTATGCGGTTCCACTAACTGTGTCATCTTGCACAACATGATCATTGAGAGCGAGCAGAAAAGCCGGTGTTTGAAATCGAACCATACCACGGAAGGGTCCTCTTGCCCAAGTTGATCATCGACTACTGCAAACCGGATGACTACCTCAATATGCGTCAGGAGATCCGAGACCCACAGGTGCATCAAGAACTGCAACATGATCTGGTGGAGCACCTATGGAGGCTCAAGGGCGAGGGCGGGAATGACATGTGATGAAACTTGAGTTTTATTTGTTAAACGATATATTTTGTAGTGAACTATTTGATTTATGTGATGAAACACGCCGAAACACGCCGAACTATGTGAGGAGCTAATTGATTCCTATTTGTTTGCAAAAATTCACGACGAAACCCGCCGAACCGCGCTGAATATGGGCCGATTCACGTAGTTATCGGGCCGTTTTTGGACATATTTGGGCCGAAAGCTGGGCTAAATTCGACGCTAGGAGGCGACGGGTGCCGAACCGTATTGTGAGGAGTTTATCGCCGGCGCACACCCCCAGGACGCTCTTTTTCGGTGCCCTGGGGGCCGAACGGCTAGAGATGCTCTTATCCACGGGCGAGGCGGGCCATGGTGGTAGGGAGGGGAGGCTTCTTTCTCCTCCGGTTTAGTGGTGACCATGCGTCCTTGCGATGGCGTGGAGGTCGGGCTGGGTGGTTGCCCGGGTCACCGGTGTGGTCGTGCCTGCTCTGTCGGCGGTGGGCTGAGTTTGGCGGCTGAATGCGGTGGGTGGTACTACCTCCGACTAAGTAAATAAGTCATTCACGTAGTTCTAGGTCGACGATTTAACTATCTAAATATTAAATATATATTATATGTGACAAAAAACATATATTTAGAAACTACATCCGTGTAGAAATCTAGTGATATACTTTTCATGACATATAACACATATTTAATTCCTCAAATTGATGAACTAGAACTATGCAAATGACTACTCACCTAGACGGAGGTAGTAGTGTCCTCCCTTCTCTTGGGTCTGAACCGGCGGCCAAGGGATGCTCGCGCGATGGAGGTCGCGATGACCCGGGGCTCGTGCTCGGGCGGGCCAGATTTGGGTCCGATGTAGGTCGGCGTTTTTGCTTGGGGTTGACGTGGTGGGCTCGGTCCGGGTGGTGCTCGTGGGTGGTGCGGTTGCTCTTCCCGCGAGCGCGCAGGGCTGCGGTGGTGGTCGTAACATCGTTGCGTCATCGGACCGATTGGCTTCGGTTATACCTGGCCATCTGTCGGGCCGGGCCTACCAAAGTCTGACGCAGAAAACCTAGGCCGAGCCCGGCCCGGCCGTTGGGCCTAAAAATCAGAGCCAAGCCCGGCCCATCATGCAAAAAGCCCGTCGGTCCTCGGTCCGACCTATTCCTTAAACTGCAAATACGGCGTGCCCGAGCCCGCTAGGCCCGACCTATGGGCAAGGTCGGGTCGGGCTTTTTCGGGCCAGGTCAGATCGGGTCGTCCGGGTTGGGCTGCCCATGGCGAGGTATAGAGTCAGTGGCCACGGACATGGCAGTCTTCCCTCCCCCCCCCACACGTCCACTCGGCGGCTGATGCCGGGCTAGACGTAGAGGAAAGCGGGGGGCTCTGCTCGTCCTACCGTGTTTGGGTGCGCTATGATGTGTGTGGTGTCTCGCAGCAGCGATTTTGGATGGCTGACTTCGCGGATGGCTTTCCGGAAGGCTCCGTGGTAGCAAGTGGTGACTTCACCTCTTGGTCGTGCAGGCGGCGAGTGGTATAGTTTCGGGAGGGTCTGGTATGCTCTAGCAATGTCCAAATCCGGTGGGCCCATCGGATGGGTGGATCCCGTGGTCAAGTCCGGCGACCTGGTGAACCCACGTCCGGCTCAGAGAAAACCGATCAACTGGTTTACTGGCGACGAACCGATCCCCAAATTGAACTTAGCCCGAATGAAACATTAAAAGTTAAAGAAAATCAAGGTAAGTTTGTTCAACAAAAATTCAAGATACTAAATTATCAAAAAGCAAAATGGTCTTAGTAAGTACTTCGTCTGTAAACTTTTATAAGACTTGATCTAAAAACGAAAATTGCTTTGGGAGGCCGAGCTCCATGGAGGCCTCCATTTGCAATTTTCAAAATTCATATGACCAAGTTTCAAAAAATTCTAAAAAAATACAGATATACATGAAGGCATAACACACATGTGTGTAAATTTTCAGAACAAAATACGTTGAAATGGTGGCCATGCCAAAAAAAAAATCTAGTGGCAAGGGTGGGCAGTGGCGCTCCCTGCGGCCATGGTTCGAATCCTGTCAGGGTCGAATTTCTGATTCCTCACCCGCGTGGGCTTCTTCTATAAAACTAAGTCCTGGGTGCTAGTGCCCATGGATCTCATTTTTTTTACACAAGACACCATTCATCATCAAAGCCCATGGATTTGTTTTTTTAGAGGTAAAATTTCAAAGTATTTCAATCTGAATTTGTACACACATAAACATCACATCCTTGTTTACTTGTACACTTTTTTTTCAGACTTTTTCCAAACCGAAAAGTTCAAACTTTAAAAGTTTCAAACATTTCAGCCTCCGTGGAGGCCGGGCTCCAAAACGCCACACCCACCTAAAAAGCCTTATAAAGTTGCGGAGTCTCTTTTTTTTCCCACAAAAAAAAACATAGACGCTGCAACTTCAAATGCTTATTGGATGCTCACCCGCTGCCTGTTGGACTTTTCTTCTCAGCAACCAACGGAACTATTCCCACAAAAGTGGAGTACTGTTACGAGTACAACAACCTCTCGATAAAGCAATCAATTCAACATATACCCGACTTTGACGTTCGAGAAGATCAGCACAGAATCGGATAAAATCAAGGACCCGAACTGACCTGACCTGACCTAACAGCCAGAGCGTTAGACGCGCACACCAATCAGTCAATCCAGGGGATCTCCCCCTGATCTGCACGTTTTCTCCGATTTAGTCCAGCTCCGTTCCACGCACAGTTACATGTCACGTCGACGATGACACGCCATTTGCAGCAACAGGTTCGCCGGATGGATCCGGCCCCGTGGTCAAGTCCGGCGAGCCTGGCGACCCCGAGTCCGGCCGGCCCGGACCAAGCCAGCCAAGTGGCCCCGCCCACGTTTCCCTCATGAACAGAACCGCCAGCGGGTGGCCGGCGTTTCCCGGCGGGCCATTTTCGGATGATCGATCCCCTGTCTGTCCATGCCGCCGACCGTCCCGTCGCCTGGCCCCGCCGTGTCACACGCACCTGATGGCTCGACCCCCACTGGCCTATCGACCTCCTCCCTTTCATGATCGAGACTTTGATTCTGCCCGAGATCTGGATGTCGACTAGACACATGGATCGTGGAACAGCGATTGCATTGGCACTTGCATAGTAGCTACACACATGTATGATCGTCTTGATCGGTCGCGTGGAGATGCTCGTGACTTGCAACGAAGGTCGCCGGCGTCTTCCATTTTGGACCACCGAGAACATCTATTATACTATATTATTAAAATATGTCATATGAAAACAGATTTCTTTTTTTTTTCCGGTATGTATGAAAACGTATTTCATGATAAACCTAATTGCGGTATTGATATATCTCTATGTAACATGATCAAAATCGACAAAGATTGGCTTCACAAAAAGAGAAAAGTATGTTTTTTGGCACTCAAACTTAACGGAAGTCTGCATTTGGGAGCGAGTCCTTCACGTGAAAAAAGGGAGCGATCTACGCGAGCCTTTCCAATTCCATGAAGGTAATTTAGGCAGCCGCAGATATTCGAGCCCTAAGCCGCCGCCGCCCGACAACGTTCGTACTGGTATGGCCGCCTCCTCCCTCCTCCCTCCTGGTAATTTCCTTCCTAATTAGCTGTTGATTTCAGTTCCTATGTCCCCCATCTGTAATTCTGTATAGGCAGTATAGGAATACGTCTAATCTAGTTTGCTGCTAATTTCAATTCCACGGACCCCCATATGCAATTCTATGTTGGCACTTGGCACTTGGCACATGCACTAACGCTCATCACTGAATCAACCACCAGGTAGTATATCATATTGCCGTTCCTTGATGCGTAAGCCGGTAAAGTTCACCAATTGATGCAACATTTTTTTCCAGCATTTTGTGTTATTGTCGTAAAGGAAACAAGACATATGCAACGGGTAGAGATAAAAGGAAAATAAATAAGGCCGTGCATAAATTGGTACAATCACAACACGGAGATATGCACAAATTTCTCAAGAGTAAAATTGGTGCTTCCACTGCTTCGATAAAGCAAGATGATGAGTTGGTGATGGTTGCCATAGAGGAAGAACAGTAACCTATTGGGAATTCTGAATATGACAGGGAGAAGAAAATGTCGACACCAACATCGGTGGTAACAATGTAAGCAGCTTCGAGAATGTAAGTAATTCATCAGATGAACACACATAGTCTGCTAATCTTGATGAGCAACATGTTCATACTCCTAATATTTATGATCCAAGCAATTGGGACAATCTTGATACTAAATCAAGAGATATTTTAGTTGAAAAGGGGTTGTGAGAGAGGGAAAAAATGGAATACCATGTCGATGAAGCAGGAAGACATTTTTCATTTGCTCATATAGGAAATTAAGCAATGGGGAGAAACATGATAGAAAGTGGTTTGTTTATTCAAAAGATCTTGACAAAGTTTTTTGCTTATGTTGTAAGACCTTCTATTATAGTGTCTGCTATGGAGATGTTTGAGCATTTCAGAGAAGTTGATTGCTATTCTAATATCTCCACTGCTTATCGCATCTTATTTACTGTGCTCGTCACGGTCGCATTGGCTGAAAGAAGCTTTTCGAATTTGAAATTATTGAAGAATTATTTCAGGTCAACAATGACTCAGGAGAGGTTAATGGCTTTGCTGCATTTTGCATCGAGAAGAAATTACTGGACCAGATTGACATCGACCCTATCTTAAGTGAATTTGCATCGAGGAATGTCGAAGAAAATTTGAAGGTAATATGTATAAATTATTTGATTCGCATACTGATTTTCAATTCATTTAATTGCTATTGATAATATTTCATTGTTATTATTACGATGTCTATATTAAGGGCCCCGAGTTTTAGTTTCGCCCCGGGCCCCCAAAATCTCAGAATCGGCCCTGGCCCTCGCAAACCCTGCCGTCGGTGATGTTCTCGGGTTGGTCAGACTCGTCGATGGTCGGGGCATCGTCGGACCCTATGTCAACGCGAGGCACCGATGTTGGTCGTGCTCCTCCTGATGGTGGCAAATCTGTTCTATCAATGTCTGTGTTGATCGATGCTGACGAGCCCAAAGAGGGTCGCACCACTGCCCCTCCCTTTGATCCTGCAGCACCGCCGGTGACACAGAGGTGAGCGCCGCCGCCCCTTCCCTTCTCTCGGCTCGACCGGCGAGGCCCCAGCAAGCGACAGGAACCCGCCGGCGTCGCCCTCAACTCCCCTTGTATCCACTTCGTCGACAGAAACCCACCGCCGTGCGTGCGCGGTGGACTTTCTGATTTTAGACACAAGAAAATAGCTTCCACGTGGCCAGTTTTCTGCTCAAATCTAGGTTTGGATGAACTTTACCTGGTTCTGAGACTTCAGGGACCAAATGTCATCCACAAATTCTTGAGATATCGAATGTTGAATTTTGCAAACATACGGGATGGAAAACATACCTTCTCTCTTAAAAAAAAATACTTTGCAGCACTTTCACATGGTTCTTGCAACATTGCTTAACGCAGAAACACGCAGATGTACTATGTACTTGAATCTCCCCACCCTTACATAGGCGGTACTACTACCCTGTAGGCCTGTACACAGTACAGTACAAATACAGAGCAAATTACTCCAGATGAGGTGTAGTCCCACAATAAACCGGGTACCTTTTGGCGGACTACCCTTAGAGCATGACGCCGGAATCAAGCAGCATGAAACTAGAGAATCGGCTGTACCCCGTACGTACGTACGTATGTACGCATCGATCGACCAGTGAGACGCAGATACGGTACGTAGGAAGCAAAGTACGCTACGTACGCGAGACGCGACACCCGCCGTGCGCCCCACGGAGTACGTACGCGCCGCTCCCTTAACTCGGGTCCGGCCCGGCCACGGGCATCAGTCAGTCCGTGCGATCTTCCCCGACTTTTCCTTCCTTCTTCCCCGAATATCACACCGGGCCAGTACTGCTCACACTAATGCTAGTGGTCATGAGTTCATACAGTTCCAATCAGAACTTTATGACTCTGCTTCACGCAGTGATCTTGAATTCCTGACATTTCTCCGCTACCAGTTTAATGCCAGAGCAGGAGTCACTGGTGCCTTTTACCTGCTGCCGGTGCCCTAACTCTGAATTCCAACAGTGTAAGCCATGTCCCCCCAAAAAAGTAGTTTTGGCCCTGTGGTTTCACTTCCAGAACAGTGTCAAGACCTAATCACTTCAACATTTTTTACTCACCAGGTGAAACGTTTACCAGCGCTAAACAAACGTAGATAAACTGATTCTAGTAAACAATGTGAAGTCAAGGCCAGAAATGCCCACCCAGCAGCAGAGGGTCTCGGTGGACTTTTCTTCTTCCAAACCAACGGAACTACTACTATTCCAACAAAACAACTGCTGCAACAACTTGTCCACAACTCAATCAAAGATAACATATACATACACACACATACATATCCGACTCTGACATTCCACGAGACAAGACACAGGATCAGATAAAATCAGAACCCGACCTAATAACTTAACACACAGCTGCAGCACCAATCCGCCATATCTTCCCCCTGATCCGCATGTTTATTCCCAGTTTAATCCAGCCCAGCCAGCCACACGGTGGCCACATACAGCGCTCCCACACCTCACCTCGCCTCGCCTTGTGGGGAAGCAGAATCTGGCGCCAGGTAAGCAGATCTCCGGGGAGATCCTTCCACAGTGCCCACATTCATTACCATATATGCTCCGGCCTTTGGACTTTTCAGTTTTTTATACGCCGCGTATAACAACAGCTCACCTAAGGCAACCCAGGGCCATTTGTATATGTACAATTACGAGATACGCACGTACGATCAAGATTGTGCTTCTGCTAGTATATTAGCTCGTCGACATCAGCATCAGAGCATGTAATTATTAACAATCAATCATGCAAGACTGTATCGCGTGGCAGACAAAGCATGATTAGGGGCAGACAGACACATGTATGAACAGCCGTGAGCATGCGGGGATTGATTAAGGAGATGGGAACCAGACGATGATGCTTAATTGGTGATGTCAAAAACACCAATTCTGATTATGAAACTGTCAACATGTTGCTCTGATCTGATGCCATTTAAGTTTTCAACATGTAGCCAAGAGGGGAAAGATCTCTGAACAACATTCATCCAGAAGATTTCCTTTCTTTGGGCAGAACGAATACTCTGTTTCGGTTTGTTCTTCTTGGCATCTCTGAAGAAGCAGAGCACACAAGGGGACGAACTAACATCCTAATCTAAATCATCATCATCTCCTAGGACCCCAAAAAGTTAAGGTGTTGTTTGAGGCGGCAGCGGCAGCGGGCGGATCTATGTCCATGAGAAAGAACACCGAAGAAAAAAGAATTGAAAATCCTGCTCTACTTAAGAATTAATCCTCCTCCGTCGAGGCTTGGACGGTTGATCACCGGATGCGGTTGCAGAGGCGGGAGACGTCCGAGGGGCGGACGGGCTTGAGGAGGAAGTCCTCGGCG
This sequence comes from Aegilops bicornis, assembly GCA_021605145.1. Taxonomy (NCBI): domain Eukaryota; kingdom Viridiplantae; phylum Streptophyta; class Magnoliopsida; order Poales; family Poaceae; genus Aegilops; species Aegilops bicornis. The sequence goes on along the minus strand of CM038670.1, from coordinate 858,435,027 downwards.
CCCTCCTCGAGGCAGCGGGTGATGCGGTTGGGCACGTTCTCCGACGACATGATCACCACGGGGATCTCGCGGAGCTCCGACGACTCCTTGACGCGCTTCAGCAGCTCGTACCCGGTCATGCCGGGCATCCAGTAGTCGGTGATGATCATGTTCACGTCCGTGATGAGCCCCAGGCCCAGCAGCTCCAGAGCCCGAGTCGCTGAGTCCACAGTAGTCACTGCAAAGATTAAGGAACGGGGGCACGTTAGCAAACTCGATCGACTCGGTTTCTCTTTTCATCAGGAGCCCGCCGGAGCGCGGGCGGATTGATGAACGATTGGAGGCGGATGGGACGGGATTTTGGAATTTACCTCTGTATTTGGAGCTGCGGAGGATCTTGGCGATGACGGCGCGGTCGACGACGCTGTCGTCGACGGCGAGCACGTGCAGCTCGGCCTGGACCTGGACCTGGACGACGACCTCGTCGGCGTCGGTCATCAGCGGCACCACCTTGCGGTCGCCGGCGGGGGCGGGCGCCACCTTGGCGGCCATGGCGGCCGGCAGGGTCATGGCCGGAGCCTGGGTGGGAGCAGCCGCAGCCATCAGTCGATCAAACTCGCCGGAGCAGCAGCAGCAGTAGTAATATGGAACGGCGAAGAGCTCGTCGGAAAGATGGATGTGTTGATGCGTTTGGGTGTGTGTTGGTTGGGTTGGCCGCGACGCGCGGCGGTATATATACAGGGGCGGGGGGGAGGCGGAAAATAAATGCGGGGGAAATCCTGCGAGATCTCGAAAGGGATCCTAGGCTCGCGGATCGAGCGAAACCCAGCCCCCGGTGGGGCCCGGGCCCGATCCGGCCGCGGATCCGCGGGCCCCGCGGCCCAGCCCGGGAGGATCCCCGCCGGGATTTTCCTGCCGCGCCCCGCCCCTCGCTTTCGCTCGCGTACCCCGCGCTCACGCACACCGTATCTTCCCCTCTCCCTTTTTCTTTTCTCTTCTCCTGGGCAAGTGGGGAGGAGATGAGACTTGCGTGCATGGGGCACGCGCAAGCTGCATCACTTTTTTTTTTAGTTTTTCTTCCTGCTATACTATATCCGGCTAGCGACTGAGGATTTGATTTGGTCTTTCCGGGCGGCAGCAGGTGATCCGTACCGGGCGGGCTCGAGGATTTGCTTGAAAATTGTGGATCTTTTTTGGGTGAGCGGCGGCAGGATACGCCTTGATTTCGGAGATTCACCCGTGATTCGTGAGATCATCGGTTTGGTTTTCCTTCCGTGCGTGGAAGGGTCACTTGCCCCTTCGATACCAGGAGCCTCCCTCCTCTTGCATCACAGCTGTTGGTGATCCATCTCACCTCACACGCGATCTCTTCCTTTCATTCCCAGCCCAGCCCAGCCCACGTACTAGTACGTAACGCACCATCAACGTCGTGGCCCCTCCCTCGTGCGTGCATGGCAGGATCACCGGATTTCGTTCGCGATCGGTCGGCCTCCGCACCGCGATCGCTCGGGCGGGTCGGGCCAGTTACGCCGGCCGGGCGCCACCGACCGGTCGCTCGTCATGCCGTATCGCGTCGCTGATCTTCCTTCCACCACGGGGAGGGACGCAAGGGGACCAACAACGGCAGGCGAGCGGCCCGGCCCGTGCGCTCGTCCACGCGTCCGCAGTCCCATGATACGCTGCAGATCTTGGGTGCGGGGATCGACGACGATATCGACCGCACGGACGGACGTCGGTGGCGTGGAGTCGACTAGAGTACGGGCTCGTAGCCAGCGGCGGTTGATGGTAGAGGGGTTCAGAGCGAGTGAATGTCCGTGGCAGAGTACGTACCGCCAGATTTGGATTTCGGATGCTGCTGTACTGGAAAAGGTGATCGCAGAATCGGTTGCGGCAGGCCGTGCGCCTGCGCTGCCGAGTGAATGAATGCTCGTGACGTAGTGCGTACCGGATGCAGGAACCTTCCTCGCTACGCAAAATCGTGATCGATCGCGGCCATCCTGCATTCGTGGATGCAGATCTTTCTGTTTTCCGCGAGAGAAAACGTAGGCACGATTTTTGGCGACGATCTGATCAACCAGTGGGCTACTTTTCTGGTACGCATTGGTTTTCTGAGATCGTATTTACTTCGCCGTTTCAACTCAAACGACTTTTCTATCTTTGTCATGGAGCAATAACCCAGAGCTTTGGCTGTTGCTTTACTACTTTCTCCGTCTCACATTAAGAGCAACTCCAACGCTGAGACCTAAATGGACACAGATCTTGTCCTTTTTCGTCCATATGGGTAATCTGTCTGTCTAGCGGACTTGGGGCGGACACGCAATGCACCCTACGCGGCGGGCGCGCGGCTGCGGACGAGCGGGCGGCGAGGTGGCGCTGGCGAGCGGCGACGCGTGGAAGCGGCGGCGTGGCGGTGGGCGGGCGAGTGGCGCGACGAGCGAGGGACGCTGGCGGGCATGGCGGCCATACGGGCCGCTTCGATGCGATGAGAGCTCCACCGCGACCGGAGCTCGTGGACGGGCTGCGGCTGGAGGTCTTCCCTAGTGAGCGGGCGGCGGCGGAGATCTCTGGTCTTGGCGATGGCGGCGGCAGCGGCATGGCGATGACCGAGGCCTCGCCGCGGCGAGGACGACGGTGGAGGCGGAGTCCTCGCCGTCGAGGACGGCGACTTCGTGGCGGCGCTTCGGTGGGTGGGGATCTCGCTGCGATTCGGTCAGCGGCTCATCTTTGTGTCGCTGAATAGTAGGACCTGGGCGGACACGGGAGGGTAGCAGCGGACGAGAGGAGCGCCTGCTTTTGTCCGTCGTGGACCCATTTGTGGCTCAAATTTGGGTTCAGTTTGGGTCGGGGTGGATGACAAACGGACAACAGACAGACATACACGTCCGTTTGGGTCGCCCCATTGAACTAAGTTTTCTGTTCGGAGGATCTAAACGGATAAAATGGATCGCCCCATTAGAGTCGCTCTAACTGCCGCTCAAAGGATGTAGGATGTATCTAATCTCTGTCTCATATTAATTATCGCGATGTATCTAACCATATGTCGGTCGAGTAAAATTTGGCAAGCTGTGGAGTACTTCTTTCATACATTAGGGGCGTTATTATTAAATGGTTTCAACTAACACTACCTTTTACCTCGCAAAAAGAAACTAACACTATTTTTCTATTTTTGACATCGCGCAAACGCTAAGAGCTTTGGCTATTTCTTTTTTTTTTCGAGATTAATTGTAGTTTATTCCATTATGTTAGAGCTACAAATCTCCGGCAAGATTTCCTCAATACATGGGGGGCCTTTAACGAGCCACACAGCTGTGGCTCGCTTAGAGCGACTATACCTTATCAGACAATCCGCAACAATAACTTTAGTACTGGTTGAATATCCATGTGTTGCCACAGGATGACATCTAAAATCTAGAACACAACTTATTAATTCGATGTGTTTTACTTGGATCGGACAGGTTCGCAACTATGGAACAAAAATTGTATAATGCGTAGATCAAGAAATATATTTTTCTGGGCAAAGGTGTGCGTGCAATTTTTGGTCATAACACGGGAAGACGTCACCATTTATTCCATGCTTCCTCCTCCGCCCCCTCCTGTTCTCTCATTCAAAGTCATCTCATTACACGTCTGATGCTCCATCATCATCCATGAGCTAGCTTGTTCTAGTTCTGACGATTACCTAAAGAAGTCCATGTTGCCCCATGTTCTGTATTATACCATTTAGTGTCCATCCTCATAGATCTCTACTACTAATAAACAATCAAACATGATCTTTTTTAAGCACACCCCGTAAAATGTACACAAACCCATTATAACCGTCCGATTATGCCTACTAATTTAATCTAACAACCAACCTAAATCTAATCCCTTCTCTCGTGTGTACTTAGTAATTTAGGTTGGCTGAACATACTCCACCGAGAGAAAATTTCAGCCCCGCTTACGCAACCGCATCGCCTGTAATCACGCAAGGCCCGAAAAAGGGATCTGATGTGAATTACCCTCCGATAGTCACGCAACCCATCCCTGTAATCACGCACCCTCAAGCTTGACGCTAACCCACCATCCCTACGCTCCCTGCCTGCCGCCGCCGCGCCACCCATGGAGCAGGAGCCGCCGCGACCCCCCGGCCTCGTGCCCTACAGCCTGCAGCATACCGCGCCGCCGCGCCACCGAGTGAGCAGGAGTGGCCGCGACCCCGGCCTCGTGCTGTGCAGCCCGCAGCATGCCGCGCAACGCGTCACCGCGCTGTCGACTGAGCAGGAACCGCCGCGCACGTACACAATAAGCAGACACCCATGGAGCTGGATGGATTTTTCCTTGAGGAGCACACGCACCTATGAAAACTGCAAGCCGCCGGCTTGCTTGATCGGTGGCACGACTCAACGGAACACGCAGGCAAACACAACCGTTTTCATGACCGAGCTTGTCTGTGGAAGCCGGATCTTGTACCCAGGCCATTCTCTGCAAGACCGGCGAAGACAGCTTCAGCCTCCCCTCCTCCCCGTCAAGGACGGAATCACGGAAAGATCTGCTTCGTTCAAACCGTGTCCGCGAGGACGACGGGCAGGTACATACGTACATATACCAAGGTCGATGTTGCCGATGCTTGTGGTTGCAATTTCATATCCTGGCCGGTGATGTATTGATGCTCATGGTGAGCCATGGAATAATAACCGGGAACTTTTCACCTCTCAGTCATACTAGATGAATCTTTGTAAGTAATCTCTTTTCCCAACCCCTTCTTATATTTACAGGGAATTCAAGTGTGTTTCAATGCAATTTAGTTTTTCGTTCCATCTGACAATTCAGTTGTATTATTGATTTGGACAATTTTCAGAAATTTTAACCCCTCTTTTGATTTTTGGCTTCCTCAATCATTCTTAATTATTTAATGTCAATATGAGGTATTGTTCCCAACATTATACCTGAGAAATGTTAGTTGACCACTTCGGTTTGTTCATGATCTATTCTAAAGACAGATTATTAGCGGTGCAATATCTTTGTTGGTTCAATCAAATAGTCCGAGTCAAGCCGGTTTGTGGCCAGGCGTGTGATCGTGAGGCGTCTGGAGTTGTGGGCGATCAGTTAAGCCAGCCGCAACATACGCGCTGCAACACATCGTGTGCGCCGCCGGGGATGGGGCTTGCCAGCTCCCCGGGTATGCTCCCATCGGTGCTACGCACGCACGCCTAGCGGCTCGCTCGCCCCGGCCGCGGGACTACGTCCAGCAACTTCAAAATCGGCGGCATCGACGAGCTGCATGCATGCATGAGTTGTTAGCTGGATGAGGTTAGTTAGCTAGCTTAGCGCGTGGAGTTAGTGGCCGGTGTGGTGGCCGGGTCGTGTGTGTGCGCCCGTGTATAAATACCCTCATGTAATGATCGACTGGATGTGTGGTATGTGTCCATTGTAGTTCAAGTTGCAGATAATAGAAGAGGTCGTCCGTGCGGCACTGTTCATCAGCATGGCGCCGTTTTTGCGGCGAGGAGTTGGTGCGTTGAAAAAAATAGTGTGCTCCTTTCCACCTTCGTCTGAGCGAGTGGAAGAGAGAGAGAGAGCTATCCCGGGTTGGTCACAACAGATTACTGATCCTTACTTGCATATACATGCACCGATATGCGCGGAGATCATATGCCATGATGCACGGCGTTCCACCAAAAACACCGGGTAGTCGTTGAGTATCTCTGGTACATTTACTATATCCCTATAAAAGCACCACAGAGGGTAGATCTATGTATGGCTTTGGGGTTAATATATTCATATACAGTTAGATGTACTCCGTGACACTACTTAAGTGTGCCAACAATATTATAGCTCTGGGGACAATATTCCTACACACTCTAGAGGCCATTTAGTTTAATATATGAAGCTATGACGGAAGGTCTCCTTGGATGAACTCAGTTAATTAGCGGCAGACGTTGTCTTTGTGTATGCCAGTACATTAAAGAAAATAGATGTTGTGTTGCAGGGCCATTGTTTATTGTAAATTCCTTATTTATACCTACACTTGATGCATTTTCAGGTTAGAGAGAGACAGAGGGAGGGAGGGAGACCAGACATGGAAATATGAAGGCAACTCAGTGTTGAAGATAATCATATTGCCCCATGTATGTTCATGTTACCTTCGTTAAAAAAGTTGTGGGCTGATAACATTTTTCCTTTGTAATGTAAATCTCTAGGTAATGTCATTCTCTTTCATAACCTCTTTGAGGACTATGACTTACTAAAAGGATCAAAAGAAGACAACCAAGTTTTCAGATCGTATATGTTTACCATGATAACCCCTTTTTTAGTTATTTGTAATGCACGATATCGTATATGTAGGACATGGTGCCTCTGCCACCGGCCTCAACGCAGAGTCCCCGCTGCCCCGCGCCTGGTGGCACGATGTCTCCCTCTTGGCCGCCCGTCTGTTTCGGCCGCCTGACGCATTCCCATGAGGCCACTGCAGGTGCGGTGTGTCTGTCCCGCTCTCACTATGGTGCCGTTGCTCTCCATTGTATTATTTTTTTATTTTCCTAGCGCCAGGTATTTTTATTAATTTTTGCCATAGTACCAATGTATAGGTGTCAACATGTTTTCCTATGTTGATTCCAGTTAGTACAAAATGTTAGTTCATGGCATAAAAATCCGTTTAGCCTCTCTCTTGCTCGTGCTGACAAATTTTATATATTGTTGTGCACATGTAAAATTGGCTTTTGTACAAAAAAATAAGATTCAAGAAGTAGGCATCCTTATCAGAGCAATTGCATTGTAAAGTAGTTTGCATTTTGTTTTCGGTGGCTACACTAGAAGTGAAGACTACATGCGTATCAGTCAATTTTATTTTCTATTGCTAAATCTATACTTCCCAATCAAAATACTATGTCCACTTTAGAAAATACCATACTTGTACAGAGGAGAAATTGATGGAAGTATTGAATAGTCATTGGTAGAATTGAGCAAGTGTTGCATAACTTTAACTTTTTTCCTTGCATGTTGATCATGTGTAAATTCATCTCGAAAATCAGTTTGTTCAAAAAGCTTAGTGACCATGGCCAGATGCTTGATTCTTCACAATGGTGTTTCACTTAAAAAAATACATTTAGAGTGACATCTATTTTGTATCCATTTCATTTATATTCTTTTCCAAAAAATATTTAAAATTTAGAATATGTGAACTCGCTTGATCAAAATTTTAGACGTGCGTTGCACATGCACGTTTACTAGTGGATAATAACAACAAATGTGCGGCTGGCCTCTGCTTCACCTCAAGCACAGACCTAGGCTATGCACTATGATAAGGTGCTCCAAACAGTGGACGATCTCGAGCTCCACGTCACCTACAATGAAACCTCTTATATCATTGTATGTGTGAAACAGAAATGGTAACTGAGAACCTATCTAAGGAAGTTCCTTCGAACAATATTGCAGGCCATGGTGAACTTGTGTGATTAAGGTCCTTGAAAACACGATGTAGTTGGCCGCGCTGCTAACCTTCTTAAGGAAACTCAAGTAGTGCCTAGTTCATGATTCCAATTCAGTATTCGAGTTCGTACGATTCAATAGAAGCTAACTAAAAGAAAATGCCATCTTCAAACCATATGAGCTACAAAATACATTTTAGCTACAAATTATGAAAATAGATTAACATTGATCTACAACCTTCTAAAAGCTTTATGTTGTTTAATGACGAGCAAGAGTGCAAGACAAGTTCCCATATCTTCACTGCATGACTATATTGGATATCCTCCCAAAATATAGCCTGGAACCATCCCTAACTAAGAAAATGCTAATCTGGAAATTCTGTGGCTTTGAGAAATGGTTTGGAACCCACGTGCATGTTACAAATGTTTTTCCGCCATACTTTGTTCTCAGTGAGTAGTTCGTATTCCCATTTATTGAGAAGGGCGATGCTATTAATCTCGATTTTTGGGAATCCAACAACCGCTCTCCCCCCACTCTGACATTTTTAAGCTGGCATAACACATTTCACCTAGCTAGCCGATATTTCTTTGATCCATCATCGCACTGCTAGAAAAATCAAAATCTAAAGTAGTTCAATATCTGCAGAACTCCTTTTGGCAAGTGGAAGAATGATAACAAGTATAAATCCACATTGTTTAGGACGGAATATATCAAAACAAATCGCCCCCGTCAGACAGGAGGTTGGCCTTCCAACTGGCTAGACGTTTCTCAAGTCTCTCTTCCACATGCTTCCACTTAGCAAAATTAAGTTGAAGGCCAATAGTGAATCAGAGTACTCGGGCACCAAACCGGAAACTTCTCGAGGTGGCAGCCAAAAATCTCAACATACTTATGTGCCGATTCAGTGGGCTCACCAAAGCAGGAAAATGCACTCTTATGAAAAATACTTTTAGGACCAGAAAGGTCCTCATAGGCACATAATTTAAGCTTTAGGTTTTTTTTACTTTACTTTCAAGGATTTTTTTTGTTATACTAGCTGAACTCAAATTTGTAAGAAATTGAAACCAAGACTTCAGAAAATGACTCTGAAAAATCTGAAGTCAAAACAAAAATGACGAGGTATCCGCTCCACTCGATTGACCAGCTAGCCAGCCAGCAGATGTATACTCCCTCCGTCCGAAAAAACTTGTCCCAAACTTGTCTCTTAAATGGATGTATCTGACACTAACTTGATGCTAGATACATCCATTTGAGGGACAAATTTTTTTGGACGGAGGAAGTACTTGAATATCTTAAGGAAATCTCACACCGTACTGTCATCAACCGACCAGTAGTTTTCTTCCTGCCTTTTTCTCTTGCTTTTCCCTGCTGAGAATATCTCTCAGCAGAATCGGTCGTACCACTCCTCTCTAGAATTTCGTTGCCGAGAATACGTTTTTCTCGTTTTTCTCTGGGCGCGCGCTTCCGAAGCCAGGTAGCTCTCACGTTGTCGACCACTGCTGCGGCTTGTGCATGCGTAGCGTACGTCAACCACGAACTGACGTACCCATATCTGATGGTATTCTCTCGTCGTAGAAACTTCTCACCCGTATCGTTGAAAATCAAGCCGAAGCCCAACCACCGTCTAGATGTAAACCTGCATTGACCTTGCGGCTCCTTTTCCTTGTCCAGACCAGACCAGTCAGGTGTGTGGAGCTGCCTGTTTAGTCAAAGGTTGAAGAAGAATAACGGAACGGAAAACAGCTTAGAATGATATGATTAGGCGGCATAATATAATTAGGCGCGGCCAATCAGTGAAGTCACACTGTGTTGCCTGTGCGCATCTCGCTCACATGGGACGGGATCATGCTCTGCTCTGTGTGGCCATACGAGCCTGCGATGCAGGCGTTTTTTACTTCAGAAAATGGGCATCGCTGCACGCGGCACGCAGCTTCCGGTGACACCCAAATCTCTTTGCCCGATCCATTTGGTCAGTACGTTCGGTACGGGACTACTACACGCCAGATCGTGAGCAGAATGCTGCTACTGTAAACATGGGACGGGCGCACAGGACAGGAGGATATCTGTGTGGACGCCGGTAGGTGTTCAGGATGGCCATGATCTTTGGCATGTGGACGAACGTGCACTCCTCCAGCCTTGTCATCCGCGGAGGAACAATAAAACGAAAATAAACGGGAAGAATGCTACTACTCCTACCGTTCTACTGTAAGTACTAGGCTGCATCTTGTGCTGGCCATCTCTGAACTCAAACTGTTACATTTTTTTTTTTGACTCGAACGGCAGGTGCTCTGCTTTTTCATTAAAGATTAGGAATGTACATAAGAATGAGCAGTCGTCCAGAGAAAGCTGCCTGTACAAAAAAAAAAGGAAAATGTAAAAGATGAACATTGTGCTAGTGATTGTGATGTGCGACAGCTGCTGCTACAGCCAAAATCTATCGCCGTGCACAAATAGATTCGTGATGGATGTGAACGTGGCGTACGTTTGGCCACCCCACCCCGTAGCCCGTAGGTGTGTACGCATGCATCGCTTTCTAGCTAGCTAGTTTCCACGTTCATTTTCCTGACTCGGATGCTCAAGATCCTTGGCCCTGTGGTGCAAAGTTGCAAGTTGCTGTACTACGTCGCCTCCAAGGACAAGACAAACAATTCGCTTTCTCTTCTCCCAATGGCAAAGGCATTCACTCACTCACTCACTCACACTTGCTTGCCGGTTTTGGAAGTGAAGAACCACATTCCGCTTTCCCTTGTGCTATAGCTATAGCTATAGTTTTACCCTCTCACCGCTACTACTAGACTAGCACTGCTGCACTAGTTGCCAGCCAGACGGCCGCTCGTGAGGCACGAGCACGAAACACTTGAACGGATCACGGACTTGTTGTAGTTGTGGTCGCTGACGGTAACATTCACCGGCTGGCTGTTGCCTTCGGCAAGCTTGGCAAACATCGGCGAGCATTTAAGCACATTAATATCATTGTGTGATTCGCAAAATCTAGAGATCTCGTGAGGCCACGACCTCAAATATCCCTTATACTGCCCTTGCCAAGCAAAAAGGCAGTTCTTTCACTCCCAGTGCATCCAATCTATGCTACTAAGCATCCCTGAAAAGCCTCTGCTAGCATTCATCACCAACAAGAGGGCTGTATCTTGAGGAGTTGGGTCTCTCAAGTACTCAGAGCCAAACGCAGCAATCATAGTCTTACAGAACTTTACATGGAATATAGGCATGTAGACTCACTCATACGGACGTACTAATCAATGAGATCATCGTGCACTCTGTATGCAAGCATTCCGGATGGCTGCATTGCATTTCTGATAAGATGAGAAACCAATCTTCCTAAGGACATCCTCTTTGCACTGAAAATAGTTATCGTATCCGACCATCCCCTATCTAATACGGTTAAAAAGATGCCTACTTATACGAAAACGCCGTCGAAATTTCTGATGGTTGAACAACGGGTTACTTGAGTCAAAATATTCCTGGCCGCTCTCCCGGTTGCGATTGAATGCCGGAAGGTGCCCCGGGACCGAGTCATGGAACAACGACCGTTGGCTATTAAGGTGGTGGTGGACCAAAACGGCAGCCAAGATCTCCACCTCCTCATCAAATAAGAAAATCGTTGGAGTCGCAAAAAAAAATTTATGGAAAAAGAACTCGTTCATGCCGACGCAAATGAGTCTCAAAATTGGTCACCGAATGGATCGACAGGCGGACGAAAAACGGACGTGCGTCCGTTTCAATTGACGCGTTGGACCGACTTTTCTGTCCGTGCTAACGCAAATGAGGCCTCAAATTAGGCGAAAAATGTGTCGACAGACGGACGAAAAGCGGACGCGTGTCCATTTTAATTGGCGTGTTGGGCCGATTTTTCTGTCCACGTCCAGCCCAAACGAACACGCGAGGACGAAATAGGTTGCGGTGCTGAAGTCGCTCTTAGTACGTACTCGCCCGCTAGATGCTGCTTGCCTTGGTTAATTCGGAGGACACGCGCATGCGTAGCAGGACCATGCTCCCCGCCGGCAACAACGTCAGGTCGTCAGCCATGATGATACACCACGTAGCGCGGGCGGTGCATAACACGGAGGGGCAGAGCGGGGCGGCGCGGTCAGGAGCGTCAGCTTCGATGATAGACCACGTAGCCAGGCGCAGGGCTGAACCGCCGACAGGCCGGCCGCTTCCAGATTACCGATGCAGGAGATCGACGGTGGTCTCGACCGGACGTCGGTATCCTGGATCGTACCACCCTACCACGAGCAGTCGGCGAGGGCGGTCGATCGTACTGTGCGTGCGCGAGTGAGTGCCCGTGGGCACACTGTCACTCGCAGCAGTACCACCGGATTCGGTTGATGCGGTGCTCGGCAAAGGCGGATCGACCGGAGAATCGGGTGCGCCAGGCCGTGCACTCGCATCGCGTCACGTCACGACATGAATGCCGCGCATGTACGTACGCACTACTACCAGCTGCAGAAAGCATTGCCTGCTAAACTGAAGCGTCGATCACAGCCTGCTAATCACCAGTCGACTGGTGGTTAGTAACAGATCCGCACGACCTTCGATCGATCCTTCCGCTTGTCCTGCTGCGTCGTTCCTCTCGCTTTCATTGATTTTTTTCCTTCTTTAAAAAACTATAGTAAATTGCTAGCGGTTTTTTCTGGTTTTTCGCTGTATAATATGAAAACAAAAGAAAAGTGCTTGAAAGAGGATTCAAACCCAGGTCTATGTAATACTATCTATCAAGCCTAATAACCAACTAAGCCACCTTTTGTTGTTGTCTATTGTAGAATGACAATGTTATTTGAACCTTTCTTATTTCTGCCATATCAAAAGAAAAAAATAAAGTTTGGCTTGGTAACTTTGGCAATGACCAGCGTGGTAATTATGGTATGAGCAACATGATAACTATACCATGATAAGGGTGATAACTACGGTACGAGAAGGTTAAAAGCATGAAAAAGTATGGTAACTTAACATAGAAATTACCGATAAAAATGTTTAAAAAAATTCCCCTGGATGAAAGATATCATGGTGTTTAAAATGTAAGATATTAGTCATCAAATCTGTGATGTATATATTATCATGCTTTTTACATAGAAATTATTGGGCGTATATTTTTTAACAAAAAAATTCAGGTCAAAAAGTATAATGACGTTTGTATGTGAGTTATCAGCTTAATATGTGTCTATTAACAAGCTATTTACATATAAATTACCGGGGTTGCCCCCCCCCCCCCCACCCCTCGCCACAGTCGCCACATTTACCAGGGTCGGGTACATAAATTATCAAGTCTGCGATGTGTGAGTTATCATGTTATTTGCATAAGAGTTATCGTGGTATGATTCAACAACTCCTCCCACCCTACCCCCGATGATAAAGTTATCAGGATTGGGTACATAATTTATCATTTCTACGATGTGTGAATTATCATGTTATTTGCATAGAAGTTACCGTGGTATGTTTCAATGACTCCCCCCAACCCCAACCCACCGACAAAGTTACCAGGACTGGGTACATAATTTAATGTCTATGATGTGTGAGTTATCATATTATTTACATAAAAGTTATCGTGGTATGTTTCAATGACTCCCCCCAACCCCAACCCACCGACAAAGTTACCAGGACTGGGTACATAATTTAATGTCTATGATGTGTGAGTTATCATATTATTTACATAAAAGTTATCGTGGTATGTTTCAATGACTCCCCCACTCCGGCCCCTCCGACAAAGTTACAAGGACTGGTACATAATTTATCATGTTTACGATGTGTGAGTTATCGTGTTATTTGCACAAAAGTTATCGTCAGATGCGTTTCAACGACACCCCCACCCGACCACTCCGACAAAAGTTAGCAGGTCTACCATGTATGAGTTATCATGTTATTTGCACGAAGTTATCGTGGCATGTTTCATGACTTGCCCCACCCCATCCTCGCCGACCAAGTTATCGTGGACCGGGTACATAAGTTATCAGTCCGCCATGTTTGTGTTATCATGTTATTTGCACCCAAGTGACCATGGCATGTTTCTGCTACTTGCCCCACCCCACCCTCGTCGACCAAGTTATCAGGACCGGGGTACATAAGTTATCAGGTCCTCCATGTTTGAGTTATCATATTATTTGCCTGTGGTTACCGTGGTATGTTTCAACAACTCCCCACCCTCACCCTCGCCGACAAAGTTTTTAGGACTGGGGTACATAAGTTATCAGGTCTATGAAATTTGAGTTACCATGTTATTCACACGAAAGTTAACGGAGGATATTTCATCACCCCCCGCTCCCGGTCATCAAAGTTACCAAGACCGGGGGTACATAAGTTATCAGGTCTGCGACGTGTGAGTTACCATGTTATTAACATAAAAGTTACCGTGGGTATATTTCATCACTGCCCTAGCCAAAAGTTATCAGGCCCGTGTCACAACACTTATCAGGTTTGCAATGTGTGAGTTACCGTGCTATTTCTACAAAAGTTGCCGGGGGATATCTCGTTAACCCCCCATCTCGCCAATATCGGGGGAAAAAGTCTATTTTACTAGTGCCACATCAGCAGAGGGAGGAGAAAAACCAGCCAGGGGGTGTTTTGACCGGTTTGGGTTTGTTTGGGGAGTAAAAGAAGCCTAAAATAGATCCCTCTTTCTTCAGGGCAGTAAAATGGACTTTTTTCATACCGGGGTATAATAAGTTATCAGGTCTACGATGTGTGAGTTACCATGCTATTCCAATAAGCTTATGAGGTGGATATTTCATCAACTCCCCCTCCCCCCCCCCCTCCCAATCACCAAAGTTATCAGGAGGTACATAAATTATCAGGTCTGTGATGTTTGAGTTACCATGCTATATACACACACAAAATCGACCGTATATTTCATCACCCCCCTCCATCTCGCCAAAATTACCTCAGTGTCATCAACTTGAGACTAGTTGATAAAAATAATCTACTTAAGTGCGGAAAAGATCGGACATTGCAGTAACTTTTGTGCAAACCTAGAAGAGGAGACATGTTAAATAGTCTATTTACTTTCATTTGTTAAAGAAAAGGAACGACGTGAGGTGGCTCGCTAGTAGAGTTATCTCATAAGAGGTACAAGGATCGAAACATGTTGTGCATATAACCATATTAATAGAGTAGATAAGTCATCGGACTAGAAAAGAATAAGAAAACAAATGCCAAAATGGTAAGAAAAATAGTGTAAAAAGGAAAAGAAAGAAAAAGGTTTATTTTTCACCTCGCGTTACAGACATGTACAAAAGATTACTGACCTATTTGTAAACACAAGCTAATTATAGGCCAGTTGGTTACTTACCTCACTTATCTACCAGGAGGTGTGGAGATCGACTCCCGCTTCCTCAAAAATTTTATTTTACCGTGCCAGAAAATGCGTGAAGTTGATCAAGAGGAAAAAGCAGAAAAATGGGTACTTCAGTCGCCGGAGAAGTGGATCGAGAGAAAAACGGGAAATAACGAATCGTGCGGATCTATTCTTAACTGTAATTTAGCTTTCTCGATCAGATATCTACAGGATTAGCCCACTTTTAAACAAAACATCCAGTTGGCTGAGATGGTCACAAAGTATACTGAAAGTCAGTAGCGAGGCTGCAGGTGTGGGGTTTGAATCTTGTTGCCGCTGCTATTTTTTCCATCGCGGGATTTAGAATGTATGCGTGCGGAAATCGTACGTGCCTATCCATAAGTACTTAGCTTTCTCGTTTTCTAATAACTCTTCCGTAATCTGAGCTGTTTGTGCTATTCTGAGCTTAACAAGTTCATTAGTTTTCCAATGTGACCCGGTCGCTAGGATTTGTATTATTCTCTCGAGAAAGGATGTCAACAGGGGAGGAAAGGATGGGATCGATCGAAATCAACAATTATTCTACGGTCCAGGCCCTAAAAAAAATCCGCTCCACGCCAAGGACCGGCTAGAGCTAGCTAAGAAGATCTCATCAAATATCTGCAGGGATTCCCCGTAGTACTACAGTCCATATCGTGGTGTCACACCCGATAGCAGCACAGATTCTTCTCCCTTTCCCTGTGAGTGTTCCTTGAGAACATCCTCCACGGAACAAATACTTTCATCTTCTTCTTTTCCCTGTTGCTGAGAATGTATATGTCCAAGTGCAATGTCTAAAAAAATGTCCATGTGCATTCTAAAATGTCAGCATCTGCGTAGTTGCCTCACACTCGCTTGCGTCAGCCACGTATCCGGGCGGATTCGATCGATCTCTGCATAGAAAGTTGTCACCTGCCTCGTTGAAAAGCTCAAGCCCAGCAACGGTGTGGACGTGCGTCCTGATGTGAACCTGCATTGACCATGAACCTTTCTCCCCTCTTGCTCACTCCGCAGTCTGGCGGTCAGGTGTACTGCGTTTAGTCAAAGGTTAAAGAAAAGCAATCGGTGAGCGAGCTCCATCGTTTTGTGCAAATCTTGCTCACATGGGAGGGACTGATGAGAGAGACGGAAGGTAGCCTACTGTCATGTGCACGCAACACGCAGCTTCCAATATAAACACTCTAAATATCTCTCTCTCTCTCTCTCTCTCTCTCTCTCTCTCTCTGTGCCTGATCCACTTGGTCAGTATGATACTCTACTGTCTTACAGAATCGTCGCTACAGGCAAGGCAAAGGGATTGCCCTTGCATTGGTAGCCGTGCCTGGTCCTGCCGCCTCTGCTTGCCTCCGACCGGAATAATACTGTAGGAGGATCTGTGTGGTGTGGACATCGGCCATGATCTTCGGGGAATGCGTCCAGTGCAGTCGTCCAGCCGACTTGTAGCCTGTAGAATCAAAGAAACTTGAACGCTTGCCGGGTTTGGTTTTCACACTACGCACAGCAAAGCAGAGCAGGCTGTCCCTTGTGCCCAACAAAACATTGTTTGATCGTCCATCAGCAAATCTATTTCCGTCTTGTGCTCACTCGCGCTCACGCTCTCAGCAAATGGATTCCTGTTGTGAACGTAGTCGGCGTCGGCACGCAACTGTCCGTTCAGGTTCAGAAGAGCGCCCATCCAGGTGAGCTTCTCCCTGCGTGTGGACATGGGGACTCGTCTTTATCCAGGCTGCCAAGCGGCTAGCATTTCCACGCCACGGCAGACTATCGTCAAAGGCTAGTAGTAGTACCGTAAAGCAGCTGCAACTTGCCTCGAAGAGCAAATGGAGCGATGCGCTTTCTCCCAAAGGCAATGTGAAGAAGCCAGCCTCTCACGCTGCAATGCATTGCCGGTTTTGGAAGCCGAGAACCATATCCATCTGCTTTTCCTCGAGCTACTCCTCCTACAGGGAAAGGGTTAAATACTGCACTACTCGATCTATTAGCAAGTTGCGGCATCAGAATAATCGTCGGGGAAAGAGCACGCGATCGAACGTGAACGGATCATAACATGAAGTACTCCCTCCGGTCCTTTTTACTCTGCATATTAGGTTTGTCTGAAGTCAATCTCATCCAACTTTGACCAAGTTTATATAAAAAATTATTGACATTTACATAACAACACCAACATCATTAGATTCATCTCGGAATATATTTTCATATTATATTTATTAAATATTATAGATGCTAATAATTTCTAATGTAAATTTGGTCAAACTTAGCTAAGTTTGATTTTCGGCAAATTCAATGTGCAGAGTAAAAAGGACCAGAGGAAGTATATTGTATCGTACACGAAAACACAAAAAGAAAGCGGTTTGGTGACTGACAGGACGGGGAATCGTATCGTATCATATCGTCTCACACGTGGGATTTATGTAGGCCGTAGAAACTTTTATTCTATTGTGTTGGCAGGGTCTTGAACTCAAGACCTCTTAGCTTGTATACCATATTGAATTCAAACTCCAGCCAGCTCATCCAAAAGTCCGAATTGATGGAGAAATCTATGGGTGCTTGTGCTGGTCATCTGAAATCAAACTGTAAATGTAAAAGACGGACATTGTGCTTGTAATGGTCATGGGCGACAGCTGCTATTGCTGCAGCCAAATCTATGGGTGCGTACAAATAGATTCCTGATGGATGTGAACGCCCGCTTCCCCAGTGCATGGGTGGGTGGTGTGTGCACACATGCATCGCTTTATAGCTAGTTTCCACGCCATTTTCGGACTCGGATACTGAGATCCTTGGCCCTGTGGTAGCATGTGTAAAGCTGCAACTTGCTGTACTACGTCGCCTCCAAGGACAAGCTAGACGAACAATTCGCTTTCTCCCAGAGGCAAAGGCATTCAATCACTCACACAACTTTGAACGGATCACGCACATGTGCTACTACAGGCCGCGCGTGTGTGAATAATCCTCGAGAGAGACGAGCGCGCACAAGTTTGAACGGATCACGGACATGGGGTATGCATTCTATCGCCTGCAACATGCATCTTCCTCACGCTTTCATTCCCGAATCACATAGTGAAGCACACAGTAAACAAAAGCGCTTTGGTGACTGACGGGGAATCGTATTGTATGCTTTTGCTGGCATGTACTGTAGGAGCCTCGTTTGGCTCGAGGATGTCCCGAATATATCCTAGGGGCTAAATTTCGTGTTTTGACATTTTTTCTAAACCTATTCGAAATCTAATCCTAGTTTAATTTTTTTTCGAGATCTGACCCTTTCGCTACCGCCAGGAACCATGACGGTAAGATATAACAGCCTACCACCAAGGACCCTGGCGGTAGGGTTGCATGCCCTACCGCCAAAAACCTTCTAAGTATTGAACACAATGCGTGCTCGTGCCTACTATCAAGGGGCTTGGCGGTAGGGTTGTGCGGGCTACCGCCAGCCCTTTTGGCAGTAGCGATGTTTCCTACCGCCAAAGCCTCAGGCGATAGGCTATTAGACCCTACCGTCATGGACCCTGGCGGTAACAAAAGTGTCAGATCTTGAATTTTTTTCAATCCAGGGTCAGATTTTAAATAGGTTTCAAAAAGGGTTATAACACGAAATTTTGCCTATCGTAGGTTTGGCAGGAGCAATGCGAGGACATGACTGCTGCCCACCTCACCTGGAGATACGCTGCCAATTCGCCATGGAAAGCCAGAAATATTCTTTCTTTCCCAAAGCTGGCCGCGGCGCCCGGTTCAAGACTGGCGATATTTCCCGGGCCGGACCCGCAGCAGGATCAGTTCAGAACAGCCCACCGTCAAGAGATCAGGAGCTCCGATATTTGTGGTGCGTAGCATACTGCATGCATGCCTTGGTTGATCACGTAGCGCGGGCGTAGCGTAGCACGTACCGTACCGGCTTTTTCTCAAAAAAAAAATCAAAAAAAAAAACGTACCATACCGGCGGGGCGGCAGGCGCGGTGTGGCCCCCGCCGACGCCAGCCATGCAGCTGCACGCCTGGAGCCGCCGACCAGAATCACCGATCCACCGTTCTTTCGTCTTGTCGGCATCAAGCTTCTTGGGGCAAAAGAACAAAAAATCACATGCGTAGCGCACGATACGCCCTACCGGCTACACATGCTACGTACTACCGTCTCAGGCCGGCCGCTTCCAGATTTCCGGTGCGGGAGATGGACGGTGATGCCGACCGGACGTCGGCAGCGGCGGTGGATGGTACCGTACCGTGCGTGCTCGAGTGAATGCCCACGGGACGGGTACACTGGCAGTGGTACCACCGGTTTTTTTTTTTGAGCTGGGTACCACCGGATTTGGTTGATGCGGTCCTGGCAAAAGGTTCATCGACCGGAGAATCGGTGGCGCCAGGCCGTGCACTCGCGTCGCGCCACCACATGAATGCTGGACATGTACGTACGTGCCAGTTGTGCAAATCTCTGCCTGCTAAATTCAGACGACAATCTCAGACTGCTTAATTAATCCATTCACGACCTCCACTCAGCCGTGTCAGCCAGTGCTAACTTTTTTCTGCTAGCAAGTCTCTGCTACTGCTCTGAGCTGTTCATATGCTGTTCTGAACGTAATCACGTCATTAGTTGTTTTCGAAAAGAGATGTCAACAGCGGAAGCAGGGAAAGGATGAGATGAATATCCGCTCCACGCCATTGACCAGCTACAAGATGTTTTTAAATATCTGCAGAGAATCCGCATAGTGCAATCCATATCGATCGTGCTCCTCTCCTTTTTTTTTCTACGTTTCCCTGTTGTTGCAGAGAATACTTACATTTGAGCAATGGGCAGGGCACGCACGTACGTACTACGTAGTTGGCTCACAGTGGCCGGCGTCAACCACGTATCCCGTCGGATTCGATCTCATCCTTGATACGCTACTGGAGTAGTAGTACTTGTCACCGGTC
Organism: Aegilops bicornis; assembly: GCA_021605145.1. Taxonomy (NCBI): domain Eukaryota; kingdom Viridiplantae; phylum Streptophyta; class Magnoliopsida; order Poales; family Poaceae; genus Aegilops; species Aegilops bicornis. The sequence continues at coordinate 858,415,416 of CM038670.1, read as the reverse complement.
CCGTCGAAAAGATCAAGTCCAACAACCGTGTGTGTCGTGGTTTTGTCACGGCAGATGTCCTCATGAAAGGACTTAGTCGTAGAGCCATCGCTACGGGTTAGCTTAAAGGGGTTAAAGCGGACACAAGGATGCAAGAGAGTTTATACTAGTTCGACCCTTCGATGAAGGTAAAAGCATACGTCTAGTTGTGGGAATTGGTGAGGGTTCGATGACAAGGGAGCAAACAAGCTTCAACTAAGTCTCGAGTTGTTGTCTGTTGACCTTGAACCGCCGCCGGGTCGTCCCCTTATATACACGGGTGGCGCCCGTCGTTTCATAGAGTCCCGACGCCGGTTCATAGATGTATCCGGCTCGGTCTCTGCTATTCCTAACTTACAATACAAGTTACATACTGACGCCGGTTTACGGCTACGTGCCAAGGAAAGTCCCATCCGGACACGGGACGAAGTCTTTAATCTTGCATCTTCATAGTCCAGGAGTCCGGCCAACGGTAAGAGTTTGGCTATCCGGACACCCCCTAATCCGGGACTCCTCAAGAGCCCCGAACCAGTGCTTCAATGACGATGAGTCCGTAGCGTTGATTGTCTTCGGCATTGCGAGGCGGGTTCTTCTCCAAATTCCATATACTTGTCGAATAGTTTCCGCTTCGATATATGTCAAGGCCTCGGCTTCTATGCCCAATAATGGCCATCTTCCACGTGTTTGAATGAATGCGAACAGCCAGGGTATTTTTACAATTACCCCCTAGTCACATAAATGAGCCGCCTATAAAAGGGGCAAGGATCTAGATCTGAGTCACACCATCCCCTTTGCGAAGCTTTCATCGAGCGCCTCGACCAAAGCCCATTCCATCATGGACAATCGACACGGCTCCTCTTCTCGCGCTCCCGGCCCTCGGCCAGAAATTGGGAGAGATGCTCAGTCCCGCATAGCGAGCTAGTTATACTCCAAACCAAGGGATTTCTCCCCCCGGCCTTCATGGTTCCGGTTCGAGCCGGACTTGCCACCTACAAGGGCGGAAAGGAAGCGGAGAGCGTCCCCGATCCCCCTAAAGGAGAGCGGGTATGCTTCATCTCTTATCTAGTAAGAGGCCTCGGATTACCCATCCATCCGTTTCTCCGGGGGCTCTTGGAGTTCTACGGCCTCCAATTGCACCATCTTACTGCTGCCTCCATCCTGCACATCGCGGGCTTCGTGGCCCTGTGCGAACTATTCTTGGGCGTCGAGGCTCATTTCGGACTGTGGAAGAGAATATTTTGCCTAGTATCCCGTTCTCATGAGGGGTCAATATATCAAGTGAGCGGAGCCGAGCTATGGCGCATCGCCGGGACCGGATACCTATCCGGAACCCCAAAGAAGGCGTCCGAAGACTGGCCTTCGGAATGGTTTTACATGGAGGACGTCCCGCTGCCGGATCCTGTTCGGATCGGCCTTCCGGAGTTCAGCAATGCTCCTCACGAAGAAGCGCCTAGCCGGGCGCCCTCGGAGCCCCGGAGAGAAGATGACCGGATGTCCGTTATTTAATGAGCCGAATAAGGTTCTTGGCTCACGTCCGGATTGACCATGACAGGAGTCATGGCAATTGCATTATGAGGAGTGCGGCCGCCGCTCCAATACAGGGGCCACCCCATGTGGGACTTCAACGGGAGGACGATGCCACCCGCCATGGCCGCAAAGGGCTGGATCGGTCACCGAACCGGTGAAGATCTTATGCGCCATGTACAAAGGAGAGGAGGAGGATTTCCTCCGTGTCAACCCACTGAAGGAGTTTTCTTCGAATAATCCTCGAAGCTGGGTAAACAAACATCCTTGTGACCTGTCCGATCCATGTTCCCGTAGTTAAATATCTCATTTCATGGTTTTTGCGCAGGAACTGCGCCGGACTGTGGAGAAGATACACAGCCCGCCCCCACAACCCGAGGATCCGGAGCGGTCCCTCGATCCGACCTCGGAGGAGGATCCGGGTATAACGGTGGAGTTGATCGACGGGGTGTTCTACCAACTTAGCATCGACAATGCTTTGGTAGCCATTACGGCCGACACCCCGAATACTTCCATTACAGTGTAATCGAGACCAAGATCCCAAAACCCTGATAATGACCCATCCGTGCTTATTTTTTATCACCGTATACCAATGGTGTTTCGCAGGGGGTACCTTCGAGGCGGGCAGCCGAGCCTGCGGCGGCTGGCCAACAAGGAGCAGCGCGGCCCCGCAGGTTAAAAAGAAGTGCGGTCCGAATCGAAACTCCGCCGCAACGGTATAGCGTGTCACCATACTCCCCGGATTGATTCTCGAAGGCGTATTAACGCCGATGCTCTTTTCGGAAAAAGAGCGCCACGGACCGAGTCCGGAGAGATTGCTAATCGAACCTTCACCGCCAAGCTTCAAAGCCGGGTCCGGAGGTCGAGGCGAGCACGAACGTCGTCGGATGCTCCTCCGACGAGAGGATGCCGACAGGTTGTCCGCCAAAGAACTCCGAGGTGGAGAGCGCCTTGAATCACTGGCGTCGCCGGACAGTTCTTCGTGGACGCATGTTTCTCCCAAGAGGCCTTGAATGCCTTTGATTCGGAGATGCGCACCTCGTGCCGCTCAAGATGGTCTAGCCAGAGCCACGGAGCGGTATGTAAAGGACATACGGTAAGAAAATCTGACAGCTTATATATGCCAAGAGCCCCGAGACTTAAGATAGTTAGAATAACTGATTTAAGGATCATTTGTTATGAGGATCTTCTGAGAAAAAGAATACCCGATCGTCCCAGGAGCTTGAAGAGTGCAAGGCCCAACTTGAGGCCGCACTAGCCGCTTCTGGCCAGGGAGCTACAGAGGCCCCTCCGGTAATATATGCTTTAAAAAATAAATAGTTTATAAAGTGCGGCGGGTGTAAATCTGACCAAAACATTGCAGATGGCGCCGGACTAGATCCGGACAAGCAACGGCTCTTAGGCCAGTTAAAGGCCGGCGAGAGCGTGCTTACGAGGGTGCGGCAGGAGAAGAATAACCTCCAAGACGCCAACACCAAGCTGTGTGAGGAACTAAAGGACGTTCGTGCCCAGTTGTCTGACTCCGTAAAGGAGAATCGGCGGCTTCGTCGCGACATTTTCAGTAAGTGCGTGAGCGAACTTTGAAAAGAGTTCAGCGAGGAAGGCCACGAACATAAACATGTATGTAGGTTTGCTCACAGGTCGTCCTGAGGAGGACATGCCCAGTTCCTCGGGTGATCTTCTTCCCGAATTGCGTCAGCTGCACGAACGAGTCCGGCAGGTGATGAAAGGCATCGGCCAAGCCTTGTGGCCATCTATCTCCCTGCCCGAAGGCATTGGGGAGCTGGCGGAGCGGCTTCAAGGAGCACGGCGCGCTCCGGCTATGGAAGATATCGGCTGCCGTCAAGGCGCCAGGAGGTCCGGGCCATGGTGAAGACGCAGCGGTACACGAAGATCGACCTGACCACATGGCCGAGGTCGGACCTGTGGGGCCGGATGGGATGGAGATCCCTGTAAGCTTAGTGTACGGCAAAGTAGAACTGGCCGCCAAGTATTCCCAGCAAGATTGTAAATTAGATAGCCTATTAGATGGCATTGAGGAGGAATACAATGAGTTGAATTGACTATGTAAAAATATGACATGAAAAAATTTCTTCTAGCCGGATTGTAGATCGTTTGTCGTAGCGGACCTTTTAACCCGACCTCCGGACCAATAGTCCGGAGTGTGTCCGAATACCTTCGTGGTTATATAAGAACCGTGGTATGTATGGAGACAAGGCGAGGGGTCATTGTTGCTGTATGTCAGACAAGTTCCCAACTAGTTATGTTATATTACATGGGTAGTAAGAAACATCTTTCGTGGGAGAATAGTTCCGTTAAGGGTTCCTTTCACTGGGATGCATGCCCTAAAGTGCATGTCAAAGCTGCTATGAAAGCAAAAAATCATCTGGGGGCATATGGGTAAATAGTTAAAAATCATCTTTCAGTTCACCGACCGAATATTCCCTTAAGAACGCTTAGCTTCGGCTTCACCCAGTCTGAGGTACACATCCGGCTGACCCGGCAGTAGCAATCGCAGATGTGCTCCCTTTACCACCTAGCCGAACAATCGAGAACGTAGGGGTAAGCACAGGAGCCAGACAACCCAGCTTGGCCAAAACTTAAGTCATATCGATGCATATAATGGTGAATAAAAGGTACATGCGGAAGTTTATCACATGTGCTGGGCATGAAGCCCGTATAAATAAGCTTCTGTTAAACAAGCCCCCAGGTATAATGAGCGCAGACAGCGCATCAAGTGTGTGCGGAAAAAGCGCAAACGAGCCTCTAGAGGCTACAAGAAGAAGAAGGAGGAAGGAGAGAAATAAAAGACAGCGAAAAGCAAAAATAAATAATGCGGACGGAGGAAGGAGACGAACTTGGAGTCCGACACTTAGGCGTAGAATCTTCGTAGACGGGCTGCGTTCCATGGGTTCGGCTCGAGTCGGTTATCCGATGCGTTTCGCAGACGGTATGCTCCACCGGTCGACCTGGTCGATGATGAAGGGACCTTCCCATTTGGGCTTGAGTTTGTCCTTTTTCTTGTCCGGCAGGCGTAGAACTAGTTCGCCAACGTTATAAGCTTTGGCTCGTACTTCCTTGCTTTGATATCTTCGAGCCTGCTGTTGATAGAATGCGGAACAAACTTTTGGCACGTCGTGCTCCTCCTCCAATGCGTCCAAACTGTCCTGCCGATCGAGCTCGGCTTCTCTTTCTTCATACATGCGTACGCGAGGTGAGTCATGTATTATGTCGCAGGGCAAGACTGCCTCTGCGCCGTACACCATGAAGAATGGTGTAAATCCGGTAGTACGATTCGGCGTGGTCCGCAGTCCCCAGAGTACGGAGTCGAGCTCCTCGACCCAGTGCGTGTTAGACTCCTTGAGGGACCGCACTAGTCTTGGTTTAATGCCGCTCATGATTAGACCGTTTGCCCGTTCGACTTGGCCGTTGGTTTGAGGGTGATAGTCCGAGGCGTAATCGAGCTTGATGCCATGTTTTTGCACCATGATTTGACCTCATCGGCCGTGAAGTTGGTGCCATTATCAGTGATGATACTGTGAGGGACACCGTAACGGTGCACTACCCCTGATATGAAGTCTATCACTGGTCCGGATTCAGCCGTTTTAACAGGCTTGGCCTCTATCCATTTGGTGAATTTATCCACCATGACCAATTGGTATTTTTGCTTGTGGGTTCCTCCCTTGAGGGGTCCAACCATGTCAAGCCCCCAGACCGCGAACGGCCAGGTGATGGGTATAGTTTTAAGGGCGGTGGATGGCATGTGGCTTTGGTTAGCAAAAAGCTGGCAATCGACGTATCATTGGACTAAGTCCTGCGCATCTGCCCGGGCCGTCGGCCAATAAAATCCTGTACGGAAGGCCTTGCCTACAAGGGCCCGGGCTGCGGCGTGGTGCCCACCCAGTCCGGCATGAATTTCAGCCAGGAGGTTTCACCCTTCCTCTTCGGAGATACACCTTTGAAGGACTCCGGTAGTGCTTTTCTTATAAAGCTCTCCCTCATGGACTCTATAGGCTTTAGAGTGTCGTACTATGCAGCGAGCCTCATTTTGGTCTTCGGGGAATTCCTGCCTAGTTAGGTAGGCTAGGAATGGTTCCGTCCACGGGGCGATAACCGCCATTATTTCGTGAGCAGAGAGTGTTATCTCGGGCAGTGCGGTTGGGTCCGGATTGATATTGCCGGACTCCCCTTCCCATAGTACGGATGGCTTGAACAGCCGTTCCAGAAAGATATTGGGTGGGACGGCATCGCGTTTTGCACCGATGCGCGCCAATATATCCGCTGCCTGGTTGTTGTCCCGGGCTATATGATGAAATTCGAGCCCTTCGAACCGTGCTGACATTTTTAGGACCGCATTGCGGTATGCTGCCATTTTCGGATCTTTGGCGTCAAAGTCTCTGTTTATTTGAAATATTGCGAGGTTCGAATCCCCGCGCACCTCTAGGCGTTGAATGCCCATGGAGACTGCCATCCGGAGGCCGTGCAGAAGGGCCTCGTATTCGGCTGCGTTGTTGGAGTCCGTATACATTATCTTAAGGACGTATTGGACTGTGTCCCCGGTTGGGGACGTCAGGACGACGCCAGCCCCCAGGCCAGCCAACATTTTGGAGCCATCAAAGTGCATTATCCAATTGGAGTATCGCGCCGTACTCTTTAGGGAGTTCGGCTTTCAGTCCATTCGACCCACGAAGTCGGCCAAAACCTGCGACTTAATAGCTCGTCGTGGCTTATAAGTTATGTCGAATGGGAGGAGCTCTATGGCCCATTTAGCAATCCGGCCCGTTGCGTCGCGGTTGTTTATAATGTCATTAAGAGGTACTTCGGAGGCTACCGTTATCGAACAGTCTTGAAAGTAGTGTCGCAGCTTCCGGGATGCCATGAACACCGCGTATGCTATCTTTTGATAGTGTGGGTACCGGGACTTGCATGAAGTTAGGACAGTGGACACATAATAAACCGGTTTTTGAATAGGGAACGGTGTCCGTGACGCTTTCTCGTTCGACAACGAGCATCGCTACCGACAACTTGATGTGTTGCGGCGATGTATAATAGCATTGGTTCGCCCACGTTACGCGGCCAGACCGGATTTGTTGCCAAAATGGCCTTCATTTCTTCGAGTCCGCCGTGGCGGCATCCGTCCCACTCGAAGTGTTCAAAGGCAGCGGAGGAGGCGGTAAAGAGGTAATGCCTTTTCTCCTAAACCGAGATAAAGCGGCTTAGAGCCGCCACGCATCCGTCAATTTTTGTATTTGTTTGAGGTATTTTGGAATATCCAATTGTGATAGAGCTCGAATCTTGGCTGGGTTTGCTTCAATTCCTCTACGGACACAATGAATCCCAGGAGCTTTACTCTGGAACGCCGAAGACGCATTTTTCCGGATTGAGCTTGATGTCATATTTTCGAAGATCGTCGAATGTGAGCCTCAAGTCGTCTACTAGAGTTTCGACGTGCTTGGTTTTGACGACCACATCATCTACATATGCTTCCACCGTTTTGCCGATCTGGTTTGCGGACATGTCCGAATCATGCGCTGATATGTTGCGCGGCGTTTTGTGCCCAAAGGGCATTGTGTTGAAGCGAACGGGCCGTATGGAGTGATGAATGCTGTTGCAGCTTTGGTCTGCAGCTCCGCCATCTTGATTTGGTGGTAGCCGAGTACGCGTCGAGGAAGCACAATGAGTCGGGTCCTGCTGTAGCGTCAATGATTTGATCAATTCGAGGGAGGGGGAAGGGATCCTTTGGGCAAGCCTTATTAAGGTCTTTGAAATCAACACATAGGCGCCAAGATTTATCCTTCTTTGGTACCATCACCAGGTTAGCTAGCCAGTCCGGATGTTTTATATCTCTGATGAATTCGGCCTCCAAAAGTTTGGCTAGCTCCTCTCCCATGGCCTGTCTCTTGGGTTCGGAAAAGCGCCAAGAGCCTGTTTGATCGGCTTGAATCCTTTTAGGATGTTTAGGCTGTGCTCGGCCACCGACGTGGGATTCTGGCATGTCACGAAGGGTGCTGCAAAGATGTCCCAGTTTTCTTGTAGAAATTCTCGTAGTGCGGCGTCTACATCAGGGTTTAATTGTGCCCCGATGGAGGCCGTCTTTGCAGGGTCCGTTGGGTGGACTTGGATCTTTTATCAAATATCACATCGTCCATGTTCACCGTGGAGCGCATCACGGCGAGTTCCTCGGCCGCTAGGGCTTCGGATAGTGCCTCGAGGGCTAGTGCGGCTGTCTTATTTTCGGCGCGGAGTGCTATGTTCGGATCACTAGCGAGAGTGATGATTCCGTTGGGACCGGGCATTTTAATCTTCATGTACCCATAATGGGGTATAGCTTGAAAAATTGTGAATGCATCTCGTCCTAATAAAGCATGATATCCGCTGTTGAACGGGACCACTTGAAATGTGACCTCCTCGGACCTGTAATTGTCCGTGAGCGAAATAACACTACGCCCGGCGTGATTTTTCTGTGCAGCATGCTTCCCGGCCGGGGATTATTCCTCTAAAGGTTGTGCTGCTTCGCTCAATGCGATTCGATCTATTTCCATTTTTCGGAGGGTTTCCTCATAGATGAGGTTTAGTCCGCTGCCGCCATCCATGAGTACCTTAGTAAGGCGAAAGCCGTCTACTATCGGGCCGAGGACCAATGCGGCTGGGTGCCGGGCAGTTCGAATTTAGGTTCGCCACCGGCATTGAAGGTAATAGCCGTGTCCTCCATGGATTTATTGTTGCTACTTGGTAGACTTCGGCAAGGTTGCGGAGTTGTCGTTTTCGCATGTTATTTGATGCGTAAGTCTCAAAGACTGTTAACACCGTACTGGTGTTGCTGGGCTAGGATTCTGAAGCTAGAAGCTCTTCTCCACTTTTGGCCACCTGCCGTAGTATCCAACATGCTCGAAGGCTATGAGTTGGAGTGGCGCCCTCTGTGCTATGAATTTTGCAGGGTCCGTTTAGCCAACCCTCCAAGACGGTTCCGCACCCTTTAGGGGTTTTGGTTTTTGGTATTCAACCCGGTGCTTGATGATGATGCACCCTTTTGTTCCGGACTAGGGATGTATTCGGGGCGGATTATCCCAAAATTTACTTCGGTTTTCGAGCGCTCTCCATCGCACAAGATTACTTTTGTACGATGGTCACCAAGTCGACAAAGCATGTAATTTCGCTGACGACTTATGGCGTTTAGGATTCCCTTGTCCGTGCAATTATTGCGAGAAGATTGGTATTGCGTCCCTCCTCTCGGCAGTCCTTTATCCTGTTCATAACCGGGAGGAATCGCCCGATAATGATGTCTTGTTTGGCGGGCTCTTGCCGAATTCGAGAAGATCGCTAATGTTTGGGTGGGCGGGTGGCACTAAATCCGGAACCCCGTCCAATTTAGGACTCAAGGGCCGGGAAGTTTCCGAACTCGGAAGTTTGGATTTTTGAGTGCTATCCAATGAGTCCGGCTCGCCGACTGACTTTAAGTTCAGGGCTTGATCGACATCCGTCCCTCCACAGGAATCCGGCATGGAGGGATCGGGAATCCGGACGTAGCTAGTCCTTAAGATAGGAGAAGAGTCGTCGCATTGCTCCTCTATCACAGCAACATGATGGGTAGCCTGGGGAGAGTTGATCTCTCTCAGATCGGTTTTAGGCCCGATCCGGTCGTAATCTGTGGCGACTCCCAGGGCGGCGATGCGATCCAAGAGCTCGTTTACGGAGGAGAGCTCGATCGGATCTAACTGTTCGGCAAGTTCCGAATAAATATGGAGATTGGTTTTGATGACTCGAGAGGCCATCATCGGCGCGGCGGCCGAACTAGCGGTCATGAGAAAACCGCCTAGCCGAAGAGTCTGACCAGTGGCCAAGGCTTCTTTGGCGATGGTATCGTCTTTAAAGATGAGATGAGGCATCCTACCTGACAGCGACGGCACAGAGGAACTCTCAATGAGAGCACCAATGTCGGTGTCAAAACCGGCGGATCTCGGGTAGGGGGTCCCGAACTGTGCGTCTAGGCGGATGGTAACAGGAGGCAAGGGACACGATGTTTTTACCCAGGTTCGGGCCCTCTCGATGGAGGTAATACCCTACTCCTGCTTGATTAATATTGATGATATGGGTAGTACAAGAGTAGATCTACCACGAGATCAAGGAGGCTAAACCCTAGAAGCTAGCCTATGATATGATTGTTGTTCGTCCTACGGACTAAAACCCTCCGGTCTATATAGACACCGGATAGGTTAGGGTTACAGAGTCGGTTACAATGGTAGGAGATCTACATATCCGTATCGCCAAGCTTGCCTTCCACGCCAAGGAAAGTCCCATCCGGACACGGGACGAAGTCTTCAATCTTGCATCTTCATAGTCCAGGAGTCCGGCCAACGGTAAGAGTTCGGCTATCCGGACACCCCCTAATCCGAGACTCCCTCAGTATGATCCGGCTTTTCTTCAGGTGCTTGTAGTTCCGTCCAATCATTGATGAAACCCACAAGTGCTTGTGACTTGATCGCCGTCTGAGGCACGTATGTCAAACCGTGCGGCCCAAGCTCTATAGCCCACTTGGCAATCCGGCCAGTTGCCTCCCTGTTCTGAATTATATCTCCCAAAGGAGCAAGGCTGACCAGTGTGATGGGATGTCCCTGGAAGTATTGCTTAAGCTTCCGGCTTGCCATGAAAACTCCATAAACCAGCTTTTGCCAATGCGGGTATCTTTGCTTGGACTCAATAAGCACCTCGCTGATATAGTAAACCGGACGCTGAACCGGACATTCCTTGCCCGCCTCCTTGCGCTCCACCACAATAGGTACGCTGACTGCACGAGCATTAGCTGCCACATATAGTAGCAATGGTTCTTTTTCATTCGGAGCAGCAAGACCAGGCGGATTGGCTAGCTGCCGCTTTAAGTCCTCCAATGCTTTATCAGCGGCTGGACTCCAGACAAAGTGATCTGTTTTCTTCAAAGATTCGATACAAAGGGATCGCCTTCTCACCGAGGCGGCCGATAAACCGCTCAACGCGGCAATCCGTCGCCAAGCGCAGGACGTCATTGATACACTGCCGGTTTAGCCAGTGGAGGTGATAGCTATGATCTTCTCCGGATTAGCCTCAATTCCCTATTGGACACCGTAAAACCCAATAACTTGCACTGCGGTACACCAAAAAACACACTTGGCCGGGTTGAGCATCATCTTGTATGTCCGTAGGTTATCAAAGGTTTCCTTCAAATCATCAACCAGAGTCACCTTCTTCATTGACTTAACCACAATATCATCCACATAGGCATGTACGTTACGACCGATCTGCTTATGAAGGCAATTCTGTACACACCTTTGATAAGTTGCACGGCACTCTTGAGCCCAAAGGGCATAGATACATAGCAGAAGGCTCCAAAGGGAGTTATGAACGCCGTCTTCTCCTGGTCCTTAACTGCCATCTTGATCTAATGATAACCAGAATATGCATCTAGAAAACTCAAACGCTCACAACCCGCAGCAGCATCAATAATCTGATCGATGCGGGGGAGGGCAAAAGGATCTGCTGGACAAGCCTTGTTAAGATCTGTGTAATCCACACACATGCACCAGGTGCCGTTTTTCTTAAGGACCAGCACCGGATTAGCTAGCCATTCAGGATGGAAAACTTTGACAATAAAACCAGCCGCTAAGAGCACGCCACGTCCTCTCAATAGCTGCGCCTTTCTTCGTTGAACCGGCGGAGAAACCGCTTCACCGGTTTGTACTTAGGATCAACATTAAGAGTGTGCTCAGCGAGTTCCCTTGGTACACTGGCATGTCGGAAGGCTTCCATGCAAAATGTCCCGATTCTCGTGGATGAACTTCGATGAGCGCTTTCCTATTTCGGATCCAAGTTGGTGCTGATACTAAACAGCTTGGACGAATCACCGGGTACGAAGTCAACAAGCTTAGGCTCAGTTGCTGATTTGAACTTTAAGGCCGGATCCTGCTCTGTGGTTGGCTTCTTCAACGGAGTCATGTCCGCCGGATCAACATTATCCTTATAATACTTCAACTCTTCCGTGGCACAAACCGACTCTGCATAGGCCACATCACCTTCTTCACACTCCAAAGCAATCTTGCGGCTTCCATGAACGGTTATGGTCCACTTGTGACCCGGCATCTTGAGCTGCAAATAAATATAACAGGGTCGTGCCATAAATTTGGCATAAGCCGGCCACCCAAATAAGGCATGATATGAGCTCCGGATCTTCACCACCTCAAAAGTCAATGTCTCTGACCTGGAATCATGCTCATCTCCAAAGGCCACTTCCAGAGCTATCTTGCCAACAGGATATGTTGACTTACCAGGTACCACATCATGGAATACCGTATTGGATGGTTTAAGATTCTTATCTGTTAGCCCCATACGGCGGAAGGTCTCATAGTATAAGATATTAATACTGCTTCCTCCATCAATGAGCACCTTGGTGAACTTATAACCTCCTACCTGAGGTGCCACCACCAACGCTAGCTGACCAGGATTGTCAATCCGGGGACGGTGATCCTCTCTGCTCCATATGATTGGCTTTTCGGACCAGCGTAAATAACGAGGCACGACCGGTTCAACAGAATTCACCGCTCGCTTGTGAAGCTTCCGGTCTCGCTTATCCAAGCTAGTAGTGAATACATGATATTGCCCGCTATTCAACTGCATTGGATTGCTCTGATAACCCGATAACTGCTGCCGGTTGTAACCACCACAGCTATTACGATTATTTTGATTGTTATGTCCACCCTGATCACCATTGAATCCTGAACCGGCATTTCCTCCACCATGACCCGGCCCATGGAATCCGGATCCTGAGCCACCACCTGATCCGTGATCATATCGGAAAGCATTAGAATTTTTGAACTCCTGCATAATATAGCAATCCTTCCAAAGGTGGTTGGCTGGCATCTCCTTCGTCCCGTGCTTTGGACAGGGCTGGTTCAATAGATAGGTCAAGCGGTCCGGGTTGGGATTTGGAGCTCCACCATGATTCGGCGGTTTACCCTTCCGTCGCTGGCCCTTGTCCTGCGCGCTAGTGTTAGCCACAAATTCCATGCTGCCATCCGCTTTACGCTTGCCTCCGTTACCATGACCTGCCGGGTTGTGTTCCTGCCCTTTGGAGTTGATGTTCTTCTTTCCCTTCCCTGTCTTGTCATCATCAGACTCGGGATCCTTGGTACTATCAGAATCAGCATACTTCACTAACGCAGTCATGAGGGTCCCCATATCATTACAATGGCGCTTCATCCATCCCAATTTCAACTTCAGAGGCTTAAACCGGCAGTTGCTTTCCAAGGTTATAACCGCGGAGTCGGCGTTGATACGGTCTGATGAGTGTAAAAATTTCGAAACTCGGCGCACCCACCGGGTTGTGGACTCTCCTTCCTCCTGGACACATGACGCTAAGTCCACAATCGACATGGGCTGCTTACACGTATCCTTGAAATTCTGGATAAACCGGGCTCGCAACTGGGCCCATGAACTGATAGAATTGGCCGGTAAGCTCTTTAACCAAATCTGGGCTGTCCTTCAAGCATCATGGTGAAATACTTTGCACACGCCGCTTCATCTACGTCAAGCATCTCCATGGCCATCTCATAGCTCTCCACCCATGTTTCTGGAGACAAATCGGCAGTGTAATTTGGCACCTTGCGCGGGCCCTTGAAATCCTTGGGCACACATTGTGTAAAGCGGGGACAAGACAAGGCACTCCCAAAGAACTAGAAGTAACTCCTGGCTCGATCAAAGTGGTTGGACGAACCGGCGCAAGCTGACGAGCCTCATGTTGCGCCGCTAACTCGGCGTCCCTGCGTGCTCGGGCCCGGTCCACCACTTCCTGAGCATCACCCGCCGGATTATTGCCACCGGGCGCTTCACGGTTCCGTCACGTTCTTTGGAGCGGCGGTTCATCCATCCGCTTTCTGTAACTCCGGCTCGGGCGAAGTGGAATGAATTCGGCCACGGCTGTATGAATATGCTTCCTGCTGAACCAAGGTTGTTCGAAGAAGTTCCTTAACCCGGCGCGTCTCCACCGCTTGCGGAGAATCACCTTCAATTGGGATGGCCTCCAGCCGTGAAGCAGAGGCGATAAGATTGTCCATTGGATTAGAATAATGACCTGGAGGTGTCTGGACAGGCTGAGGCATGACATTGCTCTGTCGAGGCGGCTCCATCAGGCGAGGCTGAATCGGCGCACCCGGCACGGGAGCCTCCGCCCGGTTTATCACTCGCGGGTTACTAGTTCCTGCCCCTGGGGTGTTAAAGAGATTTCTGGCATCGAAAACCGTAGGCAGGCGAGACCGATGCTTCCTTTTCAAGACTTCATGCGACGCGTTCTGGTCCAGCATAAGTGTCGGTGTCAAAACCGGCAGATCTCGGGTAGGGGGTCCCGAACTGTGCGTCTAGGCGGATGGTAACAGGAGACAAGGGACACGATGTTTTTACCCAGGTTCGGGCCCTCTCGATGGAGGTAATACCCTACTCCTGCTTGATTAATATTGATGATATGGGTTGTACAAGAGTAGATCTACCACGAGATCAAGGAGGCTAAACCCTAGAAGCTAGCCTATGGTATGCTTGTTGTTAGATCCTCTACGGACTAAAACCCTCCGGTCTATATAGACACGGATAGGTTAGGGTTACACAGAGTCGGTTACAATGGTAGGAGATCTACATATCCGTATCACCAAGCTTGCCTTCCACGCCAAGGAAAGTCCCATCCGGACACGGACGAAGTCTTCAATCTTGCATCTTCATAGTCCGAGAGTCCAGCCAGCGGTAAGAGTTCGGCTATCCGGACACCCCTAATCCGGGACTCCTCGGTAGCCCCGAACCAGGCTTCAATGACGATGAGTCCGTAGCGTTGATTGTCTTGACATTGCGGCGGGTTCTTCTCCAAATTCCATATACTTGTCGAATAGTGTCCAAACCCGATAAATGTTGCGCTCCTCGGCTTCTATGCCCAATAATGGCCATCTTCCACGTGTTTGAATGAATGCGAACAGCAGGTATTTTACAATTACCCCCTAGCCGCGCATAAATGAGCCGCCTATAAAAGGGCAAGGATCTAGATCTGAGTCACAGCATCCCCTTTGCGAGCTTTCATCGGAGCACCTCGACCAAAGCCCATTCCATCATGGACGGTCGTGGCGGCTCCTCTTCTCGCGCTCCCCCCCTCGGCCAGGAAATTGGGAGAGATGCTCGGTCCCGCATAGCGAGCTAGTTATACTCCAAGCCAAGGGATTTCTCCCCGGCCTTCATGGTTCCGGTTCGAGCCGGACTTGCCACCTACAAGGGCAGAAAGGAAGCGGAGAGCATCCCCGATCCCTCTAAAGGAGAGCGGGTATGCTTCATCTCTTATCTAGTAAGAGGCCTCGGATTTCCCATCCATCCGTTTCTCCGGGGGCTCTTGGAGTTCTACGGCCTCCAATTGCACCATCTTACACCTGCCTCCATCCTGCACATCGCGGGCTTCGTGGCCCTGTGCGAACTATTCTTGGGCGTCGAGGCTCATTTCAGACTGTGGAAGAGAATATTCTGCCAAGTACCCCGTTCTCATGAGGGGTCAATATATCAAGTGAGCGGAGCCGAGCTATGGCGCATCGCCGGGACCGGATACCTATCCGAAACCCCAAAGAAGGCGTCCGAAGACTGGCCTTCGGAATGGTTTTACATGGAGGGCGTCCATTGTCAGATCCTGTTCGGATCGGCCTTCCGGAGTTCAGCAATGCTCCTCTGAAGAAGCGCCTAAGCTGGCGCCCTCGGAGCCCCCGGAGAGAAGATGACCGGGATGTCCGTTATTTAATGAGCCGAATAAGGTTACTGGCTCACGCCGGATTGACCATGACAGGAGTCATGGCAATCTGCATTATGAGGGGAGTGCAGCTCCAATACAGGGCCACCCCATGTGGGACTTCAAAGGGAGGACGATGCCACCGCCATGGCAAGAAGGGCGTGGATCGGTCACCGAATCGGTGAAGATCTTATGCGCCATGTACAAAGGAGAGGAGGATTTCCTCCGTGTCAACCTTGAAGGAGTTTTCTTGAATAATCCTCGAAGCTGGGTAAACAAACATCCTTGTGACTGTCCGATCCATGTTCCCGTAGTTAAATATCTCATTTCATGGTTTTTGGCGCAGGAACTGCGCGGTTATGGAGAAGATACACAGCCCGCCCCACAACCCGAGGATCCGGAGCGGTCCCTCGATCCGACCTCGGAGGAGGATCCGGGTATAACGGTGGAGTTGATCGACGGGGTGTTCTACCAACTTAGCATCGACAATGCTTTGGTAGCCATTACGGCCGATTACCCCGGAATACTTCCAGCCCCATAGGTAAATGAGACCAAGATCCCAAAACCCTGATAATGACCCATCCGTGCTTATTTTTTATCACCGTATACCAATGGTGTTTCGCAGGGGGTACCTTCGAGGCGGCCGAGCTGCTGCGGCCGGCCAACAAGGAGCAGCGGCCCGCGAGTTAAAAAGAAGTGCGGTCCGGATCGAAACTCCGCCAAGAACGGTATAGCGTGTCACCATACTCCCGGATTGATTCTGGAAGGCGTACTAACGCCGATGCTCTTTTCTCGGAAAAAGCGCCACGGACCGAGTCCGGAGAGATTGCCAATCGAACCTTCACCGGCCAAGCTTCAAAGCCGGGTCCGAGGCTGAGGCGAGCACGAGGCGTCGTCGGATGCTCCTCCGACAGAGGATGCCGACAGGTTGTCCGCCAAACAACTCCGAGGTGGAGAGCGCCTTGAATCCGGCGTCCGGACAGTTCTTCGTGACGCATGTTTCTCCCAAGAGGCCTTGAATGCCTTTGATTCAGGAGATGCGCACCTCCGTGCCGCTCAAGATGGTCTAGCCCGAGCCACGGAGCAGTATGTAAAGGACATACGGGTCAGAAAATCTGATTATATATGCGGTAGCCCCAAGACTTAGAATAGTTAGAATAACTGATTTAAGGATCATTTGGTATGCAGGATCTTACGTAAAAGAATACCCGACTGTCCCGGGGAGCTTGAAGAGTGCAAGGCCCAACTTGAGGCCGCACTAGCCGCTTCTGAGGGGAGCTACAGGCCCCTCCGGTAATATATGCTTTTAAAAATAAATAGTTTATAAAGTGCGGCGGGTGTGTAAATCCGACCAAAACATTGCAGATGGCGCCGGACTAGATCCGGACAAGCAACAACTCTTACGCCAGTTAAAGGCCGGCGAGAGCGTGCTTACGAGGGTGCGGCAGGAGAAGAATAACCTCCAAGACGCCAACACCAAGCTGGGTGTGGAACTAAAGGACGTTCGTGCCCAGTTGTCTGACTCTGTAAAGGAGAATCGGCGGCTTCGTCGCGGCATTTTCAGTAAGTGCGTGAGCGAACTTTGAAAAGAGTTCGACGAGGAAGGCCACTAACATAAACATGTATGTAGGTTTGCTCACAGGTCGTCCTGAGGAGGAGATGCCCAGTTCCTCGGGTGATCTTCTTCCCGAATGCGTCGGTACCGCGAAACGAGTCCGGCCCGGTGATGAAAGGCATCGGCCAAGCCTTGTGGCCATCTATCTCCCTACCCGAAGGCATTGGGGAGCTGGCGGAGCGGCTTCAAGGAGCATGGCGGCGCTCCGGCTATGGAAGATATCGGCTGCCGTCAAAGGCGCCAGGAGGCTTGGGCCATGGTGAAGACGCGGTACACGGCTGACCAGACCACATGGCTGAGGTCGGACCTGTGGGGCCGGATGGGATGGAGATCCCTGTAAGCTTAGTGTACGGCCAAGTAGAATTGGCAGCCAAGTATTCCCAGCAAGATTGTAAATTAGATAGCCTATTAGATGGCATTGAGGAGGAATACAATGAGTCGAATTGACTATGTAAAAATATGACATGAAAAAATGTCTTCTAGCCGGATTGTAGATCGTTTGTCGTAGCAGACCTTTTCGCTTCGATCTCCGGACCCAATAGTCCGGAGTGTGTCCGAATACCTTCGTGGTTATATAAGAACCGTGGTATGCATGGAGACAAGGCGTAGGGGTCATTGTTGTTGTATCAGACAAGTGCCCAACTAGTTATGTTATATTACATGGGTAGTAAGAAACATCTTCCAGGGAGAATAGTTCCGTTAAGGGTTCCTTTCGCTGGGATGCATGCCCTAAAGTGCATGTCAAAGCTGCTATGAAAGCAGAAAATCATCTGGGGGCAGATGGGTAAATAGTTAAAAATCATCTTTCGGTTCACCGACCGAATATTCCCTTAAGAACGCTAGCTTTCGGCTTCACCCAGTCTGAGGTACACATCCGGCTGACCCGGCAGTAACAATCGCAGAGGTGCTCCCTTTACCACCTAGCCGAACAATCGGGAACGAGGGGTAAGCACAGGAGCGAGCAACCCAGCTTGGCCAAAACTTAAGTCATATCGATGCATATAATGGTGAATAAAAGGTACATGCGGAAGTTTATCACATGTGCTGGGCATGAAGCCCGTACAAATAAGCTTCTGTTAAAGAAGCCCCCAGGTATAATGAGCGCGGACAACGCGTCAAGTGTGTGCGGAAAAAGCGCAAACGAGCCTCTAGAGGCTACAAGAAGAAGAAGGAGGAAAGAGAGAAATAAAATACAGCGAAAAGAAAAAATAAAGAATGCGGGCGGAGGAAGGAGACGAACTTGGAGTCCGGCACTTAGGCGTAGAATCTTCGTAGACGGGCTGCGTTCCATGGGTTCGGCTCGAGTCGGTTATCCGATGCGTTTCGCAGACGGTATGCTCCGCCGGTCGGGACCTGGTCGATGATGAAGGGACCTTCCCATTTGGGCTTGAGTTTGTCCTTTTTCTTGTCCGGCAGCGTAGAAATAGTTCGCCAACGTTATAAGCTTTGGCCGTACTTCCCTGCTTTGATATCTTCGAGCCTGCTGTTGATAGATTGCGGAACGAGCTTTTGCCACGTCGCGCTCCTCCTCCAATGCGTCCAAACTGTCCTGCCGATCGAGCTCGGCTTCTCTTTCTTCATACATGTGTACGCGAGGTGAGTCATGTATTATGTCGCAGGGCAAGACTGCCTCTGCGCCGTACACCATGAAGAATGGTGTAAATCCGGTAGTACGATTCGGCGTGGTCCGCAGCCCCCAGAGTACGGAGTCGAGCTCCTCGACCCGGTCGTGTTAGACTCCTTGAGGGACCGCACTAGTGCGGGTTTAATGCCGCTCATGATTAGACCGTTTGCCCGTTCGACTTGGCCGTTGGTTTGAGGATGATAGACTGAGGCGTAATCGAGCTTGATGCCCATGTTTTTGCACCATGATTTGACCTCATCGGCCGTGAAGTTGGTGCCACTATCAGTGATGATACTGTGGGGGACACCGTAACGGTGCACTACCCACGATATGAAGTCTATCATCGGGTCCGGATTCAGCCGTTTTAACAGGATTGGCCTCTATCCTTTTGGTGAATTTTTCGACCTTGACCAATTGGTATTTTTGCTTGTGGGTTCCTCCCTTGAGGGTCCAACCATGTCAAGCCCCCAGACTGCGAACGGCCAGGTGATGGGTATAGTTTTAAGGGCGGTGGGTGGCATGTGGCCTTGGTTAGCAAAAAGCTGGCAACCGACGCATCGTTGGACTAAGTCCTCAAGATCTGCCGGGCCGTCGGCCAATAAAATCCTATCTGAAGGCCTTGCCTACAAGGGCCTGGCTGCGGCGTGGTGCCCACCCAGTCCGGCATGAATTTCAGCCAGGAGGTTTCGCCCTTCCTCTTCGGAGATACACCTTTGAAGGACTCCGGTAGTGCTTTTCTTATAAAGCTCTCCCTCATGGATTCTATAGGCTTTAGAGCGCCGTACGATGCAACGAGCCTCATTTTGGTCTTCGGGGAGTTCCTGCCTAGTTAGGTAGGCTAGGAATGGTTCCGTCCACGGGGCGATAACCGCCATTATTTCGTGAGCAGAGGGTGTTATCTCGGGGGCAGAGCCTCCGGTTATGTCAGAGTGTTCGGCGTCAGGCAGTGCGGTTGGGTCCGGATTGATATTGCCGGACTCCCCTTCCCATAGTACGGATGGCTTGAACAGCCTTTCCAGAAAGATATTGGGTGGGAAGGCATCGCGTTTTGCACCGATTTGCGCCAATATATCCGCTGCCTGGTTGTTGTCCCGGGCTATATGATGAAATTTGAGCCCTTCGAACCGTGATGACATTTTTAGGACCGCATTGCGGTATGCTGCCATTTTCGGATCTTTGGCGTCAAAGTCTCCGTTTATTTGAGATATTGCGAGGTTCGAATCCCCGCGCACCTCTAGGCATTGAATGCCCATGGAGATCGCCATCCGGAGGCCGTGCGAAGGGCCTCAGATTCGCCGCGTTGTTGGAGTCCATAAACATTATCTGAAGGACGTATTGGACTGTGTCCCGGTTGGGGACGTCAGACGACGCCAGCCCCGAGCCAGCCAACATTTTGGAGCCGTCAAAGTGCATGATCCAATTGAGTATGCGCCGTACTCTTTAGGGAGTTCGGCCGATCCATTCAGCCACGAAGTCGGCCAAAACCTGCGACTTAATAGCTCGTCGTGGCTTATAAGTTATGTCGAATGGGAGGAGCTCTATGGCCCATTTAGCAATCCGGCCCATTGCGTTGCGGTTGTTTATAATGTCGTTAAGAGGTACTTCGGAGGCTACTGTTATCGAACACTCTTGAAAGTAGTGTCGCAGCTTCTGGGATGCCATGAACTCCGCGTATGCTATCTCTTGATAGTGTGGGTACCGGGACTTGCATGGAGTTAGGACAGTGGACACATAATAAACCGGGTTTTGAATAGGGAACGGTGTCCGTCCATTCTCGTTCGACAACGAGCACCGCTACCGACAACTTGATGTGTTGCGGTGATGTATAATAGCATTGGTTCGCCCACGTTGGGCACGGCCAGACCGGATTTGTTGCCCAAATGGCCTTTATTACGCCGAGTCCGGCCGTGGCGGCATTAAATCCCACTCGAAGTGTTCGGTGCGGCGGAGGAGGCGGTAAAGAGGTAATGCCTTTTCTCCTAAGCGGGAGATAAAGAGGCTTAGAGCCGCCACGCATCCCGTCAATTTTTGTATTTGTTTGAGGTCTTTTGGAATATCCAATTGTGACAGAGCTCGAATCTTGGCTGGGTTTGCTTCAATTCCTCTACGGACACAATGAAGCCCAGGAGCTTTCATTTGGAACGCGAAGACGCATTTTTCCGGATTGAGCTTGATGTCATATTTTCAAGATTGTCGAATGTGAGCCTCAAGTCGTCTACTAGAGTTTCGGCGTGCTTGGTTTTGACGACCACGTCATCTACATATGCTTCCACCGCTTTGCCGATCTGGTTTGCGGACATATACGAATCATGCGCTGATATGTTGCGCCGGCGTTTTTGAGCCCAAAGGGCATTGTGTTGAAGCGAGCGGGCCGTATGGAGTGATGAATGCTGTTGCAGCTTTGGTGCAGCTCCGCCATCTTTGATTTGGTGGTAGCCGAGTACGCGTCGAGGAAGCTTACAATGAGTCGTGGTCCTGTCAGAGCGTCAATGATTTGATCAATTCGAGGGAGGGGGAAGGGATCCTTTGGGCAAGCCTTATTAAGGTATTTGAAATCAACACATAGGCGCCAGGATTTATCCTTCTTTGGTACCATCACCAGGTTCGCTAGGCAGTCCGGATGTTTTATATCTCTGATGAATCCGGCCTCCAAAAGTTTGGCTAGCTCCTCTCCCATGGCCTGTCTCTTGGGTTGGGAAAAGCGCCGAAGAGCCTGTTTGACTGGCTTGAATCTTTTAGGATGTTTAGGATGTGCTCGCCACCGACGTGGGATTCTGGCATGTCCGAAGGGTGCTGTAAAGATGTCCCAGCTTTTCTTGTAGAAATTCTCGTAGTCTTGGCGTCTACATCAGGGTTTAATTGTGCCCCGATGGAGGCCGTCTTTGCAGGGTCCATTGGGTGGACTTGGAATTTGACTATTTCATCCGCTGGTTTAGAAGAGGTGGACTTGGATCTTTTATCAAGTATCACATCGTCCCTGTTCACCGTGGCAAGTTCCGAACTAACATGGAGATTGGTTTCGATGACTCGAGAGGCCATCGTCGGCGCGGCGGCCGAACTAGCGGTCATGAGAAAACCGCCTAGACGAAGAGTCTGACCAGAGGCCAAGGCTTCTTTGGCGATGGGCATCCTACCTGACGGCGACGGCACAGTCAAACTCTCAATAAGAGCACCAATGTCGGTGTCAAAACCGGCGGATCTCGGGCAGGGGGTCCCGAACTGTGCGTCTAGGCGGATGGTAACAGGAGACAAGGGACACGATGTTTTTACCCAGGTTCGGGCCCTCTCGATGGAGGTAATACCCTACTCCTGCTTGATTAATATTGATGATATGGGTAGTACAAGAGTAGATCTACCACGAGATCAAGGAGGCTAAACCCTAGAAGCTAGCCTATGGTATGATTGTTGTTCGTCCTACGGACTAAAACCCTCCGGTTTATATAGACACCGGATAGGATAGGGTTACACAGAGTCGGTTACAATGGTAGGAGATCTACATATCCGTATCGCCAAGCTTGCCTTCCACGCCAAGGAAAGTCCCATCCGGACACGGGACGAAGTCTTCAATCTTGCATCTTCATAGTCCAGGAGTCCGGCCAACGGTAAGAGTTCGGCTATCCGGACACCCCCTAATCCGGGACTCCCTCAATAAGCTTATAGGCCTACTCATCCAAAGCGGCCTGCTCCGTGGCCATCCTGTCGTTCTCGGCTGCTAGGTCAACCTTGGCCTGAGTGATCTGCTCCCTCACCTTTGCCATTTCCGCGTTGTGGGCGTCCTGATCCGCCGGGTTAGCCTCCGCCATAAGCATAGCCAACGCATCAAACAGATTAGATAAGACTTGAGCCGGCGGGTGCACAGGGCCTCCTGCCCCGGCCGCGGCCGCCGCCGCTGACCCGGAGAACATTGCTGCTGCGGTCGAAGAGTGGATCACCGCCTGTGTCCCGGCCATGAATATCCCAACCCGGTTGGGCAGATCGAGGGTTGAATCATCACCATCGGAACAGCCCCCGATCCGGTCGTCTTGTAACTGATACAATGATCCGGTTTCTCCGGTTGAGGACTCGTCACCGGAATAAACGACGGTCTCGCTACCAGATTCCGATCCACCCTCATATTCTCCTCCGTTGATGAGTCCCATGAAGGCACGCTTCATGGCCGTTTTAACCTGGGCAGATCTCGCACGCTGAGCCGTTTCGATGAGGTCGGTGCAGATGTCCGGCTCAGGGCCCGGTTCACCGATCTTGCCGATGAAGACGTGTATGCCATCAAAGGGGACCTGCACCAGATTTCGGTCGAGCCGGCCTCGGGCCCCCTGCATCGTCGATGTAGAGCTTGCCGCGACGACTCTTGGTCATCCGGCCCACAGCGTAACCCTTGAGTCCTTCGAAGTTGCCCTCCAAGAACTTGAAACCATCGTGCGATAGCCCCATGGTGGGCGCCAACTATCGTGGTTTTGTCACGGCAGATGTCCTCATGAAAGGACTTAGTCGTGGAGCCATCGCTACAGGTTAGCTTGAAGGGGTTAAAGCGGACACAACGATGCAAGAGAGTTTATACTAGTTCGGCCCCTTCGATGAAGGTAAAAGCCTACATCTAGTTGTGATGGAATTGATGGGGGTTCGATGACTAGGGAGCAAACAAGCTTCGCCTAAGTCTCGAGTTGTTGTCTGTTGTCCTTGAACCGCCACCGGGTCGTCCCCTTATATACAAGGGTGGCGCCCGTCGGTTCATAGAGTCCCGACACCGGTTCATAGATGTATCCGGCTCGGTCTCTGCTATTCCTAACTTACAATACAAGTTACATACTGACGCCGGTTTACGGCTACGTGCCTTAAACCGGCTATAGGCCTTAAGCCCTCATCTGCCTACTTGGGCCTTAACATACTCAACTACTGATGACGTTAATACGGCCTGTCCTGGCCGGTTTACACCCAATGGTAATATCCCCAGCAGTGTGGGCGTGCGTCTACAACTTTGATACAAACCTGCATTGACCCGTCGCACCTTTTTCTTCTTCTTCTTCTTCTTCTTCTTCTTCTTCTTCTTCTTCTTCTTCTTCTTCTTCTTCTTCTTCACGGCACAACGCAGTCAGTCGGCCACATTCAAAGGTTAAAGAAAAAACAAATCAGTGAGTGAGATCCATTGTTTTGTGCAAATCTTGTGATCGTAAATAATACACACCTCCAGGTTGAGTTTAGCGCTTTCCCAAAGGAGCACCTTGGATGGCGAGTGGCTCCTGCGACTCGCCGGGCGACCCGCCGGTCGTCCCGCCGGATGGCCGCGGTAGCTCCGGCAACCCCCCACCTCCTCCACCACCTACTTAGACACAGCCGCCCGCTCCGTCCCTTGGCCCCCGCCCCGCCTCCGATGCTGCTGCTGGGTGCCCCGTCGTGCAGCGCCGCCCCGCCACCGTTGACCTCGTCCCCCGTCCAGGTATTGCATTTCGCTCCCGCGTCGTCGCTTCCTTCCTCTCCGGGGTCCCTTTTGACGCCGTGGAATTCCCTTCCTTGTCGGCGCCGGGCACCGTGTGGGTCGTGGTGCCATTCGTCGCCGACTGCTTCTCTTGCGACGGCGTCGCCTCCCTCCTCTCCTACTTCTTCTGTTCCCCGTTTGAGCGGCTCCAGTCGGTCCAAGTTCAGCCGCGTGTGTTCTCGGTCCGCGTTGCTAGCGACGCTGTCGCGAAGTTCCTGGTCACCGTGCCGCCGGGACTCCACGTCGCCATTAACCTTTGCCTCCATGACTCTCTCCAGGATGTTGTTGCTGACGAGGCGTCGTCCAGTAAATGCGCGGCACGCGCGCGGCGCCTTTTGCTCCAGTCTGGAGTAAACGCGGCCAATGCCCCCCGTCGCAGTCGGCTTAAATCGCTGTCCATTCGCTGCCATGTCCGCGCGGCGCTGCAGGAACCCCCGCTCCTCCCCCTGCCCACGCCGCTGTCCTCTCCCCTGAGTGGCGATTGGTCGGGTCCGAACATCGATGCCGCTGCCACGCCCCTGCCTGGGAACGATCCCATCCATCCTGTCGCTCACGTGGGTGACACCGCGTGCGCCGCGGGTGAGGGCGGGGGTGCTGCGCCCTGCTCGGGAGTGGGCGCCTGCATTACTCCCTTCGGTCCTCCCTCACCTACCGCCATCACTGCCGCGGCTGTGGAGGCCAGCACTTACATGCAGGCTCTCCTCTCCCCTGCGCCCCCCGGAAACACAACCAGCCTCGCCCCCTGCAGCCACCGCTCTCTCTCGACGGCTGTTTTCGCTGCCTTTCCACCCGCCACTTTGTCAGCGACTGTCGTGACCCCGTCCGGTGCCGTCGGTGCCGCGTGTCCGGCCACCGTGCTTCCTCTCCACGTTGCGCCATGGCCCCCAAACGCAGCACTGCCGCCTCCCACCCGGTCGCATCCGGCCCTAGCCGCGCCGCGCCCGGTCGTCGCCAACCCACCCCCTACCCGCGGGCCCGTCCTTCGGCTTCTGCTAGCCATGCCGCGTCCATCCAGCCGAGGCGGCTGGAGGTGGGGGAGTCGAGCTCGGCCCCCGCTGCGGTGACGTGCGCCGGAGGCCAATCGCCTGGATCCGGCGGGCCGTCCCCCCCTCTGTCGCCGCCCCGTCCTCGTGACATCTCCATCACGGGGGTGGTCAGGTCGTCGCCACCGTCGCTGCCGGTGGCCCTAGAGTACCGCGGAGCACCTGACGCGCCCGCTCCGATGCCTGTATCGGTCATCCCTCCCGAGCTCCTGGCGTTTCGCGACCGCGGCTCCTCCTCCTCCGACTCCCGGGTCTCTCTGCGCTCCGGCTCCTCGGTGTCGTCGGGCAACTCCATCCCGTCCGTCATAGCCCTGGAGGTCTTTATGCCTGAGGGCGACTACGAGGCGGCCCAGAGCCTCGCCGTTGTGGTCATCGTCCCCCCCCCCCAACGCCTTCCACAACGACACGCTCGCGGTGCAGGCTGCTGTCCTCGACAACGTCGGTCGGGGCCATGTATCTCCGGTTCGCGACCCGGGAGGACCGTGATGAGGCTCTCCGCCGCCAACCTTTCCAGCACGAGGGGGCCCGCATCGACCTGTTCGCGGAGGAGGCCTACGACCGTGTCACTCCTCGTCTCGACGTATGCGCGGTGTTGGCCGCCACCGGCTTCCCTGCCGAGTTCATCACCCCCGTCTGCATTCCCGCCATGTTCTCCGGCTTCGGGAAGGTGCTCGAGGTGGACCCTCTGGTGCTCTCCGGCCGTGAGCTTGCCACGGTTCGGGCCGTCGTCCTGCTGCAAAACCCCCGGCGCGTCCCACAGCGTTTGGCGCTTGGTGGCGGTGGGGACTCGCATTACCCTTGATCCGTCCGTCCGCGCTGAGCCGGGGCGATTCTTTCGCTCGACGGGCTTACATCCCTTTCTTCGCTGAGCCGCCTCCCCCTTTCGCCCACAATCGGGCCGTCCTCCTGGGCCTGCCGGTGGGAGCCCGGGCTGGTGGGGGCGCTGCCGGGCCTGGGGGAGCGCGGGGGCCCGGGGTCCAGCTGGCCTCCATGTCGCGACTCTTGGGTGCCCCTCCTCTCCCCCGTTCACCCCTGCATCTCCCGGCTCCTCCTGTGGTGGAGGGCGCCTCGCCGCTCCTTAGTGGCGGGGTGGGCTCTCCTGAAGCGGGGTCGCCCGGCGGCCGATCCAGCGTCACGCTAGTCGAAATCGAGGAGCCGCCCTCGGCGGTGGTGGCGCCCCTCCCCGAGCAGCGTCAGAGCGCCAGGATCGCCAAGGACGAGCCGTCCAAGTGGATCGGCATGGAAGAGAAGGCGATGCGCCTCCGTGCGCTACGCGATGCTCTATCTGGCTGCTCTCCGCGCCTTAAGTCCAAGGTGGACAAAGGCAGGATGTTGGACGCGGTTGCCAAGCCGCTGAACGCCGCGGAGGCGGCGGCCTTGCGTTCTGCGGCGATGATTCC
Source organism: Aegilops bicornis (assembly GCA_021605145.1). Classification (NCBI taxonomy): domain Eukaryota; kingdom Viridiplantae; phylum Streptophyta; class Magnoliopsida; order Poales; family Poaceae; genus Aegilops; species Aegilops bicornis. Next base: position 858,388,948 of record CM038670.1, on the reverse strand, counting down.
CTCTGCCCCGGCGACGCCTAGTGCCGATGTGTAAGGGCCCTCTGTGCGCCCGGGTGTTCCGCGCGGGTTGCGTCACCCCTCCTTTCCCTCTCGGGCGTTTTAGGGTTCCGTTTGCGGATGCTTACAGCGTTTGTGCTGGCCGCGGGCGTCGTGTACGTTTGCTTCCTCTTGGGTGTTCTATGGCTTCGTTAGCGGATACATACAGCGTTTGTGCTGGCCGCGGGTGTCGTGTGCGTTTGTGTCCTCTCTTGGGCGTGGGGTTCGGGACGTGGCTCTCCCTCGTCCTCGCTGGTGCTCATGCCTGTAATGGATAGTGCCTCGTGTGTCAAGTTCTCGCTCCTGTGTTGGAATGTGCAGGTGCTGGGGGATAGGGATAAGTGTGACATGGTTAGAAACTCTATCAACGCCGTCGCCCCCGTTGTTGTCTGCATCCAGGAGAGCAAGTTGGCCGATCTCACCCCTCTTAAAGCGCGTTCGTTCCTGCCGGCCCGCCTCGAGTCCTATGTCTGCAAACATGCAGATGGTAGCCGGGGGGGGGGGGGATTGTCACGGCTTGGGACCCCCGTGTCTTGTCGCTGGCCTCCTCCTTGTCCTCCCGCTTCACTCTGACCGCCTCCGTCCTCTCCACTACGACTGCCCTCTCCTTTTCGATCACCAACGTCTACGCCCCGTCGGATCACGCCCTAACGACGGAATTCGTTGACGACCTCCAGGCAGTCGCCCAGGGTATCTCCGGCCCCTAGATGGTGCTTGGAGATTTCAACTTGATCCGTTTCCCCCACGAGAAAAACAACGATCGGTTCGATGCCTCTCGCGCTGCGGTTTTTAACTCTCTCATCGACAGCCTTGCGCTGCATGAGCTCGCGCTGTCGGACCGTCTTTTCACCTGGACCAATAAGCGCGACCCTCCAACGCTCGCTCGTTTAGACCGCGTCTTCTTCGACTCGGCCTGGGATGTGGCCTTCCCCGACTCATCCCTGTCCTCCCGCCCGCGCCCCACCTTAGACCACGCCCCCCTGGTTGTGGAGGCGCAAACTAAAATTCCTTCTTCTCCCCGCTTCTTTTTTGAGAATGCTTGGCTCCGCGATCCTCAGTTCCTCCCGTCTACACTTCCTTCCTTGTCGAATGCTGGTTTCGGGCAATGCGCGGTTGGCTGCCTGGCAGCTCGCAAGAAGAGGTACAGGGCCGCGGCCAAGGTTTGGAAAAAGCAACACAAGTTCATTCCTACTTTCGATAATGACTGCAAATTCTTGATTGACTTGGTTGACTTTTGGGAGGAATGTCGCCCTTTATCTTCGGATGAAGTTCAGCTCCGTCATGACTCGCGGCTGGCGCTAGTGGCATCGATCAAGCGCCAGAGCGCGTATTGGAAACAGCGCGGCAAATGCCGTGCCGTCTGCGAGGGAGACGAGAACACCGGTTTCTTCCACGCGAGCGCCTCCCAGCAGCGGCACGCTAATGCGATCCGGGCCTTGGACGTGGACGGGGCGGTCGTCCTCGACCATGCGGGGAAGGCGGCGGCCCTCCTCTCCTTCTACTCCGAAGCACGGGAAGAAGCGCGCCCGTCGGTTGGCGCTGACACTGTCGGCCTGTATCGCATAACGCCCGCTTTCGCGTGGGCCAGGGCTGCCGGCTTCGGCCGTTTTCGGCTGGGGAGATCAAGGAGGCTCCTGCCCTCCTGGACAGATCGAGCGCGCCTGGGCCGGACGGCCTCGGCCCTGCGTTCTACCAGGCGGCCTGGGACGTCGTCGGCGAGGACCTGCAACGGCTGTTCGACGCTGTCCACGATGGGACGGCGAACCTCGACGCGATCAACCGGGCCTACATCGCCCTCCTGCCCAAGGGCGCGGGGATGCCAACACCGGCTGCCTTCTGCCCGGTCTCTCTACAAAATGCGGATGTTAAAATTCTCTGCCGGGGGCTCACCTCGGCGGCTGCAGCAACAGATCGGGAGCCTCATCGACCAAGATCTGTCCGAGTTCCTGGCTGGTCGGAGCATCTCCGAAAACTTTGTATGCGCCGCGGAGGTCATCCAGTGTTGTCACAGGCGTCACGCCCCAACGCTCGTCTTCAAGCTGGACTTCGCCAAGGCGTTTGACTCTGTCGATTGGGGTGCGCTGCGCCGCATCCTCGAGGTGCGGGGGTTCCTGGACCAATGGTGCTCTTGGATGGACTTGATCTTCCGGTCCTCCCGATCGGCGGTGCTTCTGAACGGCGTCCCGGGGAAATGGTTCACGGTGCGCCGGGGGCTGCGACAGGGGGACCCGAGCTCGCCCTACCTCTTCCTCATCGTCGCCGACGTTCTGCAGCAGATGATCCGGCAAGACGGTGGGCTTTTTCACCCTCTGGTGGATGGGGAGCGGCCTCTGGTGCTGCAATATGCAGACGATACGCTGGTTATTCTCAAGGCGGACGCCGGGGCGGCGGCCGGCCTTCGGCAGATCCTCGACGATTTCGCGGACGCTACGGGGCTCTCCATCAACTTCCACAAGAGCACGCTAGTCCCCAGGCATGTGCCGGCGGAGGTGCTGGACACCACGGTCGGCGCCATTGGCTGTGACGTCCAGGGGTTCCCGCATGCCTACCTCGGGCTCCGGCTCTCGTGGGAGAAACTCTGCTTCGCGGATTTCCTCCCAATGATCGCCAAAGTTGACAAGTACCTGTCGGGTTGGCGGGCACGCCTCCTCTCCCCTGCCGGACGGCTCGTCCTCATCGATGCCGTTCTGGACGCTCTCCCCACGTACGCCATGGCGGCTATGCTGCTCCCTATGGCAGTGATCAAGGCCCTGGACTCGCTTCGCCGCGCCTTCCTCTGGAACGCGGCGGAACGCGCCTCTGGCGCGCAATGCCTGGTGGCCTGGGAGCGAGTGTGCCGATCCAAGGTGGAGGGCGGCATGGGGATTCGCGACCTAGCGACGCAGAACCGGTGCCTGCTGATCAAGATGCTACACCGCCTCCATGCTTGCTCCACGTCGTCGCGGTGGGCGGCGTGGGTCTGGGTCGAGCTAGCGGGGCGGTCCCTCCTCTCCGGTTCGGCTGCCCGAACGACCGGCGAGCACGGCAAGGCTCTCAGCAGTCTCCTCCCGCTCTACCGCGGGCTCACGGCGGTGGAGGTCCGAGACGGGAGGCGAACTTCCTTCTGGTTCGATTGCTGGCTCCCGTGTGGAGCTGTCGTGGTGGCCTTCCCCGCCCTTCTATCGCACGCGACTGAGCCGGAGGCCACGGTGTGGTGGGTGCACTCCCATGGTCTGGGCAGCGTTTCGCGTTTAGGCTTACCACGGGCGGTGCGGAGGAGCGGGCCGCCCTCGGGCGGTCATGGAGGAGGTTGCCCGGCCCTGTGGAGACGACGTTATGCCCGGGTCCGGGGGCATTGCGGCGGCCGCTCTACGCCTGAGCGGTTCGGTGGGGTGCTGCTGCTTCGCCGAAGTTCATCACGGGGTGTGCCGCCCTCTCGCGTCCGCTTTTCTTGGTGGCTCTGGTCGATGAAGGGTGCATAAGCGGACGTCCTCTTCAGAAACTATCGCCACCGCAGAAAGCGGCGGTGTGCCCCATCTGTGGCGCGGTGCTCGAGACGGCGGACCACATGATCTTCGCCTTCCCATTCGCGCGCGCGTTCTGGCAATCCGTTGGGATCGAGGTGGCTGGACGTGGCTACCATGTTGGGGCCCTTCAGCATCTGGACGTCCGTGTCGTGGCTGGCGGCGCTGCTACCGCGCTTCTTCATCCTGGCCAGGCCGCTGGCAGCAGAAGCACGTAAACGCGGTGGTGTTCCGGGCCGAGCCGCCTTCCCTCGCTCGTCTCCTCGGCTACTGCAGGGAGGACGCGGCCCTGTGGAGGGGGCGCCTGAAGGTGGCTGAACGGCCGTACATAGACAGGTGGCTGCTGGTGTTTACACGCTCTGGGTAGTCGAGTTGTCGGCCGCGGGGGGGGGGGGGGCTCGAACACCCTCACCCATCCGACGCGAGCCGTGCGTCTGGGGGATGATGTACCCCTCTCTCTCTCTCTGTTGTAACATTGTGAATCAATAAAGGAAAAAGAAAATTCAGGTGGAGGGTTCGCCCTCCCTCGGTGACCTTCAAAAAAAAAATCTTGTGATCCATCCATTTGGTCAGCATCGTCCACACGGCTGTACTACACGCCAGGGAAATGGATTGCCCATGCATAGCATTGCATTGGTAGCGGTGCCTGGTTCTGCCGCCTCTAGTAGTACCGTAAAGCAGCCGCAAGTTGGCTCGAGGATTCGCTTTGTACCAAAGGCGATGCGAACACTTTGCAGGTTTGGCTTTGGAAGTCGAGGACCATATCTATCTGCTTTCCTCGAGCTACTCTTCCTGCAGGGAAAAGGGTAGGATCTATCGGCAAGTGGCGCGTCAGAATAATCGTCCGTCGGGGATAAAAGCACGCACGCAATCAAACATGCACGGATCAGGGACAGGGAGTATATTGTGCCGTTCCAGAAAGCACACAAGGCGACTGGCGCGGGAATCGTATCGTATCCTTGTGCTGGCCTAGAGTAGAGAGCCTCGTTTGGCGAGAGGATCGGATCCTCGGTGCCACGAGTAGGAGATGACTGAATGACCAGCTCCAACCCCCACCTGACCTGCAATCCGCAGATACGGTGAGCTGGGAAAGGACCGAGCTGCCATGGAAAGCGAGCAAGATTCTTTGCTTTTCCTTTCCTGAAAAGCGGGCCGCGGCGCCCAGGAAGAGCAAGAGGAGAATCAAATCATACGCGGTCCAATCTCTATTCATTCATAGCCCCACCGTCACTGCTCAGGAACAGAAGCACAGCGCTGCCGTACAGCGCGTCGTACCTCACCTCACCGTTTCAAAATCTCCACGATCCGAACCCTCCCCATGTGGCATGTCCGTCGACAACTCTGCACTAGTATCATTTCATTTCTATACGTATGTAGCTGGAGGCTGGAATCAGCGGCCTGTCCACAACTCTGCGCCAGGTTTCCATTCGGACAAGCCACGAGGGGCCGGCATCATGTATTCTATCCGGCAGATCAGAATCGCCAAATCGCGGCTATTCCGACTTGTTTAGTGCGGCTAAACGGGATCCGTATCCGGATTAATCAAGGGATGAGAGTGCGAATATGATACAGGCCGGCAGTGTCAACAGGAGCGTGGGAAAAATCTATACAAGTAAACTGCAGTTGAGCAGACCGGCCGGCGCATGCAACTGGATGAATTTTCTTTACAACTTGGGCGCTCGATCAGTCAGATAGTATACATGTACTTCCTCCTCCGTTCCTAAATATAAGTCTTTGTAAAGATTTCATTATGAACCACATACGGATGTATATAGATGCATTTTAGAGTGTAGATTCGCTTATTTTGATTCGTATGTAGTCCATAGTGTAATCTCTAGGAAGACTTATATTTAGGAACAGAGGGAGTACTATAAGTAAACTCTGTTGTCAGCTATGTTCATCTCGTGTAGTGCTTCTCCGGCGAGAGACTGCCTTGCTTGTTTAACCAAAGCCAACGTCAACGCCTGAAATACTCAGTCGAAGCTGTAGTTGTTCGGATTTAATATATCTTGAGATAAGAAAGAGATCTTTCCCCCGATTTCATCAAAGAAACCAAATAGTCGTGACGAATATCTTCAGAGATTGCATCGTCGGGCTTAAGCACATCGCACCATATGCCCAAACCTCAAAACACACTTCTAACTTTTTCTAGACTCTCTCTACTACTTTACTGCTCACACGATTTTCCTTCTAATATAATTATTGTGATTTGCACCTGCGCAATATGCACAGACCTCAAAAGACAGCCTCCTCTTCGGACGTGGAGTTTCTGCACCCGAGCTCATATGAGCTCGGGTGAACAGTAAAATAAAAAAAAATCAAAAAATTCCATTTTTTTTGGTAGAAACATTGACAAAAGTTTTAAGTGCTTGCAAAAATTTGTCATGAAATCACATTTCTATAAGGCGTGGCAAAAAAAACAAAATCGGTACTCTGAAAATGCTACTTTCAAAAGCATTTTGGAGGCTGAATTTGTTTTTTTGCCACGCCTTACAGGAATGTGATTTCATGATGAATTTTTGCAAGCACTTAGAACTTTTATCAATGTTTCTTTGGGATTTTTTAGGATTTTTTTGATTTTTTTTTTCGATTTTACTGTTCACCGAGCTCAAATGAGCTCGGGAGCAGAAAGGCACTTTCGCTCCTCTTCCTCGTTTTTCCATACTTCACATTTTCTAAGTTTTTCCACTGTAAAATATTGCTATTCATTTTACTTTACGACTTCTCTTTTGGTTCAACTATATGAATGTACCCTCATGAAGTTCATCTATCTTTGGAGATGCAGTGTACCAATTCGTAATACATTTTACTCGAAACTGCAATACAAAATTGTGACAAGGGAAATGTGCCGCGTATATTTCACATGTGTCCTATGTATTATACACCATGAAATATTTTAATTTTCTCTATCTACAATTTGATCATCAATGCAATGCACTACGTGAAATTAAAATCCTACATCTTACAGTTCATGCATATGTAACTATGAATTTACATGTCTTTATGATGTGGTCTTTTCACTAGTAAAAGAACGGGCATTTGCACAGGCAAACCGAGACAATTACTTCACCATGTGACAAAGCCGCCTCTAATGATATAGTGGAGGTGGTTGTAATTTTGAAACCTGTCCAAATCCACTTTTGATACTTTTTATCATATAATTGAACACTCTCCAAACATGCTGAGTTCTTACTACCTAAAGTTAATACCTCTCCAAGCTCACTTTCTTTATCATTATATTTAATACCACAAAGTAAATTAGTGAGTATGTCCACCGAAGGGGTTTCAATACTACTTAAATTCTTGACCTCTTCGATACCCGTATTCTCATAAATTTCAGCATATGCAATCCTCTTCTCATGTCTAGCCCTAAGTATGGCAGTCATTCTATCATTATTGTCAAGAACTAGTTGTATACCTTTAAGAAATTCCGGCATATCATCTTTAGGCAAGGCTTTAATCTTGAGTATTTGTTTTTTTCGAGGGGATAATCTTGAGTATATCAGCATCCTGGACTAAGGTATCAACTTTAAGCATTACATTGTCTAGTTTCTCCAATTGTTGGCTAACCATAGTACATAAATTCTTTTGAGTGGCAAAAAAAAATCTCTAAACGCACTCTCGAGTTCAGAAGAAATAGTTTTATTACCATAAGAATTTCATTAAGTATTTCGAGGATATGGTCTAAGCGTAATTATTATTTTCAAATTGATCTTTTAAGCACTGTTACCAAAAAACAAAGAGGGATATATTTTTATGATGACGTTATTCTGGACTCACAGGAGTTTCCTACATAGTTGGGACTTGACATTATCAGCATGGGGTGCTGGAGCATTTGGACCAACAAAAAACAACAAAATAGTAAGAAATGCTATGACTTCTCTTAATAGCTGGTGTCACTCTATCAAGGAAGGCCTAAAGATCTCCGCTACCAGGATAAATCAATACAAAGCCGAGCAGATTAATAATTGTTGCCTTGTTAATCTAGGAACTAACTAGATGTTCGCAACTCACTGAATCATATCTAATAGTCAGCATGTCCTAGAAAAGGAGTTGGATAATTATCTTTGTTTTATGTCCCTTTTTTGTTTTGGTAAATATTTTGTTCTACACCCTTTTAACATAAATTTACTGCAGAACAATTTTTTTGTGGTTCTGGGTTAAAAAATATAAATATAATGTCAGATTCGTCATCGAATGAAGTATCTAAATAATTTTTATCCATATTACACATGTTCATTAATCAAATTGACCACCTAGGAACGCCTACCGACTTATAAACCCGACCGAAGTGGGTGCAATACTTCTTTTATTAGATTGTAGTAACTCTATCATTTTCGATAGAGCTACTATTTATATTGTCTTATTTGTCAACGAGCAAACACTAAGAGCTTTTGCTACTTGTTTAGCATAATATAATTGTTTTAGTTGCGTTTAGTAGAATATCATTTATCTGAATTTATTAAGCAAAATCATACCGGAAGCCTAGCATGGTAAGCTATTCAATAAGGAACCAACATAAGATCTAAACACCACAAGATAAGAGAATCAATACAATTTTCACCATGGTTTGTGCCTCCTATGCTCTATTGTTTTGTAGGTCAAGGTCATATATTAGAGAAAACTATCAATTGTAATAATAAGAAATTATAGACAAGTCCTTGAAAAAAATCAGCATTGTCTTCCTTATGCATCCACCAGCAGTACGCCATGAGCAAAGGTCGTTGCCACTTCTCAGAATCGTGGATGCAAATTTTATTGAAACCCATGAGCTTGAAGACGCAACAGTCAGGAAGTTGGCGATCTAGACCAGAAGCCACCGGTGGCCATGATCAGGACATATCGCTATCCCAGGGAAGTTGGCACCGAGGAGAGCCTGAAGATAATCCCAACTCTGACCAACAGAGGGGGACACAAACCTCGCAAGTTCCCTGATAGAGCCGCATTTGTCCAGGGCCTCACCGGATGATAGAAGGAGCGGGCGAATAAAATTGGACCACCTCCCCTCCAGAAGAAAAAAAAAGAGACCCATGGTCTCAGTCTGACTGAAGCTTCATATGCCCATCGCCGGATGCAAAACTACATTGCGACCCCCCCCCCCCTCCGCTCCGCAGACGCGAAATTTCCCTGGAGGTGAGGAAACCTGCAACGGTGGAAGCGGTAAGGAGGAACCCTAAGTCACACTCTTTTTGTTTCTCTGGTGGATCGTACCTTTGTGCCTCCTATCTTTGAGAAAATTATGGTGCGTAACTTCCGCTACAATTTTCCTGAATTCGGTCTTAGGGTGCAACATGGCCAAAGAAGGTGTGTGACGTCAAAACAAGTAGGTAGGAGAAGTGGGAGTGCGGAAAAGGGGATGAAAGAAGAGAAAGCTTAGCCGACGGTGTGAAACCAACCTAGACAATAAGGGCATGGAGCTAACCGACGATAATGATCGGTATGAGCTCCTTAATGGCTTAGATGGACGTGGGAACAATGCATGATAGGTTGTTCTAGACGGCGGTGGAGAATCTAGTAGATTGCACAGTGAAGAGACAAAGGTAGTTATAGCATGAATAAAAGTTGTTGTGTGAACTAGGTGAAGGGGGTCGATGTAGGCGGGTGGAGAAAGAAAAATACCATATCCCTCGGTAAATTATACTATGTTGCAAAACTACCGAATGATGTTCCATCGCTGAAATTAACGATTTTCTTTCAACTATTGTTTGAACTGGAATAGATTCAGTGTGCATCTACGACTGAGAAGGTTGATCTTGATTCACCACTTTGTTCATAGAAATCTTATAAATGTTTTTTTACTATAAAATAGGGTTCATCCAATAAAAGAAAAAAAATGTTGTGTTCATGTTGATAGTGTTGAAGTAGAATATGGAATCTTGAACATAAGCCAATATCGGGTCCACAGTTCTGGGTGTCGACTAAAATTTAACTACTTATGTACTGACTAGCAAATATGATAGTTTTGCGATTACTTCATAATATCTGTTTTTACGCTAGAAAATGGAATTAATTCATTTATTTTTTGCTTTTGAGTTAAATAAATGGTTTATAAAACAGGATTTTTAGATGTGCTGCCTGAACTCAAATGATTTAGAAATAGAAACCAAGACATGTCCTTGAAAGAAACAAGACTTTCAGAAAAGAATTGTGAAGACGAAAAAGGATGAGATATCCACTCGACGTGATTGACCAGCTCGCTAGCTTGTTCGGGGATCTATTAAAATATCCCAAGGAAATCACACAGCCTACTGTGATCAACCGGCCAGTAGTTTTTCCTCCTTTTTTCTCTTGTTTTCCGTTGCTGAGAATATTACTATCTTTTTGTAGAAACGGTCACCGTCCTCTTCATTTTCTAGTTACTCCCAGCTCAGCCGGCACCTCACATTCTCGACCGCCGGGGCGATTGCGTACGTCAACCACGTACGTATAGATCTGATCTGATCTCCACGTCGCAGAAACTTCTCACCCGTATCGTTGAAAATCAAGCCGAATCCGAACCACCATCTGGATGTAAACCTGCATTGACCTCGCCCCTTTTTCCCCTTTCTCACACCACGGTCAGGTGTAGTGCCGACGTTAAAGAATACTAATAACGGAAGGTGGCTTACCCCGCAAAAAAAAAGCTTAAAACAACAATTAGGCGGCATAATTGGGCGTGACCAATCAGTGAAGTCCACTCCTGTTTTGTCTGTGCGCATCTCGCTCACATGGCACGGGAGCCTGCTCTGCTCTGTGTGGCCATAGGAAAAACATATGGGCCCTGTTTGGATACTCTAACTTAGTTAGAGGTAGATTCTAATCCTAAACTAATTCTGAACTAACTCTAATTAAAAAGATGTTTTGATGGCAGGGTTAAATTGACAATAAATATTCTTTCTCAATCATTCGGCTACTTTCGACCATATTTCCTATCGGATTTGGTGTGGCCGGCTCTTATGTGGCCTCCTCACGCTCACAATTGATATAAACAAATGATCTTTACAAATCAAGGGTCCAAAACATGATAAATTTTATTTTCTCCATACAAATGAGATGTCTCACTTAAACATACAAGTCGTCAATCAAGTTTCATAAAAAAATTACACTCCATGAAACAAAGCATGAGCTAACTCATCACGGAACGCATTCATGTCGATATCTTCAACAAGAGGTTCGTCTTCTGGCCATGCGGATGCGCATTTAACTAGGCATTGGGTTATAATTTTCATCCGCATCACAGGCATCAAATTCCCTATCCGGAACTCTTCTCTCTCGAATGAAATTATGAAGAGCCATACAAGCAACAATAATTATAGTTTGCTTGTCCTCTGAAAATTTTGGCATGTTCAATAAAATCCTAAATTTCATCTTCAACACTCCAAAGGACCGCTCAACGACATTCCGAACTTTGGCATGTGCATGGTTGAAGGTTCCTTTCATACCTTGTGGCGGCGGGCCATTTTGCCATTGCTGCACATGGTACCTTGTACATCTGTATGGTGAAAGGTAGCCCAGACGGTTTGGGTACCCCGCTGAGGGAGTTCTGGATTAGGGGGTGTCCGGATGACCGGACTATAACCTTTTGCCGGACTCCTGGACTATAAAGATACAAGATTGAAGACTTCGTCCCGTGTCCGGATGGGACTTTCCTTGGCGTGGAAGGCAAGCTTGGCGATACGGATATGTAGATCTCCTCCCATGTGTAACCGACTCTATGTAACCCTAACCCCCTCCGGTGTCTATATAAACCGGAGGGTTTTTGTCTGTAGGACGAATAACTATCATACCATAGGCTAGCTTCTAGGGTTTAGCCTCTCTAATCTCGTGGTAGATCTACTCTTGTACTACCCATATCATCAATATTAATCAAGCAGGAGTAGGGTTTTACCTCCATCGAGAGGGCCCGAACCTGGGTAAAACATCGTGTCCCTTGTCTCCTGTTACCATCCGCCTAGACGCACAGTTCGGGACCCCCTACCCGAGATCCGCCGGTTTTGACACCGACATTGGTGCTTTCATTGAGAGTTACTCTGTGTCTTCGTCTTTAGGCCCGATGGCTCCTCCGATCATCAACAACGATGCGGTCCAGGGTGAGACTTTTCTCCCCGAACAGATCTTCGTATTCGGCGGCTTTGCACTGCGGGCCAATTCGCTTGGCCATCTGGAGCAGATCGAAAGCTACGCCCCTGGCCATCAGGTCAGATTTGGAAGTTTAAACTACAAGGCCGACGTCCGCGGAGACTTGATCTTCGACGGATCCGAGCCACAACCGTGCGAGCCGCACTGTTACGATGGGCATGACCTAGCTCTGCCACAACAAAGGCTCGGAGGTCAAGATTTCCGTGCCCGCTCCGACCCTTAGCTCGGAGCCAATGCGCTTAATCGAGGATGGGTGGCTGGACACCGCCTCGGGGCTGCAATCTCTATGGTGATCGAAAGCGTAACACCAGCCTTGTCCTTTGCGGCTTGTGACTCCAAGGTGCCGGACTCCTCCGGACTCAACCTTCCGCCCCGCCAACCGAATCCGATTAGGCGCCCGATCATGGAGTTCACCGCCGCGGACATCTTTTTCAAAGACTCGCCCTTCGGCGACATTCTGAATTCAGTAAAGTCTCTCACTTTATCAGGAGAGCCGTGGTCAGACTATGGTCAGCAAGGTTGGGATGCGGACGACGAAGAAATTCAAAGCCCACCCACCACCCACTTCGTAGCCACTGTCGATGATTCAACCGACATGCTCGACTTCGACTCCGATGACATCGAGGGTATGGACGCCGATGCAGGAGACGACCAAGAACCAGCGCCTACAGGGCACTGGAAAGCAACCTCGTCGTATGGAACAACGGAGGATGACCCCTCCAAGAAGCAGCCTAAGCGTCGGCGTAAGCGGCGCCGCTCTAAATCCCGTCAAAGCAAAAACGGTGATTCCGGCACCGGAGAGAATAACACCCCGGACAGTGCCGAAGACAACCCCCTCCAGCAGGATTCAGCGCAGGAGGACGGAGAAACCAGCCCTCATGAGAGAGCGGCAGACAGAGAGGTAGAGGAAGATAATTACATGCCTCCCTCCGAAGACGAGGCAAGCCTCGACGACGACGAATTTGTCGTGCCTGAGGACCCCGTCGAACAAGAGCGCTTCAAACGCAGGCTTATGGCCACGGCGAGCAGCCTCAAGAAAAAACAGCAACAGCTTAGAGCTGACCAGGACTTCTTAGCCGACAGATGGACTGAAGTCCTTGCGGCCGAAGAGTACGAACTCGAACGCCCCTCCAAGAGCTACCCAAAACGCAGGCTGCTACCCCGATTAGAGGAGGAAGCCCCTAGACCTACATCACCAGCGCATGATGCGGCCGAACGGCCACCTCGTGGCCACGACAGAGAGGCCTCTTGGCCCTCCACTCAAGCCGCACCCCGGCGTCGCTCAAAGAATACCAAGGCACAAGGAAATGCGTTAGACCTGCGAGATATATTGGAGGACAAGGCAAGACAAACAAGATCGATCTATGGATCGCGTGGGCGCCCCATGACATGTGACGATAACCGTCATGCCGGATATGGTAAATCCGGTCGGGCCGAACAAAGTAGACAAAGCTCGTTTGAGCTACGTCGTGATATAGCCCAGTACAGAGGTGCCGGACACCCACTATGCTTCACAGATGAAGTAATGGATCATCAAATCCCCGAGGGTTTCAAACACGTAAACATCGAATCATACGATGGCACACCAGATCCTGCGGTATGGATCGAGGATTATCTCCTTCATATCCACATGGACCGCGGTGATGATCTACACGCCATCAAATACCTCCCACTCAAGCTTAAAGGACCAGCTCGGCATTGGCTTAACAGCTTGCTACTAGAATCAATTGGTTGTTGGGAGGACCTGGAAGCCGCATTCCTCGACAATTTCCAGGGCACCTATGTGCGACCACCAGACGCCGATGACCTAAGCCACATAATTCAGCAGCCAAAGGAATCGGCCAGCCAATTCTGGACACGGTTCCTAACCAAGAAAAATCAAATAGTCGACTGTCCGGACGCAGAGGCCCTTGCAGCCTTCAAACATAACATCCGTGACGAGTGGCTTGCCCGGCACCTAGGACAGAAAAGCCAAATCCATGGCAGCCCTCACAACACTCATGACCCGCTTTTTGCGCGGGAGAAGACAGCTGGCTAGCTCGTACTAATAACATGACCAAGAGCCCTGGTAATTCGGATACCAAGGACAGCAATGGCAGGTCGCGTCGCAACAAGCACAAGTGCCGCATTAATGGCGACAATGCCGAGGATACGGCAGTTAATGTCGGATTCAGAGGCTCTAAACCCGATCAGCGGAAAAAGCCATTTAAAAGAAATACTCCGGGCCCGTCTAGTTTGGACCGAATACTCGATCGCTCGTGCCAGATACACGGCACTTCGAAAACCAGCCAATCACACCAACAGGGATTGTTGGGTGTTCAAGCGAGCAGGAAAGTTAAGTGCCAAAACAGAGACAAGGGGCTGCATAGCGATGACGAGGAGGAGCCCCGCCACGAACAATAGGGGATGAAGGGCTTCCCCCACAAGTGCGGACGGTGAACATGATATATGCAACCCACATCCCCAAAAGGGAGCAGAAGCGTGCACTCGAGGACGATATGCGTTGGAGCCATCGCCCCAAAGTTCAACCCATGGTCCTCCTGCCCGATCACTTTTGATCGAAGGACCACCCACTAGCATCCGCCATGGCGGATTCGCCGCATTGGTTCTAGACCCAATCATTGACGGATTTCACCTCACTAGAGTCCTTATGGACGGCGGCAGCAGCTCGAACTCGCTTTATCGGGATACGGTCGAAAAATGGGCATAAATCCCTCAAGGATTAAACCCACAAAGACGAACTTTAAAGGCGTCATACCAGGTGTAGAGGCCAATCAGACATGTGCTCGGTTACACTTGAGGTGGTCTTCAGATCCCGGATAATATCCGGCGAGGAGTTAATCTTCGACATAGTCCTGTTCAAGTGGCTATCACGCCTTCGCTCGGAAGAACCGCATTTGCAAAGTTCAATGCGGTGCCGCACTACGCATACCTCAAGCTCAAGATGCCAGGCCCTCGAGGAGTCATTACGGTCAATGGAAACACTGAACGCTCTCTCCGAACGGAGGAGCATACGGCAGCCCTCGCGCCGGAAGTATAAAGCAGCCTCTCAAGGCAATTCTCCAGTCCGGCTATTAAACGTCCGGACACCGCTGCCGCTACCGAGTAACCTACAACAAGACCGCTGGCACGTTCCGGAAAGCAAGCGTAGCAATGCGGCCCCAACCCCAGCCCTCGCGAAATTGCGAAACCAGTACTACGGCGTACATAACTACGCTCTGGAAATACCATGGGCATAGGGGAGGGGCACGACCACAAGATGCCCAAAATGCGGCTCAACCGCACTGTGGGCCCCGATTTTGTCATTCTTTTTTTCTTACTTTCAGGACTCCACTTTCCGGAAGGCATGTCCGGCAGTACAATCGCCGAACACACGATGCAATAGCCAGGGAGGCAGAAAGCTACGTCGAGTGTCCAGGTGATCTCTATAAAGAGCAATATACTTGTTTCACATATCATCCCACAGCTCGCCCTGGAAGGGGACATGTCAAATAGTCCCATCTCTTGCTTATCGCACTATTTGTATCGTTCTGCTTTTACCGCAGACTTTTCGAATAAACAATACATAGCCCTTGTCTATTATTGCATTCCTTTTTATGAAAATATGTTCAGTTATGACATTATGCAACCGTACACTTTGGTACGGCCAATACACCAGGGGCTTACGCATTCTGAATATGGTGTGAGAAGTCCGAACACTCTCACGAAAAGCGGCACCTCAACTTATAGCATTATATGCATCGGCTCGAATCATGTCTTGGGTCAATAGATGGGTTTGCCCGGCTCCTATGTTTTGGTACCTTACGCATCGTTATATCGGCTAAGGTAGCGCTCGGAGAACCACCGCGATTGTGCCCCGGTTGAGCTGGGCTAAGCACCTCAGTGGAGAAAGCTAAAACTGACCGTCATGATAGGACGAGAGCTGGTCGCTGTTCGAGAGGTTTTCGAGTCCCTAAAGACTTATGTCACTTAGAGCGAGGAGTCGGCTTTGTCCGGCCTAGGCGTGGATAGCGCCCCGAACTCGGTCTTCCGAATACTAGGGGCTTCGCCGAAATTTAAAATTATAGAATTCTATGGCTAAGTGAGAGTGTTCAAGCATTATAGTCCGATTGCCTTGTTTGTTGTGTTGAGCGCCTCCCACGAAGGACCCAAGAATGGGAAAAAGAGCACTCAAGTTTATCCCGACCACCCCAAAGACTCATGGCATGTAAAGGGGTTTAATTAATCGCCATCTCTCAAATTTAATATACGGCCGCATGAAGGTAATATTTTAAATTCAAAAGCGTTGCTTAGCGATATGAACAAGTTTTCAGCGACAGGATCACAAATGCGAGTTTACTCAAAAATTACATCTTTGGAGCATTCATCTGCTATAAGGCGGGCATCCTTCAGGACGCCCTCATAATACATCTCGGGCTTGCGATGCTCCTTGCCCGGCGGTGGTCCGTCCGTCACAAGCTTCTCAGCGTCCATCTTTCCCTAGTGCACTTTAGCACGGGCAAGGGCCCTACGGGCACCTTCGATGCATATGGAGCGCTTGATGACTTCAAGCCATGGACAGGCATCCACCAGCCGCCTCACCAGCCCGAAGTAGCTCCCAGGTATGGCTTCCTGTGCCACACCGGACTATGAGACCCTTCATGGCCTGTTCGGCCACCTTATGGAGCTCGACCAGCTTCACTGGTCGCTCAAGGGCACGGGTGTCCGCCTCAAAGATCTTGAGACCAGAACACCTTCTCCATCGAGCTCCCCTCTTCGGCTCGGTAGAATGCGGCAGCGTCGGACACACTCTGGGGAAGATCTGTGAATGCTCCTGGAGAGCTCCGGACTCGGGTAAGTAACAAGTAATTCACTTTCACGTGCTTGCTTTGCATAAAGAATGCCTTACCCGCCGCTATCTTCTTCATCGCCTCAATTTTCTGGAGGGCATTTTGGGCTTCGGCCTTGGCAGATTTGGCGCTCTCAAGGGCCGAGGCAAGCTCAGACTCTCGAGTCTTTGAGTCAAGCTCCAAACTCTCGTGTTTTTTCACAGGAGCCTGCAGCTCTTGCTGCACCTCCGCCACCCGCGCCTCCTGCTTCTCTCGCTTGGTGCACTCCACGGCCGCCTTGTCTTCGGCCTTGGACAACGCTTCCTTCAGGGTCGCCACCTCGGTTGTGGCCCCTGTAATACTCACGTTGGTCCTGTCATTTTTTGCAACCACATCTTTTTATATACTTACATAAGGTATTACTTACCTTCCTTGTCTTCGAGCTGCTTCTTGGCAAGGCCGAGCTCGTTCTCGGACCACTCGAGGCTCTGCTTCAATGCATCGACCTCCGCAGTCAGTGCGGCAGAGGTCAGCAGCGCAGCCTGCATTCCCATATTGACATACTTATGTTAAATTCCTACGTATATATTTTAGATCCTCAGTTCAGTTTTTCTTTCCGAACACCAAACTGAGCATCAGGGGCTACTGTCTATGCGGTAATATTTTTACATATCTTAAATACATACCTCAAAGCCTGTTAGAAGGCTGGCACAAGCTACCAGCCCGCTCTTGGCGGATCGAACCTTCCGGATCACCACACTCATAATAGTGCGGTGCTCCTCGCTGATGGAGGCGCCGTTAAGCACCTCCAGCAGATTATCCGGTGCCTCCGATTGGGCGGAGGTCACCGGCGTCGTAGGCTTGCCCTTCTTACTAGGGGCGCCATGGGACTCCGGAACCTTGAAGGTTCGGTGCGGTGCCCGCCTAGGGCCGGACTTGGAGCCCTTGGGGTTTTGTCCCCTTTGCGCTGAGTCCGGAGGTCGCCTTGCGGCGCCTCCAGGACCACCTCCTCCTGGCTTGGACCCTTTTAGGACTCCACCTCGGCATCATCCGCAGCGCGAGGAGAGGAGGTGGCCGGAAGTGAAGTGCTATTCACATCCGACGAACCTAGGGAGCCGCTCGATGAAGCATCGAGCCCGGCCTTGGGCGGACTGCATGATTATATTCGGCGTCAGAAGATACAGTGCAACAAAGGAACGCCATGAGTTATTCTGGTATCCGGATATTTACGATTTTGCCAGGGGCTTGGCCTTGGATGGCCACTCCTCTTCGCCGTCGTCGGCGTTGGTGGAGTAGTCCGGAGGAAGGGTCCTTCCCTTCTTGGACCCTCCGGCCCCCCCAGTTGGGGCGGCCTTCCTTTTCTTCTCTCCCCCCGCTGGGGGAGACACCTCTTTTTCCTCCTCCTCGTTTTCGCGGAGGAGTCCGCCTCGGAGTCATCGGACGATGAGTCCGACACCACCAGGCGCCAGAAACTCTTTCGAGTTCCCATGGCCTTCTTCTTGGCCTTTTTCTCCGGCACCACGTAAGGTGTCGGAACCAGCAGCCCCGTCAAGCGGGCGTCCGCTGGTCTTCGGCAAGGGAGCCGGACAAATAATCTGCCGGACGCCTTCTCGCCAATCCTGTCAAAGGTTAGGGAGTTTAGATCCCGCATAGTGTCAAACTATGAAAAACAAGTATCCCGTAAAGGGTAAAATAGCTTACCGCGTTGGCTTGATGCTGCGCGCTGAATCCGCGATCCTCGGTAGCGGATGCGGGAGCCTCCGCGCCCTTGAACAGCACCTTCCAAGCGTCTTCGTACGTAGTGCCGAAGAGCCTACTCAGGGTTCGGTGCTGTACCAGATCAAACTCCCACAAACTGAAAGCCCGTTGTTGGCACGGGAGAATCCGGCGGATGAGCATGACCTGGACTACATTGACGAGTTTGAGCTTCTTGCTCACTAGGTTTTGGACGCAGGTTTGGAGTCCGGCCAGCTCCTCCGAATTACCCCACGACAGGCCCGTCTCTTTCCAAGAGGTGAGCCGTGTGGGGATGCCAGATCGGAATTCAGGGGCCGCTGCCCATTCAGGGTCACGCGGCTCGGTGATGTAGAACCACCCCGATTGCCACCCCTTTATGGTCTCCACGAAGGAGCCCTCGAGCCATGTAACGCTATGCATCTTGCCCACCATGGCGCCTCCGACTCTGCTTGGCGGCCGCCCACTACCTTCGGCTTGACATTGAAGGTCTTCACCATAAGTCAAGTGGGGCTGGATGCAGAGGAAGGCCTCGCACACGACGATGAACGCCGAGATGTTGAGGATGAAGTTCGGGGCCAGATCGTGGAAATCCAGGCCGTAGTAGAACATGAGCCCCCGGACAAATGGGTGAAGCGGTAAGCCTAATCCGCAGAGGAAATGGGTAAGGAACACCACCCTCTCATGGGGCCTGGGGGTGGGGATGAGCTGCCCCTTGTCGGGGAGCCGGTGCGCGATGTCATTGGACAAGTATCCGGCTTTCCTCAGGTTCTTGATGTGTCCCTCTGAGGGAGGCCTGGATTAGGGGGTGTCCGGATGGCCGGACTATAACCTTTGGCCGGACTCCTGGACTATGAAGATACAAGATTGAAGACTTCGTCCCGTGTCCGGATGGGACTTTCCTTGGCGTGGAAGGCAAGCTTGGCGATATGAATATGAAGATCTTCTCCCATTGTAACTGACTCTGTGTAACCCTAGCCCTCTCCGGTGTGTATATAAACCGGATGGTTTTAGTCCGTAGGACGAACAACAATCATACCATAGGCTAGCTTCTAGGGTTTAGCCTCTCTGATCTCGTGGTAGATCTACTCTTGTACTACCCATATCATCAATATTAATCAAGCAGGAGTAGGGTTTTACCTCCATCGAGAGGGCCCGAACCTGGGTAAACACATCGTGTCCCTTGTCTCCTGTTACCATCCGCCTAGACGCACAGTTCGGGACCCCCTACACAAGATCCGCCGGTTTTGACACCGACATTGGTGCGTTCATTGAGAGTTCCTCTGTGTCGTCGTCTTTAGGCCCGATGGCTCCTCCGATCGTCAACAACGATGCGGTCTAGGGTGAGACTTTTCTCCCCAGACAGATCTTCATATTCGGCGGCTTTGCACTGCGGGCCAATTCACTTGGCCATCTGTAGCAGATCGAAAGCTACTCCCCTGGCCATCAGGTCAGATTTGGAAGTTTAAACTACACGGCTGACGTCCGCAGAGACTTGATCTTCGACGGATCCGAGCCACAACCGCGGCGAGCCGCCTTTACGATGGGCATGATCTAGCTCACGCAACAAGGCTCTGGAGGCCGCACCCGTGCCCACTCCGACCCTTAGCTCGGAGCCGACTGCGCCAACCGAGGGCAGGTGGCTGGACACCGCCTCGGGGGCTGCAATCTCTACGGCAATCGAGCCGAACACCAACCTTGTCCTCTCCGAAGCCCGTGACTCCTAAGTGTCGGACTCCTCTTCGGACTCCGAAACTTCCGCGCCCCTGCCGATCGAATCCGATTGGGCGCCGATCATGGAGTTCGCCGTCGCGGACATCTTTCAGCACTCGCCCTTCGGCGACATCCTGAATTCACTAAAGTCTCTCTCTTTATCAGGAGAGCCCTAGCCGGAATATGGTCAGCAAGGTTGGGATGCGGACGACGAAGAAATTCAAAGCCCACCCACCACCCACTTCATAGCCACTGTCGATGATTTAACCGACATGCTCTACTTCGACTCCGAAGATATCGACGGTATGGACGACGATGTAGGAGACGAACAGGAACGAGTGCCTATAGGGCACTGGACAACCACCCCATCTCACGATGTATACATGGTGGACACACCTAAAAGAAACGACGACGAGGAACAAAGGGACGCAACGAGGGATCGTTCCCTCGAAAAGCAGTCAAAGCGGCGGCGTAAGCGCCGCTCCAAACCCCACCTTGACAGAGATAGCAGCCATACAGACCCAGCCATAGAGCAGGGCGAACCAGCGGACGACGAACATGCCATCGAGCAACCGTCCGAACAGGGCAACTTGGATAAACAACCCGTCCCCGGCGAAGATAACAGTCCGGACGACCTCACGCCGGACAAGCTACCGGAGCAGAAGAACCTCCACAAAAGGCTCGTCGCCACTGCGCGTAGCCTGAAAAAGCAGAAGCGGAAGCTCAAAACAGCGGAAGATGCACTCAGAACTAGATGGAGCAAAGTACGCAACACCGCACACAAATACAGTGACAGTCGCCGCACAAAGAGCTACCCGAAGCGAAAATTACTGCCGGAATTTGATGAGGAGGCCTTAGAGCCCCCGCAATCAAAAAATAAGGAAGCCACCCGGTCGGGTGAACAACCCCATGGCCAACATAGAGCGGCAAAGGGCGCCGCACACAAGCCGGCACGCGATCCGCACAAGGATTCACATCAAAAAGATGGCCCAGCTAGATCTATCTACGGGCCAAGAAAGCAAGCTATAGTAAGCAATGAAACGCATCAAGTGTCCGAACATCACCGTACACCCAAATATAGGGGTGCCACACACCCCCTATTTTTCACCGATGAGGTGCTGGATCATGAATTTCCAGCGGGATTTAAGCCCGTAAACATAGAGGCATACGACGGAACAATGTAACACGAGTCTGGATTGAGGATTACATCCTCCACATACACATGGCTAGAGGAGATGATCTCACGCCATAAAATACTTACCCCTCAAGCTCAAAGGGCCAGCCCGGCATTGGCTTAAAAGCCTTCCCGAAAACACCATTGGAAGTAGGGAAGAGCTCGAGGATGCTTTTCGGGCAAATTTTCAAGGGACCTATGTCCGACCTCCGGACGCAGACGATTTAAGTCATATAACTCAACTACCCGGAGAGTCAGCCCGGAAACTCTGGAACAGATTTCTTACTAAAAAGAACCAAATAGTCGACTGTCCGGACGCCGAAGCCTTAGCAGCTTCCAAACACAGCGTTCGAGACAAGTACCAGCGACCCAAGTACATCCAAAGTTAGGGATGGAAACAGGAAACCGCGAGCAGCAAGGACCAGCGCCGGACCAGCTATCTAACCTAAACAAAATCTTGGACAAGATATGTCAAATCCACAGTACTCCCGGGAAGCCTGCAAACCATACCCACAGAGATTGTTGGGTCGACACACCAAGCGAGGACGATGACGAACCCCACAAGCAGAGCACTGGAAAACAAAAGAATTTCCCACAAGAAGTCAAAACAGTAAACTCACTTCACGTGACAAAAGGGAAAAACAGGGTGGCGCCTATAGAGATACGCGCCATACGGCCTATCCCAGAGGAGTCCCGCCATTGGTTGTTAAAACCAATCACCTTCGACCAACATGATTACTCTAGAAGTATCCGGAACGTAGGCTGGACTTGATGGGGAACGTAGCATAAATTCAAAATTTTCCTACGTGTCACCAAGATCTATCTATGGAGAAACTAGCAACGAGGGAAGGAGAGTGCATCTACATACCCTTGTAGATTGCTAAGCGGAAGCGTTCATGAGAACGGGGTTGAAGGAGTCGTACTCGTCGTGATCCAAATCACCGGAGATCCTAGTGCCGAACGGACGGCACCTCCGCGTTCAACACACGTACAGCCCGGTGACGTCTCTCACGCCTTGATCCAGCAAGGAGAGAGGGAGAGGTTGAGGAAGACTCCATCCAGCAGCAACACAACGGCATGGTGGTGATGGAGGAGCGTGGCAATCCCGCAGGCTTCGCCAAGCACCAAGGGAGAGGAGGAGGAGGAGGCGGGGCTGCGCCAAGAGGGAGAGAAACTCATGTGTTATGGGCAGCCCCTAGGCCTCATATATATAGGGGAAAGGGAGGAGGTGCGCCCCTCTGGGGTTCCCACCCCTAGGGGCGGCAGCCCTAGATGGGAAAGGGGAGGCGGCCAAGAGGGGAGGGAGAGGGAGGCGCCCACTAGATGGGCCTTAGGGCCCATCTGCCCTAGGGTTTGCCCCCTCCCACAAACACTTGCGCCTTGGGCCCTCTGTGGGGGGCGCACCAGCCCCTTTGGGGCTCGTTCCCTCCCACACATGGCCCACGCAACCTTATTGGGTTGGTTGCCCCACTTGGTGGACCAGGACCCTCCCGGTGGTCCCAGACATTACCGATATCGCTCAAACTTTTCCGGTGACCAAAACAGGACTTCCCATATATAAATCTTTACCTCCGGACCATTCCGGAACTCCTCGTGATGTCCGGGATCTCATCCGGGACTCAACAACATTCGGTAACCACATACAAACTTCCTTTATAACCCTAAGCGTCGCCATCGAACCTTAAGTGTGTAGACCCTACGGGTTCGGGAGACATGTAGACATGACCGAGACGTTCTCCGGTCAATAACCAACAGTGGGATCTGGATACCCATGTTGGCTCCCACATGTTCCACGATGATCTCATCGGATGAACCACGATGTCAAGGACTCATTCGATCCCGTATACAATTCCCTTTGTCTAGCGGTATTGTACTTGCCCGAGATTCGATCGTCGGTATCCCGATACCTTGTTCAATCTCGTTACCGGAAAGTCTCTTTACTCATTCCGTAACACATCATCCCGTGATCAACCCCTTGGTCACATTGTGCACATTATGATGATGTCCTACCGAGTGGGCCCAGAGATACCTCTCCGTCAACACGGAGTGACAAATCCCAGTCTCGATTCGTGCCAACCCAACAGACACTTTCGGAGATACCTGTAATGCACCTTTATAGCCACCCAGTTACGTTGTGACGTTTGGTACACCCAAAGCATTCCTACGGTATCCGGGAGTTGCACAATCTCATGGTCTAAGGAAATGATACTTGACATTAGAAAAGCTTTAGCATACGAACTACGATCTTTGTGCTAGGCTTAGGATTGGGTCTTGTCCATCACATCATTCTACTAATGATGTGATCCCGTTATCAATGACATCCAATGTCCATGGTTAGGAAACCGTAACCATCTATTGATCAACGAGCTAGCCAATAGAGGCTTGCTAGGGACATGGTGTTGTCTATGTATCCACACATGTATTTGAGTTTCCTATCAATACAATTATAGCATGGATAATAAACGATTATCATGAACAAGGAAATATAATAATAATAACTAATTTATTATTGCCTCTAGGGCATATTTCCAACAGTCTCCCACTTGCACTAGAGTCAATAATCTAGTTCACATCGTCATGTGATTAACACTGATAGGTCACATCGCCATGTGACCAACACCCAAAGAGTTTACTAGTGTTTGTAAACTAGTTCACATCATCATGTGATTTAGGCTCAATGAGTTACGAGGTTTGATCATGTTTTGCTTGTGAGAGAGGTTTTAGTCAACGGGTTTTTAGTCAACGGGTCCGAACCTTTCAGATCCGTCTGCATTTCGCAATTCTCTATGTCATATTGTAAATGCTGTTTCCACGCTCCACTTGGAGCTTTTCCAAATGGTTACTCCACTATACGTATCCGGTTTGCTACTCATAGTCACTCGGATTGGTGTTATAGCTTGCATCGACGTAACCCTTTACGCCGAACTCTTTATCACCTCCATAATCGAGAAACATGTCCTTATTTACTCCAAGGACAATTATTGACCGCTGTCCAATGATCCATTCTGGATCATTCTTGTACCCCTTGATCGACTCATGGCAAGGCACACTTCAATGCGGTACACAAAGATAGCATCTTTGTAGAGCCTATGTCTAAGGCATAGGGACGATCTTCGTCCTTTCTCTACGATACTGCCGTGGTCGAGCTTTAAGTCTTAACTTCATACCTTACAATTCAGCTAAGAACTCCTTCTTTGATCGATCCATCTGTAACAACTTCAAGATCATGTCAAGGTACATGCTCATTTGAAAGTATTATTAAACATTTTGATCTATCTTATAGATCTTTGATGCTTATTGTTCAAGTAGCCTAATCCAGGTTTTCTATTGAAAAACATCTTTCAAATAACCCTATATGCTTTCCAGAAATTCTACATCATTTATGATCATCAATATGTCAACAACATATACTCATCAGAGATTCTATAGTGCTCCCACTCACTTCTTTGGAAATACAAGTTTCTCATAAACTTTGTATAAACCCAAAATCTTTGATCATCTCATCAAAGCGCACATTCCAACTCCGAGATGCTTACTCCGGTCCTTAGAAAGGATCGCTGGAGCTAGCATACCTTTTAGCGTCCTTAGGATCGACAAAACTTTTCTCGATTGTATCACATACAACCTTTCCTTACGTAAACTGGTAAGGAAACTCGTTTTGACATCCATCTGCCTGATTTCATAAATGCAGCTAATGCTAACATGATTCCGACGGACTTAAGCATCGCTACGGATGAGAAAATCTCATTGTAGTCAACTCCTTGAACTTGTGAAAAACTTTTCGCCACAAGTCGAGCTTCATAGACGGTGACATTACCGTCCACGTCCGTCTTCTTTTTAAAGATCCATTCATCTCAATGGCTTGCCGATCATCGGGCAAGTCCACCAAAGTCCATGCTTTGTTCTGATATATGGATACTATCTCGGATTTCATGGCCTCTAACCATTTGTCGGAATTTGGGCCCACCATCGCTTCTCCATAGCTCGTAGGTTCATTGTTGTCTAGCAACATGACGCGTTCAAGACAGGATCACCGTACCACTCACGAAGCGATGCGCGTCCTTGTAGATCCCTCACGAGGTTTGGTAGTGACTTGATCGGAAACTTCATGATTACTGTCATAAGCTTCTACTTCAATTGGTGTAGGTGCCACGGGAACAACTTCCGTGCCCTGCTACACACTAGTTGAAGTGACGGTTCAATAACCTCATCAAGTCTCCACCATCCTCCCACTCAACTTTTCGAGACGAACTTTTCCTCGAGAAAGGACCCGATTCAAGAAGCAATCCCTATTGCTTCCGGATCTGAATTAGGAGGTATACCCAACTGTTTTGGGTGTCCTATGAAGATGCATTTGTCCACTTTGGGTTCGAGCTTATCAACCTGAAACTTTTCCACATAAGCGTCGCAGCCCCAAACTTTTAAGAAATAACAGCTTAGGTTTCTCTAAACCATAGTTCATACGGTGTCATCTCAACGGAATTACGTGGTACCCTATTAAAGTGAGTGCGGTTGTCTCTAATGCCTAACCCATGAACGATAGTGGTAATGCAATAGGAGACATCATGGTACGCACCATATCCAATAGGGTGCAACTATGATGTTCGGACACACCATCACACTATGGTGTTCCAGGCGGTATTAATTGTGAAACAATTTCCACAATGTCTTAATTGTGTGCCAAAACTCGTAACTCAGATATTCATCTCTATGATCATATCATAGACATTCTATCCTCTTGTCACGAAGATCTTAAACTTCACTCTGAAATTACTTGAACCATTCAATAATTCAGATTTTGTGTTTCATCAAGTAAATATACTCAACATCTACTCGAATCATCTGTGAAGTCAGAACATAACGATATTCACTGCATGCCTCAACACTCATTGGACTGCACACATCAAAATGTGTTACTTCTAACAAGTTGCTATCTAGTTCCATCTTATCAAACCGAGGCTTTTCGGTCATCTTGCCCATGTGGTATGTTTTGCATATCTCAAGTGATTCAAAATCAAGTGAGTCCAAACGATCCATCTGCATGGAGTTTCTTCATGCGTATACACCAATAGACATGGTTCGCATGTCTCAAACTTTTCAAAAACGAGTGAGTACAAAGATCCATCAACATGGAGCTTCTTCATGCGTTTTATACCAATATGACTTAAATGGCATTGCCACAAGCAGGTGGTACTATCATTACTATCTTATATCTTTTGGCATGAAAATGTGTATCACTACGATCGAGATTCAATAAACCATTTCTTTAGGTGCAAGACCATTGAAGGTATTATTCAAATAAATAGAGTAACCATTATTCTCCTTAAATGAATAACCGTATTGCGATAGACATAATCCAATCATGTATATGCTCAACGCATAAACACCAAATAACAATTATTTAGGTTTAACACCAATCTCGATGGTAGAGGGAGCGGGCGATGCTTGATCACATCAACCTTGGAAACACTTCCAACACATATCGTCAGCTCACCTTTAGCTAGTCTCCGTTTATTCCGTAGCCTTTTATTTCGAGTTACTAACACTTAGCAACCGAACTGGTATCTTAATACCCTGGTGCTACTAGGAGTACTAGTAAAGTACACATTAACATAATGTATATCCAATATACTTCTATCGACCTTGCCAGCCTTCTTATCTACCAAGTATCTAGGGTAGTTCTGCTTCAGTGTCCGTTCCCTCATTACAGAAGCACTTAGTCTCGGGTTTGGGTTCAACCTTGGGTTTCTTCACTGGAGCAGCAACTGTTTCTTTGTTTCATGAAGTATCCCTTGTTGCCCTTGCCCTTCTTGAAACTAGTGGTTTTACCAACCATCAACAATTGATGCTCCTACTTGACTTCTACTTTTGCGGTGTCAAACATCGCGAACACTTCAAGGATCATCATATCTATCCACGATATGTTATAGTTCATCACGAAGCTCTAGTAGCTTGGTGGCAATGACTTTGGAGAAACATCACTATCTCATCCGGAAGATCAACTCCCACTCGATTCAAGTGATTGTTGCACTTAGACAATCTGAGCACAAGCTCAACGATTGAGCTTTTCTCCCTTAGTTTGCAGGCTAAGAAAACTCGTCGGAGGTCTCATACCTCTTGACGTCGGCACGAGCCTGAAATCCCAATTTCAGCCCTCGAAACATCTCATATGTTCCGCGATGTTTCGAAAACGTCTTTGGTGCCTCTACTCTAAACCGTTCAACCGAACTATCACGTAGTTATCAAAAGCGTGTATGTCCGATGTTCGCAACATCCACAAACGACGTTTGGGGTTCGCACACTGGCGGTGCATTAAGGACATAAGCTTTCTCGATCGCATAATTGCTACTTTCAACTTTCAACTATATTTTCTCTAGGAACATATCTAAATAGTGGAACTAAAGCGCGAGCTTCGACATAATTTGCAAAAGGTCTTTTGACTATGTTCAAGATAATTAAGTTCATCTTATGAACTCCCACTCAGATAGACATCCCTCTGGTCATCTAAGTGATTACATGATCCGAGTCAGCTAGGCCGTGTCCGATCATCACGTGAGACGGACTAGTCAACATCGGTGAACATCTTCATGTTGATCGTATCTACTATACGACTCATGCTCGACCTTTCGGTCTCTGTGTTCCCGAGGCCATGTCTGTACATGCTAGGCTCGTCAAGTTAACCCCAAGTGTTTTTGCTGTGTAAATCTGTCTTACACCCGTTGTATGTGAACGTAAGAATCCATCACACCCGATCATCACGTGGTGCTTAGAAGCTGACGAACTGTAGTAACGGTGCACGGTCGAGGAGAACACTTCTTGAAATTTGTGTAAGGGATCATCTTATTTACTACCGTCGTCTAAGTAAACAAGATGCATAAACATAATAAACATCACATGCAATTATATAGTAGTGACATGATATGGCCAATATCATATTGCTCCATTGATCTCCATCTTCGGGGCTCCATGATCATCATCGTCACCGGCATGACACCATGATCTCCATCATCATGATCTCCATCATCGTGTCTTCATGAAGTTGTCTCGCCAACTATTACTTCTACTACTATGGCTACCGGTTAGCAATAAAGTAAAGTAACTACATGGCGTTGTTTAATGACACGCAGGTCATACAATAAATAAAGACAACTCCTATGGCTCCTGCCGGTTGTCATACTCATCGACATGCAAGTCGTGAATCCTATTACAAGAACATGATCAATCTCATACATCACATATCATTCATCACATTCTTCTTGGCCATATCACATCACATAGCATACCCCGCAAAAACAAGTTAGACGTCCTCTAATTGTTGTTTGCATGTTTTACGTGGCTGCTTTGGGTTTCTAGCAAGAACGTTTCTTACCTACATAAAACCACAACGTGATATGCCAATTGCTATTTACCCTTCATAAGGACCCTTTTCATCGAATCCGTTCCGACTAAAGTGGGAGAGGCGGCACCCGCTAGCCACCTTATGCACCAAGTGCATATTAGTCGGTGGAACACATCTCACGAAGAGTACGTGTAAGGTCGGTCCGGCCGCTTCATCCCACAATACCGTCGAAACTAGATTGGACTAGTAACGGTAAGCATATTGAACAAAATCAACGCCCACAACTACTTTGTGTTCTACTCGTGCATGAATCTACGCAATAGACCTAGCTCATGATGCCACTGAGGGGGAACGTAGCATAAATTCAAAATTTTCCTACGTGTCACCAAGATCTATCTATGGAGAAACTAGCAACGAGGGAAGGAGAGTGCATCTACATACCCTTGTAGATCGCTAAGCGGAAGCGTTCATGAGAACGGGGTTGAAGGAGTCGTACTCGTCGTGATCTAAATCATCGGAGATCCTAGTGCCGAACGGACGGCACCTCCGCGTTCAACACACGTACAGCCCGGTGACGTCTCCCACGCCTTGATCCAGCAAGGAGAGAGGGAGAGGTTGAGGAAGACTCCATCCAGCAGCAACACAATGGCATGGTGGTGATGGAGGAGCGTGGCAATCCCGCAGGGCTTCGCCAAGCACCAAGGGAGAGGAGGAGGAGGAGAGGCAGGCTGCGCCAAGAGGGAGAGAAACTCATGTGTTATGGGCAGCCCCTAGGCCTCATATATATAGGGGAAAGGGAGGAGGGTGCGCCTCTAGGGTTCCCACCCCTAGGGGCGGCAGCCCTAGATGGGAAAGGGAAGGCGGCCAAGAGGGAGGGAGAGGGAGGCGCCCACTAGATGGGCCTTAGGGCCCATCTGCCTGGGGTTTGCCCTCCCACTCACCCTGCGCCTTGGGCCCCTTTGTGGCGCGCAGCCCCTTTGGGGCTGGTTCCCTCACACTTGGCCCATAACCTTCGGGGTTGGTGGCCCCACTTGGTGGACCCCGGGACCCTCCGGTGGTCCCAGACATTACCGATATCGTGAAACTTTTCCGGTGACCAAAACAGGACTTCCCATATATAAATCTTTACCTCCGGACCATTCCGGAACTCCTCGTGACGTCCGGGATCTCATCCGGGACTCCGAACAACATTCGGTAACCACATACAAACTTCCTTTATAACCCTAGCGTCATCGAACCTTAAGTGTGTAGACCCTACGGGTTCAGGAGACATGTAGACATGACCGAGACGTTCTCCGGTCAATAACCAACAGCGGGATCTGGATACCCATGTTGGCTCCCACATGTTCCACGATGATCTCATCGGATGAACCACGATGTCAAGGACTCATTCGATCCCGTATACAATTCCCTTTGTCTAGCGGTATTGTACTTGCCCGAGATTCGATCGTCGGTATCCCGATACCTTATTCAATCTCGTTACGGCAAGTCTCTTTACTCGTTCCGTAACACATCATCCCGTGATCAACCCCTTGGTCACATTGTGCACATTATGATGATGTCCTACCGAGTGGGCCCAGATACCTCTCCGTCACACGGAGTGACAAATCCAGTCTCGATTCGTGCCAACCCAATGACACTTTCGGAGATACCTGTAATGCACCTTTATAGCCACCCGATT
Organism: Aegilops bicornis; assembly: GCA_021605145.1. NCBI lineage: Eukaryota > Viridiplantae > Streptophyta > Magnoliopsida > Poales > Poaceae > Aegilops > Aegilops bicornis. Next base: position 858,358,842 of record CM038670.1, on the reverse strand, counting down.
ACGTTGTGGACGTTTGGTACACCCAAAGCATTCCTACGGTATCCGGAGTTGCACAATCTCATGGTCTAAGGAAATGATACTTGACATTAGAAAAGCTTTAGCATACGAACTACGATCTTTGTGCTAGGCTTAGGATTGGGTCTTGTCCATCACATCATTCTACTAATGATGTGATCCCGTTATCAATGACATCCAATGTCCATGGTTAGGAAACCGTAACCATCTATTGATCAACGAGCTAGCCAATAGAGGCTTGCTAGGGACATGGTGTTGTCTATGTATCCACACATGTATTTGAGTTTCCTATCAATACAATTATAGCATGGATAATAAACGATTATCATGAACAAGGAAATATAATAATAATAACTAATTTATTATTGCCTCTAGGGCATATTTCCAACAGGACTGCCTTGGTATTAAATCCGATAATTGACGAACTCCAATTTACACAAGTCCTAATGGACGGCGGCAGAGAGAGAGAGAGACGACCGGGGACGGGAGAGGAGGGCGCGCTTGGGGTTCCGGCGGCGCGGCGCTTGGGCGGGGGGCGCGATGGGGAACGGGAGAGGAGTCGTGGAGGGGCGGTGCGGGAGGGAAGGATCTGGTGCGGGAGGAAGATTTTTTAGTTGTTTTTTCAGTGGGCCTTAGGTAATCTAACCCAACTAGCACCTCTCCACGGAGATAGTTCTTTTACATGGATTAGATCCAACTAGCTGAAACTAACCCATGTGGTTCGCCGGATTCTTGGAGACACTCGCTACTTGAGTGTTCAATGGCGAGATGTGTTTGGGCTCTTGATAACAGCGATCTGGTGAGCAGAATGATCACTGTCACGGAGCCGAGGGCGAAGCATTGGCTGTTCGGAATGATGGAGTTACTGTCTCACTCAGAGTTTGTTCGGCTCTCCGTAACACTATGGGCGATTTGATCTTCTCGCAGGAAATTCATTCATGAAGGCGTGTCCCAGAGTCCGCATTCTACTCACGCGTTTATCCATCGTTTTATGGACGAGATCACCATGCTACAGAACAAACCGGCTGAAGTGCGTAATCCCCGAGGACTTAGGCAGTCACATGCAAGGCCTAGTCCTCCCCCCGCAGGGTACGCAAAGATCCACGTCGACGGTGCTATTTTTAGTAATAGAGGCGGCTCCGCGGCAGCAGTGTGTCGGGATGATGCAGGGAATTACCTTGGAAGCTCGTCGCTGGTGATTGAAGGCCAAACCGATCCGGCGACGCTTGAAGCAATCGCGTGCAGGGAAGCGTTGGCCTTGGCGGAAGATCTGCTGCTCCATGACTTCATCATATCATCGGATTGCAAGCAGGTGGTAGAGGATATTAACAGAGGAAATCAGGCGATATGGCTCACCATCACAGAAATAAGACTTAGAATTTTGAATTTTGATTGTAATTTTATTTTTGAAGGCCGAGCCGCTAATGGCGAAGCACATAGTTTAGCTAAGCACTCTCTCTCTCTCTCTCTCGGTCTGGGACGCCATACTTGGTTGGTAAATCCCCATGATCCGAATTGTATCCCACTATATGTGGATTATCATCAATAAAGCTTAGTTTTATCCTTAAAAAAAAGTTGAGGCAAAACTAACTCAATCTAACTTTAGCGGAGGGATCGCCATGATCTGCGATGTACATAGGTGATTTCCTTTTTCCTTAAAAAAAGGGCAACACGCAGCTCCCGGTGACAGCCAAATCTCTTGGCCTGATCCATTTGGTCAGTACGGTACGGTCCTACTACACGCCAGGAGAAGGGATTGCGTCTGCATCGGTGGCTGGGCCGGGTCCTGCCTTTTTTTTGCGGGAGGGCAGGGTCCTGCCTTTGCTTGCCTGCCTGCACACAGATCGTGATTTGAACGTATTCAGGTTGTACTACTACATGATCTTTCGCATGTGGACCAACAAGAGCAGTGCATTCCTCAAGCCTTTGTAATTTGTACAGTACGTATGTAAAACGATGTTTTACATTCGGCTTGCAGCGCCCATGGGCGACAGCAGCTGCTGCAGCCAAATCTGTCACTATGGGCAAATAGAGTCGCTATGGACAGCAAGGTCACGCAGATTCATTTGTTGTGTGTGTGCATAAGTGTGTCGTGTGTGGGCTAAATTTCGTGTTTTGACCCTTTTTTGAAATAAAATCGAGATCTGATCCCAGTTTAAAACCTTTTCGAGATCTGACCCTTTTGCTACCGCCAGGCATTCGGGCGGTAGAGTTGCACAGTCTACCGCCGCAGGGTCTTGCGGTAGGTGTGGCTGACGGCCGTTAAACGTTAACGACTGCTTACGGACCTACTGCCATAAGCCACGGCGGTAGCCAGCACAAACCTACCGCCGAGAGCCCTGGTGGTAGGGTGGGAGCGTGTGTTAAGTTGCTGTGACCAAAGAATCGAACAGCTCAGCGGTAGGGTTGTACATCCTACCGCCGAGGAGCTCGGCGGTAGCAACCTACCGCCAAGAGCCCTGGCGGTAGGATGTGCAACCCTACCGCTGAGCTGCTCGATTCTCTGGTCACAGGAGGGGGGCGTGGGGGGAGGCACCCTACAGCCGGTTCTAATGGCGGTAGGTTGTGGTATCCTACCGCCTTAGTCTGTGGCGGTAGGGTGGCCCAGTGTGCATTTTTTGCACTTTCTAACTTCTTTTGTCTTCAAGTTTTTGTCGGACAACATTTAAACAACATATGTATGACATAAGAAGCACACAATGTATGATATATAATGCACACAGCACAAATCTATAAATAAGGTAGGTTCCATACATAGCAAGTAGACATCCATAAATGTTTTCACCAAGTTATACATAGCAAATTAACGAAACAGTTTCACGAGAAATCCATATGGTTCACGAAGCAAATATGCAAGTTTTAGGTTCAACCACACGGCAGCAACTTCAGTCCTTCCTTCCCCTCTTCGACTTTCGGTCCTCGTTATCCTTGGATCGCTTCTCGGCCGCCGTCTTCTTGCGTGCCGCACGACGTGCTTTCTGAAAGGTGATGGACTCTTCCAAACCTTCTTCGGCACATTCCTCTTCTCACGTTGGGTTAGCTGAGTTGCTGGAGGTCCGTCGTCATCATCGTACTCCTCCTCCTCCTCATCGTCCTCTTCCTCTTCCTCTTCCTCACCATGTTCTTCTTATGCGCCCTCTTCTTCATCTTCCTCTGCATCATCATCGTCGTCGCTCTCCTCCTCGTCATCTTGAACCGCCCTAGACGACGAGGCTGCATGGCTCGATGAAGCGAGGCTACGCATCGGTGCAGGAGGAAAAACATCCTCGGTGTTTGTAGCGCACCCAAGCAGGCCCACAAGCCGGCATGCTTTCTTGACGTATTTCTGCAATGATAACGAAACAATATAAACTTCTCGAATGTCCAATGATAACAAAAATGAACTCCGTATTACCTTCACCGTTTCCCTCAACTTGTTCTCACTAGCTTTTGTTCAGCTCCGAAGACTGCAAAGTAATAAAATGAGTCAATAGCACGAAAAGCTGTTTTCATCCAACCGTCGGTTCGAAAGAGGTAAAAACAACATACCACTCTGTTCATGAGGGGTCCGTACTCCCTAAACCCGCCTTTGAAGCATCTCGATGCTAGTTGTAGGCTTCATTCTCTGAGGCGTCATCGAACAGGTCTTCGGCATCTGCTGTCGTCCATTGGGGCCTCAGACGCAGACGATGCTTGATGCCATCGTCATACCACAGCATGTGATCCTCGTAGTCGTCCCAGTCAATCACTCTCCTCTCCGTGTCTTTGCGTCCTTTCCACTCGTTCCATTCCTGCACGTATTTCGCATGTTCGGCTTCCCAATCCGTGATTGATTGATTCTTTTGCCTGCTCATTTTGTAATGCATAAGAAAGAATGTAAAACATCCTTCTTGTATGAATGTAAAACATCAAAACAAGAACTTAGAATCGATGAAGATGGCTTGTGGTACTCACTGGTGTAGGTCGTAGCCACCGGTATCGTGGCCGGTTGGTGGTGTGTGTTGCGCCTTACCAAATTGTGCGGCAACGCGCTATGGAAGTGGTACGCCACGGCATAGAGACAAATCATGGGCACGATGCACCGGAAGAGAAGCCGGTCCTGCTTGCACATGTTGTTCAGATCGAACCCCCACTCTCGATCATCACTATACGGCCGCCAAGTAACCTATAACCAAACAATGTTAGGATCAAGTGAAAGTGTTATCGAAACAATGGTAAGCTCAAGTGAAAATGTAGTTCTTATACCTGGAAAGGCGTGAGAGCATCAAGCTCGTTGCTGAAGACCTTGTACAAGGCCTTCAATTCTCCTGTGTAGACACGCACCACGTCCCAAGCGTATGCGACAGTCGGGTTCCGATCCTCTTCGTCATCTCCGCCATAGTCCGTCCATGCACACGAGCGCAGCTTCTCCGGACGGCCCACCGGGATTCGCTCTCACATCCAAATAGAGAGGCCCCATACACATCCACACATACCGGACGTGACTTCCGCTCTCTGGGTCGCGTCGTCAAGCTACAAACCATGTTCAGATGATAAGATGTCAAAATGTAAAGCAGCACATGTCTGATATTTGAAAGAAAGTGATATTCGCTTACCGAACGGTATAGGTAGGCGAGTCCGGCGGCCCCCCAGCTGTACCCCGCATCCCAGTCCTTTGGAAGTCGAGATACATCCATAGGGCAGAGTTCCCGGAGCAGTCCGGAAACACTACCTCCGTGAGAATGTACCACAGGTAGGCCCTGACGTACTGCTCCACAACCCGGGGCTCGGCATTTTCCAGGCACTTGATCCGGTGCTCGAGGAGCCATGACAGCGGTATGCCGGAAGTCCGGTTGCTCTTAGCAGGGGGGCAGTCGCCGATGAGGCTGACAACCCTCTCGTGCCAGTTCGCCCTCTCCACTCTTGCTGTGAGAGCACGACCCACGAGCGGTAGTGACGTAACCATCGCCCGATCCTCGAGGGTCACGGTCATCTCCCCACATGGAAGATGAAAGTTGTGCGTCTCTGGCCGCCACCGGTCGATCAAAGCCGTGAGAGCTGAGTGGACGCGCGTCGGCGGCTTACGCTTGAACTGCAGGACGAAACCCAATAGTCGGGCTCTCCTGAAGAACGGTGCATACCGCTCGCCGTACTCCATCTTAACCGTCGTCTTGTGAGCCCTCATCCGCAGTGGTGGCAGCATCTGTGAAAATCAATAACCAAAGCATAATTAGCATGGACATAATAGTTAGCAACTTGTTTTCATCAATTCGAAGATTTGGTTTGAAATGGTAATTACCACTCCATTCTCAATGAAAGCGGCACGGTGACGCTTTGTCGAACCTAGGGTCAAGCATGGTGTACTTTCAGGCCGATGTCGTCGGCAAGAGGTGGCCTCCTAAAAGAATTGCATAAGCATATCAAAAGATATCGATGCATAACAAAGGTTCATCACATCCAAAAAAACCTATGAGTTCAATCTTTAAATAATCATATATCTAGATTGTCATGAACATGAACTAAATACAATACATATATTAAAAACAAAAACCATGAACTAGGGTTCATCTTGAGGGATTAACCATGTTTACTCGAACAAAATCCACTACTTGCATCATATAAGATCCACATGCATCCTATATCAAAACAAATATTTCCAATATTCATCATATCATAAATTTTTTTAACACAAAAAATTAAATTATGAACTAGGTTCATCTTGAGGGTTCAACATTTGTTCTCCAACTATATCCACTACTTGCATCATAGCGTATCAACATGCATCATCATATCACAATATATTCCTCCAACATGCATCATATCAAAAAAAAAAATCCTCCAAAAATAATATGAACTAGGGTTCATCTTCACATAATCATGCCAACTAGTGACTAGAGTTCATATCTAACACAATATAACATCTATAATCAATCTAAATCAATCCTAGGGTTCAAAATATTTAAATCTAGTTCACGAAGGGGGGTGATTTGAATCAAATAATGCGACGAATCGGAAGCTATTTGACTAAAACTAATTGGAGGGATCGAAGGAGCTTACTTTTCTTTCTTGGGGCCATCTCGATCCATAAAACGGTGAAGAAAGCAGCGAAGATCCGAGGGAGGGAGTGGAGGAGAAGAGAGAGGGTGAGAGGAAGAACTCCTCTGCTTTTTGGGGCGGTGGTTGGGGAGAAGGGAGGGTGGGCGGCGGCTTTATAATCGCCAAGACCCTACCGCCAGGTACCCCGGCGGTAGGATCGGACAGGCTACCGCCATGTCCGGCGGCGGTAGGGTGGGACGGAGGGGTGACAGAGGCCGTTAACGCTGCTGACGTGGATAAGTTTCGTACCGCCGCAATGTCCGGCGGTAGCCTAGGTAATCCTACCGCCGGGCCTCCTGGCGACAGCAAAAAGGGTCAAATGTCGATTTTTTTTCAAACTGGAGTCAAATCCCGATTTTGTTTGACAAAAGGGTCAAAACACGAAATTTGGCCTCGTGTGTGTATCCATTATTGGCATAGCTTTCTAGCTAGTTTCCACGCCATTTCCCGGCTCGGATACTCAAGATCCTTGGCCCTGTAGTAGCACGTGTAAAGCTGCAACTTGGTGTACTACGTCGCCTCCAAGGACAAGCTAGACGAACAATTCGCTTTATTCCAAAGGCAGGCACTCACTCACGCTGCCTTGCCGATTTCGGAAGTCGAGAACCACGTTCTTCATTCCCCTAGCTTTACCCTCTGCAAGTTGTCACACGGCCGCCCCGCTCGTGAGAATACAATCGTCGAGGATCCAGCACGCAACACTCGAAATGATCATGGACAAGACGTACTACTGTACTGTGCACTAGCATCGCGGCAACATGCATGTCACGCTTTCGTTCCCGAATCAACAGAGTATTTAACACACAGTAAAAAAAAAGCACTTTGTGACAGACTGGGAATCGTATCGTTTCCTTTGGTGGCATAGGAGGAGCCTCGTTTTGCGCGAGGATCTCCCTTGGCACGAGCAAAGCGATGGCTGGACTGCTGTGTTGAACCCACACGACCTGCAGATACGCTGAGCTAGTGAGCTGGGAGTGTTGCCATGGTACAGCGAGCAAGATTCTTTCGTTTCCTAAAGCGCCCGGCACGAGATCGGCTTCACGGGAGCTCTGATTTTGTGGAGCTCGGAAATTTGGAAGATGCGCGCATGCTCTCAGCCCGCAACACCGTCGGCCTCACGTAGCGCGGGCGCAGCATAGCACGTACGGGCGGGCCGGCAAGGTCACGGGCGTGTCGGCATCGGCGCGGCCCCCGCCGACGCGAGCCATGCAGCTGCAGGCGTGGAGCCGCCGACCAGAATCTCCCATCTCCCGAATCCTCGGTTTCGGTCACCACCGTTGGCCTTGTCGGCATCATATCATATCAAGGTTCGACGGGCAAACGAACAAGAATTCACGTGCCTACATGAGCGGATACGTACATGCTCCACTGATGCTGTCAGCAGCCGGCCGCCTCCAGATTTACGGTGCGGAGGTCGACCGGAGAATTGGTTGATGCTATTCTGAGCTGTTGATGCTATTCCGAACTGATCAGGTAATTACTTTTCGAGTGCGACTTGATCGCTGGTAGGCTTTTATTCTCTTGGATGGAAACAGGATGTCAACAGAGAGAAGAGAAGGGATGAGATGGATGATATCCGCTCCACGCCATTGACCAGCTAGCTACAATATCACATTAAATATCTACGGCGAATCTCCAAACACATCGGTATCGTGGTGTCACACCCGGCAGAATACAAGTTTCTTCTTTTCTTCTAGTCTAGAATATCCCGTTAAAAATCTACGGGAATCTTCGTAACTGTAGAAGTTTTTTTTTTGTCGTTGCAAGTTGAGAATGTTTTCATGAAAATGTACGGACTTTTCCCCCTGTTGCTGGGAATATATTTCAGACAGTAAATAAGGGGCAGCCACGTACGTCACTGTCTTCGTCGTCTACTAATTCCAAATGTCCATCTTACCTCAAACCCTGGCGTCAACGTATCTGGCGGATTCGATCTCGGCTAGAAACTTCTCACCGGTCCCGTTGAAAAGCTCAAGTCCAACAACCTTGTGGGCGTGCGTCTAGATGTAACCTGCATTGACCCTTTCCCTTTTCCCCTCTTCTTCACAGCGCGCTCAGGTGTGCTGCGTTTAGTCAAAAGTTAAAGAAAAGCAATCAGTGAGTGAGATCAATTGTTCTGTGCAAATCGTGCTCACATGGGAGGGACTGACAGAGGGAGTCTGCATGTGCACGAGCTTCCAATAAAACCCCAAATTCTCTCTTTGCCTGATCCATTTTGTCAGAGTATTAGAGTATTATACTGTAGAGTATCGTCGGGATCCATTTTGTCAGATTATTATACTGTAGAGTATCGTCGACGCTAGCACAGGCCATGTCTGGTCCTTCTGGCTCTGCTCGCCTGCGACCGGAATGCTACTGTAGGAAGATCTGTGTGGACACCGGCTATGATCTTCGGGGAATGCAGACTGCTGGGATCTGTTGTTCACAGCGGCAGGTCGGGAATTGGCCTTGTCAGGTTTGTTTTTCACACTAGGCGGAGCCAGAGCAGGCTGCGACTTGTGCCGAGTGCCGACCCAACATTGTTTGGTCGTCCGAACGCGACCTGTAAATCGATTTTGCTTCATCTTTTCTCAGGTTCTTCCGTTCTTGCGCTAGTGTCGTGTGTATAGTACCCAACTGAGCTGTGCCAAGCAGCTAGCATTTCCACGCCATGGCTGGCTACCGTCTATCAAGACTCAAGGTGCTCGCCCAGTAGCAGGTGCAACTTGGCTCTCCCAAAGGCAGCCAGCCTCTCACGCTGCAATGCATTACCTCTATCTGCTTTTCCTCGACCTACTCCTCCTGCAGGTAAAGGGGATATATAGCTGCTCCTACTGGAGTAGTACGATCTAAAGGGGATATATAATGCTCTACTCGCCAGGAAGTATATATTGTATCGCGGCAGCATGCATGCATTGCACGCTTTCCTTCCCGAATCTAGTCTAGAGAAACAAAGCCCAGAGAAAAAAGCGGTTTGGTGACTGACGGGACGGGGAATCGTATCGTATCATCTGCTGGCCTAGAGTAGAGTAGAGAGCCTCGTTTGGCGAGAGGTTGGGACCGCGCGTGGCACGAGTAGGCGATGACTGAATGACCAGCCTGGAATCAGTAGCCTGTCGACAACTCTCTACCAGGCAGTTTACCTTGGGACGGCCCGAGGAGCCGGCAGCATGTCGCACTAGGCACTATCCTATTCCTATCCCGCAGATCAGAGTACACCGCATTGTTTAGTGCGACTAAACGGGATCCGTATCCGTATCCGGATTAATCAAGGGATAACAGTGGGATTGATAGTGTCAACGGCAGGATGAGGAAAAATAAATTTATACAAGTAAACTACACTTAGCAGCAGCAGCACTCACGCGGCCGGTGCTGTGCACCTGCCTGGATCAACTCTTTTAAACTCGGGCGGTCGATCACTCAGATAGTATATGTAGCCTTATAAAACTCTGTTGTCAGCTATGCTCCTCCGGTGTACGTAGTAGTGCTTGTCATGCGACACAACTCCTTGCTTGTTTATTTAACCAGAGCCAATGTCAACTGCTGAAATAGCCCAGTCAGTCAGTCAGTCGAGAAGAATAGTGGACTGTGATGTTTACGGTGCATATCCAGAGCACGGCAGCTGCTGCAGTGTTCCGATTTAGCGTATCTCCAGAGATATCTTTTCCCGGGATTCGATGACATCTTTTGTGCGCGAATGGTTTATGAGGTTTTTAACCGTGATATACAGATCGGAGACCGGAGACTCCGTGCTTCAGTCTGTGAAGCAACCATGCTTATGCTTGCGATGATATATCTGCACCATTTTGCTGTCTTTTGAGCAGCCGGTGTACCGCCGCCGGCGAATGGATTTGTGATGCATGTGAAGGTTCTTGTGCGAAGGACCATAGGCGCGTGTGTGCACCCAAGCAGCTTGCATTCGTGGGTGCATCGCCATGCCGTTTCCTGACCATCGTCAAGATCCTGTACTGCATTGCCGCGTCCTGTGAAGCTGCGACTTGCTGTACCTTTCCTCGAGGCGCAAGACGAACAATTTGCTTTCTTCCAAAGGCATTCACGGAGTAGCGCTGAAGACACGCTCTCATGCCGATTTTGGAAGTCGATAACCATATCTGCTTTTCTTTTCTTTTCTTTTCATTCGGCTACTCTGTAGGGGAAGGGATACATAGATACGATCCCCTGCAAGTTGCAGCGTCAGAATAATCCAGTCCAACCCACCTGACCTGCCGTGGACACGCTGATGCCGTGGACACGACGCGGCACTGATCTAATCCAGTCCATGATTCCATATCACCGCCTCACGATCCCCACAATCCCACCTGGAAGCTGGAATCAGTGGCCTGTCGTCGACAACTCTGCACCAATCGGCGGGCTCGAAGCCTTCGAACAGGGGTACAGGGCACGAGCAAGCGGCTGCATGTGGCCCTATTCCCTCGCCGAGAGCCGCAGATCATTAGTTAGCAACGGGGAGAATCGCCACATCACAGCTACACTACCGCATTGTTTAGTGCGACTAATTAAACGGGATTCGTATCCGGATTAATCAGGAGATAACAGCGCGAATATGATACAGGCCAGCAGTGTCAACGGCAGGGAGGGAGAAAATTTTATACAAGTAAACTGCACTTAGCAGCAGCACTCACGCGGCCGGTGCTGTGCACCTGGATCAACTCTTTTAAACTCGGGCGGCCGATCAGTCAGATAGTATATATATCGTTTTAAAACTCTGTTCTCAGCTATGTTCCTCTGGTGTAGGTACTAGTGCTTGTCATGCGAGATATCTGCTTGCTTGTTTAATCAAGAGCCAACGGTGGCCGATCCATGTCAACTGCTGAAATGGTCAGTCCAGAAGAACACTGGAGCGTGTGATGTTTATGGTGAATATTCAGAGAACGGCAGCTGCTGCAGTGTTCGGAATTAGCATATCGTTGAAGATATATTTTCCGGGGATTCGACACCATCTTTTGTGAAGCAACCATGCTTATGCTTCTTTTCCAACCACTCATTGCCCATTTTTTTATTAATATTTTCTTAAGGAAAATACATCGACCATCCCCGCAGAAAGAACCAGGCAGCTTCACAGCTGGAAGAAATCAAGAGTACGGGAAAGCATCCTCAGAAATCAAGCTAATCATCCGCATGATCGCCACATCACAGCTGGACTTGATTGCTTAGGGTGTCTGTCTAATTAAACGGGATCCGTATCCAAATTATTAAGCACCACATGATGGTGCGTGCGAAACAGGCAGGCAATGTCAACGAGAACAGACTAGTTTCGATTAGCAGCACGTAGCCAGCCACGCAACGCACCTGTGTTCTTTTATATCCAGGCGGTCAATGTGGTGATATCGCTTGAAAACTCAGCTGTCGTCCCTAGTGTTTGGCATGTGAGCGATGGATCTTGCTGCTTGTTTAATGAAAGGATAAGCCAACGGTGATGTCAAACTAGACTACTTAAACATAGCCAGTAAGACAAAAATGGGAAGATTATGTATATATGACTACAGAGAACACGGCATCCATTGTACGTATCTCGATTCAGCATCTTCAAATATTATTCCTGTCGTGATTTTGACAACATTATTAGTTTGTACTTGAATGAATGGTTAGGGAACTTTTGAGTATTCCAAGTCATCCAAATTTGTATCGCGTTTCAGTATGGGAGGCGTGTATGACTCTCAAGTTTTACCGAATTTGAGTAGTAATATGTGTCATCTATTGGCAAATAAATAAATAAAATGTGTTATCTAGCATATGTTTTTACAGTGTCAACACTTTCACAATTATTATATCTTGAAAAAAAGGAACCTAGGTGGTAAATGAACTACAAATCTTGCTCGACATATATCAAGAAATATGTATTGACATACACAACCGAGTAACAGACAAAGTAAATAAAAAAACATTGCGCATAACATTGAAAACAAATTAGTTGGTGAAATTAGACAATTTAGTTGGTGAACTTAGAAATTGTTACATAAGGCTCCAACTTATCTTCTCAAAAGTTGGATCAGATAAAGAAAAATTTAGGACCATGGAAATACTTAAACCATGGTTGATACATACTCGCCTCTCATTACATGTCTAGTGTCAGACGGGACATCAGTGATTATAGCAAACCGCCCCGAGGGAGTATATCTTGCTTTACACGAGCTCTATTTCCGTCTCGCTGAAGCAAACGCTCGCGGACTGTTGATTCGATCCTTGGTCTCCTGGTTCAGGGGCAACCTTGCTATCCACTAAACTAGATTCAGCCTCGTGTAAACTACTACGGCGCCATCTAATTGATACTAAAAGAGCCGGTTTTGCAATGGGTTTTTTCGGTTTTTTTGTTTTTGTTTCATCTTTGTTTTTTCACCTGTTTTTCTTCGTTTATTTTCCTTGTTTTCAGTGTTTTTTCTTTTCTTTTAATTTTCATCTCTGGTTTTATTTTTTTTCTAGTTGCTTACATTTTGGTTTATCTTTGTTTCTTCAATGTTTTTATTAGTCTTTCTTTTTTGATTTTCTTTGTTTCTTATTGTTTTCATTCTACATTTTTTGTATATGTCAATAACATTTATCTAACACATGATTAACATTTTTCCAATACAATTTTAACATTTTTAAGTACATCGTCAACATTTTTCTATACACATTCCAAACATTTTTAAATGCTTGATTAACATTTTGCAAATACTAAATCAACATTTTTTGAATACATGGTATAAAACTTTCCCGTGTACACTTTTTTTTCAAATTGTTGATTAACACTTTTCTGAATACAAGATTAACATTTTTCTAATACAAGGTGAAGATTTTCTTAATGCATATTTTAATATTTTTACATTTTTTATTAACATTTTTTCTTAACATATTTAACATGTTTCAAATGCTAGATTAACATTTTTCAATTACTTGTTCAACATTTTTTCAAATTCTTGATTTATATACAAGATCAGTTTTTCCCATCATTTTACATTATTTATAACATTTACTATTTTTTAAACACTTCTTCAAAACTTTCGGAAATGCTTGATTGCTTTTTTAAAATATATGATCAAATTATTTCATACACATTATATTTCTGTATACATGATAAACATTTTCTCTATACATACTTAACATTTTTCAAATGCTTGGTCAACATTTTTATGTAGACTGATTTTTATAAAATATTTATTTAGAATATTAGGAAGTATAAACAAAACCTAAAAAAGAAAGCAAAAACTGAAAAGAAAAAAAAGGTGGAAAAGAACAAATAAGAATAACGGGTGTTGTTTCCCGCGCACTTAAAAATATCCTTCTATTACAATTTTTTTTTTGTCAATTTCAAAAATTGTTGTGATTTCTCAAGAAGTTCGCTGATTTAAAAAATGTTGATAGTTTCGCTAATTATTTGTGAATTTGTAATAAATGTTCAAATTTGCCGAAACGTTCACATATTTTTATAAAATGTTCCCAAAACGAAAGAAAAAAAAGGAAAAAGCCAAAAAGGAAATTAAAATAGAAGTAAAACAAAAAAGGAAAATAAAAACTAACATTAAAAATATAAATATAAATGAAAAAAGTAAATGAAAAGGGAGAAAAAAACAGAAATGAAGAATATAAAATATAAAATATAAAACAATAAAAACTAGACAAATAAACAAATAAATGAACATAGAAGAATATTCAGAGAAGGTTGGACATGCTTCCTATGCCCAGCAGTCCCTCATGGGTCGGGACACGATTGCGACGCAGAGAGAATTCTATTCTGTAGCACAAAAAATTACCAGGAAGGTACACCTCTTGCAGGAATCGAGCACGCACCCTTACACTAATGTATGCGTTTGGCTAACCACTAGACCTTAAAAAACCCAACATACCTACTTAGCGCTACTAGTTGAATTCATCACGAGTACTATAAGAACAATTGCAGCCGCGCTATTTATTGCACATGATACTTTACGGGTTACTTTATAGCTTAGATTTGGGAATATCTTCAATATAGTTTGGGAAGACGTGTTTTTTTTGGAATAATGTCAACAATATTTGTAAGTTCTCAGATTTAAAAAAAAGATCACAAATATGTACAAAAAGAATGTCTGTTAATAAAGAGTTCAGAAAATCAAACGAGGCTCATGCATTCAAAAAAAAGGTCACGAATTAAAAAAAACATGAAGCTGAAAAAGTTCATGAAATTTCAAAATAAGTTCACGGGTTTGAAAAAAAGTTTATCAAATTTTTAAAAATTTCATCAAATATGAAAAAGGTTCATCAAATTTGAAAACAAAGTTCATTAAATTTTTAAAAAGTTCTTTGGTTTTTAAAAGAATTCATCGATTATGCGAAAAAGTGCATCGAATTTGACAAAAAGTTCATCAAACTTGAAAAAGGTTCATTGATTTTAAAAAGTTCACAACCTTTTAAAAAGTTAATGTTTTTTTTACAGAATTTGAAGACAAGTTCATTAATGTTGTAAAAAAAATCATCAAAATTTGAAAAATAGTTCATCGAAGTTGATTTTTTTCATATATGTTTTTTAAAAAAATCACGAATTTGAAAACAGTTCATCGAACCAGGAAGAGGAAAAAAGGAAAAAGTGAAAACAAAAAGAAGAACAAAAAGGAGAAAAAGATGTAAGTAAATGGTTATGCAACCTAGTACGAAGCAGGAGGTCGCCGGTTTGAGTCGCCAGCATGCACACCCGCAGTTTTCTCTGTATTGAATAATAGAGAAAGCAAAGTTAGACGGCAGACAAGCGCTGAGGGTGTACGCGCCCGTTTGCGAAAATGCCTGTAACGGACGCCTTGAGCGCCAAATAGGATTTTCCCACCATACGCACTAGATCACTCGCTATACAGTGACCTATGCACCAAATACGAATCGCGATGTTCGCTAAAGGCATTCGCGTCGCTTCCAGTTTGATTTTGTCCCAACATTTTCCAGCTGTGTTTATTCTCAGTTTCCTGTTTGATTTTTTTGTTCATTTTTCCTTTTTTTTTCCTTTTCACTTGTTTTCTTCATTTTTTTCATGAATTTGCTTTCAAGTCCGCTGACCCAAATTTCTGAATTTTTAGCCCGTGAAAATTTTCAAAAACCATGAAATTTTATCAAGTTTTAGCTCTTAAATCTTTATTAAATTTATGATCTTTTTTCAGATTTCATGATCTTGAACTTTTTAAAATCCATGATTATTTTTCTCAAATTCGCTAATTATTTTGCTTGAAGTTTTTTTTTCATATTTTGCGACAATTTTCCAAAAAAATATGAAATCTCTTCAAATTAATGATTTTCTTCAACCCTCATGAAGTTTTTCAAAAGTCAGCTGTCAACCAGTCAATCAGCGAACCAAATAGAAGTGAGCGAGCGAATGACTGCTTCACATCTTGTTCGAAGCGTCCCATTCGATCGATCAATTTTTTTCCTGATTGGCCTGCTAGGTGTTGCCTTTGACCTCCAGGAGGCTAAACCGGCACAGAGAGCGTTGTTTAGGAGTTCTCTCATAAGTCATTGGGAGAACGCGGTGGACGTACATGTAATCGCCGGACAAAGCCTATAACGAGACAGATACGGCGTTGCCACCTTCTAAATAGGTTGGCCTAGTAGGCAGTTACATGTCTACTGACTCACTCCCTTATTTTCTTTCTTATTTTCTTTTAAAAAATTTCAATATATTCAAAAATTAAGAACTCCAATTAATTTGGGTCGGAGAGAGTACAAAATTTTGAAAAATGTTCAACGCGCACTAGGAAAAAATAAACAATGTCATGAAATGTTCATACAACTTTTAAAAATTGTTCACAACATTAAAAAAAAGCTCATGACATTTAAAAAGGGATGTGCTAACGTTCGAACGACCGGATTATAACGAGAGATCTGAACAATTCATCTACTCTCGGGCTGCTATTGCAAGTGTTGATTCTTTTCTTAATACAAAAGCAAACACATTCAGTCTAATCTTTTTCCTAATAGCTGCATGCATGCATATAGGACAAAACTGTTGATGTCACCGAAGATTTCATTAAATTTAAAACTTTAAAATGTTTTGTAGGTGAAACCGCCGCTCCCATTGAAAAACTGTTTTGATCACATAAAAAAACGCCGTGACGAGACCTTCGAAACCAGATTTCATGTTGGTATGTTTCACATAAAAGTTACCGGGTGTGTATTTCATCACCCCTCCTCGCCAAAGTATCAGGACTGGGGTTCATAAGTTATCGGGCCCCCGATGTGTGAGTTGCCATGCTATTCGCATGAAAGTTAATAGGGGATTAAAATTGTTGAAAAACGTAACCCTGGTAGTTTCGATGCAAATAACATGGTAATATACGCATGACAAAGTTGATAACTCACATACAAACACCGCAGTAACTTTCTTGAGCCCGGAGATAAAAATTGTTGAAAAGCATACCTTCATAACTTTTGTGTAAAAGACATGGTAACATACGCATAACAGAGCTGATAGCTCACGTACAAACGCCGCTGTAATTTTTTGACTAGGTTTAAAAAATATAACCCCGATATCTTTTGTGTAAAAACAGGGTAATATTCGACTACATATCTGATAACTTACGTACAAACATTACATTAACTTTGATATGGGCAAAAGAAGTTGAAAAGCATAACCTTGGTAACTTCTGCTTAAACGACATGATACTTTACGCACAATAGACCTTATCATAGGCGGCGAACGGGTCATCCTGGGCACTGCATGACCCAGCACGACCCGTAAAGTTCCATTTTACAAACGGGCCATGTCGTGTTGGCATGTAGACCTCACCTTGGGGCCCAGACACGACACCGATTATAGACAATGGTATTGTAGATCTGATAATTTACTTACAAATACCATGGCCAATTTTGACCCTGTCAAAAAAAGTAGTTGAAGCATACCCCTGGTAACTTTAGCATAAAGACCATGATAAGTTACGTATTGTAGGCACGATAGTTTACGTAGGCTAGACGTGGTAACTTTTGACCTGGAAAAAAGTCATCAAAACATATCAACATAGGATCTAGTTTCAAAGATCTTGTCGAGGCGATTTTTTATGTGAAACGGATTTTGAATCTGAGCGATGATTTGAGCTATAAAATGTTTAAAGCCTTAAAATAGAAAGAATCTTTTGCTGATGTCATCTTTCTTGTCTCTTAGTTTGCATGCATGTATGGAATGGTCATTAACGCGTGCTGCATGCGTTTTCTCCATTCATGGATGCTATTAGCTAGTAGAAAAAGGAGAATTAGATGAGTGATTAGTTAGGAAGGAAAGAAAAAAGAAAGCGTTCGGATTTGTTGCAAATTACCGACTGGTTAGAAATTAGCTTTCTCGTAAAAAAATATTCATATATTTCAATAGGAATGTTTGAGATATTATTTAAAAAATATTCAATTAAAAAATTCGCGCAACTTATAAATTCTTTTGATAGAATTTTAAAAAATCATGACAGTTAAAAAATGTTCACGCCTCTGATTGTGACCGGGCGCACTTTATGTGCGGCACTTGTCGTGGCCTCGGAGTTTTGCTGGGTTTTCTTCCCACTTTTACATGAGGCATGGGTGGGTGGGTTTGTGCATTTTTTTGTCTTTTAAAATATTTTATCTTTTGAACCGTGCATCAAAATCATGAACCATTTTCACAATTGCGTTTCTCGCGTTGAGTGATTCGAAACTAGATTCCATGTAGATAGGTTTAGACCTTTTGGGGGGCAAAATCTGTGTTCCAAAACTTTACTAACCCATTTGTTCTTCAAAACCGCAATACTAACTGTGCTTCACTTTTGGAGAAGCACAATTGTGCTTTCACACGAGAAGCATAACCATGCTTCAAGGGAAGCGCAACAGTGTTCCACGCGGAAGTACACCTGTGCTTTCCTTTGGTGGAATGCTTTATGTGGAAGTACAACATCACTTCAAACGAAAACGCACCATGCTTCACTTTTTGAGAAGAATAGTTGTGCTTTCACGTGTGAAAGCACAATTACTTCACGCGGAAGCACATATAACCAGGAAAAAAACAAGAAATAAAATACTACCACACACACACAAACCCCGAGGGAAAACGGCTCGAAGAGGCAAGCGCCAACACAGGAATTTTCAGGACGATTTATCCACCACACATGGCGCTCAAATAAAGTGACACAGTAGCTTTTCGCAAGATTACGAGATTCGAAATAAGCTTCTCTTCCTTCATGCTCCACACGTCCATATTCAAACTCATCCAGTTTGATTTGATATCATGTATGATCAACACACTATGACCAAGGTTCTTACCATGGAGATGTTTGACTTTTGTTGCACAACCTTTCATAATCAGAACTTTGCTAACATAAAGATCATCAGCTAAAGCAAAAGCTCCCATGCTTGCTTCTAACGGCTCCAAAATAGTTGGCCCTGTGATCCCAGCGCACCTCATCAATAGCTCCCGTCAATTCCTTTCCGGACGCTGCTGCATCAACCTGGATCTTCACAAAATTCTCTTCCGGTGGAGACCAATATCCTTTTCAGTTTTTCTTTGGTGAGCTTGTAGTTTTGTGTCTCTGACAATCAGAATGCTAGCAAGATCTGCCGAGTAGTTTTGTATGATACTGAACGTCGTTAGGTCTTCAGCAGGGACTGAAATTCATTCTCATGAATTGCCCATCGACGCGCCCACCATATAGGCCATAAAGTCACAAGAACCTTGATGAACTCCTCTTCTCGCATATTATTGTTCAGATGTAACAACCATAACTTCACATCAAGGTTTTGGCATCAAGATTTGAGCCATGTCACAAAAAACAACCAACTCTGAGACTAATTGGTAACAAGGAGCACTGACGGGCTGATTTGGCCGCGGAAACAGCGAAACCGACAGGTGGGGCCCACCTGTCGGGTCGACGTGGCGCGGGCTGACGGACGACGTTAGACGGAGGGTGACGGCCGTTTCCGCGCACGTGTATTAGTGGGCCACGCGGGTCGCTGGTCGGACCAGACCGCACCAGACCACATCCACCGCTTTGTCTGGACCTCGACGACCGTCGGCGCCGCCACCGTCGTCTCGCCGCCGTCCGCCGCTCCGCCATGGTTTCTTGGAGCGAGGGGTCAAGATCTTCTTCTTAGGACGATGAGTCAGTGAGCAGCCAGGTACGTTTATTTGGGGATTCCAGCATTTAGGGTTAGGGTTAGGGTTCTTGAGTTGGGGATTTCTTACCAACTCGCTGATTTGTTCAATCTCTTGGATTTTTAGCTTCCTAGGACTATCCCATGCTATGAATGGAGTGGCATTGCTCATGAGCTCTCCTCTTGTCGTCTGTATCTAGAGCCTTGCCTCAGCCTAGTAGCATTTGAATCTACGGACACTGGCCGACGTTTTCTTGCTTGTGCTGAGGAGAAGGTATGTTGCTTAGTACTGTAAGTAGTTAATCTTAGTTAGTTTCTGCTCCATTCAATTGCTAGAAGGAAATTTTGCTCTGCTTATTAGTGTAAAGAATTGTCACTGCCCACAGTTGGATATAATTTGGTGGTTATGCTCTCACAGTAGGAAATGATGCTCTGCCAGTGTAATTTGCTCCAAATAATTTAGTATAGTACAAAATTGTTAATGCGAGTAGGAAATTATGCTATATTAAATAATTTGGTGGAAATAATATAGTTGTTGTCATAATTATTGACAACATATATTTAGTTTATATGCTGTTAAAATTGACAAAAATTTCTTATTGACAAGACATATTAATTTCATAGGCTTTCATAATTGTTTCTGCTCTTAAATGATCACAATTTTTTATTGAGAACAAGAACATCTCTTTTGTAGTATGATTAACAATATTTTTTCTGAATTTTAGCCTGAACTAAAGTGCAACTATCTGGAGTGGATAGATCTTGAGTGGTCAGTGGCTTTGCAGTTCTGCCTAACTGAATTGTGGAGCATGTACTCCAAAGAAAACAAGGACAGACTGAGAGACAATGTTCAGCTTGCTGAACACAATTTCAAAGTAGTTGGAGAAAAGAGGAAGATGGAGGAAGAGCTGAGATTTTTCAAACTTGATTTTGCAAAAATGGTGGCTGACAAGGAGGAGGCTATTACTCAGCTGGGCAATGCTAGGTTGGCTCTTAGTGATCTGAAAGAGGAGATGATGAAGAAGAAGCTGGCAGACCATGGTTGCACAAATCTACATCAGTTACTCAGGGCAAAGGCAGAGAAGGAGAGGGACAAGCTTGTGGTAGAGAGAGACCAAGTGCTCATAGAGAGAGACCAACTAAAGGAAGAGAAGAAAAAGTTGGAGTACATCATTTCTGATTTGCTGAAACAGAAGCATGGCTACAAGGACAAGATCAAGAAGTTGAAGGAGATCTGTGATGAATTTTAATTATGTAATGTGGTATTGTACTGGTCTAGTTGTGCTTTGTTGCACTGAATAATCAGACCTAACTAGAAGTGCACTGTAGTGTTGTAATGGTTTATTTTGTATTGAACTATCCAGTTTATCTCCAAGTCTAGAATTTGAACTTATGGCATGAATTTGAACTGAGTTTGTAGTACTGTCTCTTGTATTATATTTATATCAGGTGAAACTGGTGTGATAGTCAAATTATCGTGCACAGAATGTGATGATATACAGTAACTTATGACATGAGTATACCATGAACTAATGACATTATTATTGTGCATAGAATGTGATGATATATAGTAACGTATGGCAGTACAGAGTAAATATAGCAGTGCAAGCACAAAATTATAGAAAGATATATGATGATCATGCAAGCCAACATAGGTTCAACATGGCAGTACATAAGATCCATACATAGGTTCAACATAGCAGTACGCAGCAGTAGTTCTTAGTGCCACACATAGATGGATACCAGTCCTCATTCATGCTTCGGTTAGCACTAGAGTGGGACCTACTTGTAGGCACATGCCTCTTTATCTTCTTCTCAACAGGCTCAACAACTGCAATCTCTTGACAGTCATCATCCTCTTCCTCCAAGTCTATGTCATATAAATCTTCAGGGTCTGTGCCCCCTTCACAGTGTGTATTGCTCATGTATTGAGCTCTCTCCCTCTTAATGTCAGAAATTGTTTCTTTCAGATCACTGTCCACTTTCCTCCTCTGTTCTTCTTCTCTAGCTACACTATCTCCTTCATAGTCCATGGAATCCGATTCTTCTTCTTGTGCATCTGGGAGGTCTACATGAGCTACAAAGTCTTCATCAAATACTGAGTCACCATCTTCATCAGATGTGTCCTCATTTCCTGCATGCTCCTCCTCATCTGTATCAAACTGGAAATCTGCATAATTAACACTAACTTGAGTGTTAACCTGCTATAATGCATTATTTTCCTGCTCTGCATGTGCCATCTCTGGCTCAATTGGGTCATTTTGTGTCCCAAGAAGTAACTGACATGGTGGAGGAACTGATTTTATTGGCATATAGTTCACACTTTCTTATGTACCAAAAAAATATGATGAGCCAAAATAATCATCTGTGGTTTTGTGCACAACACCTGACTCATTAACAACAAATACAACTGGTGGGTCCACTGTTAAATCTACAATTGTTTCATCTAGATCCACTTCTTCATGTTCTGCACTTTTGTTAACTGGTGCTTGCTTTATATCTAACTTCCTCTCTTTAACATACAAACACAATGTCTGACTGCTTTTAAATTGCTTTATCATCTCATCCACTTCAGTGTTGTTTCTGATGACAGTAATCCCTTGCAGCCCTTTGCCATCCTTCCTCAAGTAGCAAATACTATCATCACTTCCATATCCATTTCTGACCATCACATTAAGCAAACTTCCATAACTGATGTCTCTCTCATACAACTTCACAAGGGCATATTTTTTGGCAGCATCTTTAGAAGGAAACTGAAAATATAATGACCATGGCTCCTCAGGTATACAGAACACAAAACAAATTAAGACTCACAAAATAACAACATTTTCAGTACAGTGGCACAATAAAAACTATGACATATTCACATATAAAACAAAGTAACAACAATAAGATCTATGCCACAAGAGCAACAAATGCAAAAAAAACTATGATACATTTAGTAATTCAGAAAAAAAAACAAAGAAAAAACTGCATTTTCATCTAGGCATAGGAGCTTCCTCCCCCAACGAAGCAGTATTGCTAGAACTAACCCGAGGTATCCTAACTAAGCAGTATTGCTAGAACCCTAACCCTAGGTTTTTTGCACTGAGATTTACCTGGGTGGAGATGGTTGCAAGGGGGGGGGGGTACTTCCTCCCCCAACGAATCAGCCGCCGCCGACGCCTTCTCTGCATCCACAGCAGCCTTCTCTACCTCCTCCGCCTACTGGGATGGCGGCGGCAGGACAACTTTTCCCCAGTCCACCGTCGAGTCCGAATCGCCATCGGGGTTGGGGCCCAACTTGCCAACGGGGTCGCATTGCGGGGGCGGCCACCGAAGAACGACCACCGCCGCCAGAGCCATCGAGACCTTCTCCGCCATCGCCACCGCCGGAGCTGGTCGCCATGAGTAGAGCGGGAGGAACGCGCGGGAGGAAAACTGAATCGGGGATTGGAGGAGGAAACGGCGGGCGCGTGACCTAATACAAGCGCAGCGAAATGACCGTCACCTGCCGTCTAATGTCGTCTGTCAGCCCGCACCACATCGACCCGACAGGTGGGCCCCACCTGTCGGTTTCGCTGTTTCCGCGGCTAAAAGGGTCAGTCAGTGCTTCGCGTTACCAATTAGTCTCAGAGTTGGTGGTTTTTTGTGACATGGCGCTAATCTGGTACTGACCTGTTACCCTAGCCTAAACTGTGGTGGTTTTGGGTAAATAACTCGATCATATGCTCCACCAGTTCTTTATCTAGCAAGGACCAAACTCGTCTGGCCATATTACAATCAACAAGAGGATGTATCCGTTTGTCCTCGACACCGCTGCATATAGGACATATATCTATATCCATCGTATTGCTGTGGCATCGCACCGCCTCCGCGGGGATATAACTCCTAGCCAACCACAAGGCGAAATTTTTAATCTTCCCTAGAACTTTTAATTTCCACAAACTTGTCCATTCCTTTTTGTGTAGAATTTGCATCCAATCGTGCAACTAGGATTTCTAACCAATATTCTCGTCACCTCTTTGTATCCACTAGTAGGGGATATGCGGATCTCACTGAAAATACTCCTGCCGTTCATGGTGCGAAGTCCATTCATCATTCATATTTCACGAACTCAAGGGTATGTGTAGAACTACCTCATCATCTGGTCGCTGCAAGTGCAAAGAAAACAGCAGTGTGATCCCCAAGCTTTGGTGCTCGCATAGATGTGGTCCACAAACAACTCTGGAGACTTAGTCGTATGTGGGTGCAAAACTCTAAGGAGGTTATACCTCGGCAGCCATTTATCGTCCCATATCCTTGTATTCCTGTTGTTTCCAATACACCTAGTTAAGCCTTTCCGCAACATCGAAATCCCTTCATGAACTACACGCCATATATGGGACGAATGATTCCCTAGTTCAGCATCCAAAACAATACTAGTATGGTAATAAAAAACTCTAAGGATTTGTGCGCTTAGAGAGTTTGCACCGCTTGCTGCACGGGTTTAGTCAAGATTTTCTTGCATGCCCCAGCCATCGTTCTTTATATTCATCCTTTCACCTTCTTCCATAATCCATCTTTGATGTATTTGAAAGAATTATTTGAATTTCCCCACATCAGTGGGTAGTCCCAAATACTTCTTTGAGAGTGATTCATTTGGGACCTCAAGAATTCTCTTCGATCATTGGGGCAACCCTTACCAAATGAGATACTTGACTTTGAAAGATTTACACGTTAGCGCGACATATTACATTAAGTTTTTAACGAGTCCATTATCACATTGGACCCTTCAGTATTTACCTTAAACATGAAGAAGCAATCATCAACAAATAAAAGATGATTCATCGCCGGAACCGTCAGTGGAACCACCACCCCTTTACATTTTCATTGGCACTTCTTGTGTTCAATAGACATCAAAGTCTCTCAGTTGCAAACATAAATAGGTATGGAGAGATTGGATCTCCCCGCCTGAACCCCCTTGTTGATTTGAGTCCATCAAGCATGCAACCATTGAGAAGGATAGAGATAGAAACTATCAAAATACACTGTTGATCTTTGTTACCCAGCAAACTAAATCCCAATTAAGATTTAGCTGTCCGTCCCATGTGTGACGGTAGGTACCCCGCAACGACGCGTGGGCGAGTTGGTTTGCGCCGCCGTCTCACCACCGTTTGGCTGCCCTAGGCCCGGTTCCCACCTGTCTCCCCCAGCGCGAGTGCGGCCAGCCTCAGCAGCCGCTTCTTGGGTGGGACGGGAGCTTTGTTTTGGCCGCGTTTAGTGAGGTTTGGGTGGAGTAGAGAGAGGGAGCCGCCCGGATCTGGTCAGGACCGGCAGTCCGCCGGTGAGAGGAAAGGTGAGGGTTTCTCCTACCACCAAAAGCCTTCCCTGGGACCCCGGGGCCCGGGGTCGTAATACACCCAACCGGAATGGCGTCGACGTCAAGGAAGGGGAAGGGGAAGGAGGCGGGGGCGGAAGGAGTGGAAGCCCTGCTCAAGAACTTGAGGATTGCTGAGAAGAAGAAGTGTGTGGTGCTAGGGACGGCAAGCGCAAGGGCGAAGGTAAATCCAAACCAAGCCATTGGGAAAGTGTTGTCCGAAAAAGCGGCGTATGCGGATGGCATTGCTCAGACTCTGGGAAGGATTTGGTGCCCAAGGGAGGGTACCTTGTGCAAGGAGCTGAGGAGGAATTTGTTCCTGCTCACTTTCGGCCAGGCGTCGGGGAAGAGGAAAGCGCTCGAAGGGGGGCTATGGCTAGTGGGCAAAGATCTGCTGGTGCTGGAGGACTTCGTTGCAAGCAAAACGTTGGATGATTATGAGTTCCAGTACTTCTCGATTTGGGTTAGGGTGTCAAACATCCCCCTGGGAATGATGAATAAAGAGACTGGAGAGCTGATTGGACAAGCAATGGGGGAATTCATGGAAGCGGAGGTAGATGCAGAGGACATGGCAGTGGGGGAGTTCATGAGAATAAAGGTCAAACTTGATGTCTATGAGCCACTCATGCGTGGTGTTAAAATTCAAGTGAGCCCTGGAGATGGGAAAGGGGAGGAGGAGGAGGAGGAAGGGGACGAGAGTGAGGAGGAAAGCGATGAGGATCAGGGGAGCGAGCGAATGGATGTGGTCGGAAAGAAGAGAAAGCAGAAAAAGTGGTGCCCTTTTGCTTATGAGTTTTTACCTGATTTCTGCTACACCTGTGGGATCATTGGCCATACGGATAAAGAGTGCCTATAAATTGAGAAAGGGGGAGGTGCAATTGTACAACAAAGAGCTGAAGGTGAACATGCTAGTCAGTTCAAGGAGGCTGGGTGGTGAGGAGGACAGAGGATAGTGGAGTGGCGGAAGGGGGGGTTTCTCTGCTAGAAGTAATAGCTCTGGGGGTAGGGGTAGTTGGACCAGGAGTGACTCGGAGTCATGGCGAAGGAAGGAGGTTGGGCAGGCCGGGGACATGAGGAAGAAGATAGGGGAGGAGAAGGAAGTCACCAGTCCGTTAAAGCTCCCTGACCCGAGAGTGACTATGACGAACAACAAAAAGAAGCTTGAGTTCCCAGATGGGGAGATGGTGAGTGTTGACCACACAAAGGAAAGTACAGGAGAGGGTGAGGAGTTCAAGGAAGGAGGAAGGGAGGGAAAGAAGGATGACATGGGAGGAGTGGCGCAGGAGAAGGGAGTGGTGGGTGTCCTAGGAGATCCTGCCTCAAGCGAGCTGGGGGCTGGAAGTGCAGAGATAAGTATGAAAAACAAAAAGGGGAACATCAAGAAGGTAGGGGAAGGGACACAGGCAAAAGGAAGAACATACAGAAGGATGAACAGAAGCGGCAAGGGAGAGCGGTGTGAAGGGGGAGTGCAGAGTTTGGTGGGCACAAAACGAGACCCAACAACAATGGAGATCGAGACTGAACTGGAGGAGGAGATAAAGGCGAAAAGGCAGAGGTGGTTGGAGATCAACGTGGAAACGGCCAGTGAACTACCAACAAAAGCGGGGCTGCAATCACAGCCCTGCAAGAGCCAATGAAGATCGTGGCGTGGAACTGTCGGGGGTTGGGAAACGCCCCGGCAGTTCATGGACTTCTGGACGTCCAGAGGTCCGAGCACCCAGACATATTGTTCTTGTCTGAAACAAAGCTCAAGGCGAAGAAAATGGAGAGATTTAAGTGGTTGCTCAGGCTGCCATGCATGGTGGCACGAGATAGTGAGGGCAAAGGAGGTGGGGTGGCAGTTTTCTGGAGAAGAGGATTAAATGTGGAGTTGCGAAATTTCTCTAGGTTCCATATGGACCTGGAGATCAAGGAAGAGGACGGTTTCGAATGGAGGTTCACAGGCATGTATGGGGAGCCGAGGGCGGAGAAGAAGCATCTCACATGGAAGCTGATGAGGATCCTTCATAACCAAGTCTCACTCCCTTGGCTGTGCGCGGGAGACTTCAACGAGGTGTTGTTTGCTAACGAGAAGGAGGGCGGGAATGGAAAAACCCAGGCATGCATGGGCAGATTCAGGGAGACCTTGGAGGTATGTGGTTTAGAGGACCTGGGGTTTGAGGGGGGCAAATTTACCTGGCGGAATAACAACCACCGATGGGAGAACTACATCCAGCAAAGATTGGATAGGGCGGTCGCAAATGAGGGATGGAGGAAGCAGTTTGAGGGGTTCAAGGTAGTGAATGGTGATCCTAGACACTCGGACCACAGACCCATTGTCATCACAACAGAGAAAACTGAGGGGGAGGGAGCAACAAGAGAGGTAGGGAGAGGAGGTGGGAGTCACAAGTTTAAGTTTGAGGCGTGTTGGCTGGAGGAGCAGCAGTATGATCAACTAGTGAAGGAGGCATGGTGTCACACAATGGCAGAGGGTGGTCGGTGTGTGAGGGAGGGACTGAAGCAGGTGGCGGGGAAGCTTCAGAATTGGAGTGGAAACGTTTTGGGTGGACTGGAGAAAAGGTTGAAGAAATCAAGGAAAGAAGTGGAGAGATGGAGACGTATGCCGATGAGTAAGGAGAAGGTGGCAGGGGAGGAAGTGGCACGGTATAGAGTGGAGAGGCTGGAGGAGCAACTGAACACCTACTATAAGCAGCGTGCACACATGACCTGGTTGAGGAAGGGGGACAGAAACACCTTGTTTTTTCATGCAAGTGTTAAAGAGCGAAGGAGAAATAATAGGATAGGGAAGCTGAGGCGTGACTATGGGAGCTGGGCGGTGAAGGAGGAGGAAAAGAAGGAGGTTATCACTAAATAGTTTGCGCAGCTGTTCAGGTCAGAGAGCATAACACATCATGATGAGGTTCTGAATTCAGTGGAGAGCAGGGTAACGAGGGACATGAACTCGGGCCTAATGGCAGAGTTTAGTGCTGAGGAGGTCAAGGCGGCCCTGAGGGACATTGGGGATTTAAAGGCGCCTGGGGAGGATGGTATGCCAGCCATTTTTTACAAGCACTACTGGGTGGATGTGGGTGACAAAATCACACAGGAAGTGCTAGCTTTTTCAAATGGGGGGCCTATGCCAACTGACTGGAACAACACGTCCATCACGCTGATCCCCAAGGTGAAGAACCCGGACTGTATCAAGAATCTGAGACCAATAAGTCTTTGTAATGTGGTCTATAAGATCATATCAAAGATTCTCTCAAAAAGGTTGAAAGTGATATTGCCCGAGATCATCTCTCCGACTCAGAGTGCCTTTGTGCCGGGTAGGCTCCTAACTGACAATGTACTGCTCGCTTATGAGGTCATCCACTATATCCGCAACAAAATAAGTGGGAAGGAGGCCTATGCTGCAGTGAAATTGGATATGAGCAAGGCATATGACCGGTGTCGGTGTCAAAACCGGAGGATCTCGGGTAGGGGGTCCCGAACTGTGCGTCTAGGCGGATGGTAACAGGAGACAAGGGACACGATGTTTTTACCCAGGTTTGGGCCCTCACGATGGAGGTAAAACCCTACTCCTGCTTGATTAATATTGATGATATGGGTAGTACAAGAGTATATCTACCACGAGATCAGAGAGGCTAAACCCTAGAAGCTAGCCTATGGTATGATTGTTGTTCGTCCTACGGACTAAAACCCTCCAGTTTATATAGACACCGGAGAGGGACAGGGTTACACAGAGTCGGTTACAATGGGAGGAGATCTACATATCCGTATCGCCAAGCTTGCCTTCCACGCCAAGGAAAGTCCCATCCGGACACGGGACGAAGTCTTCAATCTTGCATCTTCATAGTCCAGGAGTCCGGCCAAAGGTTATAGTCTGGCCATCCGGACACCCCCTAATCCGGGACTCCTCAAGAGCCCTGAACCAGGCTTCAATGACGATTTAGTCCGCGCGCAGATTGTCTTCGGCATTGCAAGGCGGGTTCCTCCTCTGAATACTTCATAGAAGATTTTGAACACAAGGATAGTGTCCGCTCTGCAAAATAAGTTCCACATACCATCATAGAGAGAATAATATTTACACAAATCCAATCACGACGATTCCGCAGCTGCGTGACATCACACCATGCCAAGCCTTTATTCAAATCGATTTTATGTCCCACCTCAGGCTTTAGCGAGGCGGTTTTGGCACGCCTTGTCGAAGCGTAGATCGTGTCCCCTTATTCCGGGATTCTCATCAATACGGGCGTGGGTAACCCAACCGTGCCATTAATTACGGCGCTTGGGAGATAAGCGAGTTTTACCAGGCTGGTGGGGGCACATAGTTTCGTCCACCCATATAAGGGGATAAGGATCCACCTTTCTCATCTACGCCTTCTTCATCCTTTGCTTATCCATTTCCGCGCACTCGAGCTCCAGCGCCCAAGTCCGCACATCACACCTCAACCTTCTCCAGCCATGTCTGGAGCGGGAGGCAAGTGGATGGTCTCCTCCGTCACGGAGGGACACATCAAGAAGCTGAGGGAGGCCGGATACTTGTCTAACGACATTGCGCACCGGCTCCCAGACGAGGGGCAGCTCATCCCCACCCCCAGGCCCCATGAGAGGGTGGTGTTCCTCACCCATTTCCTCCGTGGACTAGGTTTCCCACTTCACTCATTTGTCCGGGGGCTCATGTTCTACTACGGCCTGGATTTCCACGATCTGGCCCCGAACTTCGTCCTCAACATCTCGGCGTTTATCGTCGTGTGCGAGGCCTTCCTCCGCATCAAGCCCCACTTCGGCTTATGGCTAAAGACCTTCAATGTCAAGCCGAAGGTAGTGGGCGGCCAACAAGCGGAGTCTTGAGGCGCCATGGTGGGCAAGATGCCCAACGTTACATGGCTCGAGGGCTCCTTCGTGGAGACCATAAAGGGGTGGCAATCGGGGTGGTTCTACATCACCGAGCCGCGTGACCCTGAATGGGCAGCGGCCCCCAAATTCCGATCTGGCATGCCCACACGGCTCAACTCCTGGAAAGAGAAGGGCCTGTCGTGGGGTAATTCGGAAGAGCGGACCGGACTCCAAACCTGCGTCCAAGGCCTGGTGGACAAAAAGGTTAAACTCGTCAACGTATTCCAGGTCATGCTCATCCGCCGGATCCTCCCGTGTCAACGACGGGCTTTTAACTTATGGGAGTTCAACCCGGCCCAACACCAAACTCTGACCAGGCTCTTTGACACAACGCACGAGGATGCCTGGAAGGTGCTATTCAAGGGCGCCGAGGTTCCCCCTCCCATCACCGAGGATCACAGATTCCGCGCGAAGCGCCAAGCCAGTGTAGTAAGCTTTTTTTACCCTTTACGGGATATTTTTTTTCATAGTTTGACTCTATGCGGGATCTAAGCTCCCGTTCCTTTGACAGGAATGGCAGAAGAAGACCGGACAGATCGACTGTCCGGCTCCTTTGCCCGAAGATCCAGCGGACGCCCGCTTGACGGGGCTGCTGGTTCCGGCACCTTACGTGGTGCCGGAGAAGAAGGCCAAGAAAAAGGCCGCGGGAACTCGAAAGAGTTCCCGGCGCTCGGCGGTGTCGGATTCATCGTCCGATGACTCCGAGACGCACTTCTCCCACGAAGACGAGGAGGAGGAAGAAGAGGCCTCTCCCCCTCCAGTGGGGGAGGACAGAAAAGGAAGGCCGGAGGGTCCAAGAAGGGAAGGACCCTTCCTCCGGACTACTCCACCAACGCCGACGACGGCGAAGAGGAGTGGCCATCTAGGGCCAAGCCCCTGGCAAAATCGTAAGTATCCGGATACCAGAATAACTCATGGTGTTCCTTTATTGCACAGTATCTTCTGACGCCGAATATAATCATGCAGTCCGCCCGCGGCCCAGCTCGACGCTTCGTCGAGCGGATCCCTGGATTCCTCGGATGTGAATAGCCTTTCACTTCCGACTGCTACCTCCCCTCGTCCTATGGACGATGCCGAGGTGGAGTCCAAAAAGGGTCCAAGCCAGGAGGGGGTGGTCCTGGAGGTGCCGCAAGGCGACCTCCCGGACTCCAGGCGCAAAGGGGATAAAACCCTGAAAGGCTCTAAGTCCGGCCCTGGCCGACACCGCACCGAAACTTCAACGATTCCGCATCCGCAGCGGCCCCTACTAAGAAGGGAAAGCCTACGACGCCGGGTGACCTCCGGCCCAACCGGAGGCATCGGATAATCTGGCCGGAGGTGCTTAACGGCGCCTCCATCGACGAGGAGCACCGCACTATTATGAGTGTGGTGATCAGAAGGTTCGATCCGCTAAGAGCGGGCTGATCAAGCCTGTGCCAACCTTCTAACAGGCTTTGAGGTATGTATTTAAGATATGTAAAAATATTACCGCATAGACAGTAGCCCCTGATGCTCAGTTTGGTGTTCGGAAAGAAAAGCCGAATTGAGGATCAAAAAGATATACGCAGGAGTCTAACATAAGTATGTCAATATGGGAATGCAGGCTGCGCTGCTGACCTCTGCCGCACTGACTGCGGAGGTCGATGCATTGAAGCAGAGCCTCGAGCGGTCCGAGAACGAGCTCGGCCTTGCCAAGAAGCAGCTCGAGGATAAGGAGGGTAAGTAATACCTTATGTAAGTATATAAAAAAGATGTGGTTGCAAAAAATGACAGGACCAACGTGAGTATTACAGGGGCCACAACCGAGGTGGCGACCCTGAAGAAAGCGCTGTCCAAGGCCGAATACAATGCGGCCGTGGAACGCGTCGAGCGAGAAAAGCAGGAGGCGCGGGTGGTGGAGGTGCAACAAGAGCTCCAGGATCTCGTGAAAAAACATGAGAGCTTGGAGCTTGACTCAAAGACTCGAGAGTCCGAGCTCGCCTTGGCGCTTGAGAGCGCCAAATCTGCCAAGGCCGAAGCCCAAAAAGCCCTCCAAGAAATTAAGGCGATGAAGAAGATAGCGGCGGGTAAGGCATTCTTTATGCAAAGCAATCACGTTAAAGTGAATTACTTGTTACTTACCCGAGACCGGAGCTCACCAGAGCATTCGCAGATCTTCCGGAGTGTGTCCGACGCTGCCGCATTCTACCGAGCAAAGAGGGGAGCTCGACGGAGAAGGTGTTCTGGTCTCAGTATGCTGAGGCCGGACACCCGGTGCCCTTGAGCGACCAGCTGAAGCAGCTGGTCGAGCTCCATAAGGTGGCCGAACAGGCCATGAAGGGTCTCGTAGTCCGGCTGTGGCCTGGGGAAGCCATGCCTGGGAGCTACTTCGGGCTGGTGAGGCGGCTGGTGGATGCCTGTCCATGGCTTGAAGTCATCAAGCGCTCCGTATGCATCGAAGGTGCTCGTAGGGCCCTTGCCCGTGCTAAAGTGCACTGGGGCAAGATGGACGCTGAGAAGCTTGTGACGGATGGACCACCGCCGGGCAAGGAGCATCGCAAGCCCGAGATGTATTATGAGGGCGTCCTGAAGGGTGCCCGCCTTATAGCGGATGAATGCTCCAAAGATGTAATTTTTGAGTAAACTCGCATTTGTGATCCCGTACGCTGAGAACTTGTTCATATGCGCTAAGCAACGCTTTTGAATATAAAATATTACCTTCTGTGCGGCCGTTTATTAAATTTGAGAGATGGCGAGTCGTCGGCTTCTGCCCCCATGCCACGAGTGCTGGGGTGTTCGGGATAAACTTGAGCGCTCTTTTTCCCATTCTTGGGTCCTTCGAGGGAGGTGCTCAACACAACGAACAAGGCAATCGGACTATAATGCTTGAACACTCTCACTTAGCCATAGAATTCTATAATTTTAAATTTCGGCGAAGCCCCTAGTATTCGGAAGACCGAGTTCGGGGCGCTATCCACGCCTAGGCCGGACAAAGCCGACTCCTCGCTCTAAGAGGCATAATTCTTTAGGGACTCGAAAACCTCTCGAACAGTGACCAGCTCTCGCCTATCATGACGGTCAGTTTTAGCTTTCTCCACTGAGGTTCTTAGCCCAGCTCAACCGGGGCACAATCGCAGTGGTTCTCCCAGCGCTACCTTAGCCGATATAACGGAACGTAAGGTACCAAAACATGGGAGTCGGGCAAACCCAACTATTGACCCAAGACATGATTCGGAGCCGATGCATATAATGCTATAAGTTCGGGGGTGCCGCACTCATGAGAGTGTTCGGACTTCTCACACCATATTCTGGGGTACGTAAGACCCTGGTGTATTGGCCGTACCAAAGTGTACGATTGCATAATGTCATTAATGAACATATATAGATAAAAAAGGGAATGCAATAATAGACAAAAACTATGTATTGTTTATTTGAAAAGGCTGCGGTAAAAGCCGGACGATACAAATAGTGCGGTAAGCAAGAGATGGGACTATTTGACATGTCCCCCTCCAGGGGCGAGCTGCGGGATGATATGTGAAACAAGTATACTGCTCGTTATAGAGACCACCTGGACACTCGACGTAGCTTTACGCCTCCCCGCTGTTGCATCGTGTGTTCGGTGATTGTCTTGCCGGACAGGCCTTCCGTGAGAGTGGAGTCCTGAAAGTAAGAAGAAAAAAGAATGACAAAATCGGAGCCTGCAGTGCGGTTGAGCCGCATTTTGGGCATGCCGTGCTCGTGCCCCTCCCCTATGCCCATGGTATTTCCAGGCGTAATCTTGGTTTCGCAATTTTGCGAGGGCTGGGGTTGGGGCCGCATTGCTACGCTTGCTCGGAACGTGCCAGGCGGTCTTGTTGTAGGTTACTCCTGGCGCGCTTGACGGTGTCCGGACGTTTAATAGCCGGATTGGAGAATTGCCTTGAAAGGCTGCTTTGTACTTTCGCCGCGAGGGCCGCGTATGCTCCTCCGTTCGGAGAGAGCGTTCAGTGTTTCCATTGACCGTAATGACTCCTCGAGGGCCTGGCATCTTGAGCTTGAGGTATGCGTAGTGCGGCACCGCATTGAACTTTGCAAATGCGGTTCGTCCAAGCAAAGGCGTGATAGCCACTGCGAAACGGGACTATGTCGAAGATTAACTCCTCGCTTTGGAAATTATCCGGGGATCCGAAGACCACCTCAAGTGTAACTGAGCCTGTACAGTTGGCCTCTACACCTGGTATGACGCCTTTAAAGGTCGTCTTTGTGGGTTTAATCCTTGAGGGATCTATGCCCATTTTTCGTGACCGTATCCTCGATAAAGCTGGTTCAAAGGCTGCCGCCGTCCATAAGGACTCTAGTGAGGTGAAATCCGTCAATGATTGGGTCTAGAATCAATGCGCGAATCTGCCATGGCGGATGCTAGTGGGGTGGTCCCTTGATCAAAAGTGATCGGGCAGGAGGACCATGGGTTGAACTTTGGGGCGTGGCTCCAACGTATATCGCCCTCGAGTGCGCTTCCGCTCCCTTTTGGGGATGTGGGTTGCGTATATCATGTTCACCGTCCGCACTTGTGGGGAAGCCCTTCATCCCCTATTGTTCGGCAGCCGGGGCTCTTCCTCGTCATCGCTATGCAGCCCCTTGTCTCTGTTTTCGGCACTTAACTTGCCTGCCTGCTTGAACACCCAACAATCCCTGTTGGTGTGATTGGATGGTTTTTCGGGGGTGTCGTGTATCTGGCACGAGCGATCGAGTATTCGGTCCAAACTGGACGGGCCCGGAGTATTTCTTTTAAATGGCTTTTTCCGCTGACCGGGTTTAGAGCCTCTGAATCCGGCATTAACTGCCATATCCTCAGCATTGTCGCCGTTAATGCGGCGCTTGTGCTTGTTGCGACGCGACCTGCCATTGCTGTCCTTGGTATCCGAATTACCAGGGCTCTTGGTCATGTTATTACTACGAGCTAGCCAGCTGTCTTCTCCCGCGCAAAAGCGGGTCATGAGTGTTGTGAGGGCTGCCATGGATTTCGGCTTTTCCTGTCCTAGGTGCCGGGCAAGCCACTCGTCGCGGATGTTATGCTTGAAGGCTGCAAGGGCCTCTGCGTCCGGACAGTCGACTATTTGATTTTTTTTTGGTTAGGAACCGTGTCCAGAATTGCCTGGCCGATTCCTCTGGCTGCTGAATTATGTGGCTTAGGTCATCGGCGTCTGGTGGTCGCACATAGGCGCTCGGAAATTGTCGAGGAATGTGGCTTCCGTGTCCTCCCAACAACCAATTGATTCTGCTGGCAAGCTGTTAAGCCAATGCCGAGCTGGTCCTTTAAGCTTGAGTGGGAGGTATTTGATGGCGTGTAGATCATCACCGCGGACCATGTGGATATGAAGGAGATAATCCTCGATCCATACCGCAGGATCTGTTGTGCCATCGTATGATTCGATGATTACGGGTTTGAAACCCTCGGGGATTTGATGATCCATTACTTCATCTGTGAAGCATAGTGGGTGTGCGGCGCTTCTGTACTGGGCTATATCACGACATAGCTCAAACGAGCTTTGTCTACTTTATTCGGCCCGGCCGGATTTACCATATCCGGCATGGCGGTTATCGTCACGTGTTGTGGGGCGCCCACACGACCCATAGATCGATCTTGTTTGCCTTGCCCTGTCCTCCAATATATCTCGCAGGTCTGGTGCATTTCCCCGTGCCTTGGTATTCTTTGAGCGACGCCGGGGTGCGGCTTGAGTGGAGGGCCGAGAGGCCTCTCTGTCGCGGCCACGAGGTGGCCGGTCGGCCGCATCATGCGCTGGTGATGTAGGTCTAGGTGCTTCCTCCTCTAATCGGGTAGCAGCCTGCGTTTTGGGTAGCTCTTGGAGGGGCGTTCGAGTTCGTACTCTTCGGCCGCGAGGACTTCAGTCCATCTGTCGGCTAGCAAGTCTTGGTCAGCCCTAAGTTGTTGTTGTTTTTTCATGAGGCTGCTCGTCGTGGCCATAAGCATGCGTTTGAAACGCTCTTGTTCGACGGGATCCTCAGGAACGACAAATTCATCGTCGTCGAGGCTTGCCTCGTCTTTGGAGGGAGGCATGTAATTATCGTCCTCTACCTCTCTATCTGCCGCTCTCTCATGAGGGCTGGCTTCTCCATCCTCCTGTGCTGAATCCTCCGGAGGGGTTGTCTTCGCACTGTCCGGGTGTTATTATCTCCCGTGCTGTAATCGCTGCTTTTTGCTTTGGCGGGATTTAGAGCGGCGCCGCTGACGCCGGCGCTTAGGCTTCTTCTTGGAGGGGTCATCCTCCGTTGTTCCATCGCCG
Source organism: Aegilops bicornis (assembly GCA_021605145.1). Classification (NCBI taxonomy): domain Eukaryota; kingdom Viridiplantae; phylum Streptophyta; class Magnoliopsida; order Poales; family Poaceae; genus Aegilops; species Aegilops bicornis. Next base: position 858,323,277 of record CM038670.1, on the reverse strand, counting down.
TTCCCTCTTTTGGGGTGTCCACCATGTATATGTCATACAACGAGGTGGCCTTCCAGTGCCCTGTAGGCGCTGGTTCTTGGTTGTCTCTTGCATCGGCGTCCATACCGTCGATGTCATCGGAGTCGAAGTCGAGCATGTCGGTTAAATCATCGACAGTGGCTACGAAGTGGGTGGTGGGTGGGATTTGAATTTCTTCGTCGTCCGCATCCCAACCTTGCTGACCATAGTCCGCCAGGGCTCTCGATAAAGAGAGAGACTTTAGTGAATTGAGAATGTCGCCGAAGGGCGTAGTGCTGAAAGATATCCGCGGGCGGTGAACTCCATGATCGGGCGCCCAATCGGATTCGATTGGCAAGGTGGGCGGAAGGTTCAAGTCCGAAGGGAGTCCGCGCCTTGAGTCACGAGCTTCGCAAAGGACAAGGCTGGTGTTCGGCTCGATCGCCATAGAGATTGCAGCCCCCGAGGCGGTGTCCAGCCACCCGTCCTCGATTGGTGCAGTCAGCTCCGAGCTAAGGGTCGGAGCGGACACGGGTGCGGCCTCTAGGGCACAGTTCGGTGGTAGAGGTAGATCATGCCAATCGTAACAGTGCGGCTCGCTCGGCTATGGCTCGAACCTGTCGAAGATCAAGTCTCGGCGGACGTCAGCCGTGTAGTTCAAACTTCCAAATCGACTCGATGGCTGTGGGCGAGCTTTGATCTGCTCTAGATGGCCAAGCGAATTGGCCCGCAGTGCAAAGCCGCCGAATACGAAGATCTGTCCGGGGAGAAAAGTCTCGCCCTGGACCGCATCATTGTTGATGATCGGAGGAGCCATCGGGCCTAAAGGTGACGACACAGAGGAACTCTCAATGAAAGCACCAATGTCGGTGTCAAAACCGGCGGATCTCGGGTAGGGGGTCCCGAACTGTGCGTCTAGGCGGATGGTAACAGGAAACAAGGGACACGATGTTTTTACCCAGGTTCGGGCCCTCTCGATGGAGGTAAAACCCTACTCTGCTTGATTAATATTGATGATATGGGTAGTACAAGAGTAGATCTACCACGAGATCGTAGATGCTAAACCCTAGAAGCTAGCCTATGGTATGATTGTTGTTCGTCCTACGGACTAAAACCCTCCAGTTTATATAGACACCGGAGAGGGCTAGGGTTACACAGTCGGTTACAATGGGAGGAGATCTACATATCCGTATCGCCAAGCTTGCCTTCCACGCCAAGGAAAGTCCCATCCGGACACGGGACGAAGTCTTCAATCTTGTATCTTCATAGTCCAGGAGTCCGGCCAAAGGTTATAGTCCGGCCATCCGGACACCCCCTAATCCGGGACTCCCTCAACCGGGTTGAATGGCATTTCTTGGAAGCTATGATGGTCAAAATGGGTTTCCACCGGAGGTTTGTAGAGCTGATTATGAAGTGTGTGAGGAGAGTAAAGTATCGCGTCAAGATTAATGGTGATCTCACCGAGGAAGTGTTACCTGAGAGGGGGCTGAGACAGGGGGACCCGCTGTCCCCTTATCTCTTTTTGTTGTGCGCGGAAGCTTTTTCGTGTCTACTAACAAAAGCTGAGCAGAACAACTTGATCCGGGGGATTAAGGTGTGCCCGCATGCCCCTAGCATTTTCCATCTGCTGTTTGCAGATGATTCCCTCATCCTTTTCAAGGCAAATAAAGAGAGTGCGGAGCAGATCCAACGTATTCTGCAGGTTTATGAGGCAAGCTCGGGCCAAACCATAAACAAAGATAAATCTGCCGCTTTCTTTAGTGCCAATGTGCAGGCAAAGATAAGAAAGATGTGATGTGCATTCTGGGATTGAGAAGGAGGCACTGAATGAAAGATACCTGGGCATGCCAATTCATGTGGGCAAATCAAGAACCAAGACTTTCATGCACATAGTTGAGAGGATTCTGCAAAGAATTAGTGGATGGCAGGAGAAGCTACTCTCTCGGATGGGAAAAGAACTCCTGATTAAGGCTGTGGCGCAGGCGATACCCACGTTTACTGTGTCATGTTTTGACTTGACGAAGACCATCTGTGACGAAATCAGCACCTTGGTGTGTAAATACTGGTGGAGCCAGCAGGATAAATCCAATAAGATTCATTGGCTGAGTTGGGAGAACATGGTAAAGCCAAAGAGTGAGGGGGAGAATGCTGCAACGGCCAGAGTCTTTATGCGCACGGGTCTTGGGGGCTAAATATTTCCCTGATGGGAATCTGCTGAGTGTGGAGGAAACGAACAATATGTCCTACACCTGGAGGAGTATTTTGCAAGGAATCAAAATCCTGAAGAAGGGGCTCATCTGGTGAGTTGGCGATGGACAGTCAATCAATATGTGGAAGGACCCATGGATACCTAGGGGAACAACTAGGCGGCTGTCTATACCAAGAGGCACAAACATTATGTCAAAGGTCGGAGAGCTTATCAACCCGGCTACTGGGTCATGGGATGAAGAACTGGTTCGGGCCACTTTCAATGAAGAAGATACCTCCTGGATATTGGCAATCCCCACAAATTGTGAGCTGGAAGATCTGCCGGCCTGGCACATTGAAAGAAGGGGCAAGTTCTCTGTTAAATCTGCATATTGGGTGCATATGCATGATAAAAACATTGAGGGGCTGAGAGGTGTTGCTTTGGGGGCTGAGGAAGCGAACAAAGTGTCCCCTTGGAAGAAGATCTGGCGGATGACGGTCCCAGGTAAAATAAAACATTTTATGTAGAGGTTGGCTCACAACTCGATGGCTGTTTGCATGAACCTGCGAAGAAGAGGACTGGATATCTCCATGCGGTGCCCTGTTTGTCAAGCCAACGGGGAGGACGGGGGCCATCTGCTTTTCAAATGCAAACAAGTTAAGGAGATCTGGAGGCTGTGCGGGCTGGAGGAGGAGAGGCTGCTGCTTATGGATCAGAGCACAACTTTAACAATGATGGATAAATTGACAACTTTTGCTGGGGAGAAGCAAGCCATTATTGCCACTCTCATGTGGAACTGGTGGTGTGAGCGCAATAACCGCAGGGAAGGAGGAAAAGAAGACGAATCGAAGAGCTTTCTTGGATTATTGAGCATCAGACGAACGAGTTTCGAGACATCCAGCTGGAACCAACGAATTATGGGCTGACTCCACAGCAACGATGGAACCCACCGCCGGCTGAGTGGATTAAAATTAACATTGATGGCTCTTTCAAACCAAACGACTGCAATGGAGGTTGTGGGCTGTGTTCAAGGATCATGTGGGTGAGGCGATGGCATGTGTTGCTGGCTTCCTGCCAAACTTGCTGAACCCGCTACATTCCGAGATGCTAGCTGCTGAAGCTGCTCTTCACTTGGCGTCAGACTTGGGAATGGGCAGAGTTTTCTTGGAAACTGATGCTCTGCTGCTGAAGGAAGCGTTGGATGATACTAGTGTTGATCTCTCTTGCCTAGGTGTTGTAGCTGACCGCTTAAAAGCTTTCATCGTGTGTAATTTCATTGAGTGCAAGATTGTGCACTGCTCTAGAACCTGTAATCAAGTAGCGCACACCCTCGCGACGAAGGGCTCGCTGATGGCCGGGATGCCAAACAGTGTAACTGATGGGTCTGACCCATGTGTATCAGCTTTAGTGGTGAGCGATTTGGCTTCGCTCACTGTTTAATGCAAATTGCATTGAATCTAAAAAAAATCCCAATTAACCGCTTCAAGATAATTCCATTTGACACGATTATAGGTCTTCATCATATCTACCTGATCTTTTCATAAAATGCAAACACTCATAAGGTGCAGTTATGAAAGAATTTTCTGTTACCATCTCCTTCATCTAACCACTGGATTCTCAACTATTGCCTCAACATAATTTCTTCTATATAGTTGAGTTCAACAATTCTCGCTTCGATCTTCTTCTCCTCATATAATGGACCTTGTCTATTTGGCTCAGCCCGTAGTGCACCCAGCATTTTGTTCAGCTCACGCAGCTCTAGTCGAACATGTCCAAACGTATTGCAACCCCAGTTAGCAAGCACCACAGACAATTGATCAAGTTATATTTTTCAAATCGGACGCTGAACCTGAAGCATCCCCACCTTCCTTCCAACATACTCCCCCCGTCCCAAAATAAGTGTCTCAACTTTGTACTAACTTTAGTACAAAGTTGCACTAAGGTTGAGACACTTATTTTGGGACGGAGGGAGTATATGGCACTATCATGGGAACAAAATCCCTATGGGTCTCCCACATCGACTTGAATCTGAACGTCTTATCTATGGCGATCCTCCTATTCTCCGGTTCCAACTCATTCATCAAAACAATGGGACAATGTTTAGACTTGGCAGCCACCAAATGCCTTAGAGTCCCAAATGGGAAGAGAGATATTCAACTAGCAGTTGTAAGGGCCTTGTCAGTTCCCACACGACAAAACTGATCCCCACTAACTTTCTTCTTATATGACTAATCAACCCGTATAGAGCTAATATAATCCTATATACAACTGTCAATGGCCTCACTGAACCCTGCCATTTGACTTACATCCCATTCATTTGGTCCCATTTGTTCCTATCTCCGTAGAACCCATGGATTAGTTGCTCCCGCAAGATATCCGGCGCCAATGAGGTCGTTGTTTACATTTAGGGCCACGAAGATTTGGATTGCACAGATTGACATTCTCTAAAAAACACATTTCACGCCCACATGCCCATAAACGAGATTAACTCGACCGTGTCAATGAACAACATTCTTTTCTATCTTCAAAAGAGCTGACCTAAAAATACTAATATTTTGAGAGAATTGTTGCACGCTATGATATGAATCCCAAATACCTTGGCGATACATGCAAATATACAATGTGCCGACACACGGTTGTCAAATCAAAGCAGCCCAAAACCACGTGAATCGTTGGAAGAAAATGTTTCTAGGAAAGAGGAACCAAATCACACTTTCGGTTCAACACGAACAATTGATCGATTGCCGAACTATAGATAGGGTGTGGTTTGCCAGTAATAAAAAGGAAGAACATTGTTGCACTGGAATATAGTCACTACTAGGATTATATATAACCTAATGAGCCGTTGATTGCGGAACAACATGAACAATTGATTCTAAAAAAGGCAACCTTAATTGTCCGCTTCCAACGGAAAATATCTTTCTTGTCTCCCACCTCTGCATGACAAAAGGGCATCTCGGGTTTCGTGTAAGTGTTGCCACCAGTTCCCCCCACTTTCGGTGCCTTCCGGTACCAGCGAGGTGACGGGATCCGGGTTGGGTTTGGCTGTGTTTTTGTTTTCCTAGCCCTAGTTATGGCTCATCCTAGGTATATGGCCGAGTGTGGCGAGGTGATGGCCTCATTGGCCGCGTGGAATAAGTTATCTCCGTCATTTCATCGTAACGGTGATACTGATTAGCATCAGTGGAGGTCGTGTGGATTTATCAAATTTTGTCTATGTTTCATTTAGGTCGTGTTAGATGGCATCTTTCCACGGAGTGGATGATGACCGCTCATGTTTTATCTTTCTAGTTTCTTTGCATGACCAAATTCATCTTCATGGGGAGCTAGCGAGGTAAGGCCTCCCTAATTCTGTTTGGCTGAATCTGGGATGGTTGTCAAACCCACTTTTTTTATGCCTAGTTTAATATCATTGATTCTTCTGGTTCTGATAGATCACCAACCGTTCATCGCGTCAATATAGTTATTGACTCCAATGGTATTCCAAAAATCTAGAGATATTATTGAGATCACTTGCGGTTCACCATCGTCAAGTATAGGAGGAAGATGATGTCAATTACCCTAGGATTTGTGTTTAATTTTCTGCTTTTCTATGGACGATCATAGTTGGAAAATTTTAACATGTAGCCTTGGCCTTCTACCAAAACCAAAATTGACCATCTCCGATCTCCCGCTAGCCGCTAATGTTGTGCAATGTAACGTAACAGTTGATGATGCCACACAACTATGCGACAACTATCTAGACTAGCTTTATAGGAACTATGCATGTATAAAAGACACTTCCACTGGCCGGGAGAAAGAGCAATTGCACTCCGTACCTAAGGAAACACAACTCAAACGCCTTCTTATAGAATAAAAGGTGATGCACCTACATTTACAAGGGCTATGTTGCTAGTTTTGACTAGAGATATTTTGCTCATTTGCGAGGTAAACACTTCTTATAGACCAAACAACCGATGCCCCAAATGTGCCACCTACCCGCAAACCTGATGGTCAACACACCTTCAAAGTGGCATAAAGCCATCTCTATGCAGAAGCCACCAACATCGTCACCAACAGACAATAATGAACTAGATCTGGCCGTACCAGCAATATCTGGTGACCGACCAGTGCTGGATGATTGGTTTAGGACAGGCCCTTTGCGTTGTGTTTGTACTTGTTGTGGTGGCTAATCTTTTGATTAGCTTGGGTGTGGAGTGCTTGCTACATTTATTGTTCGCAAGAAGTTGTAGTGTCTTGTAATTCAACTTCTGCCTTTTATAAAAATATGGTACGCCTAAGCGTATTCTCAAAAAAAAAAGCACATGGGTGGCCACATGCGTGCGTGCCCGACGGATTTTCTGATGTAAAGTGTGTATATACAAAAAATTACAGCGGAAGCATCTATATATATAATTAATCGTAATCTAATTGTTGTGATATATATTGAGTGAAATTATCAAGATGTGAGGGCCCGTTTTCTTCTCACAGATTTTTGTTGGACCTGTTCTAGGCAGTTGTGTTGTCGGTATCTCAATGAATTGGCGAGGGCTCTATCTCATAACAATAAATCGAGCTATCTTATCTAAAACTTCAATTGTGCGCAAAGATATCGGAAACTCAATTCGGCTCCCGGGTGCATTTGCACCCGAGGCCATTTTTGATTTTTTCAAATGTCAAAAAAATTGAAACAAATTTTTTTTGTCATCTTTGTCACATATAAATTCGACCCATAAAACTTGAGACAAAATGCTAATCATTTTGGCTTGCGCAAAAGAACAAATCAAAGACCAAATGTCACCTCAAAATGTCACCCAACATTTGTTTTTTTCACCGACAAAACACCGCTGCTCCGTTCCGCGTGAATTTCGTCAAGCATGTTTGCGACACCAACATGATCATCTACAATTTTTTTCAGATTTTTTTGAAAACATTTAATTTGTTTTTTCGGGGTACTGTTCATCCGGGTGCAAATGCACCCGGGAGCCAAAACGCCTGCCCCGCAAAGATATATCTTCCCTCTAGCTTCCGACCACGTGTTTGCAATTGCAGCCGCACAAATTTGTGGAAAGTGACACGCTGACATAGGCATCCATCCACACTTGTAACAATTTTGCTAAATTTTCCAGCTAGGTAGCAGGACACGTATGCCACAGCTCTTAAAAGCATATCTATATATGTCCTTATGAGCTGTTCATGCAATTGATTTCTAGTTTGTGGAAAATTCGTAGAAGCTGTGAAGAGAAGAAAAGTCCACCATCACCATATCTGACGCGCCGCGTTCAATCCCACATCTATATAATAATGGTAGTGGCGAAGAGCGATTCCCATTCCACTGTCAGCAGCTGCTAGCGACTCCTCCTCTCTGTGGCACGATCATCCACCTCTGCTACGTCGACGACGATCAAATGGCCGCACGCCTCGCGCTGGTGGCGGCGCTCCTGTGCGCCGGTGCCGCGGCCGCCGCGGCGCAGCAGGCGAGCAACGTCCGGGCGACCTACCACTTCTACCGCCCTGCCGAGAACAACTGGGATCTGGGCGCCCCCGCCGTGAGCGCCTACTGCTCCACCTGGGACGCCGGCAAGCCGTACTCGTGGCGGTCCAAGTACGGCTGGACGGCGTTCTGCGGCCCCGCCGGCCCCCGCGGCCAGGCGTCCTGCGGGCGGTGCATCCGGGTGACCAACACGGGCACGGGGGCGCAGATCACGGCGAGGATCGTGGACCAGTGCGCCAACGGCGGGCTGGACCTCGACTGGGACACCGTGTTCGTCAAGATCGACACCGACGGCATGGGGTACCAGAGGGGCCACCTCATCGTCAACTACCAGTTCGTCGACTGCGGCGACAACAACATCAGCTTCCATGGAAAGAACGAGACGCCCCCAGCCAGCACTCATGCAGTTGAGTAATTAAAAGCTACTGTAGTAGCACATGCATGATGCTTACATGCTGCATTGTTGCGCTGTACGCACACATGTACGCATGCATGGCACGAAAGTGGAATAAATCAAACGGGAAGTGGAATAAATTTCATGTATGGATCTTATGGTTGTAAGGGCGGCCGCCGGTCATGTCAGCGGCCATGTCGTCGCCCGAAGCTCATGCCGGCATCATGCCAGCACCGACATACAGTTCATGCTGGCGCATTCGCCAGCGGCCGGCACACATGCCAGCACACAAAAAGGAGTGGAATTTGAGTTCGACCACGTCATCATGGCCCGTGGTCATGCCAGCACACTTGCCGGCATACAAAAGAGGATAACGCTCGCCGCCATAGATCACTCGTTGTGGAACTTGAGCATGTCGGCTTGCATCCTCTCGAACCATGGCCTCTTCCTTGGTGACACGGTGTTGAGATCCACCTTCATGATCTTTACTCCGGTCATCATGCTCGCGAGAGCCACTTCTTTCGCCTTGGTTTTGGCGTTGGCGGCCTCCATCTCTATCATCTTGGCGTGCTTCTCCGCCTCCATCTCAAGCATTTTGGCTTGCTTCTCTGCATCCATCTCAAGCCTCCTCCTATGGATCTTCATGAAGGCGTTCATTTGTTCTCCTTTGTATCGCCGGCGCTCCTCCTCCCTTGAGTCCTTCTTGCTCATCATGCCTCCACGCTTGCGATCAAGGCGTTCGGCGCCGCATCCCGCTTGTCCTCCTTCTTGGGGTTGGTCTTCCCCCACGGCCGTGCCTTCTCGCCGTCCCCAACCTCCTCCACGGCTTGCTTCCCCCCACGAGACTTGAGGGCGGCATATTGCGCCTTGAACTTCTCCTCGTCTTTGATGAACCTCCAACAATGGGAGAGGTTGAAGCATTTGCCGTTGTGTTGGACCTTGAATGCCTCCAAAGCTTGAAATGCCTACAAATGTATTTCATGCAAGCATATTGGCAAATGGATATGAAAATGGACACGCAAGCATAAACGGAATGACACAAAAAAGAGGGCCGCTTGCTAGCATACCATGTCTTGCATGCCGATGCGCTCACGGGGCGGGCCTTGACGCTCTCAAGAGTGGCACAAAACTTGTTGTGCTCCTGTTGGATCACCCTCCATCGCTTCGAAATGGACACCCACCCGCGCATGCTTTGGATTTGGTACGGCGGAAACTTCTTGCGCTCATGGAACTCACGGTGGACACAAATGCAAAAGGTTGATGCCTTTTGTTCGGTGCCGGTCTTGGGGTCTTGCCAATGTCCCTCCAACATCACAAAGGAGCTTGTCCTCGGCCGCCGTGTATGCCTTGGTCCGCTTGCTCTTGCGCTTTGGCTTCGCCCCGACGACTTGGTTGGCAAGCTCGTCCTCGAACAAAGGCTCCCCTCGATGCCGCACTCATCCTCTTCCTCTTGCCCGTAGTCCTCCTAAAACTCGTGGTCGAGGGGGAAGCCGTCCAGGTCCAGGCCGACCTGATCATGCATGAAGTCCACCTGATCTTGATCAAAGGTGGACGGCGTGAACGGCCATCGGGCGTCCTGGCTTTGTGTCTCGTCGGTATCGTAGCCAGCCCCGGAGGCACCGCCAGCGGCCTGCGCACCACCCTCGAAGATGATGTTCTGCATGTAGTCGTCGTCGCCGGAGGCCGGCATTCAGTCGAACAGGTTGCGTGCGCCCGACAGCACGTCGGCTGACATGTGCCGCGCGCGTTTCCTCGTGCCTCCGGATGACGAGCCACCGACCACTGGTGTGGCGTTGAGGTCGATGGGCGCGGGCGTGGGCGTGGAAGGCGCCACCACGCTCACCTCGGGTGAGCACTCCTCGGAGAGGCGGGAGGCCTGCGGGTAGACATGGAAGCCGGGTATCGGCTGCGTCGCCGACGCGCGGGGCGAGTCGGGCAACACCCTCCGAGGGAAGGCGGATGAGCCGGTGCTGGCCACGGCTACGGCGGCATTGACGAGGCCGTGCTGGCTAGGGTTTAACCCTAGCATATATAGCACCTCCCTCGTTGCCGCCGCGACGCGAGCGTTGGTGACCTCCTGCTACGTGGCGGCGGCGACGGCGGCCGCCGCGATGGCTTCGTCCCTCGTGTTCGCCGCGTGCCTCTGGTCCTTCCTCTTCGCCGACTCCCTTGCCCGTCGTTCGGGCGTCAGCTTCTTCTTCGGTTTGGGCGCGGCGGTGGTCTTGCGGGGGGCGCGAGCTTGCCTTTGCCGGAGGGGGCGGTCGTCATGCCGGACGAGGTGAGGGAGGCGAGGCCGGCGGCGGCGTCGAGGTCGTCGTCCATGGTGGGTGGCGGGAGCGCGCGCGGGTGGGAGGTTTTGGGGGGAAATGGTGGACGCTGCCACCGACCAACATGCCAAGGGGGGGAGGCGAGCGCGCGCGTGTCCGTCTCGTGTCCGCGCCGACGCAAATCCGGCTCAAAAATGAGCCGTGGGTTGGTCGGCAGGCAGACGAAAAGCGAACGCGCGTCCGTTTGGGTCGGCGCATTGGACCGACTTTTCTGTCCGCGCCGATCCAAATGGACGCCCGGGGACGAAATGGGTCGCCCCGATGGAGTTGCTCTAAGTAACAGCGAAATTTGAAATAAATCTCAGAAGTTGGCAGAAATCAGGTGCGTGAAGTAGCAGCTGAAACAATGCTAGTAGAGTTTGGGAGCTGTACTAGCCTCAGGTCAGTCCAGTCCGGCTGCCGGCTTGCCTGGCAGCGGCGTTCTTCAACAAAGACGTCGCGCCATTTGGAGAGCGTATATATCCCGGCAGGGTTGCTGTCGTATGGATGCCGATGGTGCCCCGGATCTTCACGGCGTGCAGCAATCCGTGTAACAATGGCGATAGTGACGAGGCACCCGATGGACGTGGCGTGTTGTTGACTGGGCCTTCTGTACATTGTTTCACCGTGATGACTGATGACTGATAATGAACGTGTACCATTTACGTATTGGCTCCTCACCTCGTTGCTGAAATAGGAGCCGTCTCGTTCTTTGCGTATTGGTTAACTATATTGTTGTTGGACTGTGAGGGAGATGGTGATTATTTGGGGCTAGGTCGCCATGAGCAAAGAGGCTCCCCGCTGAGTGAACCCGGGAGAACCCCGCCGTCAGTAGCCCCCGGATCCTGCAAGGTCTCGCCAATGGTGCCGGCTCCTTTCGGTCGAGGACTCTTTATTAGAGCTGACTGTGAATGCAACAGGTCGTCCATGAAGAGGCCTTGATGTACTCGAACAGTACCTGAAATGGTTGGCAATAAAAAGGTGATGGTAAAGACTTGGTGATACTCAGTTTTCCCTCCGTCAGATTGGCTCGTGGCTTGCTAGGAAGCCTATGATGAATTCTGATTCCTCCTTAGTCGACGGGATTGACGAAGTCGTCATAGATTTCTTCGTGCTCGATGGAAACGTTTCCTCCCACTCAATGTACGTTATCGGAAAGCCCGAAGTAAATCCAAAAAAATGAGCACCAATATCAAGCATAGGGTTTGAAGTCTACTGGACTAGAGATGCCGCTGTCCTCGTAACCATCTAAACACAGATTGATTCTAAGCCCGCTATGTGCTTTTAATATATAATCAAATATTTAAGCATATACCTAGATCAAAGATAAATACTAGTCAATTAAAAAGGATAAGTAGTTATAGTGTCCAAATTAATGGCATAAAACTATTGTCAAAAGAATAATAAATAATACGTCCGTCCCAAATCCTTGTCACGGAAATGAATGTATCGAGAGGTATTTTTAGCTCTAGATACATCCATTTTTTTATCTATTTTCGTGACAAATAATTTAGGACAGAGGGAATAGCATGCAATCGTGTGAGTGTCTTCATACCACGGAGCAAAAGTCAGATTTCCATTTTTCTTTTGCAAGGTCTAGAAGACTAGCACCGTTTACTTAAGCCGTTGGTCCAACATTGACCAAAATGGAACTTCTCTTTTTTTGAGTCGCGACCAAAATGGAGATAATCAAGGACGATGCACATCCATGGTTAAAAAAAACGAGGGCGTTGCACTTGTTCGTATGGAATTTCTGGTGTCCATGCATGATATATTTGTTCCTGAAGCAACCGTTGTGCTGCCACCTCCCACCAATGAGAAGACGATACATTGCGCATCCCTACTGGTTGCCCATTGGCATCACCCAAAGCAAAAAAACTGTAGGATCTTACTCGCACGTGCTCGTACCCTATTTGGCGTTTCTGCCGCTGGTTCCTTCGATACTCGTACATGGCGCACACCCTCTTTGAGCAACTGGCCCGACGCATAATTTTGAAAAAAATTTACCTGCTGGCCAGTTTTGGGAAGATTTTATCTTCCCTGCCGGTTTTGGAAAGCTTCTGGACAATTTTCGACCAGTTTTTCTGATTCTTTTTCTCTTTGTTTTTATTTTTTATTTTTATTTTTCTGTTTCTTTTTATTATTTTTTCTTTCTACTTCTTTTTCATATATTCATCTTTCTTTTTTTTGGATTTGATTTCTTTATTTACTTGTTCCCTTCAAATGTGTGAACTTTTTTTTACAAATTCTCTTAGGTTTCTTTCAAGTTCATGGTTTTTTCATATGCGTGATTTTTTAAAATTTGTGAACTTTTTCGAAATACATGATCTTCTTCAAATCGGAGAATATTTTTCAAATGCACGAATACTTTATTAAAATTCATGAACTTTTTCAAATGCCAATAGTTTTTCAAATACATGATTTTTTCCAAATTCGTGAACTATATTCAAATCAGTGATTCTTATTTTAAAATTCATGAACCTTTTCAATTGCATGAACTTTTTTCAAATTGCTGAACATTTTATAATCTTCGAACACTTTCAAATTCATGGTCTTTTTTCAAATTCACCAACTTTTTAAATCCATGAACTTTTCCCAAATGCGTGAACTTTATTCAAATGTGTGAACTTTGTTTCAAATTCATGAACTTTTGAGTTGCACGTACATTTCAAATTGGTGAACATTTTTACATCTGTTATTTTTTTCAAATTTTTGAACATTTTCAAATTTAGGAACTTTTCTAATGCTCAAACCTTTTGTTTAATCCGTGAACTTTATTTCGAATTCGTGAACTTTTTCAATTGCATGAACTTTTTCCAATTGTTGAACATTTTTCAAATCTTTGAACATTTTCAAATTATCATACTTTTCACATCCATGTACTTTTTCAAATCCGTGAATTTTTTCAAATGTGGGAACTTTATTCAAATCATTTGTTTTTCATTTTTCGTGAACTTCTCAAACACATGAACATGTTCAAATTTTATGAACATTTTTCCAATCCACGAACAAATGCTCCAATTAGTGAACTTTTAAAAATATGTGAACATTTTTAAATTCTTGAACAAATGTTCCAATTCATGATTTTTTTAAATTGGCGAACATTCTGCAAATTCAGAAACATTTTTCAAATTGGTGATTTTTTTTGCAAATGGACAAACACTTTTTTTTCACCAAAATTTTGAATACGAAGAAAACCTTTCTGGTTTTTCCTTACTGGACCAACAGATTTGTAGAGAACAGGCGAAGAAAAAGCGATTTGTAGACGACAATGTGAGCGAGCAAGTATCCTTTTTTTTACAATCGCGAGGGAGGGAGTCCAGCAAGCGAGTGACAAAACTGGCAAGGCATTGGCCGGCCCATGTCATCGCGCCCCTGTGGGCTGCAGCAAGAAACTGGCGCTTAATGCGCTCAATAGGCGCTCAATAGGCGCTCCATGTCGCCGATGCAACCTCACCGGATATCCGCATCGGCCCATTTAATCTATCCTCGCTCTGTGCAATGTATTTTCCCTTGAACTTTTTTAAGTGGTTCAAGCATAGTAATTTTCTCTTTTCAATCATTTGTTCATCTCTTTAATACGAGAAAATTAGCTATTTGCCACTTTCAATACGGGGCTTCGCACAAATGCCATTGTCAAAATTGACTTTGTAAAAATGCCACCCAGCTCATGTGTACTTTGATTAACATGCCATCTTTTCTTTTCCCATTGCTTCTCTTTTTCTTTTCCATTTTCTGGAACCTAAAAGGACCAAAGTGCCCTTGGACCTTTCAACATTATCGAATGCGTCTGTGGGCTGGTTGGGTGGGATTGCTCGAGGCCTAAGCTCGTCATGTCGCTGATGCTTGCCCGCCCACACCTGCGCGCGCCACCGCGGCTCGCCTTGATCACGCCCGTGTGAGCATCTGTAGGTCGCCGCAGATACTTGCCCACGTCTACTCGCGCCGGCGCAGCTCACCCTCGCCTTGCCGATGCCTGCACGAGACACTGCAGCTCGCGCCGGTGCTCGTGCACGTCTGCACGTGCCGGCACAGCCTCGCGGGTGCCTGCGCGAGCCACCACAGCTTGCCGCCGGTGCTGGCCCACGCCAGCGCAGCTCGCCCTCCCCTTCACGCGTTGGCGTAGCTTGTCCCGAGAGCCAAGACACACGAGGGCAGCGTTGAACAACAGCTCCAGCAGCGTGATGGCAGCACGCCAGCACCGGCTGGAGGAGATGGATGCGTGTACATATTCTGAAGACGGGGATGCAAGCAACCTGTAAGTGACGCTTGCTCTAATCATGTACTTGAATCTCGCATTGCAATTTGGCAATTACATGTATCTAATCACAGTGCATGTATACCTGCTTGTGTATCTAATCATAGTGTATGTAAAGATAGGAAAAAGGAATTGCAGTCAGAGGAGAGTGTACGTTTGCCTTTCACAAATACAATCACAGATACAATCAAAGCCACTAGTGAAGTTTCTTGCAATCTGTTCTTCTGCACTTGCTGTAGCTTATTTAAAGACAGGAAATGGAATTGTAGCTAGAAGTGGCAAAATATGTAGACCTCAAAATTCAGTATATTGGCAAGGGAGAGACATAATACCGTCCGGAAAGATTGGGCTCCATGTTGCCACTACCTTGTCGAGCCTCGCTGAGGAGATCGGCGGCACGCAGCTTCGATGAAATCGGCGGCGGCCAGAAGATCAGTGTCACGCGACGTCGAGGAGATGGAGGCAGCGTCCAGAGGTTGACGCAAGACGTGGATACATCAAGCACGTTATTCTCGGCAGGCTGCATGCTCTCTTCTGTTTCAAGTGCGCTGATTGGATGCCAATTACGTTACGTGTAGATAACATCAGGGGCAGTTTAGTCTTTTCGGGTGCCTGTAAATGGGAAAAGAAAAAGGTAAAAGGGGTGGAATGTGTTGGAATTTGCTAGTGGGCTTTTGGCCCAAAGCCTAACTAAAATTCTGAAATTCTCTTGGCCCATTCATGCACACATGTGAGTGGAGTGAGTGAGGCTAAAGTTTAGTCCCACCTCATAAGTTGAGAGAGAGTTGCACCTCTTTATAAGGTGAGCTCTTCTACCACTTGTATGAGCATGAGAAGAGGAGACCTACACGTGCGCTCCTCCTCCTCGCCGCAGACGCCCGGCGCCAAGGCCACGCCAAGGCCGCTGGTTGCGTGGATTGAGCAGAGCTGAGGATGAGCTATGCACGTTGTCTATATTTTTGCTGCTCGGGAAAATTAATGAGTCATTAATTAATAATTAACGGACGCGTTAATTACTGAACCGTTTCCGATTCTTTTGGATTGTGACGACTCAGACGTGGGGTTTGGGGTTTACTCCCACGACCTACCCGGCCCGCACTATATAGTCAGGCAGACGTCTACCCTAGCCGCTGCCGCTTCGTATGGTTTCTCACCAGCGCTCTAGATCATTGCGCCGCCAAGCAAGTCTTCTCCATCCCTCCTTCCGGCGTGCACCGCGAGAAGGGACAGCAGGCCTCCGGAACCCCGCCTCACTCATCCTGTACGGGAGAGGAGCGATCAGGTTTTTGGGGAGCGCACTACGATGCCGGCTGGCAATGACGACTTCATGACGACGACTTCTTCCCCGACCTCGGCAACCTCATCCTCGGCGACATGGGCGACAACTTCAACGCCGGCAGTGCTGCTCCCGCTACACCGTATGTGACTCTATCCTTCCTGTTTGAGATCGTGGTAGAATTCATGTTTCTAGTATGTGCCCTAGATGTGATCTGTTCATCTGCTATGCTAGTTCGCATGATTAGTTTAATCTCTGCTATTGCTGTCATGATCTATTTCCTATTTATTCGGATTAAATCTCGTAGTAATTTGCTCATATTTCCAACAATCCAAAAACCTGATTATAGGCAATTTACTCCGAGTGGTTTTGCTTCTTGATCTGAAGCCGCCTTTTGCCTTTAAGGGGCGCAATATAAGAAGATGGCGACGAGAGCAGTCTACTGGTTTCAGACCATGGGCTGCTATGACGCCATTAAGGGCAAGCACGAGGCGATCTTAATCCAGCACAGCTGGAAGCTTTTGAGAAGATCGATACTCTCTTTAAAGGCGCTCTTCCGGGTGTTCTTGATGATTCCATTGTGGATTCAGATATGTCGCTTTGACAACGGCAAGGACATGTGGGCTGCGCTCGAGGCCAAGTTTGGTGCCTCGGGGCCTTGATGCAGCAAGTTATGCGTCATGGAGCAATTCTATGACTACAAGATGACTGATGAGCGCTCTGTTGTACAGCAGGCTCATGAGATCTGATCGCCGCATAAAAGAACTTGAGCACTTCAAGTGTGTATTGCGGACAAATTTGTTGCCGGAGGCATTATTGCCATAGCTTCCACCTTCGTGGAACAATTTTGCTACTTCCCTGAAACACAAGAGACAGGAGTTTTCCGTTACGGATCTCATTGGTACTCTTGATGTTGAAGAGAAGGCGAGAGCAAAATACACACGTGCTCGAGTTGCTGAGGGAGCTTCTAGTGCCCACATGGTACAGAAGAAGAACTTCCAGCCCAACAAGTTCAAAAAACAACAAGAACAATACTCAGGGCAAAGGCAAGTTTGATATAAAGAACAAGCCATCATATTCTACCAACTTCAAGAAGAATTCTCATAAGAAGGGGAAGGGACTTTGCCATGTCTGCGGTGATCCTAATCACTTTGGGCTCAAGTGTCCTAACTGCTTTGAGGAGCGCGAACATGAGAAGAGCGGCAAGTCCGCTAATGTTGTCACCGGTGATCTTGATATGAAGGAATCTGTGGTACGGTATTTTTCCTACCATCTTTTCAGTATTTCAATCCCTGATTGGTTAATTGACACCGTGCCAATGTACATGTTTGTGCTGACGCCTCCATGTTTTCTTCTTACCAGGCCACTAGGACTTCTCCCGTGCTGATGGGGAACGGGTCACATGCCATCGTTCGAGGTGTTGTTACGGTCGATCTGAAGTTTACTACGGGGAAGACCGCAAGGCCCGTCAAGAACGTTCATCATGTGCCGTCCATCAATAAAAATCTCGATTAGCGGTTCACGTTTATGTCGAGATGGTTTTAAGTTGGTTTTGAGTCCAATAAAGTTGTAATTTCCAAGTGTGGACAATTTGTTGGAAAAGGCTATGAGTGCGGAGGCTTGTTCCGCCTATCTTTGTCGATATTTGCACTAAAGTTATTAATAATGTTTGTCACAACAATGAGTCTGATATTTGGCATTCACGACTTTGTCACATTAACTTTGGTTGCATGACGGCTAGCCAATCTGAATTTAATTCAAAAATCTCTCTTGTCAAAGGCTCTAAGTGCCAAGTATGTGTGCAAGCTAAGCAACCTCGCAAGTCCCATAAGACTGCAGAGGCAAGAGACTTGGCACCACTAGAGCTTATACATTCGATCTTTGTGAGATGAATGGTGTGTTGACAAAAGGTGGAAAGAGATATTTCATGACGTTGATTGATGACTCCACTAGATATTGTTATGTGTATCTTCTGAAATCAAAAGATGAGGCTTTAACTTTCTTCAAAAACTATAAAGCTGAGGCAGAGAACCAACTTGATCGAGAAATTAAACGGCTTAGGTCCGATCGTGGTGGAGAGTATTTTTCCAATGAATTTGATCTGGTTTGTGCGGAACATGGTATAATCCGTGAGAGAACGCCTCCCTACTCACCTCAGTCTAATGGGGTGGCCGAAAGAAAGAACCAAACTCTAACTGATTTGGTTAACGCCATGTTAGACACATCGGGTCTTTCCAAGGAATGATGGGGGGAGGCGCTAATGACCGCGTGTCATGTCCTAAACCGAGTTCCCACAAAGCATAAGACCATGACTCCATTTGAGGAATGGGAAAGGAAAAGGTTGAAACTCTCTTACCTACGTTCTTGGGGTTGTTTGGCGAAAGTCAATATAACAATTCCCAAGAAGCGCAAGCTTGGACCAAAAACCGTGGATTGTGTTCTTACGGGCTATGCTTTTCATAGCATTGGCTATAGATTTTTGATAATAAAATCTGAGGTATCCGACATGCATGTTGGTACGATTATGGAGTCTAATGATGCAACTTTCTTTGAGGACATATTTCCTATGAAGGATATGTCAAGTTCATCAAATCAGGAGATACCTATTCCATCTAGTGAGGAACTCACTTTGTAATTCCTGAACCCACCATTGCGATGGAACACGTTGAGAATCCAGTTGAGGGTGACAATGAAACTCCTATAAGGAGTAAGAGATGAGGACTGCAAAGTCCTTTGGTGATGATTTCATTGTGTACCTTGTGGATGAGACACCCAAGACTATTTGAAGCCTATGCATCTCCTAATGCCGACTCTTTGGAAGGAAGCTGTTCAGAAGCGAGATGGAGTCCATCTTAGCTAACGGAACCCGGGAGATCACTGACTGTCCTTATGGGTGTAAACCTGTAGGATGTAAGTGGGTGTTCAAGAAGAAGCTTAGACCTGATGGTACGATTGAAAAGTACAAGGCACGGCTTGTGGCTAAGGGTTATACTCAAAAAGAAGGTGAAGACTTCTTTGATACTTACTCACCCGTGGCTAGACTGACCACAATTCGGGTGCTACTATCACTGGCTGCCTCACATGGTCTTCTCGTTCATCAAATGGACGTTAAGACGGCTTTCCTCAATGGAGAGTTGAAGGAGGAAATTTACATGGATCAGCCAGATGGTTTTGTAGTACCTGGTCCGGAAGGAAAGGTGTGCAAGTTGTTAAAGTCTTTATATGGCCTTAAGCAAGCTCCTAAGGAGTGGCATGAGAAGTTTGAAAGAACATTAACTGCTGCCGGCTTTGTAGTAAACAATGGTGACAAGTGCGTGTACTATCGCTATGGTGGGGGCGAAGGAGTTATTCTTTGTCTGTATGTCGACGACATATTGATCTTTGGAACCAAACTTGATTTAATCAAGGAGGTTAAGGATTTCTTATCTCGCTGTTTTGAGATGAAGGATCTAGGAGTAGCTGATGTTATCTTAAACATCAAGCTGTTGAGAGATGAGAATGGTGGGATCACACTGCTTCAGTCTCACTATGTGGAAAAGGTCTTGAGTCGTTTTGGGTATAGCGACTGCACGCCTTCTCCAACTCCATATGATGCTAGTGTGTTGCTTCGAAAGAATCGACGGATTACTAGAGATCAACTGAGGTATTCTCAGATTATTGGCTCGCTTATGTATTTGGCGAGTGCCACGAGGCCTGACATCTCCTTTGCTGTGAGCAAGCTGAGTTGGTTTGTGTCAAAACCGGGAGATGTTCATTGGCGTGCGCTTGAGAGAGTTATGCACTACTTGAAGGGCACTGCGAGCTATGTGATTCACTACACTGGGTATCCAAGGGTACTGGAGGGTTATAGTGACTCGAACTGGATATCTGATGCTGATGAGATTAAGGCCACAAGTGGTTATGTTTTTACACTTGGTGGTGGCGTTGTTTCCTGGAAGTCTTGCAAGCGAGACCATCTTAACGAGGTCAACTATGGAAGCAGAACTCACAGCATTAGACACCGCCCTGTTGAAGCGAGTGGCCGTGAGCTATTGATGGACTTACTACGGTTGAAAACCAATACCCCTATCACGATGAACCGTGATAATCAAACTGTGATCGTCAAGATAAACAGTTCTAAGGACAATATGAAGTCCTCAAGGCATGTGAAGAGGAGATTAAAATCTGTCGTGAAACCGAGGAACTCCGGAGTTATTACATTGGATTATATCCAAGCGTCAAAAACTTGGCAGATCCCTTCACAAAGGGTCTATCACGTAATGTGATAGATAATGCATTGATGGAGATGGGTCTGAGACCCACCGCATGAGTTGTCCATAGTGGTAACCCACTCTATGTGATCGGAGATCCCGTGAAGTAGAAGTGGGAGACAAGCTGTTGGTCATTTGGGAGGAGAGTATCCCTATATTAACTATCCCACTCCGTGAAGATGCAATACTCTCACGATCTGCATGGTAGATTGATACTTATCTTAATGTGTTCCAAGTGGCTTATTCGGTAAGCAGAGATGTTGTCCTGCAGAACATCTTACGAGGAACACACCTATATGAATTTGACTGTTAACGCCGCATGTCCTGTGAGAATTGGGTGTTCTCTAATAAATTCATGAAAGGCCCTGGAGTATGACGTATACGCTCCACCAGCTGGGAAGCCTTGCTGCAGCCCAAGATCGGTCAAGAGTTTGTGTGAAACTAGTCTCATGAAAAACTTGTAGTTCAAGGCATAGTCCACTATTCAAGTTGTGATCTAGTGTAGCATAAATCTCTAAGTGGAAGTTCAACTTCACAGTCTCCACTAAGCACCGGTATATAAACAATGTTTTGGAAATAAATGGTGAAATGTGCCAATGAGACTTTGTGGGGATTGTTGGAATTTGCTAGTGGGCTTTTGGCCCAAAGCCCAACTAAAATTCTGAAATTCTCTTGGCCCATTCATGCACACATGTGAGTGAAGTGAGTGAGGCTAAAGTTTAGTCCCACCTCATAAGTTGAGAGAGAGTTGCACCTCTTTATAAGGTGAGCTCTTCTACCACTTGTATGAGCATGAGAAGAGGAGACCTACACGCGCGCTCCTCCTCCTCGCTCGCCTCGCCACGCCACGCCACGCCACGCCACGCCTCGCCTCGTCACGACGCGCCGTGGGTTGCGGGATTGAGCCGAGCCAAGGACAGAGCTATGCACGTTGTCTATATTTTTGCTGCTCGGGAAAATTAATGAGTCATTAATTAATAATTAACGGACGCGTTAATTACTGAACCGTTTTCGATTCCTAGCCGCTGTCGCTTCGTATGGTTTTTCACCAGCGCTCCAGATCATTGCACCGCCAAGCAAGTCTTCTCCATCCCTCCTTCCGGCGTGCACCGCGAGAAAGGACAGCAGGCCTCCGGAACCCCGCCTCTCATGATCCTGTACGGGAGAGGGGCGATCAGGTTTTTGGGGAGCGCACTCGCGCGACTGCTGGCAGCAACGACTTCTTCCCCGACCTCGGCAACCTCATCCTCGACGACATGGGCGACAACGTCAACGCCGGCGGTGCTGCTCCCGCTGCACCGTATGTGACTCTATCCTTCCTGTTTGAGATCGTGGTAGAATTAATGTTTCTAGTATGTGCCCTAGATGTGATCTGTTCATCTGCTATGCTAGTTCGCATGATTAGTTTAATCTCCGCTATTGCTGTCATGATCTATTTTCTATTTATTCGGATTAAATCTCGTAGTAATTTGCTCATATTTCCAACAGAATGGCATGTTAATTAAAGTACACACGAGCTGGGTGGCATTTTTACGAAGTCAATCTTGAGAGTGGCATTTGTGCGAAGCCCTATATTGAATGTGCGCCCGGCCCGTTCTGTGGACCGATAGAGACTCGCGTTTGATGGTACAACACATACAGACAATGCGGTCCGGACATATATGGGCGGTTTGAGCGTCGAGGTCGAAGACGCCTTAGTTGCACGTATCGCACGACAAGTCTAGTTTAGATTCATCGCACGAGAGAAAAGCATGCAGTAGAACTTTTAATAGGTGTTGTGGACCAAGACTAACGTTCAGATTGAACGGCCAGCTCGGTTGCGACGGAAATATTGCCTACCGTTGTACTAGGATGCATGCATACATGCATGAATGCGGGCACCTCGCAGGCTTCGCGGGACAGCCGCACAATCACGCGTAAATTATGCGGTCCGCCGCGGATGCCCGCTTGCACTGTGTTTAGCGGGACGGATGTAGGGGACTTGTGTGTTAGAATAAGTCTCTATTTTTAATGAAGTAATTGGTGAATAGTTTGCGTGGTTTTTTTTTCGTCATCCTTTTATCTTCATTTTTTTCGTCATCCTCCCACCTCCGTTAACTCGCTATCTTCCTGCGAAAAAAATCGGTGCCAAAAAAAAAAAAAACCTACGATCGATCCCTCGTGCCCACAACAGACCGTTCTCCGCCGCCAACCAGCCCTTCGCACGCCCGATCCACCCCTTTGCCCCCGCCGCGGCAGATCCATCCCTGTGGCGCGGCCGATCCTAACCTTCGCCGTCGCCCTCGCACATCAAAGCAGCCGCCCGTCCATCGTACGATCTGCTTCAGGATCGCTGCAGGAGGCGACGATCTGCTGTGGGATCACTTCAGGAGATGGGGCCGCGATCCCATTTACGAGACGCCGGCGATCACACCCAGGATCCGACGGCGATCCCCTTCTGGACACGCACATCATCTCAGCCGGCGCTGATCCCCTTTCAGTAGTACGTATTGCAAGTTCATACACAATAATCGCACAGTACCTATGTTCAAAAACTACATACAGAATATAGTTCAAAATAGGGATCCAACAGAATCGCTAATGACTTCCTTTCCTGGAACATGGTAGGCCAAACACCCGTTCTGAAATTGACAAGAAAGAACTGGTTATGAAACTTGGCACAGAATCGCTTAGGATCTGCTAATTCCATACAACAACTTCATGACGAGCATGTATTATTTGCAGATCTGAGTTTGTTGCTTGTACTTACTTGGATTGCTCAATGTCGGCAATCTGGCAGTACATCCAGAATAGGGATCCAGCAGATCCGCTTAGTGTACATATACATCAACCTCATGACTTCCTTTCCTGGAGCATGGTAGGCCATACACCCGTTCTGAAATTGACAAGAAAGAACTGTTTAAGAAACTTGCAACAGAATCGCTTAGGAGCTGCTAATTCCATACATCAACTTCATGACGAGCTGTTTACGCAAGTTGCTGTACAACTTCATGCACCATTCTGAGTATACATATACATCAACTTAGGGATCCAGCAGATCCGCTTAGTGTACATATACATCAACTTCATGACGAGCACGTATTATTTGCAAAACTGAGTGTGTTGCTTCTACTTACTTGGATTGCTCACTGTCGGCAACATTCACAGCCTCTATTCTTCTCACTTGACCTGCTTAGTGTGCTGCTTGTTCTTCTTACTTTGCCAGAACCAAGAAGCAGCCTGTCCAAGAAGCAGACTCCAATAGATCAAACAATAATTAAAGTTATCTCCAAAGTCACCAAAAAAGTGCATTAAACCTCAGAATAGATCAAACAATGCAGAATAGATCAAACCACCAAGAAAGTATGATCACGGCTTATGTGAGGACTGTGTACAGTAAACCTCCCAATACGTAATTCAGGACTGCTGTATACATGCTAAAACGGGTGGAAACTTAGCAAAAGGAGTTCATGAAGTTAGGAGACAATATCAGTTCACAAGCCATCGTAAGAGTACAAAATCTGTGCTTATAGGTACGTATGGGGAATCCACAAAGCAAAGCTGCGGAACATATGACATCGTCGAATGTACCTCCAGGTAAATGTTTGACTATAATTCTTGCTATACATGTCTAGCTATATCCCGATTGTGATTTCATGTACTGACGTTGTTGCAGATAAGTTGGATGGGACAAATGATGGTGAGAACTACCCAAGTACCTTGGTGGCTGACTAAGCGTTCAAAAATCTTAGTGAGAGTATAAAGGACATTGTTGATGGTGCAATAATGGAACACAACAAGTTGTGTGTGTGTGTGTGTATATATGTTTGTGTGTGTGTGTGTGGGGCACGACCTAGGAGTCTACATCTAAGAGTTCCTTTCAGTTTTCTATCAGAAACATTTCTTTATAAAAGTTATGTTGGACAGTTATCTTCTCTTTACTTATCGTTTCGTGGGACTACGAAAAAGTTCATCTGTGTGTAACTACAGGGTTCTCGAAGTCCGCCCTCTCATTGACAGGGTGAAAGTTGTGAAATTTTTGCTTTAACTGCCTGGAGTAAGATGACAGGACATACAAAGATGCATTCAAGGTAAGCTCCAGTGAAATTAAGTGTTCATAAGAAAATTCTTTCAAGTTGCGACCTACATTGTGGTGTCTCCATTCATCAAGTTCTGAGCACCAGCTCCAGTGAAATTAGGTGTTCATCCAGCCATACTCCTAGGTGGCTTTCTTTGGTGTGCTTATTATTGTGTAGTTAGTGGTTATGCACATGCATCATCATCTGATATTTCTGCAGTAGTTACTGAAAGCAATCTGAGGACAAAGCTTTGATTGTTGTTGTAGTTGAAGATTCAGAGTTGCAAGGCAGGCACAGTTAACAGGGATAAGAAACTATAGAAGATTTATCAAACTAGATATGGGCTTGGTTATGCACTGAATCATTGTGGAGGATCTCAGGTAATTAGGCCATACAACAAAATTAAATTTTACTTGCTTTTAAATGTTTAGGGTGCAGATGATGTTTCATATACTAGACTGAAGTACACACCTTTTAAGAGTATCACTGATACTCCAGTCACCCATAAAAATGGAAGTACTGAAAATTAGTTTGTAAGGAAAATAACTAAGTAGTGAGTCCGAGCAAACCTACTGCCTAGATTACATGAGATCATTTTAGCTCTAAGAGTTTCTTTTATCTTTTTTTACATTCTGGTAAACATGTGGGTGAATAACTGTTAGAAATTGTTCTGTATGTACACGTGCATTCTACTAGAACTGATGCTTGAAAGAATAAAAAGTTCTATAATATTTGTAAGCCAAGCAGTGGAAAAGCTCACTCCTCACAGTAGATTACCATCATCTACGTATCTGCTTTGTCGAAACAGAGTCCACAGGTTTACTCATATCATCTGTTTTTTGTTGTTTGAGGGAAGGTTTGTTAGGAGCCCATCTCTTCTGCAGCAAGCCCTGCAAAAAGAGAGCTAGATATAATGGTACTTGCTAGCCTTTTAATGGACACTTCCTTTTGGCCTTTTTTAGTTTCTCTAATTAGGTAAGATACTTCAATGAGTGAGAATTTTTTGTTCCCTCCCTTTTTCATTATCTTTTGAGTTTTGCTTTGTGGTGAGAGGGGGATAGAGATACCCAATATAACATGGCAACTGCATTTCAGCATATGTGTCGCCAATATAACATTTTTCCAGTTGACATTGGCACTTGCATGCCAACATGCCCCAATGGAAGCACAGTGCATTAAACATGGCAACTGCACTTCATTCAACAAGGAAAATGCACCCGAGCAAGCACGGCAAAACAGAATTTTCATTGAACATGGCAACTGCAGCTGAGTAAGCATGGCAAACAGTATTTCATTTAACATGGCAACTGCATTGCACTCTATAAGGCACCTACTGCCTATGTGCTTTTTCTGCAAATAAGACTGTAACGCAACTGACTTACTTGTTAAAGATCTTGTTGGTGTATATCTTGCTCATTTGCCTCTCCATCGGTAAATACGTTAGCAATTTTGGCTGCTTTAGTGCTGTGGTCGCTTCTTGCTGTAGCTCAGATCCCAGAATTTTTTGTTGCAAAGCTGTGTACTGCTTGGCAAACTGTAGCAATGAGTTGCCAGGGCTGACGTACCGCTTCAAAACAGCATTGAACCCCTCGCTGCGCTGCGTAGTCTGCAGAAATGGGAAGAAGCACTGCATGAAGTAGGCCGGCACCCAGTACATTCGCTTCTCCCACAGGTTAGCAAGCGTCTCGTTGTCTTGGACTTGATGTGTTTCAATCATGGCCATCCAGCTCCTTTCAAACTCCTCCACCGTCAAGCTGTGGTCCACGCACAGCTCGAATGCCTTGTGCAGCTCTGGACGGTCAGCAAAGAACGGTCCTAGCGTCTCCTCAGCCTTCTTTATAATGTGCCACCTGCAGTGCCTGTGCACTGCCAACGGAAAGACCTCCTCTATGCCTGCACGCATGCTGAAATCTTGGTCTGTTATTATGTTCATCGGAGCAAGTCCATCCATGCACTCCAAGAAGGTCTTGAACAGCCAAACGTACCCATCCGTGTCTTCGTTCCGGACGAGCCCGCAGCCGAACTGCAACGACTGATTATGGTTATTTATTCCTATGAACGGAGCGCATGGCATCTTGTACATATTGGTGAGGTACGTCGCGTCGAATGAAATGCAATCTCGTTGTAGGCTCTCCTTGCAGCACCATCCACCCAATACATGTTCCTGACACGGTCCTCATCGTCCAACCTTATCCTGTAGAACAAATCTGGATCTTCCTTCGCTTTCTCATCGAAGTAGGCAATTGTGGCCTCTATGTCTGCCAACTTGCTCTCTCTACGGTACTTGGCCTGTAGGTTTGTGACGTCAGCTGGTATGTACGGCATGCTACTCAGTTTCCCCTTTTTGCTGTGGATGAGAGATAGTATTTGTACCATTCTTGATGGACCGACGTTACAATCATGTAGCAGCTTTACGAATTGCCTTTCGACGGGGGTGAACCCTCTTTGGGCTGTCAGAAATTTTACCAGGTCGAACTTCTTTATGAGTTGGTGGTTGTGCTCGTCAAAATATTCAATGACCACCCACTGTGTACCATCTATGTTTAGCTTACACGGACAGGGCATTCAGTCTTGAGAATGATACCTCTCTTCGTTCTTTAACGACAGGCGCAACACCTTTCCCCTTCTTGTTCCTCCGTGCCTTGTGGCACCTCATCTCACCTCTGCTGTATTCATTAGTTTTCTTAATTTTTCTATGGTATTCGGTGTTGACCGCAAATCCATGGAACTTTGCATATGTCTGGTAGAATCCCTTTGCTTCTTCGAACAATTCAAATCTCTGCCCAACATACGGTGGCTGAGGTACCATGATCTCTGATTGCCCACCATCTTCATCCCCTTGTAAAGCGCCGTCAGTTTCATCATTCAATTCAGCATCGGCGGCAGTTCCATCTACTTGAGTGTTGGCAGTGCTTGTGTTCAAAGGGGTGCTTGTCGGCATTGCTGGAATGATTGCCATTCCCGACTCTGACTCGAAATTGTTTGCGGCATGATTGTCTGCTGGCTGGTGGAACGCGTCTTCAGTGCGCTCAGAGCTCCCCGCAGTAGATGTCCCCGCGCCGCTGTTCACTGCAGTTGTAGGCCCTGTAATAGAAAAAACAGGTACGAGAGTAAGATTTTTGTTTGAATAACATGTGTATCGCAACGGATCACACCATCTTCGAGTGAGTTGGCATGACATCATTTCAAACAGCAAGCCGTGAGGCTGCACGTGGACATGTATGGCAGCTGTAACTGTCCAGTAATGGCAGCTACTGTTCAACAAACATGGCAACTACTGTTTTGCCTACAAATAACTACAAATAACAAATGTAGTGCTGTTTTTGTGGTTCAGTTTTTCTCCTTGCCTTGTTGTGCTGCATTTGACCATCTTGTGTGGTCTGTGATACCAAAATGACGTGCTCCACCTGCAGTTTGTGAAGCTTGCCACGAGACGTTTGCCGGGTTACCACCAGCGTAATAACCTGTAAGCATAGTATTGGTTGGTCAATTCATGGCAAATGCAGTTTGTGCTAGCACGGCATATGCAGTTGCTCCTGATGTGGCAACTGCAGTTTCTTGGCATGTCAACTGTAGTTGCATCGGTATGGCAACCGGAGTTGTTCCTTCATGGCAACTGCAGTTGCCATGGCATGGAAAATGTAGTTGCACTGGCATGGCAACTGCAGTTGTTCCTCCATGGCAACTGCAGGTGTCTATGGATGGCAACACCAGTTGTCCAGGGATGATAAGTGTAGTTTTTAATTCATGGCAATTGTAGATGTCCACTCATGGCAATTGTAGATGTCAACTATGCTCCTTCTGCTAATTGAGCATCCGCAACTTCACTTTTGTTATGGACTCACCTGCGCATGACGTCGATGGCAGGTACATGGGTGCTGCCTGATGCCACGTGCTGCATGAACGCTCTGCATTTTCACCCGTGATAACTCGTGAGTCCTTTTGCCAGTTTTTTTGCATGTTCATTTTTCATGTCCACATCAGTATGTGCTCTTTTTCGTTTTGCATTACCTTGATTAGCCATACTAGCTAGTTGAAGTTGGCTGCCCGCACATTTGTTAGTGTTAGCGCCTTGTGACTAAACTTGCCACGGGGGCCCCCTAAGAGTGTTTTGGTCATAAGAACCTGCGAAAAAATGAGTGTACGACATAAGTAGAATGTCATCTTCATCGTTGCGAAGATGGCAACTGTTCTCTTCTTTTGTTATCACGCATCATACCTATGCCTGCATACTGTTCTAGTAGTGGCAGCAACGGCCCTGCAGAGATGAGTTGACTGTACTCTGATGCATCCCAAGGGGGCGTTTCTGGCCTTTGAGAACCCCAAGCATCGGCGCCATCTTCGTGATTCATTCTTTCCGTGTCTCGCTTCTTTCCGATGTGCTCTCAATCACTGCATGAACAAGAAGGCATCAACAATCCACAAGAATTGTATTCTTACGCTGCTTGCACATAGAAGATAGGGATGGCAAGCAACATGTCAAAATAGGTGGCAGCTATCGACAACGAAAGGTGGCAACTGTCGTTATACACAAGTGGCAATTAATTTTTCCCAACCCTTCATTCCAAAAATTGTCCTTCCTGTCCTTTTTAGGGATTCCTACTCATCCATTTCATACGCAACTACCTACGTCAATTAAACTAGGAACTTAAGTTAATCTCAACACGTAGATCACAAAACTCTTGGATCTCGGAACTCATCGGTGTTGCCACCCCTATAGCATGGATCCAGTACAAGATCGGGGAGATTTTCAGCCTGAAGGATGAGAAGGATGAGATAGGGAGATTTTCACCTGATTTTAGTTGATCGTCTCTGAAGGGCTGGGTTGGAGTGGGGGGCTGGGGGTGGGGAGGGTTGGGGTGTGGTCTGCGGTGTGTTTGCCCTACGGATCTGCTCTGGTTGCCATGGCAACCAGAGAAGGCCGGCGACGGAGGTAGGGGTTCGAGAGGTAGGGGACGATGACGGCAGTCGAGAGAGGCGATCGAGCGGAGGACGGGAACGGCTGGGTCGTGCGGGCAGCGGGTCGTGTGGCCGGACGGGCGATCTTGGCGCGGTTGCCACGCACCGGACGTGCGGGCCATGGTTTTGTGCGCGCGGACGTGGTCGTGCGGGCTGGTTCTCGTCCATGCCACACGAGGCGTGCGGGCGGGTTCCCGTCCATGCCACACGTGTAGCAGTTATTCGGACCCAAAAACTAATTTGGTTTGTCTCTTTTGTTTTACATGTTTACGTGATTAACAACTTGGTTCTTTCTTAGACCACATTACACAGTACACGTGGGGCCTGGCACTACATCCAGCACCCAACATGTAACAAAGCAGGATCTAGATAGCGAGTTCAGTTTAAATTAGCATAAATTAACAAGCAAGCATGACATTATTTATACGACAGATCCACAACAATGTTAAACTCCTAGGAGTTTGTAGTTTTAGAGAAAAACAGTACTAGCAGTTTTCACATGAGACTATGATGGATTGGGGATAGGAGGAGAAGCTTGAGGGGAAGCTAGACTATGCTCGGCGCGGCTTGGCGGGGAGAGGAGGATGTGGGTGGCGCGAGAGGTTGTCGGGCAGAGGAGGAGGTCAGCAACGACGTGGCGGAGAGAGGATGATGTGCGTGACACCATCGAGGGATTAGAGGGAAAGGAGACATGACAACTGGCGTGGAGAGGAGGTGTCGAACGACGCCATGGAAGGAAGAGGAGGATGAGGACCATCGAAGTTGTGGAGGAAGGAGGAGGGGGCGGCTGACATCGTGGAACGGATAGGAGAGGTCAGGAGACGACATGGAGCGAAGAAGAGGCGCCACTCCTGCGAATGAAGCTGACGACCACATTCCTGATATTGTGCATGAATATCATAAGCGCATCAAGCTAATCTTAATTTGTAATGGGTTATTAGTTGGATGCGCTTATCTTAATTTGTAATAGGTTATTAGCTGAATCATCGCTCTCAATGTATACATCGTCAAATTACCTTTTTTTTACCATCTTACATTGTAAGTGAAGTGGATTTCAATTATTACTCGATTGCACTCGTGCTATATTTTCTATACATGTGAAATTTAACATGCATTATGTTTATATATAACTTTAACAAAATATTCCAAAAGCCTGTGGCAACGCACGACCGTTCTACCTCTCTTAAGATAAAAATAAAAATAAATGCCAATAAAATTCTAACAATAAATGTTATCAAAGATTGATATATCTACCTATCACAAGAGAGGTAGGAGTAGTATGTTCTAGAAGATGTGTTTTTCTATAGTGTTTCTAAATGGTAAATTGTATGGTTTCAAGCACCTAAGAAAAACGTCCTACACTGATTTGATCTGTTCGCTCGCTCGCCCCCCGACCCCCCTCTCCTCCAATCCCTCCCCGTCTTTCCCCCCTGCCGCCGCCGGCGTGGTCCGCCAGGTCATTCCCACGCGGTGCTGGCAGAGGCGGGCCATTCTTTCCCCGCTTGTGCGTTGGGTGTGTGTGTGTGTGGGGGGGGGGCCTGATGGCGGTGGTGCTCCTCGGGCGAAGGAAGGTTGTTCTTTCCCGCTTCGGCGTTGCAGCCGTGGGTGCCCACGATCTTGTGGCGGCCGTTGGCTGCAAGCGGCGTGGTGGTCTTGACTGGTGGCGGCGTCCACTCCGCCTAGATCCGGGCCCTTTTGGGCCCCATTTGGGTCCGGGCGGGCCGGCGGTCCGATGTGCGGCGGTGTGGCTCCCTGGTGGTGGTGGCGAGGCATCGAGGGGTGCGGGTGGTGGCGGCTTTGTTGGCCGACGTGCTGCAGTGTGGCAACAAGGGCTGCCCTGACCCATTTGGGCTCGGTCGGGCCAGTAGGGGCCTGGTAGGCCCCTGTCGTCACGTCTGGTCGGCTTCGCGGGGACGACGAAGGTTTTCCCCTCTCATCGACTGAGTTGCGGATGCCCCCGAGCCCCTTGGCTCCTCTTCCCTCCTCCAGGTCTCGTGTCGGTGGCCTCAGGAGACGACGAAGTTGGTTCAGTGAACGTGGTGGCAAAGGCTGGTGGGCGGCAGGTTGGTTGGTACACTTCAGATCGTCCGAGGTGGTGGTGGTTGTGTTTGGGTTGGTGAAATCCCTGGCGGCTCGTCCAACATCGACGTGGTGCAGCTGCGGTAGCGCCACGGACGTCCCTAAGGGTCGCCGGGTATACGCCTTCCCCATTGTCCTCTACGTTGTCAATAGTCAAAGACGGTCTTGAAAAACGTACTAGACCCTGTATAGATGGAAGGAGGGAGTATGTAAAATTTGACATGCAACAAATACAAATTTTCAAAAGCCCGTGGCAACGCACGTGCAGTCTACTAGTTTTATAAGGATAGGAGAGGTCAGTTTAATTTGTAATCTTTCTTTCTATCCCTTCTTCTGTTTTTCTTCTCTGTAACCGATGGGGTCTCGATCTCCTCTTCTTGATCGACCCTCCTTCCTTGTAAGCCACGACATGTCTTCTATATAATGCAATGCGGCCCAGACGAAGGATTCTACGCTTCCCAACTCGTTTCGCATAGTAACAGAGCCTCTTCCTCGTTAGATCAGGAATAGATCGCATCTAGCTACCTTCCGCGACCGAGCACATGTCTACCACCTCCGCCGCCATGATGCCCAGCACCATGGATGCGCTCACCACCTCCTCATCCTCCGCTTTTGCCTCATCCTCCACCTCCACCAACACCTCCCTCCTCGGATCGCCACCCCAAGAGAAGCTGAAAGGGGCAATTTCCTGCTCTGGAAGGCAATCGTGCTGCCCCAGATCAAGGGCGCGCAGATGGAGCACCACCTCGACGAGAAGAACCCGGCACCGCCGGCCACGCTCACCATCACCAAGGACGGCAAGGAAGAATAGGTGGTCAACTTTGCACGATCCCTCCGGTATGCACAACAGCAGCAGCTCCAAGGATTCTTGATGGGTTCTCTTTCCCGCGAGATCCTGGCCCAGGTCATGACGCTTCTGACGCCGGCCGAAGTATGGCGTGCCATCCATGCCATGTTTGCTGCCCAAAGCCAAGATCAAGCGATCAACACCCGCATCGAGCTCACGAATCTTCAGAAAGGTAACATGACCATGGCTGAATATCTTGGAAAAATTAAAAGTCTTACCGATGAAGTAGCTTGCACCACCGCCGCGCTCTTCGATTCGGAGATCGTGTCCAAGATCCTTGCCGGACTAGACATGGATTACAATCATGTGGTCTCGGCCCTTGCTACTCAGGTGGAACCGATCACAGTTCAGGAGCTATACAACCAGCTCTTGAGCTTCGACGCCCGCCTCAGCCTTCTCCACGGCGCCAACATCCGTCAGTTCTCCGCCAACTCTGCCTCCAGTGGCCACGGCCATGGGAGCGGTCACCAGGGACAAAGCAGCAGTGGGCGTGGGCGTGGCAACAACGATGGGGGCTACAACAACAGCGGCAGCAACGGCTACAACAACACTGGTGGCAGCAGCGGCTAAAACAACAGGGCAGGGGGTGGCGGCTTCAACAACAACAACAACCGCCGTCCCTCTTCCTCCCGTGTGCGTCCTCGATGCCAGCTCTGCAAGAAGGCGGGCCATGAAGTCATGGACTGCTGGCACCGGTATGATGAAAATTATGTTCCCGATGCTCGTCATGTTGCTGCAGCCATGCGTGAACAAGGAGGAGAAGGAGTTTGGTACGTTGACTCTGGTGCAACGGATCATGTCACAAGTGAACTAGAGCAACTTGCCCTCTGTGAATAGTACCATAGCAATGATCAAATTCACACCGCAAGTGGTGGAGGTATCGATATTCGACACATTGGTCAAGCTTTTATTAATTCCCCTACTCTTAAACGTGATTTAGTCTTAAAAGATGTTCTTCATGTTCCTCAAGCCGACAAAAACCTTGCATCCATGTCTCGTTTAGCCAATGATAATAATGTATTCTTTGAAACACACCCTCGTTACTTTTTTTATAAAGGACCGGGCAACGAGGTAACTCCTCCATCACGGTAGATGCATTGGAGGTCTCTACCCCATCACATCTGGAGCACTTATCGCAAGTGTCGTCAAGTCTACTCTGTCATCAAGCCCTCTTTGGCAAGGTGGCATCAAAGATTAGGACATCCATCCTTGATCATAGTTAAACAAGTAGTCAATAAAGGCAATCTCTCATTGTCACATAGTCCAATTAGTGAGTCTATTTGTGAAGCTTGTCAATGTGCCAAGAGTCATCAACTCCCTTATCCCAAGTCGAATAGTGTATCTCATGCTCCTTTAGAACTTATTTTCAGTGATGTATGGGGTCATGCCAGAGATTCTTTTGGAAGAAAAAAATATTATGTCAGTTTCATTGATGACTATAGCAAGTTTACCTGGATTTATTTGCTTAAGTACAAATCTGAAGTTTTTGTCTGTGTTTCAAGAGTTCCAAAAGCTTGTTGACAGACACTTTGACAGAAAAATTTTGACAGTCCAAAGTGACTGGGGAGGAGAGTATGAGAAGCTCAACTCTTTCTTTCGTATCATAGGCATTGAACGTCATGTATCTTTCCCTCATGCTGACCAACAAAACGGCTCCGCTGAGCGGAAACATCGCCACATTGTTGAAGTTGGTCTCTCTCTACTTGCTCATGCTTCTATGCCTCTCAAGTATTGGGATGAAGCATTCATTACTGCCACCTATCTTATTAATCACCCCCCTAGTAAAGTTATTGGCAACTCCACTCCATTGGCGCGATTATATCATCAAAAAATTGACCAATTATCCCAAAAAAATTGGGTGTGCTTGCTACCCCAAGTTACGTCCATACAATCGTCACAAACTTGAGCTTCATTCCACTCAATGTGTTTTTCTTGGCTATAGTAATCTTCATAAAGGGTACAAATGTCTAGAGATTGCAACTGGGCGTATTTATATCTCTCGAGATGTTGTTTTTGATGAAACCCTCTCTCCATTTGCCAAACTTCATCCCAACGCTGGAGCTCTTCTTCGTGCTGAGATAGCACTCCTTCCTGATCACGGGGGTGAATTAAATAAAACTGACTGTGTGCAAAATTCCATCGAAAATTGTGGTTTTGATGATGTATGTGCAAGTTTGGATCATCATTTTATGTGTGCAGGAAAGGACAAAAACGCATAGAATCCACGCCTGATTTACCTAGCAGTGACGCGCGATCCGGCGTTGATCCTCACGCCAGTCCTGCCCCTGCTGTTGAGCGATCTGAGGTAGATCGCCATGCAGCCAATCAGGCGGACGCCAGCATGGACCCAACCGGTCCCGAGGAGGATGTTGCCGACAGCCCGCATCTGGTGGACCTCGCCAGCCCACGCGCGGGAGAAAACGCGTCTCCACGCGTCGCACGCTGCGCTGGGAGCCCACTGATCGAGCCAGCCGCCGACAGTGGGGCGCCTGCGGGGCTAGGATCACCCTCGGATCGCGAGCCAAGATCCCCTGCAGATCCTGCGCGGCTATCTTCCTTGGATCGGGAGCTGGGACTGGGATTTTCTGAAGGAAATATTCCCTAGAGGCAATAATAAAGTTGTTATTTGTATTTACGTATATCATGATAAATGTTTATTATTCATGCTAGAATTGTATTAACCGGAAACTTAGTACATGTGTGAATACATAGACAAATAGAGTGTCCCTAGTTTGCCTCTACTTGACTAGCTCGTTAATCAAAGATGGTTAAGTTTCCTAGCCATAGACATGTGTTATCATTTGATGAACGGGATCACATCATCAGATAATGATGTGATGGACAAGACCCATCCGTTAGCTTAGCATTAATGATCCTTTAGTTTTATTGCTATTGCTTTCTTCATGACTTATACATGTTCCTCTGACTATGAGATTATGCAACTCCCAAATACCGGAGGAACACCTTGTGTGCTATCAAACGTCACAACATAACTGCGTGATTATAAAGATGCTCTACAGGTATCTCGAAGGTGTTTGTTGAGTTGGCATAGATCGAGATTAGGATTTGCCACTCCATGTATCGGAGAGGTATCTCTGGGCCCTCTCGATAATGCACATCACTATAAGCCTTGCAAGCAATGTGACTAATTAGTTAGTTGCGGGATGATGCATTACGGAACGAGTAAAGAGACTTTCCGGTAACGAGATTGAACTAGGTATGATGATACCGACGATTGAATCTCGGGCAAGTAACATATCGATGACAAAGGGTATAATGTATGTTGTTATGCGGTTTGACCGATAAAGATCTTCGTAGAATATGTAGGAGCCAATATGAGCATCCAGGTTCCGCTATTGGTTATTGACCGGAGATGTGTCTCGGTCATGTCTACATAGTTCTCGAACCCGTAGGGTCCGCACGCTTAACGTTCGATGATGATTTGCATTATGAGTTATGTGATTTGATGACCGAAGTTTGTTCGGAGTCCCGGATGAGATCACGGACATGATGAGGAGTCTTGAAATGGTCGAGAGGTAAAGATTCATATATTGGAAGGTTGCATTTGGACACCAGAATGGTTCCGAGTGGTGCAGGCATTTTTCTAGAGTACCGGGAGGTTATCGGAACCCCCCAGGAGAAGTATTGGGCCTATTGGGCCTTATTGGAGGAGAGGAGAAAGGGCCACGTGAGAGGGGCGCACACCCCCTTGCCCAAACCGAATTGGACTAGGGGAGGGGGCTGGCCCCCCTCTTTCCTTCCCCCTCTCTCTCCCTTCCCTTTCCCTCCGGTGGAAGAAAGGAAAAGGGGGTGGCAAATCCTACTTGGACTAGGAGTCCAAGTAGGACTCCCCCTGGTGCGCCCAACCTGGCCGGCCTCCTCTCTCCCTCCCTCCTTTATATACGTGGCCAGGAGGCACCCCAATAGCACAACAGACAATCTCTTAGCCGTGTGCGGTGCCCCCCTCCACAGTTACACACCTCGGTCATATTGTCGTAGTTCTTAGGTGAACATCATCATCACCGTCGCCACGCCGTCGTGCTGATGGAACTCTCCCTCGTCCTCAACTGGATCAAGAGCTCGAGGGACGTCATCGTGCTGAACGTGTGCTGAACACGGAGGCGCCGTACGTCCGGTACTTGGATCGGTTGGATCATGAAGACGTTCAACTACATCATCCGCGTTACTAAACGCTTCCAATTTTGGTGTACGAGGGTACATGGACCCCGCTCATTGTATGCTTCTCCTAGATAGATCTTGCGTGATCTTAGGATTTTTTTTGAAATACTACATTCCCGAACATTGGCAAACGAGCCAGGTCTATGCGTAGATGTTATATGCACGAGTAGAACACAAAGAGTTGTGGGTGATAATAGTCATACTGCTTACCACCAACGTCTTACTTTGATTCAACGGTATTGTTGGATGAAGCGGCCCGTACCGACATTACATGACCGCGTTCATGAGAGTGGTTCTACCGACGTGCTTCGCACATAGGTGGCTAGTGGGTGTCAATTTCTCCAACTTTAGTTGAATCGAGTTGGACTACGGCAGGTCCTTGTTGAAGGTTAAAACAGCACACTTGACAAAAAATCGTTGTGGTTTTGATGCGTAGGTAAGAACGGTTCTTGCTAGAAGCCCATAGCAGCCACGTAAAACTTGCAACAACAACGTAGAGGACGTCTAACTTGTTTTTGCAGGGCATGTTGTGATGTGATATGGTCAAGACATCACAATATATAAATTGTTGTATGAGATGATCATGTTTTGTAACCATTATCGGCAACTGGCAGGAGCCTTATGGTTGTCGCTTTATTGTATGAAATGCAATCGCCATGTAATTTCTTTACTTTATCACTAAGCGGTAGTGATAGTCGTAGAAGCAATAGTTGGTGAGATGACAACGATGCTACGATGGAGATCAAGGTGTCAAGCCGGTGACAATGGAGATCATGACGGTGCTTTGGATATGGAGATCAAAGGCACAAGATGATGATGGCCATATCATGTCACATATTTTGATTGCATATGATGTTTATCTTTTATGCATCTTATTTTTCTTAGTACGAAGGTAGCATTATAAGATGATCTCTCACTAAATTTCAAGGTATAAGTGTTCTACCTGAGTATACACCATTGCTACAGTTCGTCATGCCAAGACACCACGTGATGATCAGGTGTGATAAGCTCTACGTTCACATACAACGGGTGCAAGCCAGTTTTGCACGTGCAAAATACTCGGGTTAAACTTGACGAGCCTAGCATATGCAGATATGGCCTCGGAACACTGAGGCCGAAAGGTCGAACGTGAATCATATAGTAGATATGATCAACATAGTGATGTTCACCATTGAAAACTACTCAATCTCACATGATGATCGGACATGGTTTAGTTGATATGGATCATGTGATCATTTAGATGACTAGAGGATGTCTATCTAAGTGGGAGTTCTTAAGTAATATGATTAATTGAACTTTAATTTATCATGAACTTAGTACACGATAGTTTTGCATGTCTATGTTGTTGTAGATCAATGGCACGAGCTACCGTTCCCCTGAATTTTAATGCGTTCCTGGAGAAAGCTAAGTTGAAAGATGATGGTAGCAACTACATGGACTGGGTCAGTAACTTGAGGATTATCCTCATTGCTGCACGGAAGAATTATGTCCTTGATGCACCGCTAGGTACAAGACCAGCTAAGGAGCAACACCGGACATTATGAACGTCTGGCAGAGCAAAGCTGATGACTACTCGATAGTTCGGTGTGCCATGCTTTCCGGCTTAGAATCAGGACTTCAACGACGTTTTGAACATCATGGATCATATTAGATGTTCCAGGAATTGAAGTTAATATTTCAAGCAAATGCACGAATTGAGAGATATGAAGTCTCCAATAAGTTCTACAGCTGTAAGATGGAGGAGAATAGTTCTGTCAATGAACATATACTCAGAATGTCTGGGTACCACAATCACTTGATGCAACTGGGAGTTAATCTTCCTGGTGATAGTGTCATTGACAAAGTTCTTCAATCACTGCCACCAAGCTACAAAAGCTTCGTGATGAACTATAATATGCAAGGGATGGATAAGACAATTCCCGAGCTCTTCGCGATGCTAAAGGTGCGGAGGTAGAAATCAAGAAGGAGCATCAAGTGTTGATGGTTAACAAGACCACTAGTTTCAAGAAAAAGGACAAGGGAAGAAGGGGAACTTCAAGAAGAATGGCAAGCAAGTTGCTGCTTAAGTGAAGAAGCCCAAGTCTGGACCTAAGCCTGAGACTGAGTGCTTCTACTGCAAAGGGACTGGTCACTGGAAGTAGAACTGCCCCAAGTATTTGGCGGATAAGAAGGATGGCAAAGTGAAAGGTATATTTGATATACATGTTATTGATGTGTACCTTACTAATGCTCGTACGTAGTAGCGCCTGGGTATTTCATACTGGTTCTGTGCTCATATTTGCAACTCGAAACAGGGGCTACGGATTAAACGAAGATTGGCTAAGGACAAGGTGACAATGCGCGTGGGAAAATGTTCCAAAGTCGATGTGATGGCCGTCGGCACGCTACCTGT
This sequence comes from Aegilops bicornis, assembly GCA_021605145.1. Lineage (NCBI taxonomy): Eukaryota > Viridiplantae > Streptophyta > Magnoliopsida > Poales > Poaceae > Aegilops > Aegilops bicornis. The sequence goes on along the minus strand of CM038670.1, from coordinate 858,284,621 downwards.
ACATCTACCTTCGAGATTAGTTTTAGAACTGAATAATTGTTATTTGGTGCCAGGGTTTAGCATGAACATTATATCGATGCGAGACGGTTATTCATTTAAACCAAAGAATAATGGTTGTTCTGTTTATATGAGTAATATCTTTTATGATCATGCACCCTTGATGAGTGGTCTATTTTTGTTGAATCTCGATTGTAGTGATACACATATTCATAATATTGAAGCCAAAAGATACAAGGTTAATAATGATAGTGCAACTTATTTGTGGCATTGTCGTTTAGGTCATATTGGTGTAAAGTGCATGAAGAAATTTGCTACCTCTCGAGCACTACCTTGGTTTTCCCTTGAAGAGGAATGAAAGTGCGTTATATCGACTAGAGGGGTGGTGAATAGGCGATTTTTATGAATTCTTCACTGAGGAATTTGCGGGTGAGGAAATTCCTTAGCGAAGAACTATTTGCATCGGAATAAGTACTCAGAAGTAAACATAACAGGATACAAGCATGGTCATCATGATGAAATGAAGACAAGCACAGAGTACAGAAGGCGTAATCACAAGATAGCACATGATGAAGACAAACAGACTGAAGAAATTGAACTGAGGAAATTGAGAAAGTCTTTAGTCAAAGTCTTGAAACACAGATATGACAAGCACACAACACAACAATGAGGAAATGAAAGAGTTGAGGAAATAGAACCAGTTGGCTTGGTGAAGACAATGATTTGGTAGACCAGTTCCAACTGTTGTCTCAGTTGTACATCTGGTTGGAGCGGCTAGGTATTTAAACCTGAGGACACACAGTCCCAGGCACCCAGTCCTGAACACACAGTCCAGGACACCTAGTCCTCACCATATTCTCCTTGAGCTAAGGTCACACAGACCTCGCCCAATCACTCGTGGTAAGTCTTCAGGTGACTTCCAAACCTTCACAAACTCGGTCACTCGGCAATCCATAATTCCTCTTGGATGCTCTAGACCTTGACGCCTAATCGTCTGGAAGAAGCACATTCTTTCAAAGGTAACAAGCGTCGGATCCACACAGGATCAATCTCTTTAGTGATGCTCAATCACTTGGGGTTTGTAGATGTTTGGGTTTGGGTTTTCCTCACTTGATGATTTTCGCTCAAAGACCTCGGAGGATGGGATGCTCTCAAATGACAAGTGTCAGTTTCTCTCGGAGCAGCCAACCAGCTAGTGGTTGTAGGGGCGGCTATTTATAGCCTAGGGAGCAGCCCGACATGATAAGACATAAATGCCCTTCAATGATATGACCGTTAGGTGGGAAGATATTTTGGGACAGCTGGCGCGTAGCACAGCAACGGTCGGAATTTTGAGTGTCTAATTCCTCAGGGCTATCATGTTCCTCACTGTGTAGGCAATCCGCACTGGCGAATTCCTAACTCCTCGGTCAGAACAAATTCCTCAGCGACCAAAAGAACTGCGTCTCTGTCACTTAAGAATATGACTGAACCGTATGAGATTTCCAATGGCTTCACTCGAAGGGATTGGTAGGTTTAGGATTTTGAGTTGAGCATCACATGGAAATTTTTTCCTTAATATTTCCTCGACCCCCTTTAACAGTATGGTGTTTCCTATGACTCAAGAAAGAGAAAATGAAACTACGAAAACAAAAGTCTTCACGCTTCATGTTCCTCGTATGAATACCAAGTCTTCAGGATTACGCCAATTTCTTTACTTTCAAAGTCTTCAGAAAGTCTTCAGAAATCCAAAGTCTTCAGTCGAAGAACTTCATTTTTAGGGGTCGACTTTCTCTGTAAATATCGAACTCCTCGTAGACTTATAGACCTGTGTACACTCAAAAACACATTAGTCCCTTAACCTATAAGTCTTCAATACACCAAAATCACTAAGGGGCACTAGATGCACTTACAATCTCCCCCTTTTTGGTGATTGATGACAATATAGGTTAAGTTTTCAACGGGGATAAACTTATGAAGTGTAAATACTGATATTGAGGAATTTGATTGCAAGATATAGAAGAACTCCCCCTGAAGATGTGCATAATGAGGAATTTGCTTTTGAAGCAATGCACACTTGAAGAGTATAATCATGGAGATCTCCCCCCTATATATATTGTAATTCATACACGCATTTGATAATATGAAGAATTTGAAATGCATGATGAAATATGGTGACTGATGTAATTCAGCATGCGTGCATCAACATATATCAAGGAATAAGCATGCAGAAGAACACAACAAAAGTATCAGACCACCATAGAGTTTAAGTTTACAACTCGATCCAGCAAAGTCATCAGAAGAACGAGAGTTGTAACTTATCAAAAAAACGCCCATATAGATAGACCCGCTTGAAGACTAACTCAAATTTCTCCCCATTTGTCATCGAATGGCCAAAAGGGTTGAAACTGAGGACTAATGCTCCTGAAGAATATCATGTTGATGGAGGAGCGCCAGCGTTGTTGGGGTCGTTTGTCGTTGTAGGGCCTGCTGCAGTGTTGTCCAATTCTTCATGCTCGTCGGTGTCGCGTGATGAAGAATAAGAGCTGGCCACCAAAGAAGGAACCTTGACCTTCTTGTATTTCTTCGGAGGAGGTGCAGACCAGTCCAAATCTTCCTTGCGACCCATTTTCTTCAGATCTTCTTCACCATAGATGTGCGATAGAATTGCCCAGGTGCGACCAAAGACTTCATGGAGGTAGTAATGGTTTTTCTTCACTGCATTATGTGTAGAAGTCATGTTGTGAAGAATAGAACTAAACTGACGCTTAACCCATTTATGGTTCCGGTCCACTTTCTGGTGAAGACTTAGCAGAAGCTCACGGCCAGTCATCATACGAGGAGCAGTGGCTTGAGAATATGGCTTGGGAGCATTTTCAGCAGTGTCATGAGTAGCAGAATCATCATTGGTGGAATAAGATGCAGCTTTGCGAAACTGACCATCCAATGGACGAATTCCTTCATCAATGACAGCAGGAGCCTTGCCTTTTTCATCAGGAGAAGAATAGGTCCGCTTGAGGACTTCAATTGGGGGCAAGTAGGTGAGGTGATTCTGAAAATCAGCCTTGCAGTTGAGTGAAGACCTTGTTCTGATGAATCTCATAATCCACGGAGCATAAGGCTTCAACTCAAATGGTGACATTGCGACATTTGCCAGAGTCCTCATGAAGAAATCATGGAAGTTGATGGGAACACCATGAATGACATTGACTAACAGATTCTTCATGATGCCAACGACTTCTTCTTCATTCGAGTCGTGGCCCTTGATTGGACCCAATGTCTTCGTCAGAATGCGATAGACAGTCTGAGGCACATATAGAAATTCCTTCACGAGGAATTGAGTTCGTGGGGCCTGACCTGGCTTCAGTGACTTCATCAGCACTTGCATATAATGGTTTGTAAGCTCAGGTTCTTGGTACGTGCAACGAGCACCTTCAAGGGGAGGACTGAGAGGCAGAGCACGAAGCAATTCTGTAGCTGGTGCTTTGTAGTGAGTGTTGTCAGTCATCCAGTCCAGCACCCATGAATTCACATCTTCAGAGTCTCCGGTGATGTGCAGCGTTTCATAGAATTGAAGAATGAGTTCTTCATTCCAATGACAGATGTCAGTGCAGAAATTTAACAGCCCAGCATCGTGAAGAACACTGAGGACTGGCATGAAGCACGGCAGAGATTCCATATCCACGTGAGGAATGTGTTCATGATCGAAGACTTTGTCTTTGTTGAACAACACTGAGGAATAAAAATTTGACTGGCTAGCAGTCCAGAAACGCCTTTTACTAATGCGAGCAGAGTCATAGGGGTTGTAGTCAGTGAAGAATACATGCTCGCCGAAGAAATCATCAGGATTGAATTTTTGCTTCCTTGAGAATGGATCCTTAGGCTTGGGTTGAGGAGTGTCAGTCAGTTGCATCACTACCTCAGGAATTGCAATCTCAGGTTCTTCAGGCTGAGGAATTTCTGGTTCTTCTTCAGTGACAGCTTGGGTCTTCAATTCTGCATTTTCATTTTCATCAGCACTAGTGGCTGGAATTTCTTCATGGACAGACGCAGTGGGTTGATTTTCTTCATAGCCCATTTGAACAGTTGGTGCAGTGGACTAAGGGATTTGCTGCAATGGTGTGAAGAGTGGAGAGTTGGGGTGCTGACTTTCCCAAAAGTCATCATTGAGCACTGGTGTGGTACAGCCAATGTCCACATCTTCATCTTCCATTTCTTCAACACCGGCCTCTTCAGCAGTGAACTGAGGCATAGGCGAGGAAACAGCTTGGGGTGAAGGGATTGGATCCACTTCAATTTCTTCATCCAACTGCTCTGACGTAGCAGCAGAAGGATTCTCTTCATCAGATCCACTAGGGATCACATATTCTTCATCAAAAGGGACAATTTCCTTTGATGGCATGGAGGAAACAGGAACAACATCAATTGGATTTGCAAAAGAGCTTGTCAATTTCTTCATCTTCTTCGGAGCTGAAGAATCTGAAGGAGCTGATGCTTTCCTTTTCTTCACTGCTGCATGTTCTGCAGCCTTGGTCTTCTTCACATCTGATGCATATGGAAGGATTGGAGTTGGTGTAGGCGCAGGAGGAGCAGAGGAATCTGGTTGAGTTTCTTCAGGCACAACTGATGCAGTTGCCCTGGCTTCTTCATTTTCTTCAGGCGCACCGCTAGTGGATGCCCTGGCAATTTCTTCAGTGGCTGGAATGTAGTCATCAGCCCTGGAACTCACATTATCTTCAGCAGCCTGAATGTCATCAGCGGTGCTAGCATGTTCTTCAGTTGGCTGAGCAGATGCTTCAGCCTGAGGAATTTCCTGTTGCGATGGGGCTGCAACGTTGGAGGTGAACTTCTCAGTCAGTTTAACAAACCTGACTTTGGCTCCTTGCTAATCAGCATAGTAAGCATTGAAATCATCGCTGAGGGCTTTGATTTCAGACTAGATTTTCACAAGTTCATCAGTTGACATACAGACAATGTTGTTCTTCAGGAATTTCTCCTTCTTGTACTGTGCCTTCTTGATCTGCCTGGCCTTCTCATACTTCTCATACTTCCATTTTTCTTCTTGAATGAAGTGAGTCAGCACATGATTTTAACCAGGAGTCAGCTTGAAATTGGGCATGGGAGCGTTGGGGTCCTTGTGCCAGAGATCAATATAATCGAGGATCAACTTTGGATCCAAAAGCATAGGCACCTCTGTGCCCTTGGCTCTAGCGGCCCTGACTTGCCTGTCTCTGATGATTTCAGCAAGTTCATCATCATCAGCTTCGTCTTCATCAGACGGCTCTTGGAAAGCGACCTGCTTCTTGTGAGGACTTGGTCGAGGACCTCGTCCAAAAGTGGTCTTCTTCTTCAGCAGAGAGGGGCCAGCTGAGGAATTTGGTGCAGCTGAGGAACTTGCAGAAACTCCTGAGGCAATAGAGATGCCAGTCGTCCTTTGGCACGTGGCGAGATGCACAGGTGCTGAGGATTTAGTTGGAGCAGCTGAGGACTTTGGAGGAGGAGCTGAGGACTTTGGAGGAGCAGGAGCAGCTTGAGGAATTGGCCGTGAGGGCTTTGAAGATTCTGGCCGTGAGGGCATTGCAGATGAAGCACGTGGCTTAGGAGCAGGCTTCTTAGACATGGCCTTCTTCGGCTTGCTAGCAGAGGCCTCACCACCACCAGCAGCAGCAGCAGAGTCTTCGTTCAATTTCCTCACTTCTTCTCTGGCTTGTCTAGCCAGCTTGGCTTGGCGCTTGGCCCATTCATCAGGATAATCGTCACTGCGCTTGAGGCTAGTGGGATCAGCTTCTTGGCCTGGTGCCAAAGGAGGTCTTGAGCATGGAGGGTTGAGTGCGAATTTCTTCATATATTTGGGAGTTACATATCTGTACTCCCTCCACTTGCCCATCTCCTTTCTATCCTCTGGATGCGCACCTTGCGCGAATTTTTATCTTCTTTTCCAAATTTGTCCTCATCAGGAGTGCAGTAATCCTTGTGGATATCATCAGGGATTTCAAAAGCAGTGTTGACCTCAGGCCTCTTTCCTCCTTTTTGTGGTTTCTTACCGTTAGCCATTTTCTTCAGATGAGGAATTTGAACAATTGAATTCTCTGAAGAGTTATGCAACTTTTCTTCGAGAAACGCTGCAAATTAGTTAAGTTGATGAGAACCTAGAGATTCAGCAGCGGTCATGAGTACCTGTGAACAGAGTATAGTTGCGAGGAATTTGAAGAGGTCATATGCGTTCTCAGAAAGTTTTTCAAAAAGAACAAGTTTGAGGAATTTGACCAGATGAGTCTTGAAGAATTTCGCTAAGCTTTCTTTGACTTAGGTTCCAGAGTTGTATAGATCGAAAATCCACACAATTGATGAATCTTGAAGAAAAATGTAGCTTAGAGAAATATATCAAGAACAGATGACATGTGAGGTGTTTTAGTGTGAGAAGATTTGAAGAAAAACACCTTTGAAGATTTTGTGGAAATTATTTGAATCAAAGAGGCAGTAAAAGTAACATTTAATTACCTTGGACGAAGAACACAACGAACTGTGAGGTGGAGATGTGAAGTTCGTCAATGCAGATCTTCCACGCCCTAACTTGGCAGAGGAAGACAACTACGGCGGTGGCGGAGTGAAGATTTCCGTAGCCGACGCGAGTACGACGGCGACGAGGTCGAGGTAGTGAAGCTCTTCCTCACCAGCGACGATGAAGTAGCGGTGGCGCTAGGGTTTGATAAGCTCGAGCGGGAGAGAGAGCGAGCGGAGTAAAGGAAGTGAGGAAGGGAAGGGGGGGTATTTATAGCCACGGTGAAAAACTGTTCGTTCGAAGTTTTAGGACGAACGTGCCCCTGACCCTTCTCATTCGCTTGACATGTGTCACCCACGTACTGAGAAGTGGAGATCGTGTAAGATCGTGGGTGAATAGATAAGTATTATCGTGGGATGCGGAGCGGTTTGAGCGGTAAAGCCGAAAATTTAGATAGGATAAGTTTTAAAGTTTCGTTCGCAAATTCTTCAGCTGACAAGGACACAGTGAAGATTTTGAACGAGTGTCAAATAGAAGGCACATGAAGAATTTGTGAATAGATTGGGTTGAGTATAGCATAGAGGGGGAAGGGTCCGATCACATTTACTTAGCAGAAAACGCAACTTGAAGAAATAGCAATAAGTGAATGCTGTAGAGGACATAAACTCAGATATATATATATATATATATATATATATATATATATATATATATATATATAGATATATATATATATATATCCAATGAAGAAAACAACGGAAATAGTGAAGATAATGCAAAGTTGAAGAATATGAACAACTGAGGAATTCCAACTGAGGAAAAACTCAAATTGAAGATTTTCAACTTTTGTTGGTGGCGTGACCCACTGTATAAGAATGATGATTTCAGACACCGCGTACAATTGTCGTAGGGCTCTGAGAATCAAATTCTTCATTAATTTCTTCACACTTAGAGGGTTAGTCTTCATTGATTGAAGAAAAACGTTACTTCATGTGTTGCACATCTAAGTCGTCAATTTTGCATAAGTGTTAGGATGAGTGTCCTTTTCAAAGAACATTCGAAGATTCTAGGATATTTAGCTCACACCGCAACTTGCTAAATATCTTCTCGTCCAAGGGCTTTGTGAAGATATCGGCTAGCCGGTCTTTAGTCTTCACGTGCTCGATGGAGATGTCGCCCTTCAACACATGATCGCGAAGAAAATGATGACGAATCTGAATGTGCTTTGTCTTCGAGTGCTGAACTGGGTTGTTGTGCAATCTTGGTGGCACTCTCATCGTCACAATAGAGAGGCACAATCTTCATGTTGACGCCGTAGTCCTTGAGAGTTTGTTTCATCCATAGCAATTGAGCACAGCAAGAACCAGCAGCAATGTACTCAGCTTCAAAGAAGAGACAGTGATACAGCTTTTGTTTCTTCGAGGACCAACAGACCAAAGATCGTCCGAGGAAATGACATGTACCAGATGTTGACTTGCGGTCCACATGATCACCAGCATAGTCAGAGTCAGAATATCCAATGAGATCAAAAGCCGAGCCCTTGGGGTACCATAATCCAAGTGTTGGTGTGTGAGCTAGATATCGAAGAATATGCTTCACAGCCTTATGGTGTGATTCCTTCGGTGTAGCTTGAAATCAGGCACACATGCAAACACTAAGCATAATATCTGGCCTAGATGCACATAAGTACAATAAAGAGCCAATCATAGATCGGTATACCTTATGATCAAAGTCAATACCATTTTCATCAGTGCATAGATGGCCATTTGTGGGCATAGGGATTTTGACTCCTTTGCAATCTTGCATGCCGAATTTCCTCAGCACATCCTTGAGGTATTTCTCTTGAGATATGAATATGCCATTGCACTTTGTTTAATTTGAAGACCTAAGAAGAATTTCAACTCTCCCATCATAGACATTTGATATTCTTCACTCATCATATAGGAAAATTCATCACTATAACGTTGGTCAGTACAACCAAAGATAATATCATCAACATATATTTGGCACACAAACAATTCACCATCATAAGATTTAGTGAAAAGAGTAGGGTCGAGTGAACCAGGTTTGAAGCCTTTCTTCATGAGGAATTCCTTCAAAGTATCATACCACGCCCGAGGGCCTGCTTGAGGCCATAGAGGGCCTTATTGAGTCTGAAGACTTTGTCAGGATGCTTTGGATCTTCAAAACCTGGGGGTTGAGCAACATATACTTCTTCCTCAAGCTTACCATTGAGGAATGCACTTTTCACATCCATTTGATATAAGATAATGTCATGATGGTTAGCATAAGCAAGTAATATGCGAATAGCCTCAAGTCTAGCAACAGGTGCAAAAGTTACATCAAAGTTAATTCCTTCAACCTGTGTGTAGCCTTGAGCTACAAGCCGTGCCTTATTCCTCACCACAAGGCCATTTTCATCTTGGTTGTTGCGGTAGATCCACTTTGTGACAATGATATTGTGCTTGCGAGGATCTGGACGTTTAACCAGTTCCCAGACGTTGTTGAGCTCGAATTGATGCAATTCGTCTTGCATAGCCTGAATCCATTCAGGCTCCAGAAATGCTTCATCTACCTTAGTGGGCTCTGTGATAGAGACGAAAGCAAAGTGCCCACAAAAGTTAGACAAATGAGAAGCTCTTGAGCGTGTGAGAGGACCTGGAATGTTGATGTCATTGATGATCTTTTCAATCGGCACTTCCTTTGCAACACGTGGATGAGCGGGTTGTCATCGAGGAATTTGATCAGCATTTTCTTCAGCACCATTTTCTTCAGCATTTTCTTTAGGTGCATTAGCTTGACGTTCATCACGTTCTGGAATGACTTCTTCAGCAGGTTCTTCAGTAGGAATGACATCCTCAGTAGCTTTGGACTTGATGGTTTCCTCAGACTGTTCATCTAGCACAGGAGGTAGGTGCTCTCTTTGCGAGCCATTAGTTTCATCGAATCGCATATCTACAGTTTCAACAATCTTGTGAAGAACATTGTTGAAGACTCTGTAGGTGTGCGAGTCCTTTTCGTAACCAAGCATAAAACCTTCATGTGCTTTCGGTGAAAATTTAGCATTGTGATGAGGATCTCTAATACAACATTTAGCACGGAAGACTTTGAAATAACTCACATTGGGTTTCTTGTTAGCGAGAAGTTCATAAGCAGTCTTCTTGAAGATTTTGTGAAGATATACTCAGTTGATGATGTGGAACGCAGTATAAATTGCCTCAATCCAGAAGTGACGAGGCGTCTTGTACTCATCAAGCATAGTGCGAGCCATCTCAACAAGAGTTCTGCTCTTGCGCTCCATGATGCCATTCTGCCGAGGAGTATAAGGAGCAGATAACTCATGAGTAATACCAAGTTCATCAAGATAGTCATCAAGACCAGAATTCTTGAACTCAGTTCCATTGTCACTCCTGATGTGCTTGATCTTCACACCAAAGTTGGTTGAAGCCCTTGAGGAAAAACGTTTGAAGACTTCCTGCACTTCATGTTTGTAAGTAACAATGTGTACCCATGTGTAACGAGATTAATCATCAACAATAACAAAGCCATAGAGAGATGCATCATTAGTGACTGCTGAGTAATGATTAGGACCAAAGAGGTCCATGTGAAGCAATTCGAATGGTCGAGTAGTGGTCATGATAGTCTTCGCTGGATGCTTGGCCTTGGTCATTTTTCCAGCCTCAAAAGCTCCGCATAAGTGATCCTTGAGGAATTTGACATTTTCAATGCCAATGACATGCTTCTTCTTTGCAAGCGTGTGCAAATTCCTCATGCCAGCATGACCAAGTCGTCGATGCCATAGCCAGCCTTCTGAAGCTTTTGCAAGTAAGCACACCGCTGGTTGTGGTCCTGTAGAGAAATCAACAATATACAAATCTCCTCTCCTAAAGCCTTCGAATACTTTGGAATGGTCAGCTTCCATGGTCACAACACAACGATACTTGCCAAAGACAACAACCATATCAAGATCACAAAGCATTGAGACAGACATGAGGTTGTATCCTAAAGACTCGACAAGCATGACTTTGTCCATGTGTCGATCCTTTGTGATCGCAACCTTAACTAGACCCAATACCTTGCTCTTGCCTTTGTCAGCGAAGATGATATGCTTCAGATGCGATGGAGATAAGGGAATGTCCATAAATAGACTCTTGTCACCAGTCATGTGATTTGTACATCCACTATCGAGGACCCACTCATTTACTTTGGGTTGTTCATCCTGCAGATGAATTAGTGCAACTTACATACTAATATACTTCATCAGTGAAGAATATGACATCAATTCATCAGATCAATTTCATTAAGCAGTAAAACAGATATAGTAGTATGAGGACATGAGAAATGAGGATTCATTTCTTCATGATTAGCCCGCGTCCATTCAGGCAATTTTGTCAGGCCCCCAGCAATTTCTTCAGACGTTTAAAGCACGTCTGGATACCTAACCCTGCAGAAGAGATTAGTTATTTTTCTTCACCACCCACATCTGAAGGGGTGGCAAAGAGTTCGTCACTCTGCGAGCACCATACGAGAATGGTGGCAAAGAAGCCAGGCCATTTCGTTTCACATAAGAGGGGTGTGACGCCCGGATAATTAAGCTACCGTAATCCCAGGCTAATGGTGCCACATCATCAAGGTTACTGTTGTTAACCTTGCGATGATTCGAAACCGTTTCAAAATTCAAATTCAAATTAATGTCAATAATAAAAGTTTTCAAACATTAAAATAAAAATGTTTGGTTTGTACTAAATATTACATAGATAATTATGGTGTAGAAGACACAGTTTTATAAAATGCATAAATATTTGAAATTGAACTAAAATAGAAGAGAAAATAAATAAAAGAAAGAAAATACAAAAGAGACAAACAAACAAACAAAAAAAAGAGGAAAAGGAACACCCCCATCTAGGCCTCGGCCCAGCAGGCCGACGGACCGCCAGGACGGCCCACCCCGGTCCCCTTATCCCCCCACGCGACCAAACCCTAAACCGCTACCACCCCACACCCCGCGGTCCCCCCCGCGCGCTCGCTCGATTCCCGCCCCATCTTCCTCGCGCCGCCACACACTCAGCGGCGAGGGCCCTCGTGCCCGAACCCCCCTCGCAACCTCTCCTCTCCAGTGCTCCCCCGCGGCTCTCCGGTGCTCCTCAGGCGGGACGCAGCTGCCGTTCGTCGGCGAGGCAACCACCGCGCCGTTGGTCTTCTTCTCCGCTCGTTCTGGATCGGGCACGACCCCGCCGACGCCACGGCGTCATCGCTGTCCCGTCCACACCACCGTCGCCGGAGCACCACCACCACCCGGACCTCGTCGCCTCCTACCTCCCGCCGGCGTCGCCTCACCTCCCAGCCGACGCGGTCGCCGGATCATCGTCGCCCCGTCCTCATCCCCCTCCCCGATCCAGAACTGGTTCGGGGCTGGACCTCGACGCTGCACGAACCGCGACGCCCGCCGCTCGACCTCGTCGCCCCCGGACCTCTCCCTCGCCGGATCTCCTCCTCTACGTCGCCGTCGTCCCCGTCCTCCTCCCCAAAGGCTCCACCGAGCCTCGCCGACCCTCGTCTCTGCAACGTCGGTGAGGCCACGGCCTCCCTCTCCTCTTCTCCCCCTCTCTGTTGCACGTCGCCGTGCCGCTCCCGAGCTCACACTCTGACGTGGCCTCTACCTTCGACCAGAAGCCGCCATCAGGCGCTGCTTGCTCGACAGCGCCGATGCAGCTCAAGGCCTGCGCCCGGGCGCCACTCCGACACCCTCCGCCTCGCCCGACCGCCTGGCCTCGATGCCCCATTGCCGCCTTTGCTGCAGCTATCGCCGTGGCCGGCGGCCCCCTTGGTGGCCTCGGGCCTCCAAGCGGGCGCATGTTACGCCTGTGCCTGTAACCGCACGGCCGGGTGCCCGTTAAGGCCCCTAGGGCCATTTACAGGTGGGGCCCAGCCCCTGGAACATTAAAAAAAGAGAATTAGAAGTAAAAAAACAAATCTAAAATTAATAAATAAATTATGAATTAAGTTAATTAATTCTGCTAACTAAACTAATTGAATCTAGTTAACCAAATCCTTTAGTTAAGCTAATTAACTCTAATTATTTAAACTGTGTCAATGACAGCGGGACCTTGGTGTCAGTTTGACTAGTCAACAGTCAGAATTGACCGCTGACGTGATGATGACATCATAAATGCTTTTTGATTAAATTAACTCTGCTAATTCTAAAAATCATTTAAAACTTTGAAAATTAATATAAAATAAACCATAACTCAGATGGAAAAACTTTGTACATGAAAGTTGCTCAGAACGACGAGACGAATCCGGATACGCAACCCGTTCGTACGCCACACATCCCTAACCTATCGGACATGCAACTTTCCCCTCCGACTCCTCTGCCCGAAAACGCGAAACACCGGGGATATTTTCCCGGATGTTTCCCCCCTTCGCCGGTATCACCTCATACCGCGTTAGAACACGTCTAGCTCTGCTTGTTGTCCTGTTATGCACTTGCTTGCTATGTATTTACTGTTTCTTCCCCCTCTTCCCTCCGGTAGACCCCGTGACGATCTTTGATGCCCTGTGGTGCGACTACGTCACTTACGACCCTCCTTCTTGTCTCGAGCAACCAGGCAAGCCCCCCCTTGATCACGGATATCGCCTATTCTTCTCTATTCTGCTTGCATTAGAGTAGTGTAGCATGTTATTGCTTTCCGTTATTCCTATCCTGATGCATAGCCTGTCCTTGCTACTACTGTTGATACCTTTACCTGCAATCCTACATGCTTAGTATAGGATGCTAGTACTTCATCAGTGGCCCTACACTCTTGTCTGTCTGCCATGCTATACTACTGGGCCGTGATCACTTCGGGAGGTGATCTCGGGCATATACTATATACTTTATACTGTTACATTACTTGTGATACTGTTCGGAGATGGGGGCTGAAGGGGCAGGTGGCTCCATCCCGGTAGAGGTGGGCCTGGGTTCCCGACGGCCCCCGACTGTTACTTGTGGCGGAGCGACAGGGCAGGTTGAGACCGCCTAGGAGAGAGGTGGGCCTGGCCCTGTTCGGCGTTCGCGGATACTTAACACGCTTAACGAGATCTTGGTATTTGATCTAAGTCTGGCTACTGGCCTATAGGCAGTAACCAACTTCTGTGAGAACGATTATGGGCACTTTCGGCGTCGTGGTATCACCGAAGCATTTCGTGACGTCGGCCACGAGCGGCGCTACCGGATTGGACTGGAACGCCTGCTAGGCTAGGTCAGCTTTCGTCCGCGTTCGCAACGTGCAGGTGTGCTAAGGGCGATGGGACCAGACCCCTCGGCGCTTAGGTTTAGACCGGCGTGCTGACCTCTCTGTTATGCCTAGGTGGGGCTGCGACGTGTTGATCTTCCGCGGCCGGGCATGACCCAGAAAAGTGTGTCCGGCCAAATGGGATCAAGCGTGTTGGGTTATGTGGTGCACCCTGCAAGGAAGTTAATCTATTCGAATAGCCGTGATCTTCGGTAACAGGACGACTTGGAGTTGTACCTTGACCTTATGACAACTAGAACCAGATACTTAATAAAACACACCCTTCCAAGTGCCAGATACAACTCGGTGTTCGCTCTCTAACAGGGCTACGAGGAGAGGACCGCCGGGTAGGATTATGCCATGCGATGCTGCTCGGAGGACTTCGGTCTACTCTCTTCTACATGCTGCAAGACGGAGGCTTCCAGAAGCGTAGTCTTCGACAGGATTAGTTATCCCCCTCTTATTCTGGCATTCTGCAGTTCAGTCCACTGATATGGCCCTTTACACATATACCCATGCATATGTAGTGTAGCTCCTTGCTTGCGAGTACTTTGGATGAGTACTCACGGTTGCTTTGCTCCCTCTTTTCCCCCGTTTTCCTCTTCTTCCAGGATGCCGCAACCAGACTTTGGATCCCAGGAGCTAGACGCCACCGTCGACGACGACTACTACAATGGAGATGCCTACTACTACGTGCGAGCTCTTGGCGGCGACCGAGGAGTAGTTAGGAGGATCGAGCGAGGAGGCCTGCGCCTCTTTCGATATGTATCCCGGTTTGTGCTAGCCTTCTTAAGGCAAACTTGTTTAACTTACGTCTGTACTTAGATATTGTTGCTTCCGCTGACTCGTCTATGATCGAGCACTTGTATTCGAGCCCTCGAGGCCCCTGGCTTGTATTATGATGCTTGTATGACTTATTTTTTTATTTTTAGAGTTGTGTTGTGATATCTTCCTATGAGTCCCTGATCTTGATCATACACGTTTGCGTGTATGATTAGCGTACATTGAATCGGGGGCGTCACAAGTTGGTATCAGAGCCGATTGCCTGTAGGAATCCCCCTTCCACACTCCTTGGCCGAAGTCGAGTCTAGACATTGCAAAACTTTTTACTAACATGGCTGTGCGGCCCATGGGCCCACGTCGCCATTGGGTGGTAGTAGGATCTTTTATTCCTCGTCTATACTCTGGGACTCTGATCTCCCTTCTATTCGGGTTAAAATGATTTTACTAACACTAACACTAGGATCTCATGATCACATCCACCCGGAGAGCCCTTACTACGGATGATCGCCTGCTGCACCAGAAGACCCTGAAGATACTCTCCGCTGTTAACCCGAGAACTTGTGTTCATTGCGTTTGCAATTCCCCTCCCACCGTCAACCCTTATGGATAACTACATGCAATTGTCATACTTACATTCATCCCCAGTTGGTCTTGTTATTAGAAGATACCCCGAAATACTCGTTGTTGTTTCGAGAATCCTTTGTGCCTACTGCCTGAAAGTTCCTTGTCGCCTGAATACTCCTACAAATTAATGCTCACACTTATGGAGGATTTTTTTCCCCCAGTTGGTCAGGTGTTTCACAAATTCTTCGAAATATTATCCGATCTTTCGAGAATCCTCTGCAGCCTATGGCCTTAGAAATTCTTGTCTGCTTGCATTATGGTTAAATCCAAATGCCTAGCTTTATTCATTGACATCCCTTGCACTATCGTTTTGATACCGTTGATTCAATATGATGCGGATGTTCGCAATCATCAGTCGCAATTAGAATTCATCCTTCTGGCTCAGTCGTCATTTTTGAACATGATTTGGTTCTCGACCAAACAATTGCCGTCGGTTGTACCCCTAAGTCTATTCAGTTATCCATCCATAATCAGAGCGCTTGCTTTTGATCCCTTGAATTGGAAGATCTTAATTCCTTTACATTTGAGCTCTGAATTAGTCAGTTGTTGCTACAATCTGATCTCCTTGCATTCCTTGTTCTTCTGATTGAGTACCGATGCTCACATCAGATCCCTTGAGACCACCGAATCCTTTATTGGATTTTATCCGACATCGTCCTTCATATTCATTAACCTTGTGAGCCTTTCCTAGGGTAAATAATGCCTTTGGTAAACTGTATCCTTTGCTTTGTCAACCATGCCGCACTTTCAAGCTTGTATTATCTACTCCTGAAGTTGTGGTATATGTTTGTACGATGCCCTGATGGGTTGAACCTATGCCTTCCTTAATCTGTGTGAACCCGAAAGATTTCAGGGTCATACTTATCTGGTATTGCACTAGATAAAAATTTTCAACAACTAACGTCATTTTTGAAAAGCGTGAGGTGAATGGAAGGTTATACATTGAAGAAGTCGGAGTCGACCTTGAACTTGTGTTCATGCCCATGGACACGATGTAGATCCTACCATAGAAGCTTCTTGTAATAATAACTATCTCGTTGATATAATATCATTTGGTATCTGTGAATTGATCCTATGCAATCGTGGTTCCGACCATATTTTTCTCTTTGATCCCATTTCTCGGACAAGTTAAAGCACTTGTCTTTTGCAAGTCAATACATGACACGTCTCCGTCGTATCTATAATTTTTGATTGTTCCATGCCAGTATTATTCACTTTCATATACTTTTTGGCAACTTTTTATATTATTTTTGGGACTAACATATTGATCCGATTGCTCAGTGCAGTTCACATGCATTTGCATGTTTATGTTTCACAGAATATCCATATCAAACGGAATCCAAACGGGATAAAAACGGACGGAGCTTATTTTTGGAAAATATAGAAAATTCCAGAAGAAAAATCCACGCGAGACGGTGCCCGAGGTGGTCACGAGGCAGGGGGGCGCGCCCCTCCCCCCGGGCGCGCCGTCTACCCTCATGAGCCCACCGTAAGGCGGTTGATGCTCTTCTTTTGCCGCAAGAAAGATAATATTCGGAAAAAAATCGCAGAAAAGGTTTCAGGCCAATCGGAGTTACGGATCTCCATATATACTCGAAACGGTGAAATAGAGCTAGGACAGAACGCAGAAACAGAGAGATAGATCCAATCTCGGAGGGGCTCTCGACCCTCCCAAGCCATGGGAGCCAAGGAACAGAGGGGAAACCCTCCTCCCATCTAGGGAGGAGGTCAAGAAAGAAGAAGAAGAAGGGGGGCTCTCTCCCCCTTGCTTCCGGTGTCGCCGAACGCCGCCGGGGGCCATCATCATCACCGCGATCTTCACCAACACCTCCGCCATCTTCACCAACATCTCCATCACCTTCCCCCCTCTATCTACAGCGGTCCACTCTCCCGCAACCCGCTGTACCATCTACTTGAACATGGTGCTTTATGCTTCATATTATTTTCCAATTATGTGTTGCCATCCTATGATGTCTGAGTAGATTTTCGTTGTCCTATCGGTGATTGATGAGTTGCTATGATTGATTTGAGTTGCATGTTTTATTATTGGTGCTGTCCTATGGTGCCCTCCGTGTCGGCATAGCGTGAGGGATTCCGCTGTAGGGTTTTGCGATATGTTTATGATTTTCTTATGGTGGGTGGCGTGGTGGCGGAAGCACAGACCGAGTAAGTAGGTTGTTTATGTATGGGATAAAGGGACTTGATACTTTAATGCTATGGTTGGGTTTTACCTTATTGAATCTTTAGTAGTTGCGGATGCTTGCTATAGTTCCAATCATAAGTGCATATGATCCAAGTAGAGAAAGTATGTTAGCTTATGCCTCTCCCTCAAATAGAATTGCAATAACGATTATCGGTCTAGTAACATAGTCAGTTGCCTAGGGACAATTCCACAAATCCTACCACCACTTTTCCACACTCGCCATATTTACTTTAGTTGTGTCTTTACCTTAGCAGCCCCTAGTTTTATTTTCGAAAAGTCCTACAAAGTACTTGTAGTTTCCTACTTGTTCTAGGTAAAGCGAACGTCAAGCGTGCGTAGAGTTGTATCGGCGGTCGATAGAACTTGAGGGAATATTTGTTCTACCTTTAGCTCCTCATTGGGTTCGACACTCTTACTTATCGAAAACTGTTGCGATCCCCTATACTTGTGGGTTATCAAGACCTTTTTCGGCGCCGTTCTTGCGGGAGCAATAGCGTGGGGTGAATACTCTCGTGTGTGCTTGTTTGCTTTATCACTAAGTAATTTTTATCTGCTGTTCTTAGTTGTTCTCTATCTTTAGTTATGGATATGGAACACAAAATACCAAAAAAATTAGAGGTACTTGCTACTCATGAGGATGGGGTAACTCCTAAATCCCTCGATTCTCATTATGCGAGAGATATTATGTACTACTTTGATAATCCTGAGAAAACCCCACTCAACTTTATAATGGGAGACACGTTGGATCAACGTGAATACTTTAGGGATTATCGCTCGACACAAAAGGGAAACTATTATGGGATCAATTTATTATGTTGCGTTGGTATGCTCGGGAGCTATGCTTGAGATATGATTATACTTGTTGCTCTAGGATGAAGTCTCCACACCTTGACTTTTCATGTGAATTTAATGATAATAAAACCTTAGCTTCTTATGCTAAAGGTATATATGATTACTATGATGTGGAACAAATAGAAGAATTTTTTGCTTTTATGGGTGCTTATGAAATAGAATCTTTGTTTAAAACTTGTGAAAATTTTGATGATGCTATTTACAGACCTGAAAATTTTGCTATACTTAGATATTGCTATGGAAATATAAATTCAATGCTAATGTTGATGCATTTATTGAGGAAGTTAACGCTGTCCAAGAAGAGACTAATATTTTGCAGGAATCTATGGAAGAAGAAATCGATGAAACTGTGAGCTCATTGGATGAAAAATATGAGGAGGAGAGCGAAGAACAAAAGGAGGAAGAGCGGATTGATCACCCTTGCCCACCTTCTAATGAGAGTAACTCTTCAACTCATACATTGTTTAATTCCCCTTCGTGCTTACCGAAGGATAATTGCTATGATGAGTGTTATGATCCCCATGATTCTTTTGAAATATCCCTTTTTGATGATGCTTGCTATGCTTGTGGCCAAGATGCCAATATGAATTATGCTTATGGACATGAACTTGCTATAGTTCCTTATGTTAAACATGAAATTGATGCTATTGCACCCACGCATGATAGTCCTATTATCTTTTTGAATTCTCCCGATTACTCTATATCGGAGAAGTTTGCACTTATTAAGGGTTATATTGATGGGTTGCCTTTTACCGTTGCACATGATGATTTTGATGAATATAATATGCATGTGCTTGCTGCTCCTACTTGCAATTATTATGAGAGAGGAACTATATCTCCACCTCTCTATGTTTCCAATACAATAAAATTGCAAGAAACTGCTTATACTATGCATTGGCCTTTACTTGGTGTGCATGAATTGTTCTTTTATGACATGCCGATGCATAGGAAGAGAGTTAGACTTCGTTGTTACATGATATATGTTACTTTGTGCTCACTACTAAATTACAAATCATTGCTAATTAAAATTGGCTTTGATATACCTTGGGATCCGGGTGGATCCATTACTTGAGCACTATATGCCTAGCTTAATGGCTTTAAAGAAAGCGCTGCCAGGGAGACAACCCGGAAGTTTTAGAGAGTCATTTATTTATGTTGAGTGCTTTCATATAGTTTAAAAACAACAAAAATAAAGAGGGGAACCCAAGACGTTTCAAAAAGAAAAAGTGAAAGTGAGAGAGACGAGCATTGTGAAAGTGGGGGACGTCCTTAAACTTGTTCAGGCTCATGGGAACTTTGTGAATCTTAATTACAGAAACTTTTCAATAAAAATAATTATCCCCTTGTACAATTACATTGTATTATAAAAATAATGTGCCAAGGTTTCCCTTTAGGATGTTTACAATGCTTGTTGGTTTGTGCTGTGCAGGACATAAACTTTGGCTGTAGTGCGTGAATTTTAATTTTTAACTGGAACGTCAAATGGTTCTGATTCTTTTTGCACTGTCTTTATGTACAAATTTTTTATGTTTCCTAATTTTGGCAGAATTGTTCAAGTATCAGAAGTATGGTGAATGTTCAGATTGCTACAGACTGTTCTGTTTTAGACAGATTCTGTTTTTGATGCATAGTTTGCTTGTTTTGATGAAACTATCAATTTATATCAGTGGATTAAGCCATGAAAAAGTTATGTTACAGTAGACAAAATGCAAAAAAAAATATGAATTGGTTTGCTACAGTACTTAGAGTAGTGATTTGCTTTATTATACTAACGGATCTTACCGAGTTTTCTGTTGAAGTTTTGTGTGGATGTAGTGTCTAATCGAGGATGTTTCGATGTGAGAAGAAAGAAGAGAGGCAAGATCTCAAGCTTGGGGTTTCCCGAGGCACCCCAAGTAAATATTCAAGGAGACTCAAGTGTCTAAGCTTGGGGATGCTGGGGAGGCATCCCCGCTTTCTTCAACAAGTATCGGTATGTTTTCGGATTCGTTTCGTTCATGCGATATGTGCAAGTCTTGGAGCGTCTTTTGCAATTAGGTTTTTCTTTTTCTTTTTTGCACCATGCTGGTATGAGATAGTCCTTGGTTGATTTATAGAATGCTCTATGCACTTCACTTATATCTTTTGAGTATGGCTTTATAGAATGCTTCATGTGCTTCACTTATATCATTTGAAGTTTGGATTGCCTGTTTCTCTTTACATAGACAACCGCCATTTGTAGAATGCTCTTTTGCTTCACTTATACTTGTTAGAGCGTGGGAATATCTTTTGTGTAAAGAATTAAACTCTCTTGCTTCACTTATATCTATTTAGAGAGATGAAAGGAATTGGTCATTCACATGGTTAGTCATAAAATCCTACATAAACTTGTAGATCGCTGAATATGACATGTTTGATTCCTTGTAATAGTTTTGCGATATAAAGATGGTGATATTAGAGTTATGATAGTGGGTGGTTGTGGATTGTAGTGTAGCGACCCGACCTCAGACGGTCAAGTCTCTGTGTTGCTGTGCCATCCCTAGATCAGTATGCTGGCACACACAGTACATCAATGTATATATCAAAGTGCAATCACATGTATAATTAACGTAAAACTGATATATACCTCATAAGTCACAGCGAAAACAAATAGTCGGGTGTGGAGTCCCATCAACGCCATCGGCAGGTTGAGTGTAGACCGTAACCCTGTATCGTAACTCTTACTCGTCGAGGAAATATCTCCAACATGATACGTTGCAGCCGTGTAGGTCAGTACATTGAATGTACCGGCGAGATCACAATATGAGAAAACAGATGATAAAACTATACTATATGCGGTATGGCTTTGTGGCTCAGATTCGAGTTTTGTTTGCGTAAAAGCTGGTTTTATTTTCCCTACATCAAAGGAATAAATGAAGTCTGTACTATAGAGTTTTCTATCATGACATGGTTCCACCAACCGATGTCTCATAGCCCAAATCATAAGTTGCCCACAATTAAGTTATCAGTCCGGTGTTGAGAGTTCCGAGATAGATCCAAGTCCAAGGCTCAAATTGTCCGTAACCGGGGACACGGCTAATCGATTAGGTTTAAACCCTCTGCAGAGGTTTGTACACTTTACCCGCAAGATTCGATCCCTCTTTTTACGTTCTCGCACTTCAGGTGTTTGAGAACAAGATGACCAAACATGGTCTTCGAAGAGTTCCTCTGACCACTGTCCGGTGCTCATCCAATCCTACCGTAGTTCTACATCTGCTAGCACCGTCCCAGCCAGAGTCACAACTAAGTTCAACCAAGCCAGAGCCCATAGTGACTTGCGGTTGCACAGGTAAGCTTCCGGGCATGAAGTATTCTTCCGTCTCTTTGAGTCTGGGTGAAGCTTTCCGCAAGATGTCATGGCGCTTCTCCATGCATCCCGGCCATCCACTGGTTGCTCCAGGTGCCCGTCAACCGTCCTTCACCCAAAGAGTGTGTATTGAATTCTTGTCTCGAGTCTTGAAGTCTTGAGGCCTTGAAGATGCAGTCCTTGCAGATTCCCTCATGGAGTTGTCATCATTGACGTAGATCCTCCATTCTCACACCACTCCCGAGCACTCATACCAACCCTGTCTACTATAGCGTAGCATTAAAATAAATAACGTCCCGGGCTTGGTAACAGGGTGATGGGTTCCTACCTCATGCATACTACTCAACTACAAGGATTCAATATCACTACTGGAGAGTTGTTACAAAGATGCCACTAAATGCAATAAAAACATAGGTATGAAAGCATGGTCAAAGTGAACTTGCCTGGTATTACTTGATGAAGATAATAACGCTCTCAGAATAAAGAC
This sequence comes from Aegilops bicornis, assembly GCA_021605145.1. Taxonomy (NCBI): domain Eukaryota; kingdom Viridiplantae; phylum Streptophyta; class Magnoliopsida; order Poales; family Poaceae; genus Aegilops; species Aegilops bicornis. Next base: position 858,262,595 of record CM038670.1, on the reverse strand, counting down.
TTGGTAGAACTATTCGTCACTCCGTTGAAAATCTATATTAAACAGACAATCATATAAGCAATCATCCTAGCAATCAATTCTATCAATCATAACAATACTCAATCAAAATAAAAGCAACAAAGAAAACCAAGTCGAAAACCAAAGGAAAAACTTGAAAGAAAAATTCAAGGAAAAACTAGTGGTGACCAACTCACACAAATCTTAACATAACATCACTAAATTACTCTAATATTTTTCTACAGCAAAGAAAATATAAATCTAATAAAATAACAGAAAATAAATTACTAATTTAATAACTAACAAAAAGAACTAATATAAAACTACTATAACCATCTAGTTAATACTAGAACAAATATAGCAACTAGCAAAACACTAAGACAACTATAACAGCAAATCATTTATGAAAACATTAATAAACGATACTAAATAAATATAACAACTAATGTGTTCACAAATAACAGAAACAAAAACAATATAACTTGAAGTGGAAAAAGAATTACTTTTAAAACTAATAAAACTATTTTATCCACTATCACTATGAACTAAACAAGCAATTACAAAAACAGTAGCTAAACACTAATAAATAACTACAAAAATTTATCTACTGTAGCTAAACATAAACATATAACAACAAGTGAAAATCTACAAAAGGAATGAACTAAAAATAATTAAAAAATAATTACATAACTAAAACAACTATATAAGCAAAACAGTACTATTTTTACTAAAAATCTAATTTAAAATACTCCAAAATTACCAAACTAAATCCTACAGCTAAAAAATATCACAAGTGACCAGGAGCAAAAAGAATTAATTAAAACCTATTTTTAAACTCAAGTTATGGCCAAAATACTAATTTGAACAAAATTTATAAAATTCAAATTTAAACTACTCAAATTTGAAATCCAGAGACACTAGCAGAAACTTCAGAAAATTTGTGACACATAGAAATTGGAATCACTCAAAAATACTAAAAACTCTAAAAGATATGAATTTTCTAAGATTGCTATTTTCTGAAAAAAATGAATTACGGGATTTCGTGGATCTCACCGGAGTAGTCGTCGGAGTTGGGGAAGAAGATCGGATCCGATGTTGCGGTTGATCCTAGAGGAAAGGAGATCACGGGACGGTGGAGAGGAGATCATATAAACCTCAGGAGAGGTCGAGGGCGCGGCGGCAGCACTTGGCGGCGGCGGTGGCAAGCGGCGGCGGTGGTGCTGTACTGCTGTTGCTGCGGAGAGGAGAGGAGATGTGTTGGTTTGATGTGTTGGAGGGGGGATGCTTGGGTATTTATATTGGGGAGGGGAGGGTTTTGCTTGGGGTAGGGGACAAGAAATAGATTAGGATTAGGAATCCTAGGAATAAAAAACGGAATAACGAAACGGGATCAAATCCTACTAGGATTTGTAAAAGAATAGCAAACCTTGGCTCCCTGGCTCCCTAGGTGCGTCTTGTGCTGATGGCCTTGGCCTTGGCCGTCAAGTTGGTTACGGCTTGGGCCTTTGGCCCAAGGCCATGTAATATTTTTTAACAAACAGAGAGGAAAACAAAATGATAAAATAAAATAAAATGAAAATATTATATAGGCATATAATATATCAAAATTTTCAGAAAAAGATTTCCTACATGATGAACATTATTCTAGCATTAAATAAAATACACACAAATTTAAATAAAGCAAAGAGTGCTTCTGGTCCAATAAAATCCAACAAAAATCATTTTTTAAAATACTAAAATGACTTCAAATTAATTTCTCTCAATTTTCTGATGTAGGGAATCATGTTACCCTATTTTCCATATATTTTGTTTTTGGAGAAAAATATTTTGAATAAAACTCAAATAACTCCAAATTGGAAATAAATTCAAAAGAACTTTGGATTTAATGCTTTTAAAACTCCCAACTCATATTTCATTTAATTTGAAGAAGTCATTTTATCTTCTCTCGTGAAAATCATTGAGTTGCATAAAGTTTCAGAAATTGGAAATATTTTCCAAATGAAATTCAAATATTTTCAACACCCCTTGTCATTTAAATAAATGGAAGACGTCATGTCATCTTCTCTCCAGGGTTTTGTGATGAAAAGAATTTGAATTCCCGAAGATCATAAAAGAAAAAATGAAAGTTTGGGAAAGTCCTTTTATTCCCTCTCATCTAACTTTCAAAAAGTTTCGAATTCACTCAGTTTCAGTCAATCAATCAAGCAATCAATCAAATCTATCTATTTGTTTATAACATTCCAAAATTTAGAATTTTGGGATGTTACAAACCTACCACCCTTAAAATGAATCTCGTCCTCGAGATTCGGAGAGGCTAGAAAGAAATAGGTTAGGGTTTGGGGTCTTCAAAATCCATCGATCATCTCCGGGGTCTCGGGTGCTACCACCCTTAGAAACATGGTTACGGTTCCATCAAAACTCATATACTCCATCCTTACATCGACAGTGTCGGTCTTCTCATATCGTAAGGAAAATTCCTTCTCTGGGCTCTTCTGATAGTGGCATAACCTTTTCCTCAATTCTTTTGTCCTTTCCTCTTGGTAAGGTTATCCCGAAACTGGGTCTTCATAGCTGACGGGTCTGGCGCCAATTCTAAACAACTATCGATATCTCATGGTGGTCTACCATTAATGGTTTCTGCAGAAAAAAGGCCTTGGCTTCATTCTCACCGTATAATCTACGATTGGCAACAACTGCCATGTACATGGGTTTATCATCATACCATTCTAAGGCTTAAGCAAGGCTTCAACGAGCGTCGTCACTTTACTATGGGTAAGTCTCTCAGATTTACCATTCCAAATAGCAAGAGCGAATGATACGAGTAAGTCGGTATGGTGATCAATCCATCCGCACTCCAAATCATTACCCTGTATAAGGTTTAGCAAATATCGCATTTCTAACACTCGGGCATTCTCACAAGCATTGCAGAATTTCTCTTCTCAACGAACTTAGTTCGGATAATTCCATTGATTCTGCAAGCTGAACAAAACATCTATCGTTACTTCACCACTCTCGGGTCTTTGCGTAACCTCCTACGAAACGTATGCTGATTGAATCACCGATTCTTCCAAATTTCTTCCTTCATCAAGGTTACATCTGTTCCTTTTCAAAATCTTGGGCCTGTGGGTTATGGCCCACTTCAACACTAATGCAGCTTTAACTCATCCTTGGAGTAACTCTCTTGTTCCATATTACACCTCCTTTAAATCCAAAGAGTACTGTTTCTTCATACCATCATATCAAACGCAAAACTCCAACTGTTTTTTCCTTCGAACTATAGTCCGTGGAATATATATTTTCTTATCCATTAGTCTAGTCTTCTTCACAGGGTGCTACCACCCTTAAAATGAAATTCACAAATCCATCCATAGACCATATTTCTCATATCCTCGAAAATGGTGAAATCATGACACATTAACTTTATTGATTTCACGAATTCATTACAATCTCTGAGCACTCATTACATAACTCAACTCATCGAACTCATGAAAATGAAGTTGTTTTCTACTACTCTTGTTTCCAATATCAAAATTCCAACTACTCAACTCCAGCTTTCATCTTGTTGGGACATTTAGTAGCATAATGTCCTCGCTTCCTTGCAATGAAAACACATAACTTTCGATAAGCCTTTGGTCTCCTTGGAGATGGTGCCTGCTCCTTGAGTTCCTTGCTTCCTTTCGAGACAATGATTGGCATAATGTCCGACGTCCTTACATTCAAAACAGGTAATATGACTCTTGTCCCTATTTGCAGAAATTGGGTTGTTCTGAGGGTGTCTTTGTTTTCTCTTCCTGGGTTTCTTCGTTCTGATCAAACCTTCTATTCCATGTGGATCAAACTCTATTGCTTCCGTCGGGAAGTATCCCAGATACTCTTTTCTTTCCTTGGTGCAATACTGTGAAAAATGTCCTTCTTCTCCACATGAATAGCAGGCATTGGAGTAAAATCTGTTGAGGCCTTCTCCATCGTGGTCTTCAACACATTCTTTCATCACAGGTGTTCTTTCATAACTTCTCGGAGGGCTTCTTTCATTCCTTCTTCCTGCTCCTGAATAGTTTGTTGCACCATGGGGTAAATGTGACACCGAGTCGGGTAGTGGGTGGTTCCTTCACGGAAGAAACAAGTCGCCGACTAGTTGGGCATTCCTCACTGGGTGTTTCTCCTCACAATGAGGGCATCCATCCTTGTGTTCCTCCTGGTGTGTCCTATTTCCCATAAATCTTGCAGTGCACAAGGTTTATTTCTTGGTGTATCATGGTGCTTCCGGATAAGACGAGATCTTGTCGAGTCTTCTTGAATTCTTCCCAAGTCTTTGCTCCATTCCATCCTCAGATAGCTTGATGCATCTGCCACCATGTTGCAGCACTTCCTTCAAAGTACTGAAGAGCGTAAGATACTTCATTCTTCCTTGAAACCAAATTGCTCCCGAAGTGATTCTCCATGTTCTGAATCCATAGCTCTGCCTCCGGCTGGGTTTTCGGTCCAGAGAATATCGGTCCAACTTCATTCATCATCTAATGGGTCCAAAAGTTTTGGGATGAGATATGAGAGAGGTGGGGAGGGATATACACACAATACAAACAATAGTTTTTTTTGAAGAAACGGGTTTTACTTTGTGGCTGTCGGAAAACATCAAACAAATGACAGCTCACAAATCGCCGCATCTACGTAAGTGTATAACATGGATTTGGTCCTCTAACGGTCAAATAATTCTTCAGGAACTTCAAATTCTTCAAGTCTTCAGAGTCTTCAATTGTTGCAGCTGCAATTCTTCCAACGCATGGTGAAATCCTCTTTACTCTGAAGAGGCCATCAGTTATCCGATATCTTGTCCTTCTTGGAGCGGCTTCAGTTGATTCTTCATGTGGTCAAAAGGGAAAAGGGGTATATTCTAACTATTTGAGGTGAGAGGGACTACTTGATAAAATCAGAAAATATGAGAAGTAAGAGTGTTTTTGAAAATAAGGTTTTAGAAATTTCCTGTCCTAGGGGCTTTCCGAATTCTAGGGTCACGTTCTACAGTCAACATGTGCTCTGATACCATATCTGTAGCGACCCGACCTCAGACGGTCAAGTCTCTGTGTATCTGTGCCATCCCTGGATCAGTATGCTGGCACACACAGTACATCAATGTATATATCAAAGTGCAATCACATGTATAATTAACGTAAAACTGATATATACCTCATAAGTCACAGCGGAAACAAATAGTCGGGTGTGGAGTCCCATCAACGCCATCAGCAGGTTGAGTGTAGACCGTAACCCTGTATCGTAACTCTTACTCATTGAGGAAATATCTGCAACATGATACGTTGCAGCCGTGTAGGTCAGTACATTGAATGTACCGGCAAGATCACAATAAGAGAAAACATATGATAAACTATACTATATGCAGTATGGCTTTGTGGCTCAGATTCGAGTTTTGTTTATGTAAAAGCTGGTTTTATTTTCCCTACATCAAAGGAATAAATGAAGTCTGTACTATAGAGTTTTCTATCATGACATGGTTCCACCAACCGATGTCTCATAGCCCAAATCATAAGTTGCCCACAATTAAGTTATCAGTCCGGTGTTGAGAGTTCCGAGATAGATCCAAGTCCAGAGGCTCAAATTGTCCGTAACCGGGGACACGACTAATCGATTAGGTTTAAACCCTCTGCAGAGGTTTGTACACTTTACCCGCAAGATTCGATCCCTCTTTACGTTCTCGCACTTCAGGGTGTTTGAGAACAAGATGACCGAAACATGGTCTTCCGAAGAGTTCCTCTGACCACTGTCCGGTGCTCATCCAATCCTACCGTAGTTCTACATCTGCTAGCACCGTCCCAGCCAGAGTCACAACTAAGTTCAACCAAGCCAGAGCCCATAGTGACTTGCGGTTGCATGGTAAGCTTCCGGGCATGAAGTATTCTTCCGTCTCTTTGAGTCTGGGTGAAGCTTTCCGCAAGATGTCATGGCGCTTCTCCATGCATCCCGGCCATCCACTGGTTTCTCCAGGTGCCCGTCAACCGTCCTTCACCCAAAGAGTGTGTATTGAATTCTTGTCTCGAGTCTTGAAGTCTTGAGGCCTTGAAGATGCAGTCCTTGCAGATTCCCTCATCGAGTTGTCGCCATTGATGTAGATCCTCCATTCTCACACCACTCCCGAGCACTCATACCAACCCGTCTACTATAGCGTAGCATTAAAATAAATAACGTCCCGGGCTTGGTAACAGGGTGATGGGTTCCTACCTCATGCATACTACTCAACTACAAGGATTCAATATCACTACTAGAGAGTTGTTACAAAGATGCCACTAAATGCAATAAAAACATAGGTATGAAAGCATGGTCAAAGTGAACTTGCCTGGTATTACTTGATGAAGATAATAACGCTCTCAGAATAAAGACTTGGTAGAACTATTCGTCACTCCGTTGAAAATCTATATTAATCAGACAATCATATAAGCAATCATCCTAGCAATCAATTCTATCAATCATAACAATACTCAATCAAAATAAAAGCAACAAAGAAAACCAAGTCGAAAACCAAAGGAAAAACTTCGAAAGAAAAATTCAATGAAAAACTAGTGGTGACCAACTCACACAAATCTTAACATAACATCACTAAATTACTCTAATATTTTTTTCTACAGCAAAGAAAATATAAATCTAATAAAATAACAGAAAATAAATTACTAATTTAATAACTAACAAAAAGAACTAATATAAAACTACTATAACCATCTAGTTAATACTAGAAGAAATATAGCAACTAGCAAAACACTAAGACAACTATAACAGCAAATCATTTATGAAAACATTAATAAACGATACTAAATAAATATAACAACTAATGTTTTCACAAATAACAGAAACAAAAACAATATAACTTGAAGTGGAAAAAGAATTACTTTTAAAACTAATAAAACTATTTTTATCCACTATCACTATGAACTAAACAAGCAATTACAAAAACAGTAGCTAAACACTAATAAATAACTACAAAAATTTATCTACTGTAGCTAAACATAAACATATAACAACAAGTGAAAATCTACAAAAGGAATGAACTAAAAATAATTAAAAACAATAATTACATAACTAAAACAACTATATAAGCAAAACAGTACTATTTTTACTAAAAATCTAATTTAAAATACTCCAAAATTACCAAACTAAATCCTACAGCTAAAAGATATCACAAGTGACCAGGAGCAAAAAGAATTAATTAAAAACCTATTTTTAAACTCAAGTTATGGCCAAAATACTAATTTGAACAAAATTTATAAAATTCAAATTTAAACTACTCAAATTTGAAATCCAGAGACACTAACAGAAACTTCAGAAAATTTGTGACACATAGCAATTGGAATCACTCAAAAATACTAAAAACTCTAAAATATATGAATTTTCTAAGATTGATATTTTCTGAAAAAAAATGAATTACGGGATTTCGTGGATCTCACCGGAGTAGTCGTCGGAGTTGGGGAAGAAGATCGGATCCGATGTTGCGGTTGATCCTAGAGGAAAGGAGATCACGGGACGGTGGAGAGGAGATCATATAAACCTCAGGAGAGGTCGAGGCGTGGCGGCACTTGGCGGGCGGTGGCAAGCGGCGGTGGTGCTGCACTGCTGCTGCTGGAGAGGAGAGGAGAGGAGAGGTGTTGGTTTGATGTGTTGGAGGGGGTGCTTGGGTATTTATATTGGGGAGGGGAGGGTTTTGCTTGGGGTAGGGGACAAGAAATAGATTAGGATTAGGAATCCTAGGAATAAAAAACGGAATAACGAAACGGGATCAAATCCTATTAGGATTTGTAAAAGAATAGGAAACCTTGGCTCCCTGGCTCTCTAGGTGCGTGCGCGCGATGGCCTTGGCCTTGGCCGGCTGGCTGGTTGGCGGCTTGGGCCTTTGGCCCAAGGCGCTGCGAATATTTTTTTTAATAAACAGAGAGGAAAACAAAATGATAAAATAAAATAAAATGAAAATATTATATAGGCATATAATATATCAAAATTTTCAGAAAAAGATTTCCTACATGATGAACATTATTCTAGCATTAAATAAAATACACACAAATTTAAATAAAGCAAAGAGTGCTTCTAGTCCAATAAAATCCAACAAAAATCATTTTTTTAAAATACTAAAATGACTTCAAATTAATTTCTCTCCAATTTTCTGATGTAGGGAATCATGTTACCCTATTTTCCATATATTTTGTTTTTGGAGAAAATATTTTGAATAAAACTCAAATAACTCCAAATTGGAAATAAATTCAAAAGAACTTTGGATTTAATGCTTTTAAAACTCCCAACTCATATTTCATTTAATTTGAAGAAGTCATTTTATCTTCTCTCGTGAAAATCATTGAGTTGCATAAAGTTTTAGAATTGGAAATATTTTCCAAATGAAATTCAAATATTTTCAACACCCTTGTCATTTAAATAAATGGAAGAAGTCATGTCATCTTCTCTCCAGGGTTTTGTGATGAAAAGAATTTGAATTCCCGAAGATCATAAAAGCAAAATGAAAGTTTGGGAAAGTCCTTTTATTCCCTCTCATCTAACTTTCAAAAAGTTCCGAATTCACTCACTTTCAGTCAATCAATCAAGCAATCAATCAAATCTATCTATTTGTTTATAACATTCCAAAATTTAGAATTTTGGGATGTTACATGTAGAGACACTTGTGTTGTGGTTTGCAAGTCCCGTAGCATGCACATATGGTAACCGCTGTGTGACAAATTTGAAGCATGGGGTGTTTCTTTGATTGTCTTCCTTATGAGTGGCGGTCGGGGACGAGCGATGGTCTTTTCCTACCAATCTATCCCCCTAGGGGCATGCGTAGTAGTACTTTGCTTCGAGGGCTAATAAACTTTTGCAATAAGTATATGAGTTCTTTATGACTAATGTGAGTCCATGGATTATACACACTTTTACCTTTCCATCATTGCTAGCCTCTTCGGTACCGTGCATTGCCCTTTCTCACCTCGAGAGTTGGTGCAAACATCGCCGGTGCATCCAAACCCTGTGATACGATACGCTCTGTCACACATAAGCCTCATTATATCTTCCTCAAAACAGCCACCATAACTACCTACTATGGCATTTCCATAGCCATTCCGAGATATATTGCCATGCAACTTCCATCATCATCATATACATGACTTGAGCATTTATCGTCATATTGCCTTGCATGATCGTAAGATAGCTAGCATGATGTTTTCATGGCTTGTCCGTTTTTGATGTCATTGCTACGCTAGATGATTGCACATCCCGGTACACCGGAGGCATTCATATAGAGTCATATCTTTGTTCTAGTATCGAGTTGTAATATCGAGTTGTAAGTAAATAAAAGTGTGATGATCATCATTATTAGAGCATTGCCCCATCAAAAAAAAGAGGCTAATGAAGCCTAAATAAAAAAATGGGGCCAAAGAAGCCCGCAAAAAAAGGGGCAATGTTACTATCTCTTTTTCCACACTTGTGCTTCAAAGTAGCACCATGTTATTCATGTAGTGAGTCTCATATCTTGTGCTTCAAAGTAGCACCATGTTCTTCATATAGATTTTCTATTATGTTGTCACTTTCATATACTAGTGGGAATTTTCATTATAGAACTTGGCTTGTATATTCCAACGATGGGCTTCCTCAAATGCCCTAGGTCTTCATGAGCAAGCAAATTTGATTCATTCACCCACTTAGTTTATTTTGTTGAGCTTTCATACACTTATAGCTCTTAGTGCATCCGTTGCATGGCAATCCCTACTCCTCGCATTGACATCAATTGATGGGCATCTCCATAGCCCGTTGATTAGCCGCGTCGATGTGAGACTTTCTCCTTTTTTGTCTTCTCCACATAACCTCCATCATTATATTCTATTCCACCGATAGTGCTATATTCATGGCTTGCGCTCATGTATTGCGTGAGGGTTGAAAAAGCTGAAGTGCGTTAAAAAGTACGAACCAATTGCTCGGCTTGTCATCGGGGTTGTGCATGATGGGGGCATTTTGTGTGACGAAAATGAAGCATGGCCAAACTGTATGATTTTGTAGGGATAAGCTTGCTTTGGCCTTGTTTTTTTGAAAAGACATGATTGCTTTATTGTTACGCTTGAAGTATTATTGTTTTTATGTCAAATGATAGACTATTGCTTTGAATCACTCGTGTCTTAATATTCATGCCATGATTAGACATATGATCAAGATTATGCTAGGTAGCATTCCACATAAAAAATTATTCTTTTTTATCATTTACCTACTCGAGGACGAGCAGGAGTTAAGCTTGGGGATGCTGATACGTCTCCGTCGTATCTATAATTTTTGATTGTTCCATGCCAGTATTATTCACTTTCATATACTTTTTGGCAACTTTTTATATTATTTTTGGGACTAACATATTGATCCAAAGGCTCAAGTGCCGGTTCCTCATTGCATGTTTTATGTTTCGCAGAATATCCATATCAAACGGAATCGAAACGGGATAAAAACGACGGAGCTTATTTTTGGAAAATATGGAAAATTCCAGAAGAAAAATCCACACGAGACGGTGCCCGAGGTGGTCACGAGGCAGGGGGCACCCCCCTGGGCGCGCCACCTACCCTCGTGAGCCCACAGTAAGGCAGTTGATGCTCTTCTTTTGCCGCAAGAAAGATAATATTCAGAAAAAAATAACAGAAAAGGTTCAGGCCAATCGGAGTTACGGATCTCCATATATACGCGAAACGGTGAAACAGAGCCAGAACATAACGCAGAAACAGAGAGATAGATCCAACCTCGGAGGGGCTCTCGACCCTCCCAAGCCATGGGAGCCAAGGAACAGAGGGGAAACCCTCTTGCCATCCAGGGAGGAGGTCAAGGAAGAATAAGAAGAAGGGGGTCTCTCTCCCCCTTGCTTCCGGTGGCGCCGAACGCCGCCGGGGGCCATCATCATCACCGCGATCTTCACCAACACCTCCGCCATCTTCACCAACATCTCCATCACCTTCCCCCCTCTATCTACAGCGGTCCACTCTCCCGCAACCCGCTGTACCCTCTACTTGAACATGGTGCTTTATGCTTCATATTATGTTCCAATGATGTGTTGCCATCCTATGATGTCTGAGTAGATTTTTGTTGTCCTATCGGTGATTGATGAGTTGCTATGATTGATTTGAGTTGCATGTTTTATTATTGGCGCTGTCCTATGGTGCCCTCCGTGTCGCGCAAGCGTGAGGGATTACCGCTGTAGGGTTTGCAATATGTTTATGATTTGCTTATGGTGGGTGGCGTGAGTAATGAAGCCTGAGACCGAGTAAGTAGGTTGTTTGCGTATGGGATAAATGGGACTTGATACTTTAATGCTATGGTTGGGTTTTACCTTAATGAATCTTTAGTAGTTGCAGATGCTTGCTAGAGTTCCAATCATAAGTGCATATGATCCAAGTAGAGAAAGCATGTTATCTTATGCCTCTCCCTCAAATAGAATTGCAATAACGATTATCGGTCTAGTAACATAGTCAGTTTCCTAGGGACAATTCCACAACTCCTACCACCACTTTTCCACACTCGCCATATTTACTTTAGTTGTGTCTTTACCTTAGCAGTCCCTAGTTTTATTTTCGTGTTCTTTACTTTCTTGCAAGCTTACCCGAAAACTCCTACAAAGTACTTCTAGTTTCCTACTTGTTCTAGGTAAAGCGAACGTCAAGCGTGCGTAGAGTTGTATCGGTGGTCGATAGAACTTGAGGGAATATTTGTTCTACCTTTAGCTCCTCGTTGGGTTTGACACTCTTACTTATTGAAAACTGCTGCGATCCCCTACACTTGTGGGTTATCAATACACCAGTCCAACCTCTACCTTGATCTACCATCGAGTATTACCCTCTGGTATCTCGAGAATATCCAAGAACTGTGTTGCATCTTATAAGTCTTGATCAGCTATTATTTCTCATTGATTCCAAATTTTTTCTTGAGTTCTGAGTTGTTAGTCGCTCAAGAACACCGGTAAGTGAACCAATTCCGCATTCTGGTTCGATAACTCTAAGTAATCTTCGTTGCTTATGAGTTTAATAATCCTTCAAGTCATTCCTAGCCTGATCGGCTATATCATTATTGTGCTAAATTTTAACTATGCTACCTGGTCCTTCTTTCCGGAGCACAATTTTCGATGTTGAGCTAACCTTACGTCGATCTTCCTCCTCATATAACTTCGCCTTAAAAATAGCAAACTTGATTTCGAGTTTATGTCGTATATGTGGCTCCAATAATCTTTTGTTGCATCAGTCCTTTTGCTTGATGCAGTCGTTGTTCAATTGCTTCTTCGTTAATCCTCTCGACAACAAATTGTCGTGATCATCATCAACATTTTGACTCCTTCCAGGATATCAATGGAATTCTTAATGATAAGTGCCATCCTCGTTCCTTGGTAATTTCAGTTACCATCAACAAACATCCTTACCTTACTTTCATCACAAACTTGTTCATGTTATGGATGCAACTTGCTATCCAGCCCGTATTATATCTACCTTGAAGTATTACTGCCTTTTTGTCAAGGATGTTGTGAGAATTTCACCAGCTCTTGAGAATTCTTGATATAAGTGATACTTCACCATCACCATTCTTTTGTTGGTCCCCGTGTTGTTCCTAACAGGAATACCGACAGATGGACTAGTAATTTTAAAACTTCTGGCAACCTTATTGCTTTGAAGTTAATGGTCAACATTTCATTATTAGACCATTGGTTATCGAACCGCCATTCTAACATTGTTTGTGCTACCTAAGTCCGTATTTCGGGTGCACCGTCAACCAATGTTTACTCGTGTATGTCTCCTCGAGCATACAACATTAAATCGTTTGAATTGACAAGTGTCATCTTCTTGTTCACATTATTTTGGAAATTCATCCGTTTGGAATTCTCGATGAATTGTCGTTGAGCCCATAAGCCACATCCTCATCCCATCCTTGGTTTAATAATGAACTATTGTTTCAGGAACCCGCTCCCATAGTCCATTTCCCGAGAATCTTGCATTGTCAGTTCGTCGATTTGTGTTGCACCTTTTCTTCTCGGACATCCTGAGTTTGAGGTATCCTGACACTAATTAGATCCGAATCTCGGTTAGATATGATGGTTGGAACATATTTCCAAGAGTTATAACGTTGGTCTTTATACGACCCGGTAAGGTGATGTCATGCCTAGCACCCCTCCTTTTTAGCAAGTTTAGCCATTCTTTCATGAGGAAATTGTAAGACTTATTCTATAAGATGTTCCTGATGGATCCTTTGAGTATCCATAGTCCGACCTTTGCTTGAAGACCATGGCAATGCTATCTCGAAGCTTGTCTATGGTACTCCTATTTTCAACAAGAACATTTGTAGCACCATGCTAAATTTCCTTTATCAATTTTTCAAACACTGTTGTTTGGGTAATGTCATGAACTTCCTCTCCCCTAACCTAAATGGTTTTCTACGTTATATCCTGTCATGGATATTATGCTCTGCTTGTCCTTGGGAAGGATATGCCCCTGAATTATGTGTTTAAACACATTTTTCTTTCCATTGTTCTGCATAATTTCATAATCATGTTATCCTTTCCATTGTTTAGTTTGACCTTTCTTTAGGTCTATATGATCTAAGCAGTAATGTTCTCCTGCTTATGTAAACACCTCGGTGTACAATTCTGTCAGTAAAACCCTGTTACTTTTGTTGATGACATTCCGGTAACCACCGATGGACGAGAACTTTGCCTACTGGTCCGCCTCGTTTCAACGAGCAGGAAAATGGTTCTCTTCGTCCCTCGCCCTTGGTACCAACGATGTTGCCAACATAACTGACCGGCTATTCTCTGACATGCCTCGCTTACATGATCGTGCAAGACGTCACCCCTCTTCCTACTTTTTACCCACATGCAAAGTGGGCCCATAACCCACAGTTCCACAAGATCGAAATGTGACTATCATGTACACCCCTGTTTCTAAAGTTACTACTCACGCTTGTCTTCGTATGAAATCACAAGACCCCTTCCTAGAGATGATCTAATCTAGTATCAGACACAATACTTATTCTCGTTGCTCTGGAACCCTTTCACCTTCTGATTAGGCACCAAACGATTGCCTATTCGTTTGAAACTTCTCATGGTACCTTCTTACTTTGCTCTCGATATCTTCTTAAGTTTCCATTCGAGAGATACTTATGCTTCTTCCCCTGAGTTAACCGTCTGATGCTCGGTCTTGTTAGAATCCGTCCTTATTGAGTTTTCCCTTCTTACCCTTTCGTAAGTACGATGTAGATCCCGAAGAAAGGATGCCTACTTCATCATGATGACCTGAAGCAGAGAAATGAAGACATCAACGTAATGGATCGACCGCTTCGGAAAGAGCAACCAAGATCGAGAAGACTCGTTAGAATTTCGTAACCTAGTCTTTCCCCTTACTCCGCCTCTTAAATCTCGGGACGAGATTTCTTGTAGTGGAGGAGAATTGTGACGCCCGGATAATTAAGCTACAGTAATCCCAGGCTAATGGTGCCACGTCACCATGGTTACTGTTGTTAACCTTGCGATGATTCGAAACCGTTTCAAAATTCAAATTCAAATTAATGTCAATAATAAAAGTTTTCAAACATTAAAATAAAAATGTTCGGTTTGTACTAAATATTACATAGATAATTATGGTGTAGAAGACACAGTTTTATAAAATGCATAAATATTTTAAATTGAATTAAAACAGAAGAGAAAATAAATAAAAGAAAGAAAATACAAAAGAAACAAACAAACAGACAAAAAAAAGGAAAAGAACCCCCCCATCTGGGCCTCGGCCCAGCAGGCCGACGGACCGCCAGGTCGGCCCACCCCGGTCCCCTTATCCCCCCACGCGACCAAACCCTAAACCGCAACCACCCCCACTCCCCTCGTTCCCCCACTCTCTCTCGCTCAATTCCCTCCCCATCTTCCTCGCGCCGCCACACACTCAGCGGCGAGGGCCCTCGTGCCCGAACCCCCCTCGCAACCTCTCCTTTCCAGTGCTCCCCCGCGGCACTCCGGTGCTCCTCAGGCGGGACGCAACTGCCGTTCGTCGGCGAGGCAACCACCGCGCCGTTGGTCTTCTTATCCGCTTGTTCTGGATCGGGCACGACCCCGCCGACGGCACGACGTCATCTCCGTCCCGTCCACACCACCGTCGCTAGAGCACCACCACCACCCGGACCTCGTCGCCTCCTACCTCCCGCCGGCGTCGCCTCACCTCCCAGCCGACGCGGTCGCCGGATCATCGACGCCCCATCCTCATCCCCCTCCCCGATCTAGAACTAGTTCGGGGCTGGACCTCGACGATGCACGAACCGCAACGCCGACCGCTTGACCTCGTCGCCCCCGGACCTCTCCCTCGCCGGATCTCCTCCTCTACGTCGCCGCCGTCCCCGTCCTCCTCCCCAAAGGCTCCACTGAGCCTCGCCGACCCTCGTCTCTACAACGTCGGTGAGGCCACGGCCTCCTCCCTCTTCTCCCCTCTCACATTGCGTCGTGCCGCCTCGAAGCTCACACTCCGTCGCAGGCGTCTACATTCGACCAGAGTCTTGCGCTTGTTGCTCGCCAGCCGCTGCTGATGCAGCCTGCGTCCCCTGCCCGGCGCCACTCCGGCACCCTCTGCCTCGCCTGACCGCCTGGCTCGACGCTTCTGCGCTGCTCCGGTTATTGCCGTGGCCGGCGGCCCCCTTGGTGGCCTCGGGCCTCCAAGCGGGCGCATGTTACACCCGTGCCTGTAACCGCACGGCAGGGTGCCTGTTAAGGCCCCTAGGGCCATTGACAGGTGGGGCCCAGCCCCTGGAACATTAAAAAAAAAAGAATTAAAAAATAAAAACCAAATCTAAAATAAATAAATAAATTATTAATTAATCTATTAGTGAATTAATTAAGTTAATTAATTCTGCTAATTAAACTAATTGAATCTAGTTAACCAAATCCTTTAGTTAAGCTAATTAACTCTGATTATTTAAACTGTGTCAATGACAGCGGGACCTTGCTGTCAGTTTGACTAGTCAACAGTCAGAATTGACCGCTGACGTGATGATGACATCATAAATGCTTTTGA
Organism: Aegilops bicornis; assembly: GCA_021605145.1. Lineage (NCBI taxonomy): Eukaryota > Viridiplantae > Streptophyta > Magnoliopsida > Poales > Poaceae > Aegilops > Aegilops bicornis. The sequence goes on along the minus strand of CM038670.1, from coordinate 858,246,555 downwards.
TTAAATTAACTCGCTAATTCTAAAAATCATTTAAAACTTTGAAAATTAATATAAAATAAACCATAACTCAGATGGAAAAACTTTGTACATGAAAGTTGCTCAGAACGACGAGACGAATCCGGATACGCAACCCGTTCGTCCGCCACACATCCCTAACCTATCGAACATGCAACTTTCCCCTCCGACTCCTCTGCCCGAAAAGGCGAAACACCGGGGATATTTTCCCGGATGTTTCCCCCCTTCGCCGGTATCACCTCATACCGTGTTAGAACATGTCTAGCTCTGCTTGTTGTCCTATTATGCACTTGCTTGCTATGTATTTACTGTTTCTTCCCCCTCTTCCCTCCGGTAGACCCCGTGATGATCCTGATGCCCCTGTGGTCGACTACGTCATCGACGACCCCTCCTTCTTGTCTGAGCAACCAGGCAAGCCCCCCTGATCACCAGATATCGCCTATTCTTCTCTATACTGCTTGCATTAGAGTAGTGTAGCATGTTACTGCTTTTCGTTATTCCTATCCTGATGCATAGCCTGTCCTTGCTACTACTGTTGATACCTTTACCTGCAATCCTACATGCTTAGTATAGGATGCTAGTACTTCATCAGTGGCCCTACACTCTTGTCCGTCTGCCATGCTATACTACTGGGCCTAGATCACTTCGAGAGGTCATCTCGGGCATATACTATATACTTTATACTGTTACATTACTTGTGATACTGTTCGGAGATGGGGGCTGAAGGGGCAGGTGGCTCCATCCCAGTAGAGGTGGGCCTGGGTTCCCGATGGCCCCCGACTGTTACTTGTGGCGGAGCGACAGGGCAGGTTGAGACCGCCTAGGAGAGAGGTGGGCCTGGCCCCGTTCGACATTCGCGGATACTTAACACGCTTAACGAGATCTTGGTATTTGATCTGAATCTGGCTACTGGCCTATACGCACTAACCAACTACGCGGGAACAGTTATGGGCACTCGACGTCGTGGTATCAGCCGAAGCATTTCGTGACGTCAGCGACTGAGCGGCGCGCTGGATTGGACTGGAACACCTGCTAGGCTAGGTCTGCTTCCGGCTGCATTCATAACGTCTTGGTGTGCTAAGGCGATGGAACCGCACCCTGGCGCTTAGGTTTAGACCGGCGTCTTGACCTCTCTGTTATGCCTAGGTGGGGCTGCGATGTGTTGATCTTCGCGGCGGGCATGACCCAGAAAAGTGTGTCCGGCCAAATGGGATCAAGCGTGTTGGGTTATGTGGTGCACCCCTGCAGGGAAGTTAATCTATTCGAATAGCCGCGATCTACGGTAACAGGACGACTTGGAGTTGTACCTTGACCTTATGACAACTAGAACCGAATACTTAATAAAACACACACTTCCAAGTGCCAGATACAACTCGGTGGTCGCTCTCTAACAGGGCTACGAGGAGAGGACCGCCGGGTAGGATTATGCCATGCGATGTTGCTTGGAGGACTTCGGTCTACTCTCTTCTACATGCTGCAAGACGGAGTCTTCCAGAAGCGTAGGCTTCGACATGATTAGTTATCCCCCTCTTATTCTGGCATTCTGCAGTTCAGTCCACTGATATGCCCCTTTACACATATACCCATGCATATGTAGTGTAGCTCCTTGCTTGCGAGTACTTTGGATGAGTACTCACGGTTGCTTTGCTCCCTCTTTTCCCCCATTTTCCTCTTCTTCCCGGATGCCGCAACCAGACTTTGGAGCCCAGGAGCTAGACGCCACCGTCGACGACGACTACTACACTGGAGATGCCTACTACTACGTGCAGGCTGCTGACGACGACCAGGAGTAGTTAGGAGGATCCCAGGCAGGAGGCCTGCGCCTCTTTCGATCTGTATCCCAGTTTGTGCTAGCCTTCTTAAGGCAAACTTGTTTAACTTACGTCTGTACTTAGATATTGTTGCTTCCGCTGACTCATCTATGATCGAGCACTTGTATTCGAGCCCTCGAGGCCCCTGGCTTGTATTATGATGCTTGTATGACTTATTTTTTTTATTTGTAGAGTTGTGTTGTGATATCTTCCCGTGACTCCCTGATCTTGATCGTACACCTTTGCGTGTATGATTAGTGTACGATTGAATTGGGGGCGTCACAAGGGGTTAGGGTAAGCATATGAATAAGCAGAGAAATTCTTCGAGGACTTATGAACATAATGGTTTGAAGAATAATGCACATATTCATAGCCCTTAGCTCTACCCTGTGAATCAGAGGGGTTAGCACGATGATGTTCATATGAGGACTTTGATCCTTTTGAGGAATTTGATCCACGTGAGGAATTTGGTCCGTTTGAGGACTTGGATCCATATGAAGAATTTGATCCGGGGTTCCTAATCTTCACAGGTGGTGTCATGAGGACTGAGGGAGTCCCAGACTAGGGGGTGTCCGGATAGCCAGACTATCGTCACGGCCGGACTCCAAGACTATGAAGATACAAGATTGAAGACTCCGTCCCGTGTCCGGATGGGACTTTCCTTGGCGTGGAAGGCAAGCTTGGCGTCTGAGATATGTAGATCTCCTACCATTGTAATCGACTCTGTGTAACCCTAACCTATCCGGTGTCTATATAAACCGGAGGGTTTTAGTCCGTACGGCGAACAACAATCATACCATAGGCTAGCTTCTAGGCTTTAGCCTCCTTGATCTCGTGGTAGATCTACTCTTGTACTACCCATATCATCAATATTAATCAAGTAGGAGTAGGGTATTACCTCCATCGAGAGGGCCCGAACCTGGGTAAAACATCGTGTCCCTTGTCTCCTATTACCATCCGCCTAGACGCATGATTCGGGACCCCTACCCGCGATCCGCCGGTTTTGACACCGACATTGGTGCTTTCATTGAGAGTTCCTCTGTGTCGTCACCGATAGGCCTGATGGCTCCTTCGATCATCAACAACGACGCAGTCCAGGGTGAGACTCTTCTCCCCGGACAGATCTTCGTGTTCGGCGGCTTTGCACTGCGGGCCAATTCGCTTGGCCATCTGGAACAGATCGAAAGCTATGCCCCTGTCCATCAGGTCAGATTTGGAAGTTTGAACTATACGGCCGATATCCGCCGAGACTTGATCTTCGACGGATTCGAGCCGCAGGCAAGCGCGCCGCACTGTTTTGATGGGCATGATCTAGCTCTGCAGCCGAACGGTGTCCTGGAGGCCGCACCAGCACCCGCTCCGGCCCTTGATCCGGAGCCGGATTCCCCAATCGAGGACGAGTGGTTGGACACCGCCTCGGGGGCTACGATCTCTACGGCGATTGAGCCGAACTCCATCCCTGTCGCTGCGAAGACCTCGACTCCAAGGTGCCGGACTCCTCTCGGACTCCGAACCCCCAGCGCCCCCGCAATCGAATCCGATTGGGCGCCCGTTATGGAGTTCACTGCCGCGGACATCTTTCAGCACTCGCCCTTTGGCGATATTCTGAATTCACTAAAGTCTCTCTCTTTATCCGGAGAGCCCTGGCCGGATTGAGGACAGGAAGGTTGGGATGCGGACGACGAAGAAATTCAACGCCCACCCACCACCCACTTTGTAGCCACTGTCGATGATCTAACCGACATGCTAGACTACGACTCCGAAGACATCGACGGTATGGACGACGATGCCGGAGACGACCAAGACCCAGCGCCTACAGGGCACTGGAAGGCCACCTCGTCATATGACATATATATGGTGGACATCCCAAAAGATGGGAACGGCGATGGAACAACGAAGGATGACCCCTCCAAGAAACAGCCGAAGCGCCGACGTCAGCGGCGCCGCTCTAAATCCCGCCACAATAAAAACGGTGATTCCGGCACGGGAGATAATAACACCCCGGACAGTGCCAAAGAGAACCCCCTCCAGCAGGACTTCGGTAGCGGAGGAGGGAGAAGCAGAATCCGCCTGACGGTCTTGGCGGAAAAAAAAGAGAGGTCGAGGGGCGATAATTATCGCCTCCCTCCGAAGATGAGGCAAGCCTCGACGACGCAATTTAATTTGTCGTGCTCGAGGATCCCGCCGAACATGAGGCGTTTCAAAAGCGGGCTTATAGCCACGGCAAGCAGCCTCAAGAAAAAGCAGCAATAGCTTAGAGCTGATCAAGACCTGCTAGGCGACAGATGGATGAAGTCCTTGCACCAAGAGTATGAACTCGAACGCCCCTCAAAAGCTACCCCAAGCGCAGGCCGTTGCCTCGACTAGAGGAGGAAGCACCCAAGTCACCAAATAAGACGACATGGCAGACCAGCCACGCCGTGGCAGCGATAGAGAGGCCTCTAGACCCTCCGCTCAAGCCACACCCCGACGCCGCTCAAAAAGTACCAAGGCACGGGAAAACACGCCGGACTTGCGAGATATATTGGAGGATAAGGCAAAACATAAAAGACCGATCTACGGATCGCGTGGGCGCCCAGCAATGCGGGATGATTACCGTCGCGCCGGATACAGCAAAACCGGCCGGGCCGAACACAGCAGACAAAGCTCATATGAGCTACATCATGATATAGCCCAATACATGTAGGCGCGACACCCACTATGCTTCACGGATGAAGTAATGGATCATCAAATCCCCAAGGGCTTCAAGCCCGTAAACATCGAATCATACGATGGTACCACAGATCCTGCGGTCTGGATCGAGGATTATCTCCTCCATATCCACATGGCCCGCGGTGATGATCTACACCGCGGACCAGCTCGACATTGGCTCAATAGCTTGCCAGCAGAATCAATTGGTTGTTGGGAGGACCTGGAAGCTGCATTCCTTGATAACTTCCAGGGCACATATGTGCGACCACCAGACGCCGATGACCTTAGCCACATAATTCAGCAGCCCGGAAGAATCGGCGGACAATTACGGACTCGATTCCTAACAAAGAAAAATCAAATAGTTGACTGTCCGGATGCAGAGGCCCTTGCAGCCTTCAAACATAACATCCATGACGAGTGGCTTGCGGCACCTAGGACAGGAAAAGCCAAAATCTATGGCAGCCCTCACAACCCTCATGACTCGCTTTTGTGCGGGAGAGGACAGCTGGCTAGCTCGAAGCAACAACTTGGCCAAACATCATGATAGTCCGGATACCAAGGACAGCAATGGCAGGTCGCGTCGCAACAAGAACAAGCGCCGCATTAACGGCGATAATACTGAAGATACGGCCGTCAATGCAGGATTCAGAGGCTCTAAACCCGGTCAGCGGAAGAAGCCATTCAAAAGAAATACCCAGGGCCCGTCCAATTGGGACCGCATACTCGATCGCTTGTGCCAATTACATGGCACCCCCGAAAAACCAGCCAATCACACCAACAGGGATTGTTAGGTGTTCAAGCAAGCAGGCAAGTTAAGTGCTGAACTCAATGACAAGGGGCTGCGTAGCGATGACGAGGAAGAGCCCCGGCCGCTGAACAATAGAGGACAGAAAGGTTTTCCCACACAAGTGCGGACGGTGAACATGATATACGCAACCCACATACCCAAAAGGGAGCGGAAGCGTGCACTACGGGACGTATATGCGATGGAGCCAGTCGCCCCAAAGTTCAACCCATGGTCTTCCTACCCGATCACCTTCGATCGAAGGGACCACCCCAATGGCACCCGTCACGGCGGCTTCGCCGCATTGGTTCTTGACCCAATTATTGACGGATTTCACCTCACCGGAGTCCTGATGGACGGCGGTAGCAGCCTGAACCTGCTTTATCAGGATACAGTGCGCAAAATGGGCATAGACCCCTCAAGAATTAAACCTACAAAGACGACCTTTAAAGGCGTCATACCGGGTGTAGGGGCCAATTGTACAGGCTCAGTCACACTCGAAGTGGTCTTCGGATCTCCGGATGCCGAAGCGAAGAGTTAATCTTCGTCATCGTCCCATTCCGCAGCGGCTATCATGCACTGCTTGGACGAACCGCATTTGCAAAGTTCAATGCGGTGCCGACCTACGCATACCTCAAGCTCAAGATGCCAGGCCCTCGAGGAGTAATCACGGTCAATGGAAATACCGAACGCTCTCTCCGAAGGAGGAGCATCTGGCTGACCCTCGGGCGGAGGTGCAAAGCAGCCTCTCACGGCAATTCTCGAGTCCGGCCACTAAGCGTCCCGACACCGCCAAGCGCTCCAAGTAACCTGCAACAAGACCACAGCACGATTCAAGCACGGTAGCAATCCGGCCCCAACCCCAGCCCTCGCGAAATTGCGAAGCTAGTATTACGCGTACATAATTACGCTTTCTGGAGATACCATGGGCACATGGGGAGGGCAAGACAACGGCACGCCAAGAATGCGGCTCGACCGCACTGTGGCTCCCGTTTGTGTCATTTCTTTTTTTTTCTTTTTTTCTTCCTTTTTTTTACTTTCAGGACTCCGTCTTTGAGAAGTCCTGTCCGGCACTTGAATCGCCGAACTCATGATGCAACAGCCAGGGAAGCGGAAAGCCACGTCGAGTGTTCAGGTGGTCTCTATTACGAGCATTATACCTGTTTTACATATCATCCAGCAGCTTACTCCTTGAGGGGCACATGTTAGATAGTCCCATCCCTTGCTTATCACACTATTTGTATCGTTCTGCTTCCATTGCAGTACCTTTTTGAATAAACAATACATAGCTTTTTCTTATTATTGCTCTACTTCCTTTATATATACATATGTTCATTTCACGACATGTTGCAACCGTACACTTTGTTACCGCCAATACACCAGGGGCTTAAGTATCCCAAAATTATGGTGTGATAAGTCCGAACACTTTCACAAGTGCGGCACCCCGAATTTATAGCATTATATGAATTGGCTCCGAATCATGTGTTGGGTCAATAGTTGGGTTTGCCCGGCTCCCGTGTTTTGGTACCTTACGTTCCGCTATATCGGCTAAGGTAGCACCGGGAGAACCACTGCGATTGTGCCCCAGTTATGCTGGGCCGAGCACCTCAGTGGAGAAAGCTAAAACTAACCGTCATGATAGGGCGAGAGCCGATCGCTGTTCGAGAGGTTTTTCGTGTCCCTAAAGACTTATGCCGCTTAGAGCGAGGAACCGGAATTGTCCGCCAAGGCGTGGATAGCGCCCCGAACTCGGTCTTCCGAATACTAGGGGCTTCGCCAAGATTTAAAATTATAGAATTCTATGGCTAAGTGAGAGTGTTCAAGCATTATAAGTCCGGTTTCCTTGTTCGTTGTGTTGAGCTCCTCCCTAGATGGACCCAAGAATGGGAACAAGAGTGTTCAAGTTTATCCCGAACACCCCAGCACTCGTGGCATGGGGGCTGAAGCCAACGACTTGCCATCTCTCAAATTTGATAAACGGCCGCATAGAAGGTAATATTTTAAATTAATAAGCGTTGCTTAGCGCATATGAACAAGTTTTCAGCGTACAGGATAACAAATGTGAGTTTATTCAAAAATTACATCTTTGGAGCACTCATCCGCTATTCGGCGGGCACCCTTCAGGAGGCCCTCATAGTACATTTCGGGCGTGCGATGCTCATGGCCCTTCGGTGGCCCGTCCGTCACAAGCCTCTCCGCATCCAGCTTGCCCGTGCACTTTAGCAAGGGCAAGGGCCCGACGGACACCTTCAATGCAGACGGAGGCGCTTGATGACTTGAAGTCAGCGGACGTGCATCCACCACCGCTGCATCAAGCCAAAGTAGCTCCGGGCATGGCCTCCAATGGCCACGGCCGCTTATAAGGCCCTTCATGGCCTGTTCGGCGACCTTATGGAGCTCGACCAGCTGCTTCAGCTGGTCGCTCAGGGCACCGGATGGTCGGCCTCGACATCGAGACCAGAACACCTTTTCCGTCGAGCTCCCCTCCTTGGTGCGGTAGAATGCGGCAGCATCAGACACACTATGGGGCAAATCTGCGAATGCTCCTGGAGAGCTCCGAATCCGGGTAAGTAATAGGTAATTCAATTTCACATGCTTGCTTCGCATAAATAATTCCTTACCCGCCGCTATCTTCTTTGAAGACTCAATTTCTTGGAGGGCTTTTTGGGCCTCGGCCTTAGCAGCTTTGGCACTCTCAAGAGCCGAGGCGAGCTCGGACTCTCAAGTCTTCGAGTCACGCTCCAAACTCTCGTGTTTTTCCACGAGAGCTTGGAGCTCTTGCCGTACCTTGGCCAGCTGCGCCACCCCTTCTCTCGCTCGGTGCGTTCCGTAGCCGCTTTGTTTTCAGCCACGGACATCGCTTCCTTCAGGGTCGCCACCTCGTTCGTGGCCCCTGCAGTACCCAAGTTATTCCTGTTATTTTTTGCAACCAAAACCTTTTCTATAAGGTATTTCTTTAATAAGGTATTACTTACCTTCCTTGTCCTCGAGCTGCCTCTTGGCTTCTCCGAGCTCGTTCTCGGACCGCTCGAGGTTCTGCTTTAATGCATTGACCTCCGCAGTCAGTGCGGCAGAGGTCAGCAGCGCAGCCTGCATTCCCATATTGACATACTTATGTTAGACTCCTGCGTATATCTTTTTAGATCCTTAGTCCGGCTTTTCTTTCCGAACACCGAACTAAGCATCAGGGCTACTGTCTATGCAGTTATATTTTACATATTCTAAAACTTACCTCAAAGCCTGTTAGAAGGCTGGTACAAGCCGGTCGGTCCGCTCTTGGCGGACTGAACTGTCGGATCACCGCACTCATAACAGCGGTGCTCCTCCTCGATGGAAGCGCCGTTAAGCGCCTCCGATAAGCTATCCGGTGCCTCCGGTTGGACGGAGGACACGGCGTCTTACCCTTCTTCCGAAGGGTCCGCTTGCCGACTCGGAACCATCAAGGTTCCGGCATGGAGACCGGACAAGGGTCGGGCCTAGAGCCCTTGGGGGTCTTGCCCCCCGCGCGCCTGGAGTCTGGGAGGTTGCCTTGTGGCACCTCCTGTGCTACCTCCTCTTGACCAAGCCCCTCTTGGGGCCCCGCCGCGGCGTCGCCCGCAGCGTGAGGCGAGGAGGCGGTCGGAAGCGAGGTACTCTCCATTTCCGACGAGCCCAGGGACCCGCTCGATGAATCGTGGACTCGCCCTTGGGCGGGCTGCACGGTTGTTCGACATTAGAGAACACTCTGCAACAATAAAAAGCCATGGGTATCCGGACACTTACGATCTCGCCAGGGGCTTGGCCCTCGCAGGCCAATCCTCCTCCTCGTCGTCGATGTTGGTGGAGAAGTCCGGAGGAAGGGTTCTTCCCTTCTTGGACCCTCCGGCCTCCCTAGTCGGGGCGACCTTCCTTTTCTTCTCCTCCCCCGCTGGGGGAGGAGCTTCTTCTTCTTCCTCCTCATCTTCAGGAGAAGATTCCGCTTTGGAATCTGACAACACCTGGCGTCGGGAGCTCCTTCGAGTTCCCGTGGCCTCCTTCTTGGCCTTCTTCTCCGGCACCACCTGGGGTGCCGGAGCCAGCAGCCCCGTCATCGGGCGTCCGCTGGGTCTTCTGGCAAAGGAGCCGGGCAGTTAATCTGTCCGGACGTCTCCAGCCAGTCCAGTCAAAGATTAGGGAGTTTTAGATCCCACGTAGAGTCAATCTATGAAAAAAGAGTCCCGTAAAGGGTAAAATAACTTACCTCGCCGGCTTGACGCTGCGAGCTGTATCCGCGATCTTTGGTAGCGGATTGGGGCTTCGTGCCCTTGAACAGCACCTTCCAGCGTCTTCGTGCGTAGTGTCGAAGAGCGGCTCAAGGTTTGGTGTCGTGCGGATCGAACTCCCACAAGTTAAAAGCCCGTTGTTGGCATGGGAGAATCCGTCGGATGAGCATCACCGGATTACGTCAACAAGCCTAAGATTCTTGGCCACCAGGTTTTGACGCTTGTTTGAAGTCCGGATGTCTCGTTCAATTCCCCACGCCAGGCCCGTCTCTTTCCATGACGATAGCCGTGTGGGGAAGCCAGATCTGAACTCGGGGGCCGCCACCCATTCGGTGTTGCGGGGCTCGGTGATGTAGAACCACCCCGATTGCCACCCCTTTATTGTCTCCACGAAGGCGCCCTCGAGCCATGGGACTTTGGCCATCTTGCCAACCATGGCGCCTCCGCACTCCGCTTGACGGCCGCCCACTACCTTCGGCCGGACATTGAAGATCTTCAGCCATAAGCCGAAGTGGGGCTGGATGCAGAGGAAGGCCTCGCACACGATGATAAACGCCGAGATGTTGAGGATGAAATTCGGGGCCAGGTCGTGGAAGTCCAGGCCGTAGTAGAACATGAGCCCCCGGACAAATGGGTGAAGTGGAAAACCTAGTCCGCGGAGGAAGTGGGGGAGAAACACTACCCTCTCATGGGGCCCGGGGGTTGGAATAAGCTGCCCCGCTTCGGGCAGCCTGTGCGCAATGTTGCCGGACAAGTATCCGGCCTCCCGCAGTCTTTTGATGTGCCCCTCCGTGACGGAGGAGGCCATCCACCTGCCTCCCGCTCCTGACATGGTTGGAGAAGGTCGAGGTGGGATGTGCGGACTTGGGCGCTGGAGCTCGAGTCTTGTGAAATGGATAAGCAAAGGAGGAAGAAGGCGTGGGTGAAAAGGTGGATCCTTATCCCCTTATATAGACGGATGAAGCTATGCGTCCCCCACCAGCATGGTAAAACTCGCTTATTTCCCAAGCGCCGTAATCAATGGCGCAGATGGGTTACCCACGTCCGTATTGATGAGAATCCCGGAATAAGGGGCCACGATCTATGCTTTGATAAGACGTGCCAAGGAAACCGCCTCGCTAAACGCTACCGAGGTGGAATAGTAAAACGATTCATATAAAGGCCTGGCCGTGGTGTGATGTCACGCTTGAATGCGTCGGCAGATCTGTGAAAAATTATTCTCTCTACGGTGTTATGTGGAACTTGTTTTGCGAGCCGGACACTATCCTTGTGTTCAAAACCTTCTATGAAGTATTCGGAGGAGGAACCCGCCTCGCAATGCCGAAGACAATCAATGCGCCGGACTCGTCGTCATTGAAGCCTGGTTCAGGGGCTACTGAGGGAGTCCCGGACTAGGGGGTGTCCGGATAGCCGGACTATCGTCACGGCCGGACTCCAAGACTATGAAGATACAAGATTGAAGACTTCGTCCCGTGTCCGGATGGGACTTTCCTTGGCGTGGAAGGCAAGCTTGGAGATACGGATATATGTAGATCTCCTACCATTGTAACCGACTCTGTGTAACCCTAACCTATCCGGTGTCTATATAAACCGGAGGGTTTTAGTCCGTTGGGCGAACAACAATCATACCATAGGCTAGCTTCTAGGGTTTAGCCTCCTTGATCTCGTGGTAGATCTACTCTTGTACTACCCATATCATCAATATTAATCAAGCAGGAGTAGGGTATTACCTCCATCGAGAGGGCCCGAACCTGGGTAAAAACATCGTGTCCCTTGTCTCCTGTTACCATCCGCCTAGACGCACAGTTCGGGACCCCCTACCCGAGATCCGCCGGTTTTGACACCGACAAGGACATTCACCTGAAGACTTTTAAGGCAACTTTTGGGAACCCAGATTTTCATCATAGGGGAACCGTTCCCGCAGTTAGTGCCAACATATCTAGCAAATACTTCACCATTGTGATTTTTGAACAGTTTATAGTCGGAGTCAAATCACTCATCAGAAGAATGAGGAGATTCACATGTAAAGCCAGATAAATTGGATGGATCAACTGGAGGTCCCTTTGCAGCAACCCATGAGGTTTTGGGGTACTGCTCAGGCTTCCAAAATGTACCATCAGCATTGAGTTTCCTCTCAAAGGCAATACCCTCTTTCCTAGGGTTCCTGTTGAGGATCTGCTTTTTAAGCACATCACAAAGAGTCTGATGCCCTTTGAGGCTTTTGTACATGCCTGTCACATACAATTCCTTCTGCCCTGCATTGTTAGTGATACTAGCAATATCCTCAGATGAGGAATTAGTGATAGAAGAGACAGTTGAAGAATTTGTAGCATGTGAAGCATTTGAACATTCAGGTGAAGAAATAGCTGTTTCACGTTCAATGCACTTTAAGCATGGAGGAATAAATTCTTCCTGAGAAGCGCTGATTTGTTGAGCAACAAGTGAATTGCGCTCCTTCTGAAGATCTTCATAACACACTCTTAGCTTCTCAAGATCTTGCTTTCTTTGAAGAATTTCATAGGAAAGCTTCTCATGATCTGATAAGAGAGTGTTATGTTGGTCTTGAAGAGTGTCATACTTCGTTTGAAGTCTCTGAAGACTTTCAGCCAAAGCTTTTGACTGATCCATTTCTTCACTCAACATACCATCGCTTTTACTAAGCATGTCTTGAACCTTTTCTAAAGCTCTTTGTTGTTTAGTGGCAAGGGAACCAAGTTTGACATAGCTGGGTCCAAATTCATCACCAGATTCATCATCACTGGATTCAGATAGATAGCATTCAGTTACCTTAGCATCTTTTGCCATGAGGCATGATGCAGAAGATGATGATTCTGGTTCGAATGTCATCGCTTTGAAAGATTCCTTGAAGTCCTCAAACCAAGGATCATGACGCGTTCGATGACCTTCATAAACCTCAGAGAGACGGTCCCAGATAAGCTTCACATGATCGAGATGCATGATGTTCCTGAACTGATTTTGAGACAGACAGGAGCAGATGACGTCCTTCGCCGTGAGGTTGAGAAGAGTGTACTTGCGAATGTCATCAGCTTCCGCCGTCTTGCACAGATCGGTCAGACCAATCTCAGCGACGGTCCACAGCTCGTTGTTCATCGCCATGAGGCGCTTCTTCATCATGGCCTTCCACTTGGGATACTCGTGACCGTCAAAGATGGGGCAAGTCACTTTCTTCATACCTGCGGTCGACATAACTAAAACTCCAGGTGGTTAAACCAAAATCACACAGAACAAGGGAGTACCTTGCTCTGATACCAATTGAAAGTGTGTTATTTCGACTAGAGGGGGGGGGTGAATAGGCGATTTTTATGAATTCTTCACTGAGGAATTTGCGGGTGAGTAAATTCCTTAGTGAAGAACTATTTGCAGCGGAATAAGTACTCAGAAGTAAACATAACAGGATATAAGCATGGTCATCATGATGAAATGAAGACAAGCACAGAGTACAGAAGGCGTAATCACAGGATAGCACTGGATGAAGACAAACAAACTGAAGAAATTGAACTAAGGAAATGGAGAAAGTTTTTAGTCAAATTCTTCAAACACAGATATGACAAGAACACAACACAGCAATGAGGAAATGAAAGAGTTGAGGAAATAGAACCAGTTGGCTTGGTGAAGACAATGATTTGGTAGACCAGTTCCAACTGCTGTCTCAGTTGTACATCTGGTTGGAGCGGCTAGGTATTTAAACCTGAGGACACACAGTCCCGGACACCTAGTCCTGAATACACAGTCCAGGACACCTAGTCCTCACTGTATTCTCCTTGAGCTAAGGTCACACAGACCTCGCCCAATCACTCGTGGTAAGTCTTCAGGTGACTTCCAAACCTTCACAAACTCGGTCACTCGGCAATCCAGAATTCCTCTTGGATGCTCTAGACCTTGAGGCCTAACCGTCTGGAAGAAGCACAGTCTTCAAAGGTAACAAGCGTCGGATCCCCGCAGGATCAATCTCTTCAGTGATGCTCAATCACTTGGGGTTTGTAGGTGTTTGAGTTTGGGTTTTCCTCACTTGATGATTTTCGCTTAAAGTCCTCGGAGGATGGGATGCTCTCAAATGACAAGTATCAGTTTCTCTCGGAGCGGCCAACCAGCTAGTGGTTGTAGGGGGCGGCTATTTATAGCCTAGGGAGCAGCCCAAAATGATAAGACATAAATGCCCTTCAATGATATGACCGTTAGGTGGGAAGATATTTTGGGACAGCTGGTGCGTAGCACAGCAACGGTCGGAATTTTGAGTGTCTAATTCCTCAGGGCTATCATGTTCCTCACTGTGTAGGCAATCCGCACTGGTGAACTCCTAACTCCTCAGTCAGAACAAATTCCTCAGTGACTAGAAGAACTGCTTCTCTGTCACTTAAGAATATGACTGAACGTAAGAGATTTCCAATGGCTTCACTCGAAGGGATTGGTAGGTTTAGGGATTTTGAGTTGAGCATCACATGGAATTTTTTCCCTAGTATTTCCTCGACCCCCTTTAACAGTACGGTGTTTCCTATGACTCAAGAAAAAGAAAATGAAACTACGAAAACAAAAGTCTTCACGCTTCATGTTCCTCGTATGAATACCAAGTCTTCAGGATTACACCAATTTCTTTACTTTCAAAGTCTTCAGTCGAAGAACTTCATTTTTAGGGGTCAACTTTCTCTGTAAATATCAAACTCCTCATAGACTTATAGACCTGTGTACACTCACAAACGCATTAGTCCCTTAACCTATAAGTCTTCAATACACCAAAATCACTAAGGGGCACTAGATGCACTTACAAGGAAAGGGTGATGCAGCAAAGTAGCGTAAGTATTTCCCTCAGTTTTTGAGAACCAAGGTATCAATCCAGTAGGAGACTGCACGCAAGTCGCCTCGTACCAACACAAACAAATAAGAACCTTGCAACCAACACGATAAATAGGTTGTCAATCCCTTCACGGCCACTTGCAAAAGTGATATCTCATAGAGATAATAAGATAAATATTTTTGGTATTTTTATGATATAGATTGGAAAGTAAGGATTACAAAATAAAATAGATTGGAAACTTATATGATGGAAAATAGACCCGAGGGCCATTGGTTTCACTAGTGGCTTCTCTCAAGATAGCATAAGTATTACGGTGGATGAACAAATTACTGTCGAGCAATAGATAGAAAAGCGCATAGTTATGAGAATATGTAGGCATGATCATGTATATAGGAATCACGTCCGCGACAATTAGACCGAAACGATTCTGCATCTACTACTATTACTCCACACATCGACCGCTATCCAGCATGCATCTAGAGTATTAAGTTCATAAGAACAGAGTAACACATTAGGAAGATGACATGATGTAGAGGGATAAACTCAAGCAATATGATATAAACCCCATCTTTTTATCCTCGATGGCAACAATACAATACGTGCCTTGCTGCCCCTGCTGTCATTGGGAAAGGGCACCGCAAGATTGACCCCAAAGCTAAGCACTTCTCCCATTGCAAGAAAGATCAATCTAGTAGGCGAAACCAAACTAATAATTCGAAGAGACTTGCAAAGATATTAAATCATGCATAAAAGAATTCAGAGAAGAATCAAATATTGTTCATAGATAATCTTGATCATAAACCCACAATTCATCGGATCTCGAAAAACACACCGCAAAAAGAATTACATCAAATAGATCTCCAAGAAGATCGAGGAGAACTTTGTAATGAGATCCAAAGAGAGAGAAGAAGCCATCTAGCTAATAACTATGGACCCGAAGGTCTGTGGTAAACTACTCACACATCATCGGAGAGGCTGTGGTGTTGATGTAGAAGCTCTCCATGATCGATTCCCCCTCCGACGGAGCGCCGGAAAAGGCCCCAAGATGGGATCTCACGGGTACATAAGGTTGCAGCGGTGGAAATAGGGTTTTGTGGTGCTCTCGGATGTTCTCGGGGTATATGAGTATATATAGGCGAAAGAAGTCGGTCAGGGGAGCCACGAGGGGCCCACGAGGGTGGGGGGCGCGCCTCCCTGCCTTGTGGCCGCATCGTTGCTTGCTTGACATCCACTCCAAGTCTCCTGGATTGCGTTTGTTCCGAAAATCACTCTCCCGAAGGTTTCATTCCGTTTGGATTCTGAAATAGGCAAAAAACAGCAGTTTGGACTGGGCCTCCAGTTAGTAGGTTAGTCCCAAAAATAATATAAAAGTGTATAATAAAGCCCATTAAACATCCAAAACAGATAATATAATAGCATGGAACAATCAAAAATTATAGATACGTTGGAGACGTATCTAGCACCCCCAAGCTTAATTCCTTCTCGTCCTCGAGTAGGTAAATGATAAAAACAGAATTTTTGATGTGGAATGCTACCTAACATAATTTTCTATGTAGTTCTCTTTATTGTGGCATGAATGTTCAGATCCGAAAGATTCAAGACAAAAGTTTAATATTGACATAAAAACAATAATACTTCAGGCATACTAACAAAGTAATTATGTCTTTTCAAAATAACATGGCCAAAGAAAGTTCATCCCTACAAAATCATATAGTTTGGCTATGTTCCATCTTCGTCACACAAAATACTCAAATCATGCACAACCCCGGTTTCAGCCAAGCAATTGTTTCATACTTTATTTTTTTCATATTTTTCAACTTTCACGCAATACATGAGCGTGATCCATGGACATAGCACTATATGTGGAATAGAATATAATGATGGGGGTCGTGTAGAGAAGACAAAAAAGGAGAAATTCTCACATTGACGCGGCTAATCAACGAGCTAGGGAGATGCCCATCAATTGATGTCAATGCAAGGAGTAGGGATTGCCATGCAACGGATGCACTAGGCCTATAAATGTATGAAAGCTCAACAAAAGAAACTAACTGGGTGTGCATCCAACTTGCTTGCTCACGAAGACCTAGGGAATTTGAGGAAGCCCATTGTTGGAATATACAAGCCAAGTTCGATAATGAAAAATTCCCACTAGTATATGAAAGTGACAAAACAAGAGACTCTCTATCATAAAGATCATGGTGCTACTTTGAAGCACAAGTGTGGAAAAAAAGGATAGTAGCATTGTCCCTTTTTATTTCTTTTCTCTCTTTTGGGCCTTTCTTTTTTATTTGGCTTTTCTCTATTTTCTTGGGACAATGCTCTATTAATGATGATCATCACACTTCTATTTATTTACAGCTCAATGATTACAACTCAACCCGGCAATTCGACCCATGGGTGGCCGCGCCCATGGGCACCCGACCCGAATGGGTAGGGTATGGGTCGGCATATTCACCCATGGGTAAGCCCGATGGGTAACCCGATTAGTCACGGGTAGGGCATGGGTACGAGGTCCTGCCCATGGGTCACCCGATGGGTCGCCCGATTAGCTGACATGTGGGCCATTTTATATCTAAATAGCAGTAGTAGGCTAGTCTCCCGCAGACCGCAGTCCAGCCCACACTCCTTGGCCCAGTCCAGTAAGTCAGCACCTAGGTTTTACGAGGCAGAGAAGCCAACGCTGCCAACCCCGTCCTCCACTCCTCCTCGGGCAGCCAACGCACAAACCTAGCCGCCCCCACTCCTGCAGTCTCGCTCTCGCCCTTTCCCGGTCCCATCGGCAAGCCGCCGCCGCCCACTGTCCGACGCCGTCGCAGGCTGCCGGATCCCCGCGACCGCCATCCTCATAGGCCATAGGATGCCCTCCTCGACCCCCGCTGCCTCCATCCTCGCGGGGACGTAGGATCCCCCTACAGGCCGCCTCCATCCTTGCTTGCTAGATCTACGGCCAAGCCCAAAGCACCACCTCTGCCTCCATCCCTCGAGCACCAGGCTCGCCGCGCCGGAGCAGCAACACCGCCACCTTTGCATCAATCCCGTCCAACCGAAGCAGCACCGCCGCCATCCTCGTTCTTCATCCAAGGCATCACCGCACCGGACCAGCACCGAGGCCATCATCCTGGTGCTGCAGTAGATGAAATGGAGAATATATTTAAATAATATATGTCCTCGAAGCCTGTTACGAGTGCTTCTCGTGTGTGGACAGAATTGGACTTATATTTGGAAGAGGAAATTATCCATAGGCCAGAGGGTCTTGACATCATCAATTGGTGGCAGTATGCAGGTATCAAGTATCCCTACATTGCGAAGAATGGCTCATGATATACTAGCCATTCCTGTAACAACCGTGGCGTCGGAATCTGCCTTTAGTACTAGTGGGAGAATACTAAGTGCACATAGATGTTCACTTGCACCAAACATGACCAAAGCTCTTATGTGTATGCAAGCTTGGTCCCGTGCAGACATGTTAGGTGATAATCTATTTCAATCATGGCTCTTCTTTCCATACACAATATTATTTCCTTGCTATATGTTAATATCTAAATTTATGCATCAGGGGATTGCAATTCTACTCTCTTTGGGGACTTTGAAACTGTTCTTAAGGATGACACAAAAATGATGGTAACAGATTCTACTTTTAGCAACTTAGCATGCCTTTTAATCTTAGATTTTAATGCAAATCTTATTCTTTACTTTGAATGCTTCTATTTTCTTGTGTTTCAGGAGGTTGATGATCATTCCATCCTAACTGAAGCCTGAAACATGATTGTATGATGTTGTTGCTGCTGCTTGGTTGTGACGAGAAGGCCGACGACTCGGCGTGCTACACTACTACCTGCTGTTATTTACATTTATCCATGGCTGCTACACTACTACCTGCTGTTATTTACATTTATCCATGGCTGCTACACTACTACTTCCTAGTTCCTACTGCTAGCATGTTGGCACACAACTACTCAACCCGAACCTTGTATTTGTGCTGCTGCTGAACCTTCTATTTCTGCTGCTATTTGTGCACCTGAACCTTGTATCTCTGCTCTTGAACCTTGTATTTGTGCTTCTGAAGACCTGCACCATGTATTTGTGATGCTATTTGTGCTCTTGAACCTTGTATTTGCCTTCCTAATATTTTGTTTTCTAGCTGTTCTACTATATATTCACATTGATGGTTAGTAACTGAAGCTATTTGTGCATTTTTGCCACTGTGTGAACCAATATTTGTGCATTTTTGCCACTGTACAAGAACACTATACAGCAGCCCGATGGGTAACCCATCGGGTCGGGTTACCCATCGGGTTCGGGCGTGGGTCTGATCCTTCGCCGATGGGCAGGGTCGTGGGCGACTGGGTAGACCGATTTAGTAATCGGGCATGGGTTTGGTAGACCTCGACCCGGGCAAACCCAACCCGACTGCCAGGTTAAATTACAACTCGTTACTAGAAAAAAATATGACTCTATATGAATGCCTCCGGCGGTGTACCGGGATGAGGAATGAATCAAGAGTGACATCACTAGTAGAAAAAGGGGCAAATCTGAGACACATTAGTGCCGGTTTGATTTTGAGCCGGTTCCAACGGCTAGCCGGCCGTTCTCATTAGTACCGATTCGTGGCTAACCTTTAGCACCGGTTCGTGCCACGAACCGATACTAAAGAGAGTGGTGGCAGGGTGTTGTCAGTCTGGGGCCCCTCCAGCACCTTTAGTACCGGTTCGTGCCACGAACCGGTACTAAAGGTCGACGTACATAAACCCTTCGTCCACCCGAGCCACTCTGTTCATCACCTTTCCCCTCAATTCCTCTGTTATTCCCCTCTCTTCCTTGAGCTCCTCACAAATTTTGCCCAAAATTTGTCAACATTTGAAGGCCCCCATCCATTCAAATGATCACAAAGGTTAGCAACTTTGTCCTTTCAACTCTCACTGCTATATTAGCTCTTGCAATGCTTTGTATAGTGATTAATTTGGGAGGAATTATATTTGCTAGTATTTGATTTATATGCAATTTGAGGTCAAAAATAACACTTAGTTTGCATATGTAGGTGTGGTTTACTTAGTGCCTTCTAAATCTCCGTCAGAACCACCGCCGATCGCTCAAGACCGTCTCTGTCGCGGCACCACCTTGTGGTGAGGCTCTTGTTCATGAATGTTTTACATTACCAAATTGATGTTTGGATATATAGTTACTCGTATAATTATCTTACCCGTACGTTGTTTGTTATACATAGTGCCATGGTTTTGATATGCGTCCCCGTCGGCCCTCGTCCTTGTTATGATTCGGATTTGGTATATTCTCTTTTAAAACTAGTTGTTGCATTTCGTGTTTATGACAAATTATGCCCATCAAGTTGACATAGATATTTTTATCTAGGAGGTATGTGAACCAGAAATTCCAACCGACCCTATTGTTGAGAGGTTAAATTAAGTTGAAAGAGAAAACGAGTATTTGAAAGAAAAATTGAAAAGAATTGAGGGGGAGAAGATGGAATTGGAGTTGCATGTTGCCGATGTCGTCGATGATCACAAGATCAAGATGGAGAAAATGAGGTCGCAGAAGAGACATGCCGCAGCTATGGTGCGTAGCGGTACGAGTCGAGGTAGTTCAGGAAGTACAGGCGGAGACAAGCGATATAAATACGGTCCAAGCCTCGCTCCTCTTCCTCAGAGGCCTTACGACATGACTAAGGAGCAAACGCAGCCATAGTGCAGGCCCAAGTGGACGCCCATTTTGGACCGAAACCGGCACCACCGCCAAAGGAGAAAGTGCCTGAGAAAGTAATTGACCACTTCATTCATATGGCTAGAGAACCAGCTCCCAAGCCTGTTGACTCAGACTATGAGCGCCAAATCAGGAAATTACATCGAGAACGGCTAAAGAAGGAAGCGAGCTCGAGCTCGAGCCAACAATCAGCGGGCAAAAAATGCGGGAAAACCGTTCCCCAGCTGGGAGAACAGGCGGCGCAATCGATCCCCCCGCTTGTTGTGCCAACAACACATGAGAGGAGGCCTCGCGCCCAATATTATTGTGGGCAAACCGTTAAAGTTCCCCAGCTAGGCGATGTGGTAATAACGGAGGAGCATATAATGTAGGCTGAAATGCTCAAGATCTCTGTTGGACAACTCCTCGAAATTGAGCCCATGTCTTCGCTTAGAGAGGAGGAAATAAAATGGAAATATGCCCGGGGAAAACCTTTGGTCGAGCCAGACAAGGTGAAGAACCTCCCAACAAGAATGTATGAATTGCATCAATGGTACATGAACATTACCAAGATTTCCAATCGAGAGTCCCTCATGGTGAATGTCAAGAAGGGGCATTAGTACCATGAGAAAGCTCTGTGCGTTGAGTATTCAGAACTATATCAGTTATACAATCAAGACGCACTCGACAAATCTCTCGTCAGTTGCTATTGTTTGTAAGTGATTTCTTTCTGTAATTTTTGATCAATCATTACATGTAATTAGCCTCACTATATATTCTTTTCTGTGGTATCATATGCAGGATGAAGATGTATGAAATGAAAAAATCTGGACGCTATGGCATTGGGTTCATTGACCCAAATACCATTAATGAGTACACATGGAATCTTGCAACTTCTAAAGCAGGTGTAGAGGAAAGCATGCTAGAGTTCTTGAAGTGCCTCAATACCAATGAAGATATACTACTTCCTTACAACTTCTCGTGAGTTAATACAAATTCTGTTTTTGCTTACTAGCTAGCTAGATGTTAATAACTAAGTGTATACGGTTTACGATATATAGTTGATTAATTTTATGCACATGCCTGCTTAATTAAGACATGCAAACGTGTGCGCATGCAGTTTCCACTGGATCTTGTTAGTCATTAAAGTTGACAAAGCAACAGTCGAAGTACTCGAGTCGCTACTTAAAGAAGATAAAGACTACACCATAATGAAGGGGATAGTCAACAGGTAATTTCAATCATTATTAACTATATCTCGGCCTATTATTAGTTCGTCATTTCCTGATATGAACTATTTAATAACCCCTTTATTTATTTTCTTTGCCAGCGGGCAGGGCTTGGGCAAAGTTCATCAAGGTGACTGCAGGCAATTGGCCAAAAAAGTTATTTTGGCATCGACCAAGGGTAAGTAATTAAGTAGTACTAGCTAGCTAGCCATCTCTTTTATTCTTGTTTCAATACCATTAATTAATTATCATGCTTGATTAATCATTATCTGATTCAATTCCATTCTCATAAAGGCCTCAAGCAGCGCCGGGAATGATCTGTGTGCATTCTACGTTTGCGAGAACATTAGCATGATGGCGTCCGAAAGGAGCAGATCTCAAAGACAAGAATGGGTACGTTGTCAGAACTCTATTCACACCATTATCGATATCTTGTAACACAACTAATACACATGCATATTGATCTCCTTCTTAACAGTTCAAAGACGTGCGGGATAAGCTCCTACCCGAGGAGCGCATAATAGCACTTCAAGAGGAAATAGCCAGATTTTTGCTCGACCAGGTCATAGATCCCAAAGGAGAATACTATTACCCGCTACCGCCCCCATGAACCACTTGTCATCGTGCATGCTCGGAAGGCGCCAAGGCAACATGTAGGAGAAATTGTATATGTATATACATGTGTATGTGTGAATAGTTAATGGTGTTGGCTGTGAGACATTCGATGATATATATTATATATATATGCGGTTCTACGTACGAGAAAATCTATTTATATATATGCATAACGTGTACAATTTGTAGTATCGTGAAATACCAGCAAACAGAAAAGAATTAAATGGAAAATAAAGCCAAATTGAAAACACAAAATTAAAGCAAAAAAAACACCCAAACATTTAGTACCGGTTGGTGTTACCAACCGGTACTAAAGTTCACGCCAAGACACGGGCCTCGCTCGTGCCACGTGTTTGCACTTTAGCGCCGGTTTGTGACGAACCGGTACTAAAGGGGGGGGGGACCTTTAGTGCCCCACTCTTTAGTGCCGGTTGCCGAACCGGCACTAAAGGCCGTCACGAACCGGCACTAAAGGCCGGTTTTGCACTAGTGCATGTATGAAAAATTATGCATGGTGGCTTTGCCACAAACACGATGTCAACTACATGATCATGCAAGGCAATATGACAATGATGAAGCGTGTCAATAAATGAAACGGTGGAAATTTGCATGGCAATATATCTCGGAATGGCTATGGAAATGCCATAATAGGTTGGTATGGTGGCTGTTTTGAGGAAGATATAAGGAGGTTTATGTGTGATAGAGCGTATCATATCACGGGGTTTGGATGCACCGACGAAGTTTGCACCAACTCTTTAGGTGAGAAAGGGCAATGCACGGTACCGAAGAGGCTAGCAATGATGGAAAGGTGAGAGTGCGTATAATCCATGGACTCAACATTAGTCATAATGAACTCACATACTTATTGCAAAAATCTACAAGTCATCAAAACAAAGTACTACACGCATGCTCCTAGGGGAAGGGTTGGTAGGAGTTAACCAGCGCGCGATCCCGACCTCCACACAAAGGAATACAATCAAAGAAATACCTCATGCTTCAAATTTGTCACAAAACGGTTACCATACATGCATGCCACGGGAATTGCAAACCTCAACACAAGTATTTATCAAATTCACAACTACTCTACTAGTGTGACTCTAATATCACCATCCTCATATCTCAAAACGATCATCAAGTATCAAACTTCTCATAGTATTCAATGCACTTTTTATAAAAGATTTTATTATACCCGTCTGGGATGCCTATCATATTAGGACTAATTTTATAGCCAAAGCAAACTACCATGCTGTTCTAAAGGACTCTCAAAATAATATAAGTGAAGCATGAGAGATCAATAATTTCTATAAAATAAAACCACCACCGTGCTCTAAAAAGATATAAGCGAAGCACTAGAGCAAAATTATCTAGCTCAAAACATATAAATGAAGCACATAGAGTATTCTAATAAATTCTGATTCATGTGTGTCTCTCCCAAAAGGTGTGTACAGCAAGGATGATTGTGGTAAACTAAAAAGCAAAGACTCAAATTATACAAGACGCTCCAAGCAAAACACATATCATGTGGTGAATAAAAATATAGCATCAAGTAAAGTTACCGATGGACGAAGACGAAAGAGAGGATGCCTTCCGGGGCATCCCCAAGCTTAGGCTTTTGGTTGTCCTTGAATTTTACCTTGGGGTGCCTTGGGCATCCCCAAGCTTAGGCTCTTGCCACTCCTTGTTCCATAATCCATCAAATCTTTACCCAAAAACTTGAAACTTCACAACACAAAACTCAATAGAACATCTCATGAGCTCCGTTAGCGAAATAAAACAAACCACCAATTCAAGGTACTGTAATGAACTCATTATTTATTTATATTGGTGTTAAACCTAATGTATTCCAACTTTTCTATGGTTCATACCCCCCGATACTAGCCATAGATTCATCAAAATAAGCACACACACGAAAAACAGAATCTGTCACAAACATAACAGTCTGTAGTAATCTGTATCAAACGTAAACTTCTAGAACTCCAAAAATTCAACCAAATTAGGACGACCTGGGTAATATGTATATTAATCTACTGCAAAAAGAATCAGTCTAAAAGCTCTTTTCTGTGATTTATGAAAAAAAATCGTGAGCGCAAAGTTCCTGTTTTTTACAGCAAGATCAAACCACTATCATCCAAGAAGATCCTAAAGGCTTTACTTGACACAAACACTAATTAAAACACAATAAACACAATCATATCAGTAGCATGATGAATTATTTATTACTAAAAAGAACCAAAAAGCAAGAAACAAAAATAAAAGTGGGTTGCCTCCCAACAAGCGCTATCGTTTAACGCCCCTAGCTAGGCATAAAGGCAAGAATAGATCTAGGTATTGCCATCTTTGGTATGCAATCCATAAGTGGCTCTCATAATAGATTCATAAGGTAATTTAATTTTCTTTCTAGGAAAATGTTCCATGCCTTTCCTTAACGGAAATTGGAATCTAATATTTCCTTCTTTCATATCAATAATTGCACCAATCGTTCTAAGAAAAGGTCTACCAAGAATAATAGGACATGTAGGATTGCAATATATATCAAGAACAATGAAATCTACGGGCACATAATTCCTATTTGCGACAGTAAGAACATCATTAATCCTTCCCATAGTGGGCAAAGCACCGGCACAAGTAAAGAAATCTTGAATAACTCCTTTTCCAATAATATTACCGCTATCAATACGAAACATTTTAGTGTGTAAAATAGTAGGATCTACAAGAGGAACATCAAAAGCATCAAAGTTTTCCATATTATTATCCTTATCAACGATAACCTCCCCAGTTTCAGACATGATGATAGCAAATCGCACAAGGAACGAGTACACAAAAAAGAGTAAGCGAAAAAGAGGCAAACGGAAAAAGATAGCGAATAAAATGGCAAAGGTGAAGTGGGGGAGAGGAAGACGAGAGGAAAATGAAAAATAATGTAATGCGAGGGATAAGAGTTTGTGATGGGTACTTGGTATGTCTTTACTTGACTTGGCAACTGCGCCAGAGATGGCCAGCTGCTGGAAGATCCAATCTTGACTTGACTTGGTGTAGCCTCCCCGGCAACGGCGCCAGAAATTCTTCTTGCTACCTCTCGAGCACTGCGTTGGTTTCCCCTTGAAGACGAAAGGGTGATACATCAAAGTAGCGTAAGTATTTCCCTCAGTTCTTGAGAACCAAGGTATCAATCCAGTAGGAGACTGCACGCAAGTCGCCTCGTACCTACACAAACAAATAAGAACATTGCAACCAACGCGATAAAGGGGTTGTCAATCCGTTCACGGCCACTTGCAAAAGTGAGATCTGATAGAGATAATAAGATAAATATTTTTGGTATTTTTATGATATAGATTGGAAAGTAAGGATTGCAAAGTAAAATAGTTTGGAAACTTATATAATGGAAAATAGACCTGGGGGCCATAGGTTTCACTAGTGGCTTCTCTCAAGATAGCATAAGTATTACGGTGGGTGAACAAATTACTGTCGAGCAATTGATAGAAAAGCTCATAGTTATGAGAATATCTAGGCATGATCATGTATATAGGCATCACGTCCGTGACAAGTAGACCGAAATGATTCTGCATCTACTACTATTAATCCACACATCGACCGCTATCCAGCATGCATCTAGAGTATTAAGTTCATAAGAACAGAGTAACGCATTAGGCAAGATGACATGATGTAGAGGGATAAACTCAAGCAATATGATATAAACCCCATCTTTTTATCCTCGATGGCAACGATACAATAAGTGCCTTGTTGCCCCTGCTGTCACTAGGAAAGGACACCGCAAGATTGAACACAAAGCTAAGCACTTCTCCCATTGCAAGAAAGATCAATCTAGTAGGCCAAAACCAAACTGATAATTTGAAGAGACTAGCAAAGATATTAAATCATGCATTAAATAATTCAGAGAAGAACCAAATATTTTTCATAGATAATCTTGATCTTAAACACACAATTCATCGGATCTCGACAAACACACCGCAAAAAGAATTACATCGAATAGATCTCCAAGAAGATCGAGGAGAACTTTGTATTGAGATCCAAAGAGAGAAAAGAAGCCATCTAGCTAATAACTATGGACCCGAAGGTCTGTGGTAAACTACTCACACATCATCGGAGAGGCTATGGTGTTGATGTAGAAGCCCTCCGTGATCGATTCCCCTCCGCCGGAGCGCCGGAAAAGGCCCCAAGATGGGATCTCACGGGTACAGAAGGTTGCGGCGGTGGAAATAGGGTTTCGTGGTGCTCTCAGATGTTCTCGGGGTATATGAGTATATATAGGAAAAATAAGTCGGTCAGGGGAGCCACGAGGGGCCCACGAGGGTGGGGGGCACGCCTCCCTGCCTCGTGGCCGCCTCGTTGCTTGCTTGACGTCCACTCCAAGTCTCCTGGATCGCGTTTGTTCCAAATCACTCTCCCGAAGGTTTCATTCCGTTTGGATTCCGTTTGATATTCCTTTTCTGCGAAACGCTGAAATAGGAAAAAAACAACAATTTGGACTGGGCCTCGAGTTAGTAGGTTAGTCCCAAAAATAATATAAAATTGTATAATAAAGCCCATTAAACATCCAAAACAGATAATATAATAGCATGGAACAATAAAAAATTATAGACACGTTCTCCGGAACCATGCATCACTTGATTATGAATCACTTGATGCTTGCGAACCATGCATCATGGGCAAGATGACTAAGACTCCGTTCTCCGGAACAATGGAGCGAGCAACATGTTGGGGAACATAGTATTTCAAAAAAAATTCCTACGATCACGCAAGATCTATCTAGGCGAAGCATCGCAACGAGCGGGGAGAGTGTGTACACGTACCCTCGTAGACCAAAAGCGGAAGCGTTTAGTAACACGGTTGATGTTGTCGAACGTCTTCGCGATCCAGCCGATCCTAGCACCGAACGTACGGCACCTCCGTGTTCAGCACACGTTCAGCTCAATGACGTCCCTCGAGCTCTTGATCCAGTTGAGGCCGAGGGAGGATATGACCGAGGTGTGTAACTATGGAGGGGGGCACCGCACATGGCTAGGAACAATTGATGTGTGTTCTAGGGGTGCCCTCCCCACGTATATAAAGGAGGGAGAGGGAGGGAGGCATCCTAGGGCGCGCCCAAGTAGGAGGAATCCTACTTGGGCCCCTAGTCCAATTCGCCCCCCCCCCTTACCATATTTGGACAAGGGGGAAGGAAGGAGGGGGAGGGGAAGGAAGTAGGAGTCCTACTACATACTTTCCTTTTCCTCCTCTCCTTTCCCTTACTTGGTCCATTAAGCTCATATCTTTGCCGGGGGTCGCTCGGAACCACTTCCGGTGACCCGGTATCACCCAAAACACTTCCGGTGTCCAAATACCATCGTCCTATATATGAATCTTTACCTCTCGACCATTTCGAGAATCCTCTTCATGTCCGTGATCTGATCCGGGGCTCCGAACAAACTTTGGTCATCAAATCGCATAACTCATAATACAAATCGCCATCGAACGTTAAGCATGCGGACCCTACGGGTTCAAGAACTATGCAGACATGACCGAGACACATCTTCGGTCAATAACCAATAGCGGAACCTAGATGCTCATATTGGCTCCTAGATATTCTACAAAGATCTTTATCGGTCAAACCACATAACAACATACATTGTTCCCTTTGTCATCGGTATGTTACTTGCCCGAGATTCGATCATCGGTATCCTCATACCTAGTTCAATCTCATTACCGGCAAGTCTCTTTACTCGTTCCGTAATGCATCATCCCATAACTAACTCATTAGTCACATTGCTTGCAAGGGTCATAGTGATGTGCATTATCGAGAGGGCCCAGAGATACCTCTCCGATACTCGGAGTGACAAATCCTAATCTCGATCTATGCCAACTCAACAAACACCATCGGAGACACCTATAGAGCATGTTTATAATCACCCAGTTATATTGTGACGTTTGATAGCACACAAGGTATTCCTCCGGTATTCGGGAGTTGCATAATCTCATAGTCAGAGGAACATGTATAAGTCATGAAGAAAGCAATAACAATAAAACTAAACGATCATTATGCTAAGCTAACGGATGGGTCTTTGATACGTCTCCAACGTATCTATAATTTTTGATTGCTCCATGCTATATTATCTACTGTTTGGACAATATTGGGCTTTATTATCCAGTTTTATATTATTTTTGGGACTAACCTATTAACCGGTGGCCCAACCTAGAATTGCTGTTTTTTTTGCCTATTTCAGTATTTCGAAGAAAAGGAATATCAAACGGAGTCGAAACGGAATGAAACCAACTGGAGAAGTTATTTTTGGAAGGAAAGCTACCGAATAAACTTGGAGTGCACGTCAGGAAAGAAACGAGGGAGCCACGAGGTAGGGGGCGTGCCCACCCCCCTAGGGCGCGCACTCCACCCTCGCGGGCCCCTTGTGGATCCCTTGACGTACTTCTTCCGCCTATATATATCCATATACCCTAAAAACATCGAGGAGCAGAATAGATCGGGAGTTCCGCCGCCGCAAACCTCCAGAGCCACCGAAAACCAATCTAGACCCGTTCCGGCACCCTGCTGGAGGAGGGAATCCCTCTCCGGTGACCATCTTCATCATCCCGGCGATCTCCATGACGAGGAGGGAGTAGTTCACCCTCTGGGCTGAGGGTATGTACCAGTAGCTATGTGTTTGATCTCTCTCTCTCTCTCTCTCTCTCTCTCTCTCTCTCTCTCTCTCTCGTGTTCTTGATTTGGCACGATCTTGATGTATCGCGAGCTTTGCTATTATAGTTGGATCTTATGTTTCTTTTCCCCCCTCTACTCTATTGTAATGGATTGAGTTTCCCCTTTGAAGTTGTCTTATCGGATTGAGTCTTTAAAGATTTGAGAACACTTGATGTATGTCTTGCCGTGCGTATCTATGGTGACAATGGGATATCACGTGATTCACTTGATGTATGTTTTGGTGATCAACTTGAGGGTTCCGCCCATGAACCTATGCATAGGGGTTGGCACACGTTTTCGTCGGGATTCTCTGGTAGAAACTTTGGGGCACTCTTTGAGGTTCTATGTGTTGGTTTGAATAGATGAATTGAGATTGTGTGATGCATATCGTATAATCATGCCCACGGATACTTGAGGTGACATTGGAGTATCTAGGTGACATTAGGGTTTTGGTTGATTTGTATCTTAAGGTGTTATTCTAGTACGAACTCTAGGGCTGTTTGTGACACTTATAGGAATAGCCCAACGGATTGATTGGAAAGAATAACTTTGAGGTGGTTTTGTACCCTACCATAATCTCTTTGTTTGTTCTCCGCTATTAGTGACTTTGGAGTGACTCTTTGTTGCATGTTGAGGGATAGTTATATGATCCAATTATGTTATTATTGTTGAGAGAACTTGCACTAGTGAAAGTATGAACCCTAGGCCTTGTTTCCAAGCATTGCAATACCATTTACGCTCACTTTTATCATTAATTACCTTGCTGTTTTTATATTTTCAGATTACAAAAACCTATATCTACCATCCATATTGCACTTGTATCACCATCTCTTCGCCGAACTAGTGCACCTATACAATTTAACATTGTATTGGGTGTGTTGGGGACACAAGAGACTCTTTGTAATTTGGTTGCAGGGTTGCTTGAGAGAGACCATCTTCATCCTACGCCTCCCACGGATTGATAAACCTTAGGTCATCCACTTGAGGGAAATTTGCTACTGTCCTACAAACCTCTGCACTTGGAGGCCCAACAACGTCTATAAGAAGAAGGTTGTGTACTAGACATCAAGCAGTTTAAAGCGCCCGTTGCGGGGAGGTGAGTGCTTGAAGGTATATCTTTAGATCTTGCAATCGAATCTTTTAGTTTCTTGTTTTATCACTAGTTTAGTCTATAAAAGAAAATTACAAAAAAATGGAATTTATGGTGCCTCATATGCTTCATCTTTTTAATGTCTTCCGTGAAAATAAGGATTCCGATAATTGTGCTCAATTGCTAGAGGAAGAATGCATTAAAATATTTGGCACTAAATATTTGAATGATTAGCATCATTGCAATGTTGTTAGTATGAATTCTTTGAATATCCATGATGCTAATTATATGCAAATCCACAAGCTTGGGGAAGCTATGTTTGATGAAGATGATATTTTTAGTCCCCCAAGTTTTGATGAGCAAATTTATTATGATAAAATCATGCCTCCTATCTATGACGATTATTGTGATGACAAGTATGCTTTAAATAATAATGATAACCATGAAAATTGTCATCTTGATCTTAATTCTCAATCATATGATAGTTATTTTGTTGAGTTTGCTCCCACCACTATTCCGAATGAGAAGAATTTTGCTTATGTGGAGAGTAATAAAATTTCTATGCAAGTAGATCATGAAAAGAATGCTTTAGGTGCTGGTTATATTGTTGAATCCATTCATGATGCTACTGAAAATTATTATGAGAGAGGATCATATGCTTCTACACATTGCAATAATATCAAGTTTCCTCTCTATGTGCTTAAACTCTTGAAGTTATGCTTGTTTTGCCTTCCTATGCTAGTTGATTATTGTTCCCATAAGTTGTTTGCTCACAAAATCCCTATGCATAGGAAGTGGGTTAGAATTAAATGTGCTAGTCATATTCTTCATGCTGCTCTCTTTATGTTTCAATTCTTACCTTTTATGTGAGCATCATTGAAATCATCATGCGTAGCTAGGGGCGTTAAACGATAGCGCTTGTTGGGAGGCAAACCAATTTTATTTTAGTTTCTTGATTTTTGGTTCAGTTTAGGAATAAATAATCCATCTAGCTTATGTTTAGATGTGGTTTTGTGTTTTAATTAGTGTTTGTGCCAAGTAGAACCTTTGGGAAGACTTGGGTGAAGTCTTTATGATCATGTTGTAAAATACAGAAACTTTAGCGCTCACGAGATTAGCTAAATTTTTTTACTGGAGAGTGATATTTAGTTGATTCTTTTTGAAGATGATTACTAGACATATTACTCAGTTCCACCAATTTATTTTAGAATTTTTGGAGTTCCAGAAGTTTGCGTTAGTTACAGATTACTACAGACTGTTCTGTTTTTCACAGATTCTGTTTTTCGTGTGTTGTTTGCTTATTTTGATGAATCTATGGCTAGTACAATAGTTTATAAACCATAGAGAAGTTGTAATACAGTAGGTTTAACACCAATATAAATAAAGAATGAGTTCATTACAGTACCTTGAAGTGGTGTTTTGTTTTCTTTCGCTAACGGAGCTCACGAGATTTTCTGTTAAGTTTTGTGTTGTGAAGTTTTCAAGTTTTGGTAAAGATTCGATGGACTATGGAATAAGGAGTGGCAAGAGCCTAATCTTGGGGAATGACCAAGGCACCCCAAGTTAATATTCAAGGACAACCAAGAGCCTAAGCTTGGGGATGCCCCGGATGGCATCCCCTCTTTCGTCTTCGTTCATCGGTAACTTGGAGCTATATTTTTATTCACCACATGATACGTGTTTTGCTTGGAGCGTCATTTTATTTTATTTAGCTTTGCTTGCTGTTAGTTAGAATAGTGTTTTGCATCTTTATTTTCCATGCTTATTTTGCAAGTATACATGTTGCTGTTTTAAAACAGAAAGTTTACCGCTGTTGCAAAAATTCCCTAGAAAAGTCAGAATATGATATAATGTTGAAACCTTTTGCATAATAAACTCTGATAAATTTACTACAATGGGAAGTTTAGTTCATAATTTTTGCAGCTAGGGAAGTATTGATACTCTTGCATTCTCTACAGACTGTACTGTTTTGGCAGATTGCTGTTATGTTTGCATTGTTTGCATATGTTTGCTTGTTTAATGATTCTATTTGAGGATAGGAGTATTAAATATGCAGAGGCATTTAGTATGCAATGTTGAATAATAATTTTTGTGATTTGCTACAGTAGAGGATGATAAGGTTTTTGCATTGGTTTATACTAACTTATCTCACGAGTTCTTGTTGAGTTTAGTGTGGATGAAGCTTTTGAGATTTAGGGAGACCGTGATATGAAAGGAATTAAGGAGACAGAAAAGCTCAAGCTTGGGGATGCCCAAGGCACCCCAAGATAATATTTCAAGAAGTCTCAAGCATCTAAGCTTGGGGATGCCCCGGTAGGCATCCCACCTTTCTTCTTCAACAATCATCGGTTAGTATCGGTTGAACCTAAGTTTTTGCTTCTTCACTTGATGAGTGCTATCCTTGCAATGTCGTTTTATTTTGCTTTGCTTGCTGCTTGAATAAAATACCAAGATCTGAAATTCTTAAATGAGAGAGAGTCTTCACGTAGCTACAAAATTATTTAACTACTCATTGATCTTCACTTATATCTTTTTGGAGTAGTTTGTCATTCACTCATGTGCTTCACTTAGATTATTTTGGGAGTCCTAAATAGCATGGTAATTTGCTTAAACAATCCTAATATGCTTGGTATTCAAGATTTGTAAAATTTTCTTTTGAGTGCGTTGAATATTAAGAAAAGTTTGATGCTTGATAATTGTTTTGAGATATGGAGGTAGTAATATTAGAGTCATGCTAGTTGAGTAGTTGTGAATTTGAGAAATACTTGTGTTAAAGTTTGTGATTCCGTAGCATGCACGTATGGTGAACCGTTATGTGATGAAGTTGGAGCATGATATATTTATTGATTGTCTTCCTTATGTGTGGAGGTCGGGATCGCGCGATGGTTAACTCCTACCAACCCTCCCCCTAGGAGCATGCGTGTAGTACTTTGTTCTGATGACTTCTAAATTTTTGCAATAAGTATGTGAGTTCTTTATGACTAATGTTGAGTCCATGGATTATACGCATTTTTCTCACCCTTCCACCATTTCTAGCCTTTCTAATACCGCGCACCTTTCGCCGGTATCATACACCCACCATATACCTTCCTCAAAACAGCCACCATATCTACCTATCATGGCATTTTCATTGCCATTCCAAGATATATTGCCATGCAACTTTCCACCGTTCCGTTTGTTATGACATGCTCCATAATTTTCATATTGCTTAGCATGATCATGTAGTTGACATCGTATTTGTGGCAAAGCCACCGTTCGTAATTCTTTCATACATGTCACTCTTGATTCATTGCATACCCCGGTACACCGCCGGAGGCGCGCTTTTCTATCAATTGCCCGGCAGTAATTGAAGGAAATATGCCCTAGAGGCAATAATAAAGTTATTATTTATTTCCTTATTTCATGATAAATGTTTATTATTCACGCTAGAATTGTATTAACCGGAAACATAGTACATGTGTGAATACATAGACAAACCGAGTGTCACTAGTATGCCTATACTTGACTAGCTCGTTGAATCAAAGATGGTTAAGTTTCCTAGCCATAGACATGAGTTGTCATTTGATTAACGGGATCACATCATTAGAGAATGATGTGATTGACTTGACCCATTCCGTTAGCTTAGCATTTGATCGTTTAGTATATTGCTATTGCTTTCTTCATGACTTATACATGTTCCTATGACTATGAGATTATGCAACTCCCGAATACCGGAGGAACACTTTGTGTGCTACCAAACGTCACAACATAACTAGGTGATTATAAAAGTGCTCTACAGGTGTATCCAAAGGTACTTGTTGGGTTGGCATAGATCAATATTAGGATTTGTCACTCCGATTGTCGGAGAGGTATCTCTAGGCCCTCTCGGTAATGCACATCACTATAAGCCTTGCAAGCAAAGCAACTAATAAGTTAGTTGTGGGATGATGTATTATGGAACGAGTAAAGAGACTTGCCGGTAACAAGATTAAACTAGGTATTGAGATACCGGCGATCGAATCTCGGGCAAGTAACATACCGATGACAAAGGGAACAACTTATGTTGTTATGCGGTTTGACCGATAAAGATCTTCGTAGAATATGTAGGAGCCAATATAAGCATCCAGGTTCCGCTATTGGTTATTGACCGGAAATGAGTCTCGGTCATGTCTACATAGTTCTCGGACCCTAGAGTCCGCACGCTTAACGTTTGGTGACGATCGGTAATATGAGTTTATGTGTTTTGATGTACCGAAGGTAGTTCGGAGTCGTGGATGAGATCGGAGACATGACGAGGAGTCTCGAAATGGTCGAGACGTAAAGATCGATATATTGGACGACTATATTCGGACATCGGAAAGGTTCCGAGTGGTTCGGGTATTTTCCGGAGTACCGGGGAGTTATGGGAATACGGGGGAAGAAGTATTGGGCCTCATGGGCCAAGTGGTGGAAGAGAGGAGGCAAGACAAGGCAGGGCGCGCGGATCAATCTTTTTCTTCTGCAAATTTTGATATATTATATGTATTTTTCTGAATTAGGATGATTTAGTTATGATTTTTCCAAGTTTGAAAATTGCCCTATAGTCCCGGTTTGTGTCTCCAACCGGGACTATAAGTTAGACCCCTTTAGTGCCGGTTCGTGGCACGAACCGGTACTAAAGGTTGGCCCTTTAGTACCGGTTTGTGCCACAAACCGGGACTAAAGGGGCTCGTGGGGCCCCGGCCTGACGCCAGCCTGCCACCACCCCTTTAGTACCGGTTCGTGGCACGAACCGGTACTAAAGGTTCAACACGAACCGGCACTAATGCGTAGCCGTTCGAACTGGTACTAATGATACCATTAGTACCGGGCTAAAACTGAACCGAGACTAATGTGTCTCACATAAGGTCCTTTTTCTACTAGTGACACCCACTTAGTATCTTTTGTTGAGCTTTCATACACTTATAGCTCTAGTGCATCCGTTGCATTGTAATCCCTACTCACTAACATTGATATCTATTGATGGGCATCTCCATAGACCATTGATACGCCTAGTTGATGTGAGACTATCTTCCTCTTTTTTGTCTTCTCACAACCACTATTCTGTTCCACCTATAGTGCTATGTCCATGGCGCACGCTCATATATTGCGTGGACGTTGAAGAAGTTTGAGAATACTAAAGTATGAAACAATTGCTTGGCTTGTCATCGGGGTTGTGCATGATTGGAGCATTTTGTGTGACAAAAGTGAAGCATAGCCAAACTATATGATTTTGTAGGGCTGAGCTTTCTTTGGCTATATTATTTTGAGAAGACATAATTGCTTGGTTAGTATGCTTGAAGTATTATTATTTTTATGTCAATATTAAACTTTTTTCTTGAATCTTTCGGATCTGAACATTCATGCCGCAATAAAAAAGATTACATTGAAAAATATTTTAGGTAGCATTCCACATCAAAAATTCTGTTTTTATCATTTACCTACTCGAGGACGAGCAGGAATTAAGCTTGGGGATGCTTGATACGTCTCCAACGTATCTATAATTTTTGACTGTTCCATGCTATTATATTATCTATTTTGGATGTTTAATGGGCTTTAATATGCTCTTTTATATTATTTTTGGGACTAACCTATTAACCAAAGGCCTAGTGCCAATTTCTATTTTTTTTTGCCTATTTCAGTGTTTCGCAGAAAAGGAGTACCAAACATAATCCAAACGGAATGAAACCTTCGCGATGATCTTTCTTGGAACAAACGCAATCCAGAAGACTTGGAGTTGAAGTCTGGAACTCCGCGAGCCAGCCACGAGGCAGGAGGGCGCGCCCCCACCCTCATGGGCCCCACGGAGCTCCACTGACGTACTTCTTTCGCCAATATATACTCTTATACCCTAAAAACATCAGGGGGAGCCACGAGACCACTTTTCCACCGCTGCAACCTTCTGTACCCGTGAGATCCCATCTTGCGGCATTTTCCGACGATCTGCCGGAGGGGGGATCGATCACGGAGAACTTCTACATCAACACCATAGCCTCTCCGATGATGTGTGAGTATTTTACCACAGACCTTCGGGTCCATAGTTATTAGCTAGATGGCTTCCTCTCTCTCTCTCTCTCTTTGGTTCTCAATACAAAGTTCTCCTCGATGTTCTTGGAGATCTATTCGATGTAACATTCTTTTCCGGTGTGTTTGCCGAGATCCGATGAATTGTGGATTTATGATCAAGATTATCTATGAATAATATTTGGTTCTTTTCTGAATTCTTATATGCATGATTTGATATCTTTGCAAGTCTATTTGAATTATCGGTTTAGTTTGGCCTACTAGATTGATCTTTCTTGCAATGGGAGAAGTGCTTAGCTTAGGGTTCAATCTTGCGGTGTCCTTTCCAAAGGATGAGGGGGAAGCAAGGCACGTATTGTATTGTTGCCATCGAGGATAAACAGATGGGGTTTATATCATATTGCTTGAGTTTATCCCTCTACATCATGTCATCTTGCTTAATGCGTTACTCTGTTCTTATGAACTTAATACTCTAGATGCATGCTGGATAGCGGTCGATGTGTGGAGTAATAGTAGTAGATGCAGAATGGTTTCGGTGTACTTGACACGGACGTGATGCCTATATTCATGATAATTGCCTAGATATTCTCATAACTATGCGCTTTTCTATCAATTGCTCGGCAGTAATTGAAGGAAATATGCCCTAGAGGCAATAATAAAGTTACTATTTATTTCCTTATTTCATGATAAATGTTTATTATTCATGGTAGAATTGTATTAACCGGAAACATAGTACATGTGTGAATACATAGACAAACAGAGTGTCACTAGTATGCTTCTACTTGACTAGCTCGTTGAATCAAAGATGGTTAAGTTTCCTAGCCATATACATGAGTTGTCATTTGATTAACGGGATCACATCATTAGAGAATGATGTGATTGACTTGACCCATTCTGTTAGCTTAGCATTTGACGTTTAGTATATTGCTATCGCTTTCTTCATGACTTATACATGTTCCTGTGACTATGAGATTATGCAACTCCCTAATACCGGAGTAACACTTTGTGTGATACCAAACGTCACAACATAACTGGGTGATTATAAAAGTGCTCTACAGATGTCTCCAAAGGTACTTGTTCGGTTGGCATAGATCAAGATTACAATTTGTCACTCCGATTGTCGGAGAGGTATCTCTAGGCCCTCTCGGTAATGCACATCACTATAAGCCTTGCAAGCAAAGCAACTAATAAGTTAGTTGTGGGATGATGTATTACGAAACGAGTAAAGAGACTTGCCGGTAACGAGATTGAACTAGGTATTGAGATACCTGCGATCGAATCTCGGGCAAGTAACATACCGATGAAAAAGGGAACAACGTATGTTGTTATGCGGTTTGACCGATAAAGATCTTCATAGAATATGTAGGAGCCAATATAAGCATCCAGGTTCCGCTATTGGCTATTGACCGGAAACGAGTCTCAGTCATGTCTACATAGTTCTCGGACCTGTAGAGTCCGCACGCTTAACGTTCGGTGACTATCGGTAATATGAGTTTATGTGTTTTGATGTACCGAAGGTCGTTCGGAGTCGTGGATGAGATCGGAGACATGACGAGGAGTCTCGAAATGGTCGAGAAGTCAAGATCGATATATTGGATGACTATATTCGGACATCGGAAAGGTTCCGAGTGGTTCGGGTATTTTTCGGAGTACCGGGGAGTTACGGGAATACGGGGGAAGAAGTATTGGGCCTCATGGTCCAAGTGGTGGAAGAGAGGAGGCAGGACAAGGCAGGGCGCGCGAATCCATCTTTTTGTTCTGCAAATTTTGATATATTATATGTATTTTTCTGAATTAGGATGATTTAGTTATAATTTTTCCAAGTTTGAAAATTGCTCTATAGTCCCGGTTTGTGTCTCCAACCGGGACTATAGGGTTAGACCCCATTAGTGCCGGTTCGTGGCATGAACTGGTACTAAAGGTTGGCCTTTCAGTACCGGTTTGTGCCACAAACCGGGACTAAAGGGGCTCGTGGGGCCCCGACCTAACGCCAGCCTGCCACCACCAATTTACTACCGGTTCATGGCACGAACCGGTACTAAAGGTTCAACACGAACAAGCACTAATGCATAGTCGTTCGAACCGGTACTAATGATACCATTAGTACCAGGCTAAAACTGAATCGGGACTAATGTGTCTCACATAAGGTCCTTTTTCTACTATTGACACCCACTTAGTTTCTTCTGTTGAGCTTTCATACACTTATAGCTCTAGTGCATCCGTTGCATGGCAATCCCTACTCACTCACATTGATATCTATTGATGGGCATCTCCATAGCCCATTAATACGCCTAGTTGATGTGAGACTAACTTCCTCTTTTTTGTCTTCTCACAACCACCATTCTCTTCCACCTATAGTGCTATGTCCATGGCTCACGCTCATATATTGCATGGACGTTGAAGAAGTTTGAGAATACTAAAGTATGAAACAATTGTTTGGATTTTCATTGGAGTTGTGCATGATTGGAGCATTTTGTGTGAAGAAAATGAAGCATAGCCAAACTATATGATTTTGTAGGGATGAGCTTTCTTTGGCTACGTTATTTTTAGAAGACATAATTGCTTGGTTACTATGCTTGAAGTATTATTATTTTTATGTCAATATTAAACTTTTGTCTTGAATCTTTCGGATCTGAACATTCATGCCACAATAAATAAGATTACATTGAAAAATATGTTAGGTAGCATTCCACATCAAAAATTCTGTTTTTATCATTTACCTACTCGAGGACGAGCAGGAATTAAGCTTGGGGATGCTTGATACGTCTCCAACGTATCTATAATTTTTTACTATTCCATGCTATTATATTATCTATTTTGGATGTTTAATGGGCTTTAATATGCTCTTTTATATTATTTTTGGGACTAACCTATTAACCAAAGTCCCAGTGCCAATTTTTGTTTTTTTGCCTATTTCAGTGTTTCGCAGAAAAGGAATACCAAACGTAATCCAAACGGAATGAAACCTTTGCGATGATCTTTCTTGGAACAAACGCAATCCACAAGACATGGAGTTGAAGTGCGGAACTCATGAGGCGGCCACGACGAGGCAGGGCGCGCTTCACCCTCGTGGGCCCCATAGAGCTCCAGCGACGCATTTCTTTCGCCAATATATACTCTTATACCCTTAAAACATCAGGGGGAGCCACGAGACCACTTTTCCACCGCTGCAACCTTCTGTACCCATGAGATCCCATCATGGGGCATTTTCCGGCGATCTGCCGGAGGGGGGATCGATCACGGAGGGCTTCTACATCAACACCATAGCCTCTCCGATGATGTGTGAGCAGTTTACCACAGACCTTCGGGTCCATAGTTATTAGCTAGATGGCTTCCTCTCTCTCTCTCTTTGGTTCTCAATACAAAGTTCTCCTCGATGTTCTTGGAGATCTATTCGATGTAACATTCTTTTGCGGTGTGTTTGCCGAGATCCGATGAATTGTGGATTTATGATCAAGATTATCTATGAATAATATTTGGTTCTTTTCTGAATTCTTATATGCATGATTTGATATCTTTGCAAGTCTCTTAGAATTATTGGTTTAGTTTGGCCTACTAGATTGATCTTTCTTGCAATGGGAGAAGTGCTTAGCTTTGGGTTCAATCTTGCGGTGTCCTTTCCAAGTGACAGTAGGGGAAGCAAGGCACGTATTGTATTGTTGCCATCGAGGATAAAAAGATGGGGTTTATATCATATTGCTTGATTTTATCCCTCTACATCATGTCATCTTGCTTAATGCGTTACTCTGTTCTTATGAACTTAATACTCTAGATGCATGCTGGATATCGGTCGTTCTGTGGAGTAATAGTAGTAGATGCAGAATGGTTTCGGTGTACTTGACACGGAAGTGATGCCTATATTCATGATCATTGCCTAGATATTCTCATAACTATGTGCTTTTCTATCAATTGCTCGGCAGTAATTGAAGGAAATATGCCCTAGAGGCAATAATAAAGTTATTATTTATTTCCTTATTTCATGATAAATGTTTATTATTCATGCTAGAATTGTATTAACCGGAAA
The DNA here is from genome assembly GCA_021605145.1 of Aegilops bicornis. NCBI lineage: Eukaryota > Viridiplantae > Streptophyta > Magnoliopsida > Poales > Poaceae > Aegilops > Aegilops bicornis. Next base: position 858,206,836 of record CM038670.1, on the reverse strand, counting down.
CATAGTACATGTGTGAATACATAGACAAACAGAGTGTCACTAGTATGCCTCTACTTGACTAGCTCGTTGCATCAAAGATGGTTAAGTTTCCTAGCCATAGACATGAGTTGTCATTTGATTAAAGGGATCACATCATTAGAGAATGATGTGATTGACTTGACCCATTCCGTTAGCTTAGCATTTGATCGTTTAGTATATTGCTATTGCTTTCTTCATGACTTATACATGTTCCTATGACTATGAGATTATGCAACTCCCGAATACCGGAGGAACACTTTGTGTGCTACCAAACGTCACAACATAACTGGGTGATTATAAAAATGTTGTACAGGTGTCTCCAAAGGTACTTGTTGGGTTGGCATAGATCGAGATTAGGATTGGTCACTCCGATTGTCGGAGAGGTATCTCTAGGCCCTCTCGGCAACGCACATCACTATAAGCCTTGCAAGCAAAGCAATTAATAAGTTAGTTGTGGGATGATGTATTACGGAACGAGTAAAGAGACTTGCCGGTAACGAGATTGAACTAGGTATTGAGATAGCGGCGATCGAATCTCGGGCAAGTAACATACCGACGACAGAGGGAACAACGTATGTTGCTATGCGGTTTGACCGATAAAGATCTTCATAGAATATGTAGGAGCCAATATAATCATCCAGGTTCCGCTATTGGCTATTGACCGGAAACGAGTCTCGGTCATGTCTACATAGTTCTCGGACCCGTAGAGTCCGCACGCTTAACGTTCGGTGACGATCGGTAATATCAGTTTATGTGTTTTGATGTACCGAAGGTAGTTCGGAGTCGTGGATGAGATCGGAGACATGACGAGGAGTCTCGAAATGGTCGAGACGTAAAGATGGATATATTGGACGACTATATTCGGACATCAGAAAGGTTCCGAGTGGTTCGTGTATTTTTCGGAGTATCGGGGAGTTACGGGAATACGGGGGAAGAAGTATTGGGCATCATGGGCCAAGTGGTTGAAGAGAGGAGGCAGGACAAGGCAGGGCGCGCGGATCAATCTTTTTGTTCTGCAAATTTTGATATATTATATGTATTTTTCTGAATTAGGATTATTTAGTTATGATTTTTCCAAGTTTGAAAATTGCCCTATAGTCCCGGTTTGTGTCTCCAACCGGGACTATAGGTTAGACCCCTTTAGTGCCGGTTCATGGCACGAACCGGTACTAAAGGTTGGCCCTTTAGTACCGGTTTGTGCCACAAACCGGGACTAAAGGGGCTCGTGGAGCCCCGGCCTGACGCCAGCCTGCCACCACCCCTTTAGTACCGGTTCGTGGCACGAACCGGTACTAAAGGTTCAACACGAACCGGCACTAATGCATAGAAGTTCGAACCGGTACTAATGATACCATTAGTACCGGGCTAAAACTGAACCGGGACTAATGTGTCTCACATAAGGTCCTTTTTCTACTAGTGACACCCACTTAGTTTCTTTTTTGAGCTTTCTTACACTTATAGTTCTAGTCCATCCGTTGCATGGCAATCCTTACTCACTCACATTGATATCTATTGATGGGCATCTCCATAGCCCATTGATACGCCTAGTTGATGTGAGACTATCTTCCTCTTTTTTGTCTTCTCACAACCACCATTCTGTTCCACCTATAGTGCTATGTCCATGGCTCACGCTCATATATTGCGTGGACGTTGAAGAAGTTTGAGAATACTAAAGTATGAAACAATTGCTTGGCTTGTCATCGGGGTTGTGCATGATTGGAGCATTTTGTGTGACGAAAATGAAGCATAGCCAAACTATATGATTTTGTAGGGATGAGCTTTCTTTCGCTATGTTATTTTGAGAAGACATAATTGCTTGGTTAGTATGCTTGAAGTATTATTATTTTTATGTCAATATTAAACTTTTGTCTTGAATCTTTTGGATCTGAACATTCATGCCACAATAAAGAAGATTACATTGAAAAATATGTTAGGTAGCATTCCACATCAAAAATTCTGTTTTTATCATTTACCAACTCGAGGACGAGCAGGAATTAAGCTTGGGGATGCTTGATACGTCTCCAACGTATCTATAATTTTTTACTGTTCCATGCTATTATATTATCTATTTTGGATGTTTAATGGGCTTTAATATGCTCTTTTATATTATTTTTGGGACTAACCTATTAACCAAAGGCCCAGTGCCAGTTTCTGTTTTTTTGCCTATTTCAGTGTTTCGCAGAAAAGGAATACCAAACGGAATCCAAACGGAATGAAACCTTCGCGATGATCTTTCTTGGAACAAACGCAATCCAGAAGACTTGGAGTTGAAGTCTGGAACTCCGCGAGGCGGCCACGAGGCAGGAGGGCGCGCCCCCACCCTCATGGGCCCCACGGAGCTCTACTGACGTACTTCTTTCGCCAATATATACGCTTATACCCTAAAAACATCAGGAGGAGCCACGAAACCACTTTTCCACCGCTGCAACCTTCTGTACCCGTGAGATCCCATCTTGGGGCATTTTCCGGCGATCTGCCGGAGGGGGGATCGATCACAGAGGGCTTCTACATCAACACCATAGCCTCTCCGATGATGTGTGAGTAGTTTACCACAGACCTTCGGGTGCATAGTTATTAGCTAGATGGCTTCCTCTCTCTTTCTCTCTCTTTGGTTCTGAATACAAAGTTCTCCTCGATATTCTTGGAGATCTATTCGATGTAACATTCTTTTGCGGTGTGTTTGCCAAGATCCGATGAATTGTGGATTTATGATCAAGATTATCTATGAATAATATTTGGTTCTTTTCTGAATTCTTGTATGCATGATTTGATATCTTTGCAAGTCTCTTCGAATTATCGGTTTAGTTTTGCCTACTAGATTGATCTTTCTTGCAATGGGCGAAGTGCTTAGCTTTGGGTTCAATCTTGCGGTGTCCTTTCCTAGTGACAGTAGGGGAAGCAAGGCATGTATTGTATTGTTACCATCGAGGATAAAAAGATGGGGTTTATATCATATTGCTTGAGTTTATCCCTCTACATCATGTCATCTTGCTTAATGCGTTACTCTGTTCTTATAAACTTAATACTCTAGATGCATGCTGGATAGCAGTCGATGTGTGGAGTAATAGTAGTAGATGCACAATGGTTTCGGTGTACTTGACACGGACATGATGCCTATATTCATGATCATTGCCTAGATATTCTCATAACTATGCGCTTTTCTATCAATTGCTCGGCAGTAATTGAAGGAAAAATGCCCTAGAGGCAATAATAAAGTTATTATTTATTTCCTTATTTCATGATAAATGTTTATTCTTCATGCTAGAATTGTATTAACCGGAAACATAGTACATGTGTGAACACATAGACAAACAGAGTGTCACTAGTATGCCTCTACTTGACTAGCTCGTTGAATCAAAGATGGTTAAGTTTCCTAGCCATAAACATGAGTTGTCACTTGATTAACGGGATCACATCATTAGAGAATGATGTGATTGACTTGACCCATTCCGTTAGCTTAGCATTTGATCGTTTAGTATATTGCTATTGCTTTTTTCATGACTTATACATGTTCCTATGACTATGAGATTATGCAACTCCCGAATACCGGAGGAACACAGTTTGTGTGCTACCAAACATCACAACATAACTGGGTGATTATAAAAGTACTCTACAGGTGTATCCAAAGGTACTTGTTGGGTTGGCATAGATCAAGATTAGGATTTGTCACTCCGATTGTCGGAGAGGTATCTCTATGCCCTCTCGGTAATGCACATCACTATAAGCCTTGCAAGCAAAGCAACTAATAAGTTAGTAGTGGGATGATGTATTACGGAACGAGTAAAGGGACTTGCCGGTAACGAGATTGAACTAGGTATTGAGATACCGGCGATCGAATCTCGGGCAAGTAACATACCAATGACAATGGGAACAACGTATGTTGTTATGCGGTTTGACCGATAAAGATCTTCGTAGAATATGTAGGAGCCAATATAAGCATCCAGGTTCCGCTATTGGTTATTGACCGGAAACGAGTCTCGGTCATGTCTACATAGTTCTCGGACCCGTAGAGTCCGCACGGTTAACGTTCGGTGACGATCGGTAATATGAGTTTATGTTTTTTGATGTACGGAAGGTAGTTCGGAGTCGTGGATGAGATCGGAGACATGACGAGGAGTCTCAAAATGGTCCAGATGCAAAGATCGATATACTGGACGAATATATTCGGACATCGAAAAGGTTCTGAGTGGTTCGGGTATTTTTCGGAGTACCGGCGAGTTACGGGAATACGGGGGAAGAAGTATTGGGCCTCATGGGCCAAGTGGTGGAAGAGAGGAGGCAGGACAAGGCAGGGCGCACGGATCAATCTTTTTGTTCTGCAAATTTTGATATATTATATGTATTTTTCTGAATTAGGATGATTTAGTTATGATTTTTCAAAATTTGAAAATTGCCCTACAGTCCCGGTTTGTGTCTCCAACCGGGACTATAGGTTAGACCCCTTTAGTGCCGGTTCGTGGCACGGACCGGTACTAAATGTTGGCCCTTTAGTACCGGTTTGTGCCACAAACCAGGACTAAAGGGGCTCGTGGGGCCCCGACCTGACGCCAGCCTGCCACCACCCCTTTAGTACCAGTTCGTGGCACGAACCGGTACTAAAGGTTCAACACGAACCGGCACTAATGCATAGAAGTTCGAACAAGTACTAATGATAAAATTAGTACCGGGCTAAAGCTAAACCGGGACTAATGTGTCTCACATAAGGTCCTTTTTCTACTAGTGACACCCACTTAGTTTCTTTTGTTGAGCTTTCATACACTTATAGCTCTAGTGCATCCGTTGCATGGCAATCCCTTCTCACTCACATTGATATCTATTGATGGGCATCTCCATAGCACATTGATACGCCTAGTTGATGTGAGACTATCTTCCTCTTTTTTGTCTTCTCACAACCACCATTCTGTTCCACCTACAGAGCTATGTCCATGGCTCACGCTCATATATTGCGTGGACGTTGAAGAAGTTTGAGAATACTAAAGTATGAAACAATTGCTTGGCTTGTCATCGGGGTTGTGCATGATTGGAGCATTTTGTGTGACGAAAATGAAGCATAGCCAAACTATATGATTTTGTAGGGATGAGCTTTCTTCGGCTATATTATTTTGAGAAGACATAATTGCTTGGTTAGTATGCTTGAAGTATTATTATTTTTATGTCAATATTAAACTTTTGTCTTGAATCTTTTCGATCTGACATTCATGCCACAATAAAGAAGATTACATTGAAAAATATGTTAGGTAGCATTCCACATCAAAAATTCTGTTTTTACCATTTACCTACTCGAGAACGAGCAGGAATTAAGCTTGGGGATGCTTGATACGTCTCCAACGTATCTATAATTTTTGACTGTTCCATGCTATTATATTATCTATTTTGGATGTTTAATGGGCTTTAATATGCTCTTTTATATTATTTTTGGGACTAACCTATTAACCAAAGGCCCAGTGCCAATTTCTGTTTTTTTGCCTATTTCAGTGTTTCGCAGAAAAGGAATACCAAACGTAATCCAAACGGAATGAAACCTTCACGATGATCTTTCTTGGAACAAACGAAATCCAGAAGACTTGGAGTTGAAGTCTGGAACTCCGCGAGGCGGCCACAAGGCAGGAGGGCGCGCCATGGAGCTCCACTGACGTACTTCTTTCGCCAATATATACTCTTATACCCTAAAAACTTCAAGAGGAGCCACGAAACCACTTTTCCACCGCTGCAACCTTCTGTACCCGTGAGATCCCATCTTGGGGCATTTTCCGGCGATCTGCGGGAGGGGGGATCGATCACGGAGGGCTTCTACATCAACACCATAGCCTCTCCGATGATGTGTGACTAGTTTACCATAGACCTTCGGGTCCATAGTTATTAGGTAGATGGCTTCCTCTCTCTCTCTCTTTGGTTCTCAATAAAAAGTTCTCCTCGATGTTCTTGGACATCTATTCGATGTAACATTCTTTTGCGATGTGTTTGCCGAAATCCGATGAATTGTGGATTTATGATCAAGATTAGCTATGAATAATATTTGGTTCTTTTCTGAATTCTTATATGCATGATTTGATATCTTTGCAAGTCTCTTTGAATTATCGGTTTAGTTTGGCCTACTAGATTAATCTTTCTTGCAATGGGAGAAGTGCTTAGCTTTGGGTTCAATCTTGCGGTGTCCTTTCTCAGTGACAATAGGGGAAGCAAGGCATGTATTGTATTGTTGCCATCGAGGATAAAAAGATGGGGTTTATATCATATTGCTTGAGTTTATCCCTCTACATCATGTCATCTTGCTTAATGCGTTACTCTGTTCTTATGAACTTAATACTCTAGATGCATGCTTGATAGCGGTGGATGTGTGGAGTAATAGTAGTAGATGCAGAATGGTTTCGGTGTACTTGACACGGACGTGATGCCTATATTCATGATCATTGCCTAGATATTCTCATAACTATGCGCTTTTCTATCAATTGCTCGGCAGTAATTGAAGGAAATATGCCCTAGAGGCAATAATAAAGTTATTATTTATTTCCTTATTTCATGATAAATGTTTATTATTCATGCTAGAATTGTATTAACCGGAAACATAGTACATGTGTGAATACATAGACAAACAAAGTGTCACTAGTATGCCTATACTTGACTAGCTCGTTGAATCAAAGATGGTTAAGTTTCCTAGGCATAGACATGAGTTGTCATTTGATTAATGGGATCACATCATTAGAGAATGATGTGATTGACTTGACCCATTCCGTTAGCTTAGCATTTGATCATTTGGTATATTGCTATTGCTTTCTTCATGACTTATACATGTTCCTATGACTATGAGATTATGCAACTCCCAAATACCGGAGGAACACACTTTGTGTGCTACCAAACGTCACAACATAACTGGGTGATTATAAAAGTGCTCTACAGGTGTCTCCAAAGGTACTTGTTGGGTTGGCATAGATAAAGATTTGGATTTGTTACTCCGATTGTCGGAGAGGTATCTCTAGGCCCTCTCGATAATGCACATCACTATAAGCCTTGCAAGCATTGCAAGTTGGTTGCGGGATGATGTATTACGGAACGAGTAAAGAGACTTGCCGGTAACGAGATTGAACTAGGTATTGAGATACCGGTGATCGAATCTCGGGCAAGTAACATACCGATGACAAAGGGAACAACATATGTTGTTATGCGGTTTGACCGATAAAGATCTTCGTAGAATATGTAGGAGCCAATATAAGCATCTAGGTTCCGCTGTTGGTTATTGACCGGAAACGAGTCTCGGTCATGTCTACATAGTTCTCGGACCCGTAGAGTCCGCACACCTAACGTTCGGTGACGATCGGTAATATGAGTTTATGTGTTTTGATGTACGGAAGGTAGTTCGTAGTCGTGGATGAGATCGGAGACATGACGAGGAGTCTCGAAATGGTCGAGACGCAAAGATCGATATACTGGACGACTATATTCGGACATCGAAAAGGTTCCGAGTGGTTCGGGTATTTTTCGGAGTATCGGGGAGTTACGGGAATACGGGGGAAGAAGTATTGGGCCTCATGGGCCAAGTGGTGGAAGAGAGGAGGCAGGACAAGGCAGGGCGTGCGGATCAATCTTTTTGTTCTGCAAATTTTGATATATTATATGCATTTTTCCGAATTAGGATGATTTAGTTATAATTTTTCCAAGTTTGACAATTACCCTACAGTCCCGGTTTGTGTCTCCAACCGGGACTATTGGTTAGACCCCTTTAGTTCCGGTTCATGGCACGAACCGGTACTAAAGGTTGGCCCTTTAGTACCGGTTTGTGCCACAAACCGGGACTAAAGGGGCTCGTGGGGCCCCGACCTGACGCCAGCCTGCCACCACCCCTTTAGTACCGGTTCGTGGCACGAACCGGTACTAAAGGTTCAACACGAACCGGCACTAATGCATAGAAGTTCGAACCGGTACTAATGATACCATTAGTACCGGGCTAAAACTGAACCGGGACTAATGTGTCTCACATAAGGTCCTTTTTCTACTAGTGACACCCACTTAGTTTCTTTTGTTGAGCTTTCATACACTTATAGCTCTGGTGCATCCGTTGTATGGCAATCCCTACTCACTCACATTGATATCTATTGATGGGCATCTCCATAGCCCATTGATACGCCTAGTTGATGTGAGACTATCTTCCTCTTTTTTGTCTTCTCACAACCACCATTCTGTTCCACCTATAGTGCTATGTCCATGGCTCACACTCATATATTGCGTGGACGTTGAAGAAGTTTGAGAATACTAAAGTATGAAACAATTGCTTGGCTTGTTATCGGGGTTCTGCATGATTGGAGCATTTTGTGTGACGAAAATGAAGCATAGCCAAACTATACGATTTTGTAGGGATGAGCTTTCTTTGGCTATGATATTTTGAGAAGACATAATTGCTTGGTTAGTATGCTTGAAGTATTATTATTTTTATGTCAATATTAAACTTTTGTCTTGAATCTTTCGGATCTGAACATTCATGCCACAATAAAGAAGATTACATTGAAAAATATGTTAAGTAGCATTCCACATCAAAAATTCTGTTTTTATCATTTACATACTCGAGGACGAGCAGGAATTAAGCTTGGGGATGCTTGATATGTCTCCAACGTATCTATAATTTTTTACTATTCCATGCTATTATATTATCTATTTTGTATGTTTAATGGGCTTTAATATGCTCTATTATATTATTTTTGGGACTAACCTATTAACCAAAGGCCTAGTGCCAATTTCTGTTTTTTTGCCTATTTCAGTGTTTCGCAGAAAAGGAATACCAAACTTAATCCAAACGGAATGAAACCTTCGCGATGATCTTTCTTGGAACAAACGCAATCCACAAGACTTGGAGTTGAAGTCTGGAACTCCGCGAGGCGGCCACGAGGCAGGAGGGCGCGCCCCCACCCTCGTGGGCCCCACGGAGCTCCACTGACGTACTTCTTTTGCCATTATATACTCTTATACCCTAAAAACATCAGGGGGAGCCACGAAACCACTTTTCCACCGCTGCAACCTTCTGTACCCGTGAGATCCCATCTTGGGGCATTTTCTGGCGATCTGCCGGAGGGGGGATCGATCACGGAGGGCTTCTACATCAACACCGTAGCCTCTCCGATGATGTGTGAGTAGTTTACCACAGACCTTCGGGTCCATAGTTATTAGCTAGATGGTTTCGTCTCTCTCTCTCTCTCTTTGGTTCTCAATACAAAGTTCTCCTCGATGTTCTTGGAGATCTTTTCGATGTAACATTCTTTTGCGGTGTGTTTTTCGAGATCCGATGAATTGTGGATTTATGATCAAGATTATCTATGAATAATATTTGGTTCTTTTCTGAATTCTTATATGCATGATTTGATATCTTTGCAAGTCTCTTCGAATTATCGGTTTAGTTTGGCCTACTGGATTGATCTTTGTTGCAATAGGAGAAGTGCTTAGCTTTGGGTTCAATCTTGCGGTGTCCTTTCCCAAAGGATGAGGGGAAGCAAGGCACGTATTGTATTGTTGCCATCGAGGATAAAAAGATGGGGTTTATATCATATTGCTTGAGTTTATCCCTCTACATCATGTCATCTTGATTAATGCGTTACTCTGTTCTTATGAACTTAATACTCTAGATGCATGCTGGATAGCGGTCGATGTGTGGAGTAATAGTAGTAGATGCAGAATGGTTTCGGTGTACTTGACACGGACGTGATGCCTATATTCATGATCATTGCCTAGATATTCTAATAACTATGCGCTTTTCTATCAATTGCTCGGCAGTAATTGAAGGAAATATGCCCTTGAGGCAATAATAAAGTTATTATTTATTTCCTTATTTCATGATAAATGTTTATTTTTCATGCTAGAATTGTATTAACCCGAAACATAGTACGTGTGTGAATACATAGACAAACAGAGTGTCACTAGTATGCCTATACTTGACTAGCTCGTTGAATCAGAGATGGTTAAGTTTCTAGCCATAGACATGAGTTGTCATTTGATTAACGGGATCACATCATTATAGAATGATGTGATTGACTTGACCCATTCCGTTAGCTTAGCATTTGATCGTTTAGTATATTGACATTGCTTTCTTCATGACTTATACATGTTCCTATGACTATGAGATTATGCAACTCCCGAATACCGGAGGAACACTTTGTGTGCTAACAAATGTCACAACATAACTGGGTGATTATAAAAGTGCTCTACAGGTGTCTCCAAAGGTACTTGTTGGGTTGGCATAGATCAAGATTAGGATTTGTCACTCCGATTGTCGGAGAGGTATCTCTAGGCCCTCTCGGTAATGCACATCACTATAAGCCTTGCAAGCAAAGCAACTAATAAGTTAGTTGTGGGATGATGTATTACGGAACGAGTAAATATACTTGCCGGTAACAAGATTGAACTAGGTATCGAGATACCGGCGATCGAATCTCGGGCAAGTAACATACCGATGACAAAGGCAACCACGTATGTTGTTATGCGGTTTGACCGATAAAGATCTTTGTAGAATATGTAGGAGCCAATATAAGCATCCAGGTTCCGCTATTGGTTATTGACCGGAAACGAGTCTCGGTCATGTCTACATAGTTCTCGGACCCGTAGAGTCCGCACGGTTAACGTTCGGTGACGATTGGATATATGAGTTTATGTGTTTTGATGTACTGAAGGTAGTTCGGAGTCGTGGATGAGATCGGAGACATGACGAGGAGTCTCGAAATGGTCGAGACGTAAAGATCGATATATTGGACGACTATATTCGGACATCGGAAAGGTTCCGAGTGGTTCCGGTATTTTTCGGAGTACCGGGGAGTTACGGGAATACGGGGGAAGAAGTATTGGGCCTCATGGGGCAAGTGGTGGAAGAGAGGAGGCTGGAGAAGGTAGGGTGCGCGGCCCCCCTAGCCCAAACTGAATTGGACTAGGGGGCTGGCCCCCCTTTCCTCCTTTCCTCCCTCTCCTTCCTTCTCCCTCCCTTCCTCTTGGTGGACTCCACACTTGGGCTCGCCTCTATAGCCGGCCGGCCTCCCCTCCTCTCCTCCTTTATATAGTGAGGCAAGGGGCACCCCATAGACACACAACAATTGATCATTGATCTTTTATTTGTGTGCGGTGCCCCCCTCCACCTTAATCCACCTCGGTCATATCGTAGCGGTGCTTAGGCAAATCCCTGCGACAGTAGCATCATCATCACCGTCATCACGCCGTCGTGCTGACGAAACTCGCCCTCGAAGCTCTGCTAGATCGGAGTTCATGGGACGTCATCGAGCTGAACGTGTGCTGAACTCGGAGGTGCCGTGTGTTCGGTACTTGGATCGGTCGGATCGTGAAGACGTACGACTACATCAACCGCGTTGTTCTAATGCTTCCGCTTTCGGTCTACGAGGGTACATGGACACACTCTCCCCTCTCGTTGCTATGCATCACCATGATCTTGCGTGTTCGTAGGAAAAGTTTTGAAATTACTACGTCCCCCAAAAGTGGCATCCGAGCCAGGTTTATGCGTAGATGTTATATGCACGAGTAGAACACAAGTGAGTTGTGGGCGATACAAGTCATACTGCTTACCAGCATGTCATACTTTGGTTCGGCGGTATTGTTGGATGAAGCGGCCCGGACCGACATTACGCATACGCTTACGCGAGACTGGTTCTACCGATGTGCTTTGCACACAGGTGGCAGGCGGGTGTCAATTTCTCCAACTTTAGTTGAACCGAGTGTGACTACGCCCGGTCCTTGTTGAAGGTTAAAACAACACTAACTTGACGAAATATCGTTGTGGTTTTGATGCGTAGGTAAGAACGGTTCTTGCTCAGCCTGTAGCAGCCACGTAAAACTTGCAACAACAAAGTAGAGGACATCTAACTTTTTTTTGAAGGGCATGTTGTGATGTGATATGGTCAAGACACGCTGCTATATTTTATTGTATGAGATGATCATGTTTTGTAACGGAGTTATCGGCAACTCGCAGGAGCCATATGGTTGTCGCTTTATTGTATGAAATGCAATCACCATGTAATTGCTTTACTTTATCACTAAGCGGCAGCGATAGTCATAGAAGCAATAGTTGGCAAGACGACATATCAAGGTGTCGCGCCGGTGACGATGGTGATCATGACGGTGCTTTGGAGATGGAGATCAAAGGCACAAGATGATGATGGCCATATCATATCACTTATATTGATTGCATGTGATGTTTATCCTTTATGCATCTTATTCTCGCTTTGATTGATGGTAGCATTATAAGATGATCTCTCACTAAAAATTTCAAGGTACAAGTGTTCTCCTCGAGTATGCACCGTTGCCAAAGTTAAATCGTGCGAGACACCACGTGATGATCGGGTGTGATAAGCTCAACGTTCTTATACAACGGGTGCAAGCCAGTTTTGCACACGCAGAAATACTCAGGTTAAACTTGACGAGCCTAGCATATGCAGATATGGCCTCGGAACACTGGAGACCGAAAGGTCGAGCCTGAATCATATAGAAGATATGATCAACATAGTGATGTTCACCATTGAAAAATACTCCATTTCACGTGATGATCGGTTATGGTTTAGTTGATTTGGATCACGTGATCACTTAGATGATTAGAGGGATGTCTATCTAAGTGGGAGTTCTTAAGTAATATGATTAATTGAACTTTAATTTATCATGAACTTAGTCCTGGTAGTATTAGCATATCTATGTTGTAGATCAATAGCTTGTGTTTAGCTCCCCTGTTTATTTTTATGATATGTTCCTAGAGAAAATAAGTTGAAAGATGTTAGTAGCAATGATGCGGATTGGATCCATGATCTGAGGATTATCCTCATTGCTGCATGGAAGAATTATGTCCTTGATGTACCGCTAGGTGACAGACCAATTGCAGGAGAAAGTGCAGACGTTATGAACGTATGGCAAAGCTCGATATGATGACTACTTGATAGTTTAGTGCACCATGCTTTAGGGCTTAGAGTCGGGGCTTCAAAGACGTTTTTGAAACACCACGGAGCATATGAGATGTCCCAAGAGTTGAAATTAGTATTTAAGATTCATGCCCATGTCGAAAGGTATGTGGCCTTTGACAAGTACTTTGCCTACAAGATGGAGGAGAATAGCTCAGCTAGTGAGCATGTGCTCAGAATGTCTGAGTACTACAATCACTTGAATCAAGTGGGAGTTAATCTTCCAGATAAGATAGTGATTGACAGAGTTCTCTAGTCACTATCACCAAGTTACTAGAACTTCGTGATGAACTACAATATGCAAGGGATAACGGAAACGATTCCCAAGCTCTTCGTGATGCTGAAATCGACGAAGGTAGAAATCAAGAAAAGCATCAAGTGTTGATGGTTAACAAGACCACTAGTTTCAAGAAAAGGGCAAAGGGAAGAAAGGGAACTTCAAAAAGAATGGCAAGCAAGCTGCTGCTCCCGTGAAGAAACCCAAAGCTAGACCCAAGCCTGAAACTAAGTGCTTCTACTCCAAAGGAAAATGGTCACTAGAAGTGGATCTGCCCTAGATACTTGGCAGATAAGAAGGATGGCAAAGTGAACAAAGGTATATTGGATATACATGTTATTAATGTGTACTTTACTAGTGTTTATAGCAACCCCTCGGCATTTGATACTGGTTCAGTTGCTAAGAGTAGTAACTCGAAATGGGAGTTGCAGAATGAACAGAAACTAGTTAAGGGAGAGGTGACAATGTGTGTTGGAAGTAGTTCCAAGATTGATATGATCATCATCGCACACTCCCTATACTTTCGGGATTAGTGTTGAACCTAAATAAGTGTTATTTGGTGTTTGCGTTGAGCATGAATATGATTTGATCATGTTTATTGCAAAATGGTTATTCATTTAAGTTAGAGAATAATTGTTGTTCTGTTTACATGAATAAAACCTTCTATGGTCATACACCCAATGAAAATGGTTTGTTGGATCTCGATCGTAGTGATACACATATTCATAATATTGAAGCCAAAATGTGCAAAGTTAATAATGATAGTGCAACTTATTTGTAGCACTGCCGTTTAGGTCATATTGGTGTAAAGCGCATGAAGAAACTCCATGCTGATGGGATTTTGGAATCACTTGATTATAAATCACTTGATGCTTGCGAACCATGCCTTGTGGGCAACATGACTAAGACTCCGTTCTCCGGAACAATGGAGCGAGCAACTGACTTATTGGAAATAATACATACTGATATATGCGATCCGATGAGTGTTGAGGCTCGCAGAGGGTATCACTATTTTCTGACCTTCACAGATGATTTGAGCAGATATGGGTATATCTACTTGATGAAACATAAGTCTGAAACATTTGAAAAGTTCATATAATTTCATAGTGAAGTGGAAAATCATCGTAACAAGAAAATAAAGTTTCTACAATCTGATCGTGGGGGAGAATATTTGAGTTACGAGTTTGGTCTTCATTTGAAACAATGCGGAATAGCTTCGCAACTCACGCCACCTGGAACACCACAACGTAGTGGTGTGTCCGAACATCGTAAACGTACTTTATTAGATATGGTGCAATCTATGATGTCTCTTACCGATTTACCACTATCGTTTTGGGGTTATGCATTAGAGACAGCTGCATTCACATTAAATAGGGCACCATCTAAATCCGTTGAGACAACACCATATGAACTGTGGTTTGGCAAGAAACCAAATTTGTCGTTTCTTAAAGTTTGGGGTTGCGATGCTTATGTGAGAAAGTTTCAACCTGATAAGCTCGAACCCAAATCGGAGAAGTGCGTCTTCACAGGATACCCAATAGAAAATGTTGGGTACACCTTCTATCACAGATCCGAAGGCAAGACATTCGTTGCTAAGAATGGATCCTTTCTAGAGGAGTTTCTCTTGAAAGAAGTGAGTGGGAGGAAAGTAGAACTTGATGAGGTAACTATACCTGCTCCCTTATTGAAAAGTAGTTCATCACATAAATCTATTCTTGTGACTCCTACACCAATTAGTGAGGAAGCTAATGATGATGATCATGTAACTTCAGATCAAGTTACTACCGAACCTCGTAGGTCAACCAGAGTGAGATCTGCACCAGAGTGGTCCGGTAATCCTGTTTTGGAGGTCATGTTACTTGACCATTACGAACCTACGAACTATGAGGAAGCGATGATGAGCCCAGATTCCGCCAAATGGCTTGAGGCCATGAAATCTGAGATGGGATCCATATATGAGAACAAAGTGTGGACTTTGGTTGACTTGCCCAATGATCGGCAAGCCATAGAAAATAAATGGATCTTCAAGAGGAAGATGGACGCTGATAGTAGTGTTACTCTCTAGAAAGCTAGACTTGTCGAAAAAAGGTTTTGACAAGTTCAAGGTGTTGACTACGATGAGATTTTCTCACTCGTAGCGATGCTTAAGTCTGTTTGAATCATGTTAGCATATTGCCACATTTTATGAAATTTGACAAATGGATGTCAAAACTACATTCCTTAATGGATTTCTTAAAGAAGAGTTGTATATGATACAACCAGAAGGTTTTTGCGATCCTAAAGGTGATAACAAAATATGCAAGCTCCAGCGATCCATCTATGGACTGGTGCAAGCATCTCGGAGTTGGAATATACGCTTTGATGAGTTGATCAAAGCATATAGGTTTATACAGACTTGCGGTGAAGCATGTATTTACAAGAAAGTGAGTGGGAGCACTACAACATTTCTGATAAGTATATGTAAATGACATATTGGCGATCGGAAATAATGTAGAATTTTTTAGAAAGCATAAAGGAGTATTTGAAAGGAGTTTTTCAAAGAAAGACCTCGGTGAAGCTGCTTACATATTGAGCATCAAGATCTATAGAGAATGATCAAGACGCTTGATAAGTTTTTTCAATGAGTACATACCTTGACAAGATTTTGAAGTAGTTCAAAATGGGAACCGTCAAAGAAAGAGTTCTTGCCTGTGTTACAAGGTGTGAAATTGAGTAAGACTCATAGCCCGACCACGGCAGGAGATAGAAAGAGAATGAAAGTCATTCCCTATGCCTCAGCCATAGGTTCTATAAAGTATGTCATGTTGTGTAACAGATCTATTGTATACCCTACACTGAGTTTGGCAAGGGAGTACAATAGTGATCTAGGAGTAGATCTCTGGACAGTGGTCAAAATTATCCTTAGTGGAATAAGGATATGTTTCTCGATTATGGAGGTGACAAAAGGTTCGTCGTAAAGGGTTACATCGATGCAAGTTTTGACACTGATCTAGATGACTCTAAGTCTCAGTCTGGATATATATTGAAAGTGGGAGAAATTAGCTAGAGTAGCTCCGTGCAGAGCATTGTTGACATAGAAATTTGTAAAATACATACGGATCTGAATATGGCAGACCCGTTGACTAAACTTCTCTCACAAGCAAAACATGATCACACGTTAGTACTCTTTGGGTGTTAATCACATGGTGATGTGAACTAGATTATTGACTCTAGTAAACCCTTTGAGTGCTGGTCACATGGCGATGTGAACTATGGGTGTTAATCACATGGTGATGTGAACTATTGGTGTTAAATCACATGGCGATGTGAACTAGATTATTGACTCTACTGCAAGTGGGAGACTGAAGGAAATATGCCCTAGAGGCTATAATAAAGTTATTATTTATTTCCTTATTTCATGATAAATGTTTATTATTCATGCTAGAATTGTATTCACCGGAAACTTAGTACATGTGTGAATACATAGACAAACAGAATGTCACTAGTATGCCTCTACTTGACTAGCTCGTTGAATCAAAGATGGTTAAGTTTCCTAGCCATAGACATGAGTTGTCATTTGATTAACTGGATCACATCATTAGAGAATGATGTGATTGACTTGACACATTTCGTTAGCTTAGCATTTGATCATTTAGTATATTGCTATTGCTTTCTTCATGACTTATACATGTTCCTATTACTATGAGATTATGCAACTCCCGAATACCGGAGGAACACTTTGTGTGCTACCAAACATCACAACATAACTGGATGATTATAAAGGTGCTCTATAGGTGTCTCCAAAGGTACTTGTTGGGTTGGCATAGATCGAGATTAGGATTTGTCACTCCGATTGTCGGAGAGGTATCTCTGGGCCCTCTCGGTAATGCACATCACTATAAGCCTTACAAGCAAAGAAACTAATGAGTTAGTTGCGGGATGATGTATTACGGAACAAGTAAAGGGACTTGCCGGTACGAGATTGAACTAGGTATTGAGATACCGACGATCGGATCTCGGGCAAGTAACATACCGATGACAAAGGGAACAATGTATGTTGTTATGCGGTTTGAGCGATAAAGATCTTCGTAGAATATGTAGGAGCCAATATGAGCATCCAGGTTCTGCTATTGGTTATTGACCGGAAACGATTCTCGGTCATGTCAACATAGTTCTCGAACCCGTAGGGTCCTCACGCTTAACATTCGATGACGATCGGTAATATGAGTTTATGTGTTTTGATGTACCGAAATTAGTTCGGATCCCCGGATGAGATCGGGAACATGACGAGGAGTCTCGAGATGGTCGATATGTAAAGATCGTTATATTGGATGACTATATTCGGACATCGGAAAGGTTCCGAGTGGTTCAAGTATTTTTCGGAGTACCGGGGAGTTGCGGGAATACGGGGGAAGAAGTATTGGGCCTCACGGGCCAAGTGATGGAAGAGAGGAGGCAGGACAAGGCAGCGCGCGCGGCCCCCCTAGCCCAAACCGAATTGGACTAGGGGGCTGGCCCCCCTTTCCTCCTTTCCTTCCTCTCCTTCCTTCTCCCTCCCTTCCTCTTGGTGGACTCCTACTAGGACTTGGAGTCCTAGTAGGACTCCACACTTGGGCTCGCCTCTAGGGCCGGCGGGCCTCCCCTCCTCCCCTCCTTTATATACTGAGGCAAGGGGAACCCCATAGACACACAACAATTGATCATTGATCTTTTAGCCGTGTGCGGTGCCCCCCTCCACCATAATCCACCTCGATCATATCGTAGCGGTGCTCAGGAAAATCCCTGCGTCGGTATTATCATCACCGTCATCACGCCATCGTGCTGATGAAACTCTCCCTCGAAGCTCTGCTGGATCGGAGTTCGTGGGACGTCATCGAGCTGAACGTGTGCTGAACTCGGAGGTGCCGTGCGTTCGGTACTTGGATCAGTCGGATCGTGAAGACGTACGACTACATCAGCCGTGTTGTTCTAACGCTTCCGCTTTCGGTCTACGAGGGTACATGGACACACCCTCCACTCTCATTGCTATGCATCACCATGATGTTGCGTGTTCGTAGGAAAAGTTTTGAAATTACTACGTTCCCCAACAGTAATTTGTTCAGCCACCGTAATACATGCTATCTTGAGAGAAGCCACTAGTGAAACCTATGGCCCCCGGGTCTCTTTCTTATTATATTGCATCTCTTTTATTTACATCGCATCTCGTTTTACTATTTTGCAATCTTTACTTTCAATCTATAGAACAAAAATACCAAAAATATTTATCTTACTATCTTTATTAGATCTCACCTTTGCGATTGGCCATGAAGGGATTGACAACCCCTTTATCGCGTTGGTTGCAAGGTTCTTGATTGTTTGTGCAGGTACTAGGTGACTTGCGTGTTATCTCCTACTGGATTGATACCTTTGTTCTCAAAAACTGAGGGGAAATACTTACGCTACTTTGCTGCATCACCCTTTCCTCTTCAAGGGAAAACCAACGCATGCTCAAGAGGTAGCACCGGGCCGCACCCTGCGTTCCCCGGCTCGGCGAACCTGAACGTCCTCCTCGACATCTCCGGTGGCATCAACGCCACTGCACTGCCGCACCACGCATAACCTAACGGTCCTGCGTTTCTCGGGGATGGGTGCCCGCCGTGGCCTGCTGGGCTTCCTGCGCGTCGTCGTCCTGCTCCGCGTCGGCGCCGCCGTCCTGCTGGATCAGACGTGCGATGCTGATGACCTGGAGGCACTCCGGGCCTTCTCTGACGGCCTGGACGGGAAGGGCGCCGGTGATGGCGGGTCGTGCTGCTCCTGGACGGGCGTCTCCTGCGACTTCGGGAGGATGGTGGGGCTGGATCTCTCCAACCGGAGCCTCCACGGTGTCATCTCTCTCTCCGTCGCCTCCCTCGTCTACCTTGCCAAACTGAACATGTCCCGGAACTCGCTCCATAAGCCAGCGTCGGTGGGGCTTGGCCTGCTTCCCCGGCTGCGGGTGCTCGACCTCAGCGCCAACGCCCTCCCGGGCGTTCCCCCTAAGCGCCGGCATCGGCACTGGGTTGCCGGTGATCGAGGTGGTGAACGTCTCCTTCAACGAGTTCGCTGGGCCGCACCCCGCGTTCCCCGGCGTGGCGAATCTTACCATCCTCGACGCCTCTGGCGACCGCTTCTCCGGCGACATCAACGCCACCACGCAGAACCTGACGACCATGTGGTTGGTCTCGGTGTGTATCTCCCGGTCGTCCTGTACACGTTGCCTGCACTGTAGAGGCTGAGCTTACAGAACAACAACCTCTTCGGTGATCTATGACATTGATGGAGCTTACAACAGAGGCTAGACTAGTCATGTTGTTAAGTCAGCTACTATTCGACTTGTACTGTCTATTGCTATTTCCAGAGGGTGGAGCTTACGACAGCTAGATGTTCTGAACACGTTTCTTCATGGTGTTCTTGAGGAAGAAGTGTTCATGCAGCAACCACCAGGATATGAGGACCAAAGTGCACCACATTATGTCTGTAAGTTGGATAAAGCTTTGTATGGTTTGAAACATGCCCCAAGAGCTTGGTACTCAAGATTGAACATGCAACTACAGCAACTTGGGTTTACAGCATCTAAAGTAGATACCTCATTGTTCTTTTACAATAGAGATAACATCACTATATTGTGCTTGTCTATGTTGATGATATAATTGTTGCTTGTTCAAGTTCACATGCTACCACTTGTTTGCTTAAAGATCTGAAGTTGGAGTTTGCTCTCAAGGACTTGGGTGATCTTCATTACTTTCTTGGCATAGAATTCAATCAGATAAAGGATGGTATACTTCTCACACAGGAAAAATACACCACTGACATACTCAGGAGAGTAGGATTGGAATTGCAAACCTGTGAGTACACCAATTTCAACTTCAGAAAAACTTACAGTTGAAAGTGGAGAGACACTTGGACCAGAAGATGCAACAAAATACGGAAGTGTTGTTGGTGCTTTACAATATTTGACTCTTACTCGTCCTGATATTTCTTACAATGTGAATGACGTATGTCAATATTTACATGCACCTAGAACAACTCACTGGACTGCAGTCAAAAGGATTTTAAGGTATCTTAAATTCTCAGAAGGCCTTGGGCTTCAGATTACCAAGTCATTATCTATGCTTGTTACTGCATATTCTGATGCAGACTGGGCAGGGTGTGCTGATGACAGAAGGTCCACATGTGGTTTTGCTGCATTTCTGGGAACAAATCTTGTGTCATGGAGTGCAAGAAAACAGGCCACTGTCTCTAGATCAAGTACAGAGGCTGAGTATAAAGCTCTGGCTAATGCTACAGCTGAAGTAATGTGGATACAGACTTTACTATATGAGCTTGGAGTCAAGGATCCACAGGCTGCAAGATTATGGTGTGATAATATTGGTGCAACCTATCTCTCAGCTAATCATGTTTTCCATGCACGCACCAAACACATTGAAGTTGATTTCCACTTTGTCGGAGAGAGAGAGAGAGAGAGAGAGTAGCTCGAAAGCTACTTTATATTCGTTTTATACCAACTGGAGATCAACTTGTTGATGGCTTCACAAAACCTCTTACTACGGGAAGGTTGAATGAGTTCAAGAACAATCTTAACATTGGTAAAGTTCATCCGGTTCAGATTGAGGGGGAGTGTTAGAATAAGTTGTATAGGGATAGGAGAGGTTAGTTTAACTTGTAATCAATAAAGGCAATCTCTCATTGTCACATAGTCCAATTGGTGAGTATATTTGTGAACCTTGTCAATGTGCCAAGAGTCATCAACTCCCTTATCCCAAGTAGAATATTGTATCTCATGCTCCTTTAGAACTTATTTTCAGTGATGTATGGGGTCATGCCAGAGATTCTTTTGGAAAAAAAATATTATGTCAATTTCATTGATGACTATAGCAAGCTTACTTGGATTTATTTGCTTAAGTACAAATCTGAAGTTTTCTCTGTGTTCCAAGAGTTCCAAAAGCTTGTTGAAAGACACTTTGATAGAAAAAATTTGACGGTCCAAAGTGACCGACGAGGGGAGTATGAGAAGCTCAACTCTTTCTTTCATAGCATTGGCATTGACTTCTTCAATTTTCCTCTCTGTATCTGATGGGGTCTCGATCTCCTCTTCTCGATCGACCCTCCTTCCTAGCCATGGCATGTCTTCTATATAATGCAATGCGGCCAGACGATGGGTTCTACGCTTCCCAACTCGTTTCACATCGCGGACAGCCTGTGCCGCTTGCAACCTGAGCTTACAGGACAACAACATCTCCGGTGGCCTCGGCAACTTCTCGCAGCTTGTGCAGATCGACGGCCGGCCTGCGGGGCTGCGGGCGCGGGTCAGCCTGGACACGGTCCGGGCCGGTCCGGTCCTGGCCCAAGCCGGCATTTGGACCGGCCGCCAGCAGTCCAACCCGGACCGGACCGAGCTGTCCAACGAGCTGGTATCCTGGGACCGGACCGTGGGGGTGCCAGCTCGGTCAGGCCCAAGAGGACCGAATGGACCGGCCAGCTTTGTTGCTAGGCAGTGTATATTTGCTGCTTTTAGGTCCTATTTAGCTGGTGTTTAGGCATCTGCTGGTTTTGGAGAGTAAATTAAGCAAAAGTACAACAACAACAACAACAACAACAACAACAACAACAACAACAACAACAACAACAACAACAACACTACGGTTAGCTACTACCTAGGCTGTGTTCTACTGTTTAGGCATCACATAGTGACAAGCTTACTAATGGATGTAATATGACAAGTCATCAGTGATCACTACAATTTTCAGATAAGTTTCTTCAGATAAGTTTGGCCGAAATAGCAGAAATATTACAGCCACAAACAACTAATTTGGACAGCAAGCACTGGACTAAATTTGGACAGCATTTCCTTTGTTTTTTGGACATCCACAAACTGATTTTGACAGGAAAGATGGCACAAATCAGGTTAAGCACAAATATCACAACCACAAACATAAGGTCTTATCATCATTGAACGACACGATTACAAACCTGCAATGACAATTCCAAGTCCATGTCAATTGACAAGTTGAACATAACACAAATGAGAGGTTCATCTCCAAGCTAGCAGTGACAATTCATAGTTCATGACTTGAAAGGTTCCAACATAACAGAAATGCAAAAGTAGCCTTCACATGAGGAAGATCACTTTGACATTCATCTCCAAAGTAGCAAGATCAACATCCACATGATGAACGTCTACAAGTAAGATAAGCAACATTCACATAAATAATATTTGGTATTGTATGACAAGTGAAACATGTAGGAAGAACGGTTACCAATCGTTGATCTCTTCCACCACAATGGGTAACTTGATGTTCTCAACATCATCCTCTTCATTCTCATCCCTCGGCTACAAGTGTGGAAGTTAGACAAATGCTCACATCACATATAATAAGACCAAAAAAGAAAGAAAGAATAGGTAAGGAAAAGATGGCAAACATACCACCAGATTAAAGTCAACGTGAGCACCCTTGATATAACTTGCACCACAAACTAATGCCTCCACCATAACCAGTTATAACGAACTCCTATAGTCATCTAATACGACACAAGTTCACAAACTAGTTTGAGGATGAGAAGTTGACAAGTTTATATCCAAAGTTCAATAGTACGAGTTGACATACCTAAAATCCTTCCAGTCGTGCTGAAGGTAGATTCCGAAGACACGGAGGTCTCGGCTACAAGCATTGGGAAAGTCTTTCGCCTTCCTAATCTGCATCTTAGGCTTCCTCTTCTTCCTCGGAACCGGCGGAGGCAGCGCCGGATCTTGCCTAATTAGGTAATTCACGCTCTTCTCCTTTGCCTTCGCCTTCGCATTCTCCTTACCAGCACCCTTTCCCTTCTCATTCCCCTTCTCCTTCACCATTATCTACAAAAAACAACACATAATATCTGCAGTCAGTACATCAATCAAGTGCAAATAATTCATCTTCTTCTTTTTGTAGCATAGGAAATCATCTAGTACTAGTGCAAATAAACATAATTATCCCCTTCTCATTCCCCTTCTCCTTCACCATTATCTCCTGACCAAACATGTTAAAGTTTGTTGTTGAAACACTACATCTCCTGAAACTCTTGACTAAAGTGGGACAAAAGTTTGTTGTTCAAACACTACATCTCCAGATCTCCTATCTAAGTCTCTAGTACTGAATCATCTCAGTTCGGCGAGGGTTACAGGTTAGAGACAGCTTACCTCTTCCTCTTCGTGGCGCTTGGTGAGGAACCAGGGAAGGACGGACCGACGGCGTGCTGGCCTTGCTGCCTCCCCGACGTACACGTGCTCCTCCAGCTCGGACTCGGACGAGATGGCGCCGTCGGTGAAGGGAGAGGCCGCGGGCAACGATGCCGTCGCCTTAGGGTTAGGGTTAGGGATAGAACAGAGGAGGAGGCAATGCCTCTGTTTGTGACGAGAGCCAGAAGGAATCAAGCGAGGAGGGGGAATGGAACGAGGGGAGGGGGGTTGATTTTATCTTTTTTTTAGGTGTGGGAAGGGGTGTTGCTCGGCTCGTTGGCTCGGGGCCTCGATCTGTTAGATGGGCCTTGCGCCATCGGTCCGCTCGGTCGGCCCGGTTAAAGACCGGACCAGACCGAACTTTTTTCGGTCTCTTTTTCTGGGCTCGGACCGGCATATTTTCCTATCGGGCCTGGACCGTACGGGCCGGTCCTAAACGGGCCAGCCCGCTCGAGCCGTCCAGGCTAAGGTGTGCGGGTGCTCGATCTCAGCGCCAACGCTCTCTCCGGCCCGTTCCCTCAGAGCGTGGGCGACGGCGGCGGGTTCCCGGCGATCGAGGTGGTGAACGTCTCTTTAAACGATTTCGTCGGGCCGCACCCCGCGTTCCCTGGCTCGGCGAACCTGAACGTCCTTCTCGACATCTCCGGTGTCATCAACGCCACTGCACTGCCGCGCCGCGCATAACCTGACGGTCCTGCGTTTCTCGGGGATGGGTGCCCGCCGCGGCCTGCTGGGCTTCCTGCGCGTCGCCGTCCTGCTGGGTCAGACGTGCGATGCTGATGACCTGAAGGCGCACCAGGCCTTCTCCGACGGCCTGGACGGGAAGGGCGCCGACGATGGCGGGTCGTGCTGCTCCTGGACGGGCGTCTCCTGTGACTTCGGGAGGATGGTGGGGCTGGATCTCTCCAACCGGAGCCTCCACGGCGTCATCTCTCTGTCCGTCGCCTCCCTCGTCTACCTCGCCAAACTGAACCTGTCCCGGAACTCGCTCCATAAGCCGGCGCCGGCGGGGCTTGGCCTGCTCGAGTTGTGACCCATCTTCTTCTTGGCATAAATGTCCAAGTCATCTTCACTTTCCTTAGGGGCATTGATCAGACTTGCCCATTCCTCTATGGTTGACTGATATCTCGTTCCTTCAGACATCCAAATTATCCTGCCATCTGGATAGAAATGTGTTGTGGAGTAGAATTGCATAATGAGCTCGTCATTCCAGTTTGTGAGCTTCTGCCCAACAAAATCTGCAACTCCACATGCACTGAAGTTGTCATATACTCCAGGATAGTGTTCTGCGTTCTCCTGAATGTAGGTCTAGTCGACCCACCTCATATCACAAACTATGGGCTTCTTATCCAATAAGATGGTCTCATAGAAGTCCTGCTGCTCCTTGGTGTGGAACCTGTAATCTACAGCAGTCCTTCTCCTGGTGGCATATGGACCTGACTCTCTCCATAGCCTCAACCCTTCATCTCTCCTGATCTTCATGTTCTCAGCCACAGGATGAGCATCATTGTGGTCTGGAATCTTGGGCTTGAGCTTCCTTAGGACCTGCCCTTCTTCATCTTCCTCAGCATCAACTTCAGGCATTGGAGCCTTGTTCTTCTCAGTTGCTGGTATACTCCTGGTATTCCTCTTTGGTGCACTCTTGGGCTTAGGGGCAGCTTTGGGCTTTGAAGTTGCAGCCCCTGATTTTATGGCATCACCCATCAACTTTTGTGCCTTGGGTGCTGGCTCAGCAACCTCTTCTTCTTCCTCTTCCTCCATCATAGAAGGCTTCCCAATCACTCTGGCCATGGTCTTCTTGACCCTTTCTTTCCTTTTCTTTCCTTCAAAGAAGCAGGCTCTTTGGGTTGGGATTCCAAAGAAGCTTGAGTGGAGACTCTGGCTTTGGACATTGGTTGTCTTCCTGCTGGCCTTTTGATCTTCATTCCAGGCTTAACTGTTGTTGAGCTGTACTCCTTCTTGAGCACTTTCTTCTTTGAACTGGCCTCATCCTCAACTGCCACATAATCTTCATCCTCAGACTCTGAGGTCTTCTTCTTCCTTGTTCTTGTGGCAGCCTTGGGCAAATTACTGGGAGTGCTTCTGCTCCCCTCATCTGAGCTGCTTGAGGGACTAGTGCCCTCACTCATGTGAATCTGCTATTCTGACCTATTCGGGCTGTCACTTTGGTCTGACATGCTGCACTCACTGACTGCTGACCCTGTGAATGGTTATAAATGAGGTAGAGTGGATGAGCATCACAAAATGTAGAGATTTTTGCAAAAGAATGATTCAAAAAACTTAGTTTTAGTTTTCCACAGAAAGCATTTCGGATCTACCGATTTTCAAACTCGGTTATACCGAAGCAGTTTTGGAACCTAAACTAGTGAACTCGGTCAGACCGAGTCACAGTTCGGTGGCACCGAGTCTGCTAGGGTTTCACAAAGTCCTAAAATCGGTCACACCGATTTGTAATTCTTGGTCAGACCGAGACTTACTAGTGCAATGGCGTTAAACAAATCGGTGGGACCGAGTTTTTCAAGTCGGTGGGTCCGAGATGGTTTCGGCGGAAACCTAACCCTAAATTTTCGAATCACAACTATTCTAAGGATTGTTTTGACTGGATAGAAGTGTTTCAATCGTGGCAAGATGCATTATGAACACAATGTGCTGAGAATCAGACGAGGATAGCACTGTGATCGAGTTCATACCCTAGTTCGGCGGTGAACTCGCTACGGCGGCAACGGCGGAGGAGAATTCCGTTGACGGCGGCGGAGACCAGCGGCTGGAGGCGGCTGGCGACGAAGTCGACGATCCGTAGACCTAGTAGGCAGAGCGAGCTATACGCGGGCGAAGAGTTTCGGAGAAAGTTTTCTGAAATTTGCCCGTGTGAATATATAGCCTGACACTGTCGGTGTGACCGAGTTGAACAACTCGGTGGCACCTAGATGCATAACTGTTAACAGTTACAGCAACTCGGTGTGACCGAAAAGTTAAAATCGGTTGCACCGATATTGAAAACCTAGATCGACTTAGTGATCTCGGTATGACCGAAATGGAGGAATCGGTCAGACCGAAAATCACAAAGAAGTTTTGGAAGTTTAAGTCTATGACGAATCGGGGACTCCGAGTGCTCCTCACGTAGTGGTTCGAATCTGACTTGATCAAATTTTGTGATGTAGCATGAATAGAGTTTGAGACGAGAAAAGCATAGATAGCTAGAGAAGGTTCTTATGCATACTTGTCCATCCACTTGGCCAAAGAAAAAGAAGCCAATCAATCAAAACAACAAGTGGATGTCCTTGAATGAGTAAAATATGCAACCAACATGCTCACACAATAAATTGACAAATGAAGTATGTGACAAAGCATGCACAACCAATTCTAGCATCTATCAAACAATTGGCGATGACTAGGTCATCTATATATGAGTAAATTGACTTAGGAGTACAATGAGAACATTTGATCATAGGTCATACTCATCGTTTAAGCTCAAGTGGGGTTACCACTTTTACATAAAGCATTTATGTGTTCACATCATTAGAGTTGCTTTGACTCAATTCTTAGAGTTAAGCTCCCCCTAGATGTGGGATCCCCCCTTAGAGGGATAAACTAACCTTGGGTTTTGTCTATGATGACTTCATGTAGTTGTTGAAGATATGGATGCTCAATGTTGATGTAGATCTTTTGGAGCAATCCTTTGGAGTGATTTGCACTTTCAATACCTACATGGGTTAGTCCCACAAGGAATAAACAAGAATATCCATAGACATAGAGTGATGCACACACAAAATGATGTCCATGAAAACTTTAGGTTACCTTGTCCCTTGCCTTACCAACATGAGGGTTTTGTGACTCCTTGAACTAGTGCAAGATATGGAAGTTGATTGCACTTGTCTTTGCCATAATGATATGAGTGAAAATATTGGCGGAGTCACCCTCAAGAACTCTCTAGTTCTTCTTCTTCGGGATCCACATCATCTTGATGGGAATCCTTGGTGTAGTAGTTGTGCTTGATGAAGTAGAACTTGACGTAGTCTTGGGAACCCACTTGACCAAGGCAGGTGCTTCTTCAAATGCATCAATCTCCTCTTGAAGCTTGTCCTTGCCTTTGTTCTTGTGGTCTTGTGGTGGAAGATCATCTTGTTCTTGTGTTCCCTTGAAGGACGTAGGATCATACTTCTCTTGTTGAGGAACAAACTTCGTCTTGGGGTATTGATCTTCTTCCCACTCAACTCCATTGGCATTGAACTTTCGCTCAAAACCAACACCTTGATTCTTCCGGTGCCTTCCTTGCTTGCGTACAATTTCCTCAAATTTCTTACTCCCGGCAAGGCTCTTGTATACACATTTCTCTATAATTCCCTTCAATAAGTTGTTTTCTTGCTCAAGTGTAACTTGGCTAAGAGAATCATTAGTGAAATCAAGAGAGCTACTAGAAGCAACAATATTGGATTTAGCATTGTTATTGTTACTACTAGAAGAAGAATCTTTCTTGTTCTTGTTGCTAGACTTGACTTGAGGCATGTAAGTAGATAAGAGTAAATGCTTGGCAATATAAGAACAACTTTTCTTACGGAGATCATCATTGATCGCTTTTAGGAACTCATGCTCTTGCTCAAGATTGAGCTTTTCAAAGCGTAATTTTCATGAGCCCTTAAAAGTTCTCGATGATCTTCGAAGATAGTTTCATGAGCTAACTTAAGAGTGTTTAGTTCTTTAGTTAGACGCTCAATCTTCTTCTTATCATTGTCATTCGCTTCATCTTGATTAGCATGATTAATTGACGTTCATCATAGTATTCATCACTAGAGTTGTCAATAAGTAAATCATCATCACCTAGCAAGTCATCTTCATCACTATTAAAATCAACATACTCGGGGTGTTACCTTAGGACCTTTGGCCATGAAGCATCTTCCAATTCCTTCATTTGGCGATTCAAATATGTCGTAGGAGTTGGTTGACACAAGTGCTAAACCGGCAACACCTTCATCTTGAGTGTATTCGAGTCGAGTGATAGCTTCTCTCGGAGTGATTGTCGGAGTCGGAGCGGATACCCATTCACCAATATGAGCTTGATGTCTTCGCTTTTGTGTAGCTCTTTGATGACTTATCCTTCCTTTCCGAATCCTTGCTTCTTCGTGAGGGTCTTCGCTCATAACGATCATCTCTACTCCTTCTCTCTCTTGGTGGTGATTCTTCTCTTCTACTTCTTCTCTTGGGAGAATCTTCTCTTCTTTTGTAGGGTGCCGTACACTCATTGGAATAGTGTCCGGGTCTCCCACAATTGTAGCAATTGCTCTCTCGACTAGAAGATCTTTTATCACTGTAGGACCTTGACTTGGACCTTCTTTCTTTGCTTCTACTCTTGTAGAATTTGTTGAAGTTTTTCACCATTAAGCTCAATTCTTCATTGAAGGTTTGTTTCTCACTTGATGATGTGGGGGCTTCACATGAGGCTTTGTAAGCACCACTTGACTTGTTGTGAAGTTCCTCCTTATCCTTGAGTGACATCTCATGAGCAACAATTCTTCCAATGACTTTCGTTGTCTTGAGATCTTTGTAATTTGGCATCATTTGAATCAATGTGCACACGGTATCATATTTTCCATCCAATGCTCTTAGGATCTTCTTGATGATGAATCTGTCGGTCATTTCTTCACTTCCTAAGCCGGCAATCTCATCTGAGATAAGAGCAAGCCTAGAGTACATTTCAGCGACACCTTCACCATCCTTCATTTTGAACGTGTCAAGCTGACTTTGGAGCACATCCAACTTGGATTCCTTGACGGAGTCGGTAACTTCATGCATATCAATCAAAGTATCCCAAATTTCCTTTGCATTCTCAAGATGGCTGATTTTGTTGAATTCTTCGGGGCACAAGCCATTGAAGAGGATATCACAAGCTTGAGTGTTGTATTGCAACATCTTCAACTGTTCCGCACTAGCTTCACGGTTTGGTTCTCTCCCATCAAAGAATTCACCTTGCAAACCAATACACAAAATAGCCCAAACGGCGGGGTTATGTCCGAGAATATGCATTTTCATCTTATGCTTCCAACTAGCAAAATTAGTGCCTTCAAAGTAAGGACCTCTACGGTGATAATTTACCTCGCTAGACGCCATACTCTCCTAGGTTGTGAAACCAAGGCTATGACCAACAAAAGCTATGGAAATCAAAGCAAATGAAGACCAAAGCTCTGATACCACTTGTAGGACCTTGAAGTATGTCTAGAGGGGGGGGTGATTAGACTACTTGACCAAATAAAAACTTAACGTTTTTCCCAATTTTAGACTTTGGCAGATTTTAGCTAACTTTGAACAATTCAAGCAATCATCACGCAATTCAAGCAAGCATGCAAAGAGTATATAGGCAGCGGAAAATAAAGCATGCAACTTGCAAGAATATAAAGGGAAGGGTTTGGAGGATTCAAACGCAATTGGAGACACGGATGTTTTTGTCGTGGTTCCGATAGGTGGTGCTATCGTACATCCACGTTGATGGAGACTTCAACCCACGTAGGGTAACGGTTGCGCGAGTCCACGGAGGGCTCCACCCATGAAGGGTCCACGAAGAAGCAGCCTTGTCTATCCCACCATGGCCGTCGCCCATGAAGGACTTGCCTCACGAGCGGTAGATCTTCACGAAGTAGGTGATCTCCTTGCCCTTACAAACTCCTTGGTTCAACTCCACAATCTTGTCGGAGGCTCCCAAGTGACACCTAGCCAATCTAGGAGACACCACTCTCCAAGAAGTAACAAATGGTGTGTTGATGATGAAATCCTTGCTCTTGTGCTTCAAATGATAGTCTCCCCAACACTCAACTCTCTCTCACAGGATTTGGATTTGGTGGAAAGAAGATTTGAGTGGAAAGCAACTTGGGGAAGGCTAGAGATCAAGATTCATATGGTTGGAATGGGATATCTTGGCCTCAACACATGAGTAGGTGGTTCTCTCTCAGAACTGGTATGTTGGAAGTGTAGATTTGTTCTGATGGCTCTCTCCACGAATGAAGAGGAGGTGGAGGGGTATATATAGCCTCCACACAAAATCTAACCGTCACACACAATTTACCAAACTCGGTGGGACCGAATCATAAAACTCGGTAAGACCGATTTAGTAAACCTAGTGATCGTTAGGGTTTTCGGTGGGACTGACATGCAACTTGGTAGGACCGATATGGTTAGGGTTAGGGCATAACGTAATCTCGGTGAGACCGATGACACAAACTCGGTGAGACCGATTTTGGTAATTAGCTAACCAGAGAGTTGGTCAGGTAAACTCGGTGGGACCGATTCGCTCTTTTCGGTGAGACCGAAATGTTACGAAAGGGAAACAGGAATGATCGCTCACTTCGGTTAGACCGAAACGTTATGAAGGGAAACAGAGAGATTCCAATCACATCTCGGTGAGACCGAGATCCCTATCAGTGAGACCGATTTGCCTAGGGTTTGTGGCAGTGGCTATGACATTTGAACTCGGTGGCGCCGGATAGAAAGAATCGGTAGGGCCGAGTTTGAATTTAGGTTTAGGTCATATGTGGATGTGAGAAAGTAGTTGAGGGTTTTGGAGCATATCACTAAGCACATGAAGCAAGAGGCTCATTAAGCAACACCTCATCCCTCCTTGATAGTATTGGCTTTTCCCATAGACTCAGTGTGATCTTGGATCACTAAAATGTAAAATGTAGAGTCTTGAGCTTTTGAGCTTGAGCCAATCCTTTGTCCTTGATATTTTGAGGGATCCACTTTCATCATCCATGCCATGCCATTCATTGAGCTTTCCTGAAATATTTGTCTTGGAATAGCATTAGCTCAATGAGCTATATGTTGTTATGAATTACCAAAACCACCTAGGGATAGTTGCACTTTCAGTTCCCCATGCACGCTGCCTGGGCTCCCGTCGGTCGATCCCATGTCGTCCCATCGCCGCCCCACGCTGCCCTCCCTCTGCAGCGCCGCTCCACCGCCGCCCCACGCCACCCCCCCCCCCTCTGCAGCACCGCTCCACCGCCGCCCTTCCTCTGCATCGCTGCCCCACGCTGTCCTGCCCCGCCAACGTCGCCCAACGCCATCCTGTATCTCCATAGCCGGCCCCATTCCCTAGTGTCTCTCTCTCTGTCTCCGAGCGCCTCTCTCCAACCAGCAGTAGGCGTGTGAGCATCTTGGGAAGCGGCCGCCACCCTCCCTGGACTGACCTCCCCCATCTCCACCGTCCAGCTCTCGAAGACAAGCAGCAGCAGCGGCAATGGTCGATGCGGCTGAGGTACAACTCTTCCCTCTCTGTCTTTACCTCCCTCCCCTCTCTCTCTCTAGGCTTTGTTGTGAGTGTGGGCTGGTGGGGAACGGGGAGCTCCGGCGGTAGGGAAAATGTGAGATACTATACAGTTTGATGTGTGCTGCTGCTAGTCTGATTGTGAGATACTATGCAGGCAGAAAATGTGCTAATCAATGTAGAGAGTAGAAGCTTGGTGGTAGCAATATGAACTAATTCTAGAAGTTGAGCTATTGTGTGCAAATTTTGTTTTTTTCCATTGCAGTTCTGTCCTTTAATTCTACCGTCCCGATAGAAAGGAATTTGTAGTCATCTTGACTTTTAGAATCATGTTTCCTTTAAAAACATGCAACTCGGACATACATCCAAAAAACCAGAGTCGCTGAAACATACAACTTAATTGACCTGATGTTATACCTAAATTTCAGTAATAAAAAATTTAAAATTGAGTTTCTCTTTTGTTTACTGAAGTAGATTTTGCAGTGAAAGAAAACATGGGAAAGAGCTGTAAATATATAAAGCACATCATCTCAAAAGTTGTAGTCTACTTGTTCATCTATTTTGTTTTTTCTACAGGTAGCATAGAGGAGCACTGCTGGTAACATTGAGCCGACAAAGAGAAGTTGTAGAATATTTGCTGCAACAACTAGGTGAGTTTCTCTTCCCCACCCAAGTCCAGATGCCCTCCATATGTGTGGATGTCATGAATATGTAGAGATGCCTCCTCATGTTTGACACTGACTTTTATATTGTCTAATGATTTTGGTTATTAGGATTCTTGTTGCAAACGACTCAGCTTCTAGCAGCGGTGCGGCGATCCCCCTCCCGTGCTTGTCGCTGCATCCTCCACCAGTTGGTGAGTCAACCATAGCTTTGATCCATTTTATTTATGGTGGTATCTGCCTTTACTATGTGTACTACCATTGAATTGGTTCTATGATTCTTCGTTTCTTTTCCGTGCCAATTTATTTACAGTACTTAAATTGATTCCTTGCATTCTCTGGTATTGATATTATTCGTTCAGGAAAGGTTGGATGGATGCGCCTAGGTATAATATATATTGTTTTGCTTATATGCTGAAACCATACATAACACACTGCACATGTACGCTTACATGTAGGCATACAGAGAAGTACTTACAAGGGCTCGCCAAATTCCTAGGATATGCATTTAGTAAATCATCGGCCAAGAATAAAATATTATGTCCTTGCAAAGTCTGCGTGAACTCGCATCGAGAGAAGAATCTGAAGTCCGTGAGCACCGGTGTGCAACGGGTTTGTAGATGGCTCTGAACAGTGGATGTTTCATGGTGATGTTTGTACCATCATTATATGACATGGAAGAATCTCAAGATGATAATGGTAATGTTTTACGTGTGATGTTGCCTGATCCATGTACTGCCATACGTGTGAGTGTTGCGGATGGATGCATTGGTTCTGCTAGGACAGATATAGATGGACTAGTTCTTAAAGCAAGTGATATTGAAAAAAAGTAAGTTGTGTATGATCCTCTAATGTTTTGTATTTTCAGCGATGTACTCATGTAGTGTGTCTTTTGCATGAGGAAAAATGGCAAGCGCAAACGGAAAAGCTAAAGATGGTGCTGTCACGGAGGAACAACTAAAAGAGGTAGAGTACGAACTACTGAGAAGTAAGAGGATTGAAGAAAATGATAAATGACTAGCAGCGGTACGGGCAACAAGAGCTTCTATGCAGGAAGATATGGAAGCAAACAAAGCCTCCAAAAAGAAAATAAAGCTATGTAGCTTCCATCACATTCATGTTCTACCTGAAGGAAGCAAATGTAGCTTGCAACACTAACCTATATATCTATGCACGCACCCTCCAGCGCACCTGTAAGCACGAATGAAGGACGTGTTTTGAGGTCTATGGTATCAAAAGATCAAGATCATGTTGATCCTGAGCATCAACCTTCCAAAGGTAGCCTAATGTCACTTGCTAGAATTGTTCATATTGTAACCTAATGTCATCTGCTAGAATTGTTGTATGACTATGTTAATTTTCTTGCATGAAGAGATTACTCGTGAGCTGGACGATGATGGCAGTCAAAAGAAAGGTGGAAGAAAAATTACTCAAAAGGCTAACATATATGCAAGGCTGAATCAACCCAAAATCCGTATTCCACTTAATAGGGATGGCCAGCCTGTTGGGCCAGATGCAACTGAATTTGCCAATTTCATTGGTACTTTGGTGAGGAAGCATATATCACCTGCAGAGTTAGATTGGCGAGATGTTGACGTAGAAAAAAAGTTGTTAGTGTGGGAGACCTTGAAGGTAGAAATGAGCATAATTTATAACTTACACACTCTTTTTAAATTCCATCTAACCGAGTGTCCTGTCTTCTCTCATTTTAATAGGCATTTTATGAGCTGGACTCAACTGCTTTGAGCTTTGTTATCAACACTTCACACATAAAATGGAAGGATTGGAAGTCAGATTTAAAGAGGTACAAGTTTGATGATGCGCTCACTGGTGCACAACTTATGAGAAGACGTGACAGCAGAATTAGTGAAGCTGACTGGAAGACCCTTATTACTTATTGGAGATATTCGACATTTGAAGTAAGTCATCATGCTAATGAAAACTGTAGTATATCCTTGCAGCACACTCTGTCCTGGACATAGATAAACAAATATGCATGTAATGATTCTCAAAACACAAACAATATGTGTGATAAATCTCCTTTACCTTTTGCTTGTAGTCTCGTAGTGCTATCGCCAAAAAGAATCGTGCCAATGCAGTACCTCATACACCTGGCAGCAAGAGTCATGCCCGTGTTGCCAATGAAATGGTAAAAACAATTACCCCAATTAAATGATATCCCATGGTGATTTAGTGACTAATGCATATTGAAATAAATAAATGATTGTAGGCTGTCAAACTTGGGCATGATCCTCGGAGAGATGAAGTTTATATCGAAACACATACATGCAAGAAAGGGGAAAGGAAATGGAGTTATGTGCCGCAGGCAGCAGCAACAATTGTAATTCTCTTTTACCATGTTTTTCAGTATTACTCAGAAATTGTACAAGTAGAATTTATAGAGCAAGTAAATATCATTTTGCAGAAAGAACTCATAGAGAGTGCTGAAAAGCACCCTGAATGGAAGGAAAAAAGCATTAAAGAAGGTGATCTGTTTGCACGTGTATGTGGACTGAAGGAGCCCAGGGGTCGTGTCCATGTGTTAGGTCTAGGGCCAACACCTCATGATTTGGGCACACCGGGTACACGGGGTAAATTGAGCACAAGAGTTCTAGTTGCAATGGAAGGGCGCCGAGAAGCTGAAAACCGCTTTAACATGATCCAGGGGCATGTGCAACAAATGGAGGAACGAATGAACCGAATGGAATTGATGTTAGCTTCACAAGGAAGGCATAATCTGGAAACTCCTAGCTCGCAGCACGGTTCCAATTCTCGACAAGTAATGAACTATTTTCACATTTTTTCATTGCATCATTAATCCATATTGCATGCACTAACTCTATTTCCATATTGTTATCTGGTAGAATTCCGGAGTTGAAGCTGAGGAAGATAATGATGCTGAAGAAGATCTTGAACAGGATGATGAAGAGCCATTTGTTCATAGAAGAGTTGTTGCAAAGCCTCCTGCAAGAAGCTCGTCAGCCCATGAAGATGAAAGCCTTGTAATCTTCACATCCTTACCTATATGTTTAAATTCCGTTCCATTTTTATGTTTCTAAAATAATCATTGATTCAGATTGGTATGGATGTGCTTCTATATGCATGGACTGGTCCTGAAACTCCTGTTGCGAAGGCAACGATTATCTCAGTTGACCCATACACTATTGTGGGCGGAGAGCCCCTTGGACCAGCAGCTTATGAGGTTCTTGTCAATGTTGCTATCAGAAGGGATGCCACTGTGCCTTTTTAATATGATGGTTTACAAATTATCGTTGATGCTGTCACAAGGTCCATTGTGTGGCCATCTAGCAAGGTAATCACCTACAATATGTGTTTCGTCCACTTATCTCAAATTGTTTGATGTGTGATACTGACTCATGACTCATGATCACTTTGCTAGATGAAACCCTACAAACCAGGGGCATCTTCCTCATCCCGCCGCTAAGGTACTGTAAAAGAGATGCTTCTTGGTGCTTCCTTGCTCAAAGTACACAAGTTCCTTCTAATAACTTGCTGCCTCCTAGATCAAAGTGCACAAGTTTCTTATTCCATGATAATGATGCATAATTTGTCTCTGTACCAGTACATAATTCCATGACAATGCTATCTAATTTAATATTTTGGATATGGGATTTGAGAGCCTGTGCAAGTGTACAGTATGAGCATCATTTCAAGTTAGGTCAAATTAACTTATATTTGTGGTCAGCAATCCTATTTGAAGATATGAGCCTTGTCCTGGAGATATTTTTTTCTTACATTTCTGGAGAAGATTGTTTTTTTTTCCCTTTATGGCGCATACTTTTATTTTTTTTCATCTTGGTGGCGCCTGTGTGCAGGATCACACTGCTTGAGAATGATGTGGTACTAGTGCATTTCCATACTTGGTGTCTTAATCGTTTTTGGCGATTCAATGTTTATGGCTGTTATACCAACTGAGCATTTGTTAGTACAGTACATATGCTTCTTTGAAAGTACTTGCTAAATTAATTTAATTTGTGGTGCTGAAGTACATCCACTTTTCTGAATATAATGATCAGGTGCAATCTAAGTTTTGGATCGTAAGTATTCATATTTGACAAACAGCTCATGTACATGCATGCTTCCATGGCCCTAACTATGTCATCTCTGTTGTTAACATTGTAGGAAGAACATACTAGAGGACCAGCAAGGCGCTATGAAGCTGGAACTTTGAGCTTATATGGTGGACTTTTTAGCTATCGTTTTGTTAACCTATAGGGTGGATCTTTAAGCTATCATTTTGTAACCTATATGGTGCATCTTTTAGCCATATTGGGAACAATGGAGTAGAAACAAAGCTTCTTTTAGCTACTGTTCTGTACACCTATATGGTGGATCTCGTCAACGTGATATTTTGTAGCAAACAAACCTATATGTTTGCAAGTGTAATGGAGCAAAAAACCTATATGTTTGCAGCTGGTTTAAGTATTTAAGAGTACATGCATATTGTATGGTATTGTTGTAGTAAGATATCTGACTTGATACTGTTTTGGTAAGGCAAATGCAAATAATGGGTGTATGGTAGGCTAGTAAAATGCTGTTGAATTGTTCGTTGGCAAAAGAAAACATCATCAGACTGTTGGTTGGGAAAGGATGAAGATGGGCTGACAGCAAGTCGGTCGGCAAATAAAATGCCATCGGGTCGTCGGTCGGGAACGGTTAGTACAGGCTCAACGGAAAGACGGTCGGCAAAGAAAATACCGCCAGCCCGTCGGTCGGGAAAGGTCAACGATGAACACCATCGGGCCATCGGTCAGGAAAGGTTCATGACATGGCCGATCGACCGTCGGTCGGCAATGTTCCAAATAGCCGTCAGCCTGTCAGTCGGCAAAACTTTGTTGGTCGTGAAAAGGCTTTCCCATCTGGACTTTCCCCAGCAGACCTTGTCGGTCGGCAATAATCTTCCCCAACCGACTATCTGTCAATGGAAGTTGTTATCCCAACAAACCTGTTTGTTGGGAATGTAGTGATGTGGTGTAGTGCGGGCGAATCTGTCTCGGGATTGCTCGCGTCAGGAACTCCTGTGCGCGACTCCGGATCTTCTGCGCCGGCTAATTCTGCAGCACAGTCTCGGCGGCTCACACGGTTGCAAAAAGGTGTAACTCAACCTCTTGATTACAAACATATGAGCAAATATGGTCTCGTTTGTTCTACAGATGCACAAGCTGAACCAAGAACTTTGGATGAGGCATTTGGAGATGAAAAGTGGAGAAAAGCAATGTTGGAAGAATATGTGGCACTGAGGAAAAATAAAACATGGCATCTAGTTCCCCCACGGCAAGGTACAAATCTCATAGACTGCAAGTGGGTGTTCAGAGTTAAGAGAAAATCTGATGGAACTGTTGACAGGTACAAGGCAAGGCTTGTTGCCAAAGGTTTTAACCAGAGATATAGGATTGATTATGAGGATACATTCAGTCCAGTTGTAAAAGCTGCTACTATTCGTCTTGTTCTGTCCATTGCTGTCTCTAGGGGATGGAGTCTCAGGCAGCTAGATGTACAGAATGCGTTCCTTCATGGTGTTCTGGAAGAAGAGGTGTACATGAAACAGCCTCCTGGGTTTGAGAGTAAGTCTAATCCCTCATTTGTGTGCAAACTTGATAAAGCACTCTATGGCTTGAAGCAAGCACCAAGAGCATGGTACTCACGTCTTAGTCACAAGATGCAATCACTTGGTTTTATTCCTTCCAAGTCAGACACCTCACTGTTTATTTACAATAAGCTCAACACATGCATATTTGTTCTCATCTATGTTGATGATATTATTATTACAAGTTCATCTGGTGAGGCCATTGCATCATTGTTGAAGGATTTAAGTGCAGTATTTGCTCTAAAGGATCTTGGAGATTTGCATTTTTTCCTTAGGATTGAAGTGAAGAAACACAAGGATGGAATTCATCTCTCTCAAGAGAAATATGCAACTGATGTGGTAAGAAAGGCAGGCCTGCAGGGTTGTAAACCATCCTTCACTCCATTGTCCATCTCAGAAAAATTATCTCTCACAGAAGGGCAACTCTTGAATCAAGAGGACAGTACAAAGTACAGGAGCTTAGTAGGTGCACTTCAGTACTTGACTTTAACAAGGCCTGATATTTATTTTGCTGTTAACAAGGTATGTTAGTTTTTGCATGCTCCTACCACTGTGCATTGGACTGCTGCTAAACGCATTGTCATATATGTCAAACATACCTTGAGCATTGGTCTTAGTTTCAGCAAGTCATCCTCAACACTTGTTAGTGCCTTCTCTGACTCTGATTGGGCAGGCTGTCTGGATGACAGACGCTCTACTGGTGGATTTGCAATATTTTTTGGACCAAACTTGATTTCGTGGTGTGCAAGGAAGCAGGTCACAGTGTCTTGGTCTAGCACAGAGGCAGAGTACAAGGCATTAGCGAATGCCACAGCTGAAATCATATGGGTTCAATCAATGTTAAAAGAACTTGGCATACGAAGTTCTCAAGCTCCATGTCTGTGGTGTGATAATCTTGGAGCCACCTACTTGTCTGCAAATCCATTCTTTCATGCAAAAACAAAGCACATAGAGATAGACTTTCACTTTGTCAGAGAAAGAGTTGCACGGAAACAA
Organism: Aegilops bicornis; assembly: GCA_021605145.1. NCBI lineage: Eukaryota > Viridiplantae > Streptophyta > Magnoliopsida > Poales > Poaceae > Aegilops > Aegilops bicornis. The sequence goes on along the minus strand of CM038670.1, from coordinate 858,167,885 downwards.
CTTGATATTCGGTTCATTCATTCCAGAGATCAAGTTGCAGATGGGTTTACTAAGGCCCTGCCTATGCGAAGCTTTGAAGAAATTAAGCATAATCTCAATCTGATGAAGTTGTGATTAAGGGGGAGTGTTGAACATCATTATATGTTATGTTATATGCGGCAGGACATATATGGTTCGGTGCATGCTAGAGATAAGTCCAGGAGGTAGTTTCCCAAGATGTATCTTAGATCTCTCTTATCTCTTCTTCTCTCTTGATCGCATGTAACAGCCAATCGGCTCCCCTGCTATATATAAACAACACGTCGCCCTCGACTAGGGTAAGACGTTTTCCGCTCGCACACAGACAAGTCCTTCTCACCCAGCACACACGACGTCGGGGCCAAGGTGGAGTGGTACTTGTTCGTGGTCAGGGCCCGGAAGTACCCCAACGGGCTTCGCATGGGGCGGGCAACGGTCGCCGGGTTCTAGAAGTCCACCGGGAAGGATCGCCTCGTCATGCACAACGGTGTCATCGTCGGCATGAAGAAGACGCTTGTGTTCCACACCGGCCATGCGCCTGGTGGCACACGCACTGACTGGGTCATGCATGAGTATCGTCTTCAGGACCAACGCAATCACCACATTCACGTATCTCCATTTCTGTCTATTCTTGATTAAGTTGTAACCGAGCTCCACAACTCTCATACACCCTAATGGTTGATATGTTCAGGACGCCTATGCATTGTGTCGACTCTTCAAAAAGAACACCGTGGCTCCGTTGATCGATTTATCCAGTGAGGCCGACACATATGAGGATCCAATGCAGTCTGTGCCCGGCAGCGTCGACACGGGCAAGGATTTGATGGAGCACGTGTCTGACGGGGCCGACTCAGACAAGGATCCCAAGCATTATGTGCTTGGTAGCATAGAATCAGATAAGAATCCAATGCAGTCTGTGCTCAGTGGCATCGGCACGCACAACGATCCCATACGGGTAGAGTCCGGTGTTGCCTACGTGCGCAAGGGAAAGAAGCCGTTCCTCACTGATGGTGGCGACACGAGCATGGAAAATATGGAGTTCCTCACCAGTGACACCAACAAAGGCAAAGAAGGGATGCAGCCTGTGTACGCCGGTGCCAGCGCTGATGAGTACAACTTTGGCACGCTTGGTACACCGCAGCCCTTGCGGAAGAGGATAACTCATGGATGCAGCTCCCCACATATGACGACTGGTACACTAGAGTCGACCTGGACAAGGATGATTCCTTGATGCAGATCATATTCGGTGACGTTATGCTCTTCAGCGCCGACTGAAAAGTAAAAATAGAGAAATGTAAAAAGAAGAATGAGAAGAATCCTACTCCATTGTATGTAGGTTGATCCTTAAGTCATATAGTGTTGTATTTTAAATTTTATGTTTGAATAATAGTTTGTTTCGAGAGCCTTTTATATGAGTAAACGTTGAGGTCTCTCAACCTTCAGAAATATGAATACAAATTGAGATGTAAAGGTTTCACAAATCCTAGAAATAAAGTTACTCACATATAGTTTGCAATGTAGAATATGCATCCGCTACTTTTGATAAAGCATATTTTCAAAGTACCTGTGCGGTCGGAGGAAGCGTACCCGGGGCATGCACCTCGACCGATCTTCACCGGCATCAGAATTGGCATCTCCAGGCGGCACCTCTTCCCTGTCGACATGGAGTCACCTCAGGACCTACACTAGTGCAGAATCGGGCAATAGCACCGGTTCGTAAGGCCCTTTAGTGCCGGTTCCACAACCGGCACTAAAGTGTGGTCACTAAAGCCCCCCCCCCCTTTAGTACCGGTTCAGCACGAACCGGTGCTAAAGGCCAACCACGTGGCACGAGGCAGCTCCGGGGGCAGGGAGCCCTTTAGTACCGGTTGGTAACACCAACCGGTACTAAATGTTTGTGGGTTTTTGTTTTTTTTTATTTTTCAATTAAATTTATTTTATCAACTTAATTTAGGATTATTTTACGTTATAGTGAGTTGTAGTGGTCATCATCATCATCATCATCATCGCATATTAATAAATAAATAAACTTTAGCTAGCTAAAAATCATCATAGTCGTCATTATAGTTACCACTACTATTTAATCATCATAGTCATTACCGCTAGCTATCTAATCACCAATATAATCATCGAGTTCACTTTGTAACAGAAGCAAAGATATCATCGAGTTCAACATAATCATCACCAACATCGAAGTTCAGGACAATACGGACATGCATGAGAGAGGACAAGTACTAATTAATTAAGAGCATGAACTAGCTACTCCTGTTGCTCCCTCTCAGGTAGAATAGCATAGAACATGTATAGCTCTCCATCTTCATCATACTGGAGCATGCAGATGAATCTATCTCCTAATCTTGGGTTGCGCTTCTCCTTGCTGCCCCCTAGTACTTCTCTGCGATCGTTTACAATTTTGCTCCAATCTTTCACTATTAAGCATTCTTCGCTTTCAGAAATCATGAATGCACTCATGTGTAATGTAGGAAATCTTGGTCGTAAGCTAACCATTGACATGCGACCTTTTGTCTCGATCCACTGAGGCACAACTGTCATCGGAAGTCCCTGTTGATGAAAGAACATCGTATAGTAATTAATATACTAAGCAATGAAAGTTTAGCTTCAAAAATAATGTATGCAAAGATGCACTAATTAAGGACAAATAGTTAAAATCTTACCATATTTCGATTATAGATGTGACCGTAGTTCAATACGATCACCATTGGCCGCACGTTTTGAGTACTAACATTTCTAAGTTCAGGAAAAAATTTTGTCTTGACAGTATTAAGATCCTCAAGCCATGAAACATAATGACTTATCTCCTCGCAGTTTAGTTGAGCCCCGGGGCAGTAGTAGGTCCTGTCTACCAAGCGCCGGACATGTTTGCTTGAACCGAAATAAGCTGACAATACAAATTTGTTGTCAACTATTTTTGAATAAACTGTATCAAAGACATAAACATAAGCATGCATGGTTGAGAAAAACTCACATAATGGTAGAACTGGAGGCGTTTGCACATCAACCCAGATGTCTATATTACCTTCAATATCATCTTCCGGACGAATATCAAAGGTGATAACCATATCAGGCTCAAATGCATAAGCCTTGCATAGTGCTTGCCAAGTTTTGCATTCAAAATGGGTGTATGTGTCTCCATTATATAATTTGACGTTGAAAGTATACCCATGCTCCGTCTTCAAGTAAACTCTCTTTACCTCCATATCATCTATAGCACTAAAACATATCTTATCCAAGACAAAAATTCTTGCATGGCAGAGGATGCGCTAGTAGAATAGTGAAAATTTAAAATTATAAGTTGAAGCAAATGAAGCATAAGTCATGATTTAAAATTATAAGTTGAAGCAAATGAAGCATATGTTTTGCATTCAAATAATAATTGCCGTTGTGACTTACTGTATCCACTTAGAATGTCTCATTCAGCTAGATGCTGAAGCGCCTACCATCAACAAGGAAATTTCTATACAGGCCGCCGCTGGTCTTCACAGTGTTCGCACATAATGAAATCTTTTTTAGGTCAGATGACATTTCCTATATGTTCATATAGGTGAAACATTAAACACTTATTACTATCTAACATTAATTAATATCTAGCTAATTCAAATATATATCTAACTATATTCATCTCTAATAATTGACATTACTATTAATTATTCAACTAGTTCAAATCTCAAATACCTAAATAAACTAGTTCGACAATTTTCTTACTAAAAATAAACTAGTTCTATTAATTATTCAACTAGTTCAAATCCCATATACCTAAATAAACTAGTTCGACAATTTTCTTACTAAAAATAAACTAGTTATATTAATTATTCAATTAGTTCAAATCTCATATAATACCTAAATAAACTAGTTCGACAATTTTCTTACTAAAAATAAACTAGTTATATTAATTATTCAACTAGTTCAAATCTCATATATATACCTAAATAAACTAGTTCGACAATTTTCTTACTAAAATAAACTAGTTATATTAATTATTCAACTAGTTCAAATCACACATACCTAGCTAATTAATATCTAATTAAATTTTCTAAAAACAGAAAACAGAAAATAAGTAAAAAATGTGTGTGTGTATGTGTGTAGTGTGTGTATGTGTGTATATATGTGTGTATATGTGTATGTGTGTGTACATACCGCCGCTTGCAGACGTATTTAGTCTGGCGGCTGACGGGCGGCGGCGTCTGGGCGAAGGCGGCGGCGACGGGCGGGGCGCGAGACGTCTGGGATCGCGGCGACGACGACGGACGGCGGCGGCGTTTGGGGCAGCGCGAGACGACGACGACGACGGCAGCGGCGGGACAGCGACGACGACGACGGACGACGACGGCAGCGACGACGGGATCGGCAGCGGCGATGTCGCGAGAGGTTGGAGACAAAGTGGGGAGATGTAACTGAAATTTTCGTAAGTGCTATATATATAGGATGGGCCTTTAGTACCGGTTGGAGCCACCAACCGGTACTAAAGGCCAACTTTGGCCAGGCCAAGAGGCGGGAAGAGTAGGCCTTTAGTACCGGTTGGTGGCTGCAACCAGTACTAAAGGGTGATCTTTAGTACAGTTGGAGCCACCAACCGGTACTAAAAACCTCATGCCACCCCAAAGTTTAGTCCCACATCGCCGGGCGAAGGGCAGCCGACTGGTTTATAAACCCAGCCGCGGCTACCTCTTTGAACTTCTCTATATAGCAGGCTTGTGGGCCTAAAATCTGCGCGCTGCCCTGTGAGTCTGCTGGGCCTTTAAGGCCTGTAATTGCACGTCCGTGGCCTAGCAGACCCACAGGGCAGCGGCCCAATTTTTTTATAGTTTTTTTCTTTTTTGCTTTATTTTCTTATATTTATTTCTGCTAGTTTTTTGTATAGTTTTTTCTTTTCTGTTATATTTATTTTCTTCTATTTATTTGTGAGTAGTTTTTCATCTAGTTTGCCAAAATTCAACATTTTGTAGTGATTTTCAATTTCACGGTCATTTTATATAGTTTTTTTCTTTTCAGCTATAGTTTTTTTTTTCTGCTATTTTTTCTTTTCTGCTATTTTTTCTTTTCTGCAAAACTTGATGGTCAAAGTCTAAAGTTATAACCAAAGTTTTAAAAAAAATGCCGACGTGCAATTAGATTTTGCAATAACAGAAGAAGTCCGGAGTTGTAATAAGTTATTAAAAATAAAAAAGAGGTGGAATGCTCGTTAATTTGCTTCAAGCCTTTCGGAATAGTGTAAACTGCACTGCGCATAGCTCCGCAGTCTACCATATTCTCAAGGCTTGAAGCTAGCAACGTGAGCATTGAGCCTCTTCTTCATCGTCTCGCACTCAGGGCTTATAAACGCTCCTAGTCCCTCTCTCTTCGCGAGGTGGGACTAAAAACAACAATAAGAAATCTGTAGTACTGGTTCATCCATGAACCCGGTACTAAAGGTGCTCGTGGGGCCCCAGCCTTACCTGACACAACCTCATTAGTACCAGTTCGTGGCACGAACCGGTGCTAAAGGTTCGCCACGAACCGGTACTAAACAGCTTCTCCCGCCTAGCAGTTGGAACCGGTACTTAAGAGCTCCTCCCGCCTAGCAGTTGAATGGTGCATCTTGAATGCACAAAAAGTCTGGAGTTGTAATAAGTTTAAAAAATGAAATGCTTTTGTAACAGATGAGTTTAATTTCGTCATAAACCCAAATACTTCGAAAGAGATTGTCCAGTTTGTAAACGAAGTGCATCCAGTTTTTGTCGTAACCCTCTCTACTTTTTTGAACATGATATGTGGGTGAAATGATGATAACATGCCAAGTTTCAACTTTTTCAGAGTTCATTTGTAGTGCTTTTCAATTACCAGGTCATTTAGTTCTCAAAACAAATCATTAAATGCATGAAAAATAGCAAATGAAGGCATAAACGGTTGAAAGTTGATGGCGTCGCTTTGAATGGTGCATACTGAACACAAAAAATATAAGAGCATTTAGATCATGATCTTATATTTCTTTCAGTCTAAATTGTCAATATGATCTTATAACATCAAAAATACTTTGATCATCAATGATCTTTGTGTGTATAATCTGAATTGTCAATATGAGTCATCAACGATTTATAAACTGATGAAGACTCGTATTGCGGCCACAAATTCTACACATAGAGTTCAATGAAGACCAAGTGCTTGTGATAGTTTGAGAAATAACATATTTAAGGTGGTAAAAGGCTTGTTAGGGGAGCGAGGTGGGACTAAAAACAGCTTGCCATAACCTCATTAGTACCGGTTCGTGGTACGAACCGGCACTAAATGGTGATGGTGGGGCCATAGCCTGACCGCAAGTTGACACAGTCTCTTTAGTACCGGTTCGTGGCATGAACCGGTACTAAAGGTTCGCCATGAACCGGTGCTATTGATTGCCGCCACGAACCGGCACTAGTGTACACATTAGTGCCGGCGGAAATTCAAACTGGCACTATTGTGCTTCACATATGACCCTTTTTCTACTAGTGCTAGGACCCCACCGTCGTCAGTCTTGGCATCCTCGGCGGGCATGACCACGGCAAGCCCTCCTTGCCAGATGTCCGTACAGCAAGAGCTTGGCCGTGTGGCCGATATCTTTGTCGACCAACAAACGGACTACATGCACGGCCGACCTACAGCGCCACAACCTTCCGCCGCCTCCACCAGGCACGTCTCCGGCTGTCTCCCCACTAAGATTATTTCTGATGCGATCGGAGATGGCTGACTACTTGGATCTGGATCTTTGGAAGCCAAGGGGAAGGTGATGCTGATGCCGATGTGTTCCATCGGGAGGAAGAAGATGCTCTCTAATCAAGCTACTAAAAAACAGAAAGTTGCATTGTAGCTCGAGCTCTGTGGTACCTGCTATCATGACCGTCATTTTCGCGTCATGATCTGTGCAGCTAAGAGAACCACGAGCTGGCATCTGACTAGTCCAGAGTCATTAGCAGGAGTTGACCAGCCCCCTCTTTTGGCAGCTTCTCTCACAATTTACCTTTCCCATGCATCCCACGTGAAGAGCTCTGCCCCACACAACACATGCAGATGCTTCATTCAAGATTCCAAATGCATGACGTGTGAGTAGTAGAGAGAGGAATAATAAGAAAATGGAAGAGAGAACAGAGAATGAAGTGGGAGGAGAGAAAACGCCCAATCTCTGGCGTGTAGCAGTGGAGAGAGAGAGGTTGTCACAGAGCAGAGATGGATGGAGAGAGAGAATGAGACGTGTGAGAGCTGAGAGAGAAAACGTGGCTGTGAGGGAGAAATCAAAGGAGAAACAGTGCCAAAGAGAGAGGACGTGAGGTGACAGGAGGTGGACACTGCTGCTACAGTAAGCATGCATAGGTTTTTTGTCCGTATATTCTAAATCACATTGCAGCAGCAGGCATGGTTCACATCTCCAGGAAAGAGAATCTGATGTGAACAGTACAGATAACAGGTACCGTGTAACTCGACCTTTAAAAAACCACACTCCTAAAACATAGAAGGCAGCTGGTACATGTGTGCTATTCAATATGTACAAAATAGCATACTTTATCATGGAATCAAACTCATTGATTAGACTGAAGATTGGTTGAGTTAAATAATTCTAATACTACCGTGTATAGATTGGCTCAGAAATGTTTTCGGTAATGTTCATGGAAAAACCATTGCCTCGGCTGGGCGCGGCCGGGCGAGGAGGTCACGGCCTGGTCGTGGCTGAGCACGCGGGCGCGGGCAGAGCAACAGCAGGAGGGCTGCCAAGCGCGGAGAAGGTGGCCGACGACGGGGGAGGAGGTGGCCGGCGACAAGGAAGCTAGGCATGGAGCTGCAGCATGCGGGAGAGGAAAAGGAAGAGGAACCTGGCAACTGATACCATGTTGGATAAGTGAGCAACCAGTATTTTCTGAGGGTCAAAGGCCATTACATATACATGTGTGTCAAAGTGCAGAAAACCACTTATACAACAGGGATATACTGAAAACGGACTATACACATCTAACAGTCCTAATACTATCGTGTATAGATTGGCACTCTGCTAACATGGCTGAGAAAAGTTTTCGGTAATGTTCATGGAAAATCATAGTCTTAATAGTACGTGTTTGCTAGCTTGTGGAGGAATTATACACATAATACTAACTTGTATGCGTTTCTAGTTGCCATGCAAGTCAGGACGTGTTTTTTTCTCCGGAAACCTAGGTGCCTCCGCTGAGGCGATTAGGTTTTCACGTAGCACGGCGGCGCTCGCCTAATTGCGATCGGCGGGGCGCGTGAGCGGCCGGGCAAGATGTCCTCATCAGGCGCCGGTAGGGGGTGTGGGTCTAATCCCACGTCCGGACAGACAGCGAACAAGGGAGGGAAGGCGCCGGCGGCACCAGGATCGCCGGGCGTGGCTAGGGCTCAACTGGAGAAGGCCCTTGGAAAACTCGGGATCACTGATGAGGAGGCTACGCCTCTGGTTATTGATGATCGGGAAGACGAAGCTCCGGCGAAGTGGCTACTTGCAGGAAAAGTTCTGAACCGAAACCTGCTCCATATCCAGACCATAAGCAATGCTCTACGCCCAGCTTGGGGGAACCCTAGGGGTTTGAAGTTCACATCCATGCGGATAACATGTTCGTGGCTGTGTTTGAATCTAAGAGAGATAGAGATCGGATCTGGGACGGATCATCGTGGCATGTGAGCAAGAACGCGGTAATCCTTGCTGAATTTGAGGAGTGTATGAGGCCGGATGAGGTGAGTTTTGATCGGCTGCAGCTATGGGCGCGGGTTATCAATCTGCCCTACAATCTCAGGGATGATGTATGTGTTGGAAATATGTCCTAGAGGCAATAATAAAATGGTTATTATTATATTTCCTTGTTCATGATAATTGTCTATTGTTCATGCTATAATTGTATTAATTGGAAACCGTAATACATGTGTGAATACATAGACCACAACATGTCCCTAGTGAGTCTCTAGTTGACTAGATCGTTGATCAATAGATGGTTATGGTTTCCTGACCATGGACATTGGATGTCATTGATAACGGGATCACATCATTAGGAGAATGATGTGATGGACAAAACCCAATCCTAAGCATAGCACAAGATCGTGTAGTTCGTTTGCTAAAAGCTTTTCTAATGTCAAGTATCATTTCCTTAGACCATGAGATTGTGCAACTCCCGGATACTGTAGGAACGCTTTGGGTGTGCCAAACGTCACAACGTAACTGGGTGGCTATAAAGGTGCACTACGGGTATCTCCGAAAGTGTCTGTTGGGTTGGCACGAATCGAGACTGGGATTTGTCACTCCGTGTGACGGAGAGGTATCTCTGGGACCACTCAGTAATGCATCATCATAATGAGCTCAGTGTGACTCAGTAATGCATTACGGAATGAGTAAAGTGACTTGCCGGTAACGAGATTGAACGAGGTATTGGAATACCAACGATCGAATCTCGGGCAAGTAACGTACCGATTGACAAAGGGAATTGTATACGGGATTGCTTGAATCCTTGACATCGTGGTTCATCCGATGAGATCATCATGGAACATGTGGGAGCCAACATGGGTATCCAGATCCCACTGTTGGTTATTGGCCAGAGAGCTGTCTCGGTCATGTCTGCATGATTCCCGAACCCGTAGGGTCTACACACTTAAGGTTCGATGACGCTAGAGTTGTTATGGGAATTAGTGTGCAGTTACTGAATGTTGTTCGGAGTCCCGAATGAGATCCCGGACATCACGAGGAGTTCCAGAATGGTCCGGAGGTAAAGATTTATATATGGGAAGTCCTATTTTGGCCACCGGAAAATGTTCGGATTTTTTGGGTATTGTACCGGGAAGGTTCTAGAAGGTTCCGGAGTGGGTCCCACCTGCATGGGGGACCCACATGAACATGGGTAGTGGGGGCAAGGCTCCACACCCCTGGTCAAGGCGCACCAAGATCCCCCCTTAGAAGGAATAAGATCATATCCCGAAGGGATAAGATCAAGATCCCTAAAAAAGGGGGATAACAATCGGTGGGGAAGGAAATGATGGGATTTCTTTCCTCCCACCTTTGCCAACGCCCCAATGGACTTGGAGGGCAAGAAACCAGCCCCCTCCACCCCTATATATAGTGGGGAGGCGCATGGGAGCTTGACCCTTCCCCTTGCGCAGCCCTCTCCCTCCCCAACATCTCCTCCTCCGTAGTAGTGCTTGGCGAAGCTCTGCCGGAGAACTGCAAGCTCCACCACCACGCCGTCGTGCTGCCGGCCGGAGCTCTCCCTCAACTTCTCCTCTCCCCTTGCTAGATCAAGAAGGAGGAGACGTCCCCGGGCTGTACGTGTGTTGAACGCGGAGGCACCGTTGTTCGGTGCTTAGATCGGATTCGACCGCGATCTGAATCGCTTAGTGAACGACTCCACCGACCGCGTTCTTGCAACGCTTCCGCATTGCGATATTCAAGGGTATGAAGATGCACTCCCCTCTCTCTCATTGCTAGTTACTCCATAGATTGATCTTGGTGATGCGTATAAAATTTTGAACTTCTGCTACCTTCCCCAACAGTGGCATCATGAGCTAGGTCTATGCGTAGTTTCTATGCACGAGTAGAACACAAAGTAGTTGTGGGCGTCGATTTTGTCAATTTACTTGCCGTTACTAGTCTTATCTTGATTGGCGGCATCGTGGGATGAAGCGGCCCGACCGACCTTACACGTACACTTACGTGAGACAGGTTCCACCGATCGACATGCACTTGTTGCATAAGGTGGCTAGCGGTGCCGCCTCCCACTTTAGTCGGATCAGATTCAATGGAAAGGGTCCTTATGAAGGGTAAATAGCAATTGGCATATCACGTTGTGGTTTTGGCGTAGGTAAGAAACGTTCTTGCTAGAAACCTGCTGCAGCCACGTAAAAACTTGCAACAACAATTAGAGGACGTCTAACTTGTTTTTGCAGCATATGTCGTGTGATGTGATATGGCCAAGAAGGATGTGATGAATCAAATATATGTGATGTATGAGATTGATCATATTGTTTTAATAGGAATCACGACTTGGATGTCGATGAGTATGACAACCGGGAGGAGCCATAGGAGTTGTCTTTATTTATTGTATGACATGCGTGCCACTGAATAACGCCATGTAATTACTTTACTTCATTGCTAAACTGTTAGCCATAGTAGTAGAAGTAATAGTTGGCGAAACAACTTCATGGAGACACGATGATGGAGATCATGATGATGGAGATCATGGTGTCATGCCGGTGACGATGATGATCATGGAGCCCCGGAGATGGAGATCAAAAGGAGCAAAATGATATTGACCATATCATGTCACTATTTGATTGCATGTGATGTTTATCATGTTTATGCATCTTATTTTCTTAGAACGACGGTAGTAAATAAGATGATCCCTCATAATAATTTCAAGAAAGTGTTCCCCCTAACTGTGCACCGTTGCGAAAGTTCATTGTTTCGAAGCACCACGTGATGATTGGGTGTGATAGATTCTAACGTTCACATACAACGGGTGTAAGCCAGATTTACACACGCAAAACACTTAGGTTGACTTGACGAGCCTAGCATGTACAGACATGGCCTCGGAACACAAGAGACCGAAAGGTCGAACATGAGTGGTATAGTGGATACGATCAACATGAAGATGTTCACCATGATGACTAGTCTGTCTCACGTGATGATCGGACACGGCCTAGTTGACTCGGATCATGTATCACTTAGATGACTAGAGGGATGTCTATCTGAGTGGGAGTTCACAAGATGAACTTAATTATCCTGAACATAGTCAAAAGGTTTTTGCAAATTATGTCGTAGTTTCGCGCTTTAGTTCTACTATTTTAGATATGTTCCTAGAGAAAATTTAGTTGAAAGTTAATAGTAGCAATTATGCGGACTGGGTCCGTAAACTGAGGATCGTCCTCATTGCTGCGTAGAAGGCTTATGTCCTTAATGCACCGCTCGGTGTGCTGAACCTCGAACGTCGTCTGTGGATGTTGCGAACATCTGACATACACGTTTTGATAACTACGTGATAGTTCAGTAATGTTAAATGGTTTAGAATTGAGGCACCGAAGACGATTTCGAAACATCGCGGAACATATGAGATGTTTCGAGGGCTGAAATTGGGATTTCAGGCTCGTGCCCACGTCAAGAGGTATAAGACCTCCGACGAGTTTCTTAGCCTGCAAACTAAGGGAGAAAAGCTCAATCGTTGAGCTTGTGCTCAGATTGTCTGAGTACAACAATCACTTGAATCAAGTGGGAGTTAATCTTCCAGATGAGATAGTGATGTTTTCTCCAGATGAGATAGTGATGTTTTCTCCAAAGTCATTGCCACCAAGCTGCTAGAGCTTCGTGATGCACTATAACATATCAGGGATACATATGATGATCCTTGAAATATTCGCGATGTTTGACGCTGCGAAAGTAGAAATCAAGAAGGAGCATCAATTGTTGATGGTTAGTGAAACCACTAGTTTCAAGAAGGGCAAGGGCAAGAAGGGATACTTCATGAAATGGCAAATCAGTTGCTGCTCTAGTGAAGAAACCCAAGGTCGAAACCAAACCTGAGACTAAGTGCTTCTGTAATGAGGGGAACGGACACTGAAGCAGGACTACCCTAGATACTTGGTAGATGAGAAGGCTGGCAAGGTCGATAGAAGTATATTGGATATACATTATATTAATGTGTACTTTACTAGTACTCCTAGTAGCACCAGGGTATTAGATACCGGTTCGGTTGCTAAGTGTTGGTAACTCGAAATAAAAGCTGCGGAATAAACGGAGATTAGCTAAAGGTGAGATGACGATATGTGTTGGAAGTGTTTCCAAGCTTGATGTGATCAAGCATCGCATACTCCCTCTACCATCGAGATTGGTGTTAAACCTAAATAATTGTTATTTTGTGTTTGCATTGAGCATAGACATGATTGGATTATGTCTATCGCAATACGATCATTCATTTAAGGAGAATAATAGTTGCTCTGTTTATTTGAATAATACTTTCAATGGTCTTGCACCTAAAATGAATGGTTTACTGGATCTCGATCGTAGTGATACATATGTTCATGCAAAAAGATATAAGATAGTGATGATAGTACCACATACTTGTGGCACTGCCATTTGAGTCATATTGGTATAAAATGCATGAAGAAGCTCCATGTTGATGGATCTTTGGACTCACTCATTTTTGAAAAGATTGAGACATGCGAACCATGTCTATTGGTGTGTACGCATGAAGAAACTCCATACAGATGGATCGTTTGGACTCACTTGATTTTAAATCACTTGAGACATGCAAATCATACCACATGGGCAAGATGACTGAAAGCCTCGTTTTTCAGTAAGATGGAACAAGAAAGCAACTTGTTGGAAGTAATACATTTTGATGTGTGTTGTCCAATGAGTCTTTGAGGCATGCAGTGGATATTGTTATGTTCTTACTTCACAGATGATTTGAGTAGATTCTGAGTATATTGACTTGATGAAACACAAATCTGAATTATTGAAAGGTTCAAGTAATTTCAGAGTGAAGTTGAAGATCGTCGTGACAAGAGGATAAAAATGTCTATGATATGATCATAGAGATGAATATCTGAGTTACAAGTTTGGCACACAATTAAGACATTGTGGAAATTGTTTCACAATTAATACCGCCTGGAACACCATAGTGTGATGGTGTGTCCGAACAACATAACTGCACCCTATTGGATATAGTGCATACCATGATGTCTCTTATCAAATTACCACTATCGTTTATAGGTTAGGCATTATAGACAACCACATTCACTTTAAATAGGGTACCACGCAATTCCGTTGAGACGACACCGTATGAACTATGGTTTGGAGAAACCTAAGTTGTCGTTTCTTAAAAGTTTGGGGTTGCGACGCTTATGTGAAAAAGTTTCAGGCTGATAAGCTCGAACCCAAAGCGGATAAATGCATCTTCATAGGACACCCAAAAACAGTTGGGTAAACCTCCTATCTCAGATCCGGAAGCAAAAGGGATTGTTTCTAGAATAAGGTCCTTTCTCGAGGAAAAGTTTCTCTCGAAAGAATTGAGTGGGAGGATGGTGGAGACTTGATGAGGTTATTGAACCATCATCAACTAGTGTGTAGCAAGGCACATGAAGTTGTTCATGTGGCGCCTACACCAATTGAAGTAGAAGCTTATGATGGTGATCATGAAGCTTCGGATCAAGTCACTACCGAACCTCATAGGGTGACAAGGATGCGTACTACTTCAGAGTGGTACAGTAATCATGTCTTGAAGGTCATGTTGCTAGACAACAATGAACCTATGAGTTATGGAGAAGCGATTGTGGGCCCGGATTCCGATGAATGGCTCAAGGCCATTAAATCTGAGAGAGCATCCATGTATGAAAACAAAGTGTAGACTTTGGCAGAACTACTCGATGGTCGTAAGGCTGTTGAGTACAGATGGATTTTAAAAGGAAGACGGACAATGATGGTAAGTGTCACCATTAAGAAAGCTCGACTTGTCGTTAAGATGTTTTCCGACAAGTTCAAGGAGTTGACTGCGATGAGACTTTCTCACTCGTAGTGATGCTAAAGAGTCTCTTGGAATTATATTAGCAGTTACTGCATGATTTATGAAATATTGCAGATAGGATGTCAAAAACATTGTTTCCTCGATGATATTCTTGAGGAAAGGTTGTATGTGATACAACCAAAAGGTTTTGTCAATCCTAAAAGATGCTAACAAGTATGCAAAGCTCCAGCAATCCTTCTAAGGACTGGAGTAAGCATCTTGGAGTTGGAATATACGCTTTGATGAGATAATCAAAGATTTTGGGTTTATACAAAGTTCATGAGAAACTTGTATTTCCAAAGAAGTGAGTGGGAGCACTAGAGAATTTCTGATGAGTATATGTTATTAACATATTGTTGATCAGAAATAATGTAGAATTTCTGGACAGCACATAGGCTTATTTGAAAAGTGTTTTTCAATGGAAAACCTAGATTAAACTACTTGAACATTGAGCATCAAGATCTATAAGGATAGATCAAAAAACGCTTAATAGTACTTTCAAAATAAATACATACCGTGACAAGATTTTGAAGGAGTTCAAAATAGATCGACAAAGAAGGAATTATTGGTTGTGTTATAAGGTGTGAATATTGAGTAAGACTCAAGACAAGACCACGGAAGAAGAGAGACAAAGGACGAAGGTCGTCCCCTATGCTTCAGACATAGGCTCTATAGTATGCTATGCTGTGTACCGCACATGAAGTGTGCCTTGCCATGAGTCAGTTAAGGGGTACAAGAGTGATCCAGGAATAGATCACAGGACATCGGTCAAAGTTATCCTTAGTAACTAGTGGACTAAGGAATTTTCTCGGTTATGGAGGTGGTAAAAGAGTTCGTCGTAAAGGGTTACACCGATGCAAACTTTGACACTAATCCAGATTATTCTGAGTAGTAAACCAGATTCGTATAGTAGAACAGTTATTTGGAATAGTTCCAAATAGCACGTGGTAGCTGCATCTAGGAGATGACATAGAGATTTGTAAAGCACACACGGATCTGAAAGATTCAGACCCGTTGACTAATAACCTCTCTCACAAGCGAGATATGATCAAACCCAATGGGTGTTGGATTCATTACAATCACATAGTGATCTGAACTAGATTATTGACTCTAGTGCAAGTGGGAGACTGTTGGAAATAGGTCCTAGAGGCAATAATAAAATGGTTATTATTATATTTCCTTGTTCATGATAATTGTCTATTGTTCATGCTATAATTGTATTAACTGGAAACCTAATACATGTGTGAATACATAGACCACAACATGTCCCTAGTGAGCCTGTAGTTGACTAGATCGCTGATCAATAGATGGTTATGGTTTCCTCACCATGGACATTGGATGTCATTGATAACGGGATCACATCATTAGGAGAATGATGTGATGGACAAGACCCAATCCTAAGCATAGCACAAGATCATGTAGTTCGTTTGCTAAAAGCTTTTCTAATGTCAAGTATCATTTCCTTAGACCATGAGATTGTGCAACTCCCGGATACCGTAGGAATGCTTTGGGTGTGCCAAACGTCACAACGTAACTGGGTAGCTATAAAGGTGCACTACGGGTATGTCCAAAAGTGTCTGTTGGGTTGGCACGAATCGAGACTGGGATTTGTCACTCCGTGTGACGGAGAGGTATCTCTGGGCCCACTCAGTAATGCATCATCATAATGAGCTCAACGTGACTAAGTAGTTAGTCGCGGGATCATGCATTACGGAACGAGTAAAGTGACTTGCCGGTAACGAGATTGAACGAGGTATTGGAATACCGACAATCGAATCTCGGGCAAGTAACGTATCGATTGACAAAGGGAATTGTATACGGGATTGCTTGAATCCTTGACATCGTGGTTCATCCGATGAGATCATCGTGGAACATGTGGGAACCAACATGGGTATCTAGATCCCGCTGTTGGTTATTGGCCAGAGAGCTGTCTCGGTCATATCTGCATGATTCCCGAACCCGTAGGGTCTACACACTTAAGGTTCGGTGACTCTAGAGTTGTTATGGGAATTAGTGTGCAGTTACCGAATGTTGTTCGGAGTCCCGAATGAGATCCCGGACGTCACGAGGAGTTCCAGAATGGTCCGGAGGTAAAGATTTATATATGGGAAGTCCTATTTTGGCCACCGGAAAATGTTCGGAATTTCTCCGTATTGTACCGGGAAGGTTCTACAAGGTTCCGGAGTGGGGCCCACCTGCATGGGGGACCCACATGAACGTGGGTAGTGGGGGCAAGGCCCCACACCCCTGGTCAAGGCGCACCAAGATCCCCCTTAGAAGGAATAAGATCATATCCCAAGGGATAAGATCAAGATCCCTAAAAAAGGGGGATAACAATCGGTGGGGAAGGAAATGATGGGATTTCTTTCCTCCCACCTTTGCCAACGCCACAATGGACTTGGTGGGCAAGAAACCAGCCCCCTCCACCCCTATATATAGTGGGGAGGCGCATGGGAGCTTGACCCTTCCCCTGGCGCAGCCCTCTCCCTCCCCAACACCTCCTCCGTAGTAGTAGTGCTTGGCGAAGCTCTGCCGGAGAACTGCAAGCTCCACCACCACGCCGTCGTGCTGCCGGAGCTCTCCCTCAACTTATCCTCTCCCCTTGCTAGATCAAGAAGGAGGATACGTCCCCGGGCTGTACGTGTGTTGAACGCGGAGGCACCGTTGTTCGGTTCTTAGATCGGATTCGGCCGCGATCTGAATCGCTTAGTGAACGACTCCACCGACCGCGTTCTTGCAACGCTTTCGCATTGCGATATTCAAGGGTATGAAGATGCACTCCCCTCTCTCTCGTTGCTATTTACTCCATAGATTGATCTTGGTGATGCGTAGAAAATTTTGAATTTCTGCTACCTTCCCCAACAGTATGGGGCAAAGAGATCGCAAAGCAGATCGATAAGAAGGCTTCCTCGGTGCACTTTGACCACACTGGAGGTTATTTGCGCGCGAGTGTCACCATTGATGTGAGTAAACCTCTAAGGAGGTGGATACTAATTGAGTCGGCCAGAAGGAAGAAGCAAGACTTGTATGAGTTACAATATGAAAACGTGCCGCACTTCTGTTTCCCCTGTGGCCGCTTGGGACATTCTGAGCTCTTTTGCCCTACCCCGGGGAAGAGATACAAGAACGGAGATCTCCCCTTTGGGGCAAGTCTGCGTGCACCGGAGGAGAGGAGGAAAGATTTCTCGGGTGACAGTACTAAGAGAGATCACACTGCAGCCAGCACCAGCAAAAGAGAATTAAAGAACTCTAGTAATGTTGCTACGGGCAAGACTACTGCTGAGGTTACCTCACCAATCAAATCTCGCTTACCAAAAAGGAAGGAGGTGCCTACTCAGGAATACCGAAGAGTGAATCAGCAACTATTGTTGAAATCAGCTGAGGAGCGTGAAGATGAGGAGGGGAACATGATCAATAGTGTGGATGGTTCAGAGGGGCAGAGTGAAGAGGACACACTAAGGAAGAAGAAGAAGCCAACACCAGAAAATTCAGCAGAGGCTGCGGTGCAGCCTTGCCTGCCCAAATGAATTGCATGAGCTGCAACTGCCGGGGGCTTGGGAACCCCGAGGCAGTTCGTGAGCTTCGCAGCATTGTGAAGCAAGAAAGTCCTGCCCTTTTATTCGTAATGGAAACTAAAATAAGGGCGAAGAGAGTGGAACACCTGAAACTCACGTTGGGGTTTGCGGGTTGTTCTGCAGTCGATAGTGACGGTCTGAGTGGTGGCGTTGGACTATTCTGGTTGAAGGAAGTTTCCGTTGTGTTGAAGAATTATAGTCCGAGTCATATTGACGTCCTAGTTAAGAAGGAGGGACAAGTTTCTCTGCCATGGAGATTAACAGGTTTCTATGGAGCACCGAGAGCAGAGAATCGGCATCATAGCTCAAGCTTGGATCTGCGTTGGTGATTCTAATGAGACCTTGTATGGGTCCGAGCACTTCAGCCGGGCATCACGACCGGAGTGGCAGATGCGGGCTTTCCGCGAGGTGGTAGAAGAGTGTGCCCTACAGGATCTAGGGTGGACTGGTTTGGAATTCACATGGGATAACAAACAGCAAGGGGCAGCGAATGTGAAAGCATGCCTCGATCGTGCGCTTGCAAATGAGGATTTTTTCAATCTTTTTGCCCATAGTCGTGTTAGACATGTCAGTTCAATAGAATCTGATATCATTGTTTTCTTGTAATTGAACTTAGTGAGGATCAACTTATGAATAATAAAAGGATGAAGCTGTTCCGCTACGAGAATGTATGGCAGTCTCATGCAGACTATGGTGAGCTTGTAAATCAATCATGGAAGAGGCTGCATCGGGGACAGGGACTTGCAGGTATATCTGGTACCTTGCAACAACTACAGGGCGAATTGGGGTCTTGGGGTGCTTGAGAGTTTGGGAACCTTTCCCAGACTGTCAAAAAGCTGCAGAAGAAGCTAGAAACCCTCCGCAAACAATCAGTGGGGCGTGGACCATCTGATGAGGAGGTAGCTACAGCACAAAAATTAAGAGAAGTTCTTCGACATGAAGAAGTATGGCTGCGACAGTGATCGCGAGTCCGCTGGCTGCGAGTAGGTGATCGGAATACGTCCTATTTTCAAGCTCAAGCGAGACAACGGAAGCGTATGAACAAAATCTTGAGGCTGAAAAGACAGGATGATACGTTTTGTGATACACCCGAAGAGGACAAAGAGGAGGTTCAATCCTTTTATCAGATGCTCTACACCTCTCAGGGCTTTAATGATATGGAGGGCTTGCTTCAGTTTGTACAAGCGTGGGTCAGCGAGGAAATGAACACAGAACTGACGAAGCCCTATGCAGCCGCTAAGGTTAAGGCGGCGTTGTTCCAGATGGCACCCTCAAAGGCGCCGGGAGTGGACGGTTTTACAACGGGCTTCTTTCAGCGACATTGGGCTCTTTTGGAGAAGGACCTAGTGCCGGCAGTGCTGGATTTTCTCAATGGGGGAGAGATGCCGGTGGGAAGTAATGATACGTCAATCACTTTAATCCCAAAGGTGAGACACCCCCAGTCTATCTCACAGTACCGTCCTATATCGCTCTGACAGGTGCCGTATAAGATTGTGGCAAAAGCTATAACCAACCGTTTGAAACCATGGATGGATGCGATAGTGGGAGAGGAATAGAGTGCATTCGTTCCAGGACGACTCATCACCGATAATGTGCTTGTTGCTTTCGAGAGTATTCATTCGATGAAAGGAAGAAAGGTAAAAATTTTCATGTGCCGTCAAGTTGGATATGATGAAGGCATATGACCGTGTAGAGTGGCATTATTTGGAAGCAATACTCCTCAGACTGGGCTTCAATGCTAATTTTGTTCGTCTGATTATGAGGTGCGTTACTTCCGTCATATTCTCAGTTCGGATGAGTGGTGAATTGTTGCCTTCTTTCACCCCATCTAGAGGACTGAGACAAGGTTGCCCTGTGTCCCCCTTCTTGTTTCTCTTATGTGCGGAAGGGCTAACTTCCTTGTTAAATCTTTTTGGTGGACATTTTGTGGACAGAGGTATTCGGGTGTCACACAGGTCATCCTAGATCAACCATTTACTCTTCGCCGACGACAGCCTCATCTTCATCTGTGCGACGGTGGAAAGTGTCGACAGACTGAATCAGATCCTACATATTTATGCAGACTGCTCGGGGCAGAGTGTAAATAAAATTAAAAGCTCGGTTTTCTTCTCTTCGAATACGCCAACAGGGAGACGTCATCTAGTGAAACAAAGGTTGGGCATTTTCGTGGAGGCATTCAGTGAGCGTTGTCTTGGTTTTCCTACAGCAATGGGAAGGATCACCAGCGAAACTTTTGATCATATCGGTGTTCGTGCGCGGACTAGCATGCATGGATGGTCCGAAAGGAATTTTGCTTGTGCAGGACGGGAAATTCTTTTGAAATCTATAGTGCAAGCAATACCTACCTTCAGTATGACATGTTTCCATCTCACGAAGAAAGTCTGCAAGAAGTATACATCAAACATGGCGAAATATTGGTGGAGCAGCTCCCTTGATAAACGGTCTTTGCACTGGATCTCGTGGAATTCACTTGCATCTCCCAAAGTCAACGGTGGAATGGGCTTCCACGATATGGAACTCTTCAACATCGCTCTCCTAGGGAAACATGGTTGGAGGTTCATGACCAACCCAGAATCTTTATGTGCTCGTGTTATGAAGAGCAGGTACTTCCCCAATACTGATTTCATGCAAGCAACAATGCCGCAATCATCTTCTGCCATATGGAGAGCTATTGTGGCTGGGCGGGAAGCTCTTCGAGAGGGTCTGATTATGCGTGTTGGAGATGGCAGTTCCATCTCTGTTTGGAATGACAAGTGGATCCCAAGTACAATACGCATGTCCCCTATGATTAGACCGGCCAACTCCCCAATTCAGTTCGTTCAGGAGTTAATTGATGAAAAAAATTGGAGGTGGAAGGATGATCTAATCCGTAACACTTTCCTAGCACCAGACGCAGATGCTATCCTAAATATACCATTGCGCAACGGTGGAGGAGAAGATTATTTTGCTTGGGCTTTTGAAACTTCCGGTGTTTACTCTGTCAAATCGGCATACCGTGCTCTCATGAATCAAAAGGAGCGTGTTGCTCTAGAGGAAGGGATGGCTACCGGCACCTCAAAGACAGACCAACAGATGTGGACATCACTTTGAAAGCTCAAAGTTGTGCCAAAGGTGAGAGTTTTTTTGTGGAGAGTAATCCGTGGAATTATCCCTGATGAAGCTACACTGAAGCACAAACATATTATACCCATAAGCATATGCAATGTATGCATGGCAAAAGAGGAAGATCTAATGCATGCGTTGGTGTCATGCTCACATGCAAGACATTTCTGGGATGAAGCCCAATCTTGGTTTGATTTCCGTCTACCGAGGCTGCATCCTAACATGTCATAGGTCAGTTCGATCGTGCTGCCGCGAGCTCTTCTCCTCAACTCTCCTAGTTCGATTGTTCGGAGCCACCGCCTGGGGGATCGTGACGACGCCATTGATCATCGCGGGCGTGGATGGCGGAGCCTCGTCGGCGAGCACCCGGCGATGCAGCCCCTCCATACGGTGAGAATTGCCTCGCCTCCTTTGCCCCTCTGTAGTCTGTACCCTGCTTTCATTAGGGTTTTAGAAGAATTCATGGAACGACACGCACTGGCAGGATAGAATGGCAGTCAGATAGTGGCTGTGTCCATGTATGTGATATGCAGCGCGCCGTAGGAAGTTGCAACCAGGCAATTGTTGTCCTTGTCATGATCGGAGATGGCCGGGGCAGCACCATGGAGCAAGCTGCAGGGGCAGGTGGTGCTCGTGAGGGACCCTTCTTCGGCATCGATAGTGAGTTCTACCTTGACCTGGCCGATGCCGGCGACCATGTCATAGCTGCACCGGTCGTCCCCTTTGCTCCTTCTGTGATGAGATGAACACGTTGGTCGTCGAGCTCGATGTCGCCGCCGGCAGGTCGGCCATGTTAGTGGCTTGATTGACAACGCAAGCCTGTCTGTGGTAATGCATGGGTTAGTAAGATGCCTCTTTTCTGGTAATTGTGATCGATAAAAAATTCATACTAGATGACATACATAAGGAACTATCTGCCGCACAAGTGCAAACTAGATTTGCTGGGTTTTAGGAACAAGCTTTTAAACATGAGAAGAGTTGCAGGAGTAATTACGAGTCTGATTCAGTAGCGAAGTCTGTACTGTCTCTGTACTGCTGCCGACATGTTTGGTTTGATCACGACCAGCAGACAAGTTTTCTGTACCTACAAGTTGTATTAGTAGGCTACAGCCACAAGTATTATGAATGAATAGTGAGGGGAAGGTGGATTTGATTTTATCAGAAATAGTCAGTATAGGTATACTGGAAAATCAACAGTAGCATTGCTGAACTTTATTGGCAAACGCTTAACTGAATTTACGACACTGAATGTTGGACAGTTGCTTAACTGAATGTTCGACAGTGGCTTAACTGAATTTTGGACACTTTTTGACAGAAATTAATCTTGTCACACTAGTATTTCTATTTAATATTTGAATAGTGCCCATGTGTGAGGGGATGACATGTATGTGTATTTGTTGCCCGGAAACCATCTGTGTGGTTGGTTGTTTACTACAAAAAAATTTAAGTGAATTCTCAAGTTAATTGTTAACTAAACTAATCGCTTCAGAGTTAACTCAATTTTGTTTGTTTACTAAATTGTGTGTTGTAAGCTAAAGTAAGAGTGAACTAAGTACTTCTTATTTGCATTGCAGGTGCTTTTAATGGTCTTTTCTCAGTTGAGATTCACCACAGAGGCTTCTTTTGTGGAACTGAAAGCAATAGCACATACATGGATTATGAAGTTGCTTGGTTTGACAATTGTGATAGTGATACTTGGTCCATTTTATGGATCAATGATTTTCTGCAGCAGCTCGGGTATGACAGAGTGAGTGTGAAGCTTGATGTGTTTTGGTGTCAGCCGTGAAAGACATTGGGTGATGGATTGAGAGAGCTAAAGTGTGATGCAGACATCCTTGCAATGATAGCAGCAACTACAGAGCACAAGAATTTGTTGCTGATTGTAGACCATGGAGAGACACCTGAACCGCCAAAGGTCATTACTCCAGGAAATGAAAGCAATGGAAAAGAGAAAAATATCCAGGATGAGGAAAGAAGTGTGCCAAAGAATAGGAGGGGAAGGAGGTTAATTGGGGAAGGATCATCCTCAGGTTGTGGTGATGAAGAAATGGAGGAAGAAGGTGGAGTAGATGCAGCAGCAGCAGATTCAGAGACTGATGAGGATTTCTATGATAGTGACTTTGATGTAGAGGATGGGGACGATGATTTGTTTGAGACAAATATAGATAAACAAGTGGATGATCACAGAGAGAAGGATACACCATGTGACTATGAAGCAGAGCTAGCAGAGGATGCTCTAGATGATTCCCACCTTGACTTGTCCAAAGAAGAGAGGGACAAGTTGAAGTACCATTTCAAGGCATTTAATGCAGAAACATATTTAAATGCCCCTGTTTTTAGACTTGGCATGGTGTTTGGAAATGTGCAGGAGCTAAGACATGCTATAACATCATATAGCATCAGGAACATGGTTCAAGTGAAGAAGACAAGGAATACTTCTACTAGAGTTGTAGCTCAATGCTCTGGTGATTGCCCATGGTATCTTCGGGCAAGCAAGGACAACAGAACTTCTAGTTTTGTCATAAAGAAGTTCTTTGATGAGCACACTTGTAGTAAGTCCTGGAATCTTAAAGGGTTGACAACTCCTTTTCTAACAAAAAAATTCAAAAATGAGTTCAAAGATAATGAGAAGATGCCCTTAAAGAAATATGAAGAGAAGGTTCAGACAGAGTTCAACCTCATACCAACCAGGAGCAAACTGGGAAGATCCAGAAGAGCATCAGTGAAGGAGATAAGGGGGGATGATGATGATCAATACAAGTAGTTATGGGATTAGGGAGAGGAATTAAGGCAAAGCAATCCTGGTAGCAAATTTTTCCTATGCACAAAAGAGATAGTAGATGAGAAGACGAAGGACACACATGAGCACTTCTCAACATTGTACTGATCTTTGGATGCATGCAAGAGAGGTTGGCTTATGGGTTGCAGACCAATATTTTTTATTGATGGATGTCACATAAAGACCAGATATAAAGGAAACTTACTCACAGCTGTTGGTATTGACCCAAATGATTGTATCTACCCTATAGCATTTGGCATTGTTGAAGTGGAGTCAACTAGCAGCTGGGAGTGGTTTCTAGCAAGCCTAAAGGATGACCTCAACATATGCAACACATCTCCATACACAATCATGAGTGACAAGCAAAAGGTATGAGCTCAATAAATTACTTTGTGAAATTAACTTGCTTCTTTCATATCTGTATGTGACTTGCTGTAGTGAAATTTACTTGCTTTTGTCATATCTATATGTGACATTATGTTGCTCAATGTGTTGTGTTAAATTGCAGGGTCTGATAAAAACAGTGGCAAAGATATGGCCTGATGCTGAACACGGGTTTTATATGAGGCATATGTACCAGAATTTTCACAAGATCCACAAAGGTGAACAGCTAAAGAATAACTTGTGGGCAATTGCTAGGGACACAAATATTCCTGGATACACTAGAGCAATGGAAAAGATGAAACAAGACAGATTTGATGCATACAAATGGGCTGACAAATGGCCTCCAGGAACCTGGATTAAAGCATTTTTCAACCCTTTTCCGAAGTGTGACATTCTACTCAACAACATGTATGAAGTTTTCAATAGGTAAGCACTTGGTGTACTTGAGTTATAGCACATCTAACTTGTTTAATTCTCATGTCTGTACTAACATGTTTGTTTTCAATCAACTTACAGTTGGATCTTGGACGCGAGAGAACTACCCATTAAGTCAATGTTGGATAGAATGAATGACAAGATCACAACGAGGATGTACAACAAGCAAAAGGAGGTGGCCACTGATAGGAAATGGACTAGAAGATTGTGCCCAAAAATTCAGAAGAAACTTGACAAGTTTACTGAATGGGCTGCTCACTGCATGGTTCAAGGGGCAGGTCAAAAGGTTTTCAAGGTGTTGTCAATGAACCATTCTTATATAGTTGATTTGAACAACGAGAGTTGTGATTGCAAAAGATGGGAGCTCTCGGGAATTCCATGTCATCATGCTATAGCTTGTGCTAGAGAGGAGAGGATAGATCCTGAAAGCCTGGTGCATGAATGCTATTCAGTAAAAACTTACAAAAAAGCCTATGGTTTCAACATCAAGCCAATGAGAGACCAGGAGCATTGGACAAAGATGGATGGAGTAGAGGTGTACCCACCCGTGTACACAAAGGTCATGGGCAGACCAAGGAGAAATAGAAAGAAAGATCCAGAAGAGAAGAAAGACAAGGAAGGTGGGAAGAAACTGACTAAACATGCATGCATTGTTCTGTGTGTGGAGGTGCAAATCACAATAAGAAAGGCCACAACAAATGGCAAGAAATTAACAGAGAGGCACCTCAAGCTACGGAAGATGATTCAGAAGAAGAGTTTGATGATCCATCCATAATTTCTGTAAGTTACAGTGTGCACCAAGTTTTTCATTTCTGCTATTACTTTTAGTCATATGTGCAACTAAACTGTTGTAAATGCAGAACATAATGCCACACATAGTACATCCAACCATGGATCCAACTCAGACCCCAGGATCCATAGTTTACCTCTTGCAACAAATGGTAATATTCTAAATTTGCTATGTTTCTTTGCTTCAATCTTGTTTATTGTCACTTGAACTAAATGTATGCATTTTCCTTTGCTTAATTATGAGAGGATGTCATATCAACCAGTCATGGCTCATGGCCCTCTTCCTGAATCAGCGTTCGTTGCACAAGCCAGAGATACCATGCCTCCACCTAGAGTGACAATAGCTATGTCAAGTGGTAGGGTCAAAAGGAGGGGTGTTACTGAAGATATTCCTGAAGATGTTCCTCAATCAAGCCACCAAGTAAATCCAAATGCAAGAGTGAGGAAGAGACAAGTTATAGGAAGAGGTGGAAGAGGAAATTGGAGAGGAAATTTTACAGGAGGTGGAAGGGTGAGTGGAAGAGGAGCTGGGAGAGCCAATGCTATAGGAGGTGCAAGAGGTGCTGGAAGAGTAGATGGCAATGGAGGAAGGACAGAACCAGGGGCTGGACTATGGAACTTGATGTTAGGAGCAAATGCAGATGACTCACATGTGGGAGCAGAGGAGGAGCCCATCACACAAAATGCACCACAAGGGGATGAGTGGCCTGATGACTTCCTCTCCATGTAGATGGGAAATTTGATACACAAGTTCATGTCTGAACTTGATGAAAATGCAATAATGAACTTGGTCTTTTCTTTAAATTTGATTACAAGACATATTCTTATTTTTCTTATTAATGTAATGAGCATTTGGAATGTGATGTTACGTACCTTAAATTTGAAGTATTTGGCTATAATGTTATGTACCAGATTTGTTCATAGTGTTGCTGTCAAAATTTTGGTACCGAATATCACTTTGTTGCTGTCAGCATTTAGCTCAGATGTTCACACAATTGCTATCAAAATTTGTATCTCTTCACAATGTGCATGCCAAGCTTTGGCAGTAATATTCAGTGTTGCTGTGAAGTTAATTATCATGTACGTCTGTCAAGTTTACAGTTAATTATCATGCATATCTAAACGCACATGAATTATTCGATTCAAATCATGTTTGTTGTCAACATTGCTTTCATTTGTATTAATTTCTCAAATTTTGCTACATACTCTCAGTTTGGTTTGCTGCAAGATGTACTGTGTTAGCTAAACATCTCAAAACATCTCAGTTTGTGAATATATCATTCCAGTACAGGAAAGAAAACATCTGAAATTGCTATTTCCGGTCAGTACACGGACCAAGGTTTGAACACTAATCTAGTTGCTCCTCAAATGTTATTTGTTCACGAAATTTTGCAAGAAGCCAAAACTTTTGATCTAGTTTGATGTCCCAAGATTTCAGATTTATTTGATTTTGTTTTGTATTTTTTAAAGTGTACTGTTCATGCGGGTGTAGTTGCACCCGGGACTAGAAAATCCAGTCTTGATAAACTTTGTTTTTTTAGAAAGGGGGAATTACCCCCAGCCTTTGCATCTGGACGATGCATGCAGCCACATTATTAATTATTCACAAAGACCATACAAGGTGATACATCAATAATCCGGAAGCAACCATCTTGGCTAAATTTTTTGAGTTGTATACATCCGTTGTCTGTTTGGTTTAGGCTCGGACATTCGGCACGCCTTCATCCGGGCCTAATACCAAACAGACATCGCACCAAAGCCTAACATCTAAAGCCGGGTGTCCCGTCCGAGCCACTACCTGGATTGGGTCCCACACTGGTCTGGCACACTCCCAATGGGCACCGCACGCTGCAAGGGCCGTCACCTCAATCTTCCCTCAATCCATCCTCAGAGCAGAGTTGATGCACCGACCTTGCCAGGCCTCTCTACCATCAACACCACCATGACGCCAAACAACTTCCTCCTCCTGCGCGCGTCCATCCCCCCGCATAAAACACCGATTCGTCACAGCGCCACGCCGCCGAGATCCGCCACCATCAATGTGTAAGATGAAGCACCGCTCCACCAAAGACGCCATTCTTCGGTCCCTCGAGCCCGTGTGCACATCCAAGAATGACGCCCCCAAGGGGGAAATGACACCAGAGAGCCGCCGTCATCCGATCTACTGATCTAAGGTTTCCCCCGGAGGTAGCAGAGAGTGGCCTTGTACTTCTCCACGGCGATGCCTTCAGCAAGGGAACAACGCAGACAACGTCGCCATCGCCGGCCTTAGCAATAGCCAATAGCAGGTTTTCACCCAGATCTGATCGAACACCTCCATATCTCGTGCACGGACCGCCGCCATCCCTTCTGGGATCTGGAAGATCCAGGCCGCCGCAGCCAGATCGCATCAAGGAGAAGTCCCCCACCGAGACCCGCCAGCCGAGCAGGGGAGGCCGAGACCACGCCCGTAGGACCAGATCCGTGATGGATCTGTCCCCTCGCCGCCGCCTCGGAGCCAACCCCACGCGCAGCCGCCACGGCCGGGCCACCCGCTTGCGCCACCGTCCGGCCGCCGCACCGCCCGACGCGCGCTCGTTGCATCAGCCCCAAGACTCCGCCATGCCGCCACATCTCGCGCTACAGCCGCACGCCGGAAGGAGAAGAAGGGCCCAGCCGCCGCCGACGCGCACCGGGCTTCGCCCGACGGTGCCTTCTGGCAGCGGCGAGGGGAGGTGATGGTGTAGGAGGCCTTCGCGGGGTGGGGGCTAGGGTTCCCCACCGCCGCCCGCAAGAGAGACGTGAGGGAACGCTAGTGGAGACATGTATCAGAATGTTTGGTCTGGCTTACTGCAGTCAGTCGATCTGCAACGCCAAATTGCATGTGTGTGGCAACTGAGGAGTGAGCAAAGCTCAGGAACATCACATAACGACATGTCGCGGTTTGTACAAATTGTCAAAGAGAAGGAAAATATTAGTAACAATGGAAAAGAAAAAAATAATATGGACAAGGGGAGAATCATTTTTTTAGGTCACACATGACACCATTAGTAGCAACTAGCAAAATGGCCCGTGTGTTGCAACGGGAGAAAAAAAAATCTTGAATGGTCATCACCACATTTTGCTGCATCACCGAGATAAACTATCACTCTCATTTTCGTGTAATCATGAACAATTTTTCAAAGTCATGAACAATTATAAAACTCGTGAACAAATCTTAAATCGTGAACATTTTTCAAATTAGTGTACATTGTTAAAATCATGAACATTTTTTACTATTTGCAAACATTTTTTAATTGTGAAAATTTTGTAAATATTTTTCTTGAATAGGCAAACATTTCTAGAATCGACGAATAATTTTTGAAAATTTTTTGGTGGAACGATTTTGTAAATTCACAAATATTTTCAATTCCCCGCTCATTTTTTAATTTTTTTTCCCACGAGGACCCAAAGTGCAGCACCGGCCATGGTTGGCTCCACCGTGCGGGGAGATCGATCTCTACGCCTTGCCTGCCTTGTGACGAACGACTGCTGTGCTTTGGGCATGTCCCGATCTTTGATATTTGGCTAGTGGCTGGGGCGCCACCTGGTGGCGCCACCTATGCGGTACTATGCGCACTAATCAAGCTGACGCATTTATTAACGTGTTGACGGTCCATACGAGCAACAGTGGTTGTATACAAAATAGAACTGCAGCAGAAGAGTGTTTATTCATAAAGCAGAGCAAGAGAAATAGTTTGATCGATGCTAATAGGTAACAGATAGATGACAATCTTACAAGGTGGATGACTCGTCATAGACACATCCAGATTTTCAAATCAAGGTTTAACAGTCTCCAAATGGTGGATGATCTCCAAAAGAGAGGCAGAGTTCCTTGGATCATCAGAACACAGGCATACCAAGTCTTAGAGAGAAACTAAATACGATACATGGATCATATGTATAGACGAGCTGAGGTCAGCAATACTGATGCACAGTGAGACCACATCAGTGGTTCGCTGAGCTGCTCCTATTGGCATTTAATCAACCAACTGGTCTACCATCAAGATAGACCTCACCACCATGAAGTACAAGCCCGCTCAAGAGGAGGTTCCTGACGCAGAGCCGCGACCTCAAGCACCTCACCACCAAGCCAAAACCCAGACATCAGCACAATCATGTTTGACGTTGGACTGCCTGTAACAATGAGAAGAACGTTATGATTCTCCAACGCAAGAGTTTCCAAGAATAGGAAAATAAATTTTACATCGTCTCAGATTCAGATGACATCCCTAAATCAGAAGAACATATTAATTAGATGTACCTAACACACATGTACATGAAGATAGGATTGATAGATTTTATGTCAGTACCTAATCTCTAACCATCTTCGAGACCTCTCTTGGAACACTGTCCCCCATGGTGTGCAACCACCACCATTCAGCAATTCATCAAATGCCAGCTGCCTTTTAAATGCCACTCGTTCGCAATCCCTGCAAGCAACATTGCAGAGACCACAAAAATATTTGGAAAACTCTGATACAATATGTATTTGTTGTTTAGTTACTTTGCAAATTTAGAGCCTAATGACAGTAGTTTTTTCTTTAGAAAATAATAACAACGACGAGAGCGGTAAGGTCATACATGTGCGCACGAAGACTTGTCTTCGTAGCCTGAGTTGGTAATGCGAGTATGACACTTGCATGAGTTCCAAGCATTGGTGCATGGTATTGGAGTTAGATGGCTGATCTAGAATCATTTATTTTCCGTCCCATAATGTAAGACGTTTTTTGCCACTAGTGTAGTGTTAAAAACGTCTTACATTATGGGACAGAGGGAGTACATGATTTGAGAAATCTTCCAAATAATTTGTTATGTGCAGAATTCAATGAAGTTTTTTAGACAGGTTGATGACTCTTGCAAACTTAATTATCTTAAGTTTCAAACAATTAATTCTTTGTATCTCCTGAACATACAAAAAGAAATAGCCATTGGCGGTCAAAGGAGCATAGACAAGTGTAATCAGAGGATTAAATTGTTATCATAGAGTGTTCTTTATTCTTCATCCTCCAAAGTCTACATAGAAGAGGCGAAATTGTATGTATCAGTACTATTCATAGCTATACATCCACAAATTGGTAACACACTAAGAGTACAATTCACCGAGCTAAATTTAGGCATTGCAAAAGCTATCGGTATCACTCAAACACTAGAATATTAGGTAGAAAGTAAAGTTGGTATTTGATTCATACCATCAAAATAGTAAAACTACTGCAAAATGCAAAAGAGAAATGGTCTGAGTTGTGCATGCCTACTGATTGCAGAATAAGACAAAGCCATAACCTCTGGAGTGTCCAATTTTATTATCCCACATGACTCAAGCATCCCTGATCATAAATGGGACACATGAACAACTGAAAAGCTACATTCCCACACAAATTTCACCATCTAGGTTATATTTCACTCTCTCCTAACCAATCACAGCTCAGCCGCTCAAGACACTATTCCTATCCTATGTGGACATCGCAAGAGGAGGCGGCTTGAGCACCTCAGCATGTCGCAGTCATTTTCACACGTTCACACACATTTGTATTCTACTATGACGTTATGGCTTCCCAGTACAAGATGGAAGTTTGGCTTAATAAACAAAAAACAAGATTTACTGGCTTGCATAGAAAAAATTTAAACAATATAATAAAATGAATATGTGAAATGAAACAACATTTTCCATGTCATTCAGATCGAAGAAAGACTTGGTCTAGAATTATGAGGAACATTCACTTAGAGAAAAGTCTACTACAGCCAAGAAAGGGAGAAAGATAAATTAGAAACTTTCAGCTGATTGTTTATTTTCCATCAAGGAATCCAATTTAGCCCCTCAAAGACAATTATCCAGAAACTCATGTGTGTGTGTGTAGGAAAATGTAACATCCCAAATTTTCAATTTGGCATGTTATACACAGCTCATCCATGCATATCATATTTTATTGCGTTCTGATTTGCTATCCTCAAAAATCCTGAGCAACTCAAGGACCCTCGGAGAGAGTTGGGGATTTTTCGATTTTCACATTTGAATTTTATCAATTAATGAAAGTCAAGGATATTGGATTTTAATTATTTTTCTCTCCGGAAAAATATTTCAATTTAAATAAATAAATGAGGGGAGATAATATGACTTCTCAAAAATAATTGAAATAACGGAGGAAAAATGTTAAAATCATTATTTGGTTTTTATTTGATTTTATTTGGAATTTTAATTGCCCTAGAAAAAATTGCACGCTTTAAAAAGTTGCATTTTAGGGGCCAAGAAAAGTTCATCTAGTTCTAAATATTTTATTTAGACGGAGAAAACTTATTTTGGAATTTTTAGATTTTTATTTATTTTTCTAGGAATTTTTCTTTCGGCGGAATGATTAAAAAAACGGACCCGCGCCCGACTGGGCCAAAGGCCCAGCCGAGCCAGGCCGGCCCGCGAGCGCCGCCGCCTCCCTCCTCGCGCGCCGCCGTGCGTGGCACGGACGCCGAGGGGAGTCCGAGCCGGACTCCACCCCCGGGCGACCCTTCCCCAAGCCACCGCCCGCCCGCCCCTATATATGCCGCCGCCCGCCACCACCACCCCGCCACCACCCGACCCTGCCCGCGGAACCGAACGGGCCGAGCCAGCCCGAGCCCAGCCGTCGCCGCCGCCCAGCCGCCCGAGCCGCCGTCGCCGCCGCCTCCGCCGCCTTCGCCGTCGCCGCCGCCTTCGCCGTCGCCGCCGCCCCTCGCCGACCCGCCCCATCCCGGACCCGCGAGCCCGCTTCGCTGACGCGCCTCGCCGGAGGTACCCGACCCGTCGCCGGTTTTTTTTATATAAACCCTTCGGGTTTTTTTATAAAACACTAGATCGTTTTTTATATATAGATCGGTTTATTTCGTCGGTTTATTTATTTAACGAACGTCCGTTCGTCCGTTCGTTTTAACGAACGCGTTCACTGTTTGAGTTCTGTTAACGAACGTTCGTTCGTTTAGCAGTTCGTCGTTTTTCTTTTATTCAATTATTCCACGGTTATTCTGATCGCGATTTCAGATCCAATTTTCAAACATGTTTATCTTTTCGCTCGTTTATCGGAATCAGGCGATTCAAGCGCCTGGAGTTTCGTATCGAAACCCTCTTTCCGAATAGCCAACTTAAACCAGTTTTTGACTTTGTAAAATTTGACTCTAGTTCAGATTAGTAAACGGACCTTGTTTCTCTCGCCGTTTGAGTTTCGCTGTTCCGTTTGGTTTGATTCTTTTTGCAAACCGGAGTTCTTAAGTTGAACTCTCCGGTCAACCTCTTTCAGTTGAAGTTTCGTTTGTGCATATTTGTTGTATGCTTATGTATGCATTGTTTGCTTGCGATAGAATTCCCGGAGTGCGAAGCGTGTTACTACGAGTCTCTAGGATTCACGGATTGTCAGCAAGGCAAGTAACACTTGATCATATCTTTTCATACCCAGTTTTTATGCATTAGTTTCAACCCTCAAACATTGCATGATTAGGATGTCATTAATTTGTGGGATGGGAAGTAGATGATGAGGTAGGAACCTATTGCCCTGTTACTATCAAACCCTTGGGAGTTACTTCTACGTTATGCTTATATTGCCATGCTATGCTAAGAGACGTGGTTTGGGTTTGAGAGATATTCACGACAGATGTGAGATTGTTAAATAATGGTTTACTTTAAGCTGGCAACTTAAATACACATCTGGGTGGATTGAGGCACCTGGGAAACCCAGTGTTGTCTGTTTTATTTTTGGAAATCCCGGGGTACCCGTGTGATCTTCCAATGGATCTTCCAAAGGGAACTGAGATTATTCATGCTAGAAACTTCTGTGTGCAGCCACAAGCTATTATGGGCTCTAGCATAGTTGAGTAAGTTACGTGAAGCTCTCGAAGAGGTAGATCAGAAGGTAGTGGGTTTTATAGGTTTGGTATGATCTATCCGGAGTAGAGAGTTAATGTTTCTGAAAGACTGTGTCTCGGTCATCCGTCTCTCAAACACCATGCAGTGCGAGAAACCAATGGAGGCGATCGAGTCTTGTGGGGAAAAGTGCGCAAACCTCTGCAGAGTGTACAATCTAATCATGGTTAGCCGTGTCCCCGGTTATGGACAATTCTGAGTATCTAGTACTTGAGTATTCACATGTATCTCATCACTCTAAATCAATATTGCTGGGATGTTAATTACCTTAATTGGGATCATCTGAGTTGGGGGGTACCTTCTCAATGATGTTTCAACCACCATGATAGTTAAAATAAAATTTATTCCTTTGACATAGGGAAAAATTGGCTTTTTGCAAAAACTGTAACCATAGAGCTTTCCACCAGCCATATATGCATGTAGTATAGATTATTCTTCATTACTCTCTATGTGTTACATTGCCAGCATATTCCATGTGCTGACCCGTTCTCGGGCTGCAACGTATTATGTTGCAGACTTTCAGACGAGGAGTAAGGATTGTAGGTCGTTGCCGTGCAGCTCAGTTATGCCGTTGGAGTTGATGGACTCACTTTATCTTCCAAGCCTTCATTGTTATCGCATTAGATGGCCTTAAGCCATATTAATGTAATAAGTTCTCTTTTGAGACATTCGATGTAATAAGTGTGTGATTGCTACTCGCTTATAAATCCTTCGAGTCGTGTGTGTCAAAGATTACCGATCCAGGGATGACATGTATACGTAGACTTGACCATCTCGAGGTCGGGTCGCTACAAGATGGTATCGAGCACACGCTGAGTGTAGGACACGACCACTAAGATAAAACCATAGGTCACTCCTCTCTACTCATTTCTGACCTCTCTCCATTTTTCCACTCTTTAGGATGATGGAGATGAAGTACAAGTTTGCCCAACCGGATGAAGACACACCTTTTGGACGCCACTTGAAGGAAGTCACTAGGTACCTGAATATTGGAATACCAAGCTTCACCGGGACGTACAACGCCGCCTTACCAGAAGAAGAATGCTGGAAGATTCAAGCCCTAGTTCCCGGAAGGACGTTTGCACCAAGCACGGAGCCCATAGTATGTGTTTTCAATGCACCAACATGGAGCTTAGGAAAGAGTATGGCAGCTCACATTACCATGGGACGCATTGGAGAAGTCTACAATAAGGAGCTTAAAGACACCATATACCAAATATGTGGGCGCCGAGACGAGCAATGGGAAGTAATTAGCACCAAGAAGGATAGATCCATTGCAGCTTACATCCAGAGCTAAACCAGCACATTCGACGTCATGAGAACCCGGATGTCTTGCGCAGACATGCTGGATTTGAAGAAGGCGAAAACTAAGATCATCGAATTGGAGGAAGAACTCAAGTCTACATGTGATGGATATGAGGAAGAAATCAAGATACTCTCGGAGAAGAACGACGACCTAGTCAAGAAGATTGGAGTTTTCATGGGAGGAACAACACCCAAGGAAGAGGAGCAAGAAGAGGAAGAAGACCCCGCTTGTCCAGACAACTACATCATCATCGACGACACCGACTCAAATCCAAGTGATGATGACTATGAAGACGAAGCTGGAGCAGACATCATGGAGTCTTCCACCGATCAAAATTTCTAGATGACCACCAAATATTAGTAGTATTTTCCCCCATGTAACTAGTAGTAGTTGAGCACGTATGTGATAGTCCTAGATCGTTTTGTATGCCCTTGCTTGCTTGATTGAATGTGTGTTTGCCTCATGTGCATATGGGTAGTGTTTTCTCACTAGACCTCTTCCTATTTCTAATCTCTCCCCTCTAAACCCCAGATGCCTCCGAGACGTGACCCCGGTTTTGCTTTCTCACCGGAGCTCACTCAGTTGATCCAACAGCAGAATGCCTTGATGCAATTGCTAGTTCAGAACCAGGGCAATGCCAACAACAACAACAACCCACCGCCAGTGGACAATTTAGCCCGTTTTCTAAGGTTACAACCGCCGGTGTTTTCCAGTAGCACCGAGCCAATAGTTGCAGATGACTGGTTACACCGTATTGAAAGGGAGTTAACCACCACAGGATGCACGGATGTTGAAAGAGTGCGCTTTGCCGCACATCAATTGGATGGACCAGCAGCCGCATGGTGGGAGAATTACACAGCTACTTTTCCTATAGCCAATGTCACTTGGGACCAGTTCCAACAAGCTTTTCGCACGGCCCATGTTTCAACTGGAGCCATGCAGATTAAGAAGCGTGAGTTCCGCAACTTACGCCAGGGGAATCGTACTGTGGCTCAGTACGTGGATGAGTTTAGCAAGTTATCACGCCATGCCCCTGATGATGTGGCTACGGATGCCGCGAAGCAAGAGAAGTTCATGGAAGGGCTGAATGATGAGATGAGTATGCAGCTGATGGTGGCAACTTTCAACAACTACCAGGAGTTAGTAGATAAGGCCCTAATGATTGAAGGAAAGCAGCAGCAAATTGAGAATCGTAAGAGGAAGTATGGACAAGGGAAGTATAACTTAGGAGCTCACCAGAAACCTCGCTTAACCCCGAACTCGGGAGGACTAGTTCATAACCATGGAGGACATAACCATACTGGAGGAGGATAGCATAATGGTGCGAAGAATGGGAATGGGAATGGAGCCAACAATAATCTAAATCGCTCTAACCCAGCTACACCCGCCAAGAGAGACTTAAGCCAAGTTATTTGCTTTAAGTGCGGGAAAACAGGGCACTATGCCAACGACTGCCCTGAAGGAAAGAATGGAAACGGAAATGGGAGCGCTGGGAAGAAGCCCAATCCATTCAACAAAGGACAAGTGAACCACGTTAACGTGGAGGAAGTTGAAGAGCAGCCAGACGCGGTAATAGGTAAGTTTTTGGTTCAGTCATTTACCGCTATTGTTCTTTTCGATACCGGTGCATCGCATTCATACATATCAAGGGGATTTGTGGATAAGTTTAAGTTACCAACCCAGACCCTTAGGACCCCTCTTTTAGTGAGCTACTTTGGAGCAGAGCATATGGCTAGCAGATGGTGCACCCAGTTACCCCTAATCATTGGCACACATGTTTTTTCGTCCGACCTAATTATCTTGGAGTCGCAAGGATTGGATGTGATATTAGGTATGGATTGGATGTCGAAGTTTGGAGGAAGTATTGACTGTGCTAGCAAGTCAATTTATCTTACCACCCAGAGGGAAAAAGGATTAAGTATGTATCTAGGCATGTGCCTAGGAGGAGCCAAGTGAATACCCTCACGGAGTTGTGCAAGAGGAAGTACCTATAGTGAGGATTATCCAGATGTTTTCCCGGAAGAGTTACGGGCATGCCACCGGATCGAGACATCGAGTTTACGATAGAACTAATACCGTGCACAGGGCCAATATCAAAGAGACCCTATCGGATGCCCGCAAATGATCCGGAGGAAATTAAGAAGCAGATCAAGGAGCTATTGGAGAAAGGTTACATTCAAGAAGTTCATCGCCTTTGGGGAGCACCAGTACTTTTGGTGGAGAAGAAGGATAAATCCCTGAGGATGGTTGTTGATTACCGAGCTCTGAATGAAGTAACGATAAAGAACAAGTATCCCTTACCGATGATTAATGATCTGTTTGATCAGTTGCAAGGAGCTAAGGTGTTTTCTAAGATCGATCTACGATCAGGATACCATCAGTTGAAGATCCGAGAAAAGGATATACCAAAGACAGCGTTCACCACTCGATATGGATTATATGAGTATACGGTCATGTCGTTTGGACTGACTAACGCCCCTACCTATTTTATGAGTATGATGAACAAAGTGTTCATGGAGTATTTGGAAAAGTTTGTTGTGGTGTTTATCGATGATATTATGGTTTACTCGAAGAACGAAGAGGAGCACGCAGAACACCTACGTTTGGTTCTTGAGAAACTCAGGGAACACCAGTTATATGCCAAATTCAGCAAGTGTGAGTTTTGGTTGGAGGAAGTTGGATTTCTTGGGCATGTTATATCAGGAGAGGGTATAGCAGTAGATCCCAGTAAAATACAGTCAATCACTGAATGGTTGGCACCCACTTGATCGAGATTCGCGATTTCCTTGGGTGGCAGGATATTATCGGAGATTTATTGAGAATTTTTCCAAGATTGCTAAACCAATAACAGAGTTGTTAAAGAAGGATACCAAGTTCAAATGGACAGAGGACTGTGAGACAAGCTTCCAAGAGTTGAAGAAACGGTTGACTACAGCCCCAGTGCT
This sequence comes from Aegilops bicornis, assembly GCA_021605145.1. NCBI lineage: Eukaryota > Viridiplantae > Streptophyta > Magnoliopsida > Poales > Poaceae > Aegilops > Aegilops bicornis. The sequence goes on along the minus strand of CM038670.1, from coordinate 858,130,133 downwards.
GACATTGCCAGATATACATAAGGAGTTTCAAGTGTATTGTGATGCCTCTCGCTTGGGACTTGGATGTGTTCTTATGCAGGACGGAAAAGTTGTTTCGTATGGCTCACGACAACTGAAGCCTCATGAGTTAAACTATGCCACGCATGATTTGGAGCTAGCAGCTGTAGTACATGCGTTGAAGACCTGGAGACATTATCTCTTGGGAAACCGTTGTGACGTGTACACAGATCATAAGAGTTTAAAGTACATTTTCACACAGAAGGAGTTAAACCTCAGACAAAGGAGATGGTTGGAGCTTATAAAGGATTACGATATGAAGCTACACTATCATCCGTGAAAAGCCAACGTTGTAGCGTACGCTTTAAGTCGGAAAAGTTATGCCAATATCCTTAAGGGTAGAGGACTACCAAAGGAGTTAGCCGAGGATATTATGGAACTACAGTTGGAGATTGTTCCAAGAGGCTTTCTTGCAACAATGGAGGTTCAGTCGACCTTGTTAGACAAGATTCGAGAAGCTCAGAAGGAGGATAAAGAGATTGCGGAGATAAAGGAAAAGATGGGCAAGGGAAAAGCCAAAGGTTTTCGCGAGGATGAGCACGATACCTTGTGGTTTGAGGATCGGATTTATGTGGCCAACAATTTGGAGACCAAGAAGTTAATACTTTAAGAGGCTCATGACTCACCATACTCGATTCACCCCGGAAACACCAAGATGTATTTGGACTTGAAGGAACGTTTCTGGTGGACTGGTATGAAAAAGGATATTGCCGAGTATGTAGCCGTTTGTGACGTATGCCAGAGAGTGAAGGCCGAGCATCAAAAGCCAGCAGGACTGTTGCAGCCTATGCCAATACCCGAATGGAAGTGGGACAAGCTTGGCATGGATTTTATCACTGGATTACCCAGAACCAAAGCAAGATATGATTCAATATGGGTAGTTATGGACCGTTTGACCAAAGTAGCTCACTTAACCGTTTGACCAAAGTAGCTCACTTCATCCCAGTGAAAACAACTTATACAAGTGCAAAGTTGGCCAAGATATATATGACACGGATTGTATGTTTGCATGGAGTTCCGAGGAGTATCAGACGATAGAGGAACACAGTTTACTTCAAAGTTTTGGCATCAGCTACACCAGACTTTGGGTACCCGATTGGAATTCAGTACAGCATTCCACCGACAGACGGATGGACAGACAGAGAGAGTCAATCAGATTTTGGAGGACATGTTGAGAGCCTGTGCGCTATATTATGGATCTAGTTGGGATGACAATTTGCCGTACGCAGAATTCTCATACAACAACAGCTACCAGGCCAGTTTGAAGATGGCACCGTTCGAAGCTCTATATGGACGCAGATGTAGAACACCATTGATGTGGGACGAGATTGGAGACCGTCAGTTGTTTGGACCAGACTTGATCAAAGACTACGAGGAGAAGGTTAAACTGATCGAGATGACTGAAAATTGCTCGGTCTAGACGGAAGAGTTACGCAGATTCAAAATGCAAGGAAGTAACCTATGAAATTGGAGACAGAGCCTATCTGCGAGTATCACCCCGAGGGAGTGAAATGTTTTGGAGTAAAGGGAAAGTTAGCCCCAAGATTTGTAGGACCGTATCGTGTTTTGGAACGAATGGGAGAAGTTGCCTACAAGCTGGAGTTACCTGAAGGACTGTCAGGAGTTCATGATGTGTTTCACGTATCACAACTGAAGAAGTGCCACGCTGAGATGGCCGATATACCATTGAACGATACAGTACCATTGGAGGCGATTCAGCTAAATGATAATCTAACTTATGAGGAGAAGCCAGTAAAGATTTTGGAGTTTGATAGCCGAGTCACTCGCAACAAGGTGATCAAGTTTTGCAAAGTTCAGTGGAGTCACCATACCGAGGAGGAAGCCACAGGGAGCGAGAAGATGATATTCGCAAGGACCATCCGCACCTATTTTCTAGCCAACCCGAATCTCGAGGGCTAGATTCATCTTAAGGGGTAGGTTTGTAACATCCCAAATTTTCAATTTGGCATGTTATAATCAGGTCATTCATGCATTTATTTTTTTATTGCGTTCTAATTTGCTATCCTCGAAAATCGTGAGTTTCTCAAGGACCCTCGGAGAGAGTTGGGGATTTTTCGATTTTCACATTTGAATTTTATCAATTAATGAAAGTCGAGGATATTGGATTTTAATTATTTTTCTCTCCGGAAAAATATTTCAATTTAAATAAATAAATGAGGGGAGATAATATGACTTCTCCAAAATAATTGAAATAACGGAGGAAAAATGTTAAAATCATTATTTGGTTTTTATTTGATTTTATTTGGAATTTTAATTGCCCTAGAAAATTTTGCACGCTTTAAAAGTTGCATTTTAGGGGCCAAGAAAAGTTCATCTAGTTCTAAATATTTTATTTAGACGGAGAAAACTTATTTTGGAATTTTTAGATTTTTATTTATTTTTCTAGGAATTTTTCTTTCGGCGGAATGATTTAAAAAAAATGACGGACCCGCGCCCGACTGGGCCAAAGGCCCAGCCGAGCCAGGCCGGCCCACGAGCGCCGCCGCCTCCCTCCCCACGCGCTGCCGTGCGTGGCACGGACGCCGAGGGGAGTCCGAGCCGGACTCCACCACCGGGGCGACCCCTTCCCCAAGCCATCGCCCGCCCCCGCCCCCTATATATGCCGCCGCCCCGCCGCCACCACCACCCCGCCACCACCCGACCCCGCCCCGCCGGAACCCGCCGGAGCCCGGAGCCCCGAGCCGCCCCGAGCCCCACGCCATCGCCGCCGCCTCCTCGCGCCATCGCCGCCGCCCTCGCCGACCCCGCCCCATCCCGGACCGGGAACGCTTCGCCGGGACGCGCCTCGCAGGAGGTACCCGACCCCGTCGCCGGTTTTTTTTATATAAACCCTTCGGTTTTTTTATAAAACCCTAGATCGTTTTTTTATATAGATCGGTTTATTTCGTCGGTTTATTTATTTAACGAACGTCCGTTCGTCCGTTCGTTTTAACGAACGCGTTCACTGTTTGAGTTCTGTTAACGAACGTTCGTTCGTTTAGCAGTTCGACGTTTTTCTTTTATTCAATTATTCCGCGGTTATTTTGATCGCGATTTCAGATCCAATTTTCAAACCTGTTTATTTTTTCGCTCGTTTATCGGAATCAGGCGATTCAAGCGCCTGGAGTTTCGTATCGAAACCCTCTTTCCGAATAGCCAACTTAAACCAGTTTTTGACTTTGTAAAATTTGACTCTAGTTCAGATTAGTAAACGGACCTAGTTTTTCTCGAAGTTTGAGTTTCGTTGTTCAGTTTGTTTTTATTATTTTTGCAAACAGGAGTTCTTAAGTTGAACTCTCCGGTCAACCTCTTTCAGTTGAAGTTTCATTTGTGCATCTTTGTTGTATGCTTATGTATGCATTGTTTGCTTGCGATAGAATTCCCGGAGTGCGAAGCGTGTTACTACGAGTCTCTAGGATTCACGGATCGTCAGCAAGGCAAGTAACACTTGATCATATCTTTTCATACCCAGTTTTTATGCATTAGTTTCAACCCTCAAACATTGCATGATTAGGATGTCATTAATTTGTGGGATGGGAAGTAGATGATGAGGTAGGAACCTATTGCCTACTGTTACTATCAAACCCTTGGGAGTTACTTCTACGTTATGCTTATATTGCCATGCTATGCTCGTGAAGCGTGGTTTGGGTTTGAGAGATATTCACGACATATGTGAGATTGTTAAATAATGGTTTACTTTAAGGTGGCAACTTAAATACACATCTGGGTGGATTGAGGCACCTGGGGAACCCAGTGTTGTCTGTTTTATTTTTGGAAATCCCGGGGTACCTGTTGGGGATATAACTGCTGAATATAAACCGCCTCGAAAGGGCCGGTTTACCCTCGTCTATAATTAGGGCCCACGAAGGCACGCGGCCCAGAGCCCAGAGGCGGATTAGGGTCCATATATGTAAACCGCCTTCACCATGTAACTTGTACTGCAAGATAAGAGAGAAGAGACCGAGCCGGACACTTGTATGAGCCGGATCGGGACTTTGTAGACTGGCCGGGCGTCAACCCGTGTATATAAGGGAACGACCCGGCGGCGGTTTAGGGACAGACAATTCGAGGCTTAGGCGAAGCTATTGCTCCCTAGTCGCCGAAATCACATCAATCCCATCACAACTAGACGTAGGCTTTACCTTCATCGAAGGGGCCGAACTAGTATAACTCCCGTGTCTTTGTGCCCGCTTTAACCCCTCTGAGTTAGCCCGTACGATGGCCCTGCGACTAAGTCCTTTCACGAGGACATCTGCCGTGACAATTCCACGACATTTGGCGCCCACCGTGGGGCTGTCGCACGATGGTTTGATGATCTTAGAGGGCAAGTTCGAAGGAATCGAAGGCTATGCTGTGGGCCGGATGACTAAGAGTCGTCGCGGCAAACTCTACATCGACGATGCAGGCTGGGGCCCCGAGGCCGACTCAAGTGAGTACGGGTACCGGGTCCCCTTTGGTGGCATACACGTGTTCATCGGCAAGATCGGTGAGCCAGGGCCTAGGCCGGACATCTGCACCGACCTCGTCGAGACGGCCCAACGGGCGAAGAAGAGTCCTGCCCTGGCTAAACCGGTTGTCAAGCGTGCTTTCGTGGGAGTCGTCCACGGAGACTATGAGGGCGGATCAGCATCGGGCGGCGAGACCGTCGTCTACTCTGGCGACGAGTCGTCAGCCGGAGAAACCGAGTCTCTGTACCAGCTGCAAGATGGCCAGATCGGGGGCTGTTCCGACGCTGAGAGTATTCCGGACCCCTTTGATCTACCCAACCGGGTTGGAATCTTCATGGCCGGTACACAAGCAACGCTTCACTCTTCGACCGCGGCGCCCATGGTCGCCGGTTCAGCAGCGGTGATGGCAGCCGGGGAAGGAGGCCCAGTGCGCCCGCCGGCTCAAGTTTTATCGGAGCTTTTCGACGCATTGGCTGTGCTCATAGCAGAGGCTAATCCGGCGGATCAGGACCTGCACAGCGGAGATTGCAAAGGTGAAGGAACAAATCACTAAAGCTAAAGCGGATCTGGCAGCCGGACGTGAGGATGGCGGCGAACGGGCCGCTTTGGATGCATAGGCTTATAGGCTCATCTTTGGATCGAGCGCGTCACATGAAGTCATGAAAAGGAAGTACAGATCCGCTTTGCCTTCGGTTTTCGAGGAAGAGAGCTCTTTAATACCCCGGGGGCAGGGACCAGTAATCCGCCGCCGGTGGTGAACCGGCCGGAAGCACCTGGGACGGGCGCGCCGATCCAGCCCCATGTGATAGATCTGCCTCGCCATCATACCGGCGCGCCCCAGGTTGTGCAGACACCCCCGGGTCACTACTCCAACCCGATGGATAATCTTGTTGCGGCTGCGGCACGGTTGGAGGCGATTCCAATTGAAGGTGATTCACCGCAGGCGATAGAAACACGCCGGGTAAAGGAGCTCCTCAGGCACTAGTAGAAAAAGGGCCTATAGTCCCGGTTCATAAGGGACTTTAGTCCCGGTTCATGAACCGGGACTAAAGGGTCGGTACTAATACCATCACCCTTTAGTCTCGGTTCTATCCAGAACCGGGACAGATGGGCCTCCACGTGGCCTGTCCGTGAGCTCAGTAGCGGGAGGGCCTTTGGTCCCGGTTGGTGGCACCAACCGGGACCAATAGGCATCCACGCGTCGACATTTCTTTGGCTCTGGTTTTGTTTTTTTTTCAAAAGAGGGGGGTTTGGGGGGTTTTGGGGGTTAATTTAGGTGTTTCATATATTGTGCTATAGCTAGCTAATTAATAGAGAAAAGTGTCCTTTCTTTTGTCCGTGCTTGGTCGACGCCACGTACTATACATACGTATAGAGAGGACTAACTAGACATGCTAGCTAGCTAGTAATTAAGCAAACAGAAGATCGTCATGAACATATATATGCATACAGAGAGAAGTGATATCGACCACCTCTCCTTCTCCGAGAGATTGGTCGAACAACAAGTTCTCGTATATCTATCCGACACTACCGGCTACATATATACAACAATTATCTTTACAATACGGACGCGTGGTCCACATGGTATTCCCGTCTTCAGCGATCACATAGTCAAGAAAGAATGCCGCCAATTCCTATTGAATTGCTCGCATGCGATCTGGTGCTAGGAGTTCATCCCGCTGCGAAACATCTAATTTTAAGAAAGGGTCAATACATATATATATATATATATATATATATATATATATATATATATATATATATATATATATATATATATATATATGAATGAATGAAACTCAACACAAATGATGGTAATAAAATAAAATTGTGAATATTTTTATTTACGCATTTCAAATTGTTTGTCGGAGTAGCCCCTCTCACAGGTCGTGTGGCGGATGGACTACGCAAATGTAGTATCCACAGAAATCATTCCCTTGTTCCTGCCACAACCACTTTACAAGAAACAGAGGTCAATCAAACTGATAATTAGCAAGCACATGCTAAATGGTATTGATGAAACTAGCGCTTGAATCACTAGGAGATGCGCGTGGAATATGCTACTATATAGTACTTACTTTCGGGTGTCTAAATTGCAGCTTCTTGGTAGTCCGGAGCTTTTTGGTGAATTTTCCCAAGCCCTTCCATACAAAGAAAACAATTACTTGATATCAGAAATGAACAAAGTTGCTGATATGATGGATAATGATCGATTTAACTTACTTCTCGAGCATTTCAGTCATGTCCGCATACTCCTTGGGATCTTTTCGTCTCGAGTCTAAGACAGTTACTACTCCCTGCTCAAGCTTAATCTCTAGGAGAATATAGTGGTACCTGCTTGCGCATGCATAACTCATCAATATTACATTTCTATAACCTGGACTAAATAAGGGAAACCGAATATGCCACAAGACAGTAACACTCACGTGTAGTTGTAAGGAAAGAGTATTGTATTTTTGTGTTCATTTATTTCCAACGATCGTAGCAAGTTGGCCTCGGTTTCCTTGGCACGATATTTAACCTCATTTGCATCGATGAGATATGTGTTAATGAACCCCATATCACCCACTTGTTTTTTCTTCATTTCTGCGATCTTCAATCTGCATAATATAGTGAGGATATTTATAAATACATGCAATGAAAGAGCTGAGTTATATAGAGATACTTAATGACAGAAGTAGTACTACTTACGTAAAGTAGCAGGTGACCGTTGCTTTATCGAGGGCCAATTGATTGAAAACTGATAGAACTCCTCAAATGGAATAGGCAACAGTTCAATTCCAAGGAGGTCATGCTCCTTTTAACTCTCAAATACAAAGTATTCCTCCCTCGAGACTCTTTGCAGGTTTTCATGTACCAATCATCCAATCTTCGCATCATCGTTGTTAGAGAGCTTTCATCTTTGATGAGAGGCTTCCCGATACTCGTATCTTTGTATCTGCACCTCCAAGAAATCAAATTGTACATCGTCGGGCAAGTAATCTTCAGGATTGCCATAACGGGCACCATCCTCGGATCGACGATGTCGCTAGCGTGCACCTTGAGCGGGGGGCACGATTCCTTCGCTTGTTCGCCGAGCTGGGCAATTTGTTTCCCAGCTCGTCGTTCTTTCATCCTTTGATCACTGACAGTACTTCCCGATCTCTCCGCCTTGGCAAATGCCTTTCCAATAATGCGCTCATAGTTGCCTTTCGGCGGAGACTTGGGTGGTTTTGTTAGGGCAGCCAGAGTGCGCTTCGCTTTGACCGGATCTACCTTCTCCTCCGGAGGTGGATGTCTCGTTGCTTTCAACCCTTGAAACCAGTCATCCACTTCGGTCTGCGCGATCTTCGCATTTTCCTCCTCGCTCCTCTCTCAGACGGTAACTTCTCCGAGTCTTGAGAGAAGGACCGAATCTGTATCTCCTCCCGCCTTTGGCTGTCTTGCTAGACGCCGCAGAGCAGACGGAGCGGATGTCTTCTTTCCTTGCTTACGAGGCGGAGGAGAAGGACTACGACGCCGGAGCAGCCGGAGCGCGGCGGGTCTCTTCCGCCTTGCCGACGAGGCGGAGAAGGAGGAGGCTAGCTGCCCGAACGCCGCGGTGCAGGCGGAGAAGGAGACGGAGTGCCGCCACGCCGGAGAAGGAGCCGGCCGAGTGCCTGATCGTCACTCGCCGGAGGAGGAGGCGGTGGAGGAGGCGGAGTGCCTGACTCACGGGAGGAGGAGGAGGAGGCGGTGGAGGAGGCGGAGTGCCTGACTCGCCGGAGGAGGAGGAGGAGGCGGAGGCGTCCAGTTCGGAAGGTTGATGAGATCCTTCCGCCATAGGCATGGAGTCTTGAGCGTAACCCAGCCGATACTCCCCTTCACCGTAGGGGTGGTCAAGCCGGAGCTCCTCAAATCCCTCCGTTATTTCATCGACCATCACCTTAGCATATCCTACGGAATCGGCCGGCGGTGAAAAGTTGAGTCGGGTTTAGTGGGATAAGCAGAGCCAACAGCCGCCTTGACCTTTAAATTGCTCCATTGCGCCATAAGGTGGCAACTTTCGGCATCCGTGATAGCATCCACGGGATAGCTGGCAGGAGCCGTCAAGGCATCTTGCTTTCTGGCTGAAGCAGCTCGGTGGAAGCCACGCTGCTTCTCCGCTGAGATGGCGGGGTAGCTTCGGGGAAGCTTCGCAGGTCGCTTTGTTGTGATCGGCTGCTTCTCGTTCCTCTTCTCGTTCCTCTAGCCCCATTACCCTTTTCGTGCAGCGCCTGCATTAGGCTCTGCTCCAGTTTCTTCCTCCTCTCATGGGTTTTGTAACCCCTGCGTCCGAAATCCAGCCTTCCACGAAAGGGAGCTGGCGTGCCTCGTGTCCGTCCAGGGTGCTCAGGATTCCCGAGGGCCATTGTGAGCTCGCCCTTCTCCTATGCGGAACGAACTTCCCTTGCTGCGCTGCTTCGATATAATGCTTAAGCCTCTTGACTGGTATGTCCAATTGTTCGTCCGTCCAAATGCACTTCCCCGTTATAGGGTCCAAGGATCCGCCGGCCCCGAAGAACCAAGTCTGGCAACGGTCTGGCCAGTTCATTGTCTCGGGTTCGATCCTTTATCAAGCAGATCATTCTCAGCCTTGGACCACTTAGGCCGGGCTATGAGGTAGCCACTTGACCCCGTGCGATGATGAAGCTTCTTCTTCGCAGCATTTCTCTTGTTTGTCGCTGACATCTTTTTACTCTTTTCCGATGTCTTGTAGGCCACAAATGCGGGCCATCATCTACGATCTTCTCATATTTGCCCATGAATTCTGGTGTCTCATTTTTTTCGACATACGTATTGAGGTCTTTCTTCCAATTCCTGAATAGTTCTGCCATCTTCTTAAGAGCAAAAGACTTGATTAATGGCTCTATTGCGGCTTCTCCGGATCATCCTCTGGCGGTAGGGTAAAATTTGACTTCAGCTCACCCAAAGATCATTTTACGCATATCATTGACATAAGACACCTCGGGGTCTTCGTTCTTAGGCTTATACCATTGGTGGATGCTGATCGGGATCTTGTCCCTAACCGTAACCCCAGACCGAGCAACAAATGCCTTCTTTGTCGGTAGGGTTCAATCGGTTGGCCGTCGGCGCGATTTCTATGATCTCAAACTTTTCATCCGAGCTCAACTTTTTCTTCGGGCCTCGTCTCTTTACCGAAGTTGTGCTCGATCCGAGGGCTAGAAAAAGAACAAAGACGAGAGTTAATTAATATGTGTACATATATATATACCAAAACAAAGGCGAGAGCTAGTCAAGACAGGCTTAACTAATATATATACCTGGCCGGACTCGGTTTGGTGATCACCGGAGCCGTCCTCACGGTCTACTTCTTGCACCGGCATTGGGTCATCGGAGCCATGTAAATCATAGCCAGCTGCTTCTTCACACTCTCCTTCCAGACCATCGTTATCGACGTTGATAAACATCATCGAGGAGACGGCATCACTTCCGTGTGCGATTATGTCCCTCAACAACGCTTCTTGTGCTTCGTCTCGGGGGGTGTCCATAGTTTCTACAAATATTTACAACATGGCAATTATTATTCAAACATGACAGATATGGATATATTAGTGCCAACGTAGAACTAGCTAGCTAATCACAGTAAGGAATCATATTAGTGGCCTCGACGCTGCTTCTCTAGGGTTTGGGGTGGCCTCGACAACGCTTCAAGGGTTAGGGGGTGGCCTCGAGAACGCTTCAAGCTAGGAGGGTACGTGATATCGACCCCCCCCCCACGTGTTGAAGCTATCGGGAGGGGTCGGCGTTGAACAGTACATCTATGTCCCACAAGTAGGGTAGAGGGTCGTGGATCGCCGAGCGGTCGAGGGTCAAGGGGTCGAAGATCGCCGAGGGTCGGGAGGTTGCCTAGTGTCAAAGGATTCAACAAAACCATGTCTTCATCATTAGGCTAGTAACAGGTGCATGATGGTGCGAAGCTCTCCAAAGTTGTTTTGAACGGAGTCCCGAGATAGGATAATTAAGCTTTTGTTACAAAGTTCAGCAAAAGGCAAATTATCCTATCCGGGACTCCATTCCGTAACAACTTTGGAGGACTTCGTACCATCATGCCATGGCTACTTCCGCTAATGATGAAGCCATGGATTTCTTCAATACTTTGACACTATCGGTACCCCCTATCGGAAAAGGAAGAAAAGAGGAAGAAGGAAGAAGGAAGAAGAAGAAGAAAAAAGAAGAAAAAAGAGGAGAAGAAGAAAGAATAGAGGAGAAGAAGAAAAATAGAAAAATTTCTATTTTTTCTTCTTCTCTATTCCTTTCTTCTTCTCCTTCTTTCTTCTTTTCCTCTCATTCTTTTCTTCTTCTTCTTCCTTCTTCCTTCGGATCCTAGAACCCTCGAACCCTCGACCCTAGAACCCTCGAACCCTAGAACCCTCGAACCCTCGACCCTATAACCCTCAAACCCTCAAACCCTTGTGCCTCGAAACCTCGACCGGCCTCGACGACCCTCGACCCTCAAAACATTGACCCTCGACCGGCCTCGACGACCCTCGACCCCTCTGTGACCCTCTCGACCCTCTAGCCTAGTTCCCGACCGTCGACCCCTCAACGATCCTCGACACCCTCGTTCCCGATAAAAAGAAGAAGAAGAAGAAGAAGAAGAAGAAGAAGAACACGAAGAAGAAATGAGAAGAAGAAAAAAGAGAAGAAGAAGAAAGAAGAAAAAATAGAAGAAAAAAAGAGAGGAGAAGAAGAAGGAAAAGAGGAGAAGAAGAAAAAATAGAATTTTTTTCTTCTTCTCCTCTATTCCTTCTTCTTCTCCTTTTTTCTTCTACTTCCTCTTCTTATTTTTTTCTCCTCTTCTTCTCCTTCTTCCTTCTTCCTCTTTTATTCTTTTTCCTTATTTTCCTTCTTCCTCGCCGTCCCTAACTCTAAACAGTACAACTTCCTCGACGTCCCCGCCTCTCTCTAATGAACAAAATAAAATCTATGAATAAAAAAACATCATATTCTATGAACAAAAAAACATCATATTCCATCCACATCGATCCATGCATACATCATATATATGATCATATCTATATATGCAGAAAAAATCACATATATATGCAGAAAAAAAAACATTAGATCAACACTGCAAAAATCACATATATATGCAGAAAAAAACATTAGATCAACACTGCAAAAAAGCATCATACATATATCCATACATCAATATATATACATTTATGAAAAATCATGAACATTTATGAAAAAAAAATCATGGCGGCGGGCGGCAGGCAGGGCAGGTCTTGTGGGCTCATCAGGGCGGAGGCGACGGCGAGGTCGCGGTGACGGAGGCGGCGGGGGAGGCGGAGGCGACGGCGAGGTCGGGGAGGCGGAGGCAACGGCGAGGTCGGGGAGGCAGGGGCGGCGACGGCGAGGTCGGCGAGGTCGGCGAGGTCGGCGAGGTCGCGGAGGCAGGGCGGCGACGGGCGAGGGCGCGGCGACGGGGGCGGGGACGGCGACGACGAGGCAGGGCGGCGGCGCTGGGGCAAATGCGGTCTTGGCGGCGACGGCGGGGGCAGACGGCGGCGACGACGTGGAGCGACAGCGGCAACAACGGGCGCTGGCGACGGCGATGGTGACACAGGCGTGGGCGACGGCGTCGGGCGGCGTCGGGGCAGCCTGGCGGCGTCGGGGAGGTTGGGAGAAAATGGGCGATGAATCTGAAATATCCCAAGTGTTTTCTTATATAGCAAGGGCATTAGTCCCGGTTCGTGGCACGACCCGGGACTAATGCCCCCCTTTAGTCCCGGTTGGTGCCACCAACCGGGACCAAATGCCAAATTTCAGCAGCCCAAAGGGCGGGAAGCGGCGGCCTTTGGTCCCCGGTGGTGGCACCAACCGGGACTAAAGGGAATTAGTCCCGGTCGTGCCACGAACCGGGACTAAACTCCTTTTAGTCTCGGTTGGTGCCACCAACCGGGACCAAACTGTGCTGCCTCAGCGCCAAATGTTTAGTCCCACCTACGCTAGTTGAAGGGCGCGGCACTGGTTTATAAGCGCTGGTGTGCGTCCCCTTTCGAGCTCCTCTCAAATGCAGGCTTTGGGCCTAATCATGCTACTGCTTGTGGGCCTATTGGGCCTCAAGGGCCTGAATCCTGGCCCGTGTAGGGTTTCTAGTCGTATTCAGGCCGTGGGGGCCTCGTAGGTGGTAGTTTTTTTGCTTTATATTTTATTTCTTTTTGCTTTTAGTTTTAGAAAAAATATAAACTTTCTATTAGTGCCATTAGTTTTAAAATTTGAAAACACTTTTTGTTTTCTTTGTTGCTTTATTTATTTTATTTTGTTTCTACTTACAACAAAATACTTATTGTTGCTATTTTATTTTTTTCAAGTTTTTTGTTTTGTTTTCTGCATTATTTATTTTCTTTTGGTTTTTGCTTTATTTTTAATTCTTTTTTGCTTTTAGGTCAGCAAAATTATAAACTTTCTGTTAGTCCTTTTAGTTTTAGAAAAAATATAAACTTTCTGTTTGTGCCATTAGGATGCTTGGGTCAGCCTTGACTTTGAAGGGGGGAATTTCATGAAACTTTTCATACTCTTCAGACATGTCTGTCTTGCCCTCCACTCCCGGGATGTCCCTTTTTCCTGAAAGAACTATGTGGCGCTTTGGCTCATTGTATGATGTATTCGCTTCCTTATCTTTTCTTTTCCTCGGTCTGGTAGACATGTCCTTCACATAGATAACCTGTGCCACATCATTGGCTAGGACGAACGGTTCGTCGGTGTACCCAAGATTTTTCAGATCCACTGTTGTCATTCCGTCTTGTGGGTCTACACATTACCCGCCTCCTGAGAGATTGACCCACTTGCACTTAAACAAAGGGACCTTAAAATCTACTGCGTAGTCAAGTTCCCATATGTCTACTATGTAACCATAATATGTGTCATTTCCCTTGTCGGTTGCTGCATCAAAGCGGACACCGCTGTTTTGGTTGGTGCTCTTTTCATCTTGGTCAATCGTGTAAAATGTATTCCCATTTATCTCGTATCCTTTCCAAATCATTACAGACGAAGATGGTCCCCTGGACAACAAGTACAACACATCACAAATAGTGCTGTCACCTCGAGACGTGTTTCCAACCAAGCTGCTGAAAGTCCTGATGTGTTCACATGTAATCCGATCGTCGCCTTTGCTCCGGGTGTTTGGAGCGCAGATCGTTCTTGTGTTCATCGACATACTGGGGTCACCAAGGTAGAGTTCTCAGTAGAACTGTGTAGTGTGCTTGAGACCAAGAATATCCGTCCCTGCATATTATTGAGTCTCTTCCAAGCGTGTTTTTCGGTCAGTCTCCCCTCATACCGCGATTTAGGGAGACCTATCTTATTAAGGCCAGGAATGAAGTCAACACAAAACCCGATGACATCCTCTCGTTTGATGGCCCATGGAGATGCTTCCTTCCGGCCTAGCACGGTTATGAACATATTTCTTTAGGACTCCCATGAACCTCTCAAAGGGGTACATATTGTGTAGAAATACGGGCCCCAGAATGACAATCTCGTCGACTAGATGAACTAGGACGTGCGTCATGATATTGAAGAAGGATGGTGGGAACACCAGCTCGAAACTGACAAGACATTGCGCCACATCACTCCTTAGCGTTGCTACGATTTCTGGATCGATCACCTTATGAGATATTGCATTGAGGAATGCACATAGCTTCACAATGGCTAATCGGACGTTTTCCGGTAGAAGCCCTCTCAATGCAACCGGAAGCAGTTGCGTCATAATCACGTGGCAGTCATGAGACTTTAGGTTCTGGAACTTTTTCTCTGGCATATTTATTATTCCCTTTATATTCGACGAGAAGCCAGTCGGGACATTCATACTGAGCAGGCATTGAAAGAATATTTGTTTCTCTTCTTTCGTAAGAGCGTAGCTGGCAGGACCTTCATACTGCTTCGGAGGCATGCCCTCTTTTTCGTGCAAGCATTGCAGGTCCTCTCGTGCCTCAGGTGTATCTTTTGTCTTCCCATACACGCCCAAGAAGCCTAGCAGGTTCACGCAAAGGTTCTTCGTCACGTGCATCACGTCGATCGAAGAGCGGACCTCTAGGTCTTTCCAGAGGGTAGGTCCCAAAATATAGATTTCTTCTTCCACATGGGTGCGTGATTCTCGGCGTCATTCGGAACAGCTAGTCCGCGGGACCCTTTCCAAAGATTACGTGTAAATCATTGACCATAGCAAATGCGTGATCACCGCACGCATGGCGGGCTTCTTCCGGTGATCTGCCTCGCTTTGAAATGCTTGCCTTTCTTTCGACATTGATGGTTGGTCGGAAGAAATCGACGCGGCCCAGGTACACATTCTTCCTGCAGCTTCGGTATATACTATCGGTGTCAAGTAAACAGTGCGTGCATGCGTGGTATCCCTTGTTTGTCCGTCACGAAGGTTATCGAGAGCGGGCCAATCGTTGATTGTCACGAACAGCAACGCCTTCAGGTCAAATTCCTTCTTTTTGTGCTCATCCCACGTACGTACACCGTTTCCATTCCACAACTGTAAAAGTTCCTCAACTAATGGCCTTAGGTACACATCAATGTCGTTGCCGGGTTGCTTAGGGCCTTGGATGAGAACTGGCATCATAATGAACTTCCGCTTCATGCACATCCAAGGAGGAAGGTTATACATACATAGAGTCACGGGCCAGGTGCTGTGATTGCTGCTCTGCTCCCCGAAAGGATTAATGCCATCCGCGCTTAAAGCAAACCATACGTTCCTTGGGTCCTTTGCAAACTCATCCCAGTACTTTCTCTCGATTTTTCTCCACTGCGACCCGTCAGTGGGTGCTCTCAACTTCCCGTCTTTCTTACGGTCCTCACTGTGCCATCGCATCAACTTGGCATGCTCTCCGTTTCTGAACAGACGTTTCAACCGTGGTATTATAGGAGCATACCACATCACCTTCGCAGGAACCCTCTTCCTGGGAGGCTCGCCGTCAACATCACCAGGGTCATCTCGTCTGATCTTATACCGCAATGCACTGCATACCGGGCATGCGTTCAGATCCTTGTAGGCACCACGGTAGAGGATGCAGTCATTAGGGCATGCATGTATCTTCTCCACCTCCAATCCTAGAGGGCATACCACCTTCTTTGCTGCGTATGTACTCTCGGGCAATTCGTTATCCTTTGGAAGCTTCTTCTTCATTATTTTCAGTAGCTTCTCAAATCCTTTATCAGGCACAGCATTCTCTGCCTTCCACTGCAGCAATTCGAGTATGGTACCGAGCTTTGTGTTGCCATCTTCGCAGTTGGGGTACAACCCTTTTGTGATCCTCTAACATGCGATCGAACTTCAGCTTCTCCTTTTGACTTTCGCATTGTGTCCTTGCATCGACAATGACCCGGCGGAGATCATCATCATGGGGCACATCGTCTGGTTCATCTTGATCTTCAGCAGCTTCGCCCGTTGCAGCACCATCATGCACATCGTCTGGTGCAACTTGATGTTCGATAGCATCACCGTATTCAGGGGGCACATAGTTGTCATCGTACTCTTCTTCCTCGCCGTCTTCCATCATAACCCCTATTTCTCCGTGCCTCGTCCAAACATTATAGTGTGGCATGAAACCCTTGTAAAGCAGGTGGGTGTGAAGGATTTTCCGGTCAGAGTAAGACATCGTATTCCCACATATAGGGCATGGACAACACATAAAACAATTCTGCTTGTTTGCCTCAGCCACTTCGAGAAAAGCATGCACGCCCTTAATGTACTCGGAGGTGTGTCTGTCACCGTACATCCATTGCCGGTTCATCTGCGTGCATTATATATAATTAAGTGTGTCAAAAATCATTACAGAACATCATGAATAGATAATTAAATGACAAAATTAATAGAAGTTCATCATCACATAAAAACCAAAGTACATACATAGTTCTCATCTAACAACATAAAGCTCTGCAGAGCATCTAAATTAATTAAACCATACATTGAAACTATGTAAAACATTTCAATGTGAAAACAAATACGATCATAATCGCAACCAAGGTAACAACTGATCCAACGGCATAATGATACCAAGCCTCGGTATGAATGGCATATTTTCTAATCTTTCTCATCTTCAAGCGCATTGCATCCATCTTGATCTTGTGATCATCGACAACATCCGCAACATGCAACTCCAATATCATCTTCTCCTCCTCAAGTTTTTTATTTTTTCCTTCAAGAAATTGTTTTCTTCTTCAACTAAATTTAACCTCTCGACAATAGGGTCGGTTGGAATTTCGGTTCAACAACCTCCTAGATAAATAAAATCTATGTCACGTTGGTCGGCTTAATTTTCATAAACAATAAATGAACCAATAGTTATGAAAAGATAATATATACCACATCCGAATCATAGACAGGGGCCCGAGGGCCGACGGGGCGGATACCAAAACCATCGCACTATATAAGATGCAATAATAAAAGTAAGAAAATAATACAAGTAAGAATATTTTTCCTTTCAGAAAGAAGATAAGAACAAGAGGCTCACCACGGTGGTGCTGGCGATGAGATCGCCGCGGGTGATCGACGGCGGTGAAGACGGGGACGGGGCGTGACGGACCGCTAAACCTAGACAAATATTGAGGAAAATGGAGGTTAGAGGTCGAGCTTGGAGAGGAGAAAGCTTAAGTAGTGTGGCTCGGGCATTCCATCGAACACCTTGTGTGCATAGGAGGTGAGCTAGAGAACCACCAAGCCCCCTCCCCCTCGGCCAGAAAAAACAGAGCAGTGTGCTCTGCTCTTGCTGTGAGGGGCTATATATAGGCAGCACCATTAGCCCCGGTTGGTGGCATGAACCGGGACTAAAGGGAAGCCTTTGGTCCCGGTTCATGCCACCAACCGGGACCAATAGTGGTGGGCCAGAGCCAGGACCATTGGTCCCTGTTCGTCCCCACCAACCGGGGACCAAAAGGTCCGGACGAACCGGGACCAATGGCCCACGTGGCCCGGCCGGCCCCCTGGGCTCACGAACCGGGATAAATGCTCGCATTAGTCCCGGTTCTGGATTGAACCGGGACTAATGGGCAAAACAGGCCTCAACGATAGCCCCTTTTTCTACTAGTGAGGACGGCCCTGGCTCAACAGGAAGCGTATTCATACAGTCGGGATCGGATCCACTCCACCCCCCGCCCAAGCCGGGGTTATAGTCGGCGCACCGACGAACCAGCCGTATCAAGCAACGCGCCGCGCGGTCCGCCTCACGGCAACAACCCGGCGGGTGGCTTCGAAGACGCTCAAGTAGTGGTGGACCGGGCCAGGGCACGTAGGGAAGCCGAGTTAGCAGCACAACATGAGGATCATCAGCTCGTGCCGGTTCGTCCAACCATCTTCGAACCGGGGGTCACGTCTGGCTCTTTGGGGGTGCCTTGCCTCATCCCCGCTTTACGCAATGTGCGTTTGCCCAAGGACTTCAAGGGGCCACGCAAGGTGCCCAATTATACGCCGATTTGGCTCCAGAAGCGTGGATAGAAAGCTATGAGATGGCCATGGAGATGCTGGATGTGGATGAAGCTGCGTGTGCGAAGTATTTCACCATGATGTTGGAAGGTACGGCCCGTACTTGGTTGAAAAACTTGCCGCCCAACTCAGTCAGTTCATGGACCCAGTTGCGGACCCGGTTCATTCAAAATTTCAAGGACACCTGTAAACAGCCCATGTCTGTGGTGGATTTGGCGGCTTGTGTCCAGGCAGAGGGAGAATCCACAACTCATTGGGTGCGCCCAGCGTTTGGAGGTTTTACATTAAATCGGGCCGGATCAACCCCGATTCCGCGATCTTAACCCTAGAAGCCAACTGCCGGTTCAAACCGTTGAAGTTGAAGCTGGGTCGCATGAAGCGTTTTGCAATGACATGGGCACTCTTATGGGCGTTTTAGTAAAATATGCTGATTACGATAGTACCAAGGATCCCGAGTCCGAGGAGGATGACGAAGTAGGGAAGGGAAAGCGTAACAGCAACTCCAGAGGCCAGCTGACATCGATCGGCGGGTAATGGAGGAAACAAGCGTAAGGCAAGCGGTAACATGGGCTTCAGAGCCAACACCAACGCTACAGGACAAGGGTCAGCGCGAGGGTAAGTGATCAAACCGGGCGGTGCGCAAGGTCACAATCCGGATCGTTTGAATTACCTATTGAATCAACCTTGTCCGAAGCATGGGACGAAGGAGGCACCAACGAACCACCTCTGGAAGGATTGTTATATTATGCAGGAGTTCAAAAATTCTAATGCTTTCCGGTATGATCAAGGGCCCGGCGGCGTTCGTGGTCCGCCCCGGGTTACGGTGGAGGAAATTCCGGCCCAGGGTTCGGTGGTAATCCGGGCGAGCAGAACAATCAGAACAATCAGAACAATCAGAGCAATCAGAACCAAGGGGGTTACAATCAACAATAGCAGCAGTCGGGTTACCAAAGTAATCCCAAGCAGTTGAACGGTGGACAGTACCATGTCTTTACCACCAGCTTGGACAGGCGAGACCGAAAACTCGTAAGCGGGCGGTCAGTGTTGTTGAACCGGCTACACCGCATTACCTGCGCTGGTCAGAGCAGCCTATCGTATGGAGCAGAGAGGATCATCCTCCCCGGATTTACAATCCGGGTCAGCTAGCCCTAGTGGTGGCACCTCAGGTGGGAGGATACAAGTTTACCAAGGTGCTTATGAACGGAGGGAGCAGCATCAACATCCTATACTACGAGACCTTCCGACGTATGGGGTTAACGGATAGGCATCTCAGGCCGTCCAGCACAGTGTTTCACGGTGTGGTGCACAGCAAGTCAGCGTGCCGGTCAGCAAGATAGCTCTGGAGGTGGCCTTTGGGGATGAACATGACTCCAGATCGGAAACATTGACGTTTGAAGTGGTGAAAATTCAAAGCCCTTACCATGCCCTGTTTGGGCGGCCGGCGTATGCGAAGTTTATGGCACGGCCTTGTTATGTCTATTTGCAGCTGAAAATGCCGGGTCACAAAGGGACGATAACGGTTCATGGGAGCCGCCGGATCGCTTTGGAGTGCGAATAAGGTGATGCGGCTTACGCCGAGTCGGTTTGTGCCACTGAAGAGCTAAAGTATTATAAGGACAATGTTGATCCGGCGGATATGACCCCGTTGAAGAAGCCAACTACAGAGCACGATCCGGATTTGAAGTTTAAATCGGCGGCTGAGACTAAACTTGTTGATTTTGTGCGGCGATTCGTCCAAGCAGTTCACCATCGGTGCTAACTTGGATCCTAAATAGGAAAAGCGCTCATCGAGTTCATCCGTGAGAATCGGGACATTTTTGCATGGAAACCTTCTGACATGCCAGGTGTACCGAGGGAACTCGCTGAGCACACTCTTAATGTTGATCCCAAGTACAGACCAGTAAAGCAGTTTCTTCGCCGGTTTAACGAGGAAAGGCGCAAGGCCATTGGAGAGGAGGTTGCCAGGCTTTTAGCGGCAGGGTTTATCGTTGAAGTTTTCCATCCAGAGTGGCTTGCTAATCCGGTGTTGGTCCTTAAGAAGAATGGCACTTGGCGCATGTGTGTGGATTACACAGATCTTAACAAGGCTTGTCCAGGAGATCCTTTCGCCCTCCCGCATTGATCAGATTATTGATGCTACGGCGGGTTGTGAGCGTTGAGGTTTTTGGATGCGTATTCGGATATCATCGATTAAGATGGCGGTTAAAGACCAGGAGAAGACGGCGTTTATCACTCCTTTTGGAGCCTTACGCTATGTATCTATGCCTTTTGGGCTCAAGAGCGCCCAAGCAACTTATCGGCGTTAACGTCTGAAATTGCTTACACGGACAGATCGGCCGTAACGTGCATGCTTACGTGGATGATATTGTGGTTAAGTCAAGGAAGAAGGAAGCGTTGATTGAGGATCTAAAGAAACCTTTGACAACTTGCGGGTGTACAAGATGATGCTCAACCCGCCAAGTGTGTCTTCGGTGTTCCGGCAGGCAAGTTATTGGGTTTTCTTGTGTCCAACAGGGGGATTGAAGCTAATCCGGAGAAAATTACGGCTATCACCTCCTTGGCTAAACCGAAGTGTATCAATGATGTCCAGCGATTGGCGGGTCGCATTGCCGCGCTAAGCCGGTTTATCAGTCGCCTCGGAGAGAAGGCCATTCCTTTGTACCAGATGCTGAAGAAGACGGATCAATTTGTCTGGAGTTCAGCTGCCGATGAAGCATTGGAAGATTTAAAGCGACAGTTGGCCAACCCGCCGGTTCTCGCCGCTCCCATTGACAAAGAGCCGCTTCTATTATATGTTGCTGCTAATGCCGGGCGGTTAAGCGTAGCCATTGTGGTAGAGCGGAAGGAGGCAGGGAAGGAATATCCGGTTCAACGCCGGTTTATTACATCAGCGAGGTGCTCATTGAGTCTAAGCAGAGATATCCGCATTGGCAGAAGCTGGTATATGGAGTTTTTATGGCAAGCCGGAAGCTGAAGCAATATTTTCAAGGGCATCCCATCACGGTGGTCAGTTCAGCTCCCTTGGGCGATATCATCTGAGAACCGAGAAGCAACTGGACGGATTGCTAAGTGGGCCATAGAGCTTGGGCCGCACGGTTTACGGTATGTACCTCGGACGGTAGTAAAATCTCAGGCACTTGTGGATTTCATTAATGACGGGACGGAGTTGCAAGCACCTGAAGAAAAGCCGGATCATACCTATTGGACCATCCACTTTGACGGATCCAGACAATTGGAGGGCTCGGGGGCTGGAGTTGTATTGACTTCCCCACGAGGTGAAAAGTTTTGTTACGTCCTCCGCTTAATGTTCCCATGTACTAACAATGCAGCTGAGTATGAAGCTTTGCTCCATGGTCTCCGGATGGCTAAGGAGATGAATCTAAGCGGGTTAAGTGCTTTGGTGACTCGGACTTGGTGGCCCGGCAAGTATCAGTGCCAGGATTCCAAAGATCCACTCATGGCTGCGTATCGTCGGGAGGTGGATGTTGTTGCAGGACACTTTAAAGGATATCAGGTGGACGGATGCTTTAAGCCGGCTGGGCTCTCAACGTAAACCGGTCCCGCCCAATGTCTTCCTTGATGTACTGCACAATCCGTCGATCAAGCTTCACGATGAGGTAGATTTGGCTATTCCTGATCCGGAGGCTCAGTTGGTAGCAGCCTTACACGTCATTCCGGATTGGATGCTCCCTTATTTGGCATACATGACCCGGGGCGAGTTACCAGAAGATGAGACGTTGGCCCGACAGGTAGTTCGGCGGTCTAAGTCTATGACCATTGTTAATGGCGAGTTGCATCATTGTAGTGTGTCAGGGGCGTTTCAGCGTTGTGTGTCCCCTGAGGAAGGCTGTGAGATATTGCGTGAGATCCATGAAGGGGACTGTGGTCACCACGCCGGTTCAAAATCCTTGGTTGCCAAAGCGCCCGCCATGGTTTTTATTGGTTGACCGCCCATGCCGATGCGGAGGATCTGGTCAGCGCTGTGATGGTTGCCGAAGTTTTCTAGGCGTGCCCACATACCGGCCCAGGAATTGAGGATGATTCCAATTACTTGGCCGTTTGCATTTGGGGCTGGACATGGTAGGGCCTTTTAAAAGGTCCAAGGACAAGAAAACACACTTGCTGGTCGCGATTGACAAGTTCACAAAGTGGGTCGAGGCGAGCCTGTTAGCAAGTGTGATGCGCCACGGGCGGTTCAGTTCATAAAAAGGGTGATCTTCGGTTTGGATTTCCGCATAGTATCATCACGGATAATGGCACCAATTTGTCCAAGGGTGCCATGAAAGAGTTTTGTGAACGTGAGCACATCCGCTTGACAGCGTTTCTTGGTGGCCCACCCGCAGTCCAATGGTCAAGCGTAACGAGCTAATCAGGAGATCTTGAGAGGTATCAAACCCGGCTTATGGTCCCTTCTGAGGACGCCGGGTTGTTGGGTAGAAGAGTTACCGTCTGTGATATGGAGTATCAATACTACCCCTAACAGATCCACTAGATACACACCGTTCTTTATGGTCTATGGAGCGGAGGCGGTCCTTCCCAGCGATATCCGTCATGATTCACCTCGCGTGGCAGCCTATGTTGAGGCAGATAGCGAAGCTGCACGGCAGGACGCTTTGGATCAACTGGATGAGGAGCGAGATATGGCGGCTGCTCGTTCGGCGATTTACCAGCAGGATCTTCGTCGGTATCACAGTCGCCGGGTTAAAACCAGAACCTTTCAGGAAGGAGACTTGGTGCTTCGGCTCATTCAGGACCAGACAGATATGCACAAGCTATCCCCACCTTGGGAAGGGCCTTTTGTGGTCAGCAAGAATCTGCACAACGGGTCATACTATCTGATTGATGTTCGAGAGCGAAGAGGAGACCAACAGGCCATGGAATATAGCTCATCTTCGGCCTTATTATACCTGAGCCATCGGCTCTGCTTATGTACATATTATGACAATGTATATATTTTGAATCAAAGCAATAAACCGGAGCCTCGGCTAAAGCGGGGTATCCGTTCTGTAAAAATCCGGTTTGGGTACATGGAGTGGTTGTCGCAAAGCAGCCTCCGGTTTAGCCCTTGATCTTGATTTTCAGAAGTTTTGTCATCTGGGGGCTTGGTCGTGTCCGAACCAATGCAACACCTTTTGATGGGCGAAAGCCACCAGATTACTTGGGGACATGGTCACATCTGAACCAGTCACGCCTCTTGGTCGGCCTAAAGGTCATAGAGTCACTTGGGGGCTTGGTCGAACCCGAACCATTGCCATGCCACTTGATCGGCATAATGTCACGGTTTCAGTTGGGGGCCTGGCTGACTTGAACCATGGCTACACCTTATGGGGAGCTTGGTCCTGTCCGATCATGGTAACACCATCTGATCAGTTCAGTAAAGCCTCTTCTTGCAAACGGTTTTATCATTGCCGGTTCTTCCATATTGGTTTCATAACTGCTATTTGATTTTTATTGACCTTTTTAAACCGATAACGTTTTTAAACCGGGTCAAGCTGTCAATTAACGGAATTCGGTCCATTTTTGATCCGGAGATATTTGTTTCGGTTTGACTTTTTCTGTTAACATCTCATTATGGAGTAACAGGGAGCTTGTCATGACCCGACACGGTTTACACGGTAAACCGGCATTATAAACACAGGGGTTGTTTTTCTCCTTTGACGGTAATGGTTTATACAACCTCCGCCTCAAGATTGGCTAAGCCAACTGCATGCCCGACGCTGGCAGGTATTTTTGTATCACAAAATTTTGATCGTATACATCAATATTTTCTTATATACATATATAGGCGTCACAAGCCGGCTGGCGACATAAGCCGCCGTGGCGGTTTCATAGCTTGTGATTGCAGGCAAAATGCATTGAAGGTTTCAATTCTTTAAACCAAAGTATCAGCACTTCCGCGCAAAGGTTACAGACTAAGGGCATAAAGGCATGTTCAAAAACAAAGTGCTAGCTATTCTATTACAAAGCCTTCCAAGGCCCGGTGTTTCGCATGGCGTTATGACTAGCAGTTTCTGATGCATCACCCGGCTTGGCGGATTAAGCTTCCTCGCCGGGTTGACGTGAGGAAGAGGGGGCATCCAGCGTCGGTTCAACTTCTTCCTCTTCATCACCCAAAGGCCGGAAGTCATTGGTGGACGGTCAATCCGGGTTAAGGCCTGAAAGACAGCCTCTTCACTTATAAGGTCAGCCGGATCAACGTCAGGGGCATAAGTGTGCTTACGGGTTGGGGGAACAAGGCTTTGCACTTCTGGAATGACAAACTCCACCCGCTTGTTGTTCGCGTCGTAGAAAGAGCGGTGAACCGCCAGTTGGCTTAACCTGCTGCCCGATTGACTCGCCATGGGACGCATCTCCTTTGTTATTCGTTTGAGCGTCATTATCAAAGGCTTCACCGTTCTCTTGAGCGCTGGGAAACCCTTGGCTATGTCAGCCGGATCAAGATCCGCTATCCACGCCTTGGCGCGAGTTAGAGCCAGTAGAGTGCCAACCCGGGCCGCGGATCGTTTCAACTCTTCAAGCTGCCCCGGAACCATGGACAGCCGGTCCAGTGTATCTTTGGAAACCAGTGTTGTCTGTTTTATTTTTGGAAATCCCGGGTACCCGTGTGATCTTCCAATGGACCGCCACCCAGGCTCAAAGGGAACTGAGATTATTCATGCTAGAAACTTCCGTGTGCAGCCACAAGCTATTATGGGCTCTAGCATAGTTGAGTAAGTTACGTGAAGCTCTCGAAGAGGTAGATCAGCAGGTAGTGGGTTTTATAGATTTGGTATGATCTATCCGGAATAGAGAGTTAATGTTTCTGAAAGACTGTGTCTCGGTCATCCGTCTCTCAAACACCATGCAGTGCGAGAAACCAACGGAGGCGATCGAGTCTTGTGGGGAAAAGTGCGCAAACCTCTGCAGAGTGTACAATCTAATCATGGTTAGCCGTGTCCCCGGTTATGGACAATTCTGAGTATCTAGTACTCGAGTATTCACATGTATCTCATCACTCTAAATCAATATTGCTGGGATGTTAATTACCTTAATTGGGATCATCTGAGTTGGGGGGTACCTTCTCAATGATGTTTCAACCACCATGATAGTTAAAATAAAATTTATTCCTTTGATGTAGGGAAAAATTGGCTTTTCGCAAAACTGTAACCATAGAGCTTTCCACCAGCCCTATATGCATGTAGTATAGATTATTCTTCATTACTCTCTATGTGTTACATTGCCAGCATATTCCATGTGCTGACCCGTTCTCGGGCTGCAACGTATTATGTTGCAGACTTTTCAGACGAGGAGTAAGGATTGTAGGTCGTTGCCGTGCAGCTCAGTTATGCCGTTGGAGTTGATGGACTCACTTTATCTTCCAAGCCTTCCGCTGTTATCGCATTAGATGGCCTTAAGCCATATTAATGTAATAAGTTCTCTTTTGAGACATTCGATGTAATAAGTGTGTGATTGCTACTCTGTTATAAATCCTTCGAGTACTGTGTGTGTCAGCATTACCGATCCAGGGATGACACAGAAGCACAGAGACTTGACCATCTGAGGTCGGGTCGCTACAGAAAATTCCACCCTACCACCCAGTGGTAGTTACCATTAAATCAACTCAATACTGTACAAATTAGTGATAAAAA
This sequence comes from Aegilops bicornis, assembly GCA_021605145.1. Classification (NCBI taxonomy): domain Eukaryota; kingdom Viridiplantae; phylum Streptophyta; class Magnoliopsida; order Poales; family Poaceae; genus Aegilops; species Aegilops bicornis. Next base: position 858,104,550 of record CM038670.1, on the reverse strand, counting down.
CTCCTCTACATATCTTGTGCATACTTGTATGCAATTAGCATCTGTAAGCATGCATTGAGAAAGTTTTTCGTAGCAAAATTTGAGCCAAATATGAAATGATTAGGATCAATGCCAACAAACTGAGCTTAATATTGCTCAGTTTTCTACCACTTCATGAGGCTTGGCATCCCACTTGAAGGGACTAAAAGGTACATAAGACATATAGTTTTCTGCCACTTCACGAGGCTTTTCATTATTTGTTTCGTGCATTCGGGTCCCCCCCCCTTCCATGTCTATGTCATGGTGTTTTTTATCACATCCATTGATCGAAGTACAATATCCCTGTGACAAATGTTTTGCACATTTCAAGCTGAAGAAAAGTTGGATGGAAGAAAATAGAAGATGGCTTTTTAGTTGATTATTGAAAATATAGAATAAATATAATTTACAAATTCACAGTTCTATATCCGATGAGAAAGAAGCCTCGGTTTTAAGGAGACATCAACACTATCTAGCAAAATAATCAACGAATTTGTCTCTTCTTAGGAGGATGATCTCAAAATACATCTCACAACAGTTTGAACTATCACAGCTGACCATCCACTCTAAAAAACACATAAATATAAGTTAGTACATATAAATTAGTCAGCACAAAGGATAATACTCCCTCTGTAACTAATATAAGACGTTTTAGATCACTGAATCTAAAATGTCTTATATTAGTTGCTGTATTTTAGACCAAATAAGAATATATATTATTTGTTGTAGCTTAGACATGTCATAATGCGGCTTCTTTTATAGTCCTTATGACAAAGTCAAACTATTTTAAGGAATGATTAATCAATATGTTTCTTGTCTAATTCGAGCAAGGCTTGATTTATTCTATTTCTTGAGCTTTTTGGTTGTTGTTATATACCCAACTAATTTACAGTGAGCACTATTCTCCTCTGCTACAAAAAAGAATAATATTCTGCTCAAGAATAAGTAATGTACATATGTAACCTCGACATCGTAACCTAGTGAATGAATCAATCAGTGTGATGATGTATATGAACCTAAAAATGACAAGAACGGAAGCTCAGGACATACATTTATATAGGTAACAACAAAAAAGTGTGATCTGGTTAGGATCAAGAACCTGTCTAGAATAGGGATCTGCATCTCTTCTTATTCAAGCCATTTGAAATATATCTTCTGCAACTCCTCCTACATCATACAAATAAAGATGTTGAACCAATAATATGGTGCATAACAAAACATTCTGATTACTATAATGATAATGAAAACAAATCCGTTGAATTTTCATATTTTCTGTAATATTATACCCGATCATTATATCAGCATTTTTATTACATAAAGATGTATTTGTCTGTGAAGATCTAATTCAACCCTGCAAAATTATAGCATGAGTTAGCTCCAAAGAATTGAAATTTTGAAAACAATTTCCAGGCACATTACCTCACTGTTGATAAAGATCGTCCTCGTTGAAACACAACTGTTTGATGATAACTTCATAGTCCTTGCTTCCTTTGAGGTTCCATTCTTAATGGTACTGTTAAACAAGAGCACAAATGCAGCTATCAGTATAAAAAGATTGGGATTATGCAAAATAAAAGGAATACAAGAAATTAGTTACACACATACATTCAGGTATTCAAACATAACATATGCATCTGAACAATAGTTTACCCAACCCTAAAAACTGAAGCATAAAACCTATAGTTAATGAGATAAAATGGAAATGGAAACAAAATTCTTCAAAAGGAAAATCATCTTAACTTCTAATAAATCATCGTTATTCAGGAAATAAATATATACAATGTATATATACCTACTTAATAAATATTTGAGCAATTGCAATACACTCGATTTGTTGCGCTTTGAAATGGACTGGTATGCTCAGGAAAAACTTGGTAGTCGACAGTTAGTAAAATAGCCGAGACTGGAGATAGATGCAGCAGAGTAAGACTTATATAGGTGGGAATAACAAACAAACAAAGCTATCATGTAGTCATGCACAACTCGGTCCATTCCAAGTTGACTTATGGTGCGTAGAAATTACACATATTGTTCAAACAGATACAAAAATAATGCAAGGCAGAACATGAGGTGCTGATTGCAGAACTTAACTGGGTTTACTCCGGGAATGAGGAGGGCAATACATCTATGCTAAATAAGTGAATCCAACATGTCATACATTACACTACGTTATTTAATAACTCACACTACCAGATGGTAGTCTCCAACAAATTAAAATTGGTGCGGCATACCAAGAGGCCTTCTAGACAAAGCATATATATTGTTCAAAGCAAAGCATGGGGTAACATATTACTACTCAGCAGTCATCAAACTCAGGCACATGGTTAAGGAAATCAATAAATAGTGGGGTGGCTCATACCTTGATGAAGCCAATGTCCTTGGCATAGTTGTGGAAGCAATGCCTGCAGCACACCCGTACTTCCGGATCAGGCCATGCGAGTTGCCGCAGACACGGGATACTCATTCATCAGATCCCATCCATGGAAATTTGATAGTATATGAGAAGAACAATAATCAGAAACAAAGAGGGGCAGCGGATCCAGAGGAGCGCATCAAGTACTGCATCCCCATACAACGTTAAATATATTATTTTCACATTCTTTGCTATGTGCTTGAAGCTAATCATTCCCTGTTCTCGTCAATCATGTGGATCATTCTCACTCAAAATTCCCAACAATGGAAATTGAGGAAATATTGTAAGCAACACTACAGAGCGAGCTGGATGTCGTTAAAGAAATAGTGGTTAGCACTTCTATTAAACAAATACTAATGTTATCGTCTGTATGAAAACCAAAAAGGAACATCATCATACCTTAACATCCGGTGACTAATGATCTAGTGTCGTCAAAGCAAATGGAATTATTAACCACCACAACTCGCCAAGCTTTGGGTAATTAACATGAAACAATCGAATAAGCAACTGGAGTGAACACCTTTAATGCTGAAATGGCTCCACATTACTGATTATGCTTCCGGCGCTGTTACAAGTATTTACTGCAGCACATTTTCTGATTATCATAGTAATTGTCCAATCAAATATTTTTATTCAATCAAGCAGTTCTCAAATTTTCCTAAATGAACTACTACTCCTACAAACAATAGCTTTATGACACTAATTAATCACCAGCTGTTAGTGGCAGATTATAGATAAAACCAAAAGCACAAGTGGCATGGTGCGCATCAATCAATTCATCGAACGTGATCTCGGGCAGCTAGTGCATCATGCCATTTGATTATACTTGTTTCAAATGCACTCCCTCTGTCCTGAATTACTTGTCGCTCAAACGGATCTATTTTTTTAGTGCTAAATACATCCGTTTGGGCGACAAGTAGTTTGGGACAGAGGGAGTATGCTTTTCTTCAAATAATTTGGGTGCCGATTTCGGTCCTCAGTAGTTATGTATGCTCTTGTGTCTAAGTGGCCGCGTCTGAACTACATTCTCAGTCGATGTGTGAAATGAGGCATCCCATAATTTGCTTCATAATTTTTGTTTTGCTAATTAACCCATACAAACATCATGAATGTTGATTTTTTTTGCATAAACTGGTAAAACTTAAGCTAGTTTGACTTAGGACCAAACTAAAAAGAACATCCTATTTTAGGATGGAGAGGGTATTTATTATATGACACAAGAACAGCTACCTGAATGTTTATATAGTTGAAGGAGTTAAAAGGATAACACCACATGCCACACAAAGAATATTCAATCACGGGTGGGATGGGGTGGGTGGCGTGAGGAACCAAGCCTTATTAATATAATCGATAAAGAGGCTATTCTAATCAAATCTAATAAAGAAAAGAACAAGAGGGACAGGGAGAAGAAGATAGCACATACATGAACTGGACCTGAGGTCAGCGGGCCGCAGGCTGCCGATCTGTTGCCTCGTTGTGGCGTTCAGCACCTTGATCTCCAGCAGCGTCTCACCTGAGGGCACGACAAGCATCGGCCATGGAGATTCAGAGATTTATTGAGAAGAGGAATTGAAGACTGGACAGGGTGAGCGGACCTCCACCCATGACTTCCTTGTCAATGGCAAACTCGAGGGCACCAGCCCGCCCTGCCCCGCCCCTAGCAACAACTCACCTGGGGCGACGGCGGCGGCAGTAACCCAGGCAGGGAGATGAGAGGAACGGGGAGGAGAAGGCGTAAGAGAAGGGGAGGAGCCGGCGGCGCAGGGACTCGGGAGAGGAGGAGGCGAGGTAGAGGGGAATGGCACAGTGGGGAGGAAGCGTGTGCCGGCGGCTTTGTTTTACCAAGATTTTTTTTTCACCCCAGCGTTGCACGGTAACTTTGCCGACGTGTACAACACGAGAGAGCGGCCTTGTAGCGACTGTTAATGGGTTGTATTTCGGCTTGTGCCTTGTGCGCCAGGAATCGATGGATGGACGACTGGCAATTGCTAGGGAGTTTTCTGGTGGATTGCATTGCAATATGATAATGAAACCATCTCAATCACTGTATAAACTGTATAATAATCCGTAGTATTGACGCATCACTTTCCGAGACGCCGAACGACAGACAGAGGAGCTGGAAACTGGCCACCGACACGAGCCGGACGCCTAGGCCATGTACTACGTTGCAGATAAGCCAGCAAAGGGCGACGTGAGGAGCTAGCTATGTGCAAGAAGCTCATTTGACCGGTCAGTCGCCAACGACCGCTGACACGCGCATAGTAGGTCCTGTCCTTTTCATTCCATTAGCTAGGATCAACTTTTTTTTTGATAAACTAGCTAGGATCAACTTAATTATTGACCCGCAACAACAAGAAACTAGGATCAACCTTTTCCACATAGGATGGATTTTATTTACTTGAAATGAAGCATACATCCAGTCTCTACATAGCTAAGATGCACACAGCCGATGCGAACGCACACATAAATAGACACATCAGTAAATAGGAACGTCATAGAGGATAAAAGCTATGCCTTATTAATCCTTTTTTGCTGGTGGCACCCATACATTGCCGCCCAAATGTGCGTTAGTTGCTTGGTTATCATAAAAGAAAATGACTGCTCTTTTTCCGGAAAAGCCCATGCGGCCATGCCGCTCCGCCTTGTCTATACATGTACTCCTTTTCACAATGTTTTAATACTGTGGATATATTTATGAGAGACAAAAAAATTATTACGCCGGAAAATGCGGCATTGTCACAATTTTACACTCATCAAGTTAGAGATGTCAATAAAATTTGTTCCGGAAGTTTTGATGAGTTCTAGGTTTAGGTTAATTCTCCAAACTAGAATTTTGAGGGAGTGTTACTTCTATGTTATAGTTCTCCTCCACGAGCAAATAGGACTCTATGACTATACATGTAATTGTGATTGTGAACACAGAGTTTCTCTGAAATATATGTTACGGTCTATTAAAACATTGAGTCTAGTCAATGCGTTTGACTCTGTCATCGCCACGATAAGGTATATTATCTTCTGCCTATTGATTAGCATGTGTACTTGCCTCCTTTCTTTAGTCTCTCATAGAGGTTAATTAGAGCATCTTCTACCACCCGATCGAATAGGGATGGCACCCGCAGGGTTTGGGCACGGGTAGAGCCACCCCATACCCTTACATGTCGCCCCAAACCTTACCCATCACCCGTACCCATACCTATCGACGGGTACAACTTTTTCTCATACCCATCACCCGTCAGGGTAAATGGGTACCCGCGGGTAAAATTACCTAGATTTGCAACACATCAATTTGAGCATTACATAGTCATAAACAACAACTTATAATAATAATTTATAAACATCAGCACGTCATGACAGCAACACATGAATACATGACATTATCTATGGACAACAAATATATTCCTACTCTAAGATCAGCTCTCATAATCATAAAATAGTAAATAAAGTTGAAACTCACCTAGCCGAAATAACCTTGCTCTTGTTATTGTCTTTGGTAGCAGCAGCAGCAGATGGACCATTGCTAAGCAAGCTAGGTTGTCGCTGCTTCATGGACAACTTGGACATAGTGCTGCAACGATGATGCGCCTTGGACCCCAGAGCAGGAGGTGGGAGACCTTGATGTCAGCCGGGAGTTGGCTCTTTCCTAGCGCGCGGAGGCGCAAGGCCCTGGATCCATGGTGTTGGCGTCCACCTCGCAGGACAGGAAAGGGGTGGTGGTGCGAGGCATCAAGCGGCTGGAGGCGCCGGCGGAAGTGGGCAACGGCAAGAAGATGAGATCGATCTGCTGGGCGCTGGCTGCTACGAGCCTCCGAGGTAATTTTAGACGTGAATCACGCTGATATAGCCATATAAGGAATGAGACAATTCTGGACATTAATCACCTTTTTTGAGACAAGGACATTAATCACCTAGATACGTACACGTATGGGATGGGCTTGTGGGTCCTGTGGCTTTGTTATGGGCCGGTTAAGTAGATTTATGTAAAAAGTTTAGTATATGGACACATAATATTTAAGGCCTATTAAAAAATCATATTACATGCGGGTACATGGGTACACGGGTATGGGTTATACTAAATCATACCCGTACCCACTATACCCGATGGGTTTCAAATTTTCTTATTTATGTACCCATGGGTATTTTTGTGACCCATACCCTTGCCCTAATAGGGTTTTTACCCGCCGGGTACGCGGGTAATGGGTACCCATTGCCATCCCTGCGATCGAACGCATCGGCTTCGGGATCACCTCGCTTGGCTTCCTAGATTCCAAAAACCACCGTCGTAGAAATCATGAGATAAGAAATTGAAAGATATGCTTTATTAAAAGAACAGGTGCATATTCTCAATTTCTATTGATGGCCAGAATACTCTCGAAAAACATTTCTTGAGGTTAAGAGACCTCAACATTCACCCATATACAAAAAAAAATGCTCTAGAAAATATTATTCAAATATAAAGAAAATACAACAACATATATGACTTAAGGATCAACCTATACACAATGGACTGGGAGTCTCCTGATTCTATTCTTTACTTTTCTTTGTTGTTCCCTGTCGGTTGGTTGACGTTGCGGTACCAGGCGTCGTCGAAGGTGAACGGGAGGAAAAAATGGCAAAAACGGGAGGCTGGGCCGTCCTTTTTTGGTTAAAAGATGGATTTTATTTGCTTAAAATGAAGCATCAAGAGAATATAAACATCATGGGCATACACTCCCAGCATCTGCATAATTAGGATGCACATAGCCAACACACATACACATAAATACGCCAGCAAATAGCAAAGTCTTAAGACCAAAGTCATGCGTAGACGAAGAAAAAAGAAAAAGAAAACTACAAGCGATCAGATCTGCCACGACAAACTACATCAATGACCATATCGCACCAATCACCTCATGACACCACATCGACGACGAGGATCTTCAATTGCAACGCTTTCAGAAAAGAGCGACACTCAAGCGCCGCCGTCACCGGATCCAACAACCAATGCTAGAATCTGGGTTTGACTCCGTCATCGCCTTCACCAAGGTAACGTGATGTCGTTTGAAGCTACGTCGGTATTTCCCCAAAGAGGAAGGGATGATGCAGCACAGCGGCGGTAGGTATTTCCCTCAGATATGAAATCAAGGTTATCGAACCAGCAGGAAACCAAGCAACACAACGTAAACAATCCCTACACACAAATAACAACACCTCACAACCCGACGTGTTAAAGGGGTTGTCAATCTCTTTCGGGGTACGGCGCCTCAAGATAGGCAAATGACGTGAGGTAAAAAGTGGTAGATAGGATAAATAGATCGCGGAACAAATAAATTGCAGTAAGGTATTTTTTGTATTTTTGGTTTAATAGATCGGAAAATAAATGCAAGAGAAAATAGATCGCAACGGCAAATATGATGAAAAGAGAACCGGGGGCGTAGTTTTCACTAGTGGATTGTCTCGAGAAAAAATAGCAAACAGTGGGAAAACAATTATAGTTGGGCAATTGATAGAACTTCAAATAATCGTGACGATATCCAGGCAATGATCATTACATAGGCATCACGTCCAAGATTAGTAGACCGACTCCTGCCTGCATCTACTACTATTACTCCACACATCGACCACTATCCAGCATGCATCTAGTGTATTAAGTTCATGAGAAAATGGAGTAATGCAATAAGAATGATGACATTATGTAGACGAGATCCGTTTATCTATCGCGGTAGATATGGATCCCATCTTTTTATCCTTAGTAGCAACGATACATACGTGTCGGTTCCCCTTCTGTCACTGGGATCAAGCACCGTAAGATCGAACCCACTACCGGGCACCTCTTCCCATTGCAAGATAAATAGATCAAGTTGGCCAAACAAAACCCAAATATCGGAGAAGAAATACGAGACTATAAGCAATCATGCATATAAGAGATCAAAGAAGACTCAAATAACTTTCATGGATAAAAAACATAGATATGATCATAAACTCAAAGTTTATCGGATCCCAACAAACACACTGCCAAAAGACTTACATCATATGGATCTCCAAGAGACCATTGTATTGATAATCAAGATATATATATATATATAGATATATATATATATACATATATATATATATATATATAGAGAGAGAGAGAGAGAGAGGAAGCCATCTAGCTACTAACTACGGACCCGTAGGTCTACAAAGAACTACTCACACATCATCGGAGATGCACCAATGGAAGTGGTGAACCCCTCCATGATGGTGTCTAGATTGGATCTGGTGGTTCTGGACTCTGCGGTGGCTGGATGAATATATCGTCGACTCCCCTAGGGTTTCTGGTATATTGGGGTATTTATAGAGCAAAGAGTCGGTCCAGGGGGCACCCGAGCTGGGCACTGCCTCCTGGCGCGCCCTAGTGGGTTGTCCCCTCCTCGGGACTCCCCCACGTGCAACCAGGGCCCAACTTCTTCCTTTTGGTCCATAAATCATTGTAAATTGGCGTGGCATTTGGACTCCGTCTGATATGGATTTCTTGCGATGTAAAAAACATGCAGAAAACAACAACTGGCACTTGGCACTATGTCAATAGGTTTGTTACCAAAATATGATATGAAATGACTATAAAATGATTGTAAAACATCCAAGAATGATAATATAACAACATGGAACAATCAAAAGTTATAGATATGTTGGTGTATCATAACGACGTAAAACATCGCCATTGCTAGGTATAACCAATTTGTGGCCGACCTAGGCTTTCACCCTGGAGTTAGTGACCGGTTGCTTATGTAGCACCATCATCAACATCCGTCATGTGTGGCCACCACTTTTCCACAATCCTGATAGCTACATGCAATGAGAGAATGTCGCCACTGCACAACACTAGTAAAAAACAGGGCTTTGGTCCAAGCAGGGAAAGTCCATTAATCCCGGTTAACTTACGAACCGGGATCCATGGGGGCATAGGTCCCGGTTCGTGAGGCCAGGGGGCCGACCGGGCCTGACGGGGCATTGGTCCCGATTCATCTGGCCCCTTTGATCCCAGTTCCAGGCACGAATCAGGACCAATGAGCCTCGCTCCTGGCCCACCACCATTAGTCCCGGTTGGTGGCTTGAGCCGGGACCAAAGGTTGTCCTTTAGTCCCGGTTCCAACCATGAACCGGGACCAATGAGTTGCCTATATATACCCCTTGCCCGCGAGCAGAGCACTCCAGTGCTCTGCTTTTTTGGGAGAGGTGTGTGACAGGTGTGTTGTGCTCTAGCTCACCTCCTATGCACATGAGGTGTTCGATGAGATGCCCGAGCCACACTTAAGCTTGCTCCTCTCGAAGCTCCTTGTCCAAACTCCATTTTTCTCAAGATTTGTCTAGGTTAGGTTGTCTGTCCTATCCCGTCCCCGTCCCCACCGACGTCGATCGCCCGCGCCGATCTCGTCGCCGGCACCACCGTGGTGAGTCTCTTGTTCTTATCTTATTTTTAAAGAATTTTTTTACTTGTATGATTTAGATAGGTACTTGTGTAGTTTTCTTACTTATTAGTGTTTGTTATTATATAATGTGATGGTTTTGGTATCCAACTCCGTCGGCCCTCGTCCTGTCTATGATTCAGATGTGGTATATATATTATCTTTTATAACTATTAGTTTCATTTAGTGTTTATGAAAATTATGTCGAGCAACGTTACATAGATTTTTTTTATCTAGGAGGTATGTGAACCGGAAATTCCAACCGACCCTATTGTCGAGAGGTTAAATTTAGTTGAAGAAAACAATTACTTGAAGGAAAAATTGAAAAAAAAATGAGGAGAAGAAGATGATATTGGAGTTGCATGTTGCGGATGTCGTCGATGATCACAAGATCAAGATGGATGCAATGCGCTTGAAGATTAGAAAGATTAGACAATATGCCATTCATACTGAGGCTTGGTATCATTATGCCGTTGGATCAATTGTTACCTTAGTTGCATTAAGATCTCATTTGTTGTTGCATTGAAATGTTTTACATAGTTTCAATGTATGGTTTAATTAGATGCTCTGGAGAGCTATATGTTGTTCAATGAGAACTATGTATGTACTTTGGTTTTAATGTGATGATGAACTTCTATTAATTTGGTCACTTGTCTATTCATGATGTACGCAGATGAACCAACAATGGATGTACGGTAACAGACGCACCTCTGAGTACGTTAAGGGCGTGAATAATTTTCTCGCAGTGGCTGAGGCAAACAAGTAGAATGGTTTTACGTGTTGTCCATGCCCTATATGTGGGAATATGAGGTATTACTCTGAAAATCCTTCACACCCACCTTCTTTATAAGGGTTTCATGCCACACTATAATGTTTGAACCAAGCACGGAGAAAGAGGGGTTATGATGGAAGATAGCGAAGAAGAAGAAGATGATGACAACGATGTGCCCCCTGAATACGGTGATGCTGCAACGGGGGAAACTGGAGATCAAGAGGAACCAAAAGGTGTGCCCAATGATGATCTTTGTTGGGTCATTGTTGATGCAAAGAGATAGTGTGCAAGTGTAAAGGAGAAGCTGAAGTTCGATCGCATGTTAGAGGATCACAAAAAAAGGGTTGTACCCCAATTGCGAAGATGGCAACACAAAGCTCGGTACCACACTGGAATTGCTGCAGTGGAAGGCAGAGAATCTTGTACCTGACAAAGGATTTGAGAATCTACTGAAAATATTGAAGAAGAAGCTTCCAAAGGACAACGAATTGTCCGACAGTACGTACGCAGCAAAGAAGGTTATATGCCCTTTAGGATTGGAGGTGCAGAAGATACATGCATGCCCTAATGACTGCATCCTCTACCGCAGTGCGTACGACGATTTGAACGCATGACGGTATGTGGTGCATTGCGGTATAAGATCAGACGAGATGACCCTGGTGATGTTGACGGCGAGCGCCCCAGGAAGAGGGTTCCTGCCAAGGTGATGTGGTATGCTCCTATAATACCACGGTTGAAACGTCTGTTCAGAAACAAAGAGCATGCCAAGTTGATGCGATGGCACAGAGAGGACCGTGAGGAAGACGGGAAGTTGAGAGCACCCAATGACAGGTCGCAGTGGAGAAAAATCGAGAGAAAGTACTGGGAGGACTTTGCAGGTGACGCAAGGAACATATGGTTTGGTTTAAGAGCGGATGTCATCAATCTTTTTGGCGAGCAGAGGAGCAATCACAACACCTGGCCTATGACTCTATGTATCTATAACCTTCCTCCTTGGCTGCGCATGAAGCGGAAGTTCATTATGATGCCAGTTCTCATCCAAGGCCCTAAGCAACCCAGCAACGACATTGATGTGTACCTAAGGCCATTAGTTGAAGAATTTCTACAGCTGCGGAATGGAAACAGTGTACGTGTGTGGGATGAGCACAAACAGCTGGAATTTGACCTGCATGCGTTGTTGTTTGTAACCATCAATGATTGTCCTGCTCTCAGTAACCTTTCAGCACAGACAAACAAGTGATACCACGCATGCACACACTGTTTAGATGACACCGAAAGTATATACCTGGACAAATGTAAGAAGAATGTGTACCTGGGGCATCGTCGATTTCTTTCGACCAACCATCAATGTCGAAAGAAAAGGCAAGCATTTCAAAGGTGAGCCAGATCACAGGAAGGAGCCCGCCGTCCATACCGGTGATCACATACTTGTTATGGTCAATGATTTACAAGTAATCTTCGGAAAGGGTCCCGGCAGACTATCTGTTCCGAATGACGCTGACGGACGCGCACCCATGTGGAAGAAGAAATCTATATTTTGGGACCTGCCCTACTGGAAAGACCCAGAGGTCCGCTCTTCAATCGACGTGATGCACGTGATGAAGAATCTTTGCGTGAACTTGCTAGGATTTTTGGGCGTGTATGGGAAGACAAAAGATACACCGGAGGCACTGGAGGACCAGCAATTTGTGCACGAAAAATACGGCATGCCTCCAAAGCAGTATGAAGGTCCTGCCAGCTCCGCTCTTACAAAAGAAGAGAAGGAAATCTTATTTAAATGCCTGCTCAGTATGAAGGTCCTGTCTGGCTTCTCGTCGAATATAAAGGGAATAATAAATATGCGAGAGAAAAAGTTCCAGGTGTGATTATGACGCAACTGCTTCCGGTTGCATTGAGGGGGCTTCTACCGAAAAACGTTCGATTAGCCATTGTGAAGCTATGTTCATTCCTCAATGCAATATCTCAGAAGGTGATCGATCTAGAAATCCTACCAAGGTTAAGGAGTGATGTGGTGCAATGTCTTGTTAGTTTCGAGCTGCTGTTCCCACCATCCTTCTTCAATATCATGACGCACGTCCTAGTTCATCTAGTCGACGAGATTGTCATTCTGGGTCCTGTATTTCTACACAATATGTTCCCCTTTGAGAGGTTCATGGGAGTCCTAAAGAAATATGTCCGTAACCATGCTAGGCCAAAAGGAAGCATTGATACGTCCATTTTGCATCATGCATTTATATCAATATTTATTGCATTATGGGCTGTTATTACACATTATATCTCAATACTTGTGGCTATTCTCTCTTATTTTACTAGGTTTACCATGAAGAGGGGGAATACCGGCAGCTGGAATTCTGGCTGGAAAAGGAGCAAACGTTGGAAACCTATTCTGCACAACTCCAAAAGTCATGAAACTCCATGAAACATCTTTTTGGATTTAATAAGAATTTTTGAGCGAAAGAAATACACCAGGGGGCCCACACCCTGTCCAGGAGATAGGAGGGCGCCCCTATCTCCTGGGCCCCCTGGTGGGCCTCCGGTGTCCATCTTCTGCTATATCATCGCTTTTACCCTGGAAAAAATCGTGGGCAAGCTTACGGGATGAAACTCCGCCGCCACGAGGCGGAACCTTGGCGGAATCAATCGAGGGCTCCGGTAGAGCTATTCTGCCGGGGACACTTCCCTCCAGGAGGGGAAAATCATCACCAACGTCATCATCAACGATCCTCTCATCGGGAGGGGGTCAACCTCCATCAACATCTTCACCAGCACCGGTACTTGAGCTCTCTCGTTTAATGTTGTGGTTAGGTTTACCTTAATACTTCTTTTGTAGTTGCGGATGCTTGCAATATGGGTTAATCATAAGTGGGATGCTTGTCCAAGTAAGGGCAGTACCCAAGTACCGGTCCACCCACATATCAAATTATCAAAGTACCGAACGCGAATCATATGAACGTGATGAAAACTAGCTTGACGATAATTCCCATGTGTCCTCGGGAGCTCTTTTCTCATTATTAGAAACTGTCCATGCTTATCCTTTGCTACATAAAGGATTGGGCCACCTTGCTGCACTTTATTTACCTGTTACTAGTTACTATTTATCTTATTACAAAACTATCTATCACCTATAATTTCAGTGCCTGCAGAGAAAACCTTACTGAAAACCGCTTATCATTTCCTTCTGCTCCTCGTTGGGTTCGACACTCTTACTTATCGAAAGGACTACGATAGATCCCCTACACTTGTGGGTCATCAAGACTCTTTTCTGGCACCATTCCGGGGAGTGTAGCGCTTTTGGTGAGTGGAACTTGGTAAGGAAACATTTATATAGTGTGCTGAAATTTTCTGTTACTTGTCACTATGGAAACTAATCCTTTGAGGGGCTTGTTTGGGGTATCTTCACCCCAACCAGAAGAGCAAAGAGTTTCTCCTCAACCTACTGAACTTTATGAAAATAATTACTTTGAGATTCCTTCGGGTATGATAGAGAAACTGCTAGCTAATCCATTTGCAGGAGACGGAACATTGCATCCCGATTTACACCTTATCTTTGTGGATGAAGTTTGTGGATTATTTAAGCTTGCAGGTATTCTCGATGATGTTGTCAAAAGGAAGGTATTCCCTCAATCTTTGAAGGGAGATGCATTGACATGGTATAGGCTATGTGATGATACGAGATCTTGGAATTATAAGCGATTGAAGTTGGAATTTCACCAGAAGTTCTATCCTATGCATCTTGTTCATCGTGATCGTAATTACATATATAATTTCTGGCCCCTGAAGGAGAAAGCATCGCTAAAGCTTGGGGAGGCTTAAGTCAATGTTATATTCATGCCCCAATCATGAGCTCTCTCAGGAAATGATTATTCAGAACATTTATGCTCGGCTTTCTCTTGATAATTGCAACCTGCTCGATACTTCCTGTGCTGGTTCTTATATGCTGAAGCCTATTGATTTCAAATGGGACTTATTGGAAAGAATTAAACGAAACTCTAAAGATTAGGGTTCTGACGATGGTAAGGAGTCAGGTATGACACCTAAGTTCGATTGTGTTAAATCTTTTATGGATACCGATGCTTTTCGTGGATTTAGCGCTAAGTATGGACTTGACTCTGAGATAGTAGCTTCTTTCTATGAATCTTTTGCTACTCACGTTGATCTCCCTAAAGAGAAGTGGTTTAAATATAATCCTCCTGTTGAAGTGAAAGTAGTTGCACCTATTAGAGTCGAAGAAAAGACTATCACCTATAGTGATCCTATTGTTCCTACTACTTATGTTGAGAAACCTCCTTTTCCTGTTAGGATAAAGGATCATGCTAAAGCTTCGACTGTTGTTCGTAAGAGTAATACTAGGACTTATACACCTCCTAAACAAATTAATGTTGAACCTAGTATTGCTATGGTTAAAGATCTCTTGGATGATGATTTAGATGTGCATGTTATTTATTTCTGTGATGAGACTGCTAATATTGCTAGACCAGATACTAAGACACATAGACCTGTCGTAGGCATGCCTGTTATTTTTGTTAAAATAGGAGATCATTGTTATCATGGCTTATGTGATATGGGTGCTAGTGCTAGTGCAATACCTTATACTTTATATCAAGAAATTATGCATGACATTGCACCCATTGAATTAGAAGATATTGATGTTACTATTAACCTTGCTAATAGGGATACCATTAAACCCTTTGGGATTGTTAGAGATGTTGAAGTTTTGTGTGGGAAGGTTAAATACCCTGCTGATTTTCTTGTTCTTGGTTCCCCACAAGATGATTTTTGTCCCATTATTTTTGGTAGACCCTTCTTGAATACGGCTAGTGCTAAGATTAATTGTGAAAAGAATATTGTCACTATTGACATTGATGGTATGTCTCATGAGTTTAATTTCGCTAAGTTTAGTAGACAACCTCGTGATAGGGAACCACCTAGTAAGGATGATATTATTGGTCTTGCTTCCATTGATGTTCCTCCAACTGATCCGTTAGAACAATATTTGCTAGACCATGAAAACGATATGTTTATGAAGGAAAGGGAGGAAATAGATGAAGTGTTCCTTAAACAGGAACCTATGCTGAAACATAACCTTCCTGTTGAAGTTCTTGGGGATCCCCCTCCACCCAAGGGTGATCCCGGGTTTGAACTCAAACCATTACCTGATAATCTTAAGTATGCTTATCTTGATGAAAAGGAAATATATCCTATTACTATTAGTGCTAACCTTTCAGAGAAAGAAGAAGAAAGATTATTGAAAACTCTGAAGAAGCACCGAGCTGCTATTGGATATACTTTGGATGATCTTAAGGGCGTTAGTCCCACGTTATGTCAACACAAAATTACATTGGAAGACGATGCCAAACCAGTTAGAGATCCTCAAAGACGATTAAATCCCAAGATGAAGGAAGTGGTAAGAAAGGAGATACTAAAGCTCCTTGAGGAAGGTATTATTTATCCCGTTGCTGATAGTGAATGGGTAAGCCATGTTCATTGTGTTCCTAAAAAGGGAGGTATTACCGTTCTTCCTAATGATAAAGTTGAATTGATCCCGCAAAGAATTATTACAGGTTATAGGATGGTAATTGATTTCCGTAAGTTAAATAAAGCTACTAAGAAATATCATTACCCTTTACCTTTTATTGATCAAATGCTAGAAAGACTATCCAAACACACACATTTCTGCTTTCTAGATGGTTATTACGCTTCTCTCAAATACCCGTGTCAGCGAAGGATCAATCTAAAACTACTTTTACTTGCCCTTTTGGTACTTTTTATTATAGACGTATGCCTTTTGGTTTATGTAAAGCACCTGCTACCTTTCAAAGATGCATGATGGCTATATTATCTGATTTTTGTGAAAAGATTTGTGAGGTATTCATGGATAAATTTTCCGTTTATGGAACCTCTTTTGATGATTGTTTGAGCAACCTTGATCGAGTTTTGCAGAGATGTGAAGACACTAGTCTCGTCCTGAATTGGGAAAATGTCACTTTATGGTTAATGAAGGCATTGTCTTGGGGCATAAAATTTCCGAGAGAGGTATTGAAGTTGACAAGGCCAAACTTGACGCTATTGAAAAGATGCCATGTCCCAAGGACACAAAAGGTATAAGAAGTTTCCTTGGTCATGCCGGTTTTTATAGGAGGTTCATTAAGGACTTTTCTAAAATCTCTAGGCCTCTGACTAATTTATTGCAAAAAGATATTCCTTTTGTCTTTGATGATGATTGTGTAGAAGCATTTGAAATACTTAAGAAAGCTTTGATCACTGCACGTATTGTTCAGCCACCTGATTGGAATTTACCTTTTGAAATTATGTGTGATGCTAGTGATTATCTTGTAGGTGCTGTTCTAGGGCAAAGAGTCGATAAGAAATTGAATGTTATCCAAGATGCTAGTAAGACTCTTGATCTTGCCGGAGAAATTACGCTACTACTGAAAAAGAGTTCTTAGCAATTGTGTTTGCATGTGATAATTTTAGACCTTACATTGTTGATTCCAAAGTTACTATTCACACTGATCATGCTGCTATAAAATATCTTATGGAAAAGAAAGATGCTAAGCCTAGACTCATTAGATGGGTTCTCTTGCTCCAAGAATTTGATTTACAGATT
This sequence comes from Aegilops bicornis, assembly GCA_021605145.1. NCBI lineage: Eukaryota > Viridiplantae > Streptophyta > Magnoliopsida > Poales > Poaceae > Aegilops > Aegilops bicornis. Next base: position 858,087,316 of record CM038670.1, on the reverse strand, counting down.
ATTGATAGAAAGGGAGCTGAGAACCCCGTTGCAGATAACTTGTCTAGGTTAGAGAATGTTCTTGATGACCCACTGCCTATTAATGATAGCTTTCCTGATGAACAATTAGCGGTCGTTAATGCTTCTCGTACTGCTCCTTGGTATGCTGATTATGCTAATTACATTGTTGCTAAATTTATACCGCCTAGTTTCACATACCAGCAAAAGAAAAAGTTCTTTTATGATTTAAGACATTACTTCTGGGATGATCCACACCTTTATAAAGAAGGAGTAGATGGTGTTATTAGACGTTGTGTCAAAGACGCAAGTGTCACTCTGAATCCTATGGAGGACACCACGCTGGAGATAGAACTGCACACAAGATACCACAATCTGGTTTTTATTGGCCTACTCTGTTCAAAGATGCTTGTAAGTTTGTCTTATCTTGTGATGAATGTCAAAGAATTGGTAACATTAGTAGACGTCAAGAAATTCCTATGAATTATTCTCTTGTTATTGAACCGTTTGATGTATGGGGCTTTGATTATACGGGACCTTTTCCTGCCTCTAATGGTTATACACATATTTTAGTTGTTGTTGATTGCGTTACTAAGTGGGTAGAAGCTATCCCAACTAGTAGTGCTGATCATAACACTTCTATTAAAATGCTTAAAGAAGTTATTTTTCCGAGGTTTGGAGTCCCTAGATATCTTATGACTGATAGTGGTTCACATTTTATTCATGGTGCTTTCCGTAAGATGCTTGCTAAGTATGATCTCAATCATAGAATCGCATCTCCTTATCATCCATGATCTAGTGGTCAAGTAGAGTTGAGCAATAGAGAGCTCAAATTAATTTTGCAAAAGACTGTGAATAGATCTAGAAAGAATTGGTCCAAAAACTTGATGATGCATTATGGGCCTATAGAACTGCATACAAAAATCCTATGGGTATGTCTCCATATAAGATGGTTTATGGAAAAGCATGTCATTTACCTCTTGAACTTGAACATAAGGCATATTGGGCTATCAAAGGGCTCAATTATAACTTCAAACTTGCCGGTGAGAAGAGGTTGTTTGATATTAGCTCACTTGATGAATGGAGAACCCAAGCATATGAGAATGCCAAGCTATTCAAATAAAAAGTCAAACGCTGGCATGATAAGAGGATACAAAAGCGTGAGTTTAACATAGGAGATTATGTTTTATTACTCAACTCTCATTTAAGATTTTTTGCAGGAAAACTTCTCTCAAAATGGGAAGGTCCCTACGTTATCGAGGAGGTCTATCGTTCTGGTGTCATAAAAATCAACAACTTCGAAGGCACAAGTCCAAGGGTGGTAAACGGTCAAAGAATTAAACATTATATTTCAGGTAATCCTATTAAAGTTGAAACTAATATTATTGAAACCGTAACCCCTGAGGAATACATAAGGGACACTTACCAGAACGTTCCAGACCCCGAAAAGGTATAGGTATGTGGTACGGTAAGTAAACCGACTCCAAAACAACTCCAATGGCAATTTTTATCAGTTTTGGAATATTTAAGAATTTTAGGAAGAAAGAAGTAGTCCGAAAGGGACACGAGGCCCCCACGAGAGTGGAGGGCGCCCCCCCCCCCCCCTATAGGGTGTGCCCCCCTGTCTCGTGAGCACATCGTGTGCCTCCCGGACTCTGTTTTCTTGCATATTACATATTTTGGTCGGTAAAAATTCATTATATATACCCCCGAAGGTTTTGACCACCGTGTCACGCAAATATCCTCTGTTTTCGTTTCGAGCTGTTTCTGTTTCAGATCTAGAGCATCATGACGTCTCCAAGCGCTCCCAAGGACAAGTTTTTCGAGAGGGTATCTCGCGGAGGTGCTGCAACACCCTCAAACCATTGAGATGCGTGAGGGGGTGCTGCACATCCTCTATGTGGAGGGACCAAGGCGTACTGGGAGCGTGGAGACAAAGCTCGAAGCCGTGGAGCAGCAAGTTTTCAAGTGCCAAGGGATGGTGGAGTGTGGAGTCAATGCTAACCAGATGATGATCACGGAGTTCACCAACAACCACAAGCTGGATGCCAAAGTCATTGGGGAGACCATCTTCAAGCTTCAAGATAAAATCGAGCACCTCCAAGCCCAGATCTATGACCTGCAAAACCAGAACTGTGAGTATGAATATAGATTCAAGAGGATGAGTTTGGCTGCATATTTAAGGATCCCAGAGACTCGATCATCCTTCTATGATGGAGAGCCTATGCCTTGGAAGACGGACAACAAGCCTACATCATCAACAACCCCTACTTCACCACCTCCGAGGACATAATTACACGGGTATGGGCACTCCCCTTGGCAACTGCCAAGCTTGGGGGAGGTGCCCCGGTATCGTATCACCATCACACTCCTATCTTTACCGCTTTATTTAGTTCGATCCTTTTAGTGGTATCTTGATCTAGTAGATTGAAGTTTTGATATCAAGTAGTTTGAGTTTTGCTTTGTGATCTCTTTTTGTAATCGAGTCCCCAAACTATCTATAATAAAGATGAGTGTTGAGTCAAGGGCTTTGCTATATTGCTATGATCTTGAGAAAGTAGAAAGAATAAAAGAGTTCATATTGATCTTATGGATAGTGATAACTTCACACATAGAAAATATGAGGCATAAAAATTGTTGAGAGTTGATGAACGTAGTTTTGGTCATCGTTGCAATTAAGAGGAAGTGATAAGGAAAGAGGGGTTCACATACAAATATATTATCTTGGACACCTTTTTGTAATTGGGATCACTCATTAGGTATGACAAGCTAAAAGAGTTGACGTTGGACAAGGAAGACAACGTAATGGTTTATGTTTTCGCGCATCTCAATTAAAGTATATTGTCATTGACCTTCCAAACATGTTGAGCTTGCCTTTCGCCCTCATGCTAGCCAAACTCCTTGCACCTAGTACAGATACTAATTGTGCTTCCAAATATCCTTAAACCCAGTTTTGCCATGAGAGTCCACCATACCTACCTATGGATTGAGTAAGATCCTTCAAGTAAGTTGTCATGCTGCAAGCAATTAAAGTTGCTATCTAAATATGTATGACTTATTAGTGCAGAGAAAATAAGCTTTGTAAGACCTTGTTGTGGAAGTAATAAAAGCGATGGACTGCATAATAAAGGTCCACATACAAGGGGCAATATAAAGTGACGTTCTTTTGCATTAAGATTTTGTGCGTCAACCCTAAACGCACATGACAACCTCTGCTTCCCTCTGCGAAGGGCCTATTTTTTACTTTATGTTTTTACTTTATGCTTGAGTCAAGGTGATCCTCACCTTTCCCTTTTTCATTTTATCCTTTGGCAAGCTCCTCGTGTTTGAAAGATCATGATATATATATCCAATTGGATGTTAGTTAGCATGGGCTATTATTGTTGACATCACCTAAAGGTGAATACGTTGGGAGGCAACACAATAAGCCCCTATACTCCATAACCACAAGTATTGCGTGAGTGTTAGCAATTATAGAAGACAACAAGATAGTTGAGTATGTGAGCTTGCTGAAAAGCTCTATTGTTGACTCTTTCCGATGTTACGATAAATTTCAATTGCTTCAATGACTGAGATTATAGTTTGTTAGTTCCCAATGAAGTTTTTGAACCATACTTGACATTGTGAATTGATTGTTACTTGAGTATAAGAAATCATATGATAAAATCTATTTATGTTGCTGTTATAAGGATGATCATGATGCCCTCATGTATGTATTTTATTTTTATTGACACCTCTATCTCTAAACATGTGGACATATTTTCCGTTTTCGGCTTCCGCTTGAGGACAAGCGAGGTCTAAGCTTGGGGGAGTTGATACGTCCATTTTGCATCATGCTTTTATATCAATATTTATTGCATTATGGGCTGTTATTACACATTATATCTCAATACTTATGGCTATTCTCTCTTATTTTACAAGGTTTGCCATGAAGAGGGGGAATGCCGGCAGCTGAAATTCTGGTTGGAAAAGGAGCAAACGTTGGAAACCTATTCTGCACAACTCCAAAAGTCTTGAAACTCCACGAAACATCTTTTTGGATTTAATAAGAATATTTGAGCGAAAGAAATACACCAGGGGGCCCACACCCTGTCCAGAAGAAAGGAGGCCCCCCCCTATAGGGCGCGCCCCCTGTCTCCTGGGCCCCCTGGTGGGCCTCCGGTGTCCATCTTCTGCTATATCATCGCTTTTACCCTGGAAAAAATCGTGGGCAAGCTTACGGGACGAAACTCCGCCGCCACGAGGCGGAACCTTGGTGGAATCAATCTAGGGCTCCGGCAGAGCTATTCTGCCGGGGACACTTCCCTCCGGGAGGGTGAAATCATCACCAACGTCATCACCAACGATCCTCTCATCGGGAGGGGGTCAATCTCCATCAACATCTTCACCAGCATCATCTCCTCTCGAAACCCTAATTCATCTCTTGTATCCAATGTTCTATCAAAACCACAAATTGGTACCTGTGGGTTGGTAGTAGTGTTGATTACTCCTTGTAGTTGATGCTAATTGGTTTACTTGGTGTAAGATCATATGTTCAGATCCTTTATGCATATTATTACTCCTCTGATTATGAACATGAATATGCTTTGTGAGTAGTTACGTTTGTTCCTGAGGACATGGGTGAAGTCTTGCTATTAGTAGTCATGTGAATTTGGTATTCGTTCGATATTTTGATGAGATGTATGTTGCCTTTTCCTCTAGTGCTGTTATGTGAACGTCGACTACATGACACTTCACCATTATTTGGGCCTAGAGGAAGGTATGGGGAAGTAATAAGTAGATGATGGGTTGCTAGAGTGACAGAATCTTAAACCCTAGTTTATGCGTTGCTTCGTTAGGGGCTGATCTGGATCCATATGTTTAATGTTGTGGTTAGGTTTACCTTAATAATTCTTTTGTAGTTGCGGATGCTTGCAATAGGGGTTAATCATAAGTGGGATGCTTGTCCAAGTAAGGGCAGTACCCAAGTACCGGTCCACCTACATATCAAATTATCAAAGTACCGAACGCGAATCATATGAACGTGACGAAAACTAGCTTGACGATAATTCCCATGTGTCCTCGGGAGCTCTTTTCTCATTATTAGAAACTGCCCATGCTTATCCTTTTCTACATAAAGGATTGGGCCACCTTGATGCACTTTATTTACTTGTTACTCGTTACTATTTATCTTATTACAAAACTATCTATCACCTATAATTTCAGTGCTTGCAGAGAAAACCTTACTGAAAACCGCTTATCATTTCCTTCTGCTCCTCGTTGGGTTCGACACTCTTACTTATCAAAAGGACTATGATTGATCCCCTACACTTGTGGGTCATCAAGCATCTCCATGGGCCATCAAACAGAGGATGTCATTGGGTTTTGTGTTGACTTCACTCCTGACCGTAAGAAGATTGGTCTCCCTCAATCGTGGTATGAGGGGAGACTGAGTGGAAAAGGCACGCTAGGAGGGGACTCAATAATATGTAGGGATGGACATTCATGGTCTCAAGCACACTACACAGTTCTACATAATTCTACCTTGGTGACCCCGTATGTCAATGAACACAAGAACATTCTGCGCTCCAAACACCCGGAGCAGTGTGACGAATGGATTACATGTGAACACATCAGGACTTTCGGCAGTTGGTTGCAAACACGTCTCAGGGGTGACAACACTGTTTCTGATGAGCTGTACTCGTTGGCCAGGGAACCATCTTCGGCTATATTGACTTACAAAGGGTATGAGATAAATGAGAATACATTTTACACGATCACCCAAGATCAAAAGAGTACCAACCAAAATAGTGGTCTCTGCTTTGATGCAGCAACCAAAAGGGGAAAGGACACATATTATGGTTACATAGTGGACATATGGGAACTTGAATATGGACATGATTTTAAAGTCCCTTTGTTTAAGTGCAAAAGGGTCAATCTGTCAGGAGGCGGGGTACAGGTAGACCCACAGTATGGAATGACAACAGTGGATCTGAATAATCATGGGTACACAAATGGACCATTCGTCCTAGCCAATGATGTGGCACATGTTTTCTATGTGAAGGACATGACTACCAAACCGAAAAAAAGAAAAAAAATAAGGAAGCGAATACACCATACCATGAGCCAAAGCGCCACATAGTTCTTTCAGGAAAAAAGAAATCGTCGAATTGGAGGGCAAGACAGACATGTCTGAATATTATGAAAAGTTTCATGAAATTCCTCCCTTCAAAGTCAAGGCTGACCCAAGCACCCAGTTAAACCATGAAGATTATACATGGTTACGGCGCAATAAGCAAAGGACACAAGCAAAGAAAAAGTAAAGACATTCTATCCACAACTATTATGATGATGCCATTGATCTAGAATATCACTGCAGTTACATGTGAAGAAATGAAATGCCTTTTGCAACAGATGAGTGTCCATCTGAAACCCTGATACTTCAAAAGAGATTGTCTGTTTTGTACACGAAGTGCATCTAGTTTTTGCCGTAACCCTCTCAACTTTTTAGCACATGCTATGTGGGTGAAATCTTTCAACCTTTTCAGAGTTCATTTGTAGTGGTTTTCAATTTCAGGGTCATTTAGCTCAAAAGCATCAGTAAATGCATGAAAAATACCAAATGAAGTCAGAAAGGATTGAAAATTGATGATGTGGCTTTCAATGGTGCATGTTGAACACAAAAAAAAGTTTGGACTTCAAATAAGTTCAGAAAAATGAAATCCCTTTGTAACAGATGAGTTCATTGACATTGTAAAATGTACTTTATTGAGTATTTCCAAATGCTACCCCTACCATTGCCATACATGCGCAAAGAAGAAACAAAGGACGCATGCATTGCCTCATGCACACTTTGTCATCCAAGTTGTGCACCACGTTGATATTCCCATGAGATAGCATCATATGCCATATCTTGAAGAAAAAAACTGCTTACATGAATCACCAGGCAGCAAGAAAATTGTGCTCACGCTGTTACTGAAGTTGCAAGCAAGGAACCAAGTTGAATTGTTGTGAGCTATCATGCTTTTGATTCTCCTTCCAATTTCTCAAGCACATACAAAGCATGTGAAAAAGCCCTTACAGTGTTGTGCAACTCCACCAAAATATCTATATATGTGCATGTTTTCCTTCTGAATGTCACATCAATTGTCTCAAATGATCAACACGGTATATAGGGCTAGCCACGAATTTATTAACACTTTTCATGAGAATTTGGAGGAAACCAAATCCATGCATAAGATGTAGAACTCCTAGCTGTATAAGTTCATGAGCCGTCCCTCGCCAGACTACCGACCGCCGCCTTCCTCCCGTGTGTGGATGCGCCACGGAAGTCACCTCCCTCCGGGCATGGCAGCACCGAGTCTGTTGGTTATCTCCATGCATCGAGGACAACACTAGGACAAGGCCGTCAACTGGGGCCACCGGGGGTGCTACTTGGCACTGTCGCTTGAGCTGGCCACGAAACTCATGTAAGCCGTCGGCACCGTGTTCTACATCGCGTGTGTAGGATCGGTGGTGCTCGGGGATTTTGCACAGCATCACGACCACACCACAAGCCTCGACCATCCTCTTCACTTGTCGTGAGGCCATGACCACCGCCATCATCTGGGTGTTGTTTTGGTTAGCAGGAGACACGTCACAGATGGTGGTGTTTCGCCCTTCGCCATGTCAGCACGTCAGCCATGGCGTCGCCAATTTCGGCATTTTTACGTTGGCAAGTAACGCTATGAGCCATGGCGTTTGTGGAAATGCAGCTGAGTTTGGCGTTTTGGCCTGTCACGTCAGCAGGCAAGCAGCACGCCAGGGTTTGACGTTTCTATGTAGGCCATAAATCATGGCGTTTCCGTAAAAGGTCAGATCATGAAATAAAATTTGGAGGATTTCATTTTGTGTTAAAGTTTTCTGACAAGGTCAAAATAGTGATTTCGGCCATAAAAAAATAGGCCGTTTAGGATGCCACTTTTACATCACGTGTTTTAGCAGTAATCGCTGCCGCGATGATGTAAAATCTTCTTTCTCTTACCCAATAATGAATTTTACATCACAAACTTATTCAAGACTGTTGTAGATGCTTTATATAGAATGGACTAGAAGTAGTATGTAGAAGAAGTCGAGAAATGAATTTGACTGGCTTTTCTTTCATTTACTCTACTCGTGCTTATTTGTCGATGATGGTATACTAGGTGTCTTAGAGATAAACTTCAGTCAGAAGTTATCCTCTTCTACGAGGGTTTTGGTGTACTTTTTTGATAAAGGGCAATTTTATTATCTCAAAATATAGCATCAATTGGATACAAAGCACTATGAGTAACACCCGGCATCTGCATAACTAGAATGCACACGACTCAATATGAAAGTCTGACAAAAATCATGAAATAAAAACCAACAAATCGGCAACAGTAGAGTCCTCTAGACCGACACTATGGCTAGAGGTGGTGGATTGACCCCAAGGTTATGTTGCCACCTATGTTGGAAAAAAACTCCGTAGCCACCTGTACCAATTGCATACACACCGCCTTGAACAACGGTTGGTCCTCTTGTCATTGTAACATAGACCACGTGCGTAGCGAGTGCGTACACCGAAGAATAACCTGCAGAGGAGAAGCAATTTTTTCATGAAAAATCAAATCGTTCCTACATAGCCAAAGCAATCAAATTAAGGCATACGCTCTCACCCTTATAAGCGTTTTGGACCTATTTGAAGTACCGTCCAACCAATGACCAAAAATATTGGCAACACTTGTGGGGATACAAATTTGCCGCTATTTGGATGACTGACCACATAGAACCTGCAAACTTGCATTGGAAAATGAGGTGTTTGAGTGCCTCGTCATCAGTACAAAAACAACACTTCTTACTCCCTTGCCAGTTGTGCCATGTGCGGTTGTTTTAGGTTAACACAACTCCCTACGAAGATACCACATGAAAAAATTTCACTTTTGTGAAATCTTGGACTTCCAAATTTTCTTGTTATTACTGACTAGTACATCACAATATGTGAGCGTATGATACATAGAGTCTACGGTGAAAGATCCTGATGTAGTAAGGTTCTAGCGAAACACATCCCAACCTTGTCAGGTTAATTGAATCCAGCCGGGATAAAAGATTATGCCATGACACAAGTCGGGGGCCAATCAAATCCCGCCTAAGCGAAATATTCGGCGGGGATGAACTGAACACCTGTGTAATAGTATTATTTTTATCCCGAGCAATGTTGAGGCTGGTGTACTTAGCTAGTGTCATCAGCAATGAATTGTATCTCGAAGTTATCCTCTTCCGCGGGGCCGTTGGTGTACCAGGCATATTGTTGATGGTGAAGTGCACCACAAGTTATACTCATCCGTGTCGACGGGCACAGACCGCATCCCATTATTGTCCACGTCAGTGCCACCAGACACAGAAGTGGCCATACATCCAGAAAGAAGAAACAAATAAGTCATGCATTACAGCATGCAAACTTTCTCATCCATGTCGTGCATCGCTGTGCGAGGTTTGAACTGCATTTGCATCTAGTTTGATCTCTTGGTGGATGTGTTACCATGTTGTCTAATCATGTCTTGAACCCTGATTGTACTGGTTAGTTTTGTAATGAATCATGTGCTCGTATTCTCGTGGAGATATCATATGCCTACCTGTAATAAACATACATCCAAAAAATATGCTCACACATGAATCGTGGGGTAGGAAGAAGTTTTTGCTCACGCTTATACTGGTTGCAAGCAAGGAACCAAGTGAAATTGTTATGAGCTATCATGCTTTTCATTCTCCTTTCAGTTACACAAACACATAGTACAAAGCATGAGAAATGCACCCTACGGTGGTATGCTACTCCACCTATCCCCTATATATACGCATGTCTTCCTTCCGAATTTGTTATCAGTGGGCTAAAATTCTCAATAAGATAGGGCTAACCTTCGTTGTTATTAACTTTCTATGTTACTGGGTGATCATGGACGTCGTCTTGCTCTTTCTATGTTAGAAGCATAACTTAGCCCATATCCGGAGGCGTCCGTGCTGCCGCACCAAAAAGCCTTCCTCACCAGCCATCCATCCCCTGGCCACTGCCGGAGGAAGCCACCGAAGGGCGGACGACAGCGGCAGGGCACTCCCCCATCCCATCATTTTTTTCATTTTGCATCTCCCACATACTCTCATCCCCACTCCCTTGACAAGGGAACTGTAGGTGTCAAAACCGGCGGATCTCGGGTAGGGGGTCTCGAACTGTGCGTCTAGGCGGATGGTAACAGGAGACAAGAGACACAATGTTTTTACCCAGGTTCGGGCCCTCTTGACGAAGGTAATACCCTACTCCTGCTTGATTAATATTGATGATATTGGTATTACAAGAGTGGATCTACCACGAGATCAGAGAGGCTAAACCCTAGAAGCTAGCCTATGGTATGATTGTTGTTCGTCCTACGGACTAAAACCCTCGGGTTTATATAGACACCGGATAGGGTTAGGGTTACACAGAGTCGGTTATAATGGTAGGAGATCTACATATCCGTATCGCCAAGCTTGCCTTCCACGCCAAGGAAAGTCCCATCCGGACACGGGACGAAGTCTTCAATCTTGTATCTTCATAGTCCAGGAGTCCGGCCAACGGTGATAGTTTGGCTATCCGGACACCCCCTAATCCAGGAATCCCTCAGTAGCCCCTGAACCAGTCTTCAATGACGACGAGTCCGGCACGCATATTGTCTTCGGCATTGCAAGGCGGGTTCCTCCTCCAAATACTTCATAGAAGATTTTGAACACAAGGATAGTGTTCGGCTCTGCAAAACAAGTTCCACATACTACCGTAGAGACAATAACTTTTGCACAGATCTGCTGACGTATTCCGCGGCGTGACATCACACCACGGCCAGGCCTTTATACGAATCGTTTTTACTGTTCCACCTCAGCGCGTTTAGCGAGGCGGTTTCCTTGGCACGTCTTATCAGAGCGGAGATCGTGCCCCCTTATTCCGGGATCCTCATCAATACGGGCGTGGGTAACCCAGTCGTGCCCGTTGGCACGCCTCCTCCATCGAAGGCGAGTCCCGAACGGTCACGAGGGGGGCTCTTGGTATTCAACCTCTTTATAACGAGACCAAGGCCCGCTCCTTTCTTTCAATCTCAATCGAATCCGCCCCTCGCTTCAAGTTCCAACACCCAAAGCTCCAGATTTAGGCGGTTCGGACCTTCGACGATGTACGGCTCCGACCTACACGGCCGGTGGATGTCTTCCTCCATTACGGAAGAAGAAGTGCTAAAGCTGAGAGACGCCAGGTATCTCACCGGCGAAATTTCGCATAGGCTGCCTGCCCAAGAGCAGGTTATTCCCACCCCGAGCCTGGTGAGAGCGTGGTATTCGTGTCTCACTTCCTTGGGGGTTTAGGCTTCCCGACGGACCCTTTTGTGAGGGGGCTCATGTTTTATTACGGGCTGGAATTCCATGACTTGGATCCGAAGTCCATCCTCCACATCTCGTCGTTCATTGTCGTATGTGAAGCCTTCCTCCGCATTACCCCTCACTTCGGATTGTGGCTCAAGACCTTCAAAGTGGAGCCGAAGATGATCAAGGGGCATCAGGCAGAGTGCAGAGGGGCTGTTATAAGCAAGAATACGGACGCTCAATGGCCCGAGGTCTCTTTTCAAGCAGAGCTCAATTTATGGCAACATGAGTGGTTTTATATCACCGCTCCCAGGGGCACCAAATGGGCAGCGCCACCTGCTTTCCGCTCGGGTCCTCCACTGCGGCTGGCGTCATGGGTCAATAAAGGGCTCGACTGGGGACCGTCCAAGGACGTACCTCTGTTACAGGGCCGTATTCGAGACCTTCGAGAGAGCGAGATCAATCTGGTCGTAGTAGCGCAGGTCATGCTGATTCGTCGCACCCTGCCCTGCAAACATCGCCCCCTCCGCCTGTGGGAGTTTAATCCGGAGGGACCACAAGCTCTCCAACATTTTATGGGCGTAACGCCCGTGGAGATGTACCAACTGTTCTTCGGATCACAAGCAATGTGTCCGGACTTAACCGAGGACGCAGGTCTGAGCTGCAATCGCTCGGATACTCAAGTAAGTAGTCATGTACCCGGACATGCTATCCGCATATTTATCATACACTTGCCCTTAAAAGAGCTGTCCTTTAAACAGGAGTGGGTAGCAAAAGCAAAACTGATCAGGTGTCCGGCCCCCCTCCCTGAGACCATGCCGGATCCTGTATTAACCAAGATGCTAGAGGTTGTGCCTTTTGAAGAAGGCAAAGGGGGGAACAAGGGAACTACTGCCTCCGTGAAGGAGGCTATCAAGGAAGGGGGGATCGAGAATCCCTCCCTCCAAGGGGAGAAGAGGACCGCCTCTGAAGATCCGGAGGCCAAAGCCTCGAAGCGGGGGAAGAAAACTTCACCAGAGGGTCCTGCGGCGGGAGATGCCCCGTCCGCACTATTTCCCCAAGGAGATCAGCCCTCCAGCGAGCCGTAAGTAAAGGGGGGCATTTTTTTTATTAAAAGAGAGACATCCCCGTTTTATTTCTGAAAGTTCACCGAAATTTACCTTGTAGTTCGGATCTCAGCCCTTCACAGCATAGCTCGTCTTCCGGGGATCTTGATCCGGAGATGATGGAGAGCGAAACGCCTCCGCCTGCCGTACCGTCATGCGAGGCGGGCGACCCTGAGGTGTCGTCGCGGAGGGCTTCTCCGAATCCGGCGGGGCCAGAAGGCAGCTGTATGTCCCCTCAAAGCCCTCCGTGTCCGGCCTTCGAAAAAGGCCACCGGACGAGTCCGGCACCAACGGGTGTACGGTCGGAGGAGCTGAAGGATCTTCTCGGGCGAGCATCTATCTCAGAAGATCACCATACGTTAATGGGTACTGTGATTGAAAGGATTTCATCCGCTGAGAGCGGATTGCATGAAGCCGTCGTAAGTTTACTGGAGGGTTTTGAGGTACGCAAAATGATTTACCTTATGACAGTTTTGCATATAAAATGTGCCATGTATAGATAGTAGCCCCTGAGACTTGGTGCGGTGTCAAAAATGACGGCGCGCCGAGGATCATAACCCCAGGTATAATATGCGCTCTTCCTATGTAGGTGGCGAAGCGTCCGGTGGCTAGCCGGACTGATGAATTTGCCGAACTGAAGCGGCAACTTGACGCGGCGGATGCGGACATCACGCTTGTTAATAAGCGGCTTGACGAGTCACAAGGTATGCAACTTCTCCGCGGACACCTGGTAAGGGAGCTTGACGCCCATGCCTTACAACACGTATGCTTAATGCAGATGGTGCCGCTGCTATGGAGAACCTTCGGGCGGAGCTCGCCCGAGCCAAGGAGCAAGCCAGAAAAAGTGATGCGGCGGCCTTAAAGGCGGCCGAAGAGCTAAAAGCCGAACAGGCTGCTCACTGCCGAAGCAAGAAAGAAGTGGCCGAGATGGCCGTGAAATTGAAGAATGCTACTGACCGTTGCGAGCTTCTTGAAAAAGAAGATCGAGCGAAACAAGAGGACCTGAAAAAGGCCACCACCGAGGCCAAGGATGCTCGTTCTGCGATGAGAGCTATGAAGGAGGAGCTACGTCAAGCCAAAGATATTGCGGCTGGAAAGCCCTTTCTGCTGCGGAGGAAATTCACGGATCCGAAGTACGCTCAATTGGACCGGCTGTGGGGTGCGGATGATGCTTATCTGGCATTGGCGGCGAGTGCCGCAGACGCGGGCGAACACTTCCGAGGTCAAAAGGATCATAGAATGGAAGAGATTTTTTGGTTGCAGTTCCATAGTCCGGAGCGTCCACTTTCGTTGACCGATTGTTTGGCCGAATGGGCTGAGCTGAATAGGTTGTCCGGACTTGCCATGAAGGCTGTCCTGACTCCTTTGTGGCCGAAAAGCCCCAAGCCGAAGAGTTATTTTGGCTTGGTGCAACAGTTCCTTGGTGCGGTGCCGCATATCGATGCAATGAAGCGGTCAGCATGCATAGAGGGTGCACGGATGGCTCTTGCCCGTGTCAAGACATACTGGGCAGAGATGAAGGCCACCGACGTTGCATCCCAAGATTCGGACAGAAGCCGAGTACCTGCCGAGCCCTATTTTGAGGAAGTCCTGCAGGGCACTCGTTTAATAGAGACGCAGTGCTCGAAGGATGTTATGTTTAAATGACATGTATGATATGTGAAAACAATGTTTCAATATAATATAAGAGCTTTTTATACTTGTGCTTTCAAGTATTAAAACACCTCCTGTGCGGCCGTTGATGTATATGTGTATATAACCTGAAAGATGGTAGTCTTCGGCTTCAGCCCCAATGCACGTAGTGCGGGGGTGTTTGCAAAAAGGCGCATTTTCACACTTAATCCAACGTCTTGGTCCTGTAAAGGAGGTGATAGCGTAGCAAACTAGGCAACCGAACTATAATGCTTTATCACTTTCACTTAGCCATAGGAGTTCGATGGTGGGGCTACTATATAGCCCCTAGGGGTACCGCGCTCTCCTAAATTCGGGGCGCGTATGTGCCTGACCGGGAAACGGCCCTTCGCCAATGCGGGGGAACTCTAAACATTCCGCTGGGTCGTCGAGTGGTTGACCAGTCTCACGCTATATCATGACAGTCAGTTTTAGCTTTCTCCACTGAGGTGCTCAAGCCAGCTCAACCGGGGCACAATCGCAGTGGTCCTCCCAGCGCTACCTTAGCCGATATAACGGAACGTAAGGTACCAAAACATGGGAGCCGGGCAAACCCAACATTTGACCAAAGACATGATTGAGAGCTGATGCATATAAGGCCTAACTCGAGACGCCGAACACTCCCTAAGGTATTCGGTCTTTTATGAAAACGGGCAGAATAATGCCCTAAGCTCCTGGTGTCCAGGTACGCGCAAAAATTCTGGTGCGGCCGATGCCAAAACGCCAGCCTCCTCCTCGGTTATAGCAAGAAACGGGGGGATGTGTATCAACAAGAGACAGTAAAAAAGTTTTACGCAGGGTCTTAATCTGAAAAGAATCCTTGCAACGGGTCCCTACTGCACGTCTGCGCCTATGTCTCCATTGTGCCGTATCCTGGACGGGTGTAGCACGGTGTTCATCTGTAAAAGAGAAGAACTTAGTTTGAAAAAGAAAAAAAAATATCGTGCGAAAAAATGTACTTTATATTAAATAAACAGAGTACGGTTCGAAGAGTGAATAAAATTGAGCTTTATTGTCTCTAGTTGTACACGCGTGCAGCCCCTTGTACAGGGGTATGCCGCTAGTAGGCGCCGGACTCGTCTAGCCATGTCCGGGGTTCGAATGACCTATTCGGGTGCTTTGATTAGCGGAGCCGGATTGGTGTGGGGCTGTCAAGGCAGTCTCACGTTCTTCCGTGCTCGAGTAACACTTAATACTCCCTTTTAATGAGATGATGCCTCGTGGACCGGGCATTTTGAGTGTAAGAGATGCATAATGCGGTATTGCGTTAAAGCGGCGAAAGCTTCACGCCCAAAGAGTGCTTGATAGCTACTTTCGAATGGGGCGATGTGGAAGGTTAACTTTTCGCGGCGGAAGTTGTCGGATGAGCGAACACAACTTCTAGCGATGAGGAGCCCGTACAATGGGCATATAGGCCTGGCATTACCCCTTTGAAGGAGGTGTTGCTATGGCGAATTTTGGTTGGGTCTATCCCCATTTTGCAGATTGTGTCATGATATAGCAGGTTTAGATCGCTACCTCCGTCCATTAGTGCTTGTGTAAATTGGAGTCCGTCGATTATAGGATCTAATATCAAGGCAGTCCATCCTGCGTTTCGGATACTTCCGGAATAGTCCTGATGATCGAAGGTGATTGGTTTTGACAACCATCGTTGGGACTCTTCTGGGATAGACCGTGCGGCACGTGTTTTTATGGGCGCCGCTCTGTTTTTCCCTTTTGTCACTTGAAGTGAATTCACTGTTTTGACTTTTTGTGGGAAATTCTTTTGTTTTCCGGTGCTCTGCTTGTGGGGTTCGTCATCGTCCTTGCTTGGTGTGTCGAGCCCCTTGTGTTCAGCATTGAGTTTGCCGGACTGCTTGAAGACCCAACAATCTCTGTGGTGTGGTTTGCATGCTTCCCGGGAGTACTGTGGATTTGGCATATTTTGTCCAAGATTTTGTTTAGGTTGGATAGCTCGTCGCTGTTGTCCTTGAGGGGTGGTTTTTTATGACTCTACCGGGAGCTTCTAAATCCGGCGTTCACCGCCGTGCTCTTCGGGCTATTTCTCTTTGTCCGGCGCTGGTCCTTGCTGCGTCGTGGTTTTCCATTTCCATTCCTGACTTCGGATGTACTTGGGTCGCTGGTACTGCATCTTGCCAGCCAACTATCCTCTCCCGCGCAAAAGCGGGTCATGAGGCTTGTTAATGCAGCCATGGTTCTCGGCTTCTCCCGGCCGAGGTGTCTCAGCCATTAAATCTCGGACGTTGTGTTTGAAAGCTGCTAAGGCTTGGCGTCCGGACAGTCGACTATTTGGTTCTTTTTGGTAAGGAACCTGTTCCAGAATTTGCGGGCTGACTCTCCGGGTTGTTGAGTTATGTGACTTAAATCGTCTGCATCCGGAGGATGGACATAAGTCCCTTGAAAATTTGCCCGAAAGGCATCCTCGAGCTCTTCCCAACTTCCAATGGTATTTTCAGGGAGGCTTTTGAGCCAATGCCGAGCTGGCCCTTTGAGCTTGAGGGGTAAGTATTTTATGGCGTGGAGATCATCTCCACTAGCCATGTGTATGTGGAGGATGTAATCCTCAATCCAGACTCCAGGGTCTGTTGTTCCGTCGTATGCCTCTATGTTTACAGGTTTGAATCCCGCTGGAAAATCGTGATCCAGCACCTCATCGGTGAAACACAGGGTTTGTGCGGCACCCCTATATTTGGGTGTGCTGTGATGTTCGTATATTTGGCGCGTTGCATTGATTAGAAGAGCTTGCTTTCTCGGCCCATAGATGGACCTAATTGGGCCATCCTTTTGATGCGAATCCTTATGCAGATCGCGTGTAGGCTTGTGTGCGGCACCGCTTGCCGCTCCCTGTTTTCCATGTGGTCGTCTATCCGACCGGGCGGCCTCTTTGTTCTTTGATTGCAGGGGCTCTAAGGCCTCCTCATCGAACTCGGGCAGTAATTTGCGCTTCGGGTAGCTCTTTGTTTGGCGACTGTCGCCGTATTTCTCTGCGGTGTTGAGTACTTTGCTCCATCTGATTATGAGTGCATCTTCCGCTGTTTTGAGCTTCCGCTTCTGCTTTTTCAGGCTACGCGCAGTGGCGACGAGCCTTTTGTTGAGATTCTTCTGCTCCAACAATTTGTCCGGTGTGAGCTCGTCCGGACTGTTATCTTCGCCGGGGACGGGTTGTTTATCCAAGTTGTCCTGTTCGGACAGTTGCTCGATAGAATGTTCGTCGTCCACCGGTTCGCCCTGCTCCATGGCTGGGTCTTTGTCGAGGCGGGACTTGGTGCGGCGTTTACGTTGCCGTTTTGACAGCTTTTCGAGGGATTTATCCTTCGTAGTGTCCCGTTGTTCCTCGTCGTCACTTCCTTTAGGTGTATCCACCATTTATACATAGAGGGATGAGGTGGCTGTCCGTATCCTATAGGTGCTGGTTCATGGTTGTCTCCTACATCGCCGTCCATACCGTCGATGTCTTGAGTCGAAATCGAGCACGTCGTTTAAGCTTTCGACAGTGGCTCTGAAGTGGGCGGTGGGTGGGCGTTGAATTTCTTCGTCGTCCGCATCCCAACCTTCGACCGTAGTCCGCCCGGGCTCTCTGATAAAGAGAGAGACTTTAGTGAGTTCAGGATGTCGCCAAAGGCGAGTCTTGAAAAGATGTCCGCGATGAACTCCATAACCGACGCCCAATTGGATTTGATTGGCAGGGGCGCGGAGGGTTCGGAGTCCGGGGAGGAGTCCGGCACCTTGGAGTCACGGTCTTCGCAAAGGACAGGGATGGAGTTCGGCTCAATCGCCGTAGAGATCGTAGCCCCCGAGGCGGTGTCCAACCACTCGTCCTCGATCGGCGGAGTCGGCTCCGAGCTAAGGGTCGGAGCGGACGCTGGTGCGGCCTCCAGGGCACTGTTCGGCGGCAGAGCTAGATCGTGCCCATCGAGACAGTGCGGCGCGCTTGGCTGTGGCTCGAATCCGTCGAAGATCAAGTCTCCGCGGTAGCTACTCCTCATCGGAGATGTCGGCAATCTCCGTGCCGGGCTTCAGGTACATGGGCAGCAGCTGCAGCTCTGGCTGCTCCGCTCCCGCCTCGTCCTCCTCTATCTCAGCGTTGAGTTCGGTGAAGAGTGTGTCGGACGCCGTCTGCTCCTGCCGGAGGAACTTTTGGTTGGCCTCCACATAGACCTCATCCCGGATGAACTCCAGGATGGCCTGCTGCTCCGCCATCTCCGTGGCTTGGGCAACGGCGAACTCCGTGTCCTCCTTCGCCTCCGCCTCCTCCTCCTCCTCCAGATCTGCCAGCTCCGGTAGCTACTCTCCCTCCTCCTCCGGCTCTGGCGATTCCGACAGTGATGCGGGCGGCGCGCCTCGCCAGGATCTCCTCCATGATCTGCCTCCGGCGGACCGGCGTCAGCACAACGTACGTCGTGATCTTGCGCTGGACCATGACGATGGTGGAGAGCTTGGCAGAACGGGGGAGAGGTGACTGAATGTCTCGGGTGGCGGTGCAGAGAGGGAGGAGGTTGATGGGCTAGGGTTGGGGGATGCCGGTCGACTTAAATAGCCGGGCTAGGCACTACGCGGCCCGTCGCAGTGGTGCCACGCGGTGACATTTGTCCAACGGAGTAGACGAGCTTCGGGCCACCGGGTTTCTTGGCGATTTGACGTGGGACCCCCGTTAGTCCGACGTGGCGGGCGCGCCCGGGCCCCCATATCCGCCTCATATTTGGGCTAGATATGAGGGGTGCCTGTCAGCCTGAGCGTTTGAGGCGTCCGGCCGTCTGGTTAGGTTCGTGACCGGGCCGTCCGCTCGAGCGTTTGAGACGGCTTGGGGCGTCCGGCTAGGGGTGGGCACTGTTACACCGAAAACCGAAAAACCGAACCGAACCAAACCGATTTAACTTATTCGTTCGTTTATATGGTGTACGGTTGTTTGGTTCGGTGGGAACTTCGATCGATATTCGGTGTATCGGTGTATGTTCGGTTTCGTCTGGTCATCTCTACTCCTAGTGGAGCAGTTGGTAGCCTCGTACGGTTTATTTTCGTCCCACCACTTTCAACCGTTTTATTTGGCTGGTTTTTTTCGTCCCTCCTCCACCCCACCGGTTTAGTTTCGCGTCACCCTCTCACACAACGAAAAAAATCTTAACGGATCATAACTTTAAAAGCCGGTGCAAGTTATTTTAGTGATGTCTTTATGTGAAAGAATCAATCACGATCAATCTCTAAATATCAAATCTAAATTAATTAACCTTACCTTAAATTGCTCAATCACATTAATTAGGAAACAAAATAACCGATTTTAAGAAAATATCTACTATTAATGGAGGGTATTACATACCAAACATAGGTACGTCATTAGCTCGCTTCCTTCCCTTCTCTTCCCTTCGTCCCTCAGTCCCATGCTCGTGGCGCTGAAGTGGCATCGACAGCGATGACGGCGAGGACAACACGTGGCAGCCCCTGAAGCACGAACACGACTGCACCTCGGGTCTACCGTCTCCCAAGATATGGGTGAGTTCTCGTGATGCCCACCCTAAACCCTCATGTCCTACAAATTCCTCAACCTCTACCATCTCGATTTCGTCCATGCTCTGAATGACGATGCAGCTCCGGCCGATTGACAATGGTGGTTCACCATCCTTCCTCTCAGCACCCACTCCTGGAGGAACGACACGCCATGCCGATCGAACCCGGTCGAGATCACTCACCAAGATTGCTATTCGGAAGTTTTTTGTCAAAAAGTGAAGAGTGAGCCACTTGTGCAGGTGCAGGTTTTGTTTTAAAAATCCAATTTGTTTATCCTTTTGTCGCTGAAATTGTTTACTAATTATGTCATTCGTCCCACCTCCTATGATTTTTTTTTGCTACCTCCTCCCACCTTCGCTGGTTTTTTTTGTAGATTTTTTCGTCCCCTCCTCCCACTTCATCGGTTTATTTTCGCGTCACCCTCTCACACAATGAAAGAAATATGAAAAGATCAGAACTTTCCATACTGGCGCAAGTTATTTGGTAATGTAGAATCAATCACGAACAATCTCTAAAGATCAAATCTAAATTAAGTAACCTTACCTTAAATCACTCAATCACATTAATTAGAAAACAAATAATTGATTTTCAGAAAAGTGGCTCAATCACATTAACCTTACCTTAACTCTCGGATGGTAATCAATCTCCAAACAAAGGAAACAATACATCGAGGGAGCAGTAAATAAACTCTCTTTCTTATGACATGTATATGATCTTCCCTTCCCTCTCCGTTGTCGAGCGTTCTTGATTCTCGAGGCCGATGCTTGGGCTGCGTCACTGGGTCGCGACGGTGCCGGGGGACTAGGACGGCGAGGCTGGGTGCCGCGGCACCGCGTTGGCCGCGGCTGTGACGGGGGCGAAGAAGGGCGGCTTCCCTGGCCCTGGGAGTTGGTGCGGTGGAAGCGGCACTTGAAGGATCCGGCGTGGGTGGCCGGTGCGCAGACGCACTTGGAAGCGGGCCCGTGGCGTGCGTCGGACGGCGTCGATGCCGACCCGTGCCACCTCCTCCACGTATTCTTGGAGCTGTGGCTGACCCATTTACATGAAATTAATTTCCTCAGTTGTGGTGGCAAATATAATACACATAATCCATATTATTATGCACTAGCGCGTGTGTGTGAAATAGATGGATTATGGTCGCGTATCCAATAAGATGGATATGTGTGTGTGCTAGAGAGAGAGAGGGGAGAGGGGGAGAGAGAGTGTGGAAGAGGGGGGGAAAGAGAGAGTGTGTGTGAGAATTTGATGGTAAAAAAAGTCGCCAATGTCACTTGATATGTATGAGTATATTAATATTGAACTCTTAAAGTTAATGTAACCCCGTTGCAACGCACGGACGGTCTTCTAGTAAACCGTAATAACCGAAGTAGCCGAAATGTTTACGATGCCGTTTCCGTGAGGCCGTGCGTGACTGTGAGGGTAGCCCATATGTGCATCGGCCCAACACCACGTGATTTATTAATGCGTACACATTCATACCTACGTAAACCCTAGCCATCATCCATCTCTCCGTCACTTCATCAGGCTGCGCCCTCTCTAACCCTAAGCTCGTAGTCAACTCCTCAACCGGCGGGCTCCGGCGAGTCGGTGCTCAGCAATCAGGAACGAATTCGTCTGTTTCAGCGAACGTCAAGCCAGCCGCTGACATGTACTTCACTGGCTTCTCTAACTTCCCTAATCTCTCAAATATCAATACAAGTAGCCACTACACTAGTACATGACGTAACTTCATGCTAGTGATTAGTACTATTGTTTTTGCATGCAAGATTGTCATGCGCTAGTGTACCCTTATGGTATGTATTTGTACAATTTCAATCCATGGATCTTTTGCGTATATGTGTGATGTGTCGTATCCGTGCCTCCCTCATGGAACAAATTACTAATTAGTCAATGCTTAGTGCATGTTCTTATTTTGATCATATATAATATATACTCTCGAGCCTCATCAGCCCAACAAGCAAGCTTTTTTATTGCTACGCGTATGTATCAAATTCGAAAAACTGGTACTGATGGGTGAATGTACTTTGGTTCTCCGGTTAACCGAATAAATCGAACCAATATATTTTGGTTAATATGGTTCGGTGTCTAATTTTTGTCTGGTTATTTCGGTGGCCATTTCTCCAAAACCGAAATTATAAAAAACAAAACCGAACCGTATTAACCATATTAACCGAACGCCCAGACCTACGTCCGGCTGTAGATGCTCTAAGGTGTTGATAGGAATAGGAAGGGGTGTTTGAGCCTCTGCGTGCGTGCGTGCTTTGTGTCTTGAAAAGACTAAGTTAGCAAAGAGCTATTACCCTCCGAGCTCGAGCTGAATATGGCATTGGATCTATCGATGGCAGATCCATTTTGGCGCGTCATGAATAGGTCAGTGTGGCGATGGCGTGCAGGGTACAGAAAGCGCGTAAACAGATAAGTACTATACTTAACATGCCACTTGGCTGGTTTGCGGGACCCAGTGGTCAGTGTCTCGTGATCAGCTACTTAATTAAGATGCCCGCCCGCCCGGCCTCAAGTTGAATAGCCAGCCCCTTCTTCCACATGGCTCCGGTGAATACCAAGGCGTGCAACGACCACGACCGCGATGGCCGTGTACACCATCACACCTGCCGGACTAACCTCCCTCAACAGCACGTACACCGGACTGGTCACTGGTGTAGGCCGCGAAGCTCTTCTGGCCAGCGTTTCCTCGCCGGCCAGGAGCTCTCTCCCAAGGCCTAGGCCAATAGGTCATCGCCGATGGGTTGAGTTCATCAGTTAGGTGGTTTTGGTTCCGTCGCCATCGGTGACGACTGCTGCCCGCGGCTCGCTCGGTGCAAGCGGCGGAGATCAAGAAGCGGGTCGGCGGCCCTGGTGAGGTCAGCGGTGGCGGCGGCCGGCCGAGGCCATGGGGATGGCGCGCGCGGCGGTTGGGTGTGGTTGGTGACGAGCGGCCCTGCGTTTGTTAGCAATAATCTTGAGTTAGTGTGGCAGGAGTAGGCAGTAGTATAGTTCCGAGTCGTGGCATGTAGTCTACGTGTGATAGGAGTTGAGTACGTGTCCATGTAGGACTTCATGTTCTGTCGTGAGTACTAGTCCAGGTTGAGTCCGGGTTAGACTAGAGTACTAATCATGTTGGTTTAGGACATAAGGTTGAGTCGGTCTGCTAGACCTTGGGTTGCTGCATATATATGCGCAGTAGGTTATGAGTTTTGTACTGTAAAAAATAGAAAATTAATAAAGAGAAAGAGAGGCACGACACGTACCTTTGGCAAAAGTTTTTGTGTGTGTGTTCACCGTCTACTTTGATGTGATTGATCCTGAGGGCAAAGTTCCATCAATTGGTATAAGAGCTAGGTTGATTTGAAGTTTCGCTTGCCCCGGGGTCGCGACCCGACTAGCGCCTCGGGGCGGGCGATGTTGTCGCTCGAGGGAGACTGCAGGCTGTCGTCGGCAAGACGGAGCTAGAAGATCGTTGACGGGAGTGGGGGTGCCGTGGTGCGGTGCCGGAAAGTCGTCAAGATCGTCGTCCGCGGAAGATAGATGAGTCAAGGAGTCGTGCGGGTTTGCATAGTCGATTGTTGTCGTCGTCGTGTCAGCGTTGTAATGTCCAAGTGCTCGTTGAGGAGGCGTTGAAGATGAAGCATGCCCAAGTCATCTATGTGTCTCGACGAGAGGATTAAGTCCAACTATGTGGGGGCGGTAAACCAGTGAAGGTGAGTCTCTTCAGTGAGGCCATGTCTCCACATGAGGCTAGAGTGGGCGGTGTAGTCCACAGGATGGTGTGATCCACAAGGAGCCGACAAGTATCTTGCTAGGGTGGATGGTGAAGTCCATTAGGTGATGTTTTCCACAGGTTACTAGCAAGGCTGGGTAGTCCAAGGCATATTTGAGGTGGTCCATAAATTCACCAAGTTGAAATTGGAGAAAGATTGTTGCGATCAATAAAGTCCATCAATTTAACTTGTCATGGTGCAAGACAGATGAGTCGACAAGGGATAATCTACAACAAGTCAAGACTGGAGAAGCACGAAAGACAAAATGTCAAGACTAGAAAGAGATTGTTAGCAATAATCTTAAGTTAGTGTAGCAGGAGTTGGCAGTAGTATGGTTCGAGTCGTGGCATGTAGTCTATGTGTGATAGGAGATGAGTACGTGTCCATGTAGGACTTAATGTTCTGTCGTGAGTACTAGTCCAGGTTGAGTCCGGGTTAGACTAGAGTACTAATCGTGTTGGGTTAGGACATAAGGTTGAGTCGGTCCTCTAGACCATGGGTCGCTGCATATATATACGCAGTAGGTTATGAGTTTTGTACTGTAAAAAACAGAAAATTAATAAAGAGAAAGATAGATACGACACGTGCCTTTGGCAAAAGTTTTTGCGTGTGTGTTCACCGTCTACTTTGATGTGATTGATCCTGAGGGCAAAGTTCCATCAATTGGTATAAAAGCTAGGTTGATTTGAAGTTGCGCTTGCCCCGGGGTCGCGACCCGACTAGCGCCTCGGGGCGGGCGATGTTGTCACTGGAGAGAGACGGCAGGCTGTCGTTGGCAAGGCGATGGAAGAAGATCGTTGACGGGAGCGGTGGTGCCGTGGTGCGGTGCCGGAAAGTCGTCAAGATTGTCGTCTGCGGGAGATAGATGAGTCAAGGAGTCGTCGGGGTTTGCATAGTCGATCGTTGTCGTCGTCGTGATAGCGTCGTCATGTCGAAGTGCTCGTCTTTGTGAGGAGGCGTTGAAGATGAAGCATGCCCAATTCGTCTAAGTGTCTCGACGAGAGGATCAAGTTCAACTATGTGGGGGCGGTAAACCAGTGAAGGTAAGTCTCATCAATGAGGCCATGTCTCTACATGAGGCTGGAGTGGGCGGTGTAGTCCACAGGGTGGTGTGATCCACAAGGAGCCGACATGTATCTTGCTAGGGTGGATGGTGAAGTCCACCGGGTGGTGTTTTCCACAGGTTACTAGCAAGGCTGGGTAGTCCAAGGCATATTTGAGGTGGTCCAAAAATTCACCAAGTTGAAATTGAGGAGAGATTGTTGCGATCAATGAAGTCCATCAATTTAACTTGTCGTGGTGCGAGACGGATGAGTCGACAAGGGATGTGTCGGTGTCAAAACCGGCGGATCTCGGGTAGGGGGTCCTGAACTGTGCGTCTAGGCGGATGGTAACAGGAGACAAGGGACACGATGTTTTTACCCAGGTTCGGGCCCTCTCGATGGAGGTAAAACCTTACTCCTGCTTGATTAATATTGATGATATGAGTAGTACAAGAGTAGATCTACCATGAGATCAGAGAGGCTAAACCCTAGAAGCTAGCCTATGGTATGATTGTTGTTAGTCCTACGGACTAAAACCCTCCGGTTTATATAGACACCGGAGAGGGCTAGGGTTACACAGAGTCGGTTACAATGGGAGGAGATCTACATATCCGTATCGCCAAGCTTGCCTTCCACGCCAAGGAAAGTCCCATCCGGACACGGGACGAAGTCTTCAATCTTGTATCTTCATAGTCCAGGAGTCCGGCCAAAGGTTATAGTCCGGCTATCCGGACACCCCCTAATTCAGGACTCCCTCAGTAGCCCCTGAACCGGGCTTCAATGTCGACGAGTCTGGCGCGTAGATTGTCTTTGGCATTGCAAGGCGGGTTCCTCCTCCAAATACTTCATAGAAGATTTTGAACACAAGGATAGTGTCCGGCTCTGCAAAAAAAGTTCCACATACCACCGTAGAGAGAATAATATTTGCACAAATCTAATCTGCTGACGTATTCCGCAGCGTGACATCACACCACGGCCAAGCCTTTATTCGAATCGTTTTTACTGTCCCACCTCAGCGCGTTTAGCGAGGCGGTTTCCTTGGCATGTCTTGTCGAAGCAGAGATCGTGTCCCCTTATTCCGGGATTCTCATCAATACGGGCGTGGGTAACCCAATCGTGCCCGTTGGTATGTCTCCTCTATCGAAGGCGAGTCCCAAACGGTCACGGGGAGGGCTCTTGGTATTCAACCTCTTTATAAAGAGACCAAGGCTCTACTCCTTTCTTTCAATCTCAATCGAATCCACCTCTCACCTCGAGTTCCAACACCCAAAGCTCCAGATTCAGGCGCTTCGGACCTTCGATGATGTCCGGCTCCGACCTTCAAAGCCGGTGGATGCCTTCCTCCGTTACGGAAGAAGACGTGCTAAAGCTAAGGGATGCCAGGTATCTAACCGGCGAAATCCCGCATAGGCTGCCTGCTCCAGGGCAGGTTATTCCCACTCCCAAGCCTGGCGAGAGCGTGGTGTTCACATCTCATTTCCTTCGGGGGCTAGGCTTCCCGACGGACCCCTTCGTGAGGGGGCTCCTGTTTTATTATGGGCTGGAATTTCACGACTTGGCTCCGGAGTCCATCCTCCACATCTCATCGTTCATTGTCGTGTGCGAAGCCTTCCTCCGTATTACTCCTCACTTCGGATTGTGGCTTAAGACCTTCAGAGTAGAGCCGAAGATGATCGAGGGGCAGCACGCGGAGTGCGGAGGTGCTGTTATAAGCAGGAATGCTGACGCTCCATGGCCCGAGGGCTCTTTTTAAGAGGAGTTCAGCTTATGGCAACCAGAGTGGTTTTATATCACAACTCCCAGGGGCACCAAATGGGTGGCGCCACCTGCCTTTCGCTCGGGTCCCCCACCACAACTAGCGTCATGGGTCAATAAAGGGTTTAACTGGGGGGCCGTCCAAAGACGTGCCCTTGTTGCAGGGCCGCATTCGAGATCTCCTAGAAAGAGACATCAATCTGGTCGTAGTGACGCAGGTCATGTTGATTCGCCGCACCCTATCCTACAAACGTCGCCCCCTCCGCCTGTGGGAGTTTAATCCGGAGGGACCACGAGCCCTCCAACATTTTACGGGCGTGACGCCCATGGAGATGTACAAATTGTTCTTCGGATCACAAGCAATGTGTCCAGGCTCGATCGAGGACGCAGGTCTGAGCTGCAATCGCCCGGATACTCAAGTAAGTAGCCATGTACCTGGACACGCTATCCGTATATTTATCATAAATTGCCCTTAAAAGAGCTGTCCCTTAAACAGGAGTGGATAGCGAAAGCAAAGCTAATCAGGTGTCCGGCCCCCCTCCCTGAGACCACGCCGGATCCCGTGTTAACCAGGATGCTGGAGGTTGCGCCTTTGAAAGAAGGCGAAGGGAGGAACAAGGAAGCTACCGCCTCCCCGAAGGAGGCTGTCAGGAAAGGAGGAATCGAGAATTCCTCTATCCAGGGGAAGAAGAGGACCGCCTCTGAAGACCCGGAGACCATGGTCTCAAAGCGGGGGAAGAAATCTTTGTTAGAGGGTCCTACGCCAGGGGATGCCTCGGCCGCACTGTTCCCCAAGGGGTTCAGCCCTCCACCGAGCCGTAAGTAGAGAGGGGAGTTTTAAAATGAGAGACATCCCTGTTCTATTTCTGAGGAAGATAACCGAAATTTTACCTTGTAGTTCGGATCTCAGCCCTTCTCAGCAGAGCTCATCTTCAGGGGATCTTCGTCCGGAGATGATGGAGAGCGGAACGCCTCCCCCTGCCGTACCGCCTTGCGAGGCGGGCGACCCTGAGGTGTCGTCACGGAGGGTTTCTCCGAATCCGGCAGGGCCGGAGGGCAGTCGTATGGCCCCCCAAAGCCCTCCGTGTCCGGCCTTCGAAAAAGGCCATCGGACGAGTCCGGCACCGTCTGGTGCACGGTCGGAGGAGCTGAAGGATCTGCTCGGGCGAGCGTCTATCTCAGAAGAACACCGTATGTTGATGGGTACGGTGATTGAAAGGATTTCATCCGCGGAGAGCGGGTTGTACAAGGCCGTCAGGAGTTTACTGACATGTTTTGAGGTACGCGAAATGATGTACCTTTTGATAGTTCCGCATATATAAGATGCGCCATGTGTAGATAGTAGCCACTGAGACTCGGTGCGTTGTTAAAAATGACGGCGCGCCGAGGATCATAATCCCAGGTATAATATGTCGCCCTTCGTATGTAGGTGGCGAAGTGTTCGGTGGCTAGCCGGACTGATGAATTTGCCGAGCTAAAGCGGCAACTTGACGTGGTCGATGCCGACATCGCGCTTGTCAACAAGCGGCTTGACGAGGCACAATGTATGTAATTTCTCCAAAGACACCTGGTAAGAGGAGCTTGATGCCCGTATCTTACAACATGTGTGCTTGATGCAGATGGTGCCGCTGCCATGGAGAACCTTCGGGCGGAACTTGCCCGAGCCAAGGAGCAGGCCAGGAAAAGCGATGCGGCTGCCTTAAAGGCGGCTGAAGAGCTGAAAGCCGAACAGGCTGCTCACTGCCGAAGCAAGAAGGAAATGGTTGAGATGGCTGTGAAGTTGAAAAATGATGCCAATCGCTGCAAGCTTCTTGAAAAAGAAGATCGGGCGGAACAGAAGGACCTGGAGAAGGCCACTATCGAGGCCAAGGATACTCGCTCTGCGATGAGAGCGATGAAGGAGGAGCTACGTCAGGCCGGAGATATCGCGGCTGGAAAGCCTTTTATGCTGCGGATGAAGTTCGGGGATCCTAAATATGCTCCGTTGGACCGGTTGTGGAGTGCGGCGGACACTTATCTGGACTTGGCGGCGAGTGCCGCGGATGCGGCCGAACACTTCCGAGATCAAAAGGATCACAAAGTGGAAAATCTTTTTTGGTCGCAGTTCCACAATCCAGAGCGCCCACTTCCATTAACCGATCGTTTGGCCGCATGGGCGGAGCTGAATAGGTTATCCAGACTCGCCATGAAGTATGTCGTGAGTCATCTATGGCCGGAAAGGCCCGAGCCGAAGAGTTATTTTAGCTTGGTGTAGTAGTTCCTTGGTTCGGTGCCGCATATCAATGCAATGAAGAGGTCAGCGTGCATAGAGGGTGCGCGGATGGCTCTTGCCCGTGTCAAAACATACTGGGCGGAGATGAATGCCATCGCTGTTGCACCCCAAGATCTGGACGGGAGCCGAGTACCTGCCGAGCACTATTTTCAGGAAGTTCTGCAGGGCGCTCGTTTAATAGAGCCGCACTGCTCGAAGGATATTATGTTCGAATAACATGTATTATTGTAAAACAATGTTTCGATGGAATATAAAAGCTTTTTATACTTGTGCCTTCAAGAATTAAAATACCTCATGTGCGGCCATGTATATATAACCTGAAAGATGGCAGTCTTCGGCTTCAGCCCCCACGCATATAATGCGGGGTGTTCGCAGAAGGCGCATTTTCACACTTGATCCAACGTCTTGGTCCTATTAAGGAGGTGATAGCGCAGCGAACTAGGCAACCGGACTATAATGCTTTATCACTTTCACTTAGCCATAGGAGTTTGACAGTGGGGCTACTATATAGCCCTAGGGGCACCGCGCTCACCCGAATTCGGGGCGCGTGTGTGCCTTGCCGGAAAACGGCCCTTCGTTAATGCGGAGGAATCCTAAAGATTCCGGCGGGTCATCGAGTGGTTGACCAGTCTCACGCTATATCATGACAGTCAGTTTTTGGCTTTCTCTACTGAGGTGCTACTTTGGCGAACCGGGGCTGTCGCGAAGAGTTCTCCTGGTGCCGCCTTAGCCGATAGAGTGGAACGTAAGGCAGCAAAACACAGGAGCCAGGAAAACCCAACATTTTACCAAAGACATGATTCGGAGCTGATGCGTATAAGGCCAAACTCGCGACGCCGAACACTCCCTAAGGTATTCGGTCTTTATGAAAACGGGCTGATCAACGCCCTTGGTAATAAGCCCCTGGTGTCCAGGTACGCACAAAATTCTGACGTGGCCACATGCCAAGACGCCATCCTCTCCTCCTCGGTTATACCAAAAAACCGGGGGGTGTGTATCAACAAGAGACAGTGAAAAAGGATTATGCAGGGTCTTAATCTAAAAGGAATCCTTGGAGCAGGTCTCTCGCACGTCTCACTTTGTGTCTCCGTTGTGTGTCGTATAGGGCGGGTGTAGCACGGTGTTCATCTGTAAAAGAGAGGAACTTAGTTGAAAAAGATCATGCGAAAATGTATGTTATATTAAATAAACAAAGTATAATTCAAAAAATGGGTAAAATTGAGCTGTATTGTCTCTTGTTGTACATGCGTGTGGAGCCCCTTGTACTGAGGTAGGCGGCTAGTAAGCCCTTGTATGTTTACGCCGGACTCGTCTAGCCATGTCCGGGGTCTGAACGACTTGTTTAGGTGCTTTGATTAGTGAAGCCGGTTTAGTGTGTGGCTGTCAAGGCAGCCGCACAGTCTTCTGGCTACCGAGGAACACTCGATATTTCCCTTTAATGAGATGATGCCTCGCGGACCGGGCATTTTAAGCGTAAGAGATGCATAATGCGGTATTGTGTTAAAGCGGGCGAAAGCTTCGCTTCCCAGTAGTGCTTGATTGCTACTTGTAAATGGGGCGATGTGAAAGGTTAGATTTTCGCGGCGGAAGTTGTCGGGGGAGCCGCACATAACATCTAGCAGGAGAGAACCCGTACAATGGGCATCTGGGCCTGGCGTTACCCCTTGAAAGGAAGTGTTGCTATGGCGAATTTTTGTTGGGTCTATCCCCATTTTGCGGATTGTGTCCTCATATAGCAGGTTTAGATCACTGCCGCCGTCCATTAGGACTTATGTAAAGTGGAGTCCGTCAATTATCGGATCTAATATCAAGGCAGTCCAGCCTGCGTTCCGGATACTTCTAGAGTAATCCTGATGGTCGAAGGTGATTGGTTTTAACAACCAGTGGCGGGACTCCTCTGGGATAGGCCATATGGCGCGTATCTCTATAGGCGCCACTCTGTTTTTCCCTTTTGTCACGTGAAGTGAGTTTACTGTTTTGACTTCTTGTGGGAAATTCTTTTGTTTTCCGATGCTCTGCTTATGGGGTTCGTCATCGTCCTCGCTTGGTGTGTCGAGCCCCTGTTGTTCGGCGTTGAGTTTGCCGGATTGCTTGAAGACCCAACAATCTCTGTGGGTATGGTTTGCAGGCTTCTCGGGAGTACTGTGGATTTGACATATCTTGTCCAAGATTTTGTTTGGGTTAGATAGCTCGTCCCTGTTATCCTTGAGGGGCAGCTTTTTCTGATTCTGCCGAGAGCTTTTGAATCCGGCGTTGATCGTCGTGCTCTTGGGCTGTTTCCCTTGGTCGGCGCTGGTCCTTGCTGCGTCCACGGTTTCCCGTTCCATCCCTAACCCGGATGTACTTGGGTCGCTGGTACTGCATCTTGCCAACCATCTATTCTCTCCTGCACAAAAGCGGGTCATGAGGCTTGTTAATGCGGCCATTGTTCTTGGCTTTTCTTGGCCGAGGTGTCTGGCGAGCCATTCGTCTCGAACACTGTGTTTGAAAGCTGCTAAGGCTTCGGCGTCCGGACAGTCGACTATCTGGTTCTTTTTAGTAAGAAATTTTGTCCAGAGTTTCCGGGCTGACTCTCCGGGTTGTTGAGTTATATGACTTAAATCATCTGCATCCGGAGGTCGGACATAGGCCCCTTGAAAATTTGCCCGAAAAGCATCCTCGAGCTCTTCCCAACTTCCAATGGTGTTTTCGGGATGGCTTTTAAGCCAATGCCGGGCTGGCCCTTTGAGCTTGAGGGGTAAGTATTTTATGGTGTGGAGGTCATCTCCTCTAGCCATGTGTATGTGGAGGATATAATCCTCAATCCAGACTCGTGTTACATTGCTCGTCAGATGCGCCTCTATGTTTACGGGCTTGAATCCCGCCGGAAATTCATGGTCCAGCACCTCATCTGTGAAACATAGGGGGTGTGTGGCACCCCTATATTTGGGTGTACCGCGATGTTCGGATACATGTTGCGTTGCATTGCTTACTAGAGCTTGCTTTCTTGGCCCGTAGATAGATCTGGCTGAGCCATCTTTTTGATGCGAATCCTTGTGCGGATCGCATGCCGACTTCTATGCGGCGCCTTTTGCCGCTCTATGTTGGCCATGGGGTTGTTTATCCGACCAGGTGGCTTCCTTATTTATTGATTGCGGGGGCTCTAAGGCCTCCTCATCAAATTCCGGCAGTAATTTTCGCTTCGGATAGCTCTTTGTGTGGCGACTGTCGCTGTATTTGTCTGCGGTGTTGAGTACTTTGCTCCATCTAATTCTGAGTGCATCTTCCGCTGTTTTGAGCTTCCGCTTCTGCTTTTTCAGGCTACTCGCAGTGGCGACGAGCCTTTTGTGGAGGTTCTTCTCCTCCAGCAACTTGTCCGGCGTGAGGTCGTCCGGACTGTTATCTTCGCCGGGGACGGGTTGTTCGGTTTGTTTATCCAAGTTGCCCTGTTCGTACGGTTGCTCGATGGCATGTTCGTCGTCCGCCGATTCGCCCTGCTTTATGGCTGGGTCTGTATGGCTGCTGTCTCTGTCGAGGTGGGGTTTGGAGCGGCGCTTACGCCGCCGCTTTGACTGCTTTTCGAGGGAACGATCCCTCGTTGCGTCCCTTTGTTCCTCGTCGTCGTTTCTTTTAGGTGTGTCCACCATGTATACATCGTGAGATGAGGTGGTTGTCCAGTGCCCTATAGGCGCTGGTTCCTATTCGTCTCGTACATCGTCGTCCATACCGTCGATGTCTTCGGAGTTGAAGTCAAGCATGTCGGTTAAATCATCGACAGTGGCTACGAAGTGGGTGGTGGGTGGGCTTTGAATTTCTTCGTCATCCGCATCCCAACCTTGCTGACCATAGTCCGGCCAGGGCTCTCCTGATAAAGAGAGAGACTTTAGTGAATTCAGAATGTCGCCGAAGGGCGAGTGCTGAAAGATGTCCGCGGCGGCGAACTCCATGATCGGCGCCCAATCGGATTCGATCGGCAGGGGTGTGGAAGGTCCGGAGTCCGGAGAGGAGTCTGGCACCTTGGAGTCACGAGCTTCGCAGAGGACAAGGCTGGTGTTCGGCTCGATCGCCGTAAAGATTGCAGCCCCCGAGGCGGTGTCCAGCCACCCGTCCATGATTGGCGCAGTCGGCTCCAAGCTAAGGGTCGGAGCGGACACGGGTGCGGCCTCTAGGGCACTGTTCGGCGGCAGAGCTAGATCATGCCCATCGTGACAGTGCGGCGCGCTCGGCTGTGGCTCAAATCCGTCAAAGATCCAGTCTCCGCGGACGTCAGCCGTGTAGTTCAAACTTCCAAATCTGACCTGATGGCCAGGGGCGTAGCTTTCGATCTGCTCCAGATGGCCAAGCGAATTGGCCCGCAGTGCAAAGCCACCGAATACGAAGATCTGTCCGGGGAGAAGAGTCTCACCCTGGACCGCATCGTTGTTGATGATTGGAGGAGCCATCGGGCCTAAAGATGACGACACAGAGGAACTCTCAATGAAAGCACCAATGTCGGTGTCAAAACCGGCGGATCTCGGGTAGGGGGTCCCGAACTTTGCGTCTAGGCGGATGGTAACAGGAGACAAGGGACACGATGTTTTTACCTAGGTTCGGGCCTCTCGATGGAGGTAAAACCCTACTCCTGCTTGATTAATATTGATGATATGGGTAGTACAAGAGTAGATCTACCACGAGATCGAGAGGCTAAACCCTAGAAGCTAGCCTATGGTATGATTGTTGTTCGTCCTGCGGACTAAACCCTCCGGTTTATATAGACACCGGAGAGGGCTAGGGTTACATAGAGTCGGTTACAATGGGAGGAGATCTACATATCCGTATCGCCAAGCTTGCCTTCCACGCCAAGGAAAGTCCCATCCGGACACGGGACAAAGTCTTCAATCTTGTATCTTCATAGTCCAGGAGTCCGGCCAAAGGTTATAGTCCGGCTATGCGGACACCCCCTAATCTAGGACTCCCTCAGGATGATCTACAACAAGCCAAGACTGGAGAAGCTTATGCAAAGGAAGTATGGCACCTCACACTCTCCAAGCTGAATATGAGCTCTAATTGGGCAGCAACCGATGATGATTCCCTTGTATAAGCTGGTGGCATCGTACAAATTCTTCCATGGAAAAGGAAAAAAGCGAAATCTTGGAGATCAATTTTAGCACTGGTATGGTTGAACCTCTGGAAAGAAAGAAATGATAGAACCTTAAGAAATAGTTCTTGCCGCGCATGCACAAGTGTTCCAGAAGATTCAGCTAGAAGCATAGGACTGGGTAGATGCTGGACGAAGGCGTGCAATGGCTCTTGTAGAGCGACCCATAGAGCCAGACTGATGTACGTCTGTTGTATCTCTAAACCCATTCTCCCCTTCTCTATCTTGCTTTTGTAACTGTTTATTTCTCCTACTCGCAATGAAAAGCAGTGACCCTGCCTTTTCATAAAAAAAGACCGGAGAAGCATGGAAGACAAAGTGTCAAGATTAGGAAGAAATTGATAGCAATAATCTTGAGTTAGTGTAGAAGGAGTTGGCAGTAGTATGGTTCAAGTCGTGGCATTTAGTCTACGTGTGATAGGAGTTGAGTACGTGTCCATGTAGGACTTAATGTTCTGTCGTGAGTACTAGTCCAGGTTGAGTCCGGGTTAGACTAGAGTACTAATCGTGTTGGGTTAGGACATAAGGTTGAGTCGGTCCTCTAGACCATGGGTCGCTACATATATATACGCAGTAGGTTATGAGTTTTGTACTGTAAAAAACAGTAAATTCATAAAGAGAAAGACAGGTACGACACGTGCCTTTGGCAAAAGTTTTTGCGTGTGTGTTCACCGTTTACTTTGATGTGATTGATCCTGAGGGCAAAGTTCCACCAATTGGTATAAGATCTAGGTTGATTTGAAGCTGCGCTTGCCCCGGGGTCGTGACCCGACTAGCGCCTCGGGGCGGGCGATGTTGTCGCTGGAGGGAGACGGCAGGCTGTCGTTGGCAAGGCGCTGGAAGAAGATCGTTGACGGGAGCGGTGGTGCCGTGATGCGGTTCCGGAAAGTCGTCAAGATCGTCGTCCGCGGGAGATAGATGAGTCAAGGAGTCGTCCGGGTTTGCATAGTCGATCGTTGTCATCGTCGTGTCAGCGTCGTCATGTCGAAGTGCTCGTCTTTGTGAGGAGTCGTTGAAGATGAAGCATGCCCAATTCGTCTAAGTGTCTCGACGAGAGGATCAAGTTCAACTATGTGGGGCCGGTAAACCAGTGAAGGTGAGTTTCTTCAATGAAGCCATGTCTCTACATGAGGCTGGAGTGGGTGGTGTAGTCCATAGGGTGGTGTGATCCACAAGGAGCCGTCATATATCTTGATAGGGTGGATGGTGAAGTCCACCGGGTGATGTTTTCCACAGGTTACTAGCAAGGCTGGGTAGTCCAAGGCATATTTGAGGTGGTCCAAAAATTCAGCAAGTTGAAATTGGGGAGAGATTGTTGCGGTCAATGAAGTCCATCCTTGTCGTGGTGCGAGACGGATGAGTCGACAATGGATGATCTACAACAAGCCAAGACCGGAGAAGCTTATGGGAAGGAAGTATGGCACCTCACAATATCCATGCTGAATATGAGCTCTAATTGGACAGCAACCGATGATGATTCCCTTGTAAGCTAGTGGCATCGTACAAATTCTTCCATGGGAAAGGAAAAAAGCGAAATCTTGGAGATCAATTTTAGCACTGGTATGGTGGAACCTCTGAAAAGAAAGAAATGATAGAATCTTAAGAAATAGTTCTTGCCGTGCCCGCACAAGTGTTCCAGAAGATTCAGCTAGAAGCATAGGACTGGGTAAATGCTGGACGAAGGCGTGCAATGGCTCTTGTAGAGCGACCCATAGAGCCAGACTGATGTACTTCTGTTGTATCTCTAAACCCATTCCCCGGCCCCTTATCTAATCTTGCTTTTGTAACTGTTTATTTCTCCTACTCGCAATGAAAAGCAGTGCCCCTGCCTTTTCATAAAAAAAAGACCGGAGAAACACGGAAGACAAAGTGTCAAGATAAGGAAGAAATTGATAGCAATAATCTTGAGTTAGTGTACCAGGAGTTGGCAGTAGTATGGTTCGAGTCGTGGCATGTAGTCTACGTGTGATAGGAGTTGAGTATGTGTCCATGTAGAACTTCATGTTCTGTGGTGAGTACTAGTCCAAGTTGAGTCCGGGTTAGACTAGAGTACCAATCGTGTTGGGTTAGGACATAAGGTTGAGTCGGTCTGCTAGACCTTGGGTCGCTGTATATATATACACAGTAGTTTATAAGTTTTGTACTATAAAAAACAGAAAAATAATAAAGAGAAAGAGAGGCACGACACGTGCCTTTTGCTAAAAGCTCTTGCGTGTGTGTTCACCGTCTACATTGATGTGATTGATCCTCAAGGCAAAGTTCCAAAAATTGGTATAAGAGCTAGGTGGATTTGAAGCTGCGCTTGCCCTGGGGTCGCGACCCGACTAGCGCCTCGGGGCAGGCGATGTTGTCGCTGGAGGGAGACGACAGGATGTCGTCGGCAAGGCGGTGGAAGAAGATCGTTGACAGGAGCGGTGGTGCCGTGGTGCGGTGCCGGAAAGTCGTCAAGGTCGTCGTCCGCGGGAGATAGATGAGTCAAGTAGTCGTGCGGGTTTGCATAGTCGATTGTTGTCATCGTCGTGTCAGCGTCGTCATGTCCAAGTGCCCGTCTATGTGAGGAGACGTTGAAGATGAAGCACGCCCAAGTCGTCTATGTGTCTCGACGAGAGGATCAAGTTCAACTATGTGGGGGCGGTAAACCAGTGAAGGTGAGTCTCTTCAATGTGGCCATGTCTCTACAGGAGGCTAAAGTGGGCGGTGTAGTCCACAGGGTGGTGTTATCCACAA
The DNA here is from genome assembly GCA_021605145.1 of Aegilops bicornis. Lineage (NCBI taxonomy): Eukaryota > Viridiplantae > Streptophyta > Magnoliopsida > Poales > Poaceae > Aegilops > Aegilops bicornis. The sequence continues at coordinate 858,051,014 of CM038670.1, read as the reverse complement.
GGAGCCGGCATGTATCTTGCTAGGGTGGATGGTGAAGTCCACCGGGTGGTGTTTTCCACAGGTTACTAGCAAGGCTGGGTAGTCCAAGGCATATTTGAGGTGGTACGTGATACGTCTCCACTGTATCTATAATTTTTGATTGCTCCATGCTACTTTATCTACTGTTTTGGACTATATTGGGCTTTATTTTCCATTTTTATATTATTTTTGGGACTAACCTATTAACCGGAGGCCCAGCCCAGAATTGCTGTTTTTGCCTATTTCAGTGTTTCGAAGAAACGGAATATCAAACGGAGTCCAAACGGAATGAAACCTTCGGGAACGTGATTTTCTCACTGAACGTGATCCAGGAGACTTGGACCCTACTCCAAGAAGTAACAGAGGCGGTCACGAGGGTGGGGGGCGCGCCCCCCTAGGGCGCGCCCCCCTGCCTCGTGGGCCCCCTGTTGCTCCACCGACGTACTCCTTCCTCCTATATATACCTACGTACCCCCAAACGATCAGAAACGGAGCCAAAACCTAATTCCACCGCCACAACTTCCTGTATCCACGAGATCCCATCTTGGGGCCTGTTCCGGAGCTCCGCCAGAGGGGGCATCCACCACGGAGGGCTTCTACATCATCACCATAGCCCCTCCGATGAAGTGTGAGTAGTTTAGTTCAAACCTTCGGGCCCATAGCTAGTAGCTAGATGGCTTCTTCTCTCTTTTTTGATCTCAATACAATGTTCTCCCCCTCTCGTGGAGATCTATTCGATGTAATCTTCTTTTTGCGGTGTGTTTGTTGAGACCGATGAATTGTGGGCTTATAATCTAGCTTATCTATGAATAATATTTGAATCTTCTCTGAATTCTTTTATGTATGATTGAGTTATCTTTGAAAGTCTTTTCAAATTATCAGTTTGGTTTGGCCAACTAGATTGGTAGTTCCTGCAATGGGAGAAATGTTTAGCTTTGGGTTCAATCTTGCGGTGTCCTTACCCAGTGACAGAAAGGGTTGCAAGGCACGTATTGTATTGTTGCCATCGAGGATAACAAGATGGGGTATTTATCATATTGCATGAATTTATTTCTCTACATCATGTCATCTTGCTTAAGGCGTTACTCTGTTTTTAACTTAATACTCTAGATGCATGATTGATAGCGGTCGATGAGTGGAGTAATAGTAGTAGATGCAGAATCGTTTCGGTCTACTTGTCTCGGACGTGATGCCTATATACATGATCATACCTAGATATACTCATAACTATGCTCAATTCTGTCAATTGCTCAACAGTAATTTGTTCACCCACCGTAGAATACTTATGCTCTTGAGAGAAGCCACTAGTGAAACCTATGGCCCCCGGGTCTATTCTCATCATATCAATCTCCATCACTTTAATACTTGCTTTGTTTTTTACTTTGCCTTTTACTTTTCACTTTGCATCTCTATACCAAAAATACCAAATATATTATTTATCATCTCTATCAGATCTCACTCTTGTAAGTGACCGTGAAGGGATTGACAACCCCTAATCGCGTTGGTTGCGAGGAGCTATCATTTTGTGCAGGTACGAGGGACTTGTGCGTGGCCTCCTACTGGATTGATACCTTGGTTCTCAAAAACTGAGGGAAATACTTACGCTACTTTGCTGCATCATCCTCTCCTCTTCGGGGAAATCCAACGCAGTGCTCAAGAGGTAGCAAGAAGAATTTATGGCGCCGTTGCCGGGGAGGCTCACGCAAGAGCAAGTCAAGCACCATACCAAGTACCCATCACAATCCCTACCTCCCGCATTACATTATTTTCCATTTGCCTCTCGTTTTCCTCTCCCCCACTTCACCCTTGCCGTTTTATTCGCCCTCTCTTTCCCAACCTCCTCCTCTTTTTCCTGTTTGCCTTCTCGCTTGCCTTTTGTTTGCTCGTGTGTTGGATTGCTTGTTTGTCGCGATGGCTCAAGATGCTACCAAATTGTGTGACTTCACCAATACCAATAATAATGATTTCCTTAGCACTCCGACTGCTCCTCTTGCCAATACCGAATCTTGTGAAATCAATACTGCATTGTTGAATCTTGTTATGAAAGATCAATTCACCTGCCTTCCTAGTGAAGATGCCGCTACTCATCTGAATAGCTTTGTTGATTTATGTGATATGCAAAAGAAAAAAGATGTCGACAATGATGTCGTTAAATTGAAGCTATTTCCTTTTTCGCTTAGAGATCGTGCTAAAGCGTGGTTTTCATCTTTGCCTAAAAATAGTATTGATTCTTGGAACAAGTGCAAAGATGCTTTTATCTCTAAGTATTTTCCTCCCGCTAAGATTATCTCTCTTAGGAACGATATTATGAATTTTAAGCAACTTGATCATGAAGATGTTGCACAAGCTTGGGAGAGAATGAAATTAATGATACGTAATTTTCCTACTCATGTTTTGAACTTGTGGATGATTATACAAAACTTTTATGCCGGATTGAATTTTGCTTCTAGAAATCTTTTAGATTCAGCCATGGGAGGCACTTTTATGGAAATCACTCTAGGAGATGCTACTAAACTTCTAGATAATATTATGGTTAATTATTCTCAATGGCATACCGAAAGATCTACTAATAAAAAAGTGCATGCAATAGAAGAAATTAATGTTTTGAGTGGAAAGATGGATGAATTTATGAAATTATTTGCTACTAAGAGTGTTTCTTCTGATCCTAATGATATGCCTTTGTCTACTTTGATTGAGAATAATAATGAATCTATGGATGTGAATTTTTTTGGTAGTAATAATTTTGGTAACAACGTGTATAGAGGGAATTTTAATCCTAGGCCTTATCCTAGTAACCCTTCTAATAATTACGGAAATTCCTACAACAACTCTTATGGAAATTTTAATAAGATGCCCTCTGAATTTGATAGTAGTGTTAAAGAGTTTATGAATTCACAAAAGAATTTTAATTCTTTGCTTGAAGAGAAATTGCTTAAAGTTGATGATTTGGCTAGGAACGTTGATAGAATTTCTCTTCAGGTTGATTCTTAAAGCTTAGATCTATTCCTACTAAGCATGATATCAATGAGTCTCTCAAAGCTATGACAATTTCCATTAATGAGTGCAAAGAAAGAACCGCTAGGATGCGTGCTTCCAAAGATGCCTTTATTAAAGCGTGTTCTTCCAATTCCTATGAAAATCAAGATGAAGATCTAAAAGTTATTGATGTGTCCCCCATTAAATCTTTGTTTTGCAATATGAATCTTGATGAAACTGAATATGATCTTCCTTTACCTAGAAGGCGTTCTAAGAATTCGGAGTTTTTAGATCTTGATGATGAAATTGATAAATGTGGGATTGAAAGAAATAAAAACCTAGATGTTGCTAAAGCCACTATATTGGATCTCAAGGAATTTAATTATGAAAATTGCTCTTTAATTGATTGTATTTCCTTGTTGCAATCCGTGCTAAATTCTCCTCATGCTTATAGTCAAAATAAGGCCTTTACCGAACATATTGTTAATGCCTTGATGCAATCTTATGAAGAAAAACTTGAGTTGAAAGTTTCTATCCCTAGAAAACTCTATGATGAGTGGGAACATACTATTAAAATTAAAATTAAAAATTATGAGTTTCATGCCTTGTGTGATTTGGGTGCTAGTGTCTCCACTATTCCCAAAACTTTGTGTGATTTGCTAGATTTCCATGACTTTGATGATTGCTCTCTAAACTTGCATCTTGCGGATTCCACTATTAAAAAGCCTATGGTAAGAATTAATGATGTTCTTATTGTTGCAAATAGGAATTATGTGCCCGTATATTTTATCGTTCTTGATATAGATTGCAATCCTTCATGTCCTATTATTCTTGGTAGACCTTTCCTTAGAACGATTGGTGCAATTATTGATATGAAGGAAGGGAATATTAGATTCCAATTTCCATTAACGAAAGGCACGGAACACTTTCCTAGAAAGAAAATAAAATTACCATATGAATCTATCATGAGAGCCACTTATGGATTTCCTACCAAAGATGGCAATACCTAGATCTATCCTTGCTTTTATGCCTAGCTAGGGGCGTTAAACGATAGCGCTTGTTGGGAGGCAATCCAATTTTATTTTTAGTTTTTGATTTTTGCTTCTGTTTAGGAATAAATAATCCATGTAGCCTCTGTTTAGATGTGTTTTTATGTTTTAATTAGTGTTTGTGCCAAGCTAGACCTATTGGATCTTCTTGGATGATAGTTATTTGATCTTGCTGTAATTTCCAGAAACTTTGCATTCAGTGCCCGAATTATTAAAAATCACCAGAACGTGATAAAATACGTATTCCAATTGCTTCTGATCAATAAACAAATTTTCTAGGTCGTGTAAGTTTTGTAGATTTTTTGGAGTTCCAGAAGTTTGCGTTAGTTACAGATTACTACAGACTGTTCTGTTTTTGACAGATTCTGTTTTTCGTGTGTTGTTTGCTTATTTTGATGAATCTATGGCTAGTAAAATAGTTTATAATCCATAGATAAGTTGGAATATAGTAGGTTTAACACCAATATAAATAAACAATTAGTTCATTACAGGAGCTTAAAGTAGTCTTTTGTTTTCTTTCTCTAACGGAGCTCACGAGATTTCTATTGAGTTTTGTGTTGTGAAGTTTTCATGTTTTGGGTAAATTCTTTTGATGGATTATGGAACAAGGAGTGGCAAGAGCCTAAGCTTGGGGATGCCCATGGCACCCCAAGATAATCCAAGGACACCAAAAGTCAAAGCTTGGGGATGCCCCGGAAGGCATCCCTCTTTAAATCTACTTCCATCGGTAATTTACTTGGAGCTATATTTTTATTCACCACATGATATGTGTTTTGCTTGGAGCATCTTGTATTATTTGTGTCTTTGCTTGTTAGTTTACCACAATCATCCTTGCTGTACACACCTTTTGAGAGAGCCATACATGAATTGGAATTTGATAGAATACTCTATGTGCTTCACTTATATCTTTTGAGCTTGATAGTTTTGCTCATGGTGCTTCACTTATATCTTTTGAGCGTGATAATTTTTGCTCTAGTGCTTCACTTAGACCTTTTAGAGCACGGTGGTGGATTTGTTTTAAAGAAACTATTGACCTCTCATGCTTCACTTAGATTATTTTGAGAGTCGTTAATAGCATGGTAATTTGCTTAATATTAATATACTTGGTATTCAAGATATGTGAAACTTTCTTTTGAGTGCGTTGAATACTAAGAAAAGTTTGATGCTTGATAATTGTTTTGAGATATGAACATGGTGATATTAGAGTCATGCTAGTTGAGTAGTTTTGAATTTAAAGAGTACTTGTGTTGAAGTTTGTGATTCCCGTAGCATGCACGTATGGTGAACCGTTGTGTGATGAACTCGGAGCATGATTTATTTATTGATTGTCTTCCTTATGAGTGGCGGTCGGGGACGAGCGATGGTCTTTTCCTACCAATCTATCCCCTAGGAGCATGCGCGTAATACTTTGCTTTGATAGCTTCTAGATTTTTGCAAAAAGTATATGAGTTCTTTATGACTAATGTTGAGTCCATGGATTATACGCACTTTTTCCCATCCTTCCACCAATGCTAGCCTCTCTAATACCGCGTACTTTTTGCAGGTATCATACACCCACCATATATCTTCCTCAAAACAGCCACCATACCTACCTATCATGGCATTTCCATAGCCATTCCAAGATATATTGCCATGCAACTTTCCACCGTTCCGTTTATTATGACACGCTCCATCATTGTCATATTGCTAGCATGATCATGTAGTTGACATCATATTTGTGGCAAAGCCACCATTCATAATTCTTTCATACATGTCACTCATGTTTCATTGCATATCCGGTACACACGGGAGGCATTCATATAGAGTCATATTTTGTTCTAAGTATCGAGTTGTAATTCTTGAGTTGTAAGTAAATAAAAGTGTGATGATCATCATTATTAGAGCATTGTCCCAAGTGAGGAAAGGATGATGGAGACTATGATTCCCCCACAAGTCGGGATTAGATTCTGGACGAAAAAAAGAGGCCAAAAAATAGAGAAAATGCCCAAAGAAAAAACAGAGAAAAGAAAAAAAATGAGAGAATAAGAGAGAAGGGACAATGTTACTATCCTTTTACCACACTTGTGCTTCAAAGTAGCACCAAGATCTTCATAATAGAGAGTCTCTCATTTTCTCAGTTTCATATACTAGTGGGAATTTTTCATTATAGAACTTGGCTTGTATATTCCAATGATGGGCTTCCTCAAATGCCCTAGGTCTTCGTGAGCAAGCGAGTTGGATGCACACCCACTTAGTTTCTTTTGTTGAGCTTTCATTTACTTATAGCTCTAGTGCATCCGTTGCATGGCAATCCCTACTCACTCACATTGATATCTATTGATGGGCATCTCCATAGCCCGTTGATACGCCTAGTTGATGTGAGACTATCTTCCCTCTTTTTTTTCTCCACAACCACCATTCTATTCCACATATAATGCTATATCCATGGCTCACACTCATGTATTGCGTGAAGATTGAAAAAGATTTGAAAATGTTAAAGTATGAAACAATTGCATGGCTTGTCATCGGGGTTGTGCATGATTTAAGTATTTTGTGTGCGGAAGATGGAGCATAGCCAGACTATATGATTTTGTAGGGATAACTTTCTTTGGCCATGTTATTTTGAGAAGACATAATTGCTTAGTTAGTATGCTTGAAGTATTATTATTTTTATGTCAATATGAACTTTTGTCTTGAATCTTTGGGATCTGAATATTCATACCACAATTAAGAAGATTTACATTGAAATTATGCCAAGGTATCACTCCGCATCAAAAATTCTCTTTTTATCATTTACCTACTCGAGGACGAGCAGGAATTAAGTGCGAATGCCTGATAATAACTAGATGATACCCCGCGCGTTGCTGCGGGATATTTGCTTAATCTTTTGGAGGCGTGTATATAACAAAAAAAGGCAATGATTGAACTTAGGAAAATAAGCATGATACCAGGCAAGGCATTGCTCGAATAAAGTTAAAGAATCACGTTGCATGATGAATTTAAACTTTTAGCAATTAAATTAAATGGTATAACTCAAATTTTTACATGTAGCAGATTGGGAACTCGCAAAATACGTTTACGACATTATGGCCCTTATAATTTCTTACAAAAATATGCAACAAAAAGTGTTAGAGTAATTTGAAAGTCTCACACCAAAAATTAAATGTACACACATACATCGGTGGTGAAAATAAAATATATTCAATGGAAAGAAGTAACAAACAGTTGCATAGTTGAACAGTTTTTGAAGTCTATAGCCTAGGAATCATTCCGATATATGCAAATATCTGCGCCCAAGAGATAAACAATCAACTTAATAGTCAAAGAACCTACCAAGTATATATATGAGACAAAAATAATTACATTAGCCTTGCAAGTAGATATAGTCAAAGAAGAACATTGAAAATTAATGTACACAAACACTTAGTTGAAGGATCACCTTAATAGTCAAAGAGCCTACCTGGAAGAATAAATATGACACAAATAAAATTGAAAAACAACTTGGTTGGATATTAGATAGACAATCATTAATATAGTGCTCCCTTTTGTGAAACAAATTTAACTATGTGCAAGTATATAACAACTTAATTTATCCATCTCTCATGGGGAAAAAATATTTTACTGAATCCAAAAATTGCTTACCACTGTCACCAGAATGAACAAAGTAGGGATGCGCTCACCTGTCCATACAACAGAGTTTTGAAAACAAAAAAGAGTTTATGGTATCATACTCTACAACATATTAAGGTGGAGTGGAAAAACTGTATCCAGAGAGGAAATAAATGGCATCTACGTTGTCGACATCATAAAGTATACACCAATGGTGAAGGCTTGATGGCAATGAAACTGAAGCAAATATATGGCCTCTTCTTTACCAATTGTTTCTTCATATAAACTATCAAGTCGAGCATGGCCAGGAACTAGTCCTCCACCCTGTCCAGCTCCTAGTCCAGCTTCATGTGATCTTGGACGTCATTGTCTATGGTGGTGGTGAGGCTGTCGAAGGGCGTCCACATGCGCTGCTTCTTGATTACGATAAAGCCGGCCGACGATTCGTCGGCCGCTGAGTTGTGGGAGTTGATTACCCGTTGGTATTGTCAGCATGCTGCTGGCAGCGGTAGGCAACAGTGGTAGTAGTAGTAGTTTATCCCGAGCAACTTCCGGTGGAGCTTGACGGTGAACATGGCTCGGGCCGCGGTGCCTGTGAGCGGGTAGGTGAGGATGCCTCGCTGCCCGCCGGCAAGATGGAGCTGGAGGCATTGCTGCTGGTGGTGCCCGTGTCTCGATGATGACTCAGGGAGACATTGGCGATGACTTTGAGGGAGGAAGAAAGGGCACCGCAGTGGAGGAGGGAGGTTGTGGAAGTGGAACAGTAGTAGTCACCGCTGCTGCCGGAGATAGAGACGCACGCGTTGTTGACGGCTCATGATAATCATCCACTCCTGCAACGTCATCATGGATAGATTGAGGAGGAGACTGATATGTGGGATCGTGAGGAGTAGTGACATGGCTAGATGAAGTGGTGGCCTGAGGTGCATCGGTGATGCAAAGAGGGACGAAGGATTTATATGGTAATGAAGCCCAAGGGAGATGAACCGATGGGCTTCGTAGAGAAGGCAAGTGTCTGTTGCCCTGCACGAGGAAGGTGAAGAGATATAATGGCTGCCACTAAAGAAGGCAAAGAGGGAAAGGAAAATCAAGTGGTGTTTGCATGGAGAATCGTCAGGGAAAAAAAGAACCGTGCCATGAAGACAAGAAACGTTGCATGTACTGCAGAGGAATCCTTTTGGGGAAAAAAGGAGGAGGAATCCTTTTGGGAAAAAAGGGATGACATATCAGCAAGGATGATGAGGTAGTGGGACCGCTGATGTGGATAGGCTATATGTCAAGAGAATTAGTTTAGTGGGGATGAACTATTTAGGTATTATAGATTTGGATTGCTCCATGCTACTTTATCTATTGTTTTGGACTATATTGGGCTTTATTTTCCACTTTTATATTATTTTTGGGACTAACCTATTAACCGGAGGCCCAGCCCAGAATTGCTGTTTTTTGCCTATCTCGGTGTTTCGAAGAAACGGAATATCAAACGGAGTCCAAACGGAATGAAACCTTCGGGAACGTGATTTTCTCACCGAACGTGATCCAGGAGATTTGGACCCTACTCCAAGAAGTAACAGAGGCGGCCAAGAGGGTGGGGGGCGCGCCCCCCTAGGGCGCCCCTCTGCCTCGTGGGTCCCCTGTTGCTCCACCGACGTACTCCTTCCTCCTATATATACCTACGTACCTCCAAACGATCAGAAACGGAGCCAAAAACCTAATTCCACCGCCGCAACTTCCTGTATCCACGAGATCCCATCTTGGGGCCTGTTCCGGAGCTCACGGAGGGCATCCACCACGGAGGGCTTCTACATCATCACCATAGCCCCTCCGATGAAGTGTGAGTAGTTTACTTCAGACCTTGGGTCCATAGCTAGTAGCTAGATGGCTTCTTCTCTCTTTTGGATCTCAATACAATGTTCTCCCCCTCTCTCGTGGAGATCTATTCAATGTAATCTTCTTTTTGTGGTGTGTTTGTTGAGATCGATGAATTGTGGGTTTATGATCCAGCTTATCTATGAATAATATTTGAATATTCTCTGGATTATTTTATGTATGATTGAGTTATCTTTGAAAGTCTTTTCGAATTATCAGTTTGGTTTGGCCAACTAGATTGGTAGTTCTTGCAATGGGAGAAATGTTTCGCTTTGGGTTCAATCTTGCCGAGTCCTTACCCAGTGACAGAAAGGGTTGCAAGGCACGTATTGTATTGTTGCCACCGAGGATAACAAGATGGGTTATTTATCATATTGCATGAATTTATTCCTCTACATCATGTCATCTTGCTTAAGGCGTTACTCTGTTTTTAACTTAATACTCTAGATGCATGCTGGATAACGGTCGGTGAGTGGAGTAATAGTAGTAGATGCAGAATCGTTTCGGTCTACTTGTCTCGGACGTGATGCCTATATACATGATCATACCTAGATATACTCATAACTATGCTCAATTCTGTCAATTGCTCAACAGTAATTTGTTCACCCACCGTAAAATACTTATGTTCTTGAGAGAAGCCACTAGTGAAACCTATGGCCCCCGGGTCTATTCTCATAATATCAATGTCCATCACTTTAATACTTGCTTTGTTTTTACTTTGCCTTTTACTTTTCACTTTGCATCTCTATACCAAAAGTACCAAAATATTATTTATCATCTCTATCAGATCTCACTCTCGTAAGTGACCGTGAAGGGATTGACAACCCCTAATCGTGTTGGCTGCGAGGAGCTATCGTTTTGTGCAGGTACGAGGGACTTGTGCGTGGCCTCCTACTGGATTGATACCTTGGTTCTCAAAAACTGAGGAAAATACTTAAGCTACTTTGCTGCATCATTCTCTCCTCTTCGGCAAATCCAACGCAGTGCTCAAGAGGTAGCAGTACGTAAATTCGCCAAGTTGAGATTGGGGAGAGATTGTTGCGATCAATGAAGTCCATCAATTTAACTTGTCGTGGTGCGAGACGGATGAGTCAACAAGGGATGATCTACAATAAGCCAAGACCGGAGAAGCACGAAACACAAAGTGTCAAGATTAGGGAGAGATTATTAGCTATAATCTTGAGTTAGTGTAGCAGGAGTTGGCAGTAGTATGGTTAGTGTAGCAGAACTTGTCGTGGCATGTAGTCTACGTGTCATAGGAGTTGAGTACGTGTCCATGTAGGACTTCATGTTCTGTGGTGAGTACAGTCGAGGTTGAGTCCGGGTTAGACTAGAGTACTAATCATGTTGGGTTAGGACATAAGGTTGAGTTGGTCTGCTAGACCTTGGGTCGCTGCATATATATATATATATATATATATATATATATATATATATATATATATATATATATATATATATATATGCAGTAGGTTATGAGTTTTGTACTGTAAAAAATAGAAAATTAATAAAGAGAAAGAGAGGCATGACACATGCCTTTGGCAAAAGTTTTTGCATGTGTGTTCGCCGTCTACTTTGATGTGATTGATCCTGAGGGCAAAGTTCCAACAATTGGTATACGAGCTAGGTCGCTTTGAAGGTGCGCTTGCCCTAGGGTCGCGACCCGACTAGCGCCTTAGGGCGGGCGATTATGTCGCTGGAGGGAGACGGCAGGCTCTCGTCGGCAAGGTGGTGGAAGAAGATCATTGACAGGAGCGGTGGTGCCATGGTGCGGTGCCAGAAAGGTTTCAAGATCATCGTTCGCGGGAGATAGAAGAGTCAAGGAGTCGTGCGGGTTTGGAAAGTCGATCATTGTCGTCGTCGTGTCAGCGTCGTCATGTCCAAGTGCTCGTCTATGTGAGGAGGCGTTGAAGATGAAGCGTGACCAAGTCGTCTATGTGTCTTGACGAGAGGATCAAGTTCAACTATGTGGGGGCGGTAAACCAGTGAAGGTGGGTCCCTTCAATGAGGCCATGTCTCTACATGAGGCTGGAGTGGGTGGTGTAGTCCACAGGATGGTGTGATCTACAAGGAGCCGGAATGTATCTTGCTAGGGTGGATGGTGAAGTCCACCGGGTGGTGTTTTCCACAGGTTACTAGCAAGGCTGGGTAGTCCAAGGCATATTTGAGGTGGTCCGTAAATTCGCCAAATTGAAATTGGGGAGAGATTGTTGCAATCAATGAAGTACATCAATTTAACTTGTCGCAGTGCGAGAAGGATGAGTCGACAAAGGATGATCGACAACAAGCCAAGACCGGAGAAGCACGAAAGACAAAGTGTCAAGATTAGGTAGAGATTGTTAGCAATTATCTTGAGTTAGTGTAGCAGGAGTTGGCAGTAGTATGGTTCGAGTCGTCGCATGTAGACTAGCTGTGATAGGAGTTGAGTACGTGTCCATGTAGGACTTCTTGTTCTGTCGTGAGTACTAGTCCAGGTTGAGTACGGGTTAGACTAGAGTACTAATCATGTTGGGTTAGGACATAAGGTTGAGTCGGTCTGCTAGACCTTGGGTTGCTGAATATATATATATATATATATATATATATATATATATATATATATATATATATATATATATATATATATAACTATAGGTTATGAGTTTTGTACTCTTTGGCCACAACAGGACCCATCCATTGCAACAATCACCAAGCCGCCGCGGGGTCTCGCCGTCGTCCCCACTAGTACCAGAGGAGCCAAATTCTCGTGGCCCGGTTTGACACCGGCCACGGAAACCTTGAAGACGTCCGGGGGGATCGGCCGGCTGTGGAACAATGGTTCCTTCAGCTCCATTATCGTCGCCTTCCCCACGTCCACCTTCTGGTCGCCGATGGTGTACAATATGGTGCACGGGGTTTCGTCGGCCTGCAAAGAAAAGTCTGCGACGTGAGACATCCGAAAGGCAATGAAAACGGGAGATTATACATTTATTGAAGAGGGCCGGTGTGGTAGATACCGTGAGGGCGTCGAGCTCAGCCAAAGACGAAGCACAGCCGAACACGTCCGGCGCCGGAGCCAGTGCAGGAGCAAGTGCGGGAGCAGGTGCAGGAGCCGGTGCGTGAGCCGGTGCAGGAGCCGATGCAGCTGCACGTGCTGGTGCAACGCTAGAGCTTCTCCCGAAAAAGTCAGCAAGGGGAAAGTTCGCCGCATTTTTTCTGGATTTTGCCTGCTCCAATTGAAAACGACCGGAACCAAGGTAGTAGACATATCTACAAGCACCTGTTTTGCGGCAGCTACCGCTGTTGCGACTGTCTCACATGATTTCTTCTCAACCGCAATCTCAACCTTCTTGTCGATGTTTTCTTCAGTTAACCTCCGTCTTTCCTTTCTCTCCTCCGTGGTCTCATAGTAGTACTTCTTCCACGTGGCGCCGTCTCCGAAACCATGCACGCGTCCATACAACGGTCGTGTCTCCATCGGGAGTCCTTTCAATATGTTCAACGCCCGGTTGAATGGAGTGTCCCACTTGGGCCTCGCTTTCGGCCGCAATCTTGTGTTGCTCTCTCTGCAAAAGGCGCAAGGATCATTTACAAATATGACTAACGTGCAGTCGAATTGATCAGAAACTAAAATTACCAGCTGTCGGTGTCAAAAATGGCGTATCTCGGGTAGGGCGTCCCGAACTATGCGTCTAAGGCTAATGGTAACAGGAGGCGGGGGACATGATGTTTATCCAGGTTTGGGCCCTCTCTATGGAGGTAATACCCTACTTCCTGCTTGATTGATCTTGATGATAGGAGTATTACAAGAGTTGATCTACCACGAGATCGTAGAGGCTAACCCTAGAAGCTAGCCTATGATTATGATGGTTGTTGTCCTATGGACTAAACCCTCCGGTTTATATAGACACCGGAGGGGGCTAGGGTTACATAGAGTCGGTTACAGAGAAGGGAATCTACATATCAGAGTTTCCAATCTTGCCTTCCACGCAAAGGAGAGTCCCACCCGGACACGGGACGAAGTCTTCAATCTTGTATCTTCATAGTCCAACAGTCTGGCATAAGCATATAGTCCGGCTGTCCCACCTAATCTAGGACTGCCTCAGTAGCCCCTGAACCAGGCTTCAATGATGATGAGTCCGGCACGCAGATTGTCTTCGGCATTGCAAGGCGGGTTCCTTCTCCGAATACTCCAAAGTAGATCTTGAACACAAGAAACGTGTCCGGCTCTGGAAAACAAATTCCACATACGACTGTAGGGAGTACAATATTCCATGGATCTAATCTGCTGACAACTTTTCCTAGCATGACATCACGCCGTGGCCCGGTCATTATTCAAACCATTTTCTCAACCTGCTACTCCACATCTTGCGAGGCGGTTTTATTGTCACATCTTGTGGAAGCAGAGATCGTGTCCCCTTATCAAGGGATTCTCATCAATACAGGCGTGGGTAACCCAACTGCGCCGTTAGCACGACGCTTGGGGAATAAGCGAGTTTCTAGGGCAAGTGGGGAGGCACATGACTGCCGCCTTTATAAAGAGATAAGGATTCCCCTTTTTTCACCCACGCCTTCTTCCTCCTCTGCTCATCCATTCTCGAGCTCCAACGCCCAAGCTTTTACCTTCTCCGCAAAAACATTCCGAACATGTCCGGAGTGGGAGGCAAGTGGATGGCCTCCTCCGTTACGAAGGAGGACATCAAGAAGCTTCGGGAGGCCGGATACTTGTCCACAGACATCGCGCATCAGCTTCCGGCCGAAGGGCAGATCATCCCTACCCCGAAACCCCAAGAAAGGGTAGTATTCCTCTCCCACTTTGTCCGCGGGCTGGGATTCCCCCTCCACCTATTCATCCACAGACTAATGTTCTACTACGCGCTGGACTTCCATGATTTGGCCCCCAACTTCATCCTCAACATCTCGGCATTTATCGTCATGTGCGTGGCCTTCCTCCGCAACACACCCCACTTTGGCCTATGGTTGAAGACCTTCAACGTGAAGCCAAAGGTGGTGAGACGCCAACAAGCAGAGTGCGGAGGTGCCATGGTGGGCAAGATGCCCAATGTCACCTGGCCTGAAGGCTCCTTTATGGAAACTGTGAAGGGGTGGCAATCGGGGTGGTTCTACATCACCGAGCCACGCGATGCCAACTGGGCGGCGACCCCCGAATTCCGATCCGGCGTCCCCATGCGGCTCACCTCCTGGCAAGGGAAGGGCGTAGCCTGGGGCTCAGCGGAAGAACTGACCGGACTTCAGACATGCGTCCAAAATATGATAAGCAAGAAAATCAAGCTCTTCAATGTGGTCCAAGTTATGCTCCTCCGGCGGATTGTTCCGTGTCAGAGACGGATTTGCAATCTGTGGGAGTTCGACCCGGCTGAACACCAGACGCTGCGAGAGCTCTTCGGCATGATGCACGAAGACGTCTGGAAGGTGCTAGGCCAACGAGGTACCACCGCCCATAACCAAAGATCTCGGACTCAGCGCAAAATGCCGAGCCAATCCCGAAAGTTTTCATATTTGCAAGATATGCCTTTTACCAGCACATCCGCAGGAAGAATCTAACCCTCCATGCCGATCTTATAGGCCTGGGTAGCGATAGCGGAGCAGATTAACTGTCCGGGTCCGCTACCTGAAGATCCAGAATCGCCTCTTCTAACCAAGATGATGTTTCCGACGCCCTATGAGGTGCCGGAGAAGAAGGCCAAGAAGACGGCAGCGGGGACCAGAGAAGGTCTCCGGTGCAAGGTTGCATCGGACATGACGTCCGAAGACACCGAGACGCACTCCTCCACCGAAGACGAGGAGGAGGGGGAAATCCATCTCCCCCCTACCGGGGGAGAAAGAAGAGGAAGGCCAGCACACATGGGGAGGCCGAGGTGTCCAAGAAGGGAAAAACCTTCCTTCCGGACCATTCCACTGCAGCCACCAAGAGCGGCGAGGAGTGGGAACCCATGGCCAAGCCCCCCGCTAAGTCGTAAGTATCCGTACACAATAGTATTTACGGTATGTTTGTTTTATCGCTTCTTATCATGCCAGACATGCACCTGCAGTCCGGCCAAATCCAACATCAAGATATCCTCCTCTTCGGAGGGATCGCTGGACCAGTCGGTGATGAACAGCGAGTCTCTTCCGATAGCCTCCTCCCCCAAGGCCGCGGACGACACTGAGGTGTTGTCTCGAAGGATACCAGGCCAAGGGGAGACAGTTATGGAGTCGCCTCCGGGCGAAACCCCAGTCGCCGGACACATGGGGGGAAAGACCCCCACAGACTCCGAAAATGGGGGCCGCAGCCAGTTTGGCCCCCAACCGAAACCCAAGTGGTTCCAGATTTAGGCAGCCAGCCTCTCCCTAAGGAGGGCGAGCCGCCTGTACTGATGACCTCTGTCCATCCAGAGGCACCGGACAGTTTGCTGGAAGAGCTTCGTGGCGCTTCCATTGATGAAGAATACCGTACACCTATGAGTACGGTGATTGAGAAGGTCCGGTCCGCCAAAAATGGATAGACCGAAGCCTGCGCTAGCCTTCTAACAGGCTTTGAGGTAAGTAATAAAATTGTGAGAGAATATCATAGTGTAGAGAGTAGCCCCTGATGCTCTGTTTGGTGTTCGGAAAGAAAAGCCGAACAGAGGATCAAATAATATTCGCGGGAGTCTAACATAAGATGTCTATGTAAATAAGCAGGCATCGCTGCTGGCTGCTGCTGCTCGTACTGCGGAGGTCTCTGGACTAAAGCAGGACCTGGTGCGGACCGAGGGAGAGCTCGTCCTCGTGAAGAGGCAGCTGGAGGAAAGTCAAGGTACTGAAAGTGCTAGTTATCGACTAGAGTTGGGTGAATAGGCGATTTTAGGGAAGTCTTCAAAACACGAATGTTTCGAAGCCAAACAATAGAAATGACCTAATTGATATGCAGTGGAAGATAAACTACAACAAGCAAGCCATAGTCAAGTATGCAATATTGTGAACGGACAAGACTGGTAGCAGCTATGTAGTAAGGATCAGGATGGAACATAGTATGAAGCCAAACAACGATAGTAGTCAAGCAATGAAGTCAAACAGATAAGACATATAGGCAATGACTTCACGAAGACAAACTCAGGGTAAAGGAGGGAAGGGATAGAACCAGTCACTTGTTGAAGACACAGGATTTGTTGGACCAGTTCGATTCTGTGACAAGCTGTACATCCGGTTAGGGAGGCTGAGATTCAACTCAGAAGACCGTGTCTTCACCTTATTCCCCTTGAGCTAAGGACACGTAGTCCTCGCCCAATCACTCTGGTAAGTCTTCAAGGTAGACTTCCGAACCTTCACAGACGACGTTCACCGGCAATCCACAATGACTCTTGGATTCTCAGAACGCGACGCCTAACCGGCTGGAGGATTCACAGTCCTCAAGTGTAATAAGTCTTCAGGTCACATGAGACAGAAAACTTCAGTGATGCCTAACCCGTTTGGCTCGGGTGTTTTGGGCTTTGTCCTCGCAAAGTTCTCTCTCTCAAAGGCTTCGAGGTGGGTTGCTCTCAAACGACAAAAGCCGTGCACTAACTCTGAGCAGCCACCAATTTATGGTGTAGGGGTGGGCTATTTATAGCCACTGGGCAACCCGACCTGTTATGTCCGAAATGACCCTGGGTCACTAAGGAACTGACACGTGTTCCAACGGTCAGATTTCAAACACACACGGCAACTTTACTTGGGCTACAAGCAAAGCTGACTCATCCAGCTCTGGATAAGTTTTGCTCTCATTGTCTTCGCTCAAAGACACAAGATTTGGGTTGAGCATCACTTCAGTCATTCTGACTATGATCACTTGGACCCCACTTAACGATGCAATTGGTTCCTACGACTCAACAAAGAAGAAAAGGAAACAACGAAACGACACAGTCTTCGCGCTCCATAGTCTTCACTCAATGTCTTCTCATGTCATAGTCTTCAATGTGAATATATTCACATACCACCATTGTCGTCAATGTCTTCATACATTTTTAGGTGTCGACTCCGGTAGGTAAACCGAATCAATGAGGGACACTACCTGCGTTATCCTGCAATTCTCACAAACGCATTAGTCCCTCAACCACATTTGTCTTCAATACTCCAAAACCAACTAGGGGTGGCACTAGATGCACTTACAATCTCCCCCTTTTTGGTGATTGATGACAAACTGGTTGAAGTTTTCAACGGGAATAAAATATGTGAAATTGTAAAGGATAGGGAATTGTCTTCATAAGTGGCAAAGGCTCCCCCTGAAGATGTGCATATAAGTAGTTTTCTTTTGGAATGCAAATGCACATGGCAGGTTGTACTTGTGGAGATCCTCTTCAACTTATGAAGATAATTCATCATGCATGAAATGATATAGCTAAGAGAATGACATGCATAATGAAAAATGGACGTCTGCAGAATGATCTAAGTGCGGAAGTTATCGTCGCACATGCGGAATTTATCATCGCACCAGAGTAAAGCAAATAAGTAGCAGACGACCATCGAGTTTAAGTGTTACAACTCAAAGAACCAAATGTATCAAAAGTGAGAGTTGCAAACACTAGGCAAAGTATTTATGCAACTGCCCTTATGAACCCGCTTGAAGACTATCAAACTCGTATGCTTCTCCCCCTTTTGTCAGTAAGGACCAAAAAGGTTTGAAGACATAGAGCATCTACTCGTTCTCTTCTGAAGAAGATGATGCAGCAGGGTTGTCGTTGTTGGTTGGCGGTGCAGACGAGCTTGGCGCAGTGTCGATTCGTGCAGAAGTAGGGGGCGGTGAAGTAGCATCGGCTTCATCATCGATAACTCTGGCATTGACAGTTGCTGCGGAGGAAGAATAGTCAGAGTCTTCAAGTGATGGAGTGTAGGACTGCATTCCATGGAGGAGTGGAGTCAAACTTGAAGCGTTCAGTGAAGCCATCGTCTTGAAGATCTGCTTCAGCACTGAGCAGGGTCAAATTCTTCCATGATCGCCGACAAGTCTCGTGAGTGACAAAAGCATTCTTGGTGGCAAGGTTTCGAATGCGATTGACGTCCACCAAGAGGTTTTGCATTTGACGCTTGAGCCAGGAGTGATGCTTATCTTGCTTTTGATGCAGCGCCACAAGAAGTTCTCGATCATTGAGGACTCGAGAGCGCTTTCGTGGCCTTTGGCCAATTGTGCTCTCAGTGGCTTCAGTCCGTGCACGATGAGGCAGACGTGTGTTCCCAGCCAGGGGATAGACACGAGATATCGCTTGGACGCCTTCCATGGGTTGAGAGAAGCTGTGGTGATCTGCATTCTGAAGACTTAGTGGAGTTTTGGCAGGCTCAGGGTATGTGGCTTCAACAGACATATCAACCTCCGGTAGAAAGATCAGATGATTGCGAGAAGAGGGTTGATAGTTGATAGCAGCGTGCATCTTGATGAGGCGCATGACCCATGGAGCATACAACTTCAGACCAAACAGATCAGATCCAGACGCAGCCAATTGTCGGATGAAGAATTCTTGCGTGTTGAAGCTGATGCCATTGAGGATATAAAAGACCAATGTATTCATTGCTCCTTCTAGTTTTGCAGATGATGAATGCCCTTTGATTGGCCATAGAGTTTGCCTGATGATGTGATATATGGTGCGAGGCAGATACTCAAGGTCATCAACAAAGAAGTGCTGAGGGTATTCAACATCGTGTGGCAGTGGCTTCATCATGCTCAGCATCTGACTCATGTCGGGTTCTGGCTTGTGAAATATGCTCTCCAAGGCATCGCGGTGGAGTTGACATCCAGGTTCAAACAGCTCTCCGGGAGTGGGTAGGCCTGTGAGCTCAATGATGTCAAGAGCTTTGGCTTCATGATGGACATTTCCAGTCATCCACTCGAGAACCCATGTCTTTGTATCTCTGTTGTAGCCGCGGATGTGGAGGGTAGCATAGAATTGAAGCACTAATTCTTCATTCCGGTGTTCTTTATGCATGAAACCAAGCAGACTGCATCATGAAAGCAATGAAGTGCTTCTTCTAAGCCTGACAGTCCGCAATGGCTTCAAAGGTGTCAAGGCGCGTATGAGGGAAAAATACGGCCTTGGTCATACAGAACACAGGAGTAATAGCTTCTTTGCTGATAGCTCCAGAACCGGTCAGATGAGATCCTTGGCCTTGTGTAGGGGTTCTTTGCACTGTCAAAGAAAGTATTGTGGGCTTTGAAGCCATTTGCATTGAAAGAACCCGTTGAGGTGGCAGTGCCTGGAAACCTTGGCAGTCTTGGCTTCGGCTTCTGGACCTGAGGCCTATGCTCAATATGATAGTCGAATTGAGGACCCGGAGGCATGAGGCGGAGGGACGAGAACGGGCCATCTTCTTGTGACTAGCTCGCCGTAGTTGTATGCTTGCTTTCGATTGTGTAGGGCCTTGGTGGCGGAGCAGAGCGATGGCAAAGAATCGAGGCTTCAGGCTGCTCAGCAGATGCTTGGGGAGCAGTTGCCTCATTGGCTTCAGGCACATTTCCTTCAGTGGCTTCAGGAGCATTTGGGACAGTCTCCACAGTGGCTTCAGCCATGACCACGTCATTGGCTTCATTAGTGTTGGACGTGGCAGCCTCAATGTTCTCAACTTCCACTTGAGGAGCTGGAGGGTCAGGCACTGGCACGTTGATATCAGGTATGACTTCTTCAGTTACAGGGGGTGTAGGGACACGTTCTTCTTCTTCTTGGGTGTCAGCGGCTGATGCAGCCGGATTGTCTTCAGCAGCTTTAGCTTCAGACTCAGAGACATTCACAGTTGGAGTGAATTCTGAAAACACTTGACGTGCAACAGGTTGGTGGTGCACTTCTCCTTCTGGAATGCTCGAAAGAGGTACTTGAGGCCTTTGAACTTTGCGAAGCCTGCGAAACGCTGGCGACGCCTTTGGAGATGGGGTTGCCTGGGCCTCAAAGTCTTCCTCTTCTTCTTGCTGTTGTTGTTGGGGAGTGACTTGATGTTGGGGAGTATTGGGGGAGTCTTGTTGTTGCGGGCGATCAGCCCATGAAGCATCCTGTGCAATTGGCGTCAGAGGACGACCAATGCTGATGAGTTCACTGTTACGTCTGAGCAGGCGATGATACCACATTGTATTCAATTTGAGGAAGAACTTCATCATCTTCAACATTGTCATGGTGACCAATGTCTTGACATTGATGGGATCATTCTTGGAATCTCTTGACTGTGGAGCCTCTGTGGAAGCAGGCTCATGAACAGTCATGCGAAGTTCTTGGGTTGCAGACGCGGGACGAACCACAGAAATGGGTTCAACAATCAAGGGCTCTGTGGGAGCAGCCCGATTCTTCTTGGTCTTAAGCTTCTTCTTGGAGGGAGCAGCATCAGAGGCGTCAGGATTTTTCCTTTTTCTCGCTTCAGCCTCGGCAGCCCTCGTCTTCTTTTGTTTAGAAGCGGTTGACCGGACCTTTGGCTTCGAGCCAGTCATGCTTCTTGGGAAGACTATGCGGGGCTCTTCCTGCCTTGAAGGTGAAGCTTGGTCAGTTGAAGACTTCTTTTTCTTTGCAGCCATCCTGGGGTCGACGCCAGGACGGCCAAGAGCCTTGCGCTTCTCAGCCTCATTGTAGGCTAGCACACACTTGTCAGCCAGAGCCTTCATGCGCTCACGAGAGCCTCTGACTTCTTCACTCTTCTTGACAAAGTTTTCTTTGAGGTCATGCAGCATGACCTTGAAGTTTTTGACGTCTTGCACACTGAGTGCAGCCATATGCTTCTTGAACTGAGCCTTCTCATAGTCAATCTTGTGCTTCAGTTCAACAATCTGCTGAGCTAGAGCTAGCTCAGAAGCAATGGCGCCATTGAAGGAGACGCTGAGGCCAATAGGAAGTTGCAGATCTTAAAAACTGATGTTTGGGGTATCAAACCATTCATCAATGAAGTGATGGATGATTGCCACATCAAAGAGAGGCAAATTGTTGAAGATTTCTGCTTCTTCTTTGCTCTTGATAAGTTGCTCAAGGGCATCATCTGCAAGATCGTCATCACTAGACAGATCGTCATCACTAGCAGGGGTCAGTGTCAGTTCAGTGTTCTTGACAATTTTCTTTCTCTTCTCCGTCTTCTTGGAGATGCGGGATTGATCCTCGAGGCGTAATCGGCTTCGGGGAGGTGCGATGGCGGTGGCTTCACACGTGAAGCTTTTGGAGGAGCAGCTGATTTTGAAGCCTTGACTTTCTCAAGCTTCTGCGGCTTTGGAGCAGGAGCAAGAGCTGGAGCTGGGGCTTCTGCACCTTGGACCAGGATGTAGGTGTCGAGGCCATCAAGGTTTGAAAAGGGACCGATGACATTGGGTTCAGCATCACGTGAGCCGTCAGCACGGGGAGCAGAGGGACCAGGGTTGAAGTCTAATCCCAATGACTTCTTGTTTTCCTTGGCAGAAGCCTTTGCGTGCTGGAAGTTGCGCTTGAAGAGATTGTCATCACGACACCAGAGCAAAGACGTCAGGTCGGCATTCTCAGGCTGAGGTCCTCGGACCATGCAAGGATAGAAACCTTGAGCAATAGCTTCAGCCATGTTCTTGGGAGGAAGGCCTCAAAAGAGAATATCACCCCAAGGGCTTCTGATGGCATTCTTCTCGGCGTATTCCTGTGTGACGAAATCGTCGAATCAATTGGATTCGCGTCTTGCGCTGATTATAAGACTCTTCGGGATCTGTTTTGTACAGCTCTGCGAGGTCATCAGGCAGATCTTTTGAGGTTCCCTCAGGACGCTGTCTGCCGCCCTTCCTGACTGATTTATCTTTAGGCATGAGCTTCAAACTGAATGGCTTCACGTTCAAAGGCTTCAAAGGCTTGCGCTTGTCGGATGTATTGTGAACCGGCTTCGGAGAGTTGGTTTGATCTTGTAAGAATTCTGCAAGCGAATGCGGACTATGAGAACCAAGGGATTCTCCCACGGACATGTACTGTGACAGCATTAGAGATGCGAGGAAGGGGAAGAGGTCATATGCATTCTCAGAAGATTTTGAAGATAAATCGGTTTGAAGACATTGACCTCATGATGCGAAGACATTCACTCATACGCTGAGAGTTGGTTCCAGATTTGTACGAATCCGTGAATAAGTACAAGTGAGGAATCTAACTAGTTGTGAAGCTTAAGTGAATATACTAGGCAGTACGAGATGCAGACAGAATAGATCTAACATAGTATGGGCAGAAACCAATTTCGGCAAGTGGGATGAATCTTGAAGATCAAAAAGATGGTAAAAATAGAGTTATATTTACCGCTTCGAAGAACTGCTAGACGGGAGGAAAGGAGGCGGAGCAATTCAGTCCACCGTGCCCTAACTTGGCAACGGAGGACACCTACGGCGGCGGCGGAGATGATGATGTTCGCGGCCGGCGTGAGGATGGCGGCGGAGAGGTCGCGGCAGCTAAGCGCTTCGTCGCCGGCGTCGTCGAGAGCTAGCGGTGGCGCTAGGGTTTTGACGAGGTGGAGAGGTGGAAGAAGATTTTCTTTACCGCAGGGGACAGGTATTTATAACGAGGTGTGCGGCGCAGCGCAATTACGCAGGTGCCCCCGGCGGTTCACATCTGAGGGGCACGTGGCACGCATGCAACATACAATGAGATGTCCCGCGTTCCCACGCCCGCCTGGTTTGTCGGATGGTCGTTCTGGCTTCTCCGGAGTTCAACAGTAATGATGAATCATTTAAAACAGACTTAAAGTTTGTCTCTGTGTCTTACTGGCGACAAGGACGCAGAGAAGACATTCGGCAGTTTCAATAGAATGCATATGATTTGGACAGATAGAGTTTGAGATAGAAAGCATAGAGAGATTAGGGTCCGATCACATTCACTTAGTTCAAAAAGATTCAACTTGAAGACATAGCTATAAGTGAATGCTGTAGAGGACAGAAATATATATATATATATATATATATATATATATATATATACATATATATATATATATATATATATATATCAGACATCAACCAAATCAACATAGTGGAGAAAATCATGAAGATAGGTTGAAGTTGAAGACAAATCGAATGCGAATAGCTTCAAGAAATAACGCCATGAGTAAAACACTTCAAACAAAGGAATTTGGTGGTGGCGTTACCCACCGTATAGGAAGTATTAGACCCAGACACGGCGTACAATTATCGTGGCGCTCCAAAGTCAAATTCCACGTTAATGTATTCACACTCAGAATGTAAATCTTCATTGATTGAAGATATACGTTACTTCGTGTGTTGCACATCTAAGTCATCAACATGCATAAGTGTTAGGATGTGTGCTTGATCACAGGACATTTGAGGATTCCAAGATATTTAGCTCACATCGTAACTTGCAAAACCTTTTCTCATCCAAGGGCTTTGTGAAGATATCTGCCAGTTGCTCTTCAGTGTTGACGTGAATGATGTCAATATCTTTCTTCATGACATGATCCCTGAGAAAATGATGAAAAATTTCAATGTGCTTTGTCTTCGAGTGCTGGACTGGATTATTGGCAATCTTGATGGCGCTTTCGTTGTCGCAGAAGAGAGGTACTTGTGTCAGATTGATGCCATAGTCCTTGAGAGTTTGCTTCATCCATAGAAGCTGAGCACAGCAGGATCCAGCAGCAATGTATTCAGATTCTGCAGTTGAGAGTGACACACAGTTCTGCTTCTTTGAAGACCAACAGACAAGTGATCGTCCCAGAAAGTGACATGTGCCTGATGTAGACTTGCGATCCACCTTGTCACCAGCATAATCAGCATCCAAAAATCCAACCAAATCAAATTTTGAGCCCTTTGGATACCATAATCCGAGTGTTGGGGTGTGAGCCAAATATCGAAAAATTCGCTTCACAGCTAAGTGATGCGATTCCTTTGGTGCCGCTTGGAATCGAGCACACATGCAAACACTAAGAATAATATCTGGCCTAGATGCACATAGGTAAAGTAAGGAACCAATCATGGAGCGGTATACCTTTTGATCGAACTCTTTACCATTGTCGCCGGGACCCAAGTGGTGTTTGGCTGGCATTGGCGTCGTGTATCCTTTGCACTCTTGCATTCCAAACTTCTTCAGACAATCTTGGAGGTATTTTTCTTGAGATATAAAGGTGCCATTCCTTTCTTGTGAATTTGAAGACCAAGGAAGAACTTGAGCTCTCCCATCATGGACATCTGATATTGTTCTTGCATCATGTATCCAAACTCATCACTATACTTATGGTTGGTGCAGCCGAAGATAATGTCATCCACATATACTTGGCATACAAATAGTTCACCATCATATGTCTTCGTGAAGAGTGCGGGATCAAGGGATCCTGGTTTGAAGCCTTTGCTCTTCGTGAAGTCTTTGATTGTATCATACCAAAGCGAGGAGCTTGTTTGAGGCCATCTGATGGTTTATTTAGCTTGTACACCATATCGGGATGTTTTGGATCTTCAAAGCCGGTGGTTGAGCGACATATACTTCTTCTTCAATCTTGCCGTTGAGAAATGCACTCTTCACATCCATTTGATAGAGCAAGATGTTGTGGTGGTTAGCATAGGCTAGTAGTATGCGAATGGCTTCAAGCCTAGCTACAGGAGCAAATGTTTCATCGAAGTCAATTCCTTCAACTTGAGTATATCCTTGAGCCACAAGCCGTGCTTTGTTTCTGACAACTTGACCATGCTCATCTTGCTTGTTTCAATATATCCATTTGGTGCCAATAATGTTATGCTTGCGAGGGTCAGGACGCTTGACAAGTTCCCAAACATTATTCAGCTTGAACTGTTGAAGTTCTTCTTGCATAGCTTGTATCCATTCTGGTTCCATAAAAGCTTCAGCAACTTTCTTGGGTTCTGATATTGACACAAATGAAAAGTGCCCACAGAAATTTGTTAACTGTGTTGCTCTTGAGCGAGTAAGCGGACCAGGTGCATTGATGCTATCGATTATCTTCTCAATCTATACTTCATTTGCAACTCGAGGATGAACTGGACGAAGACTTTGCTCATGCTGATCGTTGTCATTATTGGGAGGATTATCTTCAGGCTGAGCATTGTCTTCAGGTTGATTAGATGCAGAAATGATAAGTTCCTCTTCAGGCTGTGCTTCATTTGGCATGATTTCACCAGTTCCCATCAGCTTGATAGATTCACTGGGTGGAGCTTCGTCTAGTGTGCTTGGCAGGAACTCTCTTTGTGAACCATTGGTTTCCTCAAATCGCACATCTACAGTTTCGACGATTTTGTAGAGATAGAGATTGAAGACTACAGAAGAGTGTGAGTCCTTTCCGTAATCGAGCATGAAGCCTTCGTGAGCTTTGGGTTCAAATTTTGACTTGTGATGGGGATCCTTGATGCAGCACTTAGCTCCAAATACTCTGAAGTAACTGACATTTGGCTTCTTGCCAGTAAGGAGCTCATAGGATGTTTTGTTCAGAAGCTTATGGATGTAAACACGGTTGATGACGTGACATGCTGTATCAATAGCTTCAGGCCAGAACTTTCTTGGTGTCTTGTACTCGTCGAGCATTGTTCGAGCCATCTCAATGAGGGTTCTGTTCTTGCGCTCCACGATGCCAGGTGTGTATGGAGCAGAGAACTCATGAGTGATTCCCATGGTATCCAGATAAAGATCAAGTCCGGTGTTCTTGAATTCAGTGCCGTTATCACTTCTGATATGCTTGATCTTGATGCCATAATTGTTCATTGCTCGATTAGCGAAGCGTCTGAAGACATCTTGCACTTCAGTCTTGTAGAGAATTATGTGCACCCATGTGTATCTTGAGTAGTCATCAACAATGACAAAGACATAGAGACAAGCAATTGTTGTGAGGGTAGATTAATGAGTAGGTCCAAACAAGTCCATGTGTAGCAGCTCGAAGGGTTGAGATGTCGTCATGATTGTCTTCGAAGGGTGCTTTGCCCTAGTCATCTTTCCAGCTTCGCAGGCACCACACAAACGATCCTTCTTGAACTTGACACCTTCGATGCCTATGACATGCTTCTTCTTGGCGAGTGTGTGTAAGTTCCTCATACCAGCATGCCCCAGCCTCCGATGCCAGAGCCAACATTCTGAAGCTTTTACGAGAAGACATACGGCAAGCTGTGGACCTGCTGAGAAATCTACCATGTATAGATCATCTTTCCTATACCCTTCAAAGACTAGAGACTTGTCATATTCCATTAGTACAAGGCAACGATATTTTCCGAATATCACAATCATGTTCAAGTCACAAAGCATTGAGACAGACATCAAGTTGAAACCAAGGGATTCAACAAGCATCACTTTATCCATGTGCTGATCCTTTGAGATTGCAACTCTGCCTAGACCCAATACCTTGCTTTTACCAGTGTCAGCAAATGTGATATGACTCTTGTCTGATGGACGTGAGGTTGAGTCCATGAGAAGACTTCGATCACCAGTCATATGATTAGTGCATCCACTGTCCATAATCCATTCTGAAGCATGAGGTGTCATACCCTACAGTACAGTTAGGGGATAGGCTTCACCAAGAGCATTGTGAAGCATAAACATTTGACAGGAAAGTGGATTATTGAAGCTTAAATCAAGATTAGGACTGATAGGATGAATGGCAAACGATTCAGGAACAAAATACATAGTGAGACCATTTGGGCATTTGATCTTGTGCCCTACAAGATGTTTTAGGTCCCGACAATAGCATCGACGCCTTTTGATTTTCGGTGGAGACCCTTTCCTGCAAAAGAGAGTTAATTCTTCTTAACCACCCACATCTTCAGGGGTGGCTTAGAAGCAATGAGTCTAAGTGCAGCATCTGAGAATTTCGGCTTTGGAGCCCTAGCAAATAGCCTTGCAGGAGATGAATGATACTCATGTGAATAAGCAGAAAAGTTCTTAGTTCTATGAACGTAGCGGTTCGACGACACACGCTCATATTCATAAACTTGAGTACGGTTTCCCTGCAAAACATTGGCGTTAGGGTGACTCAGGTGAGTCCTTTGTCTGTATGAAGCCTTTGGACCATATGATGCCTTAGAGTCTGGTTTGTCTTCTTCCCGGTGGTGTCATGATGACATTCACTGGAAGATTTTCAAGACAGCTTTTTTGAACCCAGTTCTTCTTCATAGGTGGTCCATTCCTGCAGTTAGTACCAATATACCTGGCAAACACTTCACCATTCTGATTCTTGAACAGCTTATAGTTTGCATCAAAGGATTCATCAATGATAATAGGGTTAGCACAGGTAAAGCCAGATAAGGTGGATGGATCCACTGAAGGTCCCTTTGCAGCAACCCATGTGGTTTTGGGATACTACTCAGGCTTCCAGTAGGAACCATCAACATTCATTTTCCTCTCGAACCCAACACCCTCTTTCCTAGGGTTTCGGTTCAGAATCTGCTTTTTAGGACATCGCAAAGTGTCTGATGCCCTTTCAGACTTTTATACATCCCTGTTTCAAGAAACGTCTCCAACCTAGCATTTTCATCAGCAATAGTAGTGGTATCCTCCGCAGAGGGGTTAGTTACCACATTAGTAGATGAAGGCAATGCAACAGTAGCAGCAGTTGAACATTCAGCAACAGAGGTAGCTATATCACGCTCAAGTCATTTTAGACATGGTGGTTCAAATCCATCCTGAGCAGAGCTGATCTGTTGAGCGCGAAGTGACTCATTCTCTTTTTGAAGATCTTCATGAGCCGCTCTCAATTTCTCAAGCTCTTGCTTCCTTTGAAGATAATCATAGGAGAGCCTTTCATGAGTAGTTGAGAGCGTTTCATGACGACTCTCAAGTTCTTGGTACTTAGCATGAAGATTTTTAATGTCCTCAACTAAGGACTGTGAACGTGTCATTTCCGCGTCCAACAGGTCATCGCTTTTGTCTAACAGTTTTTGAGTATGTTCCATAGCTCTTTGGTGTTCGGTTGCAATTTTAGCAAGTGTTTTGTAGCTGGGCTTGGATTCACAATCGAGTCATCTTCACTTGATGTTTGAAAGTAAGCATCACGTGATTTTACCTTGGCACCGCGTGCCATGAAGCGATAGGTGGGAGCAGGGTCGTCCTTGTCATCGCCTTCAGCGTTGGTGTATAAGTCATTGTCTTGATGTTGAAGATGGACTTGGCAACATAGGCTGTGGCTAAAGCCAGACTTACAACGCCGGGTCGGACTCCTCTTGGACTCCACTTCCACCTCCTCGTATGCAGACTCCTCCTCGAATCCATTTCCTTGCCAACAAAAGCACGAGCCTTGCGGATGAGCTCTTCTTATGCGATGAAGACTTTGATGAAGACTTGGAAGAAGATTTTGAAGATTTCTTATTTTTCTTGTCATCAGAATCATATTCCTTGCTCTTCTTCTTCTTCTTCTCATTGTCCCACTATGGACATTCAGAGATATAGTGTCCAGTTTTCTTGCACTTGTGACAGGTTCTCTTCTTGTAGTCATGAGTGGAAGCTTCATCATCTCTTGAGCTGGATCATGAAGACTTTCTGAAGCCTTTCTTCCTAGTGAACTTCTGGAACTTCTTCACAAGCATAGAAAGTTCCTTTCCAATGTCTTCGAGGATCATCGTAACCGCAATGATTCTTCTTCAGATGAGGAAACAACTTTTGCCTTCAAAGCGCGAGTTCGGCCATAGTTGGGGCCATAGATATCTCTTTTCTCGGAAAGCTGGAACTCATGTGTTTTGTGCCTCTCAAGTATATCAAACGGATCGAGTGTCTTGAAGTCAGGACGTTCTTGTATCATGAGGGCAAGGGTGTCAAAAGAGCTGTCAAGTGATCTCAGTAGTGTCTTGACGATTTCATGCTTGGTGATCTCAGTGGCGCCGGGAGCATGAAGCTCATTTGTGATGTCAGTGAGGCGATCAAACATGAGCTGGACATTTTCATTGTCGTTTCTCTTGAAGCGGTTGAAGAGGTTGCGAAGAACACCGATCCTTTGATCTCTCCGGGTTGAGACCCCTTCATTGACCTTGGATAGCTAGTCCCAGACTAGCTTCGACGTTTCCAGAGCACTCACACGGCCATACTGTCCTTTGGTCAGATGACCACAGATGATGTTCTTTGCAGTTGAGTCCAGTTGAATGAACTTCTTGACATCAGCAGGGGTGACACCTTCACCAGACTTGGGAACGCCGTTCTTGACGACATACCAGAGGTCGACATCAATGGCTTCAAGATGCATGCGCATCTTATTCTTCCAGTAGGGATAGTTAGTTCCATCGAACACGGGCAAACAGCGGAGACTTTGATTATCCCTGGAGTCGACATAGCTAAAACTCCAGGTGGTTAAACCGAATCACACAGAACAAGGGAGTACCTTCCTATGATACCAATAGTATTTACGGTATGTTTGTTTTATCGCTTCTTATCATGCCAGACATGCACCTGCAGTCCGGCCAAATCCAACATCAAGATATCCTCCTCTTCGGAGGGATCGCTGGACCAGTCGGTGATGAACAGCGAAGTCTCTTCCGATAGCCTCCTCCCCAAGGTCATGGACGACATCGAGGTGTTGTCTCGAAGGATACCAGGC
Organism: Aegilops bicornis; assembly: GCA_021605145.1. Classification (NCBI taxonomy): domain Eukaryota; kingdom Viridiplantae; phylum Streptophyta; class Magnoliopsida; order Poales; family Poaceae; genus Aegilops; species Aegilops bicornis. The sequence goes on along the minus strand of CM038670.1, from coordinate 858,021,099 downwards.
CAAGGGGAGACAGTTATGGAGTCGCCTCCGGCGAAACCCGATCGCCGGGACACATGGGGAAAGACCCCACAGACTCCGAAAATGGGGGCCGCAGCCAGTTTGGCCCCCAACCGAAACCCAAGTGGTTCCAGATTTAGGCAGCCAGCCTCTCCCTAAGGAGGGCGAGCCGCCTGTACTGATGACCTCTATCCATCCAGAGGCACCGGACAGTTTGCTGGAAGAGCTTCGTGGCGCTTCCATTGATGAAGAATACCGTACACCTATGAGTACGGTGATTGAGAAGGTCCGGTCCGCCAAAAATGGATAGACCGAAGCCTGCGCTAGCCTTCTAACAAAGCTTTGAGGTAAGTAATAAAATTGTGAGAGAATATCATAGTGTAGAGAGTAGCCCTGATGCTCTGTTTGGTGTTCGGAAAGAAAAGCCGAACATAGGATCAAATAATATTCAAGGGAGTCTAACATAAGATGTCTATGTAAATAAGCGAGGCATCGCTCTTTGGCTCTTGCTGCTTTCGTCTTTGCGGAGGTCTCTGGACTAAAGCAGGACCTGGTGCGGACCGAGGGAGAGCTCGTCCTCGTGAAGAGGCAGCTGGAGGAAAGTCAAGGTACTGAAAGTGCTAGTTATCGACTAGAGTTGGGTGAATAGGCGATTTTTAGGGAAGTCTTCAAAACACGAATGTTTCGAAGCCAAACAATAGAAATGACCTAATTGATATGCAGTGGAAGATAAACTACAACAAGCAAGCCATAGTCAAGTATGCAATATTGTGAACGGACAAGACTGGTAGCAGCTATGTAGTAAGGATCAGGATGGAAGATAGTATGAAGCCAAACAACGATAGTAGTCAAGCAATGAAGTCAAACAGATAAGACATATAGGCAATGACTTCACGAAGACAAACTCAGGGTAAAGGAGGGAAGGGATAGAACCAGTCACTTGTTGAAGACACAGGATTTGTTGGACTAGTTCCAGTTGCTGTGACAACTCTACATCTGGTTAGGGAGGCTGAGATTCAACTCAGAAGACCGCGTCTTCACATTATTCCCCTTGAGCTAAGGACAGACAGTCCTCGCCCAATCACTCTGGTAAGTCTTCAAGGTAGACTTCTGAACCTTCACAGACGACGTTCATCGGCAATCCACAATGACTCTTGGATGCTCAAAATGCGACGCCTAACCGGCTGGAGGATTCACAGTCCTCAAGTGTAATAAGTCTTGAGTCACATGCATGTGAAAATTTCAGTGATGCCTAACACTCTTTGGCTCTGGGTGTTTTGGGCTTTGTCCTCGCAAGGATTTCTCTCTCTCAAAGGCTTCGAGGTGGGTTGCTCTCAAACGACAAAAGCCGTGCACTAACTCTGAGCAGCCACCAATTTATGGTGTAGGGGTGGGCTATTTATAGCCACTAGGCAACCCGACCTGTTATGTCTGAAATGACCCTGGGTCACTAAGGAACCGACACGTGTTCCAACGGTCAGATTTCAAACACACACGGCAACTTTACTTGGGCTACAAGCAAAGCTGACTCATCCAGCTCTGGATAAGTTTTGCTCTCATTGTGTTCGCTCGAAGACATAGGATTTGGGTTGAGCATCATTTCAGTCATTCTGACTATGATCACTTGGACCCCACTTAACAGTACGGTGGTTCCTACGACTCAACAAAGAAGAAAAGGAAACAACGAAACAACACGATCTTGGCGCTCCATAGTCTTCACTCAATGTCTTCTCATGTCATAGTCTTCAATGTGAATATCTTCACATACCACCATTGTCGCCAATGTCTTCATACATTTTTAAGGGTCGACTCTGGTAGGTAAACCGAATTAATGAGGGACACTACCTGCGTTATCCTGCAATTCTCACAAACGCATTAGTCCCTCAACCACATTTGTCGTCAATACTCCAAAACCAACTAGGGGTGGCACTATATGCACTTAGAGGTACGTAATACCCTGCCTGAAGGAAATATGCCCTAGAGGCAATAATAAAGTTATTATTTATTTCCTTATTTCATGATAAATGGTTATTGTTCATGCTAGAATTGTATTAACCGGAAACATAATACATGTGTGAATACATAGACAAACAGAGTGTCACTAGTAGGCCTCTACTTGACTAGCTCGTTGAATCAAAGATGGTTAAGATTTCTAGCCATAAAAAAGAGTTGTCATTTGATTAACGAGATCACATCATTAGGAGAATGATGTGATTAACTTGACCCATTCCGTTAGCTTAGCACTTGATCGCTTAGTATGTTGCTATTGCTTTCTTCATGACTTATATATGTTCCTATGACTATGAGATTATGCAACTCCCGTTTACCGGAGGAACACTTTGTGTACTACCAAACGTCACAACGTAACTGGGTGATTATAAAGGAGCTCTATAGGTGTCTCCGAAGGTACATGTTGAGTTGGCGTATTTCAAGATTAGGATTTGTCACTCCGATTGTCGGAGAGGTATCTTTGGGCCCTCTCGGTAATGCACATCACTATAAGCCTTGCAAGCAATGTGATTAATGAGTTAGTTGCGGGAGGATGCATTATATAATGAGTAAAGAGACTTGCCAGTAACGAGATTGAACTAGGTCTTCAGATACCGACGATCAAATCTCGGGCAAGTAACATACCGATGACAAAGGGAACAACGTATGTTGTTATGCGGTTTGACCGATAAAGATCTTCGTAGAATATGTGGGAGCCAATATGAGCATCTAGGTTCCGCAATTGGTTATTGACCGGAGACGTGTCTCGGTCATGTCTACATAGTTCTCGAACCCGTAGGGTCCGCACGCTTAAAGTTAGATGACGTTTTATGTTATGAGTTATGTGTTTTGATGTACCGAAGGTAGTTCGGAGTCCCGTATGAGATCGCGGACATGACGAGGAGTCTCTAAATGGTCGAGACGTAAAGATCGATATATTGGATGACTATATTCGGACATCGGAAATGTTCCGAGTGATTCGGGTATTTTTCGGAGTACCGGAGAGTTACGAGAATTCGTATTGGGACTTAATGGGCTATACGGGAAAGGAGAGAAAGGACCCAAAGGGTGGCCGCACCCCTCCCCATGGACTAGTCCGAATTGGACTAGGGAGGGGGGGCGCCCCCTTCCTTCCATCTCCTTCTCCCTTCCCTTATCCTACTCCCACAAGGAAAGGAGGAGTCCTACTCCCGGTGGGAGTAGGCCTCCCCCCTTGGCGCGCCCTCCTGCTAGGTCGGCCGCCTCCTCCTTGCTCCTTCATATACGGGGGCAGATGGCACCCCATAGACACAACAATTGATCCCTTGGATCTCTTAGCCGTGTGCGGTGCCCCCCTCCACCATAATCCACCTCGATAATATCGTAGCGGTGCTTAGGCGAAGCCCTGCGTCGGTAGAACATCATCATCGTCACCACGCCGTCGTGCTGACAGAACTCTCCCTCAAAGCTCGGCTAGATCGGAGTTCGAGGGACGTTATCGAGATGAACATGTGCTGAACTCGGAGGTGCCATGCGTTCGGTACTTGATCAGTCGGATCGTGAAGACGTACGACTACATCAACCGCGTTGTGCTAACGCTTCCGCTTTAGGTCTACAAGGGTACGTGGACACACTCTCCCCCCTCGTTGCTATGCATCACCATGATCTTGTGTGTGCGTAGGAATTTTTTTTAAAATTACTACGTTCCCCTACAGTGGTATCAGAGCCTGGTTTTATGCGTAGATGTTATATGCACGAGTAGAACAGAAGTGAGTTGTGGGCGATACAACTCATACTGCTTACCAGCATGTCATACTTTGGTTCGGCGGTATTGTTGGATGAAGCGGCCCGGACTGACATTATGCGTACGCTTACGCGAGACTGGTTCTACCAACGTGCTTTGCACAATTGGTGGCGGGTGTCAGTTTCTCCAACTTTAGTTGAACCGAGTGTGGCTTCGCCCGGTCCTTGAGAAGGTTAAAACAGCACTAACTTGACGAACTATCGTTGTCGTTTTGATGCGTAGGTAAGAACGGTTCTTGCTCAGCCCGTAGCAGCCACGTAAAACTTGCAACAACAAAGTACAGGACATCTAACTTGTTTTTGCAGGGCATGTTGTGATGTGATATGGTCAAGATGTGATGAGACATAAGATGTTGTATGAGATGATCATGTTTTGTTGAAGTTATCGGCAATTGGCAGAAGCCTTATGGTTGTCTCTTTATTGCATAAGATGCAAGCGCCAAATAATTGCTTTACTTTATCGCTATGCGATAGGAATAGTTGTAAGAGCAATAATTGGCGAGACGACCATGTGACAACACATTGATATAGATCAAGATGATGGAGATCATGGTGTCGTGCCGGTGACGATAGAGATCATGACAGTACTTTGGAGATGGAGATCAAAGGCGCAAGATGATCATGGCCATATCATCTCACATATTTTGATTGCATATGATGTTTATCTTTTATACATCTTATTTTGCTTAGTTCGACGGTAGCTTTAAAAGATGATCTCTCACTAAATTTCAAGGTATAAGTGTTCTCCCTGAGTATGCACCATTGCGAAAGTTCTTCGTGTTGAGACACCACGTGATGATCGGGTGTGATAGGCTCTACGTTCAAATACAACGGGTGCAAAACAGTTGCACACGCGGAATACTCAGGTTAAACTTGACGAGCCTAGCATATATAGATATGGCCTCGGAACAGTGAGACCGAAAGGTCGAGCGTGAATCATATGGTAGGTATGATCAACATAGTGATGTTCACCATTGAAAACTACTCCATCTCACGTGATGATCGGACATGGTTTAGTTGATTTGGATCACATGATCACTTAGATGATTAGAGGGATGTCTATCTAAGTGGGAGTTCTTAAGTAATATGATTAATTGAACTTTAATTTATCATGAACTTAGTCCTGATAGTATTTTGCAAATTATGTTGTAGATAAATAGCTCGCGTTGTTACTTCCCTATGTTTATTTTTGATATGTTCCTAGAGAAAAACTATGTTGAAAGATATTAGTAGCAATGATGCGGATTAGATCCGTGATCTGAGGTTTATGCTCATTGTTGCACAGAAGAATTATGTCATTGATGCACCGCTAGGTGACAGACCTATTGCAGGAGCAGATGCAGACGTTATGAACTATTGGCTAACTCAATATGATGACTACTTGATAGTTTAGTGCACCATGCTTAACGGCTTAGAATCGGGACTTCAAATACATTTTGAACGTTATGGACCATATGAGATGTTCCAAGAGTTGAAGTTAATATTTCGAGCAAATACCCGAGTTGAGAGATATGAAGTCTCCAACAAGTTCTATAGCTAAAAGATGGAGGAGAATTGCTCAACTAGTGAGCATGTGCTCATATTATCTGGGTACAACAACCGCTTGAATCAAGTGGGAGTAAATCTTCCAGATAAGATAGTGATTGACAGAGTTCTCTAGTCACCATCACCAAGTTACTAGAACTTCGTGATGAACTATAGTATGCAAGCGATGACCAAAACGATTCCCGAGCTCTTCGTGATGTTGAAATCGATGAAGGTAGAAATCAAGAAAGAGCATCAAGTGTTGATGATTGACAAGACCACTAGTTTCAAGAAAAGGGCAAAGGAAAAGAAAGGGAACTTCAAGTAGGATGGCAAGCAAGTTGTCACTCCCGCGAAGAAGCCGAAAGCTGGACCAAAGCCTGAAACTGAGTGCTTCTACTGCAAAGGAAATGGTCACTGGAAGTGGAAATACCCTGAATATTTGGTAGATAAGAAGGATGGCGAAGTGAACAAGGGTATATTTGATATACAGGTTATTGATGTGTACCTTACTAGTGTTTATAGTAACCCCTGGGTATTTGATACTTGTTTGGTTGCTAAGATTAGTAACTCGAAACAGGAGTTACAGAATAAACAGAGACAAGTTGAGGGTGAAGTGATGATGTGTGTTGGAAGTGGTTCCAAGATTGATATGATCATCATCGCACACTCCCTATATTTTCGAGATTAGTGTTAAACCTAAATAAATGTTATTTGGTGTTTGCATTGAGCATGAATATGATTTGATCATGTTTATTGCAATATGGTTATTCATTTAAAGTCAGAGAATAATTGTTGTTCTGTTTACATGAATAAAACCGTTGACGGTCATACACCCAATGAAAATAGTTTGTTGGATCTCGATCGTAGTGATACACATATACATAATATTGATGCCAAAAGATGCAAAGTTGATAATGATAGTGCAACTTATTTGTGGCACTACAGTTTGGGTCATAACGGTGTAAAGCGCATGAAGAAAATTCATAAAGATGGACTTTTGGAATCACTTGGTTATGAATCATTTGATGCTTGCGAATCGTGCATTTCGGGCAAGACGACTAAAACTCCGTTTTGCAGAACAATGGAACAAGCAACAAACTTGTTGGAAATAATATACTGATGTATGCAGACCAATGAGTATTAAGGCTCGTGCTGGGTATCATTATTTTCTGACCTCCACAGATGATTTGAGCAGATATGGGTATATCTACTTGATGAAACATAAGTCTAAAATAGTTGAAAGGTTCAAAGAATTTTAGAGTGAAGTGTAAAATCATCGTAACAAGTAAAATAAAGTTTCTGCAATCTGATCATGGAGATGAATATTTGAGTTATGAGTTTGGCCTTCAGTTAAAACAATGTGGAATAGTTTCACAAACTCATGCCACCTGGAACACCACAGCGTAACGGTGTGTCCGAACTTCATAACCGCACTTTATTTGATATGATGCGATTAATGATGTCTCTTACCGATTTACCAATATCATTTTCGGGTTATGCATTAGAGATAGCTACATTCACGTTAAATAGGGCACCATCTAAATCCGTTGAGACGACACCGTATGAAGTATGGTTTAGCAATAAACCTAAGCTGTCGTTTCTTAAAGTTTGGAGCTGCGATGCTTATGTGAAAAAGTTTTAACCTGATAAGCTAGAACCCAAATCAGAGAAGTGTGTATTCATAGAATACCGAAAGGAAACTGTTGTGTACACCTTCTATCACAGATCCGAAGGCAAGATATTCGTTGCTAAAATGGATCCTTTCTAGAGAAGGAGTTTCTCTTAAAAGAAGTGAGTGGGAGGAAAGTAGAACTTGATAAGGTAATTGTACCTTCTCACGAACTGGAAAGTAGTTCATCACAGAAATCAGTTCCAGTGATTCCTACACAAATTAGTGAGGAAGTTAATGATGATGATCATGAAACTTCAGATTAAGTTACTACAGAACGTCGTAGGTCCTCCAGAGTAAGATCCGCACCAGAGTGGTATGGTAATCCTATTCTGGAGGTCATGTTACTTGACCGTGGCGAACCTACGAACTATGAGGAAGCGATGATGAGCCCAGATTCCGCGAAATAGCTTGAGGCCATGAAATCTAAGATTGGATCCATGTATGAGAACAAAGTGTGGACTTTGGTGGACTTGCCCGATGATCGGCAAGACATAGAACATAAATGGATCTTCAAGAGGAAGACGAATGCAGATAGTAGTGTTACTATCTACAAAGCTCGACTTGTCGCAAAAGGTTTTTCGACAAGTTCAAGGTATTGAATACGATGAGATTTTCTCAATCGTATAGATGCTTAAGTCTGTCCGAATCATGTTAGCAATTGCCACATTTTATGAAATCTGTCAAATGGATGTCAAAACTGCATTCCTTAATGGATTTATTAAAGAAGAGTTGTATATGATGCAACCAGAAGGTTTTGTCAATCCTAAAGGTGCTAAACAAATGTGCAAGCTCTAGTGATCCATCTATGGACTAGTGCAAGCATCTCGGAGTTGGAATATACGCTTTAATGAGTTGATCAAATCATATAGTTTTATACAGACTTGCGGTGAAGCCTGTATTTACAAGAAAGTGAGTGGGAGCACTACAACATTTCTGATAAGTATATGTGAATAACATATTGTTGATCGGAAATAATGTAGAATTTTCTGAAAAGCATAAAGGAGTATTTGTAAAGAGTTTTTCAAAGAAAGACCTCGGTGAAGCTGCTTACACATTGAGCATCAAGATCTATAGAAATAGATCAAGACGCTTGATAAGATTTTTCAATGAGTACATACCTTGATAAGATTTTGAAGTAATTCAACATGGAACAGTCAAAGAAGGAGGTCTTGCCTGTGTTGCATGGTGTGAAGTTGAGTAAGACTCAAAAACCCGACCATGGAAGAAAATAGAAAAGAATGAAAAGTCATTCCCTATGCCTCAGTCATAGGTTCTATAAAGTATGCTATGATGTGTACCAGACCTATTGTATTCCTTGTTTTGAGTTTGGTAAGGGAGTACAATTTTGATCTAGGAGTAGATGACTGGACAGTGGTCAAGAATATCCTTAGTGAGGACTAAGGAAATATTTCTCGATTATGGAGGTGATAAAAGAGCCCGTTGTAAAGAGTTACATCGGTGCAAGCTTTTACACCGATCCAGATGACTCTAAGTCTCAATCTGGATACATATTGAAAGTGGGAGCAATTAGCTAGAGTAGCTCCGTGCAGAGCATTGTAGACATAGAATATTTGCAAAATACATACGGCTCTAAATGTGACAGACCCGTTGACTAAACTTCTCTCACGAGCAAAACATGATCATACCTTAGTACTCTTTGGGTGTTAATCACATAGCAATGTGAACTAGATTATTGACTCTAGTAAACCCTTTGGGTGTTGATCACATGACGATGTGAACTATGGGTATTAATCACATACAGATGTGAATATTGGTGTTAAATCACATGGCGATGTGAACTAGATTATTGACTCTAGCGCAAGTTAGAGACTGAAGGAAATGCCCTAGAGGCAATAATAAAGTCATTATTTATTTCCTTATTTCATGACAAATATTTATTATTCATGCTAGAATTGTATTAACCAGAAACATAATACATGTGTGAATACATAGACAAACAGAGTGTCACTAGTATGCCTCTACTTGACTAGCTCGTTGAATCAAAGATGGTTAAGTTTCCTAGCCATAGACATGAGTTGTCATTTGATTAACGAGATCACATCATTAGGAGAATGATGTGATTGACTTGACCCATTCCGTTAGCTTAGCAGTTGATCGTTTAGTATGTTGCTATTGCTTTCTTCATGACTTACACATGTTCCTATGACTATGAGATTATGCAACTCCCGTTTACCAGAGGAACACTTTGTGTGCTACCAAACGTCACAACGTAACCGGGTGATTATAAAGGAGCTCTACAGGTGTCTCCGAAGGTACATGTTGAGTTGGCGTATTTCGAGATTAGGATTTGTCACTCCGATTGTCGGAGAGGTATCTCTGGGCCCTCTCGGTAATGAACATCACTATAAGCCTTGCCAGAAATGTGACTAATGAGTTAGTTGCGGGATGATGCATTACATAACGAGTAAAGAGACTTGCCAGTAACGAGATTGAACTCGGTATTGAGATACCGACGATCAAATCTCGGGCAAGTAACATACCGATGACAAAGGGAAGAACGTATGTTGTTATGCGGTTTGACCGATAAAGATCTTCGTAGAATATGTGGGAGCCAATATGAGCATCTAGGTTCCGCTATTGGTCCGCATGCTTAAAGTTAGATGACGATTTATATTATGAGTTATGTGTTTTGATGTACCGAAGGTAGTTCGGGGTCCCGGATGAGATAGGGGACATGACGAGGAGCCTCGAAATGGTCGAGACGTAAAGATTGATATATTGGACGATTATATTCGGACATCGGAAAGGTTCTGAGTGATTCGGGTATTTTTCGGAGTACCGGAGAGTTACGGGAATTCGTATTGGGCCTTAATGGGCCATACGGGAAAGAAGAGAAAGGCCCCAAAGGGTGGCCGCAGCCCTCCCCATGGACTAGTCCGAATTGGACTAGGGAGGGGGGGGGGGCTTTCCTTCCTTCTCCTTCTCCCTTCCCTTCTCCTACTCCCACAAGGAAAGGAGGAGTCATACTCCCGGGGGGAGTAGGACTCCCCCCTTGGCGCGCCCTCCTCCTAGGCCGGCCGCCTCCCCCCTTGCTCCTTTATATACGGGGGCAGGGGCACCCCATAGACACAACAATTGATCCCTTGGATCTCTTAGCCGTATGCGGTGCCCCCCTCCATCATAATCCACCTTGATAATATCGTAGCGGTGCTTAGGTGAAGCCCTGCGTCGGTAGAACATCGTCATAGTCACCACACCGTTGTGCTGACGGAACTCTCCCTCAAAGCTCGGCTGGATCAAAGTTCAAGGGACGTCATCGAGCTGAACGTGTGCTGAACTCGGAGGTGCCGTGCGTTCGGTACTTGATCGGTAGGATCGTGAAGACGTACGACAACATCAACCGCGTTTTGCTAACGCATTCGCTTTAGGTCTACGAGGGTATGTGGACACACTCTCCCCTCTCGTTGCTATGCATCACCATGATCTTGTGTGTGCGTAGGAAATTTTTTGAAATTACTACGTTCCCCAACACTGCTTGTATACTTATTAAGGATAAATGGTTTTTCCTGATAAAAGCGTCATGAACTTTTATAGGGGCCACGAGCAAAGTGGCGGCCCTTAAGAAGGTGCTTGCCGAGGCCAAAGACAAAGCGGCCAAGGAACGCCCCGCGTGCGAGAAGCAAGAGGCCCGGGTCAGTGAGGTCCAGTAAAAGCTCTAGGATTTCATCCAGAAGTACGAGTCCTTGGAGCGTGACTCTAGGACTCAAGAGTCCGAGCTTGCCAAGGCCCTCCAGAGCATGCAAGACGCCAAAGCCAAAGCTCAGAAGGCCCTGCAGGAGATCGAGGCGGCCAAGAAGATTGCGGCGGGTAAGGCATTTGTTATGCAAAGCAAGCATGTGAAGGAGACATTCTTTTTTACTTACCCGAATTTGCAGTTCTCCAGGAGCGTTTGTGGATTTTCCACGTAGCATATCAGATGCCACAGAGTTCTACCGAGCCGAAGAAGGGAGCTCAACGTAGAAGTTGTTCTGGTCTCAATATCTTGGGACGGTACATCCGATGCCCTTGAGCAACCAGCTGAAGCAACTGGTCGAGCTGCACAAGGCAACCGAACTGGCCATGAAGGACCTCATAGTCCGGCTATGGCTTGCCGAGCCTATGCCCAGCAGCTACTTCGAACTCGTGAAGCGGCTTGTGGGTGCCTGCCCACAACTTGAAGTCATAAAGCGGTCTGTTTGCATTGAAGGTGCGCGGATGGCCTTTGCCCGTGCCAAAATGCATTGGGCGAAGATGGACGCCACGACGCTGATGACCGAGGGGCCACCGAAGGGCAAGGAGCACCACCGACCCGAACAATATTATGACAGTGCCCTGAAGGGATCCCGCCTTGTGGCGGAGCAATGTACAATGGATGTAATCTTTGAATGAGTGCATTCGTTTTATCCTTGAATATGAAACAAGTTCATTTGCGCAATATAATGCTTGTTGATTTAAAATTGTACCTCATGTGCGGCCGTTTATAAAATCTGAGGGTTGGCCAGTCGTCGGCTTCTGCCCCCATGTAATTAGTACAGGGGTGTTCGAGACAAATCTAGACACTCTTTATCCAAGTTTCTGGTCCTTTAAGGAGGTGTCTAGCACAACGAACAAGGCAATCGGACTATACAGCTTTATCACCCTCACTTAGCCATAGAAGTTGTATAATTTTAAATTTTGGCATAGCCCCTGGTATTCGGAAGGCCGAACTTGGGGCGCTATTCACGCCTAAAACGGACAAAGACCGATTCCTCGCATAAAGCGGAAAAAATCCTTAAGGATTTGAAACCTCTCGAACAGCGACCAGCTCTCGCCGCATCATGAAAGTCAGTTTTCGGCTTTCTCTACTAAGGTGCTCGTCCGGAAGAACTGGGACACAATCGCAGTAGTTCTCCCTTTACTACCCTAGCCGATATAGCGGAACGTAGGGTAGCAAGCACAGGAGCCAGACAACCCAACTATTGACCCAAGACATGATTCGGAGCTGATGCATATAATGCTATAAGTTCCGGGTGCCATACTGTTAAAAGTGTTCGGACTTTCTTGTCGTGTTATGGGGTACACTGAAGCCCCTGGCGAACTGAACGTACCAGAATGTATGGGTGCGATTTGTAATAAATAAACAGTCAAGGAAAAACTGAAGTAATAAGCTGACTCTACAAATTATTTTCCATTGTTATTTGAGTAATACGTCAAGGCTTATGTATACAAGTAGTGCGATAAGATAATAGGGTATTTGACATGCCCTAACCAAGAGCAAGTTGCGTGTGGGTATGTAAAACAGGTATAGCGATCGTTAGCAGAGACCACCTGGGGATTCCCTTGTACGTCAAAGCTCCTTGATTCCTTGGTGTATCCGTCCCGTGATGGGTCCGATGATCAGGTTATCGAAAGAGCCTCAAGAAGAGAAAAAACCTGAAAGAAAGAAACAAGTGAAGGTATGTGGATCCCGGGGCGGTTGAGCCGCATTGTGGACCACGATCTAGCTCTGCCTCCGTCCATGCCCATGGTATTTTAAGTGCGTAATTATGTACACGCGGCGCGAATTTCACCGCTTGGTTGGGACTAGGACGGAGGCCGAATTACTAGGTGAGCTCTGGACGGGCCGGACGATCCTGTTGCAGAGTGGTTCGGACTCGCTTGACGGTGTCCGGGGGATTTATTGCCGAATTGAGGGTCTGCCTAAGAAGGCTGCTCTGTACTTCTGCTGCAAGGGCCGCGGTGTGTTCCTCCGTACGGTGGGAGCGCTCTGTATTTCCATTGACTGTTATAACACTGCGAGGTCTGGGCATCTTGAGCTTGAGGTAGGCATAGTGTGGCACCGCACTGAATCGAGCGAATGCGGTTCGTCCTAGCAGTGCATGATAACCTAGCAGTGCATGATAACCACTGCGGAAGGGGACGATATCGAGGATTAACTCCTCGCTTCGGAAGTTGTCCGGGGATCCGAAGACCACTTCCAGTGTGATTGAGCCTGTACAACAGTCCTCTACACCTGGTATGACACCTTTGAAGGTGGTTTTGTGGGTTTGATCCTTGAGGGATCGAAGCCCATTTTGCACACTGCATCCTGATAAAGCAGGTTCAGGCTGCTGCCACAGTCCATGAGGACTCATGTAAGGTGGAATCCATCAATAATAGGGTCAACGACCAGTGCGGAAGAGCCGCCATGAAGAATACTGGTCGGATGGTCCTTGCGATCAAAGGTGATCGGACAGGTAGACCATGGGTTAAACTTTGGGGCGACTGGCTCCATCGCGTAGACGTCCCTTAGTGCGCGCTTTCGTTCCCGCTTGGGAATATGGGTGTCGTATATCATATTTACCGTCTTGACTTGGGGGGCGGGGGAATTTCTTCTGTCCCCCTGTGTTCGGTGGCCGGGGCTCCTCGTCGTCATCACTATGCGACCCCTTTTCCTTGTTTTCGGCGTTTAATTTGTCGGCCTGTTTAAATACCCAACATTCTCTGTTGGTGTGGTTGGCTGGTTTATCGAGGGTGCCGTGGATTTGACATGGACGATCGAGTATGCGGTCCAGACTGGACGGGCCCAGATTGTTTCTTTTAAATGGCTTTTTCCGTTGACCGGACTTGGAGCCACTGAATCCGGCATTGACGGCCGTGTCTTCGGCGTTATTGCCATTGTTGCGATGCTTATGTCTGTTGCGTCGGGGCTTGCCGTTGCTATCTCTAGCGTCTGAAGTGCCAGGATTTCCTGAAGTGCTATTGCTACGAGCCAACCAGCTATCCTTGCCCGCACAAAAGCGGGTCATGAGTGTCGTGAGGGCTGCCTTGGATTTCGGCTTCTCTTGGCCGAGATGTCAGGCGAGCCACTCATCACGGATGTTATGCTTAAAGGCCGCTAGGGCTTCAGCATCCGGACTATCCACGACTTGGTTCTTTTTAGTTAAGAACCGAGTCCGGAATTTCCTAGCTGACTCTCCGGGCTGTTGGGTTATGTTACTTAAGTCATTAGCATCCGGTGGTCGCACATAAGTGCCCTGAAAGTTGTCAAGGAATGCGTCTTCCAGGTTCTCCCAACTGCCAATGGAGTTTTCTGGCAGACTATTCAGCCAGTGCCGAGCTGGTCCCTTGAGTTTTAGTGGGAGGTACTTGATTGCATGGAGATCATCGCCGCGGGCCATGTGAATGTGGAGAAGGAAATCTTCAATCCATAATGCGGGGTCTGTTGTCCCATTATATGGTTCGATGTTTTACGGGTTTAAACCCTTCTGGGAATTCATGCTCCATGACTTCGTCAGTGAAGCATAGGGGGTATGCGGCCCCTCTATGCTGGGCTACATCGCGACGCAGTTCGGATGAATCTGGTCTGCTGTATTCGGCCGGATGGATTTGTATTTAGTATATCCGGCATGGCGGTTATTGTCATGCGCTGGGGCGCGCCCCCGTGATCCGTTGATCGATCTATACGGTCCTGCTTTTTTTTCTAATTCGCCTCGGAGGTCATGCGTGTAGCCCCGGGCCTTCGTGTTTCTATTTGTTCGGCGACGGGCTGCGGGCTGGTGTTCGGACTGATACGCCGCTTTGTCTCGGCCACGAGGTGGTCGGCCAGCCGCATCCTGCGCTGGTAGTATAGGATCTAGTGCCTCGTCCTCGAATTGAGGTAATGATACGTCTCCAACGTATCTATAATTTTTGATTGCTCCATGCTACTTTATCTACTGTTTTGGACTATATTGGGCTTTATTTTCCACTTTTATATTACTTTTGGGACTAACCTATTAACCGGAGGCCCAGCCCAGAATTGCTATTTTTTGCCTATTTCAGTGTTTCGAAGAAACGGAATATCAAACGGAGTCCAAACGGAATCAAACCTTCGGGAACGTGATCTTCTCACCGAACGTGATCCGTGAGACTTGGACCCTACTCCAAGAAGTGCGAGGCGGTCACGAGGGTGGAGGGCGCCTCACCTCGTGGGCCCCCGACGCCCACCGACGCATTCCTTCCTCCTATATAAACCTACGCACTTCAATAGATCGTGGAGGAGCCAAAACCTAATTCCACCGCTGCACCTTCCCTTGTATCCACGAGATCCCATCTTGGGGCCTGTTACGGAGCTCCGCCGGAGGGGGCATCCACCACGGAGGGCTTCTTCATCAACACCTTAGCCCCTCCGATGAAGTGTGAGTAGTTTTCATCAGACCTTCGGGTCCATAGCTAGTAGCTAGATGGCTTCTTCTCTCTTTTGGATCTCAATACAATGTTCTCCCCTCTCTCGTGGAGATCTATTCGATGTAATCTTCTTTTTGCGGTGTGTTTGTTGAGACCGATGAATTGTGGGTTTATGATCCAGCTTATCTATGGAAAATATTTGATTCTTCTCTGAATTCTTTTATGAATGATTGAGTTATCTTTGCAAGTCTCTTCGAATTTTCCATTTGGTTTGGCCAACTAGATTGGTAGTTCTTGCAATGGGAGAAGTGCTTAGCTTTGGGTTCAATCTTGCAGTGTCCTTACCTAGTGACAGAAAGGGTTGCAAGGCCGTATTGTATTGTTGCCGTCGAGGATAACAAGATGGGGTATTTATCATATTGCATGAATTTATTCCTCTACATCATGTCATCTTGCTTAAGGCGTTACTTTGTTTTTAACTTAATACTCTAGATGCATGCTGGATAGCGGTCGATGAGTGGAGTAATAGTAGTAGATGTAGAATCGTTTCGGTCTACTTGTCTCGGACGTGATGCCTATGTACATGATCATACCTAGATAGCCTCATAACTATGCTCAATTCTGTCAATTGCTCAATAGTAATTTGTTCACCCACCATAGAATATCTATGCTCTTGAGAGAAGCCACTAGTGAAACCTATGGCCCCCAGGTCTATTCTCATCATATCAATCTCCATCACTTTTATACTTGCTTTGTTTTTTACTTTGCTTTTACTTTTCACTTTGCATCTTTATACCAAAAATACCAAAAATATTATCTCTATCAGATCTCACTATCGTAAGTGACCGTGAAGGGATTGACAACCCCTAATCGCGTTGGTTTCGAGTAGCTATCGTTTTGTGGAGGTACGAGGGACTTGCGCATGGCCACCTACTGGATTGATACCTTGGTTCTCAAAAACTGAGGGAAATACTTACGCTACTGTGTTGCATCATCCCCTCCTCTTCGGGGAAATCCAACACAAGCTCAAGACGTAGCAAGAAGGATTTCTGGCGCCATTGCTGGGGAGGTCTACGCAAAAGTCAACATACCATCACAATCCCTATCTCTCGCATTACATTATCTGCCATTTGCCTCTCGTTTTCTTCTCCCCCACTTCACCCTTGCCGTTTTATTTGCCTTCTCTTTCCCAATCTCCTCCTCCCTTTCCCTTGCCTTTTTCTTGTCCGTTTGTTAGTTTGCTTGTTCGTTCCAATGGCTCAAGATGCTACAAAATTATGTGACTTCGCCAATACAAGTAATAATGATTTCCTTAGCACTCCGATTGCTCCTCTTGCCAATACTGAATCTTGTGAAATAAATACTGCTTTGTTGAATCTTGTTATGAAAGATGAATTCGCCGGCCTTCCTAGTGAATATGCCGCTACTCATCTGAATAGCTTCGTTAATTTATGTGATATGCAAAAGAAAAAAGATGTCGATAATGATGTCGTTAAATTGAAGCTATTTCCTTTTTCGCATAGAGATCGTGCTAAAGCGTGGTTTTCATCTTTGCCTAAAAATAGTATTGATTCTTGGAACAAGTGCAAAGATGCTATTATCTCTAAGTATTTTCCTCCCGCTAAGATTATCTCTCTTAGGAACGATATTATGAACTTTAAGCAACTTGATCATGAACATGTTGCACAAGCTTGGGAGGGAATGAAATTAATGATACGTAATTGTCCTATTCATGGTTTGAACTTATGGATGATTATACAAATTTTTATGCTAGATTGAGTTTTGCTTCTAGAAATCTTTTAGACTCGGCCGCGGGAGGCACTTTTATGGAAATCACTTTAGGAGATGCTACTAAACTCCTAGATAATATTATGGTTAATTATTCTCAATGGCATACTGAAAGATCTACTAATAAAAAAGTGCATGCGATATAAGAAATCAATGTTTTGAGTGGAAAGATGGATGAACTTATGAAATTATTTACTAAGAGTGTTTCTTGTGATCCTAATGATATACCTTTGTCTACTTTGATTGAGAATAATAATGAATCTGTGGATGTGAATTTTGTTGGTAGGAATAATTTTGGTAACAACGCGTATAGAGGGAAATTTAATCTTAGGCCTTATCCTAGTAATCCTTCTAATAATTATGGAAATTCCTACAACAACTCTTATGGAAATTTTAATAAGATGCCTTCTGAAATTGAGAGTAGTGTTAAAGAGTTTATGAATTCATAAAAGAATTTTAATGCTTTGCTTGAAGAGAAATTGCTTAAAGTTGATGATTTGGCTAGGAACGTTGATAGAATTTCTCTTGAGGTTGATTCTTTAAAGCTTAGATCTATTCCTCCTAAGCATGATATCAATGAGTCTCTCAAAGCTATGAGAATTTCCATTGATGAGTGCAAAGAAAGAACCGCTAGGATGCGTGCTTCCAAAGATGCCTTTACTAAAGCGTGTTCTTCTAATTCCTATGAAAATCAAGATGAAGATCTGAAAAAGTTATAGATGTGTCCCCTATTAAATCTTTGATTTGCAATATGAATCTTGATGAAACTTATTATGATCATCCTTTACCTAGAAGTTGTTCTAAGAATTCTGAGTTTTTAGATCTTGATGATGAAATTGATAAAAGTGGCACTGAAAGAAAAAAATCGAGATATTGCTAAACGCACTATTTTGGATCTCAAGGAATTTAATTATGAAAATTTCTCTTTAATTGATTGTATTTCCTTGTTGCAATCCGTGCTAAATTATCCTCATGCTTATAGTTAAAATAAGGCTTTTACCGAACACACTGTTGATGCCTTGATGCAATCTTATGAAGAAAAGCTTGAGTTGAAAGTTTTTATCCCTAGGAAGCTCCATGATGAGTGGGAACCTACTATAAAAATTAAAATTAAAAATTATGAGTTTCATGCTTTGTGTGATTTGGGTGCTAGTGTCTCTACTATTCCCAAAACTTTATGTGATTTGCTAGATTTCCGTGATTTTGATGATTGCTCTCTAAACTTGCATCTTATGGATTCCACTATTAAAAAGCCTATGGGAAGAATTAATGATGTTCTTATTGTTGCAAATAGGAATTATGTGCCCGTAGATTTTATCGTTCTTGATATAGATTGCAATCCTTCATGTCCTATTATTCTTGGTAGACCTTTCCTTAGAACGATTGGTGCAATTATTGATATGAAGGAAGGAAATATTAGATTCCAATTCCCTTTAAAGAAGGGCATGGAACACTTTCCTAGAAATAAAATAAAATTACCATATGAATCTATCATGAGAGCCACTTATGGATTGCCCACCAAAGATGGCAATACCTAGATCCATCCTTGCTTTTATGCCTAGCTAGGGGCATTAAACGATAGCGCTTGTTGGGAGGCAACCCAATTTTATTTTTAGTATTTAGTTTTTTGTTTTTGCTTCTTTTTAGTAATAAATAATCCATCTAGCCTCTGTTTAGATGTGGTTTTATCTTTTACTTAGCGTTTGTGCCAAGTTAAACCTATTAGATCTTCTTGGGAGATAGTTATTTGATCTTGCTGTAATTTCCAGAATCTTTGCGCTCAGTGCCCTAATTGTTTAAAATCACCAGAACGTGATAAAATAGTGATTCCAATTGCTGCTGCTGAATAAACAAATTTTCCAGGTCTTCTAATTTTGGTAGAATTTTTTGGGTTCCAGAAGTTTGCGTTAGTTACAGATTACTACAGACTGTTCTGTTTTTGACAGATTCTGTTTTGCGTTTGCTGTTTGCTTATTTTGATGAATCTATGGCTAGTAAAATAGTTTATAATCCATAGAGAAGTTGGAATACAGTATATTTAACACCAATATAAATAAAGAATGAGTTCATTACAGTACCTTAAAGTAGTCTTTTGTTTTCTTTCTCTAACGGAGCTCACAAGATTTCTATTGAGTTTTGTGTTGTGAAGTTTTCAAGTTTTGGGTGAATTCTTTTGATGGATTATGGAACAAGGAGTGGAAAGAGCCTAAGCTTGGGGATGCCCATGGCTCCCCAAGATAATCCAAGGACACCAAAAGTCGAAGCTTGGGGATGCCCGGAAGGCATCCCTCTTTAAATCCACTTCCATCGGTAATTTACTTGGAGCTATATTTTTATTCAACAACATGATATGTGTTTTGCTTGGAGCATCTTGTATTATTTGCGTCTTTGCTTGTTAGTTTACCACAATCAACCTTTCTGTACACACCTTTTGTGAGAGTCATACATGATATGGAATTTGTTAGAATACTCTATGTGCTTCACTTATATCTTTTGAGCTTGATAATTTTGCTCGTAGTGCTTCACTTATATCTTTTGAGCTTGATAGTTTTGCTCTAGTACTTCACTTAGATCTTTTAGAGCATGGTGGTGGATTTGTTTTAAAGAAACTTGATCTCTCATGCTTCACTTAGATCATTTTGAGAGTCGTTAATAGCATGGTAATTTGCTCAATGTTAATATACTTGGTGTTCGAGATATGTGAAACTTTCTTTTGAGTGAATTGAATACTAAGATAAATTTAATGCTTAATAATTTTTTTGAGATATGGAGGTAATAATACCAAAGTCGTGCTAGTTGATAATTGTGAATTTGAGAAATAATTGGGTTGAAATTTGCAAGTCCCGTAGCATGCACGTATGGATGAAGTTGTGTAACAAATTTGAAGCATGAAGTGTACCTGGCTTGTGCTTCCTTATGAGTGGCGGTCGGGGACGAGCGATGGTCTTTTCCTACCAATATATCCCCCTAGGAGCATTTTGCGTAGTACTTGATTTTTTATGGCTTCTACGCAATAAGTATATGAGTTCTTTTGACTAATGTTGAGCCCATGGATTATACGCACTTTTATCTTTCCGCACTTGCTAGCCTCTTCGGTACCGTGCATTGCCCTTTCTCACCTTGAGAGTTGGTGCAAACTTCGCCGGTGCATCCAAACCCCGTGATATGATACGCTCTTTCACACATAAACCTCCTTATATCTTCCTCAAAACAGCCACCATACCTACCTATCATGGCATTTCCATAGCCATTCCGAGATATATTGCCATGCAACTTCCATCATCATTATTATGACCTACATTACTTTTGTCATATTGCCATTGCATGATCATGTAGCTGACATCGTATTTGTGGCAAGGCCACCATGCATTATTTTCCATACATGTCACTCTTGATTCATTGCACCATCCCGGTACACCGTCGGAGGCATTCATACAGGGTCATATTTTGTTCTAAGTTTCGAGTTGTAATTGTTGAGTTGTAATAGAAATAAAAGTGTGATGATCATCATTATTAGAGCATTGTCCCAAGTGAGGAAAGGATGATGGAGACTATGATTCCCCCATAAGTCGGGATGAGACTCCGGACGAAAAAAAAGAGGCCATAAAAAAGAGAGAGAAAAGGTCCAAACAAAAAAAATATAATAAAAAAATGAGAGAAAAAGAGAGAAGGGCAATGCTACTATCTTTTTACCACACTTGTGCTTCAAAGTAGCACCTTGTTCTTCATGTAGTGAGTCTCATATATTGTGCTTCAAAGTATCACTAAGATCTTCATAATAGAGAGTCTCTCATTTTGTCACTTTCATATACTAGTGGGAATTTTCATTATAGAACTTGGCTTGTATATTCCAATGATGGGCTTCCTCAAATTTCCCTAGGTCTTCGTGAGCAAGCAAGGTGGATGCACACCCACTTAGTTTCTTTTGTAGAGCTTTCATATACTTATAGCTCTAGTGCATCCGTTGCATGGCAATCCCTACTCCTCATGTTGACATCAATTGATGGGCATCTCCATAGCCCGTTGATTATCCTCGTCGATATGATATTTTCTCCTTTTTTGTCTTCTCCACACAATCCCATAATCATATTTCTATTCCACCCATAGTGCTATACCCATGGCTCGCGCTCATGTATTGTGTAAAGGTTGAAAGAGTTTGAGATTATTTGAGTATGAAACAATTGCTTGGCATGTCATCGGGGGTATAGAAGTTGGGAAAATCTTTCTATGACGAAAATGAAGCATAGCCTAACCATATGATTTTGTAGGGATGAGCTTTCTTTGGCTATGTTATTTTGAGATGACATAATTACTTTGATTAGTATGCTTGAAGTATTATAATTTTTATGTCAATATGAACTTTTGTCTTAAATCTTTCGGATCTGAATACTCATATCACAAGTAAGAATATTTATATTGAAATTATGCCAAAGTATCACTCCGCATCCAAAATTCTCTTTTTATCATTTACCTACTCGAGGACGAGCCGGAATTAAGCTTGGATGCCTCGATACGTCTCCAACGTATCTATAATTTTTGATTGCTCCATGCTACTTTATCTACTGTTTTGGACTATATTGGGCTTTATTTTCCACTTTTATATTACTTTTGGGACTAACCTATTAACCGGAGGCCCAGCCCGTAATTGCTGTTTTTGCCTATTTCGTGTTTCAAGAAACGGAATATCAAACGGAGTCCAAACGGAATGAAACCTTCGAACGTGATCTTCTCACCGAACGTGATCCAGGAGACTTGGACCCTACTCCAAGAAGTGCCAGAGGCGGTCACGAGGTGGAGGGCGCCTCCGGGCGCGCTTCTACCTCGTGGGCCCCGACGCCCACCGACGCACTCCTTCCTCCTATATATACCTCACGCATTCCCAACAGATCAGGAAGGAGCCAAAAACCTACTTCCACCGCCTTACCTTCCTATATCCACGAGATCCCATATTGGGGCCTGTTCCGGAGCTCCGCCGGAAGGGGCATCCACCATGGAAGGCTTCTACATCAACACCATAGCCCCTCCGATGAAGTGTGAGTAGTTTACTTAAGACCTTCGGGTCCATAGCTAGTAGCTAGATGGCTTCTTCTCTCTTTTTGGATCTCAATACAATGTTCTCCCCCTCTCTCGTGGAGATCATTCGATGTAATCTTCTTTTTTGCGGTGTGTTTGTTGAGACCGATGAATTGTGGGTTTATGATCCAGCTTATCTATGGAAAATATTTGATTCTTCTCTGAATTCTTTTATGAATGATTGAGTTATCTTTGCAAGTCTCTTTGAATTATCCTTTTGGTTTGGCCAACTAGATTGGTAGTTCTTGCAATGGGAGAAGTGCTTAGATTTGGGTTCAATCTTGCGGTGTCCTTACCTAGTGACAGAAAGGGTTGCAAGGCACGTAATGTATTGTTGCCCTCGAGGATAAAAGATGGGGTATTTATCATATTGCATGAATTTATTCCTCTACATCATGTCATCTTGCTTAAGGTGTTACTCTGTTTTTAACTTAATACTCTAGATGCATGCTGGATAGCGGTCGATGAGTGGAGTAATAGTAGTAGATGTAGAATCGTTTCGGTCTACTTGTCTCGGACGTGATGCCCATATACATGATCATACCTAGATAACCTCATAACTATGCTCAATTCTGTCAATTGCTCAATAGTAATTTGTTCACCCACCGTAGAATATCTATGCTCTTGAGAGAAGCCACTAGTGAAACCTATGGCCCCCGGGTCTATTCTCATCATATCAATCTCCGTCACTTTTATACTTGCTTTGTTTTTACTTTGCTTTTACTTTTTACTTTGCATCTTTATACCAAAAATACCAAAAATATTATCTCTATCAGATCTCACTCTCGTAAGTGACCGTGAAGGGATTGACAACCCCTAATAGTGTTGGTTGTGAGTATCTATCGTTTTGTGCAGGTACGAGGGACTTGCGCGTGGCCTCCTACTGGATTGATACCTTGGTTCTCAGAAACTGAGGGAAATACATACGCTACTGTGCTGCATCATCCCCTCCTCTTCGGGGAAAACCAACGCAAGCTCAAGACGTAGCAGGTAACACATGCGCCTTGGGTAACTTTTGGTTGGGTGCTCGAGTCCGTATTCCTCGGCCGCATATGTCTACTACACAACATTCTTCTTGTAGACGTTGTTGGGCCTGCAAGTGCACATGTTTGTAGGACAGTAACAAATTTCCCTCAAGTGGATGACCTAAGGTTTATCAATCCGTGGGAGGCGTAGGATGAAGATGGTCTCTCTCAAACAACCCTGCAACCAAATAACAAAGAGTCTCTTGTGTCCTCAACACACCCAATACAATGGTAAATTGTATAGGTGCACTAGTTCATGAAGAGATGGTGATACAAGTGCAATATGGATGGTAGATATAGGTATTTGTAATCTGAAAATATAAAAACAGCAAGGTAACTAATGATCAAAGTTAGCGTAAACGGTATTGCAATGATAGGAAACAAGGCCTAGGGTTCATACTTTCACTAGTGCAAGTTCTCTCAAGAATAATAACATAGATAGATCATATAACAATCCCTCAACATGCAACAAAGAGTCACTCCACAACCACTAATAGCGGAGAACAAACTTAGAGATTATGGTAGGGTATGAAACCACCTCAAAGTTATTCTTTTGGATCGATCTATTCAAGAGTTCATACTAGAATAACACCTTAATACACAAATCAACCAAAACCCTAATGTCACCTAGATACTCCATTGTCACCTCAAGTATCTGTGGGCATGATTATACGATATGCATCACACAATCTAAAATTCATCCAACCAACACAAAGTACTTCAAAGAGTTGCCCCAAAGTTTCTACCAGAGAGTCAAGAAAACGTGTGCCAACCCCTATGCATAGGTTCATGGGCGGAACCCGCAAGTTGGTCACCCAAAACATACATCAAGTGGCACGTGATATCCCATTGTCACCACAGATAAACACGGCAAGACATACATCAAGTGTTCTCAAATCAAAGACTCAATCCGATAAGATAACTTCAAGAGGGAAACTCAATTCATCACAAGAGAGTAGAGGGGGAGAAACATCATAAGATCCAACTACAATAGCAAAGCTCATGATACATCAAGATCGTGCCATAGAGAGAACACGAGAGAGAGAGATATCAAACACATAGCTACTGGTACATACCCTCGGCCCGAGGGTGAATCCATCAGAGCGACCAGACCTCAAACAGTCGATCTTCGTGCTCAAGGTCATCCCTGGATCAGAATGATGACACCACACAAGACTCGAAGGATTTATAACAGAGTAGCAATCACACACTTATTACAATCGAATGTCTCAAGAGAGAACTTAATAAAATAAATATGGCTTAAGGCCATCTAATACGATAACAGTGGAAGGCTTGGAAGAATAAGTGAGTCCATCAACTCCAATGGCATCACTGAGTATAGAACCACGACCTAAGCACCTTAACCATCGTCTGAAAAATCTGCAACATGAAACGTTGCAGCCCGAAAACGGGTAAGCACATGGAATATGCTGGCAATGTAACACATAGAGAATAATGGAATGAATAGCCTATACTACATGCATATATGGCTGGTGGAAAGCTCTATGGTTATAGTTTTGCATAAAGCCAATTTTTCCCTACTGCAAAGGAATAAATTTATTTAACTATCATGGTGGCTGTGAAACATTGAGAATGGTTGACAGCATCCTCAATCCCAATTAAAAGTACTCATTAATAAACCCAACAATATTAATTAGAAGTAACATGATGAGATTCACATGATATCCAGGTACTAGATACTCAAGATGTCCATAACCGGGGACACGGCTAACCTGAAGGAAATATGCCCTAGAGGCAATGATAAAGTTATTATTTATTTCCTTATATCATGATGAATGTTTATTATTCATGCTAGAATTGTATTAACCGGAAACATAATACATGTGTGAATATATAGACAAACAGTTTGTCACTAGTATGCCTCTACTTGACTAGCTTGTTAATCAAAGATGGTTATGTTTCCTAACCATGAACAAGGAGTTGTTATTTGATTAACAAGGTCACATCATTAAGTAGAATGATCTGATTGACATGACCCATTCCGTTAGCTTAACACTTGATCGCTTAGTATGTTAATGCTTTCTTCATGACCCATACATGTTCCTATAACTATGAGATTATGCAACTCCTGCCATCGGAGGAACACTTTGGTACTACCAAACGTCACAACGAATCGGGTGATTATAAAGGAGTACTACAGGTGTCTCCAAAGGTACTTGTTGGGTTGGCGTATTTCGAGATTAGGTTTTGTCACTCCGATTGCTCGGAGAGGTATCTCCGTGCCTTCTCGGTAATGCACATCACTTAAGCCTTGCAAGCATTACAACTAATGAGTTAGTTGTGAGATGATGTATTACGGAACGAGTAAAGAGACTTACCGTAACGAGATTGAACTAGGTATTGGATACCGACGATCGAATCTCGGGTAAGTAACATACCGATGACAAAGGGAACAACGTATGTCGTTATGCGGTTTGACCGATAAAGATCTTCAGAGAATATGTAGGAACCAATATGAGCATCCAGGTTCCGCTATTGGTTATTGACCGAGAATGGTTCTAGGTCATGTCTACATAGTTCTCGAACCCGTAGGGTCCGCACGCTTAACGCTTGATGGCGGTTCATTATGAGTTTATAAGTATTGATGCACGAAGTTTGTTCGAGTCCCGGATGTGATCACGGACATGACGAGGAGTCTCGAAATGATCGAGACATAAAGATTGATATATTGGAAGCCTATGTTTGGACTTGAATGGTTCCGAGTGAAAACAGGATGTTATGAACACCGGGGGTTACGGAACCCCGAGGGGTATATGGGCCCTCATGGGCCTTGAGGGAGAAGGAGAAGGGCCAGCCAGGTGGGCTGCGCGCCCCCCTCCCCCTTCCAGTCCGAATAGGACAAGGAGAGGGGGCGCGCCTTCCCCTTTCCCCCTCCCAATCCTACTCCAACTAGGAGGGGGGAGTCCTACTCCCGGTGGGAGTAGGACTCCTCCTTGGTGCGCCTCCCCTAGGCTGGCCGCACCCCCCCTTGGCTCCTTTATATACGGGGGCAGGGGGCACCCCAAGACACACAAGTTGATCTACGGATCTTTCCTTAGCCGTGTGCGGTGCCCCCTTCCACCATATTCCACTTCGGTCATATCGTCGTAGAGCTTAGGCGAAGCCTGCGCCGGAGAAGTCATATCGCCACAGTTGCTTAGGCGAAGCCCTCGTTGGTGGAGCATCTACATCGTCACCACGCCGTCGGTTGACGGAACTCATCCCCGACACTTTGCTTTGGATCGGAGTCCGGGGATCGCCATCGAGCTGACGCGTGCGTAACTCGGAGGTGCCGTGACGTTCGGTGCTTGGATCGGTCGGATCGTGAAGACGCACGACTACATCAACCGCGTTGTTATAACGCTCCGCTTTCGGGTTCACGAGGGTACGTGGATGGACACTCTTCCCTCTCGTTGCTATGCCATCACCATGGTCTTGCGTGATCGTAGGAATTTTTTGAAATTACTACGTTCCCCAACAAAGGGCATCCGAGCCAGTTTTATGCGCGTAGATGTCATATGCACGAGTAGAACACAAGTGAGTTGTGGACGATACAAGTCATACTGCCTACCGCATGTCATACTTTGGTTCAGCGGTATTGTTGGACAGACGATCCAGACCAACCTTACGCGTGCTCTTACGCGAGACCGGTTCCTCGACGTGCTTTGCACATAGATGGCTTGTGGAAGACTGTCTCTCCAACTTTAGTTGAACCGAGTATGGCTACGCCCGGTCCTTGAGAAGGTTAAAGCGAGTCTATTTGACAAACTATCGTTGTGGTTTTGATGCGTAGGTAAGAACGGTTCTTGCTCAGCCCGTAGCAGCCACGTAAAACTGCAACAACAAAGTAGAGGACGTCTAACTTGTTTTTGCAGGGCATGTTGTGATGTGATATGGTCAAGACGTGATGCTATATTTTATTGTATGAGATGATCATGTTTTGTAACCGAAGTTATCGGCAATCGGCGGGAGCCATATGGTTGTCGCTTTATTGTATGCAATGCAATCGCGATGTAATGCTTTACTTTATTACTAAGCGGTAGTGATAGTCGTGGAAGCATAAGATTGGCGAGACGACAACGATGCTACGATGAAGATCAAGGTGTCGCTACCGGTGGCGATGGTGATCATGACGGTGCTTGGCGATGGAGATCACAAGCACAAGATGATGATGACCATATCATATCACTTATATTGATTGCATGTGATGTTTATCCTTTATGCATCTTATCTTGCTTTGTTTGACGGTAGCATTATAAGATGATCTCTCACTAAAAATTATCAAGAAGTGTTCTCCACAGTATGCACCGTTGCCAAAGTTCGTAGTACCCGGACACCACGTGATGATCGGGTGTGATAAGTTCTACGTCCATCTACAACGGTGCAAAACAGTTGCACACGCAGAATACTCAGGTTAAACTTGACGAGCCTAGCATATAACAGATATGGCCTCGGAACACGGAGACCGAAAGGTCGAACGTGAATCATATAGTAGATATGATCAACATAGTGATGTTCACCGTTGAAACTACTCCGTCTCACGTGATGATCGGACACGGTTTAGTTGATATGGATCACGTGATCACTTAGATGACTAGAGAGATGTCTGTCTAAGTGGGAGTTTTTTAATATGATTAATCAAACTTAAATTTATCATGAACTTAGTACCGATAGTATTTTGCTTGTCTATGTTTCTTGTAGATAGATGGCTCGTCCGTTGTTCCGTTGAATTTTAATGCGTTCCTTGAGAAAGCAAAGTTGAAAGATGATGGTAGCAATTACACGGACTGGGTCCGTAATTTGAGGATTATCCTCATTGCTGCACGTAAAAATTACGCCCCGGAAGCACATTTGGGTAGCGAACTGCTGCGGAATCTTGAGCGAGAAGTTATGAACGTCTCGGCAAAGCAGTAGCCGATGACTACTCTATAGTTCGGTGTGCCATGCTTTACGGCTTAGAACCGGGTCTTCAACGACGCTTTTGAACGCGTCATGGAGCATATGAGATGTTCCAGGAGTTGAAGTTAATATTTCAAGCAAATGCCCGGATTGAGAGATATGAAGTCTCCAATAAGTTCTATAGCTGCAAGATGGAGGAGAATAGTTACATCGGTGAACACATACTCAAAATGTCTGGGTATAACAATCACTTAATTCAGCTGGGAGTTAATCTTCCGGATGATAGTGTCATTGACAGAATTCTCCAATCACTGCCACCAAGTTACAAGAGCTTTGTGATGAACTATAATATGCAAGGGATGACTAAGACAATTCCTGAGCTCTTCGCAATGCTAAAAGCCGCGGAGGTAGAAATCAAGAAAGAGCATCAAGTGTTGATGGTCAACAAGACCACTAGTTTCAAGAAAAAGGGCAAAGGGAAGAAGAAGGGAAACTTCAAAAAGAACAGCAAGAAAGTTGCAGATCAAGAGAAGAAACCCAAGTCCGGACCTAAGCACAAATCGAGTGTTTTTACTGCAAGGCAGACCAACACCGGAAGCGGAACTGCCCCAAGTATTTGGCGGATAAAAAGGATGGCAAGGTGAACAAAAGTATATGTGATATACATGTTATTGATGTGTACCTTACTAGAGCTCGTAGTAGCACTGGTATTTGATACTGGTTCTGTTGCTAATATTTGCAACTCAAAGCAGGGACTACAGAATAGACGAGCACCGGCAAAGGACGAGGTGACGATGCGCGTGGGAAATGGTTCCAAAGTCAATGTGATCGCGGTCGGCACGCTACCTCTACATCTACCTTCGGATTAGTTTTAGACCTAAATAATTGTTATTTGGTGCCAGCGTTGAGCATGAACATTATATCTGGATCTTGTTTAATGCGAGACGGTTATTCATTTAAATCAGAGAATAATGGTTGTTCTATTTATATGAGTAATATCTTTTATGGTCATGCACCCTTGAAGAATGGTCTATTCTTGTTGAATCTCGATAGTAGTGATACACATATTCATAATGTTGAAGCCAAAAGATGCAGAGTTGATAATGATAGTGCAACATATTTGTGGCACTGCCGTTTAGGTCATATCGGTGTAAAACGCATGAAGAAACTCCATACTGATGGGCTTCTGGAATCACTTGATTATGAATCATTTGGTACTTGCGAACCGTGCCTCATGGGCAAGATGACAAAAACGCCGTTCTCGGAACTATGGAGCGAGCAAGCGATTTGTTGGAAATCATACATACCGATGTTTGTGGTCCAATGAATATTGAGGCCTTGGCGGATATCGTTATTTTCTCACCTTCACAGATGATTTGAGCAGATATGGGTATATCTACTTAATGAAACACAAATCTGAAACATTTAAAAAGTTCAAAGAATTTCAGAGTGAAGTGGAAAATCATCGTAACAAGAAAATAAAATTCCTACGATCTGATCGTGGAGGAGAATATTTGAGTTATGAGTTTGGTTTACATTTGAAACAATGTGGAATAGTTTCAAGAATCACGCCACCCGGAACACCACAGAGAAATGGTGTGTCCGGAACGTCGTAATCGTACTTTCATCGGATATGGTGCGATCTATGATGTCTATTTCCGATTTACCGCTATCGCTTTTGGGGTTATGCTTTAGAGACGGCCGCATTCACGTTGAATAGGACACCGTCAAAATCCGTTGAGACGACGCCTTATGAACTATGGTTTGGCAAGAAACCAAAATTGTCGTTTCTTAAAGTTTGGGGCTGCGATGCTTATGTGAAGAAACTTCAACCAGATAAGCTCGAACCCAAATCGGAAAAATGTGTCTTCATAGGATACCCAAAGGAGACTGTTGGGTACACCTTCTATCACAGATCTGAAGGCAAGATTTTCGTTGCTAAATTCGGATCCTTTCTAGAGAAGGAGTTTCTCTCGAAAGAAGTGAGTGGGAGGAAAGTAGAACTTGATGAGATAATCAGATCTGCTCCCTTATTGGAAAGTAGTTCATCACAAGAAATGGTTCCTGTGACAACTACGCCAATTAGTGAGGAAACTAATGATGATGATCATGAAGCTTCAGATCAAGTTACTATCGAACCTCGAGGGTCAACCAGAGTAAAATACGCACCAGAGTGGTACGGTAATCCTATTCTGGATGTCATGTTACTTGACCATGGCGAACCTACAAACTATGAAGAAGCGATGGTGAGCCCAGATTCCGCAAAATGGCTGGAAGCCATGAAATCTGAGATGGGATCCATGTATGAGAACAAAGTATGGACTTTGGTTGACTTGCCCGATGATCGGCAAGCCATTGAAAATAAATGGATCTTTAAGAAGAAGACCGACGCCGATGGTAATGTAACTGTCTACAAAGCTTGACTTGTTGCGAAAGGTTTTCGACAAGTTCAAGGGGTTGACTACGATGAGACTTTCTCACCCGTAGCGATGCTTAAGTCTGTCCGAATCATGTTAGCAATTGCCGCATTTTATGATTATGAAATTTGGCAAATGGATGTAAAAACTGCATTCTTGAATGGATTTCTAGAAGAAGAGTTGTATATGATGCAACCAGAAGGTTTTGTCGATCCAAAAGGTGCTAACAAAGTGTGCAAGCTCCAACGATCAATTTATGGTCTGGTGCAAGCCTCTCGGAGTTGGAATAAACGCTTTGATAGTGTGATCAAAGCATATGGGTTTATCTGAGACTTTTGGAGAAGCTTTGTATTTACAAGAAAGTGAGTGGGAGCTCAGAGCATTTCTGATATTATATGTGGACGACATATTATTAATTGGAAATGATATAGAATTTCTGGATAGCATAAAAGGATACTTGAATAAAAGTTTTTCAATGAAAGACCTCGGTGAAGCTGCTTACATATTGGGCATCAAGATCTATAGAGATAGATCAAAACGCTTAATTGGACTTTCACAAAGCACATACCTTGATAAAATTTTGAAAAAGTTCAAAATGGATCAGGCAAAGAAAGGTTTTTTTGCCTGTGTTGCAAGGTGTAAGATTGAGTAAGACTCAATGCCCGACCACAGCAGAAGATAGAGAGAAAATGAAAGATGTTCCCTATGCTTCAGCCATAGGCTCTATCATGTATGCAATGCTGTGTACCAGACATGACGTATGCTTAGCTATAAGCTTGGCAGGAAGGTACCAAAGTAATCCAGGAATGGATCACTGGACAGCGGTCAAGAACATCTGAAATACACGAAAAGGACTAAGGATATGTTTCTCGTATATGGAGGTGACAAAGAGCTAGTCGTAAATGGTTACGTCGACGCAAGCTTTGACATCGATCCGGACGATTCTAAATCGCAAACCGGATACGTGTTTTTATTAAGCGGTGGAGCTGTCGGTTGGTGCAGTTCTAAACAAAGCGTCGTGGCGGGATCTACATGTGAAGCGGAGTACATAGCTGCTTGAAGCAGCAAATGAAGGAGTCTCGGATGAAAGAGTTCATTTCCGATCTAGGTGTTATACCTAGTGCATCGGGACCGATGAAGATCTTCTGTGACAATACTTTGGTGCAATTGCCTTGGCAAAGGAATCCAGATTTCACAAGAGGACCAAGCACATCAAGAGACGCTTCAATTCCATTCGGGACCAAGTCCAAGTGGGAGACATAGAGATTTGCAAAATACATACGGATCTGAATGTTGCGAGACCCATTAACTAAGCCTCTTCCACGAGCAAAACATGATCAGCACCAAGACTCCATGGGTGTTAGGATCATTACTTTGTAATCTAGATTATTGACTCTAGTGCAAGTGGGAGACTGAAGGAAATATGCCCTAGAGGCAATGATAAAGTTATTATTTATTTCCTTATATCATGATGAATGTTTATTATTCATGCTAGAATTGTATTAACCGGAAACATAATACATGTGTGAATATATAGACAAACAGTTTGTCACTAGTATGCCTCTACTTGACTAGCTTGTTAATCAAAGATGGTTATGTTTCCTAACCATGAACAAGGAGTTGTTATTTGATTAACAAGGTCACATCATTAAGTAGAATGATCTGATTGACATGACCCATTCCGTTAGCTTAACACTTGATCGTTTAGTATGTTAATGCTTTCTTCATGACCCATACATGTTCCTATAACTATGAGATTATGCAACTCCGTTTACGGAGGAACACTTTGGGTACTACCAAGCGTCACAAGGTAATCGGGTGATTATAAAGGAGTACTACAGGTGTCTCCAAAGGTACTTGTTGGGTTGGCGTATTTCGAGATTAGGTTTTGTCACTCCGATTGCTCGGAGAGGTATCTCCAGTGCCTTCTCGGTAATGCACATCACTTAAGCCTTGCAAGCATTACAACTAATGAGTTAGTTGTGAGATGATGTATTACGGAACGAGTAAAGAGACTTACCGGTAACGAGATTGAACTAGGTATTGGATACCGACGATCGAATCTCGGGTAAGTAACATACCGATGACAAAGGGAACAACGTATGTCGTTATGCGGTTTGACCGATAAAGATCTTCGTAGAATATGTAGGAACCAATATGAGCATCCAGGTTCCGCTATTGGTTATTGACCGAGAATGGTTCTAGGTCATGTCTACATAGTTCTCGAACCCGTAGGGTCCGCACGCTTAACGATTCGATGACAGTTCATTATGAGTTTATAAGTATTGATGCACGAAGTTTGTTCGAGTCCCGGATGTGATCACGGACATGACGAGGAGTCTCGAAATGATCGAGACATAAAGATTGATATATTGGAAGCCTATGTTTGGACTTGGAATGGTTCCGAGTGAAAACAGGATGTTACCGGAACAGGGGTTACTGGAACCCCGGGGTATATGGGCCCTCATGGGCCTTGAGGGAGAAGGAGAAGGGCCGCCAGGTGGGCTGCGCGCCTCCCCCCTTCCAGTCCGAATAGGACAAGGAGAGGGGGCGCCTTCCCCTTTCCCTCCCCAATCCTACTCCAACTAGGAGAGGGGGAGTCCTACTCCGGTGGGAGTAGGACTCCTCCTGGTGCGCCTCCCCTAGGGCCGGCCACCTCCCCTTGGCTCCTTTATATCACGGGGCAGGGGCACCCCAAGACACACAAGTTGATCTACGGATCTTTCCTTAGCCGTGTGCGGTGCCCCTTCCACCATATTCCACTTCGGTCATATCGTCAGAGAGCTTAGGCGAAGCCCTGCCGGAGAAGTCATATCGTCCACGGTGCTTAGGCGAAGCCCCGCGTCGGTGGAGCATCTACATCGTCACCACGCCGTCGTCTTGTGGAACTCATCCCGACACTTTGCTTTGGATCGGAGTCCGGGATCGTCATCGAGCTGAACGTGTGCGTAACTCGGAGGTGCCGTACGTTCGGTGCTTGGATCGGTCGGATCGTGAAGACGTACGACTACATCAACCGCGTTGTTATAACGCTTCCGCTTTCGGTCTACGAGGGTACGTGGATGGACACTCTTCCCTCTCGTTGCTATGCCATCACCATGGTCTTGCGTGATCGTAGGAAATTTTTTGAAATTACTACGTTCCCCAACATAACCATGATTAGTTTATACACTCTGCAGAGGTTTGCGCACTTTTCCCCACAAGACTCGATCGCCTCCGTTTGATTTCTCGCACTACATGGTGTTTGAGAAACGGATGACCGAGACATAGTCTTTCAGAAGCACTAGCACCTTACTTGTGGGTAGACCGGTACACCTACTTTCCCCTACATCCGCTAGTCTACCCGTAAGAGTTCGCACAACTTAGTCAACTATGCGAGCCCATAATGGCTTGTGGCTGCACAAGGAAGTTTCTAGTTTGAATAATCTCATGATCCCTTTGGGCCTGGGTGGCGGTCCGAAGAAATACAGAGCAAGTCTGATAGAAACCAGGTGCCTCAATACACCCAGATGTGTGTTTAAGTTGCCACCTTAAATAAACCATTAAATAACAATCTCACATCTGTCATGGATACACTCACCCTATCCACGTCTACTAGCATAGCATGGCATAATAAGCAAACGTAGAAGTAACTCCCAAGGGTTTATTAATAAAACAGGTAATAGGTACTACCTCAACTACTTCCCATCCCACAATTTGATTAGATCCTAATCATGCAAGTGTTTGAAGATAGATCTAATGCATAAAAACTGGGTATGAGAAAAGTATGATCAAAGTGTTACTTGCCTTGCTGATGATCCGCGTAACATAGAGACTCGAAGTAACAAGCGGCGCACTCCGGGTATTCTATCGTAGACAAACAAACAAGCATACAATAAGTACTCATCTAATGCACAGTTAAAACTCAATTAGATCTAACCAGATGGTTCAACTTCAGAACTCCGGTTTGCAAAAAGAATCAAATCAAACAAAGCAACGAAAGTCAAACGACGGAAGAAAACAACTTCATTTTACTAATCTGGATCTAGGTCAAATTTTACAGATGCAAAAACTTGTTTAAGTAGATTATTCAGAAAGACGGTTTCGAGACGAAACTCCAGGCGCTTGAATCGCCTGATTCCAATAAACGAGCGAAAAGTTATACTAAAACGAAAATCGGATCTGGAATCGCGATCAGAAAAATAGCGGAATAAATCCGAGAAAAAGAAAAAAAAACGACCAACAGATTCGAACGGAAAAAGAAAAAAAACCGAAAAAAAAGCGAAGAAAACCGATCGGTTTTTTAATAAAAAAACCGGCACGGAAATCGAGGCGGTGGCGAACCTCGAAGGCGTTGCTCACGGGCGGCGGCGGCGGGCGGCAAGGGCCGGGCGGCTAGGGTTCGCTCGGGCAGGCTCGGTGGGCTAAGGCGGGCCGCTATTTATATAAGCGCCTGAGCGGAGTCCCGCTCGGGTACGGCCCGAAAGGCGGTGCGCGTTTTTTTAATAAAACATTACATGCAGAAAAAAAATCAAAAGAAGTACTAAACGGACTCCAAAAATCCCGAAATAAATATTTCCCGACTTCTAAAATCAAGCCGGATTTAATGAACATTTATTTGGGGCCTAAATTCTATTTTGAAAAACGCGCATTTTCCTAATTCAAATAAAAAGGCAAAAAATTCCAAAATAAAATCTTATTTGATTTTATTATTAAATCTTCATTATTTCTTTATTTTGGGAAAGTCATTTTATTCCCTCTCTCATATTTTTGTAATAGAAATAATTGAAGATAAAATAATTAAAATCAAATGATCCTATTTTCAAAATTTGAGAAAGCTCAAATTTGAAAATAACGAAAATCCCCAACTCTCTCTGTGGGTCCTTGAGTTGTGTAGAATTTTCTAGGATCGAGCAAAAAGCAAAGAAAATGCAATAAAAAATATGATATGCAATGATGCTCTATGTATAACATTCCAAATTGAAAATTTGGGATGTTACAAACCTACCCCCTTAAGATGAATCTCACCCTCGAGATTCGGGTTGGCTAGAAAATAGGTGAGGGTGGTCCTTAAGCAAATCTTCCTCTCGCTCCCTGTGTGGCTTCATCCTCCGTGTGGTGGCTCCTTTGAACTTTGCAAAACTTAATGACCTTGTCATGAGTGACTCTGCTGGCATACTCCAAAATCTTAACGGTTTCTCCTCGTAGGTCAAATCATCATTCAACTGAATCGCTTCCGATTATTCTTGTATCTCTCAGTGGTATATCGGCCATCTCTGCGTGACACTTCTTCAACTGTGAAACGTGAAACACATCATGAACTCCTGACAATCCCTCGGGTAATTCCAACTTGTACGCAACTTCTCCCATACGTTCCAAAACACGATAAGGTCCAACAAATCAAGGTGCTAACTTTCCCTTAACTCCAAAATGCTTAACTCCTCGAAGTGGCGATACTCGAAGATAAACTCTGTCTCCGACTTCGTATTCTGTCTCCTTGCGTTTTGAATCCGCATAACTCTTCTGTCTTGACTGGGCTACCTTGAGCCTATCGCGAATCAACTTTACTTTCTGTTCAGACTCCTTAATCAAATCCGATCCAAACAACTGGCGGTCTCCAACTTCATCCCACAACAACGGGGTCCTGCACCTCCTTCTGTACAAGGCTTCAAAAGGGGCCATCTTCAAACTGGTTTGGTAACTGTTGTTGTAACAAAACTCCGCATACGGCAAATTGTCATCCCAACTTGATCCATAATCCAAAGCACAAGCTCTAAGCATATCCTCCAAAATCTGGTTAACTCTCTCGGTTTGTCCATCTGTCTGTGGATGGAAAGCTGTGCTAAACTCCAGTCTGGTTCCCAAAGTTTCATGCAACTGCTTCCAGAACTTTGAGGTAAATTGGGTTCCTCTATCTGATACGATACTCCTCGGAACTCCATGCAAGCATACAATCCTGGTCATGTATATCTTAGCCAATTTGGCACTGCTATAGGTAGTCTTTACTGGAATGAAATGAGCTACCTTCGTCAAACGATCGACTACAACCCAAATCGAGTCATAGCCTGAACGAGTCCTGGGCAATCCGTGATGAAATCCATTCCTAGTTTATCCCACTTCCATTCGGGTTTAGGCAATGGCTGTAACAATCCTGGGCTTACGATGTTCTGCCTTCACCCTCTGACATACATCACAAACTGCTACGTACTCTGAAATATCCTTCTTCATTCCGGTCCACCAGAAAGTATTCTTCAAATCCAAATACATCTTGGTATTTCCTGGGTGAATCGAATAGGGTGAATCATGTGCCTCTTGTAGAATCAACTTCCTGATCTCCGGGTTATTGGGCACATAAACACGGTCCTCAAACCATAGGGTATCGTGCTCATCCTCACGAAATCCCTTTGCTTTTCCTTCGCTCATTTTCTCCTTTATAGAGGCAATCTCTTTGTCGGTCTTCCGAGCTTCCTGATCTTGTCCATCAAAGTTGTTGAATCTCCAATGCTGCTACATAGCCTCTCGGAACTATTTCCAAACATAGCTCTCGAAGATCCTCGGCTAACTCCTTCGATATTTCTCCCATCATTAATGTGTTGACGTGACTCTTACGGCTCAACACGTCTGCTACAACGTTAGCCTTTCCGGGGTGATAATGCAATCTCATATCATAATCTTTGATGAGCTCCAACCATCTCCTCTGTCTGAGATTTAGCTCCTTTTGCGTGAAGATGTACTTCAAACTCTTGTGATCCGTATACACCTCACAATGATATCCAATGAGGAAATGTCTCCACGTTTTCAACGCGTGCACAATGGCTTCTAACTCCAAATCATGCGTGGCATAGTTTAGCTCATGAGGCTTAAGCTGTCGTGAAGCATATGAAACAACTCTTCCCTCCTGCATAAGCACTGCTCCAAGTCTTCGACGTGAAGCGTCGCAACCTCATAATCCTTGGTCTAATCTGGCAGAATTAACACTGGTGAGGTAACCAAACGTTTCTTCAACTCTTGGAAACTAGCTTCACACTCCTCGGTCCAAATGAACTTGGTATCGTTCTTCAATAATTCTGTCATAGGCTTCGCAATCCTTGAGAAATTCTCCATGAATCTCCGGTAGTATCCCGCTAGTCCAAGGAAACTCCAGATCTCTCCAACTGTTGTTGGTGCTTCCCAGTTTGTTACAGTGACAACTTTAGTGGGGTCTACTACTATACCTTCTCCGGATATAACATGTCCCAGAAATCCAACTTCCTTCAACCAAAACTCACACTTGCTGAACTTGGCATATAACTGGTGTTCTCTGAGCTTCTCGACTACCAAACGCAAATGCTCCTTATGTTCCTCTTCATTCTTCGAGTAAACCAAAATATCATCAATGAACACCACGACGAACTTATCCAAAAACTCCATAAACACTTTTTTCATCATGTTCATAAAATAGGCAGGTGCGTTAGTCAGACCAAATGACATAACGGTGTACTCATACAGCCCGTACCTGGTGGTAAAAGCTGTCTTAGATATATCCTACTCTCGAATCTTCAACTAATGGTACCCTGATTGCAAATCGATCTTTGAAAACACCTTAGCTCCTTGCAACTGGTCAAACAAGTCATTGGTCATCGGTAACGGGTATTTGTTCTTAATGGTCACTTCATTCAATCCTCGATAATCAACAACCATTCTTAATGATCCATCCTTCTTCTCCACTAAAAATCGGTGATCCCCAAAGGCGAAGAACTTGGGCGAATAAAACCTTTATCCAAGAACTCATTAATTTGCTTCTTAATTTCCTCCAAATCTTGGGCTGGCATCCTATATAGTCTCTTAGATATCGGCCGGTGCTGGCGATAGTTCAATCGGAAACTCAATGTCTCTATTCGGTGGCATGCACAGCAACTCTTAGGAAACACGTACGGGTAATCCCTTACCACTGGTACTTCCTCCTGCACAACTCCTGATAAGGAATTTACATGTGCTCTCCTCGGCTCATGCCGTGATACATACCTGATTCTCCTTCCTTCTGGTGTGGTAAGCAAAATTGTCTTCTTTGGCGTAATCGATGTTTCCTCCATACATCGACAACCAATCCATACCAAGAATTACATCCAAACCTTGGGATTCCAATATGATTAAATCCGTTGGGAAAACATGCCTCCCTATACTTAATGGCACTTGAAAACATCCTTGACTGGCCATATACTCCGCTCCCGGTGAGCTTACTAGCATGGGTGTCTTAAGAGTTTTAGTGGGTAGGCTAAACTTATCCGCAAATCCCCTTGATATGAATGAATGCGATGCACCAGTATCAAAAAGAACAACTGCAGTAAATGACTTAACCAGAAACTTACCTATTACTGCATCTGGCTGAGCTTCAACCTCCTCCACGGTAACGTGGTTCAATTGTCCTTTGTTGAAAGGGTTCGGCTTCTTTCCTGAGCTTCCATTGCTATTTCCATTCTGGCCTTCTGGACAATCGTTTGCATAATGCCCAGTCTTGCGGCACTTAAAGCAAGTGATGTGGCTCAGGTCTACCTTTGATGGTGTTGACGGGTTGGTGCGGTTCTGTCCATTGCTTCCTCCATTCCCGTTCCCATTCTTGGTGCCATTATGGTTGTGCGAGCTACCTCCTCCATGGGTATGCTGAAATTGTCCTCCTGGCTTCGGGTAAAGCGAAGTTTCTGCTGAGCTCCAGAGTTATTCTTCCCCTGTCCATACTTCCTCTTGCGATTTTCAATCTGCTGCTGCTCCCCTTCAATCATAAGCGCACTACTAACTCCTGGTAGTTATTGAAGGTGGCTACCAGCAACTGCATGCTCAGCTCATCATTCAGTCCTTCTAGAAACTTCTCCTGCTTAGCTGCGTCCGTAGCAACGTCATCTGGGGCATAACGTGCTAGCTTACTGAAATCGTCTACATACTGGCCAACTGTCCGTCCTCCTTGGCGCAAGTTGCGAAACTCACGCTTCTTCATGGCCATAGCTCCTGCTGAAACATGGGCAGTACGGAAAGCTTGCTGAAACTGATCCCATGTGACAGTGTCTACAGGGTAAGTGGCTGTAAAATTCTCCCACCATGCTGCTGCGGGTCCTTCAAGCTGATGTGCAGCAAACTTCACCCTTTCTCCATCTGTACATCCTGCAGTGGTCAACTCCCTCCCTATCTTACGGAGCCAATCATCTGCAACAATCGGCTCGGTGCTACTGGAAAACACCGTGATTCAGCCTTAAGAAACGGGTCAAATGGTCAGGTGGTGGTGGCGGTGGGTTGTTGTTGTTGTTGTTGTTGGTGTTGTTGCCTTGGTTCTGTACCAATGTTTGAATCAAGGCATTCTGGCTGCTGAATCAATCGAGTGATCTCTGGCGGAAAACAAATCCGGGGTCGCGTCTCGGAGGCATCTGAGGGGTTTAAGAAAAGACGAGAATTAAGAATAGAATGAGGTCTAGAGAGAAACACTACCCATATGCACATGAAACAAATCACACAATATCACTCCAATCAATTCAAACAAGGGCATACAACGGTCTATCTATCGTTACAAAGTGCTGAAACTAAAACTAATATAACATGGGGAAATCTAATACTATTATGGTGGTCAACTAGAAAAACAGCTCCGATGAAGACTCCATGATATCTGCTCCAGCTTCATCTTCGTAATCATCATCACTAGGATCGGAATCGGTGTCGTAGATGATGATGTAGTTCTCTGGACAGGTGCTATCTTCATCTCCTCCTCCGGGTGCTGAATTTCCCATGAGTTCTTCAATCTTCTTCTTAAGATCGCCATTTTGTCTCACTAGACCTACAATATTCTCCTTGTAGTCCTTGCGAGTAGCCTTCAGTTCTCCTTCTAGTTCGATAATCTTGGCTTTTGCTGTCTTCAACTCCATCATGTCTGCGCACATCTGGTTCTCCTGACGTCGAATGTGCTGGTTTAACTCCTGGATGAAAGCTGCAATGGATCTATCCTTCTTAGTGCCAACTATCTCCCATTGTTCATCTCGGCGTCCGCAAATCTGGTAGATAGTATCCTTGAGGTCTTCTTTATAAACTTCTCCAATGAGCCCCATGGTTATGTGAGCTGCCATGCTCTTTTCCAGACTCTGTTAGAACTAATCTTGATATTTGTATCAGCATGTTTATTTCGTTTAGGCATGTAGTGTAGGTTCAGAAGTTGCAGGTCGGCCAGGGTTCAGCGGAGGCGTGCGAAAAAGGCGAGATGCCAAGCTGCCGTGCGAGACGGCGAGCACGGTGAGATGCCGATGGCAGCGAGAGGCTGCAAAGCTGTGCGAGGTGGCACGGCCGTGCGATACGGCAAGCGCGTGAGAGGTTGGAGCCGGACCGGCTAAGCACTTGGTAGGAGCCAAGTGATTTTCTTAGTTTGTTAGCTGCATGAAACTAGTTAGTTGTGTGGGCATGCAAGCCGCTGGCAAGGTCATGTGTGGCCGTTATGGGGTGCAGCGCAAGTGCGAGCTTTGTGCATGTAGATAGAAATCAGTTAGCAGCCAGGTCGTCTGAGTTAGTGGCCGGTGTGGCGTGAGTGCATGCATGCATGTAGGTAGTGCGTTAGTGCATGGAGGTCATGTTGTTAGTGGAGAAGTGTGGCCGCTGGATGCGTGCATCTCTGGCCCTATATAATGGATGTAAGCCGTGTTGTTTCTTTGAGCCAAGAGAATACAAAGAGAAGAAAAGGCGGCAGTGTGAGGCTCCGGCCACCAAATTTCTTGCGCCTCCATTGTTGTATATGTGAGCTATGAGACGCAGCCACCAAGGTAGAAGAAGAAGAAGCAGCGCTGCGAGAGGGCGGCGCCAACAGACTCCAGGTTGGTGCATTGAAAACACACACTATGGGCTCCGTGATTGGCGCAAACGTCCTTCCAGGAACTTGAGCTTGAATCTTCCAGCGCTCTTCTTCGGGTAAAGTGGAATTGTAGGTCCCGGTGAAGCTTGGTAATCCAATGTTAAGGTACTTAGTGACTTCCTTCAGGTGTCGTCCAAAGGGTGTATCTTCATCCGGCTGGGTGAACTTGATCCTTGCTTCCGTCATCCTAAAAGAGTAGAAAAGATGAGGAGTCAGAAATGAGAAGAGAGTAGTGATCTAGGGCTTTAGCTTAATGGTCGTGTCCTACAGTCAGCGTGTGCTCTGATACCATCTTTGTAGCGACCAGACCTCAAACAGTCTGATCTCTATGCTCAGTGTCATCCCTGGATCAGTAATGCTGACACCACACAGTACTCGAAGGATTTATAACAGAGTAGCAATCACACACTTATTACAATCGAATGTCTCAAGAGAGAACTTAATAAAATAAATATGGCTTAAGGCCATCTAATACGATAACAGCGGAAGGCTTGGAAGAATAAGTGAGTCCATGAACTCCAACGGCATCACTGAGTATAGAACCATGACCTAAGCACCTTAATCGTCGTCTGAAAAATCTGCAACATGAAACGTTGCAGCCCGAAAACGGGTCAGCACATGGAATATGCTGGCAATGTAACACATAGAGAATAATGGAATGAATAGCCTATACTACATGCATATATGGCTGGTGGAAAGCTTTATGGTTACAGTTTTGCATAAAGCCAATTTTTCCCTACTTCAAAGGAATAAATTTATTTAACTATCATGGTGGTTGTGAAACATTGAGAATGGTTGACAGCATCCTCAATCCCAATTAAAAGTACTCATTAATAAACCCAACAATATTAATTAGAAGTAACATGATGAGATTCACATGATATCCAGGTACTAGATTGTGACGCCCGGATAATTAAGCTACAGTAACCTTCTACTAATGATGCCACGTCACCACAATTACTGTTGCTAATCCCGCGTTGGTTCAAAACGATTCAAATTAAAATTTGAGTTAATGGCAAACATCAAAAGTTTTCAAACGTTAAAACTAAAAGGTTCGGTTTGCGGAAAATAATCAATACATTATTTTGGTGAAGTAACCACACTTTTACAAAATGCTTAAATATTTTGAAATAAATAAAACAATAGTAGAAACAGATAATTAAATGCCTTTTTCAATTAATAAAATATTAAGCTAATTTATTTAATTGCCCGAACTAATGGGGCAGTGACATATTTGTGAAACTAAATTACGAACTAGTTTGTATTTTATCTAAACTATAGCAATGTGGAGCAAAAAAATACAGAAAAGAATAAATAACAACAAAATAAAAATAAACAACAAGTAGAAACCCCACAGGCCACTTGGCCCAAATGGTCAAGTTGCCGTGCCGCCCACCTAACCCCCTTCGTTCCTCTTCCTCTGTTCACCCCCACCCCCGTGGACATAGAGCGCTCGTCCACGGCGCCGATGGCCACGCGGCGGCCATCCGGTGCACCCTGGCGCCTACTAGGTCGACGGCAACCCCTCCCAGACGCCCCGAAACCCTAGATCCCTCCTGCATTTTCCCCCTCGCTTTCTCCCTCGTCAGATCCGCCACACCGAACCACCCGTCGCCACGGCGAAGCTCGCCGGCGTGGCTACCCTCCTCCCAGGCTCCTGGTTTCGGTCCCTCTACTCTGCCGTCATCCTCTATGTTGCGTGAGGCCGCCCGTGGGAACTAGGACCCCCCTTCATTGAGCCCTGCATCATCTCCGTCGTCCTCGGCCCCGTCGATCGTCTCCATCGATTCCGGCAAGGTCGAGCCATCCCCGAGGCCGCTGAGCTGCTCTACGCATCCACTGTGAGCTCCCTCTCGAAACCCCTCTCTGCCCCGTTCGATTTGGTGCCCGTAGCCACAAACGCCATCAGAGCTGAAGCTCCTCGCCGCCTGGCATGTCGCGGTAGTGGCCTGACCACTACCTCTCGCGTCCGAGCACGGCATTGTGCTCCTCGCCTTCCCCGTCTTCCAACGCGACCGCTACCTCCTCTCCCCGTGCCCTGCATCGCCGATGGCCAAGCGCGCCCGAAGCCGCCGTCGCTCCATCTCGTCGCTGGCATCGAACCCGGCCATCTCGCGGCAAGCCAACACCACCGCTGGATGCGCGCGAACCTCACGAGGCCGTAGGTTCGAAATGAGCCACCGTAGACGAATTCCGACACCTCCGTGCGCCGCCCGTCGTTGTGGTTGCGCGGCGATTAGCGCCGTGACGTGGCACCACTAACCCGACCACTAACCCTTCTCTACGTGCGGTGACCGCGAGGCCCCGCGCTAAGTAATTATTGTTAATTAAACTACCTAATTAGCTAACCTAAACAACAGCCCCACGCCCTTAATTAACCGTCCTTTTATTAACCCACGCTTTAAGACCACTGTCATGATGTGGGGCCTCACACTGTTCCAGTGGATAGGGCCGGCCTAGTCACCCTGCTGAGTCAGCAGCTTGGCCCACCAGTCAGCCTCTGCTGACTGGGCAGTTGACCCAGTCAACTGGGCCCACTGTCAGCCACGTATGCACCTCTCTGGGTACACTCTCTGTGTACCCATAGCACTTATATTCTTTTATTTCGAAATAATATTAATTTCAGAAAATTCAGAAAATGAATTAAAACTTTAGAAAACCATATAAAATAATCCGTAGCTCGGATGAAAAAACTTTGTATATGAAAGTTGCTCAAAATGACGAGACGAATCCGGATACGCAGTCGGTTTGTCCGCCACGCATCCCTAGCATAGCAAACACGCAACTTTCCCCTCCGGTTCATCTGTCCGAAAATGCGAAACACCGGGAATACTTTCCCGGATGTTTTCCCCCTTCAGCGGTATCGCCTACTACTGCGTTAGGTCACCCCTAGCACTGCGTATTGCCATGATATGCTT
This sequence comes from Aegilops bicornis, assembly GCA_021605145.1. Classification (NCBI taxonomy): domain Eukaryota; kingdom Viridiplantae; phylum Streptophyta; class Magnoliopsida; order Poales; family Poaceae; genus Aegilops; species Aegilops bicornis. Next base: position 857,977,048 of record CM038670.1, on the reverse strand, counting down.
TGTGTTGCTTTGATTGCTATATTATTAATTGTGTTCCCCCTCCGTTACTTCCTTCCGGTAGACGCCGAGACTGCCGGTGACCCCCTGTTCGACTACATTGAAGATGACCCTTCCTTCTTGCCGGAGCAACCAGGCAAGCCCCCCCTTTGATCATCAGATATCGCCTACTCTTCTCTATACTGCTTGCATTAGAGTAGTGTAGCATGTTCTCGCTTTCGATTAATCCTATCTTTCTGCATAGCTTGTCCTTGCTACTCTTGTTGTTACCTTTACCTGCTATCCTACCGCTTAGTATAGGATGCTAGTGTTCCATCGGTGGCCCTACACTCTTGTCCGTCTGCCATGCTATACTCTTGGGCTGTGATCACTTGAGGAGGTGATCACGGGCATATACTATATACTTTACACTATTACATTACCTGTGATACTGTTAGGAGATGAAATTTGAAAGGATAGGTGGCTCCATCCCGGTAGAGGTGGGCCTGGGTTCCCGAAGGCCCCCGACGGTTACTTTGTGGCGGAGCGACAGGGCAGGTTGTGGCCACCTAGGAGAAAGGTGGGCCTGGCCCTGGTCGGCGTTCGCGGATACTTAACATGCTTAACGAGATCTTGGTATTTGATCTGAGTCTGGCCATTTGGTCTATACACACTAACCATCTACGCGGGATTATGGGTATCCCGGCGTGGTATCACCAAGCTGTGGACGTGGCCTTGAAGCGGCGCTGGCCACGGATTGGAACGTAAGCCTTCTCTTGTATTAAGGGGCAAGTTACGCTTTCGGTAGCCGCATAGCGTCTTGAGGTGTGCTAAGGGCGATGGACCCAGACCCCTGTTCGCTTAGGTTTATACAGGCGTGCTGGACTCTCTGTTGTGCCTAGGTGGGGCTGCGACGTGTTGATCTTCCGGCCGGGCATGACCCGAGAAAAGTGTGTCCGCCAAATGGGATCAAGTGTGTTGGGTTATGTGGTGCACCCTGCAGGAAGTTAATCTATTGAATAGCCGTGATCTTCGGTAACATGACGACTTGGAGTTGTACCTTGACCTTATGACAACTAGAACCGGATACTTAATAAAACACACCCTTCCAAGTGCGGATACAACCCGGTGGTCGCTCTCTCTCGTGGTTACGAGGAGGGATCGCGGGTAGGATTATTGCTATGCGATGCTACTTGGAGGACTTGATCTACTCTCTTCTACATGTTGCAAGGCGGAGGCTGCTGAAGCATAGTCTTGACAGTGATTAGCTATCCCCTCTTATTACGGCATTACTGTAGTTCACCCATCGATATGGCCCTTTACACATATATCCATGCATATGTAGTGTAGCTCCTTGCTTGCAGTACTTTGGATGAGTACTCACGGTTGCCTTGTTCCCCCTTTTCCCCCTTTCTTTACCCGGTTGGTGCGACCAGACGATGGAGCCCAGGAGCCAGACGCCACCGTCGATGACGACTACTACCTCGGAGGTGCCTACTACTACGTGATGCCTGCTGACGACGACCAGGAGTAGTTTAGGAGGATCCCAGGCAGGAGGCATGCGCCTCTTTCGATCTGCATCCCAGTTTGTGCTAGCCTTCTTAAGGCAGACTTATTTAACTTATGTCTATACTCAGATATTGTTGCTTCCGCTGACTCGTCTATGATCGAGCACTTGTATTCGAGCCCTCGAGGCCCCATGCTTGTATTATGATGCTCGTATGATTTTTTTTATTTGTAGAGTTGTGTTGTGATATCTTCCCGTGAGTCCCTGATCTTGATCGTACACGTTTGCGTGTATGATTAGTGTACAATTGAATCGGGGGCGTCACATAGATACTCAAGATGTCCATAACCGGGGACACGGCTAACCATGATTAGTTTATACACTCTGCAGAGGTTTGCGCACTTTTCCCCACAAGACTCGATCGCCTCCGTTTGATTTCTCGCACTACAGGGTGTTTGAGAAACGGATGACCGAGACATAGTCTTTCGAAGCACTAGCACCTTACTTGTGGGTAGACCGGTACACCTACTTTCCCCTACATCTGCTAGTCTACCCGTAAGAGTTCGCACAACTTAGTCAACTATGCCAGAGCCCATAATGGCTTGTGGATGCACACGGAAGTTTGTAGTTTGAATAATCTCATGATCCCTTTGGGCCTGGGTGGCGGTCCGAAGAAATACAGGCAAGTCCTGATAGAAACCAGGTGCCTCAATCCACCCAGATGTGTTTAAGTTGCCACCTTAAGTAAACCATTAAATAACAAACTCACATCTGTCATGGATACACTCACCCAATCCACGTCTACTAGCATAGCATGGCATAATAAGAAAACGTAGAAGTAACTCCCAAGGGTTTATTAATAAAACAGGTAATAGGTACTACCTCAACTACTTCCCATCCCACAATTTGATTAGATCCTAATCATGCAAGTGTTTGAGGATATATCTAATGCATAAAAACTGGGTATGAGAAAAGTATGATCAAAGTGTTACTTGCCTTGCTGATGATCCGCGTAACCTAGAGACTCGAAGTAACAAGCGGCGCACTCCAGGTATTCTATCGCAGACAAACAAACAAGCATACAATAAGTACTCATCTAATGCACAGGTAAAACTCAATTAGATCTAACCAGATGGTTCAACTTAAGAACTCCGGTTTGCAAAAAGAATCAAATCAAACGAAGCAACGAAAGTCAAACGGCGGAAGAAAACAGCTTCGTTTTACTAATCTGAATCTAGGTCAAATTTTACAGATGCAAAAACTTGTTTAAGTAGATTATTGGGAAAGAGGGTTTCGAGAAGAAACTCCAGGCGCTTGAATCGCCTGATTCCGATAAACGAGCGACAAGTTATACTAAAACGAAAATCGGATCTGGAATCGCCATCAGAAAAATCGCGGAATAAATCCGAGAAAAAGAAAAGAAAAACGACAAACAGATTCGAACGGAAAAAGAAAAAAATAAAAAATAAATAACAAAAACCAAAAAAAACCTAAGAAAACCGATCGGTTTTTTTATAAAAAAACCGGCACGGAAATCGAGGCGGCGGCGAACCTCGAAGGCGCTACTCGCATGGTCAAAAGCGGGTCAAGGCTAGGGTTCGCTCAAGGGGCTCGGGTGGGCTGAGGCGGCCACTATTTATATAGCGCCCCCGAGCGGAGTCCCGCTCGGATACGGCCCGAATGGCGGTGCACGTTTTTTTTTAATAAAACATTACGCGCAGAAAAAAAATCAAAAGAAGTACTAAACGAACTCCAAAAATCCCGAAATAAATTTTCCCCGGCTTCTAAAATCAAGCCGGATTTAATGAACATTTATTTGGGGCCTAAATGCAAATTTGAAAAACACGCACTTTTTCCTAAATTCAAATAAAAAGGCGAAAAACTCCAAAATAAAATCTTATTTGATTTTATTATTAAATCTTCATTATTTCTTTATTTTGGGAAAGTCATTTTATTCCCTCTCTCATATTTTTGTAATAGAAATAATTGAAGATAAAATAATTAAAATCAAATGATCCTATTTTCAAAATTTGAGAAAACTCAAATTTGAAAATAACGAAAATCCCCAACTCTCCCCGTGGGTCCTTGAGTTGTGTAGAATTTTCTAGGATTGAGCAAAATGCAAAGAAAATGCAATGAAAAATATGATATGCAATGATGCTTTATGTATAACATTCCAAATTGAAAATTTGGGATGTTACAACTACTCCCTCCTCGTCATGGATAGCGCCGGGACTATGAAGATGGCCACCGGTGATGGGTTCCCCCTCCAGCAGGGTGCCGGAACAGGCTCCCGAGAGGTTTTTGGTGGCTACAGAGGCTTGCGGCGGCGGAACTCCCGACCTATCTTTGTATTCGATGTTTTTAGGGTACGTAGGCTTATGTAGGCGAAAGAAGTCGGTCGGGAGGTGCTCGAGGGGCCCACGAGACAGGGGGGCGCCCTACAGGGGGGGGGCTCCTATCTCGTGGCTGCCTCGAGGATCTTCTGATGTGAACTCCAAGACTCCAGGATCATATTCTTCCAAAACATCACGCTGCCGAAGGTTTCATTCTGTTTGGACTCCGTTTGATATTCCTTTTCTTTGAAATACTGAAACAGGCAATAAAACAGCAATATGGGCTAGGCCTCCGGTTAATAAGTTAGTCCCAAAAGTAATATAAAAGTGTATAATAAAGCCCGTAATCATTCAAAACAGATAATAAAATGGCATGAATGCTTCATAAATTATAGATACGTTGGAGACGTATCAGCATCCCCAAGCTTAATTCCTACTCGTCCTCGAGTAGGTAAATGATAAAGAAAGAATTTATGAAGTGTGAATGCTATAAGGTGCACAAGTTTGATCAATGATAATTTCAATCACCTTTTCTAGCATGATAATATGTCATAACAGTAGTTCATCTCATAAAATTTCTCACGATAAAGTACACAAGCAATTTACATGTCAAAGCATAGACCATAAACTTTCTTGAAAACTGCAAACTTCATTCTCATTCATCAAACAATTGCAATTCATCTTATTTTAAGGAATAGCAAACTCCACATACTCAACTATCATATAGTCTTCTACAATTGCTAACACTCACGCAATACTAATGGTTATGGAGTTTCAATCGGACACAGAGAAAGATAGGGGCTTATAGTGTTGCCTCCCAACGTATTCACCATTGGGTGATGTCAACAATAATAGTTCATGCTAACTTACATCCAATTGGATATATATAGCAGGATCTTCCCAACACGAGGTGCTTGCAAAAGGATAAAATTAAAAAAGGGAAAGGTGAAGATCACCTTGACTCTTGCATAAAGAAAAAGACATAAACTAAAAGATAGGCCCTTCGCAGAGGGAAGCAGAGGTTGTCATGCGCTTTTAGGGTTGGATGCACAAAATCTTAATGCGAATGAACGTCACTTTAGATTGCCACTTGTATATGGACCTTTATTATGTAGTCTGTCGCTTTTATTGCTTCCATAACAAGATCGTATAAAGCTATTTTCTTCACACCAAAAGATCATACATATTTAGAGAGCAATTTTTATTGCTTGCACCGATGACAACTTACTTGAAGGATCTTACTCAATCCATAGGTAGGTATGGTGGACACTCATGGCAAAACTGGGTTTAAGGATATTTGGAAGCACAAGTAGTATCTCTACTTGGTGCAAGTAAAGCATGAGGGGGAAAGGCAAGCTCAGCATGTTTGAATGATCCATGACAATATACTTTAACTGAGATGTCGAAAAACATAAACCATTACGTTGTCTTCCTTGTCCAACATCAACTCTTTAGCATGTCATACTTAATGAGTGCTACCAATTATAAAAGATGTCTAGGATAGTGTATTTATATGTGAAATCTCTCTTCCTTCAATATTCTTTCATGAATTGTTCAAATGACCAATACCATGCTTGCTAACCTTCAATAAATTTACAACCTCTACTTCTTAGATGTGAAGTCATTAATCCCCATGGGATAAGAAAACGAGGCATATATAATTTCAGATTTATGACATTCAACTTATTCAATCATCTACTCATAGGATATAAGTGAAGCACACGAGTAAATGACAAACTACTCCAACAAGATATAAGTGAAGATCAATGAGTAGCTAAATAATTATGTGAAGGAAATATGCCCTAGAGGCAATAATAAAGTTATTATTTATTTCCTTATATCATGATAAATGTTTATTATTCATGCTAGAATTGTATTAACCGGAAACATAATACATGTGTGAATATATAGACAAACAAGATGTCACTAGTATGCCTCTACTTGACTAGCTTGTTAATCAAAGATGGTTATGTTTCCTAACCATAAACAAGGAGTTGTTATTTGATTAACAAGGTCACATCATTGGTTGAATGATCTGGTTGACATGACCCATTCCATTAGCTTAACACTTGATCGCTTTAGTATGTTAATGCTTTCTTCATGACCCATACATGTTCATGTAACTATGAGATTATGCAACTCCGTTTACAGGAGGAACACTTTGGGTGCTACCAAACGTCACAACGTAACTGGGTGATTATAAAGGAGTACTACAGGTGTCTCCAAAGGTACTTGTTGGGTTGGCGTATTTCGAGATTAGGTTTTGTCACTCCGATTGTCGGAGAGGTATCTCTAGGCCTTCTCGGTAATACACATCACTTAAGCCTTGCAAGCATTACAACTAATGAGTTAGTTGTGAGATGATGTATTACGGAACGAGTAAAGAGACTTACCGTAACGATTGAACTAGGTATTGGATACCGACGATCGAATCTCGGGTAAGTAACATACCGATGACAAAGGGAACAACGTATGTCGTTATGCGGTTTGACCGATAAAGATCTTCGTAGAATATGTAGGAACCAATATGGGCATCCAGGTTCCGCTATTGGTTATTGACCGAGAATGGTTCTAAGTCATGTCTACATAGTTCTCGAACCCGTAGGGTCCGCACGCTTAACGTTTCGATGACAGTTCATTATGAGTTTATAAGTATTGATGCACCGAAGTTTGTTCGGAGTCCCGGATGTGATCACGGACATGACGAGGAGTCTCGAAATGGTCGAGACATAAAGATTGATATATTGGAAGCCTACATTTGGACATCGGAAAGGTTCCGAGTGAAATCGAGAATTTCTCGAGTCCGGAGGTTACCGGAACCCCCCGGGAACTACATGGGTCCATAGTGGGCCTTGGAGGAAAGGAGAAGGGGCAGCCCTAGGTGGCCGCGCCCCCTTCCCCTAGTCCTATTAGGACTAGGAAAGGTGGGCCGGCCCCCCTCTCTCTCTTTCCCCCTCCGGGAATCCTAATCCAACTAGGATTGGAGGGGGAGTCCTACTCCCGGAGGGAGTAGGACTCCTTGGTGCGCCTCCCCCCTTGGGCCGGCCACCTCCCCCTTGGATCCTTTATATACGGGGGCAAGGGGCACCCTATGACACACAAGTTGATCTACGGATCTTTCCTTAGCCGTGTGCGGTGCCCCTTCCACCATATTCCACTTCGGTCATATCGTCGCGGAGCTTAGGCGAAGCCTGCGCCCGGAGAAGTCATATCGTCATGAGCTTAGGCGAAGCCCTGCGTCGGTGGAGCATCAACATCGTCCTGCCACGTCGTCTTGTGGAACTCATCCCGACACTTTGCTGGATCGGAGTCCGGGATCGTCATCGAGCTGAGCGTGTGCGAGAACTCGGAGGTGCCGTCGTTCGGTGCTTGGATCGGTCGGATCGTGAAGGCGACGACTACATCAACCGCGTTGTTATAACGCTTCCGCTTTCGGTCTATGAGGGCGTGGACGGACACTCTTCCCTCTCGTTGCTATGCCATCACCATGGTCTTGCGTGATCGTAGGAATTTTTTTTGAAATTACTACGTTCCCCAACAGTGGCATCCGAGCCTGGTTTTATGCGTTGATGTCATATGCACGAGTAGAACACAAGTGAGTTGTGGACGATACAAGTCATACTGCCTACCAGCATGTCATACTTTGGTTCAGCGGTATTGTGAGATGAAGCGGCCCGGACCGACATTACGCCAGACGCTTACGCGAGACTGGTTTCACCGCTCCGAGCACTCGTTGCTTAAAGGTGACCGGCGGGTGTCTGTCTCTCTCACTTTAGTTGAACTGAGTGTGGCTACGCCCGTCCTTGAGAAGGTTTAAACGGAGTCTATTTGACAAACTATCGTTGTGGTTTTGATGCGTAGGTAAGAACGGTTCTTGCTCAGCCCGTAGCAGCCACGTAAAACTTGCAACAACAAAGTAGAGGACGTCTAACTTGTTTTTGCAGGGCATGTTGTGATGTGATGTGGTCAAAAGTGATGCTATATTTTATTGTATGAGATGATCATGTTACGTAATCGAGTTATCAATTTGGCGAGAGCCATATGGTTGTCGCTTTATTGTATGAAATGCAACGCCATGTAATTGCTTTACTTTATCACTAAGGAGTAGCAATAGTCGTAGAAGCAATAGTTGGCGAGACGACAACGATGCTACGATGGAGATCAAGGTGTCGCGCCGGTGGCGATGGTGATCATGACGGTGCTTGGCGATGGAGATCACAAGCACAAGATGATGATGACCATATCATATCACTTATATTGATTGCATGCGATGTTTATCCTTTATGCATCTTATCTTGCTTTGATTGACGGTAGCATTATAAGATGATCTCTCACTAAAAATTATCAAGAAGTGTTCTCCACGAGTATGCACCGTTCGCGAAAGTTCTTCGTCTTTGAGACACCACGTGATGATCGGGTGTGATAGGCTCTACGTTCAAATACAACGGGTGCAAAACAGTTGCGCCTGTGAATACTCAGGTTAAACTTGACGAGCCTAGCATATAACAGATATGGCCTCGGAACACGGAGACCGAAAGGTCGAGCGTGAATCATATAGTAAATATGATCAACATAGTGATGTTCACCATTGAAACTACTCCATCTCACGTGATGATCGGACATGGTTTAGTTGATATGGATCACGTGATCACTTAGATGACTAGAGAGATGTCTGTCTAAGTGGGAGTTTTTAATATGATTAATTGAACTTAAATTTATCATGAACTTAGTACTGATAGTATTTTGCTTGTCTATGTTTCTTTGTAGATAGATGGCTCGTCTTGTTGTTCCGTTGAATTTTAATGCGTTCCTTGAGAAAGCAAAGTTGAAAGATGATGGTAGCAATTACGGACTGGGTCCGTAACTTGAGGATTATCCTCATTGCTGCACGTAGAAAAATTACGCCCTGGAAGCACCGCTGGTGGCGAACTGCTGCGAGATCCGAGCGAAGTTGTGAGCGTCGGCAAAGCAAGTAGCTGATGACTACTCTATAGTTCAGTGTGCCATGCTTTACGGCTTAGAACCGGGTCTTCAACGACGTTTTGAGCGTCATGGAGCATATGAGATGTTCCAGGAGTTGAAGTTAATATTTCAAGCAAATGCGGATTGAGAGATATGAAGTCTCCAATAAGTTCTATAGCTGCAAGATGGAGGAGAATAGTTACGTCGGTGAGCACATACTCAAAATGTCCGGGTATAACAATCACTTAATTCAGCTGGGAGTTAATCTTCCGGATGATAGTGTCATTGACAGAATTCTCCAATCATCGCCACCAAGCTACAAGAGCTTCGTGATGAACTATAATATGCAAGGGATGACTAAGACAATTCCTGAGCTCTTGGCGATGCTAAAAGCTGCGGAGGTAGAAATCAAGAAAGAGCATCAAGTGTTGATGATCAACAAGACCACTAGTTTCAAGAAAAGGGCAAAGGGAAGAAGAAGGAAACTTCAAAAAGAACAGCAAGAAAGTTGCTGATCAAGAGAAGAAACCCAAGTCTGGACCTAAGCCTGAAATCGAGTGTTTTTACCGCAAGCGAGACGGACCGGAAGCGGAACTGCCCCAAGTATTTGGCGGATAAAAGGATGGCAAGGTGAACAAAGGTATATGTGATATACATGTTATTGATGTGTACCTTACTAATACTCGCAGTAGTACACAGGTATTTGATACTGGTTACATTGCTAATATTTGCAACTCGAAACAGGAACTACGGATTAAGCGAAGATTGGCTAAGGACGAGGTGACGATGCGCGTTGGAAATGGTTCCAAAGTCGATGTGATCGCGATCGCACGCTACCTCTACATCTACCTTCGGGATTAGTTTTAGACCTAAATAATTGTTATTTGGTGCCAGCGTTGAGCATGAACATTATATCTGGATCTTGTTTAATGCGAGACGGTTATTCATTTAAATCAGAGAATAATGGTTGTTCTATTTATATGAGTAATATCTTTTATGGTCATGCACCCTTGAAGAATGGTCTATTCTTGTTGAATCTCGACAGTAGTGATACACATATTCATAATGTTGAAGCCAAAAGATGCAGAGTTGATAATGATAGTGCAACTTATTTGTGGCACTGCCGTTTAGGTCATATCGGTGTAAAGCATGAAGAAACTCCATCTTGATGGGCTTCGGAATCACTTGATTATGAATCACTTGGTACTTGTAACCGTGCCTCATGGGCAAGATGACCAAAACGCCGTTCTCGGAACTATGGAGCGAGCAACTGATTTGTTGGAAATCATACATACTGATGTTTGTGGTCCAATGAATGTTGAGGCACCCGGCAGGTATCGTTATTTTCTCACCTTCACAGATGATTTGAGCAGATATGGGTATATCTACTTAATGAAACACAAATCTGAGACATTTGAAAAGTTCAAAGAATTTCAGAGTGAAGTGGAAAATCATCGTAACAAGAAAATAAAATTTCTACGATCTGATCGTGGAGGAGAATATTTGAGTTCTGAGTTTGGTTTACATTTGAAACAATGTGGAATAGTTTACAACTCCATACCCGGAACACCACAGAGAAATGGTGTGTCCGAACGTCGTGTCGTACTTTACTAGATATGGTGCGATCTATGATGTCTATTTCCGATTTACCGCTATCGTTTTGGGGTTATGCTTTAGAGACGGCCGCATTCACGTTGAATAGAACACCGTCAAAATCCGTTGAGACGACGCCTTATGAACTGTGGTTTGGCAAGAAACCAAAGTTGTCGTTTCTTAAAGTTTGGGGCTGCGATGCTTATGTAAAGAAACTTCAACCAGATAAGCTCGAACCCAAATCGGAAAATGTGTCTTCATAGGATACCCAAAGGAAACTGTTGGGTACACCTTCTATCACAGATCTGAAGGCAAGATTTTCGTTGCTAAATTCGGATCCTTTCTAGAGAAAGAGTTTCTCTCGAAAGAAGTGAGTGGGAGGAAAGTAGAACTTGATGAGATAACTGTATCTGCTCCCTTATTGGAAAGTAGTTCATCACACGAAATGGTTCCTGTGACAACTACACCAATTAGTGAGGAAACTAATGATGATGATCATGAAACTTCATATCAAGTTACTACTGAACCTCGTAGGTCAACCAGAGTAAAATACGCACCAGAGTGGTACGGTAATCCTATTCTGGAAGTCATGTTACTTGACCATGGCGAACATACAAACTATGAAGAAGCGATTGTGAGACCAGATTCATCAAAATGGCTGGAATCCATGAAATATGAGATGGGATCCATGTATGAGAACAAAGTATGGACTTTGGTTGACTTGCCCGATGATCGGCAAGCCATTGAAAATAAATGGATCTTTAAGAAGAAGACAGACGCTGATGGTAATATAACTGTCTACAAAGCTCGACTTGTTGCGAAAGGTTTTCGACAAGTTCAAGGGGTTGACTACGATGAGACTTTCTCACCGTAGCGATGCTTAAGTCTGTCCGAATCATGTTAGCAATTGCCGCATTTTATGATTATGAAATTTGGCAAATGGATGTAAAAACTGCATTCTTGAATGGATTTCTAGAAGAAGAGTTGTATATGATGCAACCAGAAGGTTTTGTCGATCCAAAGGGTGCTAACAAAGTGTGCAAGCTCCAACGAACAAAATAAGGACTGGTGCAAGCCTCTCGGAGATGGAATAAACGCTTTGATAGTGTGATCAAAGCATATGGTTTTATACAGACTTTTGGAGAAGCCTGTATTTACAAGAAAGTGAGTGGGAGATTTGTAGCATTTCTTATATTATATGTGGACGACATATTATTGATTGGAAATGATATAGAATTTCTGGATAGCATAAAAGGATACTTGAATAAAAGTTTTTCAATGAAAGACCTCGGTGAAGCTGCTTACATATTGGGCATCAAGATCTATAGAGATAGATCAAGACGCTTAATTGGACTTTCACAAAGCACATACCTTGATAAAGTTTTGAAAAAGTTCAAAATGGATCAGGCAAAGAAAGGTTTTTTGCATGTGTTGCAAGGTATAAGATTGAGTCAGACTCAATGCCTGACCACAGCAGAAGATAGAGAAAAATGAAAGATGTTCCCTATGTTCAGCCATAGGCTCTATCATGTATGCAATGCTGTGTACCACTGACGTATGCTTAGCTGTAAGCTTGGCAGGAAGGTACCAAAGTAATCCAGGAATGGATCATCGGACAGCGGTCAAGAACATCCTGAAATACACGAAAAGGACTAAGGATATGTTTCTCGTATATGGAGGTGACAAAGAGCTAGTCGTAAATGGTTACGTCGATGCAAGCTTTGACACTGATCCGGACGATTCTAAATCGCAAACCGGATACGTGTTTTTTTTAAACGGTGGAGCTGTCAGTTGGTGCAGTTCTAAACAAAGCGTCGTGGCGGGATCTACATGTGAAGCGGAGTACATAGCTGCTTCGGAAGCAGCAAATGAAGGAGTCTGGATGAAAGAGTTCATTTCCGATCTAGGTGTCATACCTAGTGCATCGGGACCTATGAAGATCTTCTGTGACAATCTTTGGTGCAATTGCCTTGGCAAAGGAATCCAGATTTCACAAGAGGACCAAGCATATCAAGAGACGCTTCAATTCCATTCGGGACCAAGTCCAAGTGGGAGACATAGAGATTTGCAAAATACATACGGATCTGAATGTTGCAGACCCGTTGACTAAGCCTCTTCCACGAGCAAAACATGATCAGCACCAAGACTCCATGGGTGTTAGGATCATTACTTTGTAATCTAGATTATTGACTCTAGTGCAAGTGGGAGACTGAAGGAAATATGCCCTAGAGGCAATAATAAAGTTATTATTTATTTCCTTATATCATGATAAATGTTTATTATTCATGCTAGAATTGTATTAACCGAAACATAATACATGTGTGAATATATAGACAAACAAAGATGTCACTAGTATGCCTCTACTTGACTAGCTTGTTAATCAAAGATGGTTATGTTTCCTAACCATAAACAAGGAGTTGTTATTTGATTAACAAGGTCACATCATTGGTTGAATGATCTGGTTGACATGACCCATTCCATTAGCTTAACACTTGATCGCTTTAGTATGTTAATGCTTTCTTCATGACCCATACATGTTCCTGTAACTATGAGATTATGCAACTCCCGTTTACGGAGGAACACTTTGGTGCTACCAAACGTCACAACGTAATCGGGTGATTATAAAGGAGTACTACAGGTGTCTCCAAAGGTACTTGTTGGGTTGGCGTATTTCGAGATTAGGTTTTGTCACTCCGATTGTCGGAGAGGTATCTCTAGGCCTTCTCGGTAATACACATCACTTAAGCCTTGCAAGCATTACAACTAATGAGTTAGTTGTGAGATGATGTATTACGGAACGAGTAAAGAGACTTACCGGTAACGAGACTGAACTAGGTATTGGATACCGACGATCGAATCTCGGGTAAGTAACATACCGATGACAAAGGGAACAACGTATGTCGTTATGCGGTTTGACCGATAAAGATCTTCGTAGAATATGTAGGAACCAATATGGGCATCCAGGTTCCGCTATTGGTTATTGACCGAGAATGGTTCTAGGTCATGTCTACATAGTTCTCGAACCCGTAGGGTCCGCACGCTTAACGTTTCGATGACAGTTCATTATGAGTTTATAAGTATTGATGCACCAAAGTTTGTTCGGAGTCCCGGATGTGATCACGGACATGACGAGGAGTCTCGAAATGGTCGAGACATAAAGATTGATATATTGGAAGCCTACATTTGGACATCGGAAAGGTTCCGAGTGAAATCGAATTTATCGGAGTACCGGAGGTTACGGAACCCCGGGAACTACATGGGCCCATAGTGGGCCTTGGAGGAAAGGAGAAGGGCAGCCCTAGGGTGGCGCGCCCCCCTTCCCTAGTCCTATTAGGACTAGGAAAGGTGGGCCGCCCCTCTCTCTCTTTCCCCTCCGGAATCCTAATCCAACTAGGATTGGAGGGAGTCCTACTCCCGAGGAGTAGGACTCCTTGCGCGCCTCCCTTGGGCCGCCACCTCCCCTTGGCTCCTTTATATCACGGGGCAAGGGGCACCCCATGACACACAAGTTGATCTACGGATCTTTCCTTAGCCGCAGCGGTGCCCCTTCCACCATATTCCACTTCGGTCATATCGTCATGAGCTTAGGCGAAGCCCTGCGCCGAGAAGTCATATCGTCATGAGCTTAGGCGAAGCCCCGCGTCGGTGGAGCATCAACATCGCCACCACGCCGTCGTGTCGACGGAACTCATCCCCGACACTTTCCGGATCGGAGTCCGGGATCGTCATCGAGCTGAGCGTGTGCGAGAACTCGGAGGTGCCGTCACGTTCGGTGCTTGGATCGGTCGGATCGTGAAGACGTCGACTACATCAACAGCGTTGTTATAACGCTTCCGCTTTCGGTCATTTAGGGTGCGTGACGGACACTCTTCCCTCTCGTTGCTATGCCATCACCATGGTCTTGCGTGATCGTAGGAAATTTTTTTGAAATTACTACGTTCCCCAACATTATGCAACTATGCGAAGACTCTCTCTCATTAAAGAATTTCAGATCTTGGTATTGTATTCAAACAGCAAGCAAAACAAAATAAAATAGCATTGCAAGGATAGCACAATTCATGTGAAGAAGCAAAAACTTAGGCTCAACCGATACTAACCGATAGTTGTTGAAGAAGAAAGGTGGGATGCCTAACGGGGCATCCCCAAGCTTAGATGCTTGAGACTTATTGAAATATTATCTTGGGGTGCCTTGGTCATCCCCAAGCTTGAACTTTTGGGTCTTCTTAATTCCTCTCATATCATGGTTTCTCTTTTTATAAAAAGCTTCATCCTCACCAAACTCAACAAGAACTGTGAGATAAGTTAGTATAAACCAATGCAAAGCCTTATCATTTTCTACTATAAAAAATCACTTAAATTATTATTCAACATTGAATACTAAATGCCTCTGCATATTTAATACTCCTATCATCAAATAGAATCATTAAACAAGCAAACATATGCAAACAATGCAAACATAACAGCAATCTGTCAAAATAGTACAGTCTGTAAAGAATGCAAGATTCATTACACTTCCCTAACTCCAAAATTTATTAAATAAAATTCACACTGAAGTAAATTTATCAGAGCTCATTATGCAAAAGGTTTCAACATTAAACTAGTCTCTGACTTTTCTAGGGAATTTTTGCAACAGCGGTAAACTTTCTGTTTTCAAACAGTAACATGTATATTAGCAAAATAAGCATGGAACAGGCTATCCTTGACTTTTCTATTGAAACTAAAGATGCAAAACATTATTCTAAATAACAGCAAGCAGATACTAACAATAGAAAATGACTCTCCAAGCAAAACACATATCATGTGGCGAATAAAAATATAGCTTCGAGTAAAGTTACTGATGAACGAAGACGAAAGAGGGGATGCCATCCGGGGCATCCCCAAGCTTAGGATCTTGGTTTTCCTTGAATATTACCTTGGGGTGCCTTGGGCATCCCCAAGCTTAGGCTCTTTCCACTCCTTATTCCATAGTCCATCGAATCTTTACCCAAA
Source organism: Aegilops bicornis (assembly GCA_021605145.1). Classification (NCBI taxonomy): domain Eukaryota; kingdom Viridiplantae; phylum Streptophyta; class Magnoliopsida; order Poales; family Poaceae; genus Aegilops; species Aegilops bicornis. The sequence goes on along the minus strand of CM038670.1, from coordinate 857,961,685 downwards.
ACTTGAAAATCACAACACAAAACTCAACAGAAAACTCGTAAGCTCCATTAGTATATGAAAATAAAACCACCACTTAGGTACTGTAATGAACTCATGTAAATTCATATTGGTGTAATATCTACTGTATTCCAACTTATCTATGGTTCATACCCTCCGATACTACTCATAGATTCATCAAAATAAGCAAACAACACATAGAAAACAGAATCTGTCAAAAACAGAACAGTCCGCAGTAATCTGTATCAAACGTATACTTTTGGAACTCCAAACATTCTACCAAATTAGGAAGTCCTAACCAATTTGTGTACCAATCCAAATAAAAAAGAATCAGATCAGAAGCACGTTTCTGTGAATTAACAAAACTAATTTACTGGGTGCAAAAGTTTCTGATTTTCAGCAGGATCAACACAACTATCACCGTAAGCTATCCTAAAGGTCTTACTTGGCACTTTATTGAAATAAAAGCTATAAAACATGATTACTACAGTAGCATAATCATGTTAACACAAAAACAGTAAGGATAAATATTGGGTTGTCTCCCAACAGCGCTTTTCTTTAATGCCTTTCTAGCTAGGCATGATGATGACAATGATGCTCACATAAAAGATAAGAATTGAAACATAATGGGATCATTATGAAGCATATGACTAGCACATTTAAGTATAACCCACTTCCTATGCATAGGGATTTTGTGAGAAAACAACTTATGGGAACAATAATCAACAAGCATAGGAAGGTAAAACAAGCACAACTTCAAGATTTTAAGCACATAGAGAGGAAACTTGATATTATTGCAATTCCTACAAGCATATGTTCCTCTCTCATAATAATTTTAAGTAGCATCATGAATGAATTCAACAATATAACCAGCACCTAAAGCATTCTTTTCATGATCTACAAGCATAGAATTTTTACTACTCTCCACATAAACAAAATTCTTCTCATTCGGAATAGTGGGAGTATCATAAGAGACTTGAACACTAAAAATTGTTTCCACATTAAAAGAATAATGTTCAGAAAAATGGTAATCATAATCATGACAAGATTTGTAAATATAATCATCACTACTTTTTATAGCATATCTGTCATCACAATAATCATCATAAGTAGCAACTTCGTTCTCATCATAATTGATTCAAACCTCTCCCAAGATAGTGGAATCACTAAATAAAGTTGACACTCTTCCAAATCCACTTTCGTATTCATCACAATAAAATTCAACATCCTCCAAAATAGTGGGATCACTACTTCCGAAAGTTGACACTCTTCCAAACCCACTTTCATCAATATAATCATCATAGGTAAGAGGCATGCTATCATCATAACAACTTTGCATATCAAAACTTGGGATGCTAAAAATATCATCTTCATTAAACATAGCATCCCCAACCTTGGGAAAAACATTAATTTCAGCAAATATATTCTCAAATATTTCATCCTCATCAAACATAGCTTCCCCAAGCTTGGGCCCTCTCATATCATAAGCACAATCACTCTCATCATTAAAAATATGGATAGCACCAATAGTAAAGCAATTATCATCATCACAATGAGTATTAGGAGCAACATCATTTGGGAGGGATACCTTTGTAACTTTGTTGCTCCTTATTTTCTTTTTCTTCTTCACATTATGTGTGGGTTCAACCTTCCTCTTTGAGCTCCTTATTGATGAGATTGGTTGAATAGAAAGCTCGTCCTCGTTACCTGATTCATCATAAGAAATAATAGGAGGAGATTGGGAAGTCTCTTCCCTTTCATTAGTATTCTCATCGTCTTCTTTTTGCTTTCTTTTCTTTAGGTAATTAGCAATATAAGGATTTTCAATGCAATTCTCCACACAAAACATATAAATCTTCTCTAGATCAAAATCAAGAAATATATCAAATTAAATTTTGGAATACCTTCAGTTATACGTTTCATTTCTTCATACCCCAAAAGCAAACTAAGTTCATTATGATGCGCAAGGGAAATCAATTCATCACAATTTTAGGACACGATTCGATCATGAAACAATTTCCATTGGAGATTTAAATGACCACGTTCATTGCAAAGTTCACAAGGGCCGCGAAAATTATTGAATCTTTCAGCACAATCATCAAGACTTTCTTGCAAACCTTTAGTTTTTAAATACTTATGCCTCTTGCAATATCTATTTTCTCTATTTGGTGTGTCCATGCAAACCCATTCTACTCCACAAAAATAAACATGCTTATAAGAGACATTTTCATCATAACTAGTGCAATCATCATTAGTACTATGGATATTCAAAGACTTCATACTAACAACATTGCAATCATGCTCATCATTCAAAGATTTAGTACCAAGCATTTCAATGCATTATTCTTCTAGCACTTGAGCACAATTTTCCTTTCCATCAAACTCACGTAAGATATTAAAAAGACGAAGCGTATGAGACAAGATTAACTCCATTTTTTGTAGTTTCCTTTTATAAACTAATCTAGTGATAAAGCAAGAAACAAAAAGATTCGATTGCAAGATCTAAAGATATACCTTCAAGCACTCACCTCCCCGGCAACGGCGCTTTAAAAAGAGCTTGATGTCTACTACACAACCTTCTTCTTGTAGACGTTGTTGGGCCTGCAAGTGGACAGGTTTGTAGGACAGTAGCAAATTTCCCTCAAGTGGATGACCTAAGGTTTATCAATCCGTGGGAGGCGTAGGATGAAGATGGTCTCTCTCAAACAACCCTGCAACCAAATAACATAGAGTCTCTTGTGTCCCCACCACTCCCAATACAATAGTTAATGGTTTAGGTGCACTAGTTAATGAAGAGATGGTGATACAAGTGCAATATGGATGGTAGATATAGGTATTTGTAATCTGAAAATATGAAAACAACAAGGTAACTAATGATAAAAGTGAGCGTAAACGGTATTGCAATGATAGGAAACAAGGCCTAGGGTTCATACTTTCACTAGTGCAAGTTCTCTCAACCATAATAACATACATAGATCATATAACAATCCCTCAACATGCGACAAAGAGTCACACCAAAGCCACTAATAGCGGAGAACAAACATAGAGATTATGGTAGGGTACGAAACCACCTCAAAGTTATTCTTTCGGATCGATCTATTCAAGAGTTCGTACTAGAATAACACCTTAAGACACAAATAAACCAAAACCCTAATGTCACCTAGATACTCCATTGTCACCTCAAGTATCCGTGGGCATGATTATACGATATGCATCACACAATCTCAAATTCATCCAACCAAAACAATGTACTTCAAAGAGTGCCCCAAAGTTTCTACCGGAGAGTCAAGAAAACGTGTGCCAACCCCTATGCATAGGATCATGGGCGGAACCCGCAAGTTGGTCACCAAAAACATACATCAAGTGGCACGTGATATCCCATTGTCACCACAGATAAACACGACAAGACATACATCAAGTGTTCTCAAATCAAAGACGCAATCCGATAAGATAACTTCAAGAGGGAAACTCAATTCATCACAAGAGAGTAGAGGGGGAGAAACATCATAAGATCCAACTACAATAGCAAAGCTCGCGATACATCAAGATCGTGCCATAGAGAGAACAAGAGAGAGAGAGAGAGAGAGAGAGAGAGAGAGAGAGATCAAACACATAGCTACTGGTACATACCCTCAGCCCCGAGGGTGAACTACTCCCTCCTCGTCATGGATAGCGTCGGGATGATGAAGATGGCCACCAGTGATGGGTTCCCCCTTCAGCAGGGTGGCGGAACAAGCTCCCGAGAGGTTTTTGGTGGCTATAGAGGCTTGCGGCGGCGGAACTCCCGATCTATCTTTGTATTCGATGTTTTTAGGGTACGTAGGCTTATATAGGCGAAAGAAGTCGGCCGGGAGGTGCTCGAGGGGCCCACGAGATAGGGGGCGCGCCCTGTGGGGGCGCCCTATCTCGTGGCTGCCTCGAGGATCTTCTGACGTGAACTCCAAGTCTCCAGGATCATATTCTTCCAAAAAATCATGCTGCCGAAGGTTTCATTCCGTTTGGACTCCGTTTGATATTCCTTTTCTTTGAAATACTGAAACAGGCAATAAAACAACAATATGGGCTGGGCCTCCGGTTAATAGGTTAGTCCCAAAAGTATTATAAAAGTGTATAATAAAGCTCGTAATCATTCAAAACAGATAATAAAATGGCATGAATGCTTCATAAATTATAGATACGTTGGAGACGTATCAGCCGCGAGGACCTCAGTCCATCTATCAGTGAGAAGATCTTGATCGGCTTGAAGCTGCTGCTATTTTTTCCTCAGGCGCTTTGCAGTGGCTATAAGCCGGCGCTTGAAGCGCTCTTGCTCGACGGGATCCTCAGGCACGGTAAATTATTCATCTCCGAGGCTCACCTCGTCTTCGGAGAGGGGCATGTAATTGTCATCCTACGAGTCTTCGTTCATGGCCTGTTCATCGGGGCTAGCTTGCCCGACCTCCCGTCCGTCCTGTTCGAAGCTTGGCTGGGCGGGATTATTTTCGTCTTTGGCATCATCCGGAGTGCTATTATCTCTTATGCCGGTATCACTGTTTCTACCCTGGCGTGGTTTAGAGCGGCGCCGCTGACGTCGGTGCTTCGGCTGCTTCTCAAGAGAATTACCCTCTGTTGCATCCTTTTGATCCTCGCCATTGTTTTCTTTGGGTGTGTCCACCATATATATGTCATATGATGAGGTGGCTGTCCAGCGCCCTGTGGGCGGTGGTTCCTGTTCTTCTCCGACATCGTCGTCCATACCGTCGATGTCTTCGGAGTCGAAATCAAGCATGTCGGTTAAGTCGTCGACAGTGGCTATTAAGTGGGTGGTGGGTGGGCAACGAATTCCTTCGTCGTCCGCTTCCCACTCAAGTCGGACATAGTTCGGCCATGGATCTCCTGACAGGGAGAGAGATTTTAGTGAGTTTAGCACCTCGCCCAAGGGTGAGTTCTGAAAGATGTCTGCGGAGCTGAACTCCAAAATCGGTGCCCAGTTAGATCCGACGGGCGCGCTTACGCGCGGTTCGGAGCCTATGGCCGGAGACTAGTCCGAGGGTCCGATGACGCAGAACTCATTGGAAGTGAAATCTGTGTACGGCTCTATCGCCGTTGAGTGTGCGGCTTCCGTGACGAGGTCCATCCCCCCGTCCTCGGATGGCATGATCTGCGCTAGATCTAGAGCCAGGGCAGCTGCAGGTGCGTTCTCCTGAACACCGTCCGATGGCAGATCTAGGTCATGCTCAACGTGGCTGTAGGGTGCACCTGTCATGCGCTCGAATCCGTCGAAGATCAAGTCTCCGCGGATGTCGGCAGTGTAGTTCAGGTTTCTAAACCTGACCTGATGGCTAGGGGCGTAGCTATCGATCTGCTCCAGATGGCCAAGTGAGTTGGCCCGCAGTGCGAAGCCGCAGAATACGAAGATCTGTCCTGGAAGGAAAACCTCACCCTGGACCACATCGTTGTAGATGATTGGAGGAGCCATCAAGCCTTATGGTGACGACGCAGCAGAACTCTCAATCAAAGCACCAATATTGGTATCAAAACCGGCGGATCTCGGGTAGGGGGTCCCGAACTGTGCGTCTAAGGCTAATGGTAACAGGAGGCGGGGGACATGATGTTTACCCAGGTTCGGGCCCTCTCTATGGAGGCAATACCCTACTTCATGCTTCATTGATCTTGATGATATGAGTATTACAAGAGTTGATCTACCACGAGATTGTAGAGGCTAACCCTAGAAGCTAGCCTATGTTTATGATGGTTGTTCTCCTACGGACTAAACCCTCCGATTTATATACACGGAGGGGGCTAGGGTTACACAGAGTCGGTTACAGAGAAGGGAATCTACATATCCGAGTTGCCAAGCTTGCCTTCCATGCAAAGGAGAGTCCCACCCGGACACGGGACGAAGTATTCAATCTTGTATCTTCATTGTCCAACAGTCCGACATAAGCATATAGTCCGGCTGTCAGAGGACCCCCTAATCCAGGACTCCCTCACCAGCAGTTTCATGAACTCTGTCGTGACCGCATTCGTCTCGAAAACCTTCTTCACTGGGTCCCAACGATGCTGGCCCCTGAGCACGTCACGCTCCTGTGGGACGGTGAACTCCGCTAAGGGTCTGGGATGCCCAGACTCTCGACTTCCGCGTCCTCCTTGGCCCATATGGACCTCTTCCCGCCGTAACCACGGCTTCCGAGGTGGTGGCACCCAATGTTCCTCTGTTGAAGCCCCTTCATGTACATCGACTTTTTTTTGGCAGCTTCGGCCTCGCAAGCCACCTTGAATATTTGAAAGTGCTCTTCCGTGATTGTCGCATTATCCTTTACAATCTCGGAGTAGGGTTCCTTTTTGTTGACGATCCGATATTTCACCCTTGCTTTCCAGGCGGCCAACGCATCGCTAAACTTGCTCATGGCGTGTTTGCTTATCTTCTTCATTGACGGGTCCTTACCTGGATCTTTATAATCCTTTTCATTCCGGCCCGGGAACAAGAATATCTGGTGCAACTTCTTTAGGAGGGAGGGCCTCATATTACCTATGTTCTTTAGTTTCTCATCGTTGATGGTGGCGGTTATCCGTATGATGCAGCTTATTTGATTGCCGTAGCACGCGTGCGCTTCCTCGGGCGCGGTTGGCTCCAAATTGCCATCGTCCACCTCCCTGACCACCAGTCTAGTAGTCCTGAGCTTGTTAGGAAGCCATTGCCTCTTTGCTTTCAGTTCTATACCGGCTCCGCTAGTCTCGGCGCCGGTCTCAGTCTCAGCGCCGATATCGATGCCGGTCTCAGTCTCAGCGCTGGTCTCAATGCTGGTCTCAATCTCCGATGTGACAGGTGGACCCAGCAACATCAACTGTTGATCGTCGGCTTCCCTCAAAAATTCTTCTGCCGCCAGGTAGATGTTGTCGCAGTCACTAGAACCCTGTCCTTCATCTTTTCTTGCCATGTTTCCTATGATTAAATCTAGTCAATTAATTCTAGACCTAATAAAATGAATAATGACATAAAAAAGTCCTATGCTTTGCAGGAACATTGACTCCTTCCTGGTGGGGCAAATCCCAGGCACTCGATATGTCCTAGTTTTTAGCACAAGTCATGCCGAAATTCATAGAAAATTTCGGCATGACTTTTGCTAAAAAGTGGACAAATCGAGAACCTGAAATTTGCCTGATGGGAAATGAGTCAACATTCCGGCAAAACATAGGCCACTCAGCTTCATTCCCTAGAAACAACAAAGCCACTTGGGCACAATCGAACCACTTCAATGAAAAGATATAACATGAGCAAACACTATTGAGGAATTTGCATATAACATGGCCACTTCAATGGAAAGATATAATCAACAATAATGGAATATGCAAATGAACATCAATGACATATATCATATAACAACAATCTCGTTTTTTGTTTACATAGCAACAATTAGTTTAACCCAGTTTTTGAAAAGAAAAACAATTCTGTTTTTTGTTTATAGCTAAATGACATAGCTACTATTTTTTATTTATAGCTAAATACTTTTGTTTTTTTTCCTAAAGCTAAAAGTCTAGGAACTCCATTTCCTCTAACCCTTATGACCTCACAAAAATTTCCACAGCAAGACCTTAGTACCTACACCCAATTTATTCAAAAATATTCAGGTCCATAGTCCAAATAATTCAATTTTCATTTGAATGAAATTTGGAACAGATTCAGGTCCATAGTCCAAATAACTTTTTATAGCTAAGTGTTTTTGTTTATAGCCTCTATTAATTTGAATCTAAATGCTACTATTATGTATATACCCTCTATTAATTTAAAGCTAAATGGAATTACTGTTTAGGCATTTTCATAAAAAATTGCCCTAGCTAATTTCCAAAAAAAATTGCTAATCATTTTTTCTAAATGCTAAAAAATGCCTACTGCCCTAAACAAATCTAGGGTTCATATGAACACCTAGTGTTCATATGAACATCAACACATCATCAACATATATATGAATTGCCCTAGCAGAGAGAGAGGAGGGTAGGAGAGAGGAGAGGCAGAGCCTTACGGTCGGCGGCGAGGGCAGGCTCTGGCTCAAGCGACGGAGGTCCTAGGCGGGCTCGGGCGGCGGCGGCGAGGTCGAGGGAGGCAACGACGAGGTCGACAATGGCTTCGGGCGGCAGATGTGAGGTCGAGGGCGGCCTCGGGCCGCGGCGGTGTGGTCGAAGGCGGCAGGGCGACGGCGGCGATGGAACAGTTGGGGGAGAGGGGGGAGTGGAGGGGGGAAATGACTGTGCAATTTTGAGCCCGCGCGGTCGGGGGTTAAGTCAAACTTATAGTTGCACGTTTTGTCGAAACGCGCTATAGCTAAGTTAGCTATAGCATTTTCCAGCGAAACGCGCTACAGCTATTCCTTTCTATTTTATTTTCCTTTTTCTTTTGTTTTCTTTACATTTTTTTATTTCTCCTTTTTTCTATTTCTTTCATTTTCATTTACTTTTCTATTTATTTTCTTTTTCATAGCAGTAGCGCTCTACAGCATAAACGCGCTGCTACAAAGTTTTTAGCAGTAGCGTGCTTCTGGAAGAACCGCTACTACTATTCCTAGCCTACCGGCACCAGCGAGGGAATTATAGTAGTAGCGCTTTTCCGTGCACACGCGCTACTGCTACAACAATGGTTGTAGCGTGTTTTTGCAGCAAGCGCTACTACTAAGTAGCAATAGCGCCGAGTTTTGACCAGCTACTGCTATACCTCTGTGTATAAGGTTTTCTCTAGTAGTGTTAAGTCATATCGATGCATATAATGGCGAAGAAAAGATACATATGTGGAACACACACATATGTGGTGAGCTTAATGCTTGGAAAGTAATAATAATAAGTTTCTGTACAAGAAGCCCCGGGGTATAATTGACGTACATATTTGAGAATGTGTGCGTCGTAGGTGTGCGGTTTATCCGCATGAGAGCTTTAAGGATAAAAATAGAAAAGGTGAAAAGAGAGGAAAAACAAATAAATAATGGAAACAAAAGGGAGAAAGGAGACGAACGAAGAGATCGGCGCTAGGTATAGAATCTTCGGAGTCTGGCCACGTTTCATGGGTTCGACTCTAGGCGATTGTCTGATGCATCACGCAGGCGGTACACTCCTCCGGTGAGGACTTCGTCAATGATGAAGGGACCCTCCCGCTTGGGCTTGACTTTGTCCTTTTTCTTCTCCGACAAGCGTAGAACGAGTTTGCCAACATTGTAAGTCTTGGCCCGTACTTCTCTGCTTTTATATCTGCGGGCCTGTTGTTGATAAAATACGGAATGGGCTTTTGCAACGTCGCGCTCCTCCTCCAGGGCATCTAAGCTGTCCTCCCGATCAAGCTCGGCCTCTCTCTCTTCATACATGCGCACTCAAGCTGAGTCATGAATAATATCGCAGGGTAACACAGCCTCTGTGCCGTACACCACAAAGAAAGGTATATATCCGGTAGACCGATTGGGCGTGGTCCGCAACCCCCAGAGTACGGATTTGAGCTCCTCAACCAAGTGCTTGTCTGATTCTTTCAAAGATCGCACTAGTCTGGGTTTAATGCCGCTCATAATAAGACTATTGGCTCGTTCGACTTGACCGTTTGTTTGCGGGTGGTAGACAGAGGCGTAATCCAGCTTAATGCCTAGATTAGTACACCAGGTTTTGACCTCATCAGCTGTGAAATTGGAGCCGTTATCAGTGATGATGCTGTGTGGGACACCGTAACGGTGCACAACGCCGGATATGAAGTCTATCACTGGTCTGGCTTCGGCCGTTTTAACTCGTTTGGCCTCTATCCACTTAGTGAATTTATCCACCATAACCAACAAATATTTTTTCTTATGGCTTCCACCTTTAAGGGGTCCGACTATATCAAGCCCCCAGACGGCGAAAGGCCAAGTGATGGGGATTGTTTGTAGAGCGGTGGGTGGCATATGACTTTGATTGGTGAAAAGCTGGCATCCGACGCAATGTTGGACAAGGTCCTGTGCGTCTTCTCGGGCCGTCGGCCAACAAAAACCTGTACGGAAGGCCTTGCTTACAAGGGCCCAAGCCGCGGCGTGGTGACCACCGAGATCGGCATGAATTTCAGCCAAGAGCTGTCGCCCTTCTTCCTCGGAGATACATCTTTGAAGTACTCCGGTAGCCCTTTTCTTGTAGAGTTCTTCGTCGTGAACCTTGTAGGCTTTAGAGCACCGGACAATGCAACGCGACTCATTTTTATCCTCAGGGAGTTCTCGCCTATTAAGGTAGGCCAAGAAGGGTTCGAATTTAAGTCCGAACCCTGACCCAATTTGGGATCCGGAGTTTGAGAGACTTCCGAGCTTAACGTTTTAGGCTCCGGGATATCAACAAATTTTTCAGGTCCACTGTCCGACTCTAGGTTCGAAATACGGGGCACGTCTTTCCGCGGACGGGTATCCGGTTCTTTGAGCTCGAAAATTCGAACACAGTTCATCCTCAATATAGACGAAGAGTTGTTGTATTGCTCCTCCACTACCGCTATCTGATGGGTGATCGACAGAGATTTAATTTCTCTCTGATCATGTTTAAGCCCAATCCGATCATAGTCTGTAGCGACCCCCAGGGCGGCGATGCGATCCGGGAGTTCGTTTAAATACGAGAGCTCCGTCGGATCCATCTGTTTGGAGTATTCGGAATTGACACGGAGACAATTTTTGATGACTCGAGAAGTCATCGTCGGCGCAACAGCCGAACGGGCGGTCATGGTAAAGCCACTCAGCCGAAGGGTAGGACAGGGCTCCTCCAGAGGTGATATTGTCCTTGATAACAAGGCGAGCCATCAATCCTTTTGGTGACGACGCAACGGAATTCTCAATGAAAGCACCAATGTCGGTGTCAAAACCGGCGGATCTCGGGTAGAGGGTCCCGAACTGTGCATCTAAGGCTGATGGTAACAGGAGGCGGGGGACACGATGTTTACCCAGGTTCGGGCCCTCTCTATGGAGGTAATACCCTACTTCCTGCTTGATTGATCTTGATGAATATGAGTATTACAAGAGTTGATCTACCACGAGATCGTAATGGCTAGAACCCTAGAAGTCTAGCCTGTATGATTACGATCACCTCTATGGACTAAGCCCTCCGGTTTATATAGACACTGGAGGAGGTTAGGGTTGTACAAAGTCGGTTACAGAGAAAGGAATCTACATATCTGAACACCAAGCTTGCCTTCCACGCCAGGGAGAGTCCCATCAAGACACGGGACGAAGTCTTCTGTCTTGTATCTTCATAGCCCATCAGTCCGGCCCACGTTACATAGTTCGGAGGGCCGAGGACCCCTTAATCCAGGACTCCGTCAACGGGTACACCTCAGGCCCGGTTTCCCACGGATACTACGGATGCACGAGGTGCATGGATAATACAACGTCTTGGCAGCTTACGTCAACGAAAGATGGCGGGTCCGGCGACCCGATCCTACCTGCGAAAGCGCCAGAGCACATACTGAACAATGATCTAAGGAGACTCCATGAAGATGTGATGGCCACAGAGAAAAGCCTTCTCATCCCAGAAAAACCAAGATACCCGCTTTACGCAGCTCAGGTGCCGGGTGGGAAGTTGTACGTCAAGGGATGGCCCGGGATAAGTTCATCCTGCGATTTCACTACATCTACGACATGTTCCACATGACCAAGCTGGATTTCCAGTTCATCCGCATGTATGGGCTGTATCTCAACTACTTCGTCAGGATCGAGAACATAAAATATAACTGCGTCGCGGACCCGTACTATATGCATGAGAGCTTCTTGGTAGTCTGCAAAGAGCACGTTGACTATGCGAGCAAGTACATCGACGACTTAATGATCGCTAATAAGGACAAGGAAGCGATTCTCCTGCCTTATCATCCCACGTAAGTCATCCACGCATATCCTTTCGTAAGTTTTAATCATTCCTTTGCAAGCATGGAGGCTAATTTGAGGTGTACTTAATTTGCGGCAGGGGGGGGGGCGTCGTACTCATCATTCTGTACCTAGAATATTCCATGATATGTACTTGGACTCATCGAAGAACATCAAGAAAAAGGATCACACACACATAAAGAGTGTTCTCGATAGTGCCGTGTTAACCTTCAACCTGTCTGGTGGATATAACAAGGTGAAAAAGTACAGGAAGAACGGGCTGGTTTTCTACCATAAGACCGACTTCTGCTGCATCCAGCAACCGTACACCAGTATGGCTAATGGATTCTACCTCATGCATCACCTGCTCGAGTACAGAAGGGATAATCAACGCCTTCGCATGTCAGCTACTACCAACGATGCCGAGATTGTCAATTGGGACACAAGCATAGGAAAGACACCAGATCATCGAATCTGAGCTGAGTTTTATCACATACAGTGTGAACTTGCCCAAGTAGGTCCTCGAACCAACAGGGATGTTCTACCATGGGTCAATCACGCGGGATGATGTCCGAGCACTGCTGCTCCCTCAGCGTCTAGACCTGAAGCCTTTCAAGAAGCTCGAGTGCTTCCACCCTGACTATGAAGATTGGACCGCCGACATGGAGGACTGATTGTCGATGACAATGTATCACTACTGTCTTTCTATGGCAAAACTTTGAATTTATGCACAACGAAACTATGTGGTGTAATTAAACTGTGGTCCTGAACTAGCGTAGATCGCTCTAGTTAATTAGTTTGGGTATGAGGAACTTCGTTATTTATGTTTACTATAGGTTGCTTGTATTTTGCTAATTATGCCTCTTTGTTTTCTTAAGTATATTATGTTGCATATTATCGTTCAATTCATCAACTGGTGATGCAGGTACATAGATCAGAGATGGCGAAGGACCGCTACGCCGTGTTCGTTGGGAGGGTTCCAGGAATCTTCGACAACTGGCCAGATGCTCAGGCCCAGGTGGACAAGTACCCGGGTGCTAGCCACAGAGGGTTCGATAGCAGAGCCAAAGCGGAAAGTACTTACTTGAAGTGGACGCTCCGGCAAGAGCGGGGGCGGAACCGCCGGTGCCTCAAGTACTACATAGTCGCGGTCTTGCTCATGCTGGTCGCTCTTTTATTCTACATCATGGTTTAGATTGAGATGATGAAACTTGTGTATGTGCCATGACCATGCAGTTGCACTTATTCGAGACATGACATGACTTATGTATCGCAATTTTCGAGATGTGATGATATTTGTGTTAAATGATGATGATGATGATGATGATGATGATGATGATGATGATGATGATGGTATGACGAGACTACTATATGTGTATGATATGATGAGAATAGTGAATGTCCATTATGAACAGATCATACTACTGTACAGAGCTTGCACAAATACATCACAAATACGTAGAGGGGGTATGAATCTGTGAAAGCAGGAATAGTAGCAGTAGCGCTGGAGTGCATCTAGCAGCAACGCTTGCTTTGTTGTAGCGCTATAGATAGTTAGCAGTAGCGCTACCCTGACTAGCGCTACTGCTAACCATACTTACTAGTAGCGCTGGTCAGGGCAGTGTTACTGCTACAACTTAGTTGTAGTATGTTAGCAATAGCGCTGGACCGTTTGGGTCGGCGCGTTGGAGTTGCTCTAAGGTGTTCATAGGAATGGACGTTTGAGTCTGTGCTTTGTGTCTCGAAAAAAGAGTTAGCAAATAGCAATCGTTCTCGGAGCTCAATGAGCCGCTGGATCGCGATGGCAGATCTATTTCGGCGGCAGGTCATTTCATCATGTGCGTGTGGCGTGCAAGGTAGAGAAAGCGCGTAAACAGATAAGTATAACATGCCTGCCAGTTGTGGCTGCTTTGCGGGACCCAATGGTCAGAGTCTCATGATCAGCTACTTAAGACGCCTGCCTGCCTGTCCGGCCACCCCAAAGTCAAGTTGAGAGTGTCGCTGCCTGCAAACCTGAATAGAATACCAAAGCCCCTTCCCCTCCTCACCCAACCTCTCTCCCATGGTAATGGCCATCATCGATGGATTGAGTTCATTAGTTAGCTCGTTTCGATTCCGCCGTGGCTCGCTCGGCCATGCTGCTTGTTAGGCTTCGGCCGCAGTGGCGGCGAACCCAGCTCCCAAAGGCCGTCTATGGCGCAGGCGGCGGGGTCGGGGAGATGAGGAAGCGGGGCGGCGGACCTGGTGAGGTCTGCGGAGGCGGCGGCCGGCCGAGGCCATGGGGATGGGTCGGCGGTTGGGTGTGGTTCAGGGTGGACGACACGAGCGGGCTTTTTGACCCGCTCGTGGCCCGCTCGGTCCTGGCCCGCTCAAAAAAATAGCCGGTCCGGTCCGTGAAATATGGACCAAAAATTCGTCGGTCCGGTCTGGTTAAAGCCCGGTCCACTCGCTCGGACCGAAGGAGACCGAGAGAAAAGGGGTGATCTAATAATTACGGAGCAATCACACGATAATTTCTTGCTATACTGGAATAACTGCCCAGGATTCTTCAATCCATTCTCCCCTTATTTTCACGTACTCCTTCCGTAAAAGTAGTTACCCTAGCAGGCTAGCACGGTCGTGACAATCCCACGACTTACTCCACGCTCCTGTTTCCTTTTATTCGCAACTAACGGGAGAAACAGCTACGATCCGATAATTATGGCGCAATCCCGCAATTAAACTCCACGTCTAATTTTATCTACTCATCCACGGCAAGGCCAGACATGCATAATCATGGGCACATGCGCGCGATAGATTGCTTGCATGCAACAGAGAAAACTGCTAAGAGATAAACATGCGCACGTTCATGGCTAACAGCACTTCCAATGGCACGTCGTCTACCTCTCGTCGCCGGCTCTCGCGCACGTCTGCCACCTCGCCACAGCACCCGCGCACGTCGCTCACCTCCTCTTTGCACCCGCGCAAGTCGCCGCCGGTGATGGTTGGTCGGTCCACTCGGTCCGGCCCGAGCTTCGCTGCCGCCGGTCCGGTCCCTGAAAACAGGACCGCGAGGCTGGTCGGTCCGGTCCGGTCCGGACCGCCAGCCGCCGGTCCAAATGGCAGCTCGGTGAAGGACCGGACCGGCCCGGACCGTGTCCACCCTGAGGTGTGGTGACTAGCATCTCGGCGTCTCCATCCGCGCGGGGGAGACCGAGTCGTTGTGGAGGTAGGTGAGGAAGCGGTGGCCAGCGAGCTGCAACCCGGTTTGGTTGTGGGTCTTGTGGCACGCCTGGCGCCGGCGTGGGTGGGCGCGGTCCGATGTGCCCCGCAGTTGGGCGATGTGTGCTGCTGCTACCGGCGTGGTGCCGGCGGGCTCACCTTCTTCATCATCACATTCACACCGGTACCGTGTAGGCCTGGAAGCTCTTCTGGCTTGGCCAGGAGCTCTCTCCCAAGGCCAGGCCAATCATCAATCGATTGAGTCAGTTAGTTAGCTCTTAGCTGGTTTCGGTTCCGCTACCGTCGGCTTCCTTGACCGGCGAATCGAGCTGGATTCATTCATCGCCTCGCTAGATCGCACCTCGTGTCGTAGAGGTGTCCGCTACCTTCACCTCTGTTTCTGAACTTGAGTAGTAGTCTGTTGGATCAGACACGACGCGGAGTACTTTCCAGCGACGGTGATACGACCGACGACGAACGACGATGAAGCAAAGCGACGCTGACTGTCTTGGTTCCTGCCCCAAGCTGGCTCAGCCCGACGAAATACTTTACGCCCAGATGCACAATGTACCAAAGTGCAAAGATAGCCTTCTGCTAGTTGATGAACTCCTGATCGATAGCTACGGCAAGCAACACCAGAAACATCGTGAGCATACACTACGGCCAGCCGGCCGGAAACCAAACGCCACGACGCACATAACGCCAAGGTATTGCCACAGGAACGTGACGTTCCTGATTCTTTATTGCTTCTGATCGGTACAAAGTTTACACGGGGGTTTACTTGTATATATAGCAGCTAGGCTAGTACCAGCAACAAACCGACTCGGTCATTAAAACTAGTCCTACCCGGCTACATACATGCAAGACGTGATTAATTCCAACAGTCTCCATCCTTCTCCTCTGTTTCTAAACTTGTTCGTTCCTTGAGCACTTGGATAGGGACAGCTTCAGGCCCATCCCATTCCCTTGATGTCTCTTTCCTTGTTCTTTTCTGACACTAGGTTACAAGAATTTAGTCAGGATCTGCATGGTGTGCGCAGCGGAATGACACTAGGCCTAAGAATAGGAATGAACAAGCACAGGGAACGGAGGGGATCCCTGAACGCCGTGCTAACCATGTCTTGAAACATGTGGTCATATTCCCATGGCGGCATCATACACCAACCTCTAACAAACATATCCTGAAACAATCTGCTCACGTGAACCGTTTGGTAGCAAGAAAGTGTTGCTCATGCTAACAAACATATCCCTGAATTAACTAAGCAAGGAAGCAAGCCGAATTGTTGTGAGCTATCATGCTTTCGATTCCCCTTCCAGTTTCTCAAGCACGTACACAGCATGAGAAAGGCCTCCCATAGTGGTATAAAACTCCGACTGTTCGTCTATATATACACACATGTTGTCCTTCCATGGTATCAATGGTCTCGAACTCTCAATATGATAGGCCTAGCCTGCAATTTGATTCATTATTTACGTGAGAATTTGGAGGAAGCCAATTCCACACATAGGAATAGGATGCATAATTGCTCTCTTTGCTTTCATTGGTCAACGGCATATGAAATATATGACCGTTATTCGACCGTAGTAATATGCATTGAAAGCGAGTAATATTCAGATTACACTCTTTTCGCACCGAGTTCCTAAGACTGTTCATCTTAGAATATGCATTGAAAGCAAGTAATATTTATGGCCTTCGCATCGGAACATGGTTGGATTTGGCTGTAAAAAGGAAATTAACTTTTTATTGCTTGGATTGGGATTGGAGGTTCGCCGTCACATTCCCTTTCAGGATTCATGGAACTAGAGTGTAGCCTCCGTTGCCTGAGGGACGAAGGGAACAGACGAGAAAACTTGAGTAGTGGTCTCCGTTTTTTCCTCGAAATTTTTCTTTTTTTATTGTTTAATAATGCCAAATCAAATATAAAACATCCAAAAGTAAAAAGGAAATGAATTAGTTAATTCGAACTTGTTCGTTCCTTGAGCTTTTTCATTCATGTGACGCCTCTTCGTCAATTAACACTTGGATAAGCATAGCTTGAGGCCTATATACTCCTACATATTTTTTTCTCTTGCCCAAAAAAGGATCTTCTTTTTATATTGATCGAAGATGTTTAAATAAAGATATATGAGCACTGCTCAAGCATTGATTTAAGTGTTCACAATATTCATGACATATATGACTATGAGTATAGAATAAAAATACATTTCTACTAGTGTACATGATATCTTACGGGCAAATGAGGCTCAAATCATAGAAGTTTATTTAGTATAGCAACATAAGTGAAAATAACATCATAACATCACATACACATGTGCACTAAGGTCTAGTAGAATAATCTAGAGTAGGGGCGCAGACATGAGCAGAAGAAACAAGGATGTTGCGGCTCTTGTTATGGTAGGACAACAATTTCATCAAACGGAGTGGCGCCTTCATCTGGGGAAACAGAAAAGTTGTTATTACCTGATTCTCCGTTTGGAAGGTTTTCTATTCTCTGTTTCAACAATTTAATCGACATGGTTCGCTGAATCCTCTCCGAGAATGTTTCCATCCCCATATATGCCAGGAGGAGCCAAACAAAAGAGAGATACTCCACACCGGAGCCTAGACTCTTGGCATGCAGGTAGCCTCGGCATCTGCCAGCCGAAAAGCAGAGCATCTCTAACAACATGCCTTGGATCACCTTCCACATCTTGCTCTCATCACCTATATCCATCAGCCCTTTAGCAAGTACCCAAGCATCGTAAATAAAATTGATTTTCAAATCTGCATTGTGCTTCAACTTATCAATGGTTTTCTGCGCAATCCCTTTTTCCTGATTGGATGTTCCCTCACCCGGAAAAAAGAATGTCCCCTCACCTTTGAGGATGTCTCTGAGTTCTCGATATACAGTTTTGAAAAGATTTCTTCGACTGCCTGGCATTAACATCTCAGAATTCATAAACAATAGGTGCATCATGTAATTGGATATTTCTCTAGATCGAGATGCACATTCATGGTCAGGGGGTATGTCCATCTGATGGAAGCAGAAATCTGTGGCAATGTGCCAAAGAAGGACACTCTCATCAAATGGCTTCTGTAAGCTCCAGCCCAGGATTTGAGCACAGCTCTCACGCACAAGTGTCCACTGGCCCCTTATGTCGTTGAACTCCTTGTAACTCTCTGCGTCTTTTATATAATCCTTCCACCCATCTCGAACATGCTGGTGAACTAACTTTGTGATTTCCATAGACGAGTAGCAAGGCTCCATGGACCAATTTTTGTCAAGGATGTCCTTGCATTGGAAGAATCTCATGAATCTCATGAACATGTTGTGCCTTTTGTTGCGGGCAAAGTATCCTAGAACGCTATGTTTGGCAATCTTGTCAGGCCACTGCTTATATCTAAAAGAGTCCTTAACTTCTAATGTGAGAGCCTCTAGCACAATAGTGCCAAACAATAGCACGAATGTCATTGTCCGATCCACACTTTTTTTCGCATAGAGACCAGTGATAAAAAAAGCGCTAATTAACGAACTGCTCATAATAATCATTATCAATGCACCACAAAAAGAGACAATCTTTTTTGGATGATTTGGGATTGACTTTCTGGTGTAGAGAACTATGAAAATGTTGGAGAGTATGTACTTCAGTTCACGATGAGTTTCTTGGTCGCCATACCAAAAGAAGTGCTTCAGGTTAGTAAAGCGATCACAGTAGGGATATGCAAAGTCTATGAATAGCATCCCGGGCTTATATTCCGCGGCCCCGTCCGATGTATCTTCCCCTAGAATGAAAGCCCTTGCTTGCTCGACATATTTTTCAAGCTCTTCTTCTCTGCTTTCAGTCCTCTGAGCTGGACCACAAGAATTAGCTAGGCTATTAAAGCTAGCGCTGTTGAGAGCCCATGGCTTCTGTAAGCATTTGATAAACCCATATAACGACAAGAAAATAGCTGCTGCGTGCAACTCTGCAGTCGTGGACCCCCATGACTTGTAGAACACCCATATAACGACAGCAATCTGAGACAATTGAGTCGAAGGATAAATAAAATTGGTGATGTACTCATGGAAAGAGTCAACTAACATCTAGCATACTTATGCAACAATATATCTTGAAGTGGAATCCATCTCACTGGGACACGAAATGATGTTAGAAATAATTTTTTGAGTTGCCAGGCTTAGAAGATGTAACTTCCCGCAAAAAACATGAAAAAATGTTCGAGTTGTAATCAGAGTTAAGCTTAGAAGATAGGAAGAATATTACCGTACGTAAGTCCATGGCTTAGTATGATTAGTGTACAACCAATTAATATCTGGCTTGCATGCCGTGTGTTTAGTTTTGATTCTGCGTCAGGTTCAGTACAAGTCCCATTAGGCTAGCTTGTCTTGGATCAGGTAAATAGTTTCGTGGAGTTGAGAGAGAAAAAGAAAAAAAATGCCCTACATGGGCAAAGTTATTTGGTTGTGATCGTTCCAGGGGCAACATCTGATAGTGACACCAGAGCAAGTTCGAATATTTGAAGCTGTGCTTGCTACATAGAGGTAACCCTTGTTGAAATATATTGCCCTTTTCTCTTCATACTTTTGGACTTTTGGTGCAGCTAGCTGAAGCATGAACTGAATACGGTATTCGAGTCAAGAAATCTCGACTTCAAAACCCTGCACATGTAGTATCACATCGATCCTGCTTGTAAGAACTAAAAAAAGTCTATACGTGAGGAGTGTTAATATATTGCCAGACTCCCTCCATCATTTGAACTTTTGAAGCAATTGGATGAAGCATGAATTTAAAAATCCTCTACTTGCAGCCCGGGGCGATTGGCGCTCCATTGGGCATGTGTGTTGGTGCATGCACTGGAGTGAGACAGGAAATTGAGCTTGAGCACACCCCCATTAATGAGGCCGTGGTCGGTGTGTAGGAGCTAGTTAGAGGATTTTGAAATGGATGCACCGAAGTGCTTTTGCATATGGGCCAACCTAAGCCCAGTGTTCAACCGTTTATGTCACACCTACAAAATCCATGGATGGACAGAAATAACAAGGGAGGGCGTGCCGATCTTGGTTAGGGTAAACTAACATATTTGTGGATGGGCAGAAATAACAAGGGAGTGTGTGCTGATTTCGAACTCATTTTTGCTCCCATGTCCACGAGCCTTACGACAATGATCAAGGGTGCGGTGTACATCACATTCCTTGCTTACTCAATGGTGGGCCGATCCGACAGGAAGTTCACCTGCTCTGCTCTAATGGGCAGAGCAACTGCAGCTCACGTCGAGGACGAGCGTCACGAGTTCTATCTGCTTGGATCACAACAATTTGCTTGAGCTTGGAGGGGAGACTTTGGAAAGCCTTGGTAGTGGAGGGGGCATGATTTGAAGAAATCGTGTTCTACATAACCACTTCATCCTTGACAAGGATCTGCATAGTATGAAATCCTTCTGCCTCTAGAGTGTCTAGTTCTGGTCGATGTATGTTCGCCAAGGCAGTGGCCGCAATGATGGATGGGAGAGTCAAAGAAGGGAAAGCCATCTATCTCGCGCTCTATGATGGCCAACTCATCCATGACCAGGATCCGCACCCTGTGAAATCCTTCTACCACTGGAGTGTCTGGTTCTGGTCGAAGTACGTTAGCCAAGGCAATGGTCGCAATGATGGATGAGAGAGTCAAAGACGGGAAAGCCATCTAACACATAGTCATGGTCACTTCATCATCTACCAGGATCCCCACCCTGCGAAAACTTTCTACCTCCGGAATGTTTGGTTCTGGGCGAAGTACGTTCGCCAAGGCAGTGGTTGCGATTATGGTTCGGAAAGTCCAAGATGGGAAAGCCGTCTATCTCACACTATGTGATGGCCACTTCATCCTTGCCTAGGATCCGCACCCTGCGAAATCCGACTGCCTCCAGAGTGTCTGATTTTGGTAGAAGTATGTTCGCCACGGTAGTAGCTACGATGATGGATGGGAGATTCGAATACGTTAAAACCGTCTATCTCATGGTCAAGGGCACTTCATCCTTGACCAGGATCTGCACCCTGCAAAATTATTCTACCTCAGGTGTGTCTTGTTCTCGTCGAAGTACGTTTGCTAAGGCAATGGCCGCGATGGTGGACGGTAGAGTCGAAGATGGGAAAACGCGTCTATCACGCACTCTATGATGGACACTTCATCCTTGAACAACATCAGTACCCCGCAAAATCTTTCTGCCTCTGAAGTGTCTGGTTCTGTCGAACTATGTTCACCAAGGAAGTACCTGTGATTATGGACAGGAGAATTGAAGATGGTAAAGCCATCTATCCCATGCTCTATGATGGCCACTTCATCATTGACCAGGATCGGCACCCTGCGAGATCCTTCCACCACTGGAGTGTCTAGTTCTGGTTTAAGTACGTTCAAAAATGTGGTGGCCGCGATGATGGTAGAGTTAAACAAGGAAAGCCGTCTATCTCGTGCTCATGGCCACTTCATCCTTAACCAGGATTACCACTCTTGCGAAATCCTTCACCAAGGCAGTGGCCGTGATTATGGATAGGAGAGTTAAAGATGGGAAAGCCATCTTTCTATTGCTATGTGATGGCCACTTAGTCCTTGCAAAATCCTGCTGCCTCTAGAGTGTCTGGATTTGGTCGAAGTACGTTCACCAAGACAGTGGCCGCAATGTTGGCCGAGAGAATCAAAGACGTGAAAGTCGTCTATCTCGTGCTCATGGACACTTCATCCTTATCCAGAATACGCACCTTGAGAAATCCTTTTGCCTTTGGAGTGTCTGCTTTTAGTCGAAGTATATTCACCAGGGCAGTGGCTGCGATGACGAATGGGAGAGCTGACGACGTGAATGTCATTTATCTCGCGCTTTATGATGAATACTTCATCATTGAACAGGATCCACACCCTGCAAAATCCTTTCGCCTCCAGAGTGTACGGTTTTGGTCAAAGTATGTTCGCCATGGCAGTGGCCATGATGATGGTAGTGAGAGTCAGAGGACGGGAATGCCGTCTATCTTTTTCTAATGGCCACTTCATCCTTAAACAGGATCACCACTCTCGTGAAATCCTTCACCAATGCAGTGGCCGCGATTATGGACGGGAGAGTTAAAGATGGGAAAGTTGTCTATCTGTTGCTCTATGATGGCCACTTAGTCCTTGCAAAGTCCTGCTGCCTCTACAGTGACTGGTTTTGGTCGAAGTATGTTCACCAAGACGTTGGCCGCGATGTTGGACGAGAGAATCAAAGACGTGAAATCCGCCTATCTCGTGCTCATGGACACTTCATCCTTGACCAGAATATGCACCTTGCGAAATCCTTCTGCCTCCGGAGGGTCTGGTTTTGGTCGAGGTATATCCACAAGTGCAGTGGCTGCGATGACGGATGGGAGAGCCGACGACGGAAATGATATTTATCTCGCGCTTTATGGACACTTCATCATTGACCAGGATCCGCACCCTGCAAAATCCTTCTACCTGAGGAGTGTACCGTTTTGGTCAAAGTATGTTGGCCATGGCAGTGGCCGTGATGATGGACGTGAGAGTCGAGGACGGGAATGTGGTCTATCTTGTTCTCATGGTCACTTCATCTTTAACCAGGATCACTCACGTGAAATCCTTCACCAAGGCAGTTGCTGCAATTATGGACAGGAGAGGTAAAGATGGGAAAGCCGTCTATCTGTCGCTCTGTGATGGCCATTTAATCCTTGCAAAATTCTGCTGCATCCAGAGTGTCTGGTTTTGGTCGAAGTATGTTCACCGAGACACTGGCCGTGATGTTGGACGAGAGAATCAAAGATGTGAAAACCATCTATCTCGTTCTCATGGACACTTCATACTTGACCAGAATACGTGCCTCGATAAATCCTTCTGCCTCCAGATTGTCTGGTTCTAGTCGAAGTATTTTCACCAGAGCAGTGGGAATGTCGTTTATCTCGCGCTTTATGACGGAAACTTCATCGTTGACCAGGATCCACACCCTGCAAAATCCTTCTACCGCTGGAGTGTACGGTTTTGTTCAAAGTATATTCGCCATGTTAGTGGTCGTGATGATGGACGTGATAGTCGAGGACGGGAATGTCGTCTATCTTGTTCTCATGGCCACTTTATCCTTGACCAGGATCCGCATCCTGCGGAATCCTTCTGCCTCCAGAGTGTCTGGTTTTGGACGAAGTACGTTCACCAAGGCCGTGGCCGCAATGATGGAAGGGGGAGTCGAAGACAGAACAACCATCTATCTCACGCTCTATGATCGCCACTTCATCCTTGACCAGGATCTGCACCCTGCGGAATCCTCCCGATCCGTCTCTCGACTGTCTTGTTCTGGTCGAAGTACGTTGACCAAGGAATGTCTCTGATGATGCATGGGAGAATAGAAGATGAGTATGTCGTCTATCTCACATGTGTGATGGTCACTTCATGCACGACCTGGATCCTTTTGCCTGCGGGGTGTCTTGTTCTGGTCGAAGTACGTTCGCCAAGGAAGTGGCGACAATGATGGACATGAGAGTCAAAGACGGGAAAGTCGTGTGTCTTGCGCTCATGGCCACTTCATCCTTGACAAGGATCTGTGACCTGCGGGATCGTTTGCCTCCGCAGCGTCTTGTTTTGGTCGAAGTACGTTCCCAAATCAGCGGTCGCAATGATGGACAGGAGAATCGAAGAAGGGAAAGCCATCTATCTCGCGCTCTGTGATGGCCACTTCATGCTTGACCAGGATCCACACCCTAAAAAATCCTTCCAACTTTGGAGTATCTAGTTCTGGCCGAAGTAGGTTCACCAAGGCAGTTGCCTCAATGGACAGCATAGTTGAAGAAGGGAAAGCCATCTATCTCGCGCTCTGTGATGGCCTGACAAGCCCGATGGCCCAGGTGTGCTAGGGACTCGATTCGCTGAGGATGAGGCGGGTTCTGCTACAACTCATAGGTATTAACTCTTCTTCTTTTTTTGCGAAATTCATGGGTCATCGCTTATTCATGCTCTTGGGATATCCTTTGCTCGAAGTCCACATTTTCTTTGTCTAGACGAGTTTTTGCAGCGAATGGAAAAGCCTTAAGAGTTCATGGCACATATGTGAACCTTTTACACTAAGCCCCAATTCCAAAGTTGTTTGGCTTCTTTGTGAAGCATGGAAGCGGTGCATGGGTGGGCCTATACCTCTCTTCTAGCGAGAGAAAAGAATGCATCGCCATTCGGTGCATGGGTGACACCATTGTTTTCTTCTTGGGATTCGGAAGATCTCCTGCGTACACCGGTGACCTCGAGACTGCATACAACGGTGACCTTCGCACCTGCCCCTCCTCAAGAGCGAGTTCCTCTCTCGCTTTCCTCCTGATTTTGGGGATTCTTTCAAATTTTAGTTTATTTTTGGGGGTGGTTACTTGCTGGATTGCAGGGCTGTGTAGAAGTTAGATAACGATAGGGGCTACCCCATGGAGGTCGTGGAAACGGCGAGGATGGACGAGGGAAAATGGGAGTTACATATCACCGCGGGTAAAGATCGAACAGCTCGAAATTAAAAAAAGGATGACGCGCCGGCTAACGCGAGGATAAAATAGGCCGCCTCTTGACCCGTTAGATCCCACCTGCGATGACCGTCTGATCTTGTCGCGTCATGTTGCCCTTAGGGTTCGCAACATGATCTATGCTGCTGCGTGCTGCAATGCATCATCTGACGACCGTGCCCGTGGAGGCTCGCAAACATCACCAACACTTCATGTTGATGTCCTTGTAAATAGGGTCGTCCGCGTGCAGTAGACAGTAGCTTCTACCTTGCACAGATGGTGTCTTGCCGCTGACCTCCGAGTGGAGCTTGGGCATCACCGATTTCGGTTTCCTCGTCAATGGCCTAAGGTTACACCTTTCCTATTTGCAACTTCTGCACCGCCACAGAGGACAACAACATATAGCAGTGTTGCGGGGAGGAGAACCCAATGGGAGGCGGTGATAGAGCTCGGCGGAGATGGAGATGGCCACATGGCATGCGCATGAGCTGAGAGAGGGAAGAATGGGGAAGATGACCGAGTGATTGGATAAGATCTAGTGAGAGGGGAAAGGTAAAAGCGGTGCATGGATCCACAGGGACAAACGTCACGCTCGCGGCGCGACCGAAATCATTCGGCTTAATGTTAGTGTTTCCTTAAAAGATCACATCTGTATGTATAGCATAGAAATTACAAATATGCAATGCAGAATTGTGCAATATTGTGCATATGAAATCTATTGCTCTTCATGATATATTTTCTTCAGAAATATTGAACTACAAATAGACTTTATACGGAGATGAAAAATAAAACCAGTTCACGACGGAAAGAAAAAGAAACATAACTACTGACCTGTGACAGTGCGGTAACAATATGCCGCCTCCATAGCTCATTATCTTCGATATTATAGGCTGTTATGCCGGCCTGCCCGCCAAGGTGCATCAGCAAGATAGGTGCCCAAAGCATCTGCAGACCAAGGGTGTCATTCTCAGAGGCAGAGCTGTATGGCTTCTGGTACCTTTGCCGGTTGAAGAGCATGGCGAGAGCATATATCGCAACAGCATCGCTTCCAAGGAACGCTAACCAGGTGACAAATTTGAAGCACTGTGGGGTATCGGACTTGCGGAAGTTGGCGAAAATAGCGAGGACGTACTGGATACCAAGGCTGCCAAGAGTGAGGACTTGTAGCTGCCACTCACCCCACCATTGCACAGCACTTGAGAGCGGCAACCCCATAATCCTCTAGTTAAAAGCCCCCGATCTTCCTCACTCGTGCTTTTATTTCTGCAAAGTGTTTTCAGCTCTTCACGCACGGTTTGTCTCTTATATATATAGTCAATTTGTTGCCAAGTCCTTATGCCGATAAGCTTGTGTCATCCCTATTGACACCTAGATATCATCGTACATGTTTGTCTTTCTATCTTTGGGAGCAAGTGAATTTGCATCTTCCGGGAAAATACGAAGGAAAGCTCGGCTGATACGCGTATTGACGTGTGTGGGATGCTTCACCCGGTCGGTTGGCGTCTAGGTTAGTGCCAGATAGTTTGTTGCGTTGAAGACTCCAAAGGCCCGTAGCTGTTTACAGATTAAGTAGGTAGTGCTGGTTCAGGTTTTCATTCGAGAAAAAAAGAGGTACTACTTGTTGCTGCTTCCACATTACAGATTAATTCAGGGGGTATGTTATAGGGTTTAGATCATGATCACCGCGATGCCAAACCAAGCAATTGTATCATACTTTTTTTCGCTTCAGCTTTTCTCAATTTTACTCAACAAATGAGGGCGGCATATGGGCTTAGCACTTAGGATTGCAAAGAGAATGATGGTAGGGGTTTATAGAGGAAGATAAAAACAGAGATAGTCTCACATCGACATGGCTGATCGTTAGGTAATTGAGAAGCCTTACAATCGATGTCAATGCGAGGAGTAGTGATTGCCATGCAACGCATGCACTAGAGTTATAGGTGTATGAAAGCTTTCTATATGAAACTAAGAGCATCTACTGCCGGACTTTGTAAATGCGGCCCCTCAAACGCCGCGGGCACTGACCGGGCACGCAGCCAATTAGCCACTTTGCATCCGCCTCTCTCATATTTCATCCCCTAAATCCACAGAAAGCATGCAAAAGGAATCCTACGCACTATCCTAGCTACTCTTCGTCGTCGGATATGTCCACGACGACGGTGCCGGGCGCCGGCTGGACGGGCGGGTAGGAGGGCTCCGGCTCATCCTCCTCCCGCTCGACCTCATCCATGTAGGCGAACATCTCCGCCTCCTCCGTGGCCTCTTGCGCCTGCATCTCCTGCCGGCGACGGCGTCTTGTCTCCACAACCGACTCCGATCGGAGAGAATCGAGGATGGCCTGCTGCTCCCCCTGCAGATCCCCGTCGCCAGCATCCCCCACACCCTCCTCCTCTGGCTCATCCCGCTCCTCCTGAAATTCCTCCTCCTCCTCGTTGTCGTCATCGTCCTCCTCCTCCTCCTCCTCCTCCTCCTCCTCCTACAACTCCTCCTCTGGATCCACTGCATCTGAAGATAGCCCGGCGGCGATCCACTGCATCTTAAGTAGTGCTGGTTCAGGTTTTCATTCAAGGAAAAAAGTGGTACTACTCGTTGTTGCTTCCACATTGTAGATTAATTCAGCGGGTATGTTATAGGGTTTAGATCATGATCACCCCGATGCCAAACCAAGCAATTGTATCATACTTTTTTTCGCTTCAGCTTTTCGCAACTTTACTCAACAAATCAGCGCGGGCTATGGGCTTAGGACTTAGGATTGCAAAGAGAATGATGCTAGGGGTTTATAGAGGAAGCCACCTGGCGACAGGCCTCGCTCCGCTCGCTCGTCAGACGTTAGCACTTCTCTTTATAGTTGAATTTGTAGCATAACATAACAGAACCAACCAATTGTTGCACGCTATCATGCTTTTGCTTCTCCTTTCAATCTCTCAAGCACATACAAAGCATGAGAACTTCACATGCGTGCGTGCAGCCCTAGCGTCGCTCCCTCCCCGGGGCGACACGGGCGGTGGCTCAGCCCCGTCCACCGTGCGCCCCTCCCCCCTCCCCTCGCCGTCGCCTGTGGGCTCCGCCGGGCGAAGCCCGCGCGGATCCGGCGGCGGCGGGGCCTCTTTGCCCGTCCATTCCTGGGCACCAGCGAGGGGGAGTGGGCGGCGGCGGGCGCTAGGAGCTTCGCGTTTGCTGCGGGCGGAGGACGGGGTGCCAGGGCGGCGGCTTTGGTCCGAGCTCTTGGCGCATCCTGGGCGTGGACGGCGTGCACGGACGACGTGCTTGCTCACGGTGAATCCGGATGAGCGTGTGGGGCAGGACCGGCGGTTGGCATGGTGCGGGCGCGGCAACTGGCTCGGAGTATGACGTCCTCGCTATGTGTGTTGTGTTGCGACTGGAGGGCCTGCTCCCGCTCAGCTCTTCGCTCGAATGGTTTGATCTGGTTGCTGCTCCTTGCGATGCAGGTGGTTGCTACCGTGGTGGTAGTTGCAGCGGTGCTGCGGTGGTGGTTGGCGGCTACGGCCAGGGGGTGGTGTGTATCTGGGTGCGGTGGAACGTGGGATCCCGTGGCCAGAGTGAGGTCGACCTTGGCTAGGATGGTGGTTGGTGGGCGGCGGCCGGTGGCGATAGATGGTCGACACAACTCCAGGAGAAATCCTTGTTTCGATCTTCATCGGAGCTGGCGACGGCGGTGCCCGCGGGTGTCGTAACCTTTTTTGGAAGCGTGGTCTTGGAGGTGTGCTTTTCTTTCTCTCCACAGCATTGGCTTCGGAGGGAAACCTCAGATTGGTTGGATTGGGCGATGGAGGTGTCTTTGCCTCTAGGAGCGACGTGACATCTTTCTTTTTTGAAGGGCATCAGCTGCGGATGGTGCGTGGCGACCTGTTTGTTGCTTGCTTTGGACCTGTTACCAGGATGTGTGTGGCGACCCAACGGAACCTTCTGGAGTATGTGTGTATGTATGTGTATACTGTATGTTTGGAGAAGCAAGTCAACAGGTGATAGTATCGCCCGCATGATAGTTCCGGTACTTCTCTGATTAATGACCCAGAATCAAGCATTGGTCGTTCAACGCACACCATAAAATTCATGAAATATCTATTGATGTATTATATATAAATACTACTAGCACATATGCACGTGCACTGTAACGGGAAAAATTGATATTTTGTGCAAGTAGAATATTTCACAGCACCGGATTCACTATGAAGAACATGCTGCAATGCAGCATTCTTCTATAAAATGAACATAAAAAATACGATGCAATTTAGCATTGTTCATATTTTCTTTGTTGGGCATAATCTCCAACTGATTTCAATTAAGTATACTCCTTCCTTTAATTACCATGACGTCCTCACCCGTTTTAGTCGGTAGTCAAATCCTTCATTTTCTAACTTAGTAGCCCTAACACATTGAAGCCTACGGATCCTTCCTTTTAATTGTCCTACCTTTTTACCTCGAGTCCTTCCTTTAGTTAGTCTCGTCCATTTGAATATTCTATCTATTAAGACCACAATCTTTCGCTTAATTATTTCACCGGTTCACCCATAATCCTTTCTTTAGTTAGCTACATGCGTTTAAATATTTTATTTAAACCCACAATCCTTCCTTTAATTAGCTCGCCCTAAACATGAGGACTGCCACTCGTATATTTAGGGCGTGTTGGGATTAATAAATGTGAATGGCGCACAGGTCATTGGTTGTTATATTGAAGATCCAGACATGAGGTCCTCTGTTCGATTCCCGCAATGTTGATTTATTTTGACCAAATTATTTTTCATGGTCTTTATGAAAGCTCATAAAAGGCCCATCAACATACAAGTACCTGCCTAGATTGCTTAGCTTGTGTACGAGCCAACGGTACGAAACTTTAACATGCACTCAAACCAAATGAAAAGGACAAAACCAAACCAAAAATACCTATTCTCTTTAATAGTAGGTATACATAGATATGCTAAAAGCACAATACAAGTCAATGACAGTCAAATTAGCTAGAAAATTGCACGTTAATCAGAAATATTCGACCGACAATTTTACAAACTAAGTTAAGTATCATCGACCGATCTTGGAACAGATGTTAAAGTCCAACTTTCATGTTAATTAAGAACATCCAAACATTAATTTGAGAAACTAATTAACTGACGACCGACTAATCTTGAAACAGATGTTAAAGTCAAAATATTTACTCACCTATACCTTTTCATTGTTTTTTCTTGCAGCTCAAAGACATTGTGTACCAAAAGCATATGCTCATGTCACAGCAAGGTGGCAAACAATGCGGAATCCTTATGCAAATCTAGTTGGTCACTGATGTGCATATGCTCGCACTCATAAGGGAATCTCTAACCGATCCTCTATAATTTAGAGGAGCAAACGTCAGAGTTTCCTTTAGAGGGGTATATTTGCTCGTCTAAAAAGGTGCTGTTTCTAATCAAACCCTTAAACTTAAATACAAAAAAAATAAAAAATGGTGCAAATTCGACTCAAACTACTTCATCAAACTTACTTCGAGGTGCCTACGGCCTAGGCTTTGTGCTCGGGCGGACCGGATCTGGGCGAGAGACGGATCGGAGATCTTGCTCCGGGTAGGTGAGGCGGGGTTTAGTTTGGGGTCGCGGTGGTGCTCTTGTTCTCCTCACGGGTGCAGTGGTCAGGGTGGTGGTCGTGATACCGTTCCATTGCTAGGAGGATTGGCGCCAGTGGCCACGGACATGGTGTCATGTGTGCTAGCTTGGGCCAGTGCGTGGGACTTCTCGTCGGTGGTCATCGTCGGCAGTAACAGAGCCGTGTCACCCCCCCCCCCCCCCAATCCACCGGGATTGGCTAGGGACGCAGGCATGGGTGCCTCCTGCGATGGAGGCACCTACCCATACTCGGTGACTGATGTCGGGCTAGGAGTAGGGGCAAGCCTCTACTCTTCCTACCATGGCCGAGTGTGCTATGAAGTGAGTGGTGGATGGTGTCTCGCGATAGGGATGTCGGGGCAGCGGCCCTACATGGCGGTCCACATGGTTTGCTCGTCAGTGGCGCCAGTGCGGCGTTGGTGGCTCTCCTTGTTGGTTGCATGGGTGACGGGAGGTGTAGCACTGGGTGGCTCGATCGTGCTCCCTATACTCTCAGGGGCGACGCCCTGACGATCCGGATCTGGGGATCAGACCTCATCGCTCTCATCTTGGTGACGTCGTGGTGACACGTGTAAGTTGCTGAGAGGAAGCTTCGCGCGTTGGCGCTGACGATGGCGACACCCATGGGTGTCGTGCTCTGCTCGAAGACATCATGAAGGTTCGTTTCTCCGTGCCAGGGCTCCGGTTTAAGACATATGTCTGTTCTGGACTCGGCATCGGCGACACTCTTTGTTGTTACTCCTCTTGAGGGTGTTGTCGTGGAACTTAGGTGTACTAGATAGTAGTGTAGCAGCTTGTCATACTTGCCTTCCACATTGCCATTGTAGAAGTCACCTCTGATCAACTTGTAATTCTTACAGACAATGTCATATGTAGTTAGTAGGATACCACTTTCCTGTAGAAGAGATGAGTTAAAATAACTGGCATGATTCATTAAAATATGTTGAATGAGTGAATTTCTGCCGATTCCCTGATATTGCAAATTTCAAAATGAGCCGACTCGGCGGGATGCCCGGACTCTCCTTAGGCTGAGGTGGTGTCGCAGGCGCCGTCGACGACACGAACGCCGCAGTCCAAGCCGGTGCAGGCAGCCGCAAGCTCAGCGGGGCGCCCTGTAGCGGCGCCTTTGAAGACCGGGCATCCAGTGGCTCGATCGGGTAGAGCCAGCCCAGCATGCAGCTCAAATCGAGCTGTGCATGCATGCTACCGGACGGGCGCGCTGGGACGCCGAAGCGGTGGACTCATGTGTGCAGCCAGCCATGCAGCGCTGTACATACGGATGTTCTTGGGTCCCGCTCGAACCTAGCTCCCGTGGCCCCGTGTCCAGTCACGCCAACGTCTGCGGCGGCGGCCCGTGTACAGGCGGTTGCGACAGCCGGAGAGGGGGTTACTACTACACCCTCAACCCCTCCTCCGGCTGAGGTTCTGGCACGACATTTTTCATCGGGTGTGACGCCCACACGCCGCAGTGGCCAACGGTGGAAGGGCGGACACTGACGAGGACTCATTGGCAAAATCTATGCAGCGTAAAGTAGTGCAGAACCTCGACAATCAAGGTACTTTGTCATCATCCAAATCATTTTTATCTTTTTCTACTATATCCATCATTCCTAAGTTGAGTAATGTGGGTGGTAGTCTATGAAATAATTAGAATGATATTTCTGTTTCCACCAACTCTTTGAGACATTTGGAATATGACCGATCAAAGGTTACTCCACGAGTTTCTAGCAAATGTTTTATCTCACATATAAAAGACGAGGAGTTGCATGCCACATCAGATGGTCAGCTACTCGCTCATGTAGTAGGAGAGGTTTCGGATGTGGGCTTGGAGGACCCGGGCTTAGCCCATTGATTGATCTTACAGCTTCCGGTCGTAAATCCAAATCCGACCGTTCAAAGAAAAGGTAAACCCTCTAAGGGAGCGAAATGTTCTAAATCTCCTATTGTTTCCTTTCCCTCTTCTTTTCTGACACTAGGTTACAACAGTGTAGTCAGTTTCCAGAGGATGCCATGCTTAATAATAGGAATAGGAATGAACCAACTTTGGAAACGGAGATAATCATGTCTTGGACCATGTGGATGCATTCCCATGGAGACAGGGGCGGAGCTAGGGGGCGAGCAGCGCCAGCCCCCCAAGGTTTGCATCGTACATTAGTAATTAGGCTTAAAGTTGATTAGATTTTGCTCTTTAGGCATAATTCGCCCCCCCCTATTCTGGGCGTTCAAGGCCTGTAGCGAGCCCAGCGACGTAAAGAAGCAAAGGAGTTGATTTTTTGAAGCCCAATAATTCAGCTTACCATCGTACTAGTTCGCCAGCCCACTATTGAAAACAAACAGCCACCTAGTCGCCCAGGACGCACCACGCACGACTCGCAGCCGCCTAGGGCAGTTCGCCGGTTGGGAAAAGGTAGGCGGCGCCGCACCTTGCCGGTCACAGGCGATCACCACCCGATGGTGGAAGCTGTCATGCTGCGCCCGATGACCACGACGATGCGCAAGAAAATTTGTGGTGAGTCGCTCTCCATTAGTTTGTTCGATCTGACAATACCTATCCGCATTAGGATCAAGATTACGCCGATCTCTTGATTTAGATGGAATTAGTTAGATGCAGCAATCTCCTGTTTTATCCTCACAAATTGATACTAAAAATTAGATATAATACACTGATTCTGTCATTTGGATTAAAAAAGTTCATCGACTGTGCTTGGGTTTGTGCATAATCGTGATGAGAAGAACCGGTACATTCATTTTTCGGGGGATTGGTTCGAGCAAACAACGAGAAACATATTCAGGTATCAATCAAAATCACTCGATAGATTTACTATGTTCTGTTTTTTTTTCTCATCGTCGAATCTGCCTCCGCCCCCCTATACTCAAATCCTGGCTCCGCCCCAGCATGGAGACTTCATGTGCCTAGTTCTAACTTCTAACAAACATCTCTTGCAACGATCTACTCACAAACGTCCCTCCCGATCCCTCTCACACGCGTGCGTGTGGGCGAAATAGATAACGCCCACACGCCCGTGCGTCAGGTCTCGTACCTCGTGGTCCCGCACGCCCCGCATGATAGTCACCGTGCGCCCGCAGTTGCCATGGTCCAGACCCTCGTCCATGTTCGTTTAACTGCAGTTGACATGTCGCTGAACTACGTTTGCCATGTCGGACAACTACAGTTGCCATGGTTGCTCAACTGCAGTTGTCATCTCATGTCAAAAGTTCCAGATGCCATTTTTGGGCAACTGCGGCTGTTGCCATGTATAGTCTAGTTTATTATAGTTGCCATGATTTGAAAACATTAGGGGTTTGCCACCTACTATCACTAAGCAGTTGCCATGTATGGTCTGGTTTACTACAGTTGCCATGATTTGAAAACCTTAGAAGTTGCCACCTACTAACACTAGGTAGTTGCCGTGTAGCGCTACAAAAAGACATGGCAAAACAACATGTTCGGGGTAAAAGAGAGAGTTGCCATCTGCTTACAAGCACACTAGGGCAGTCGCCGTGTACCCTGCAAAAAAGCATGGCAACTGACATGTTCGGGGTAAAAAAAGAGAGTTGCCACCTGCTTATAAAGCACACTAGGGCAGTTGCCATGTACACTGCAAAACACATGACAAGTGACAACTTGGGTGTAGGAGATGAGACGGGCGTGTGGGCGAGATGGCAAATGTCCACACACCAGCCCTTGTGCGTTAGTGAAAAGTGGCGTGTGGGCAAACTGCTGAACGCCCACACACCGGCCCCTCCCGTCTGGTGAAACAGTCGTGTGGGCGACCGGGTGAATGCCCGCACACCAGCCCAGTCCTACGTGGCACTAGAAACATGTCAAGATTCATGCGCTCACAAACGGACGCGGATCCACGCGTGTGGGCGAGATGCAAACGTCCACACGTGTGGGCAGTGGCAGAGCCAGGATTGAAGCAAGCCCCAGGCCCCAAAAAATTTTACCTCAAGAAAACTTAATATCCATAAGGCTTTTAGCTACGTCAAAAAATAACCCAAACAAAATATAGCTTTAATTGCGTGAAATATTTAGAATTTAAACCAATGCTTAATGATAAAAATAAATAAAAACATGAAAAAAAACTATAAAGAACAATATGTGATATAAAAGAGTACCAAATCAATGGTTTGCCTCATCAGTGCGTTGCATAACCTCATCAAAGGTGAAAGAAGAACCAACACCTTCAATACATCAAAAGCAAAATTTCATAAGAGAATCCATAAACATCATGTGAAACAATTATCATTGATACAAATCTAAAAACTTACCACTTCGACGAGTTAAAAGCCCTTTGTGGGACCTATATGATTGAAAGCGACAATATCATTATCATGAATACTTGCAAATACATCTCGCTAAATCTTTTCATCTTCTTTTTCTACAACATGAGATAAAATTGACAATTACATCAAAATACCCTAGATATATGACTGCACAGTGCATTCATAGACACATATTACTTCAATTAAATTTCAGTTCGAAGCAGTTTACACACTGATACATCATACAAGTAAAACAAATAATAAGTGGAACTGTGAAAAGCATCAATGGGGAAACAGAAAAAGCATCAAAGAAAATACAAGGTGCAGCAGCCCGCCCTGAAGCAGCCAGCAGGGGATGGTGCGCCATGCCAACGAACGACGCACGGGACAGGAGGCGGCGGCCTGGATCCCCGGAGCAGGGGGCCGCCGGGGCTGGAGGCGAAGCCACGGGGAACGGCAGCGCGAGTATGGAGATCGATCGTGCCGCCCGTCCTGGTTGCACGCGCTGCCGTCTCCTTTTTTTTCCAGCAAAACAGCGCTGCCGCTGCGCCTCTTTTGCTTGGTGGACCGTGCGCATGACTGCTTGAGCGTAGGAGTTGGATCGTGGGGGTGTGTTGCCTCATGCGAGACTTTGGGCCTTCTTTTTTATTGGGCTGTGCCCCGAGGCTGCAAAAAAATCTATATAATTATAGCCTGTAAACTTTTGCACACTCCGGGCCTGGGCCCAGGGTGCCCGGGGCCCAGCTCCGCTGCTGCGTGTGGGCGTTAGTGTTTTCGTCTGTTTTTTAGACTGTGTCGCCGAGCAAGAACAAAGTTGCTAACCTGCTATTGCGGTCGTCCAAAGAGGTAAAAATTCAAAAGCTAGAACTAGATCCAATGTTCATTGATGTGAAAGTGGAGAGAAGTAATAATACTTGTTGGAGATTGACGGAGATGTACGTCGAGTTTCGCTGGGAATACAAGTAAAAAACATGGTACAGTATGAGAGCATTGCATCAGAATCAGAACCACCCTTGGTTGATGATTGGAGACCTAAATGAAATACAATTCTTGAATGAAAAAGAAGGAAGGAGCCCACGACCTCCGGAATACATCAAGTGTTCCAGCATGCCATTGATGATTGCAACCTTGGAGATATAGGATATGTGGGCGACTGTTATACATGGCAAAAAGGAAGAATTATGGAGAGGCTAGAGGTCTGATAAATGAGGCATGGATGCATGGAACCGAGCTGACGCTGATCCCAGTGTGCAGAATATTCATAGCAAGCTGAGTTAGAAGCATACTTGTTTCATGATTGGGGCCAATGGGTGCTTAAGCAATCAAAGAAAATATTAAAGAAAGCGCAAAGATAGCTTGACAAAATCTCTTGGAGTTGGAAGAAATCCATTACCTGCAATTATCACGAGCTACGAAGTTGAATAAGGGGGGACCGGAATACGGGGTTTTTCACGCTTTTGCTTCGGCAAGGAGAAAGAAAACATGATGAAGAAACTAAAGGATGAAAATGGTGATGTCTTGGAAGGTATGGCTGGCCTCAATCCGCATATTCAGAAATATTTTACTAATCTTTTCACTGATGAGGTGGATCATGTGACCCCTGATATTCTTGATAAATTGCAAACTAAGGTGATAGAACAAATGAATGACATGCTTAGTTTGCACGTTATATTTCACTTCTGATGGTCGTCATTCACTTCTGATGATGTTAGAAAGGCAGTTTTCAGTATAGGTGATCTAAATCTGATGGCTTACATGCAATCTTTTTCAAGAAATTTTGGCTTATTCTCAGAGATGAAATTACCCGAGAAGTCATATTTGCAATTAATTCAAGGCAGATTCCGGCTGAATGGAATGACAACGCCTCAATTGTGCTTATACCAAAGGTTGACAGTACAGAGATGATATCTCAATATAAGTCAATCAGTTTATGCGCTGTACTGTACGAAATCATCTCTAAAATAGATTTGAATCTTGGCCATAGCGCTAGAGTATAATTTGTCCTCTCCCTCGGCCAATCGTAACCAACATTCTGTTAAATCTATATCTATACCTAATAATAAAGAGGCTATTTCTTCTGGCAGTACGTCACCGAAATTGCCTCAAAAGTTACAAAATATTACCAACCGATGCCACTTATAAGTGATAAAAATACGTTTCACACAGGGGAATCCCCGCCTGAGCCGGCCCATGCAGTAGCAACCTTAATTGCGTCTGCGCGCAAGGAGAAAACACATCGCACCTGTTTGCGCATGCCCATGTCCGGGCAGCCTTTTTTCCCCTTTTTTGTCTTTGTTTTTTCTACTGTAAACAATTTGGGACTTCACAGGAGTGCCACAAATTAAGAAAATTTGAGAATTTTGAAATAATATATAAATCTTCAGGATCTTAAAAAAATGTTCACAAATTTGAAGACAAATGTTCCGAAATTCAAAAACTGTTCATGATTTTATAAAATTTTCATGTATTATTTTTCTAATGAAAATGAACAAAATTTCGTTCCAAAATGTTCTTGCATTGAAAATTACCATAAAAATTCAAAAACCGTATGTGACTTACAAAATAGTTTATTGATTTATAAAATGTTCGCTGATTCAAAAAATAATAATGCATTTCAAAAAATGTACGCTAAATAAAACAATATTTGGGACATCACAGAAGTTCCACAAATTAAAGAAATGACAATTCTGAATAAAATGTAAATCTTCACGATTTTTAGAAAATATTTGGGAAATCAAAAAATGTTCATTATTTTTTTTTAAAGTTTATGTATTAAAATCGTTAATGAAAATGACAAAATTTGGCTACTTCACAAAATGTTCATGAATTGAAAAATATGCTAACATTTCAAAAACTGCCGGTGACTTAGAAAATAGTATATTGATTTTCATAAATAGTTTTGCTGATTCATGAAATAATAATGCATTTCAAAAAATGTTCACTAAATGAAACAAATGTTTGTGATTTCAAAAATAGTTAACCAATTTCCAAAAAAAATTAGCCTATTCAAGAAAAATATTTAAAAATTGTTGAAAATTTTAGAAAAATTTGTTTGCAAAGAGTATAAAATGGTCATGATTTTACAATATGTTCGAAAATCTGTAAAAATGTTCACGATTTCAGATATGTTCACGGGTTTAACAAAATATTCATGATTTTCAAAAAATATTCATGTTTTGACGAAAATGAGAGTGATAGTGTATCTTGGTGATGCAGAAAATTATGGTCATGACCATTGAAGATGGACGCGTCTAGGGAGCAGCCGGGTGCTCCCTAGCGTTCCCTGGCATCCTCCCCCGAAAAGGTAAGTTTCTGCCCACCCCCGATCAGAAAGGAAAGACCCCAGACCGCTACCACCAACCGG
The DNA here is from genome assembly GCA_021605145.1 of Aegilops bicornis. Lineage (NCBI taxonomy): Eukaryota > Viridiplantae > Streptophyta > Magnoliopsida > Poales > Poaceae > Aegilops > Aegilops bicornis. Next base: position 857,923,968 of record CM038670.1, on the reverse strand, counting down.
TCCCCACGACTCGCGTGGTCGTTCCATCCCCACCTTCCCACCCCCCCTCACGTGATCCCTCCCGTCCTACTTTCCCTCACCCCCCACCTCTCCTCCCCTCCTATTCCAGGCGCCAGCCGGCAGAGCATCGACACCATCTTCTCCCCCAAGAAAAGAGGCAAGATTCATCCTCCTCAGATCGCAAAAGCTTCAAGGCTGCTCCATGAAGTTGTTGACCTAAACAGACCTAAAAGCAGCAGAAGCAGGGGAGTTCATAGGTAAAAACAGTAGATCTGCTCACTTTCCGCCAGCCCCATCCCTCTCCCAGCATGTTTTGTAGAAAAAATTGGATCTGCTTCTTGATTTGCTCCATCTGTGTTTCATCCTGTTTCGTATGAAGCATTTTTAACCCCTGTGTTGAATCATCTACTAGTTTCTTACAAAAAACACATATTGTTTGAGAAAAAGATATTGTAAGCATGTGGCAAGAAGCAAAAAAAGGGGATGAACATAATGGCTGATGGCTGATGGGAAAGGGACCTGGCTGATGGCTGATGCAAGTTGAATCATCATAGTAGTAAGTTGCATTCTAAACATTATGCAGAAAATCATGGCTGTTGTAAAATTAATTTGGATGAAGTTAGGCAAAAAATTATATTGTCTGAAGCAACTTGCATTGTAAAACTAGGCAAAAAAAATCATTACTTGCATTACCAGCTTGCAAAAAAAAATGTGAACAGTAGGCAAGAAGTACTGTGAAAAAAGGCAACTCTTGGCTAATTGAAAAGCAACTTGGATGAAAGAGGGGGTAGGCAATAAAACTATTGTGAAGAAGCAAGTGATGTAGAAAGCTAAAATCTACTACAACTGGTCAGTTTTATCCTTTGTACTTTTATTCACCAGTGACAAAAAAAGTGAGGTTTTGTTTACCTTTCCAATAAGGTCTAGGTTGCATTAAATCCTTCAGCACGATCCTACAACAGTTGTTGTTGTTGTTATCTTGCGATTAGCGGGGAACAATGAAAGTCCTGTGGAGAAGAACAATGAAGTTCCTACTAGGAGCAAGAGACAGAGGACTGTAAAGTCCTTTGGTGATGATTTTCTTGTGTATCTCATAGATGACACTCCCAGTTCTATTTCAGAGGCCTATGCATCTGAAGATGCTGACTCTTGGAAGGAAGCAGTTAAATGGCGAGATGGATTCCATCTTGGCGAATGAAACTTGGGAGATAACTGATCGTCCTTATGGGTGCAAACCTATATGATGCAAATGGGTATTCAAGAAGAAGCTTAGGCCTGATGGTACTATCGAAAAGTACAAGGCTCGGCTCGTGGCTAAGGGTTATATCCAAAAAGAAGGTGAAGACTTCTTTGATACGTACTCACATGTGGCTCGACTGACCATTATTCGAGTTCTACTTTCACTAGCTGCCTCACATGGTCTTCTCGTTCATCAAATGGATGTTAAGACTGCTTTCCTAAATGCAGAGTTGGATGAGGAAAATTATATGGAACAACCAGATGGGTTTGTAATAGATGGTCAGGAAGGGAAAGTGTGCAAGTTGCTGAAGTCTTTGTATGGACTCAAGAAGCACCCAAACAGTGGCATGAGAAGTTCGAAAGAACTTTAATAGCTGCAGGCTTTGTTGTGAACGAAGCTGACAAATGTGTGTACTATCGCCATGGTGGGGGCGAGGGAGTTATGCTTTGCTTGTATGTTGATGACATACTAATTTTCGGAACAAATCTGAATGTTATTAAGGGGGTCAAGGATTTTCTATCTCGCTGTTTTCAGATGAAGGATTTAGGAGTGGCTGATGTCATTCTGAACATCAAGTTGTTGAGAGATGATGATGGTGGGATTACATTGCTTCAATCTCACTATGTGGAAAAGATCTTGAGTCTCTTTGGCTATAGTGACTACAAGCCCTCTCCAACACCATATGATGCTAGCGTGCTGCTTCGAAAGAATCGAAGAATTGCTAGAGATCAATTGAAGTATTCTCAGATTATTGGCTCGCTTATGTACTTAGCCAGGGCTACAAGACCTGACATCTCTTTTGCTGTTAGCAAACTAAGTCGGTTTGTCTCAAAACCAGGAGATGTGCATTGGAAAGCTCTAGAGAGAGTTTTGCGTTATTTGAAAACCTTTGCAAATTATGGAATTCACTACACGGGCACCCAAAGGTGCTTGAAGGGTATAGTGACTCAAACTGGATCTCGAGATCTTGATGAGATAAAGGCCACGAGCGGATATGTATTCACTCATGGAGGTGGCGCTGTTTCTTGGAAGTCTTGCAAGCAGACCATCTTAACGAGGTCAACAATGAAAGCAGAACTTACAGCACTAGATACAGCTACGGTTGAAGCTGATTGGCTTCACCGGCTCTTGAATGACTTGCCGGTTGTTAAGAAACCTATACCGGGTGTCCTTATGAACTGCGACAATCAAACTGTGATCACGAAAGTGAGCAGCTCAAAGGATAACATGAAGTCATCAAGACACGTTCAGAGAAGGTTAAAGTCTGTCGGAAAATGAAAAACTCCGAGTTATTGCGTTGGATTATATCCAAACGTCTAAAAATCTGGCAGATCCTTTTACTAAAGGTCTATCACGTAATGTGATAGATAATGCATCGAGGAGATGGGTATGAGACCCACAATATGAGTTGTTCACAGTGGTAACCTATTCTTTGTGATCGGAGATCCCGTGAATTAGATGTGGAAGACAAGCTGTTGGTCAACTGAGAGGAGAGTATCCCTACTATTCACAATACCACTCCATGAAGATGCAATACTCTCCTAATCTGCATGGCAGATTGATGTATATCTTAATGTGTTCTAAGTAGCTTATTTAAGCAGAGATGTTATCCTGCAGAACATCTTTTGAAGAACACACCTATATGAGTCTGATTGTCAAACGTCGCAATCTATGAGAGTAGGGTTCTCTCTAGTAAACTCATGAAAGGTCACGGAGTATGACGCATAAGCTCCACCCATGGGAAGACCCACGGTAGCCACGTATCGGTCAAGGCTTTATGTGAAGCTAGATTCATAGAAATCTTGCAGTTCAAGGCCCAGTCCACTGATCAAGTTGCTTACTAGTGTAGCATATAGTTCTAGGTGGAAGTTCAACTTAACAGTCTCCACTGCAGTACCGGTATATAAAACAGTGTTTTGGAACCAAAGGCAAATTTCTGTGTGCCTCTGGGATCTGGTGGGGGATTGCTGAAATTTAGTCTATATTGGGGCAGCTCAATAACTATTTCAGAAATTCCTAATAAATCCTAGAGGCCCACTTAGCCCATTTGTGCAAGGCAAGGGATACTACTAAAGTTTAGTCCCACATTGCTAGTTGAGTGGGAATTGGACCTCCTTATAAGGGAGGTTCTTTCCCCACTTGTATGAGCATGAGAACAAGAGGGACATCCACGCGCGCTCCTCCTCCGCCGCCCGCCTCGCCTCGCCTCGTCACGACGCGCCGCTGTCTAATTTTTGCCACGCACTACGGGTATACGAAAGGGCACGCGAAACGTTTTTGCTGTAGTGGAGATTGAATACGAACGGCGCACCTCTTCGCCTGCTGCCGACGCACCAGAATCTCTTCCTCCTCTCGCCACAAGTTCCTGAGCACTGCGCCAGGCTTGCAGCGTGCACCGCTGGTCGGGACAGTAGGCCTCCGGAACCGCACCCTTTGAGTCCTGTACGGGAGAAGGGTGATAAGGTTTTTGGGGAGCGCTCAGCGCGACTACTGGCTGTTTCATCACGGACGATCCGGTCGCCGACGACTACTTCCCCGACGTCCACGACCTCCTCGACGACATGGCAGGCGAGGACACCGACCCCAAGTCCAGCGCTTCGGCTGCTGCAGTGCCGTACGTGTTCCTCTCCTTTCTGTTAGAAGTCCTCCTACAGTTCTTGGCTCTAGTTTCTGCCCTACATTTGTTAGGTTCTGTTTCGTATAAGCAACTTCATCTAGTGTCTGTTCTAGATGTGTTTACCTCAACTTCATATATGCAGACGATGTTTACCTTCTCTCTGTCAGATTGCATGACTTGCTTTATATTTGCTATTTTAGTCATGCTTTATCTAGTATTTTTGTTAATAAAATTATTCGGTAAAATTGCTCATATTTCCAACAGTTTTTACACTTTGTTGCTTGAGAAATCTTCAACTTTCTTGATTCTCCTTATGTATCGTCTCAGGTAACGGTAGCTATCTACGTGTTCTGCAAGTCATGGCCATCATCTGCTGATGAAAAGTTAGTGGATGCAGCAATTTTCCTTTTCACCCTCGGGGCTGGCAAATGCTTCACGAAACCGTTGGATCTCATGAGTGCTAGCTTCAGCAGCCTTGGTAGGTTTTTGGATGGAAATACTGATAGAGTTACAGATGGACAAAACGAGCTAGAAGCCTATGTGCGAGATGCAAAGGCCGCCATGGTCCAAAAAGATCTAGAACCCCCCAATGATCGCTCCTACTTCCTCCGTTCGGAATTACTTGTCTCGGAAATGGATGTATCTAGAACTAAAATACGTCTAGATACATACATTTCTGCGACAAGTAATTCCGAACGGAGGGAATACATACTGCATACACTACTGATAGACAATGCACTTAACTTGGAGATTCGCCATACTATACTAAAAAGTTTTTGTCACCTGGATGACAAAAAAGCTCATGAGACACTAACAAACGGCCTCTCCGATTTATTTGATGTTCTCTATACAAAAAGTCGTTGGACCAAAGATATGAGCGGAAGGAGTTTTGTTTTGATGTGGTCATTCTCCGTGACGTCGCAAATTGTGGCCATTGTTCTGTTCTACAAAAGCCACAAACGAACATATAACCTCAGCGATGTCATTATTACATATGTATTGCTGTACGGGACCCTTGTGCTAGAGTTCTCTTCCCTATTTGGGCTGGTATTACTCAGTAACGAGTGGTCTGCCACGGTCGCTCAACATAACATCATAGGATTCTTTGCCCAGACCAAAAAGCCAAGCAAGCTGATGCGCTTCGCTAGGAGCTTATCATGTGAGGTCTTCGTTAGCCAATGTTTGGGCATGGAGTCCTGTGACTCATCCAAGAACATTACAAAGTTAGTTCATCAACATATCAGAGATGGGTGGGAGAAGTACATAACTGATGCTAAGAGTTACAAGGAGTTCAATGATATCAGGGGCCAGTTGACACTTCAGCACAAGAAATGTGACCAAGAGATACACAACAGCTTACAGCAGCCATTCGATCAGAGTGTCCTTGTCTGGCACTTGGTGGCAGATTTCTGCTGTTACTGTAGAAGCACATCTCCAGACAATGAAGAGCGTGCCCAGCGATGCAGAGAAATATCCAACTATATGATGCATTCGTTATTTGCTAATCCTGAGATGCTATTGCCAGGCAGTAGAAAGCATCTTTGCAAACTCGCATATGACCAACTCAATGACATCTTCAAGGGCCAGGAGACACCGATGGATAAAGGAAACTCGCCCAAAAGATTGTTGATACTTTGATTTGTAGAAAAGATGCATCCTTTGTTTGCGACGCAGTGGCACTTTACACTAGGTTGAAAGATATTGATGAGAAGACGATGTGGGAGGTGATACAAGGTGTGTCGGTCGAGATGCTGTGTTTTTCTGCTGGTAGATGCCGAGGGTACTTGCATGCCAAAAGTATGGGCGCCGGCGGGGAGTACCTCTCCTATATCTGGCTTCTGTTGCACCACACTGGGATGGAGACATTCCAACACAGACTTGAGAGGACACAAAATGTTCGAGGACGACCGAGAAGATGGCATTTCTGAAGTACTTTTGAAGGTATGAATGTTCCTTACAAGGAGGAGATTGTGTTGGACTTTGGGCTTCCCAATGTTGAGTAGGCACTTCTAGTTGTCCAGGCATGAATCCTAGAACACAAGGAGGTAATTTTGCTGGTCCATGGGCTTCTCAATACTGTCAATGCATTTCTACTTATCAATGCATGGATGTTCCAATGTGAAGGCACTGCCCCTGATCAGCTCTAGGAGATTCTTGTCTGAACACCCATCCATGCTATTTGTATCCATTTTGTTTTTATCCCTTATTATCGATTCATTTGGTGACTGTCCACCATGATTGTTTCTTACCGCTGTCATTAATTCTTAGCATTCCTAGTTTCCTGTTATACTAGCATTTCAATTCATGTATGTCGTATGATGCCTATATAGATGTAGTAGTACACTAAGCAAATAGGATCTGTGACACCGATCCATGCTTTCCAATGTGAGTGCATGCACCGCCGCTGATCAGCTCCAGGACATTGTTGTCAATTGAACATACATCCTGCCTATTTGTATACATCTTGTTTGTATCCCTCATTATGGATTCGTGTCCATCATGATTATTTCTTCATGCTGTCATTAATTCTTTGCATTTCTAGTGTCATGTTGTACACTTGTACTAGCACTTCAATTCATTCATGTCGTTTTTTTAATGATATCCATTTCCCCAAGGCGCTCCCGCGGGCGCCCCCGGGAGGAAACCCTAGCGCCGCCCCCATCGTCCCCTCGCCTCAATCCCCTCCCTCGTCGCCACCTGGGGCGTCGCCGGCCAAAGGCCGTGTGGCGTTGGCGGCGGCGGGGCGGCTCTCTCCCGCACGCAGTTGGAGACTCCACGGGGCGTTCCCATCTGCCTGGTGGTGCCGGGCGTCGGGCCGGCCCTGCCTCGGCTCCTTCTCCCTCTCCTGGCGTCCCTCGTTGGCGCCGCCTCCTCCCCTCCGTGGTGGTGTGGGTTGTGGGGGATGGATCTGGGATCCCTGCCCAGATCCGGTGGATGGTAGGATTGGTGTTGGCAGCGGTGGCCGGCGGCCCAGGCATGGTGGCGGCGAGTCTCGCAGCCTCTGGGCATTGTGCAGGTGCCAGCGGTGGCGAGTGCTTAGCTTGGTGATGGCGGCGGCCGTGCACGGGAGTTGGATTCCTTCGAACTGATCTGTGTGAAAACTTGCTTTTGGCTATTGCCAAGGCCGGTGGTGGCGACGCTATCTGCATCGTTTCCTTCTTGAAGGCATCGCCGTGGAGAAGTTCAAGGCCACTCTTTGCTACCTCCGGGGGAAACCCTAGATCGGATGATCGGATGACGGCGGCGCTCTAGTGTCGTTCCCCCTTTGGGGCGTCATTCTTGGAGGTGCACACGTGATCGAGGGACCAGAGGACATATTCTTTGGTGGAGCGGTGCTTCATCTCACTCATTGATGGCGGTGGATCTCGGCGGCATGGCTCTGTGGTGACTCGGCGTCCGATGCGCGGAGATGGACTCGTGCAGGAGGGTGATGCGGCCTGGCGTCGTGGTGGCATCGATGGCAGCTAGACCGGGCAAGGTAGATGCAGCAGTACAGTTCTGAAGATGGATTGGTGGCTGCGGCGGCCTCATACCATGCTGGCGTCTGGGTTGAGCAGTGCGCCGGACCGGTGGGTGCCCCATACCCGGCAGGCGTCCTGGATGGGACCTCAGGTCTTAGATGGTAGGTTTGGCTGCGAGGTCTGTTTGGTATTAGGCCCAGACTATCAGCATCCCTTCATCAATTGGATAGGAGTAGCGACAAATGTTGCTAGACGGTGGCTTTAGTCTTACTGTTGTATTACTTTGTAAGGTCTTGTGTGAACAATTAATAAAATGGCTGCATGCATCGTCCAGATGCAGAGGTCGGGGGTCTTCCTCCATTTCTAAAAAAAATGTAGATGCGGTAGTTGTAGTATTAAACAAATAGGAGTACCTCTCTAGGAAGTGAGCAACCACGGGGGATAGAGTGGATCAGGGGATGGGGCACCTCTCTAGGAAGGACACGGGCTCAACAGATCACGGGCGGTCCAGCGGTGGCAGCGGGCGGCCTGGCGGGCTGGCTCGGCTGGCGGCAGATCAAAGCAGTCGTCGTGGACTTTTTTTTTGAGTGGGTGCAGTCGTCGTGGATTGGGTTGCCCCCTGTGCGTCGTTGTGTTCGGGATAAACAAACAGACGAACAGCGGGCTGTTTGCTGGGCTTCTTTTTCCCCAGGCCCATCTCCTAATAACCAACCTATAGGACCATATAGGCCAGCCCAAAATCCCAGGTGGGCTCGCTGCCCCTGCCCATAATCACTCGATTACTTTATTCGACAATTGGCCGCCGGTCATGAGGGCTTAACTTGCCAAGTGTATCAAGAACAAAATCACTAGTTGTGGAGTATTCGTTACAGGGTCACTCCCATCCCCTAGGTTGCGGAGTTTTTTCTTTTTTTTGATCAAAGGGGAGCACCCCCGGCTCCATTTTTATAGAAAACGAAACCAAACATGCATACAGGTCCTCTGGTATGTCACCAGGTTTCAAACAGCAATAAAAGGGCAGGCAACAGGCTGCCAATAGAAAGTTTCTACTTACTAGAAGTCTACTGGAATAGCAAAGATAAACGATAAAAACAGAAACTAGGGAATAGCTAAATCTGGGTAAATCAGCTCATCGGGAAGAAGACCACATGAATTTCTTCGGCCATCCTTGGATTCTCTCTTACTTGCTCCAGGGTAGCTCGCCCCCCATGCGCCAATCCGTGGATGTTTTTGGACCAGGAAAGTTGCTCCGCGGCTTCGTGGCATCTCAGTCCGGTTCCAGTTCCAGCGGTGACCTCAGTTTTCTCAACAGTTTGTCTCTGAACTGTTTCATCGCCCCTTCCTGCAGCTCCTTGTGTGGTTTCATCCAGTCTCCCAAGTATGTACTTATTTTCTGCCAGACCTGTTTGACAGAAATCCATTTAGTTTTATTAAACACAATGGAGTTTCTAGTATTCCACAATCCCCAAAGGATAGCAGAGGAAACCACATTCAAGTGGGTAAATTTCTTACAGAGCCAGCAAGCAGCTAGCTCAAAGAAGGAATGGAAAGTTTTACCAAAAACAATCTCTACCTCTTTCCACATTAACCTAGCAACCACATAGTCAAAAAATAGGTGGTGAGCTGATTCTATTTCCCTACAATGAACACATTCCAGGGGCTTGGGTATGCCTCTTTTCCTCAGCTTATCACAGGTCATAATTTTATTTTGAGAAAACAGCCAAAGAAACCCCTGTATTGTAGGTGGAACTTTCAATGTCCACACCACAGGTGTGTAACTAGGTTGCACCTCTCTAAAGTTAACAGCAACATACACATATTTAGAAGAATAGATGCCTTTAGATTCATATTGCCAAATCAAACTATCTTCTTGATCAGTAAAGGTAATCGACTTGGCAATCGATTCTACATCAAACCATTGTTGCATTAGCTCATCATCAAAATTCCTTCTAAAGGAAATCCTTGAAGTATCTCCATCCCAAGTGTCTGCGATGGTCTTGTTCTTATCATTAGCTATGCAGTACAAGTCCCAGAACTAGGTGGCAAGTGGAGAGTTACCAAACCAGATATCTTCCCAGAACTTAATTCATCTACCATTCCCAACAGCCCATTTATATCCCAATTTAACTGCTTGCATGGCCCACATCACCCCTCCCCAGAATTGAGATGGGTGAGGGTCATTACAACAAAGGATATTAGGTCTCTTCGTATTATAATTGGAATCAATAACTCTCTTCCAGAGAGAGCCCTCACTAAAAATATATCTTATAATCCAAGACCCTATTAAGCATAGGTTCAAATCTTGTAAGTTCGGGATCCCCATGCCTCCATATTCTTTTCTCATACACACAGATTGCCAGTTAGCTAAGTGAATTCTATGGTTTCCTTCCTCATCACTCCAGAGGCAATTAGCTAGTTGAGACTTGATCAAATTAAGTGCCCATTTTGGGAATTTAAAAATAAACAGGGATGCTGGCTAGACAGGTTTTCACCAAGGCAACTCTACCTAATAGTGAAAGTAATTTACCCCTCCAGCTAGCCATCCTAGCCAGGAGATCATCCACAAGGGGTTGTAAATCTTCTCTCCTAAGTTTGTCAAAATGTAAAGGGATCCCCAAATATTTGATAGGGAATTTTCCTTTTATACAATTGAAAATGTCTAGGAAAACATAAGTTTCTGCCTCCTCCAAGATAATGGGGACTAATTCACTTTTGTGATAATTGATGGACATGCCAGAGATTAACTCAAAACATGCCAGGGCCCACTTGAGGTTAATAGCAGTTCTATGATCATTATCCACAAAAAGCAGAGTGTCATCTGCATATTGTAAACATGTAATCCCCCCTGGGTGGAAACTGGGGCATAGCCCTCTAATCAGCCCTGCCTGAGATCCTTTAACTATCATTTTAGCAAATACATCTACTACAAGATTAAAGAGCAAAGGTGAGAAAGGGTCTCCTTGCCTCAAACCACTATTAGTAATAAAGAAGTCACTCTCCTCACCATTAACCTTGACTCCAATGGATCCCTGCTGAGTTATGCTCTTAACCCAGTTGATCCATTTTCTACCAAACCATATAAATTCAAGAATCTCATAAACAAAATCTAAGTTAACTCTATCATAAGCTTTTTCATAATCTATCTTTAAAATCATCCCTTTCCTCCCAGAGGAGTGTGTAGTATGCAACACCTCATGTGCAGTAACCACACTCTCCAGAATGTATCTACCTCTAATGAAGGCAGATTGATTCTCATAAATCAATTTACTAATGATCAAAGCTAATCTATTAGTCAGAACTTTGGTAAAAATCTTAAAACAACAGTTAAGTAGAGTAATAGGCCTAAATTTCCTCATTTCTTTTGCCTCCTCTTCCTTAGGAATCAAAGTGATCATGGCAAAACTGAGCCTAAAAATGTCTAAGTCATGTTCATACCATGCCTCAAACATAGCCATCAGATCATCCTTAATAATATCCCAAAAGTTCTGAAAGAACATAAAAGGTAAGCCATTAGGGCCAGGGGCCCCATTTGAGTAAGAATCAAACACAACTTTTCTAACCTCTTCCTTAGTGAATCTGGCCTCTAATTTAATCTTGTCTTCTACCCACACTTTTTCATCATCATTGAAAAAGTTCTGTTTCAAAGCAATATCAGGTCTCTGTTCAGCTTTGAAAAGGTTCTTATAAAAATCAATAGCTATTTTTATAATCTTAGACTGTTCAGATGTGGGTCCCTCAGGGCCCTCTATTACAGAGATCATCTTTTTTCCCCTCCTTTGGTTAGCCACAGCTTGGAAGTAAGCTATGTTCCTATCTCCCTCTAGAATATATCTGTCTCTAGACCTTTGTCTAGCACTAGTCTCTTCTTTGCACCAAATTTCCCCAAGTTCAATGAGGATCTCCTTCATTCTATTTCTATCTATGTCATTAAGGCCAACAGATTCTGCCTGTATATCTATTTTGTCATACTCTACCATGAGAGCTTTCTTATGCTTTCCAAGGTAAGCCTCTAGGTTGGCACTCCAACCTCTAGCAATTCTTCTAAAAGCTCTCTCTTTACTTTGCCAGACATCTACAGGATTTGAACTAAAACATTTAGTATTCCAAGCCTTAACCACTATATCTCTAAAATCAGGTCTAGCTAGCCACCATTTCTCAAATTTAAAGCTAGATTTTCTAGGGGGATCATCGCAACCAGATTCCCATATAACAGGTGTATGATCACTCTCATTTCTGGGAAGCACTCTAGCACTAGCTAAAGGAAAAGTGGCCTCAAACTCAGTAGTACAGAAAATTCTATCAATCCTGGACATAATCATATCTACTTGATTGTTTGCTCAGGTATACATTCTACCAGACATATTAATTTCTATTAAGGGCCAAAAGTCTATCAAAGAATTAAATTTATCAACCCACTTAAAATCTACTATGCCATTGTTTTTATCAGTCTGGTTCCTAACTAAATTGAAATCCCCTCCTACAATTGCAGGGCCATTCCAGTTAAGAAAATTATGATGCAATTCAGAAATAAATTCTAGTTTACTATCTTCATATGCAGGCCCATAGACTGTAGTGATCCTAGAAACTATCTCAGTATCTTTTTTGCAAACCACCACATTTACTGAGAATTTAAGAATTTCCCAACTAATAACTTTAAAGATGTCTAGATCTATACCTACTAAAATACCACCAGCAGAGCCAACTGCAGGTAGCCAGTTCCACTCAAAATTTCTATTTCCTAATAGATTCTTAAGGAAAGAATTAGAAAAAGTTTCTTTCTTAGTCTCTTGGAAACCTATATAAGCAGGTTTAAGAGAAATAATGGTATCCTCTATGCATTTAAGTCTACCAAGAGCCGCAACTCCTCTAATGTTCCAGAATATGTATCTCATTTTGGAACTATTCTCTCAGGGTGCTTGCCCTGTCTATTCTTACTATTAGACATTCCAACCTTACCAAAGCTATTTCTATCTATTAGCATTCTATCATTGTCATCTAAAACATCTAGAGAGGTAATTTTGGTTCTATATTCTAGCCTCTCTCTGATTTCTACACCAAGAGAATCTGTCATATCTACTATTTCCTCAACAGGTAAGACATTGAAAGGGTTTGTATCAATTATACCTCTCACTGTTGTTTTTGGTATCTCCAAAATTTTCCTCATCTTGAGCAGCTCAGCCTTCTCCCTGGTAGGTAGGTTGCCTTTCACTCTGGTACTCTTCCTTGCAGCTTGTACTGGTCCCCAGGATTCCTGGTTTTTTTTAAGTCTTCCTCTTTTTATATTCAAACATCATTGCTTCTTCTTCATAGGTGGGCATGATGTCATCAGGTAAGTAGACTTCCTCTTCCTCTTCCTCAACCTTTTGTTCCTTTGTCTCATCTTCCTCATTGGCTTTTGTTTCCCACAGACTGATTGTATCTTCAGTATTACCAAGTTCCTCATTCATCTCAACAAACAGGAACCTAGTGACTTCCCTCTTAGGATCTTCTATAGGCACTACTTCACTCCCCTCCTTCTGTTCCTCACTTGTTTCTTTCCTATCCTCACCATCTCTTTTCCTGAAGGCTTCCCACACAGATTTCTCACTCAGTGGGGTCACTGTGTCAGATAGTGAATGATTTCTCCGGCCATTGGTGCTACCATTTCCATTTCCATTCCTACTGTCATTTCCTCCATTGCTATTGAGAGGCCTTTGACTGTTTTCATCACCATTTAGTCTATCTTCAGTCTCCATGCCACTGTTTTTATCTCTGTTTGTGTCTTCTCCTCCACCCTGGTGTCCAGAACTTGTTTGCCTTTCCTCAGACAAAGGTTTAGGTACTTCCACAGTGATCTGAACCTATACCAACTTGCCTTCTAGTTCAAACAACCTTTCATTGGGAATTTTGGATGGGTCCCTACATTGGATTTTTACTCTGACTACCTCAAACATGCTTTTAAACATTAATTGCCAGTCCACATCCACCAACAATCCAAAGACAGAAGTGATTTGGTCAAGGGAAGACCACTCACACCACTTAGGTAGCAGTTTCCTCAGTTGAACCCAAACTTCATTGAGATTATCTTGCTTCACTAAATCTTCCTTCCAAGCAACTACTTTAACAGTAATGTCTTCTCTGGACAGCCCAAAGCATGGGTATCCAGATACCTGATCAACAGAGATGTGAGGTGGAAATTTCACCAAGTATGACCATACCCCAAAAGGCCTAATCTGTCAGGGCCAATTGGTCTTGTAGATGACAGCAAACTCTTTAGCCAAGTCTTCTTTCCTGATTTCTCCCGATTCAATGTACACCACTCCACAGTTCTTAAAGCTACCAATAACAATTTTGACCCATATCTGGAACCTCTATGTGGTAGAAACCTAGACCTGCAACTGCACTTCCCACAAACTTAGCCATCTGATGTGGTCTTCTCCTGACAGGACAATCACCAACAACATGTGTGGCACTTTTGCAGATGAAGCAGAGCTTTGCCCTCTTACATTCAGCTTGCGGATGTCCTGGGTCGCCACAACTGAAACACATGGCTTGACTGTATTCAGTGAATTCCACTGTTGTCTTTTCTTTCCCTTCTACATTGTTTCTAGGTCCAGCTCTGTTCAAGCCTTTTTTCCGCTTCTCTTTCCCAGACTGGATCTTCTGCTGCCCCCCTGCATTTGATGCCTTTTGCTGTTGATTTCCACTGTGATGACCACTCCTAGTAGGCATCTGAGACTGACCAGGCATCGCCCACTGGTTGTTCACGGGGAAATTTTGTGGGGGAGGGAAAGGAGGATATTGAAGGAAATATGCCCTAGAGGCAATAATAAAGTTATTATTTATGTCCTTATTTCATGATAAATGTTTATTATTCATGCTAGAATTGTATTAACAGGAAACATGATACATGTGTGAATACATAGACAAACCGAGTGTCACTAGTATGCCTCTACTTGACTAGCTCGTTAATCAAAGATGGTTATTTTCCTAGCCATGGATAAAGAGTTGTCATTTGATTAATGGGATCATATCATTAGGAGAATGATGTGATTGACTTGACCCATTCCGTTAGCTTAGCACTCAATCGTCTAGTATGTTGCTATTGCTTTCTTCATGACTTATACATGTTCCTATGACTATGAGATTATGCAACTCCCGTTTACCGGAGGAACACTTTGTGTGCTACTTTCGTCACAACGTAACTGGGTGATTATAAAGGTGCTCTACAAGTGTCTCCAACGGTACTTGTTCGGTCGGCGTATTTCGAGATTAGGATTTGTCACTCCGATTGTCGGAGAGGTATCTCTGGGCCCACTCGGTAATGCACATCACTATAAGCCTTGCAAGCATTGCAAGTTGGTTGCGGGATGATGTATTACGGAACGAGTAAAGAGACTTGCCGGTAACGAGATTGAACTAGGTATTGAGATATCGACAATCGAATCTCGGGCAAGTAACATACCGATGACAAAGGGAACAACGTATGTTGTTATGCGGTTTGACAGATAAAGATCTTCGTAGAATATGTAGGAGCCAATATGAGCATCCAGGTTCCGCTATTGGTTATTAACCGGAAACGTGTCTCGGTCATGTCTACAGAGTTCTCGAACCCGTAGGGTCCGCACGCTTAAGGTTTCGATGACAGTTATATTATGAGTTTATGTGTTTTGATGTACCGAAGGAGTTCAGAGTCCCGGATAAGATCGGCGACATGACGAGGAGTCTCGAAATGGTCGAGATGTAAAGATCGATATATTGGACGATTATATTTGGACTTCGGAAAGTTTCCGAGTGATTCGGGTATTTTTGGAGTACCGGAGAGTTACGGGAATTCGCCGGGAAGTATATGGGCCTTATTGGGCCATGCGGGAATAGAGGAGAGAGACCAAAAGGAAGGAGGCATGCGCCCCCCCTCTGGTCCGAATTGGACAAGCGGAGCAGCCCCCGTTTCCTTCTTCCTCTCCCCCTCTTTCCCCTTCTACTCCAACAAGGAAGAAGGGAGTCCTACTCCCGGTGGGAGTAGGACTCCCCTTGGCGCGCCCCCTCCTAGGCCGGCCGCCCCCTCCCCCCTTGCTCCTTTACATACGGGGGCAGGGGGGCACATCTAGGCAGGACAACAAATGATCCTTGGATCTCTTAGCCGTGTGCGGTGCCTCCCTCCACCATAGTCCTCCTCGATAATATTGTAGCGGTGCTTAGGCGAAGCCCTGCGACGGTAGAACATCAAGATCGTCACTGCCGCGTCGTCTTGTGGAACTCTCCCTCGACACTCGGCTGGATCAGAGTTTGAGGGACGTCATCGAGCTGAGCGTGTGCTAGAACTTCCGGAGGTGCCGTGGTTTGATTGCTTGATCGGTCGGGCCATGAAGGCGACGACTACATCAACCGCGTTGTTCTAACGCTTCCTCTTTCGGTCTCACGAGTGCGTGGACACACTCTCCCCTCGTTGCTATGCATCACCATGATCTTGCGTATGCGTAGGAAATTTTTGAAATTACTACGTTCCCCAACAGTGGCATCCGAGCCAGGTTTTATGCGTAGATGTCATATGCACGAGTAGAACACAAGTGAGTTGTGGGCGATATAAGTCATACTGCTTACCAGCATGTCATACTTTGGGTCAGCGGTATTGTGAGATGAAGCGGCCCGGACCGACATTACGCGTATGCTTACGCGAGACTGGTTTCACCGCCACGAGCACTAGTTGCTTAAAGGTGACCGGCGGGTGTCTGTCTCTCTCACTTTAGTTGAACCGAGTATGGCTACGCCCGGTCCTTGGAAGGTTAAAACAGCACCAACTTGACAAACTATCGTCGTGGTTTGATGCGTAGGTAAGAACGGTTCTTGCTCAGCCCGTAGCAGCCACGTAAAATTTGCAACAACAAAGTAGAGGACGTCTAACTTGTTTTTGTAGGGCATGTTGTGATGTGATATGGTCAAGACATGATGCTAAATTTTATTTTATGAGATGATCATGTTTTGTAACCGAGTTATCGGCAACTGGAAGGAGCCATATGGTTGTCGCTTTATTGTATGCAATGCAATCGCCCTGTAATGCTTTACTTTATCACTAAGCGGTAGCGATAGTCGTAGAAGCATAAGATTGGCGAGACGACAACGATGCTACGATGGAGATCAAGGTGGCGCGCCGGTGACGATGGTGATCATGATGGTGCTTCGAAGATGGAGATCACAAGCACAAGATGATGATGGACATATCATATCACTTATATTGATTGCATGTGATGTTTATCATTTATGCATCTTATCTTTCTTTGATTGACGGTAGCATTATAAGATGATCCCTCACTAAATTATCAAAGTATAAGTGTTCTCCCTGAGTATGCACCGTTGTGAAAGTTCTTCGTGCTGAGACACCACATGATGATCGGGTGTGATAGGCTCTACGTTCAAATACAACGGGTGCAAAACAGTTGCACACGCAGAATACTCAGGTTAAACTTGACGAGCCTAGCATATAATAGATATGGCCTCGGAACACGGACACCAAAAGGTCGAGCGTGAATCATATAGTAGATATGATCAACATAATGATGTTCACCATTGAAACTACTCCATCTCACGTGATGATCGGACATGGTTTAGTTGATTTGGATCACGTGATCATTTAGAGGATTAGAGGGATGTCTATCTAAGTGGGAGTTCTTAAGTAATATGATTAATTGAACTTTAATTTATCATGAACTTAGTCCTGGAAGTATTTTGCAAATTATTTTGTAGATCAATAGATCGTGTTGTTGCTTTCATATGTTTATTTTGATATGATTCCTAGAGAAAACTGTGTTGAAAGATATTAGTAGCAATGATGCGGATTGGATCCGTGATCTGAGGATTGTCCTCATTGCTGCACAGAATAATTATGTCCTTGATGCACCGCTAGGTTATGGACCTATTGCAGGAGCATATACAGACGTTATGAACGTTTGGAAAAGCTCGGTATGATGGCTACTTGATAGTTTAGTGCACCATGCTTTACGGCTTAGAATCGGGACTTCAAAGACGTTTTGAACGTCATGGACCATGTGAGATGTTCCAGGAGTTGAAGTTAATATTTCAAGCAAATACCCGAGTTGAGAGATATGAAGTCTCCAACAAGTTCTATAGATAAAAGATGGAGGAGAATCGCTCAACTAGTGAGCATGTGCTCAGATTGTCTGGGTACTACAATCGCTTGAATCAAGTGGGAGTTAATCTTCCAGATAAGATAGTGATTGACAGAGTTCTCTAGTCACCATCACCAACTTACTGGAACTTCGTGATGAACTATAGTATGCAAGGGATGACGAAAACGATTGCCGAGCTCTTCATGATGCTGAAATCGACGAAGGTAGAAATCAAGAAAAGAGCATCAAGTGTTGATGATTGACAAGACCACTAGTTTCAAGAAAATAGCAAAGGAAAAGAAACGGAACTTCAAGTAGAATGGCAAGCAAGTTGTCACTCCCGTGAAGAAGCCCAAAGCTGGACCAAACCCTGAAACTGAGTGCTTCTACTGCAAAAGAAATGGTCACTGGAAGCGGAAATGCCCTGAAAATTTGGTGGATAAGAAGAATGGCAAAGTGAACAAGGGTATATTTGATATACATGTTATTGATGTGTACCTTACTGGAGTTTATAGTAGCCCCTGAGTATTTGATACTTGTTCGGTTGCTAAAATTAGTAACTCAAAAAAGGAGTTACAGAATAAACAGAGACTAGTTGAGGGTGAAGTGACGATGAGTGTTGGAAGTAGTTCCAAGATTGATATGATCATCATCGCACACTCTCTATACTTTCGGGGTTAGTGTTAAACCTAAATAAATGTTATTTGGCCTTTGCGTTGAGCATAAATATGATTTGATCATGTTTATTGTAATACGGTTATTCATTTAAAGTCAGAGAATAATTATTGTTTTGTTTACATGAATAAAACCTTCGATGGTCATACACCCAATGAAAATAGTTTATTGGATCTCGATCGTAGTGATACACATATTCATAATATTGATGCCAAAAAGATGCAAAGTTCATAATGATAGTGCAACAATTTGTGGCACTGCCGTTTGGGTCATGTCGGTGTAAAGCGCATGAAGAAACTCCATAAAGATGGATTTTTTGAATCATTTGATTATGAATCATTTGATGCTTGTGAACCGTGCCTTATGGGCAAGATGACTAAAACTCCGTTGTCCGGAACAATGGAACGAGCTAGTGACTTATTGGAAATAATACATACTGATGTATGCGGTCTAATGAGTATTGATGTTCGTGGCGGGTATCGTTATTTTCTGACCTTCACAAGATGATTTGAGAAGATATGAGTATATCTACTTGATGAAACATAAGTCTGAAATAGTTGAAAGGTTCAAAGAATTTCAGAGTGAAGTGGAAAATCATCGTAACAAGAAAATAAAGTTTCTGCGATCTGATCGTGGAGATGAATATTTGAGTTACGAGTTTGGTCTTCATATAAAATAATGTGGAATAGTTTCACAGTTCACACCACCTGGAACACCACAACGTTATGGTGTGTCCGAAAGTCGTAACGACACTTTATTGGATATTGTGCGACCTAGGATGTCTCTTATCGGTTTACCACTATCGTTTTGGGGTTATGCATTAGAGACAGCTGCATTCACTTTAAATAGGGCACCATCAAAATCCGTTGAGACGACACCTTGTGAACTTTGGTTTGGCAAGAAACCAAAGTTGTCGTTTCTTAAAGTTTGGGGCTGCGATGCTTATGTGAAAAAAGTCTCAACCTGATAAGCTCGAACCCAAATCGGAGAAGTGTGTCTTCATAGAATACCCAAAGGTAACTATTGGGTACACCTTCTATCACAGATCCGAAGGCAAGTTATTCGTTGCTAAGATGGATCCTTTCTAGAGAAGGAGTTTATCTAGAAAGAAGTGAGTGGGAGGAAAGTAGAGCTTGATAAGGTAATTGTACCTTCTCCCGAATTGGAAAGTAGTTCATCGCAGAAATTAGTTCAAGTGATTCCTACACCAATTAGTGAGGAAGCTAATGATGATGATCATGAAACTTCAGATCAAGTTACTACCAAAATTTGTAGATCTTCCAGATTAAGATCCGCACTAGAGGGGTACGGTAATCCTATTCTGAAGTCATGTTACTAGACCATGATGAACCTACGAACTATGAGGAAGCGGTGATGAGCCCAGATTCCACGAAATGGCTTGAGGCCATGAAATCTGAGATAGGATCCATGTATGAGAACAAAGTATAGACTTTGGTTGACTTGCTCGATGATCAGCAAGCTATGTTAAATAAATGGATCTTCAAGAGGAAGACGGACACTGATATTAGTGTTACTATCTACTAAGCTCGACTTGTTGCGAAAGGTTTTCAACAAGTTCAAGGTGTTGAATACGATGAGATTTTCTTACTCGTAACGATGCTTAAGTATGTCCGAATCATGTTAGCAATTGCCACATTTTATGAAATCTGGCAAATGGATGTCAAAACTGCATTCCTTAATGGATTTATTAAAGAAGAGTTGTATATGATGCAACCAGAAGGTTTTGTCAATCCTAAAGGTGCTAACAAAATGTGCAAGCTCCAGCGATCCCTTAATGGACTGGTGCAAGCATCTCGGAGTTGGAATATATGCTTTGATGAGTTGATCAAAGCATATGGTTTTACAGACTTTTGGAAAGGCCTGTATTTACAATAAAGTGAGTGGGAGCACTACAGCCTTTTTGATAAGTATATGTGAGTGACATATTGTTGATCAGAAATGATGTAGAATTTTTCTGGAAAGCATAAAGAAGTGTTTGAAAGGGATTATTTAAAAGAAACACCTCAGTAAAGCTACTTACACATTGAGCATCAAGATCTACAGAGATAGATCAAGATGCTTGATAAGATTTTTCAATGAGTACATACCTTGAAAAGATTTTGAAGTAGTTCAAAATGGAATAGTCAAAGAAAGAGTTCTTGCCTGTAATGCAAGGTGTGAGGTTGAGTAAGACTCAAAACCCGACCATGGCAGAAAATAGAAGGAGAATGAAAAGTCATTCCCTACGCCTCAGTCATAGGTTCTATAAAGTATGCTATGCTGTGTACCAGACCTATTGTATACCTTGCTCTGAGTTTGGCAAAGGAATACAATTTTAATCTAAGAGTAGATCACTGGACATCGGTCAAGAATATCCTTAGTAAGGACTAAGAAGATGTTTCTCGATTATGGAGGTGATAAAAAGAGTTCGTCGTCAAGAGTTACACCGATGCAAGCTTTTACACTGATCCAGATGACTCTAAGTCTCAATCTGGATACATATTGAAAGTGGGAGCAATTAGCTAGAGTAGCTCCGTGCAGAGCATTGTAGACATAGAATATTTGCCAAATACATATGGCTCTGAATGTGACAGACCCGTTGACTAAACTTCTCTCATGAGAAAAACATGATCATACCTTAGTACTCTTTGGGTGTTAATCACATAGCGATGTGAACTAGATTATTGACTCTAGTAAACCTTTTGGGTGTTGATCACTTGACGATGTGAACTATGGGTATTAATCACATACAAATGTGAATATTGGTGTTAAATCACATGGTGATGAGAACTAGATTATTGACTCTAGTGCAAGTGGGAGACTGAAGGAAATATGCCCTAGAGGCAATAATAAAGTTATTATTTATTTCCTTATTTCACGATAAATGTTTATTATTCATGTTAGAATTGTATTAACAGGAAACATGATACATGTGTGAATACATAGACAAACTGAGTGTCACTAGTATGCCTCTACTTGACTAGCTCGTTAATCAAAGATGGTTATGTTTCCTAGCCATGGACAAAGAGTTGTCATTTGATTAATGGGATCATATCATTAGGAGAATGATGTGATTGACTTGACCCATTCCGTTAGCTTAGCACTTGATCGTTTAGTATGTTGCTATTGCTTTCCTCATGACTTATACATGTTCCTATGACTATGAGATTATGCAACTCCCGTTTACCGGAGGAACACTTTGTGTGCTACCAAACGTCACAACGTAACTGGGTGATTATAAAGGTGCTCTACAAGTGTCTCCAAAAGGTACTTGTTGGGTTGGCGTATTTCGAGATTAGGATTTGTCACTCCGATTGTCGGAGAGGTATCTCTGGGCCTGATGTCTACTACACAACCTTCTTCTTGTAGACGTTGTTGGGCCTGCAAGTGCACAGGTTTGTAGGACAGTAGCAAATTTCCCTCAAGTGGATGACCTAAGGTTTATCAATCCGTAGGAGGCGTAGGATGAAGATGGTCTCTCTCAAGCAACCCTGCAACCAAATAACAAAGAGTCTCTTGTGTCCCCAACACACCCAATACAATGGTAAATTGTATAGGTGCACTAGTTCGGCGAAGAGATGAAGATACAAGTGCAAAATAGATAGTAGATATAGGTTTTTGTAATCTGAAATAATGAAAACAGCAAGGTAACTAATGATAAAAGTGAGCGTAAACGGTATTGCAATGGTAGGAAACAAGGCCTAGGGTTCATACTTTCACTAGTGCAAGTTCTCTCAACAATAATAACATAGATAGATCATATAACAAGCCCTCAACATGCAACAAAGAGTCACTCCAAAGCCACTAATAGCGGAGAACAAACGTGGAGATTATGGTAGGGTACGAAACCACCTCAAAGTTATTCTTTCGGATCGATCTATAAAATATTTTTTACTAGAATAACACCTTAAGACACAAATCAACAAAAACCCTAATGTCACCTAGATACTCCATTGTCACCTCAAGTATCCGTGGGCATGATTATACGATATGCATCACACAATCTCAGATTCATCCAACCAACATAAAAGTACTTCAAAGAGTGCCCCAAAGCTACTACCGGAGAGTAAAGAACGTGTGCCAACCCCTATGCACAGATTCCCAATGTCACGAAACCCGCAAGTTGATCACCAAAACATATATCTAGTGGATCGCAATACATACATCAAGTGTTCTCATAAAAGACTCAATCCGATAAAATAACTTCAAAGGGGAAACTCTATTCATCACAAGAGAGTAGAGGGGGAGAAACATCATAAGATCCAACCACAATAGAAAAGCTCGGGATACATCAAGATCGTGCCATAGAGGGAACACGAGAGAGAACACGAGAGAGAGAGAGAGAGAGAGAGAGAGAGAGAGAGAGAGAGAGAGAGAGAGAGAGATCAAACACATAGCTACTGGTACATACCCTCAGCCTGGAGGGTGAACTACTCCCTCCTCGTCATGGATAGCGCCGGGATGATGAAGATGGCCACCGGTGATGGGTTTCCCCTCCGGCAGGGTGCCGGAATGGGCTCCCAAGAGGTTTTTGGTGGCTACAGAGGCTTGCGGCGGCGGAACTCCCGATCTATCTTATGTTCTGGAAGTTTCACGATACGTAGGTATGTATGGGTGCAAGGGGTACGTCGGTGGAGCTTCAGGGGCCCCACGAGGCAGGGGGCGTGCCCCCCACCCTCGTGAGGACCTCCCGTATCTTCTGACATGGAGTCCAAGTCCATCAGGTGGGTTTCCTTCCAAAAATAACTTCTCCAGTAGATTTCGTTCCGTTTTGACTCCGTCTGATATTCCTTTTCCTCGAAACACTGAAATAGGCATAAAACAGCAAATCTGGGCTGGGCCTACGGTTAATAGTTTAGTCCCAAAAATAATATAAAAGTGGATAATAAAACCCAATATTGCCTAAAACAGTAGATAATATAGCATGGAGCAATAAAAAATTATAGATACGTTGGAGACGTATCAGGGCCCACTCGGAAATGCACATCACTCTAAGCCTTGCAAGCATTGCAACTAATGAGTTGGTTGCAGGATGATGTATTACGGAACGAGTAAAGAGACTTGCCAGTAACGAGATTGAACTAGGTATTGAGATACCGACGATCGAATCTCGGGCAAGTAACATACCGATGACAAAGGGAACAACGTATGTTGTTATGCGGTTTGACAGATAAAGATCTTCGTAGAATATGTAGGAGCCAATATGAGCATCCAGGTTCCGCTATTGGTTATTGACCGGAAACGTGTCTCGGTCATGTCTACAAAGTTCTCGAACCCGTAGGGTCCGCACGCTTAAGGTTTCGATGACAGTTATATTATGAGTTTATGTGTTTTGATGTACCGAAGGAGTTCAGAGTCCCGGATAAGATCGGCGACATGACGAGGAGTCTCGAAATGGTCGAGATGTAAAGATCGATATATTGGATGATTATATTTGGACTTCGGAAAGGTTCCGAGTGATTCGGGTATTTTTGGAGTACCGGAGAGTTACGGGAATTCGCCGGGAAGTATATGGGCCTTATTGGGCCATGCGGGAATAGAGGAGAGAGACCAAAAGGAAGGAGGCCTGCGCCCCCCCCCCCCCTCTGGTCCGAATTGGACAAGGGGCGCAGCCCCCTTTTCCTTCTTCCTCTCCCCCTCTTTCCCCTTCTCCTACTCCAACAAGGAAGGAGGGAGTCCTACTCCCGGTGGGAGTAGGACTCCCCTTGGCGCGGCCCCTCCTAGGCCGGCCGGCCCCTCCCCCCTTGCTCCATTATATAGGGGGGCAGGGGGGCACCTCTAGGCAGGACAACAATTGATCATTGGATCTCTTAGCCGTGTGCGGTGCCCCCCTCCACCATAGTCCTCCTTGATAATATTGTAGGGGTGCTTAGGCGAAGCCCTGCGACGGTAGAACATCAAGATCGTCACCACGCTGTCGTGCTCACGGAACTCTCCCTCGACACTCGGCTGGATCGGAGTTCGAGGGACGTCATCGAGCTGAAAGTGTGCTAGAACTCGGAGGTGTCGTAGTTTCGGTGCTTGATCGGTCGGGGCGTGAAGACGTACGACTACATCAACCGCGTTGTTCTAACGCTTCCGCTTTCGGTTTACGAGGTTACCTGGACACACTCTCCCCTCTTGTTGCTATGCATCACCATGATCTTGCGTGTGCGTAGGAAATTTTTGAAATTGCTACGTTCCCCAACAGATATGCACCTCGAAATCCCCAAGGCGGAGCTCCTGGGAAGCCAAACTGCTGATTCATGGGCGGGGGAAACCCAAACATCACTGGCGGCCCCGAATGCTGCTGAAATTCCTCCTGGGGCACCAAGTTCTGTTGGTTATGGCCAGCCCCTCGACCTCTCCCCCTTCCTCGTCCTCCCTCTCCCATCTTCTCTTCCTTAGGAAAAGCTTCGAGCATAGAATCAGCGTCGCTGAGACCCTCAGATGCAGATTCGCTGGAATTGGTGGAGAAGTGATCTATTTCCTCACTCTCCTCGGCTAGGATGCTCTCCAAGATCTCTCTGCGGGTCTGCACCGCCGCCTCCCTCTGATCTGTAACCCTAGCAGAGGTAGCAATCTTATCCCTCTCACCTAACCATAGCGGGCTGAAAAAGTCACCACCAATTTCTTCACCAATCTCATTGACAGTAGGGTCCATCCTACATGATGACCTGGCAGCATCTTTGACTTGATCCTCTTCTCTCCCTCCTGCTTCAGGACGAAATTTGAAATTTCTGTCAGTCTTCTCGAGGATCAACCATGGCGGATCTGCCAATTCCTCCCCTGCGTCTGCTTCCTGGAGCCCGCGCCAGACAACTGCTGTATCAGAACGAGCCTCAGCACGCATACGAGATCGCCGCAGTCCAGTCTGCCTCTCTCCTGCTTCAAACCAGCTAGGATCTAGATCTGCAATGATCTGAAGATCATCCACTTCGCCCTCTGAATACGGGAAGAAGAATTGGCCTCCTCCGATGCCCAATTCAAAATCAATCCCGGGGTGAGTGGTTGTCCCAGCGCAAAAATCTGATCCCTGTCCTCCTGAGTCGTCCTTGACATGGCTTGCAGAGCAAGCAGCATCCGCGCGTCGCGTACCTGGCCCGCCGCAATTTCTGCATCCCTTGCTGCCCTCGCTGCAGCCCTCTGTTTCCTCCCCAAATAGGACACCAAACCAGCAATCTCCTGGTCTGATGCCCTGCTCCCCTCGCCGTCGTTGTCGATCTGCGGCGCAGGGGGACGTTGATCCGGTCCATCGATCTGGATAGATCTGTAGCCCGGCTTTCTCCACTAAGTCAGTGCCTCAGAACAGCGACGGCGGCGAGATGGAGTGGCGGGGTGGGAACCGAGCAGATCCAGGGCCACGGATCTACGGCTGTCTTGAGCGGTGGGAAGTCTTGCGGCGCGGGACGGGGATGTGGCGAGCATCCAGCGAAGCGGTGAAACGGAGCGGAGCGGGGCCGTCGTTGTCCATATGCGTCGCATTCTTGACCCGCTGCTCTTGACCAGGCATGCAGTGTGAGGGGAGCACAAAACCCCCTCAAAATGTTTTTTCTTTTTTTTGTAGATTCGTTTATTCAAAATGTTTTATCTCTTAAACCGTGCGTCCAAATCTTGAACCGTTTTCACCGTTGGATAGCTCGCGTCGAGATCTTCAAAACTAGATCCCATGTTGATAGGTTTTGACGAATTTTTTTCACGAACAAAACTGGTCGAAAAAACGACCCATGAGCACGGATTTTTTCCTTTTCCGAAACAGGCATGCTCGTGCCTCTCGCGGAAGGAAAAAAATAGAAAACCCGTTTTTTTTCGTTTCCAAGAGGCACGGCCGTGACTCGCGGAAGAAAAAAAACAGAAAACACGTTTTTTTCCCTTTTCCGAAAGGCACGGCCGTGACTCTCGCGAAAGCACAATCGTGCCTCTCGCGGAAGCAAAACCATGTCTCTCGCGGAAGGAAAGAAAAACTAGAAAACGCGTTTTTTTCGTTTCCGAAAGGCACGGCCATGGCTCTCGCAAAAGCACAACTTTGTCTCTCGCGGAAGTAAAACCGTGCCTCTCAAGGAAGAAAACAAAACAGAAAACGTATTTTTTTTCGTTTCGGGAAGGCACAACCGTGACTCTCGCGAAAACACAAACCGTGCTTTTTGCGGAAGCAAAACCGTGACTCTTGTGAAAAGAACGTGTTTTTTTCAAGCAAAAAAAATTATTTGGAATTTTTTTGACCCAAAAGTTAAGGAAGACCGGTAGAAAACCGAAACGTAAAAAAACGAAAAAAACCGAAAACGCGTGCGAAAAAAAACCAAAATCCAAAAGGAGCGCCTAGAACGCGACACGTGACGAATGTCTAAAAGCGCGCTAAATAACGCTGATCGTTGCGAAGCTCCAAATTTTTGAAGAAGCGCTCGTTAATTAGTGGTTCCCTATAAAGAGTGAAGTTCACGTGGAATTACTCGCATTGAACGCTTCACCCAGAAGAGAAACTGCCCAACAACCAACGACCAACCCTCGCCGAATCCCTGTTTGCATGCATGTGTATGCACCATGTCTGACATTAATTAATCTCTATATTCCAATCCATGTTGTTCATCGGTACTCCAATGTACTACTCCCTCCGGGCTTAATTTTTTTTTTCTTTTAATGTTGGTATGTCTGGTTTTCCACTGTGAGCCTTTTAGGCTAGCAAAGCCCAGATCGCTGATTTGAATGTCACATGGTCAACTTTTCCGCCGACGTACATGCTAAGTTTTAGCACCACATCGCTTGAGCAAAGCAAACCGGAACTGTTTAATTGTTTATATTCTGCTTCCGAGACATTATGGTCATCACGTAACACATGTGGTAAACAATTCAAACTATTTATGAACAAACAAATTGGTCTTGTTTCAACTGTAAATGTTGCAGTCTTCAGCTTGCAGCATCACATACTACCACTCCGACATGGTGTGCTTGCTTCTTTTTTTCCTTTACTTTAGGCATCATCCGTCCGATCATGTTTACAGACGGCTGAGATCTCTTGTTAGTCCTGCAATCAACTTGAGCTGTTGATACATATACTAGGGCCAACAATATGCATGCAGTTTTGGTTCGTTTTTTCTTTTTTCTTTTTTGTTTTTTCTAATTTTTAAATTTCATGAACCTTTTTCATATTCTAAATTGTAAACTTTTAAAAATTAGTGAACTTTTTCAACTGCATGAACTTTTAGGCTCTGAACTATTTTTAAACCAGCTAACTTTCCTTCAAACGTTTTGAACTTTTTTTGAATTTCATGAGCTGTGTTTTTTAGAATGGTTGAACTTTTTTTAAAAAATCGATTAACTTTTTAGAATTTCATGAACTTTTTTTCCCAAAATAAATGAACTTCTTCAAATTCATGCTTTTTTAAATCTAAGATTTTTTTCCTCAAATTTTATAAACTATTTTCACAATCGTAGGGCGACTGAGTGGTCCCGCAGAACTGGCATGGGGGTTGATAAGCCCATGCCACAAGAAGGCTAAAATTGTCCATGTCGGTATTTCGCGACCGACGGGTCCCACAAAAATGGCCTGGAGGCTGTTAAGCCGGTGTCGCAGAAGGGCCAAATTATTTCCAAGCCGACATCTCGCAGGTCGACCAAGGAGTCCTGCAGATCTGACTTGAGTTGCATTGTGTTGTAATTATGCTAAGGAATGTTTTTTTTCATACAGTTCGGCATGTTTCCTTCCGAGCTGCATCTCAGCGATGGCGAAACGCAAACGGCGTCATTCGGTTGAGCTAGTTCCTGAGGAGATACGATCCTATGGTCAGCCATGTTGCCCAACCCAAGTCTTGGAGGCTATTTCGTTGAAGATTCAATGCAAGAATTCAACGTGCAATACGGTTCTCGAGGAGATTACGATCCTCAGCTCAATGCTGCAATCCTCAGGAGAATTTGGTGAATTGACCTGGGTCTTGGGGGCTACATGGAGCAGAAGTTTTATTGTGTCTTTTAGGTACATACCAGACTTTAAGCTGACACACAACTTGAGGGACACTAGCTATATATTTCGGCAGAGAATAAATTGCACTAATCGAAAAAAAATCCGTGAAAAATCGGGTTGCGAAAACTGGCTTGTCGTGAATTTTCACCCTGGAGTCCGGTCATCTACATCGTCAACTGAAGGCCGAGATGGTGCGCACCTCTTCGAAAGCAGGCCGGCATAGAGGCCGACTGCGAGCGGCTGACTGGATGACAGAATTTTCCCACATGCAGCTCGACCGTGCTCCTTCAACATTTTCAAAACTGAGGTGATCTACGTCATCTCAGATGTTGTCTGGCATCGGAGCTCGGCTGCAAGAAGACACAGGTCGGGGGAAAGTTCTCGTTGAACCAGTTTCAATAGCAGCAAGCAAAGATGACAAGCAGCTCGGATAGGCCGAGTTGTGGTCAGACTTGAAGACCAGTCTAGGGGGCCTCTCATCAAGTCGTCTCCTGGTCAGTTAGGCTAGGTTGAGGGCCCCCCTGTCGGTTCCGTCCTGGTCCACTTTGGGCGGCCCATGGCAATCTACAAAGAAAATCAAGAAGTCTTACAGTTCAAGATAAGGACTCCTTATTCGTGGAGAACTACTCGCCAACGATGTAGCTGACTAGGACTCCTGTAATACTAGACCTCTAGCAAATTATACTCCCTCCGTCCTAAATTAAGTGTCTCAACTTTAGTACAAATTAGTACTGAAGTTAGTACAAAGTTGAGACACTTTTTTTGGGACGGAGGGAGTACAAATGAGGGCTAGGCTAGTGGATAGATCATTAAAACTTGGATCATCAGATCTAGACACATAATGATCTCGTGGTAGATCACATTGTTGAGTACCATCTCCTCCTTTGTGGCTTTCGCTTTGACGCGGCGATTTTGGCGCGTCACCTAGTTGATCTTTCGGGCTCACATCCTCGAGCATCTCCACCACGTCCTACATATCTGGCAGGCTATCCTCCGGTTCCATGCGGCGGCGGCGGCGGCAGGAGGAAAGAAGAGAGTGGGAAAGAAGGGCTGGAATTGGGTGGAGAGCGGTGGGGTGGAAGAAGAGAGTGGAGATTTTGCCACGGAAACCGGACGAGCATCTACAAAAGCATGGGCTTGGCCTTCCTTTTGGGTGGGCAGGACTTGAAGGAGTCCTACGTGTCTGTTGTTCAGACTCCCGCAAAATCCCCCCACATGTTATTTCAGTTTGTCAAAAAAAGTGGTCCAGACCGCTCGGCAGACCAATACAAGCCGGAGTTGGATGGCGAGGTCTGGATGTATTCCGGCAGTTTGAGCGTCGGTGTTGGAGATGCCCTTAGTGTATTTTCCCGGTTATTTATCAAAATATACAAAGTTTGTATTTTCAAAATCAAATGTATGTCTTGAAAGCCAGCAGGGGGAGCTTTCAAGACCGCTTTTATTTAACTCAACCAAAGCTTCAGTCTAATAAATGAGTTTGACTCTATTTATCACCGTGATAGAGTATATTATCTTCTTCTATCTAGTGTATTGATTAGTAGCAAGCTACGGGAAGCGGATTTTTAGAGCATCTGCGCCGGGGCCCTGCTATCATGGCCGTCGCTTCAGGGCCTGGTTCTCGAGATGTGTGATGACCTGGTCGGATTAACCACCGTTATTAGCAGCATTGGGCGCAGGAGTGACAGTGGGCTTCATAGATTCATATAGCTGGAATCGATACAGGCCATAGGCTCTGTCCCATTTTGTTTTGTTCTGCAGCCCAAGATGCCCCGAATGCAACCAATGGAAACGATGAGCAGACGGCCGGCTCACATCCAAATCCATCAGCGACCAGGCAACAAGATCGAGCTCCCCGGTTCTCACCTCCATATCCTTCACGTCCATGGGCTTAGCATCTTCTGGGAAGCATGATCTCTCCATATTTGGATCTCTCATTCTCATGAGTTGGGCGCTTGTCCACCATGAATACAAGATGGAGCTCATGCAAGTGAAGGAAGAGAGAGAAGACCGAGCTAACCAGCTCTAGCTGGACTCTCATGGATACTCTCTATCTCTCTCACTCTCATTTTCTTTGTTTCGCTCCTGACATGAGCAACCGAGAATATGGACAGGCCATCCATGCTGTTTTTCATTTTTATAAACTGGAGCAATGGAAAGAGCAAGAGTCAAGAAGTGGACGCGTGCGGTACAGTGACTCCATGGGTTCCAAGAAATTTGTCTGGCTCAGTTGTATTCGGGGTGAACAGTTGTGGTAGAAACAGTGCCCTACAGCCCCATGAATTTGTCTGCTCACAGTGTCGCTAGGCTCGGTCGCAGCTGTCAGGAACAGGTACAGTACCCTAGCTCCAGACGAGCGCCGACAGACATAGATGGGATTAAGATTGAGTACCTGCTGAGAGGCTTTGACCACATGACAACCCTGGCGATCCCAAGGAATACCAGCGGCCAGGATAGCGCGACCCCGGTGCAGATGCTCTATTGAATATTTTCGGCAAGCTACGCATGCTTCCTTTATTTAGTCGCTTATTAGAGCATCTTTTTCCTCCCAATCGAACGCACGCGTCGGCATCGCTTCCAGAAATCCAGATCCAAGTAGCGACGACCTCCGGCTCCGATCTTGAGAGAGGAGACAGCTGAATGCCCTCAAAACAGAGGAGGGGATCCAGCTTGTCGGCGGAATTGGCGCCGGCGACGCTAACCAGTATTGCCGGTGATGTCGTTGACGCCCTTTGATGCAGCAGCCCATGTCGATGCCGATCACGAGGGTGGGCGACTATGACGATGAAGACACGAAGCCTAAGCGCGGTGCTCGCCCCCCAGGATGCCGATGTCATCCCAGTGGCCAGGGTGGGCAACTGCCCGCTCCGGTCCTCCTCGTGCCATGGCAACAACGACGGGAGAGGAGGCTTCCAGTTCCAGCACGAGGAGATCGGCAGCTTCAGCCTCACCAATCTCTTGCCGGAGACCCGGACAACATCACGCACGCGCGTCGCCGGGAGTCCGGGGCCACGGGCTACGTCGCTCCTGAGCGTGGCACGGAACGGGGGTTGTCGCCGCCGAGTGCTCCATGTAGGCGAGGAGCTGCTGCCCACGGCGAACGGCCGGGTGTATCTTCCGTGCCCGACTCCATGTCGACACACGACGGCGAAGAGGTATGGGTCGAGGATGCCAAGACCGATGCCGAGACCGACGCCGGCGAATCCTCCGTGGTGCCAGCTGACTCCGCTTCCTCCTCCGCACAGGTACCTACCGCCGGGATCCATTCCCTTACTACTAGTTAGTACTACATGCCTTGTTGTAACTGCACCATGGCATGCCTATAACCATGGATTCCAAGGGAGCTCGATCTCTCCCTCGTCTTATAGAAGAAGAAGATGAAGTTGCTTGAGCCGCGTGCACGACGACGGGTGGGACGCGTAGCCGCCGTCTCCGTCTCCGTTCCTTTTCTTTGGAACTAGCTAGCTAGAGTCTTTTCTTCTTTCTTTTTTCTTTGGAACCAAGGCTTCCTAGCTAGCTAGAGTAGATGTTTTTTTAACACAGTACAAATGCAGACGTTTATACATACGCACATACATTACCCTATAAACACATGCAAACACATCCTAATCATATGAGCACCTCCGAAAAACTGACCCGGCACATCGTTGCTACACAGATCAGATTCAAATTGAATAAACATAAAAGGTGAAAGTTGATGGTGTGAGCTCATATGTAGGCCCAACAATCTTCACAAATAAACAAATGCACTTTTACCCATCTATGGTACTTGCAATTTAAAAAAAAAGGATAA
Organism: Aegilops bicornis; assembly: GCA_021605145.1. Lineage (NCBI taxonomy): Eukaryota > Viridiplantae > Streptophyta > Magnoliopsida > Poales > Poaceae > Aegilops > Aegilops bicornis. Next base: position 857,892,142 of record CM038670.1, on the reverse strand, counting down.
ATACATTTAGTGGACAGGCTCCAAGTAAGAGGAAGAGGGAGATTTGAGAGTGGGTGGGCTTGGTCGGCCCCGCCTAAGGAGGAGATGGCAGTCCGAGGACGATGAGGAGGGTGTTGACGGTGACGGTGAAGAAATTGAAGGATATGCTTTAGCGGATGCATATTCTAAATTTCACATCTCAATTTCTGTTAACAAGGCAGAGTACTCTCAAGAGAATACTTAAAGTGAAGAGCCCTCAACGTTTACATATACAAATGACTCTAGAAATTTTTATCTAAACATAAAAAGGAAAATACAACAACATATGACTCAACAATCAATCCATGTATAGACAATGGAGTAGGAGTCATCTCATCGCCCAAGATGAACTATATTAAGGAATCATCCCCATATCGCCGCTAGCTAGTGTACAAGAAGTCGTCGAAGGGGGACTGCGTCCATGAGTTATTCTCTTCTGCAAGGTAATCTGTGTACCATGAGTGTCCAGAGTTGTCCCCATCCACGCTGGTGCCACCGGTCATAGGCTGCATCGCTTCTTGGTCCTTGTTGGCCCCATCAGTGAGAATCTGCATCTCTCCATTGCCCGTGTGGTCACCATCTGTGAGGAACTGCTTCTCTCCCTCGTCAGTGTCAACACCATCGACCTCGGACTCGATCTGTATGGGGTTCTGGTATGTGCCCATGCCACCGAACGCGAACTGCATCATATCCTCGGACTCAGCCTGGACTTGTATGGGATCCTTGCCTGTCCCGATTCCGTCGAGCATAGACTGCATGAGATCCTGGACCGAGTCGACGCCGCCAAGCATGAACTTGTTCAGATCCATGTTCGAGCTGGTGCTGCAGGACCCGTACTCCATCATAGCCTTGTCCGTCTTGACACCACCAAGCACGAAATGCTTTGGAACCTGGCCCGAGTCGGCATCGCCATACACATATTCCATCGGATCCTTGCCTATGTCGGTGATACCGGGCATCCTCATCTGTGTCGGCATCACCGGACGCATTCGTCGACGCGGACGCCATGTTCTTGTTGAAGACCCGACACAACGCGTATGTGTCCTGAAGAAATCAACCATGCGGGTGTATGTGAGGCGTGGAGCTCAATTACTATATCAACAAAAGGAAAAAAAATGAAGATACCTTAATGTGGTGGTTGTGGTGGCCGTGGAGACGGTACTCATGCATGACCCAGTCAGTCCGCGTGCCGCTAGGCGCTTTGCCATTGTGGAACACAAGCGTCTTCTTCATGCCGATAACGATACCGTTGTGCATGACGGGGCGGTCTTTCCCGGTTGACTTCCAGAACCCTGTGGGCGTCGCCCGCTCCATGCGGAGCCCGGTTGGGTACTTCCGTCCCCTCGGCGCGAACAAGTACCACTCAACTTTGGCCCCAGGGTCTCCTGTGCTCGGTGAGAATGAAATGCCTGTGGGTGCATGCAGGTGAAAACACATGGAACATAAGTCAGTTGACATATACTAATTGACTTGAAAAGAAAAATCAAAACTTAATCGGTACTAGCTAGCTAGTAAAATGAAAAAGGAAATCATGTCAATTTTCATATAATACCGCGGCGATCTTACATACAGAACCGGCCTAAATTCAAATGACGCGAGATGGATCGGCATATATGGATTGCAAAGGAAGGAATACAAAAAGTTGGCCTAGGGTGTATAACAGGCCTAAATTCAACTGGTGCGAGATGGATCGGCATATATGTATATACGGATTACAAAGGAAGGAATACAGAAAGTGGGCCTCAGGTTTGTATGTTTTGAAATTGGCCATCCATCCAAAATGGCCAAAAGCATCAAGAAGTGAATTCATATATACTTGACGTAGTCTGAAAGAAAATCAAACCTAATATACACATGCATACCGCAGCGATCTTTTTCTTAGATTGTATTGATGGGCTTATACATGAATAATGTGTGTGATTTGAAACAGGTGGCCGCCGGACCGGAGAGAATAGAAATGTACTCCTACCAGGTAGGTGGTGGGGCTCGAACTTGTAGAGGTCCACCTCCGGGATGAAGCCGCCGTGTCCCAGGAGGACCTTGCGACGGAGGTAGAAGCCGACGAGCTCCTGATCCGTGGGGTGGAAGCGGAAGCCCGGCAGCGGGAGGAGATGAGAGAAGGCGCGGTCCATCTCCGCCGTGGCCGCCGGTACTGTGACGCACGCCATGGCTGCCGGTCTCACTCTCCTCTGGGAAAACAAGTGAAGTTGTGAGCACGCAACGTAGCAACGGAAATGGAATGGATGAGAGCAGAGCTGCTAGAGGTTACAAACTTACAACAAGAGAGAGAGAGAGAGAGAGAGAGAGAGAGAGATTTAGTCGGTTCTTGGTGGAATGCTTGCTTGCCAGCCAGCCAGCCAGCCAGCCAGCCGAAATAAGTAGTACTAGGGACGACATTTTCCGTCACCATGGCCCTCTTATAATAATATATCGCCCGCCGGTTGCCTGTGGAATTGCCCTCTTCTAATACGTCACGATGGGCGTAGGACGCGACGGCGTCGGTCGGGTCCTGTGCAGATGCTCTACGTGGCATTGTACGTAGTGCATCGTGATCTCCGCATGCAGAGAGACCGGCGCCAGTTGGCTGGCCGTTGACACGCTAAAGTGCTCCCGGAGTCATGTCGTCACAGCCAGACGCGCGCCAAACCGGTCGCTTATCTCATGTTGCAGCCCCGGGGAAGAATCATAGATGATCCATCGGTAATCCGTCGCCATCACCGCCACCCATGATTATGATTTTTATGTTTACGCGTTCGCGAATCAGGTCGGTTACTCCCCGCGCGCGCGACGGCGTACGTGTCCCTCAACGTGGCCACCCGTGGTTGCTCCAGCTCCCCACGCCTACACACAGATTTTACTCACCCCTACGTGCACCTTATTACATGAACTACTTCTGGCTAACAACTACTTAATGATCTAATGCCTTTTTTTTATTTTATATATAATAATAACTAGTAATACTATTCATCACCAAGGATGCAGATAAGTTATTCTTCATCCAAGATAATCTTACAATCATTTCATAGATAAATTACATTTGGTATACAAATAGTTACATTCATATTGATTCACTATATAGAATTTAAGCATAAGAAAATTCTTTTTTATATTTACACTATGTTTTTTCATTCGTATTATTACGTAACATAAAATATTTTTTACGGTGATTATATTTTTTCTTACATTCTCTTTTTATGTATGAAGTAAGCAAAAATTTACGAAACATAAAAATATGGTGCATTAATGTTAAAATAGAAGGGCTATTCCTCACCCAGGATGACGAATAGTGCGACCCAATAACTAGTAGTAGAACATACTATATACTTCCTTCGTTCCTAAATGTAAGTCTTTGTACAGATTTCACTATGGACTACATACGGAGCAAAATGAGTGAATCTACACTCAAAATGCATCTATATACATCCGTATGTGGTTCATAGTGAAATCTCTACAAATACTTATATTTAGGAACGGAGGGAATATGTATTAAGCCATGTTACATAATAAATATTACTCGCTTAATAGTGTTTAATTATCTTGTCTGTAGAAACTATAACAACTCTCACTGAATATAATAATTTAGCATATGGGGTCAAAACAAATTATCATACGCATGTATTCAAGAATAAATCAAAGCGTATCACATCCTTAATTTGATTCAAGTATACCGGCCCATAGAACTAAAGCTAATTACTCCCTCCATCTCATAATATATGACGTTTTTGCAGCTCAAATTGAACTACAAACACATCTTACATTATGGGACAGAGTAGTAGTAAATTAACTAATCTTACTGTACTTATTAGTCGGTTGAGAATAAACCAACCAGAAAGCAAACAAAGCCGATTGGCGTCGCGAGTTGCAACACCCAAGGGTCGCCAATTTAAAGGGCACATCTCCATCTCATATTTAGTTTCGAAGACTAAAAGGAAAACACCAATGCATGTAACGTTCGTACTCATCTAGTGCCCAAGCATGCATGCACTGCAATTAATCCAAATTAATGCATGAGTTTAATTTAGGCAGTTTTGTAAAGTACGAGATATATTCCTCCACTCACAAAATGCCTTGGTTGATAAGATTTCGGATTTAACCGAAAAGGAGGGAGTATGTTACTGTAACATAACGCAACCAAAAGAAAAATGAGTCTATAATTTAATAAATTCAATCATCTATTATACTACTTCTAAGTACTTTGCACTATGAAGATAGTAACAGTTACTCTCCACTCCGACTAACCTAATAGGCAGAGTACTCTCGAAAAGAATTCTTAAGGTGAAGAGACCTCAATGTTTACATATACAAAGGACTCTAGAAAATATTATTTAAACAAGAAAAGAAAAATACAACAACATATGACTCAACTATCAACCTATATATAGATAATGAAGTAGGAGTCTTGTCATCCTTTACTTTCCTGTTTCTTCATTGTACCTTGTCAATCCACCCTCTAGAGGCAAACATCACCGAAGATGAACTATATTAAGGAATCATCCACATATCGTCGCTAGTGTACAAGACATCGTCGAAGGGGAACTGCATCCATGAGCTATCCTCTTCTGCCAGGTATTTTCTAGAGTCCATCGTCTAGTGTACAATACGTCCGGACCGCGCGGTCCTGACTTATTCTAGCGGTTTGAGGATCGGCGTTATAGATGGCCTTAGTGTATTTTCTCTATTTTATTTTCCTATTAGATATATACATCCTCTACCCCAAGGCCGTTTTTCTACTCTTAGCTTTCTTCTTAGATCTTTTTTCCGAGATCTTTAGGGGTACTTTTCTTGTTAGTAAGATTTCTACTTATTTTTATACTAGTAAGATTTCTACCGACTGTTTGCTTTTCTTTTGGGCTTAACTTTTTTATTTTTCTTTAACATTGATAATCTGGTTTTTTACTGTGGACCTGTTAGGCTAGATCAAAGCAAACTGGGACTGTTTATATTCTGCTTCCCAGACATTGTGGTCACCACGTGACACATGTGGTAAGCAATCCAAACTATTTATGATCAAACAAATTGGTCCTGTTTCAACTGTGAATGTTGCAATCATGGGCTCGCAATATCACATACTTCCACTCCGACATGGTGTGCTTGCTTATTTATTTATTTATTTAATTTTTATACTCCAGGCATTAATAAACAGCAAAATGGGGCTAGATATGTCTCGGATCAGCGATCACATACTTCCACTCTGACATGGTATGCTTTCTTTTTTATTTATTTAATTTTTATACTCCAAGCATTAATAAACATCAAAAGGGGCTAGCTACGTCTCGGATCAACCATTGGATGTTGTCATCCGTCTGATCATACTCACAGACGGCTGAGATATCCTATTCATCGCGCAATCAACTTGAGCCTTTGTTACCTTGAGCCAACAATTCGCAGGCAGGTTTTTTTCTTTATCTTTTCCCATCTTCTAATTTTTAACTTTCATGAACTTTTTCCATTTCTAATTCATGAACTCTTAAAAATTTGTAAACTTTTTTCAACTGCATGAACTTTTAGGCCATGAACTGTTTTTAAACTAGCTATTTTTTCTTGAAACATTTTGAACTTTTTTCAACATTGTGAACTTTTTTAAATTTGATTAATTTTTTTTCCAAAGTCGATTAACTCTTTCAAATCCATGCTTTTTTAAATCTAAGAATATTTTCTCAAATTTTATGAAGTATTTTCAAAATCGCAGGATTCCGCAGAACTAGCATGGGGGCTAGTAAGCCCACGTCGCAGAACGGCTAAATTGTCTATGTCGGTATCTTGCTAGGCGACCGATGGGTCCCACAGAACTGGTATAGTGGCTGCTAAGCCCATTTTGCAGGAGGACTAAATTATTTCCAAGACGACATATTACAGGTCGACCGACGGGTTCCGCAGATCCGGCCGGAGTTGTACTGCACTGTAATTATGATAAGGAATGATTTTTGTCATACATGTCAACATCTTTCCTGCCGAGCTGCATCTCAGCGATGGCGAAACGCAAACGCTGGTATTCGGGTGAGCTAGTTCCCGGGGAGATACGATGTTAGACTATATAGCTTCTATATTTACATGTGTATACTGTAACGTTGTATACCACCTCATTATATATATGTGATAGGTCACCCCTAGAGGGTTGTGCCGGTTCCCCCAAACCTATTGTCTTACATGGTATCATGCTAGGTTACATACGCTTCCGCCCAAACCCTAACCATCCGACACCACCGCCGCCGCCGCCGCTGCCTCCCTCCGGATCGCATCGCCGCCATGTCTTGAGCTGCTGTGTTCGGATCCACCACCACCTGCTATCTGCCGGCCTCCCTCGCGGCACTCCTGTCCCGGCCGCTGGACGCCGCCTCCATGCAGTCTCCGATCGGGACGCGGAGCGTGGGCTCCCTCTTCGCCCGGACAGGTGCTCGCGGTGCACACCGCCACCACCCAGTCCGTCTCTTCTACCGCGGCCGCCGTCTCGCCTCTGCCGCCGGCGGTGGTGTCCGCCATGATGGCGGGTCTTGCGGCGTCGGCCCCGGCCGCCGCGTCCCTGCACCCGCGCCGGCTGCGCCTCTTACTGTCTCTACGGTGTCTGCACCTCAGCCTGTCTCCTCGATGGGATCGCAGCCGCCGCCGCCGTTTCACTTCGGCCATCTCATCACCATTAAGTTGTCATCGGACAACTACATCTTCTAGCGTGCACAGGTTCTTCCGCTCCATGGGAGTCATTACCTGCTTGGCTACGTCGAAGGCTCTCTCCCTTGCCCTCCTGCGCTGGTGGACAGTGTGCACGGTCCGGTCTATAATCCGGCCCACCGTGTTTGGACGCGGCAGGACCAGGCAAATCTCTCCTCCATGCAGGGGTCGCTCTCTCCGGCTGTCGCTGGACTTGTCGTCTTCACTAAGACGTCTCATGAGGCATGGACTATCCTCGAGCGCTCGTTTGTGGCGCAGTCACAGGCGTGTATCTCTGCGCTTCGCCGTCAGCTTGGCGAGTGTGAGAAGCTTGACTCCACGGCCACGGAGTTCTAAAACAAGGTCAAGGGCCTTGCTGACACGTTGGCCTCCATTGGACAACCGCTCACTGATTCCGAGTTCAACTCCTTGATCGTCAATGGGCTCGACGAGGAGTATGATGCTTTGGTTGAGATCATCAACGAGCGGGGCAACTCAAACCCCATGATGGCACATGAGTTTACTCCCACCTCCTCCTCACCGAGCAGCGTGCCGAGGCGCGCCGCGCCAAGTCCAGTCACGGCTCCCTCTCCGCGAACGCCGCCACTAAGGGGCGTCGCAACTCGTCCAAGGGGCCGCGCCCTGCATCATCTTCGTCACCTTCGGCTCCTCCCGCGTCCGCAACCCTACAAGGGGCTGGTGGTCGGCGCGTGTGTCAATTCTGTGGAATTGAGGGGCACCGGGCCTCCAAGTGTCACAAACGCTTTCAGCGCAACTTTCTTGGTCTTGGCAATGATGGCAAGGACACACGCAACTTTGCACGTTAGGTTGCCATGGCTGATCGTCCGGCGTCGCAGAAGCAACAAGCTTAGTCCTACTCCATCGATCCCCACTGGTACATGGACTCTAGGGCGACGGAGCACCTGACGAGCGAGATGGGGAAGCTTCATACTCATGAACCCTATCATGGCTCCGACAAGATCCACACCGCCAATGGAGCAGGTATGCACATCTCTCATATTGGTCAAGCATCCCTTCTCACTAGACATGCAAATAGGAGTCTTCAGCTTCGCAATGTTCTTAGAGTTCCATCTGTGACTGATACGTCTCCAACGTATCTATAATTTATGAAGAATTCATGCTATTTTATTATGTGTTTTGAATGATTATGGGCTTTATTATACACTTTTATATTACTTTTGGGAGTAACCTATTAACCGGAGGCCCATCCCATATTGCTGTTTTATTGCCTGTTTCAGTATTTCGAAGAGAAGGAATATCAAACGGAGTCCAAACGGAATGAAACTTTCGGCAGTGTGATTTTTTGGAAGAATATGATCCTGGAGACTTGGAGTTCACGTCAGAAGATCCTCGAGGAGGCCAGGAGATAGGGGGCGCCCCCCCCCCTACTGGGCGCCCCCCTGTCTTGTGGGCCCCTCGAGCACCTCCCGACCGACTTCTTTCGCCTATATAGTCCCACGTACCCTAAAAACATCGACGATCAAGATAGATCAGGAGTTCCGCCGCCATAAGCCTCTGTAGCCACCAAAAACATATCGGAAGCCCGTTCCGGCACCCTGCCGGAGGGGGAATCCATCACTGGTGGCCATCTTCATCATCCCGGCGCTATCCATGACGAGGAGGGAGTAGTTCACCCTCGGGGCTGAGGGTATGTACCAAAGAGCTATGTGTTTGATCTCTCTCTCTCTCTCTCTCTCTCTCTCTCTCTCTCTCTCGTGTTCTCTCTATGGCATGATCTTGATGTATTGCGAGCTTTGTTATTATAGTTGGATCTTATGATGTTTCTCCCCATCTACTCTCTTGTGATGAATTGAGTTTCCCTCTTGAAGTTATCTTATGGGATTGAGTCTTTGATTTGAGAACACTTGATGTATGTCTTGTCGTGTTTATCTGTGGTGACAATGGGATATCACGTGCCACTTGATGCATGTATGTTTTGGTGACCAACTTGCAGGTTCCGCCCGTGAACCTATCCATAGGGGTTGGCACACGTTTTCTTGACTCTCCGGTAGGAACTTTGGGGCACTCTTTGAAGTACTTTGTGTTGGTTGGATGAATCTGAGATTGTGTGATGCATATCGTATAATCATACCCACGGATACTTGAGGTGACAATGGAGTATCTAGGTGACATTAGGGTTTTGGTTGATTTGTGTTTTAAGGTGTTATTCTAGTACGAACTCTTGAATAGATCGATCCGAAAGAATAACTTTGAGGTGGTTTCGTACCCTACCATAATCTCTACGTTTGTTCTCCGCTATTAGTGGCTTTGGAGTGACTCTTTGTTGCATGTTGAGGGATTGTTATATGATCTATCTATGTTATTATTGTTGAGAGAACTTGCACTAGTGAAAGTATGAACCCTAGGCCTTGTTCCCTATCATTGCAATACCGTTTACGCTCACTTTTATCATTAGTTACCTTGCTGTTTTTATTATTTCAGATTACAAATACCTATATCTACCATCCATATTGCACTTGTATCACCATCTCTTCGCGAACTAGTGCACCTATACAACTTGCCATTGTATTGGGTGTGTTGGGGACACAAGAGACTCTTTGTTATTTGGTTGCAGGGTTGTTTGAGAGAGACCATCTTCATCCTACGCCTCCCACGGATTGATAAACCTTAGGTCATCCACTTGAGGGAAATTTGCTACTGTCCTACAAACCTGTGCACTTGCAGGCCCAACAACGTCTACAAGAAGAAGGTTGTGTAGTAGACATCAGTGACACGTAATCTTCTTTCAGTTCCTAAACTCACACGTGATAATAATGTGCTTTGTGAATTTCATCCTTTTGATCTTTTTATTAGGGATTGGGGCACGAGGGACATTCTTCTTAGCGGGCGGTTGTACCAGGGCCTCTATCATCTGGAGCATCCTGGCGTCGCTCGCGTTTTCAGTGGAGTTCAGGTATCTCCTTCACAGTGGCATGCTCGTCTTGGTCACCCGGCCACACCTATTGTCCGTCATGTTTTGCATCGTCATGATCTTCCTAGTGTGTTTAGTAAAAAAATAAAGATGTAGCAGTGTGTGATGCTTGTCAGCAGGGGAAGAGTCATCAACTTCCTTTTTCGGAGTCCAGTCGTGAGGTGAAACATCCTTTAAAACTTGTGTTTTTAGATGTATGGGGTCCTCCTCAAACTTCTGTCAATGGTCACAATTATTATATCAGTTTCGTTGATGCTTATAGTCGCTTTACCTGGCTTTATCTTATTAAACGTAAATCTGATGTGTTTGCATGTTGAACGCCTTCTCAAGTACAAAATTGTTCATGTCCAGTCGGACTGAGGCGGCGAGTATAGTAACCTCACCGTTTAGCATGTCCACATACACATCAGCAGAATGGTTCAGTCGAACGTAAGCATCGTCACATTGTTGAAGCTGGTCTTACTCTTTTGGCCCATGCATCTGTTCCGTTTCGGTTTTGGAGTGATGCTTTCACCACTACATGTTTTCTCATCAACCGTACTCCCACTCCTGTTTTCAACATGAAGACTCATATTGAAGTTCTTCTTAATGAACAACCGGACTACACCTTTTTCAAGGTGTTTGGGTGTGCTTGCTGGCCCCATCTCCATCCATATAACAAGCGCAAGCTCGAGTTCCGTTCCAAGAAGTGTGTATTTCTTGGTTATAGCTCTCTTCATAAAGGATACAAATGTCTTCACGTGCCCACTAATCGTGTCTATATATCTCGGGATGTCGTGTTTGATGAGCATGTTTTTCCCTTTGCCAAACTCCCTGTGTCCACTGCCGAACCACCACCCATGCATTCATCCTCTGTTGCTTCTGACCAATTTGATGATGTTGCATATTCTCCTCTATTATTGCCTAACCATGGTGCAGGCACTGGTCGTGGGGCTCGTTTGGAGATCTTAGAGGCACCGTCGCCTCCTTCGTCGCCATCGCCCTCCTCGTTGGCACCTTCAGCTGTGCACGACGATCACATGGCGCCACTGCATGGCCTCGGTCCCTGTGCCCATGCACGGCCAATCGATGCCCCGACCCTATCGCC